>CM062857.1:6276835-8734530 GCA_031772225.1 Eubasilissa splendida | reverse complement strand
TACAATTCAACATGAATATTTCAGGCCTGAGACAGACATTCGCGCTATTGTTGTGACTGACGGAGAGCGAATCCTGGGTCTCGGAGACCTCGGCGCTTGTGGAATGGGTATTCCCGTTGGTAAACTGGCGCTCTATACCGCTCTTGGAGGCATCAAGCCACACCAGTGTCTGCCCATTACATTGGGTAAGTTATTCATATCTAGTGGGCTACTCTATATTATATTTCTTAAATTTTTTATCATCACTTAAGATATCACATTAGCTTATTTATTCCATAAGGTATTATTACACTAATTATGGATAGCTTTTGTGAGATGTTTTATCAATAATTATTCTAATATATCTAATCTAATCCTTGTTGTTAATAGTCCATCTGTCAAAAGTTTATGAAATAGGTACTCATCTGCACATTAATCATTATTGGATAGAATCGTTCTGCAATTACAAACATAAAATGAAATAATATTTTCAGAGTTACATTCATATTTATATAATTTGCATACGTAATAATTATTATTAAACTGTATTTAAAAAATACTTACAGTGGAATCTCGCTTAACGAGCATAATTCGTTCCCAAATCTTATTTGTAATGCGAAACAATTTTTCCCATAGGAATCAATGTAAAATAAGATAATATGTTCCATGCTGAAAAAAATACTTGTTCTTTAGGATAGTGGAAAACATAGATGTAGACCGAGTGTATATGAGTGCTAGGTCAACCACGCTCATACCTCATTCTCAATGATTTCACATTTCACTTCTATGGTGATTTTTTTTCTCTTATCGCTGTCTTCTTGCGGCTGTTTCATTGGGGGCATTCTTTCAAGGTTTATTATATTTTGCACTTAAAAAAATTCACAAATAATGCACCTGAACACAAGTTTGGAAAAAAATATATTCACAAGCGACACAAAGATGCTGACGGAACGAGTGTTAAACACATACTGATAGCCGAGCTTGCACAAGGGATTCGTCGTTTCCTCCACTTGTTATGCAAAACGTCGCTTGTTAAGCGAGTTATTTTTTTACAATTTGCTTTGCTCGTTATGCGAATAACTCATTATGGGAGGTGCTTGTTAAGCGAGGTTCCACTGTATTTAACTGTTACACACAAATAAGCTGTTTTTATATAATAAATAAGATTGATCTATGGACCGCATGCAAATGTTACTTGTACACCTTGCATTCTTTATCAAACATTGTTTTGCTTTTCTTTACAGATGTCGGAACCAACAACCAAACTCTCTTAGATGATGAATTATATATTGGTCTTAGACACAAGCGCGTCACTGGTCAAGTTTATGATGATTTTATTGAAGAGTTCATGCAGGCTGTTGTGAGGCGCTATGGACAGAATTGCCTCATTCAGGTAACTAAATATATAATTACAGTTGAACTTGGTTATAACGAACTCGAGTATAGCGAGTTCATGGCTATAGTAAGCAAAAAGTCTTTGATATTTTAGTTTATGCAAGTTTTCATAGAAAAGTGAACTGTTATAATAAGCTTGCTTCTCAGTTATACCGAACAAATAATACGGCCAACACATGAATATTTGTGTTTATTGGGACTAAGAAAACTAATTCTCGAAAAATGAAAGCAAATAAAGTGATAGAAGTGGCAGACACGCTGACCATCACCGAACGTTGGGTCATATAATTTATGACACAACCTAAGAAATTAAAGGCCATTAAAACTTTGACCATGTCGACACTTACAACTTATTATTGAGCATCAAACAAAAGTGCCGAAAATGACATTTTACAATTTCGTTCACTTTTTACATTTGTGTTTTTCTCTGAATTCAAATTTATTATGAAATCTTCTAAAGTAGGTAATGTTTGTATGCATCGGCAATATTGTATTGACAATTTGACATTGACTTTTCAGGTAAAAAGTGGCCCTTGATTTACAAACGTGTCTGTCGATTAGTAAGAAAATCTAAATCATTTGCGAATTAGGACACAGTGTGAAAAATGTTTATGTCTGTAAAATTTTTCATTGTCTTCTTTAACTGTTTCAACATTATTGAAAAATAAGGATGTTTACTTGTCGGCATTTGAAAACAACATCACAGAACAAAAAAATGCCATCTTAATAACGTTAATGCAGCATTATTAAAATGGTTTAGCACCCAAAGAACAGGCCAATTTTGAAGGCACAAGAGGAAAAACTCGCTAAACTGTTCAGGAAAAATGATTTTACGTGTAGCAATGGTTGGTTGGATATAATGAGAAATGGCTATAACAAGCAAATTTAGTCAGTCCCTTCTAGCTCGTTATAACCAAGTTCAACTGTAGTTTAATTCCTATACTTAAACATTTAAAAATTCTGTAATTTATAAGGATATTACTGTTTTTATACATTTTTGTTAATGGTACACCATACCGTATAAATATATTAAATAAATAAATATGCTTGTGATACTATCATCTAATTAAAATTAATTCAATGACGTTTGCTAATGGTCTATTAATTTCTTCTAGGAAAAATATCTATTTCAGGACTGTTAAAGTTTCATTATTAATTTGTTATGTAGCATTCAAACCTGCGAATGTACCTAATATGATTCAAACAGTACAGCAATTTAAGAAAATGTTTAAAGTATCCAAGATTGTGTTACACTCACTTGCATCAAATGTAAATTGACAAAAGACAAAACTGTTAATTTCATTATGTATATATTATTATTTTTCATATCTTGTTTATTTTCTCATTATTCGTTTTTAATTTGATTTGTTTGCAATGCTTATTTGATTTTATTGTTTGGTTGTTTCATCTTATTATATGTACATATATATGTAGTATGTACTAAAACGATACACGTAAATAGACTCTGTATTGTAAATAAATAATTCCTTCAAAATTTATTTGATTTGATTAATTTGTGAATTATATGTAGTACTTTACTTTTAAATTTAAACCCTTATACATGATAATGTTTTCAGTTTGAAGATTTTGGAAACTCAAATGCTTTCCGTCTCCTTGCTAAGTATCGTGGACATTACTGCACATTTAATGATGACATCCAAGGAACTGCTGCCGTGGCTGTGGGAGGTCTCCTGGCATCAATGAGGATTACCAAAACTAAACTGTCTGACAATGTTATTGTTTTCCAGGGAGCTGGTGAAGTAAGTTCATAAGTTATTATTAATTTCTAATATGTATTCTTAATATATTATATAATTAAATGCAAAATTGATTTATTACATATTTATTTTGTTTATCATTCATCATTCAAAGGAAATAGATTATGACAACATACATCAGTTATAACTCCATTTAAAATTATTTGTTATTTTAAACTAGGCAAATCTTGGAATTGCCGAGCTGTGTGTTATGGCAATGAAGAAAGAAGGCACAAGTGATGAAGAAGCCCGTGCCAGAATTTGGTTGGTAGATTCCAAAGGACTCATCGTCAAGAATAGACCCGACGGTGGGATTAATGAACACAAGGCCAAGTTTGCCAAGTCTCACGCACCAATCAAGAGTTTGCTTGACGTTGTATGCAGTATTAAACCTAGCGTTCTTATTGGTAAGAACTATATTTTGTGATGTGATTTTTGAATTGAAATAACTATGTTAAATTATTATTTGAAATTCAAATTAATACTACTGTGCTGTATTTTCTTATATTGATTAAGCTAAGCTCTTCGCCAGATATTAAGATAAACATAGAATTTTGCAGAAATATGAATACATATTAATAAATCTTTTAACTACTTAGGAGCTGCTGCTATTGGAGGAGCCTTCTCAACAGAAATCCTTCAAACCATGGCGCAGAATAATGAACGTCCAGTCATCTTTGCGCTATCTAATCCGACAAGCAAAGCAGAGTGCACTGCTGAACAAGCATACACAAATACTAATGTAAGTACATATCAATAAATATTTATAATTTCACAGATTAACTAATGCTATATTGTATTAAGACGTGTGGTCAAATCCAAAGTATATATTATTATTTGTTTTATGTATGAGGATTCATTTTTGCAGGGTAAAGCAGTCTTTGCATCTGGTTCACCGTTCCCACCCTTCACATACAAAGGACAAACATTCCATCCAGGACAAGGAAATAACTCTTATATCTTCCCAGGAGTTGCCCTTGGTGTCATCTCTGCTGGAATTATAGATATTTCCGATGAGATCATGCTGTTGAGCGCTGAGGTAAGTAACGTCGCTAGGTGAATACCGAGGATAACTCAGATTATGCTGTAACTGATTTCGTCATTGACAAACATCACATTTTTAATTTTAATAATCGTCAGGATTTATGCAAAATATATTTTTAATAAAAATTATTGAGATAATATAAAATATAGAGGAAAGTTAATATTCTCGTTTGGTGAAAGCTTGTTAATAATGACAGAAATCAATCATATTTTCAAAATAGTTAGTACATATACACCCACCTTCTGGTATTGAATCAAATTGTTATTAAACATGAGAAATATGTGCCTACCTAGATTGTCTTGCAAAGCAGTTGTTTAATTTGAAAAAATTTCAAGTCCAAAGAGCAATATTTTCAAGTGCCAGAACTAGAATTTTGGTGTTCTGTGCAATGAAATTATGATTAGATACTAGATGCAGGGAATGAATCTCTATCTTTGGATCCATGGCAATTTTGCATTTTTTGTCATTTAATTATCTTATGTTGAAATCTTGAAATTCAATACAATTCATCATGTATATGTATATTGAATACATAGTTAATTAATAAAATGAATCATTAACATTTTTTATTGTTCTTTCAGGCACTATCACATCAAGTAACTGAAGAAGATTTATCCAAAGGCAGTATTTACCCACAAATAGAAAATATCCAAACTATATCACTGAAGATTGCGACGAGGATTTCAGAGCTTGCCTATATGACAGGTGAGCCGTTTTATTTAGTTATATAAACTTTATTTTATCAGAAACTTAGACTTGTTAAACACGATCCTGCCCAATTACGCATGCGTGAATTTAGTATTTTCAGTTATCAAATGTGGGCATTGTAAAAAAAATGTTTTTAGTGACTAAATTGTTGCGTCACAATACTCCCTCTACCTGTAAAGATGTGTGACAAAATGAAAACACATTGCTTTATTACGTGCCATATTTAAATTAAAAAATAAAAAGTTTCTTAAAATTTTAATGATTAGACTAAATTGAAAATTTTTACTCATTGATTTCGAAATGACTTCCAAATTTGTATTATAAAAATATTTTAGAGCAATAGATAGGAAATATAACAAAATAAACCACGGTATAAGAAAAATATAATATACAATCAAACAAGAAATAATAATTGATTTGGGTGTCGTTCAACAGAAGGACAATTTTCAAATTGAATTTCTTGTACAGCAATTAAAATAGGAAAATGCAAAAAAATAAAAGTGATTTGTAAAAATGGATGAATATTTTAGTATAAAAACATTATCGGAATAATACATTTATGAAATAAAAATCTTATTACATATGTTCTTTATTAGATTATGAGAAAAAAATATCATTACATCTAATATCTATAATAAAGATTTTTAACTAGTAAATGTATTGCTTCAATGACTTTCTACTAAAACCTGATCCTTTTATCCATACTTGCATTTTCATGATAATTTCATTTTTTCCCACTGGTGAGATTAGCTATACTCTTTAACATTTTAAATGCCATGAGCGCGTTAACACGCCTAACTTTGTACGTCATGCCAAGCTATAAATGTGTTAACACACACTTTTGAACCTTGCAAACTTGCAGGTCCCAGCTTTTGATGATAAGTCAAGACCCTTAAAACCTAGTCTTACTGTATGTGGTGTCTTCCATTTTAAATAGAGTTAGTTGGCAGTTAAAGGTTTTAAACAATGGAGCACTGGAAAAAAAGCTTGATATCTAAATGTTGTTTTTTAAAAATCAAACTATCAGGCATCCTGATGATAGTTAAAATATAATTACTATGCTCCTATACAATTTAGTTATGGTCATAAGAAAGGATTTTTAGTTTTATTTTTGTACATATTCATTATGTAATGTCTTTTCATTTATCACCTTATTGTTTAGTTATTCTAAGTTGTAGAATAAATTGAAATGCCATAAAAAATAACTTTAAAATCCCTAAATATAACATCAAACACTATCAGAATTTTTTTATATATTATTATTATTTTATATTAAATTCTTAGAGATAAAAAATTTCATTAGCCTCCCACACAAATTAAAGAAATAAAAGAGTTTAGAAAGAAATTAAATGAACATTTCAGAAACACATAATTAGAAAATAAACAATATTACAGAACACTTCATAAGCACACAAATAGACAATAAATAATTATAAACTACTAACGAATAACGCTCTGTATACAATTATTATAGTGTAATTCCCTCTCCAAGCACAATTGCATTTTTGGAGAGGTAAGCGAAAAAAAACATGTTATTTTAAAAATGTAAAATACTTAATTCATGTAATAAAAAAATTGTAAAAAATGCCAAATAAATAAAAAAATAAGCCTTTTTAAACGTAGAATGTGCATTGAAGTCAATCTACACACATATTTAGTTAGCTCCATTATTACTCAAGATTTTCTCGTTAATACATTCAGAAATGCTAATTCCAATCTGTAATTCCACTTAAAATATTAATTGACATGTTTAATTTCTATTCTAGGAAAAGCATCCGTCCTCCCAGAACCAGAAGACAAAGAAGAATTCATTAAAGCTCAGATGTATGATTACAATTATTCCTCTGCTGTTCCTCCCATATACTCTTGGCCAATGTTCTAAAATTGAAGATGTCCATCAATTGAAAATTGTGTATCTTATTCCACTGTTCTAACTATATTTATCATTGTTTTCAAATATTTTATGCAAAAGAAAATTATATGGAGATGCCATAAGATATCTTTTGGGAAAGCGAATTACTACCATTAATATTTTGATAGGTAGTTAAATTTTTATTTAATAGATATTCATAACTTCTTTATTCTTTTAATAAATATTAACAATGGAACTGTGATGTATCTAATACTGAATAAATTTTCAATTCAAGGTAATATATTTATTAAAAATCATTGAGAAGGATTATGTGGAACATAACATTGACTTTTCGCTTTATTGATAGGCAATTAATGCATCCAAAAATATTTATTTAGATATTATCAATCATTCCTTAGGATATGTTTATACACAAAATTAGTTGTATTTTTGTACAACAATTTTTTTGTGGTCTCATTATGTCGATGGGAGTTAAAAAATATTAGGTGTCTATTAATAATGTACATTATGAATAGCATCATTTCTGAAATGTGTATATACTACATTTTAACTGTCTTGAAAAACAATAAATTCTGTAAAAATACTCAGTTTATTATTATGACATCTTTTTCTTGATATTCCTTAGCCCAGTATCTATCTGCTTATTGATATTCCTTAGCCCTGTACCTACATAAAAAATTTATTTGCAGTGATGATAATCATGGAAGTTATTACATCATCCATATCCGTCACTCTGGGACCGTACCAAAGGCTAGCGACAAGAGCATTATCATCTCCAGTGCCATGTAGTTCAATTTCAAAAAATCAATTAGTCTTAATAATTTCCCTGGTCCAATTAATATTTCCTAGTCTTGGGCATTACAGGGGTTACGACCTGTCATCGGCTGGCTAAAGTTATCACTTTACACAATGTAACGTTCACCTATTTACCCACGCTGCCACATCTATCAAATTTTTGGAAGTTGTATATGTTAATAATTCAAATGAATTTCCTATACACGTAAAGGATATCTGTATTAAGTTGTTTAATGGCACAAATCACTCTTGAAGGGTGGATGCCTGTTTAAAAGAAGAAGTAAAGGATATTGCCTCCACTTCAAATTAAGTCTAAGCTTCAGCGACATCTGTACTATTACATGAGAAAGAATATCAAATTTACAAAAAAAAAAACATCAATAGATGGCAGCAGCATAATTGGTAGAATTTAGAAATTTTTTTGCAGGTTAAAAAAATTAATTTTGAAATGAACCGAAACAAAATTAAACATGAGCAATAACCATGGAAGTAAAGTGAGAAATACTGACTTGAACAATATATTTTCCCTTGAATTATCAAAAATTTGATTGTAAACAATACAATGGATGGATTAATTTTTTGGAAAATTCTTTTTTGAATGTAGTTCACCTACCTATTATAAACTGTCTTTACCCCATTAATGTCATGTGACTGCTTCTTGCCACAGCAGTGCTCATTGAATGAGGATATTTTTCAAGTTAGCTTGTACAGAAATAATATAACTGGAAAATAGATGGCAGCCTTTGGGCTGGTAGTCAAATAAAAATTTATGACCCAAACTAATGAAAAAAAAAACAGGCTAGTCCTTTCGTTGTCTACCTCGTGTAGTATTATTTCACTTAAACTTTTAAATGCCACGAGCGCGTTAACATGGTAAACTTTGTATGTTACACTAAGCTATTAGTGTGATAGCATGGCCTTTTTAAAATCATTTTGCATCAGTAAAGGGCGACAGTTTCCAGCTATTGATAGAAAAAAGTACTGTAACAAACCCTATACGGTGTCTTCAATTTCGAGTATGGTTAGCAGTTAAAAAGGTTAGGTGCAGAGAATGTGTCGAATTTTTATTACTCAATTCTGTCAAATTTAATAACTTATAGTTATTGACTTGTACAAATAATACTGAATATTAAAAGACCTAAAATATGACTATTCACCATGGCATTCGAGTTACGCAACTATGAATGTAAATAACGGGTTAAAAGTATTATTATTTTACATGGTTGACCTTTTTGCGAATGAGAATGATATTCACTCATCAAAATTATGTTCACACTTTTCCAGGTACAATAGTGTTGCAAAAAATAAAAAGGTAGAAAAATACAGTTTTGGGTAAGCTTGGCTTGTATTTAAAAAAAAGTAATACATTTTAAAATAAGTTTTATGAGTTTGTACTTAAAATTCACATTCCTTTGGTCGTTATACATGTTTCAAGCCATCGCCAATCTGTGACCTGGAAAAAAGAAAAAGGAATAAGCTTTTATGTCTAAGGTCGGTGGTTTCAAATTGCAGCAGATGCTGATTTATTGCGTATACTTGGAGAACCTTAATATTTACAATTAAAAAAGAAACAACGGATAATTTCAATTGAATATAATTAAGTTATTAATCAGTATATCCTTCCAATTGAATTATGAATCGATTGATACATCTGCTGAGGATATGCGCTCTGTGCATTCAGTAGACTTAAAATTGATGTTCTTCACAATGGAAAATATATAATATAAAAGATAGGTGGATAGATTCAGTTTTTAAAAGCACTTAAGCTGGTATATGTATATAGTCTACAGACAAACATAAGTATAAAAAAATACTGTAATGTGATATTTTTGTCCCATTCTGGATTGAGAAAGCAGTCACTTTGAGTACTGGAATCTCACCTAGAAAGGCTTATAATCTTCTTCCTTCAGACTTCCAAACTAACAAAATATCAGCGTGGTATATATTTAAGTCTCCAGAAGATGCAAATTGCAAAAAGATAATATAAATTTATTACCTTTAGCATTGAAAAACCCAGATTTCAAAATGATTCCGTTATTAGTTTTCCATAGTTATCCTGAATGTCTTCACAGAGCGGCCAAATCTTTGAAAGAATCAAATGTTACAATCTGAAAAAGAATTTCATATCAATTAGAAACTGCAAATGCATTAATTGTTAAACTACTTGACTGTACATCTTCAGTCATCCACGGAAGTTAAAAATATCATTATGAAATCATATTAAGAGATAAGGGTATCATCATGTTAATAAAACATTTCATTAAAATAATTAATTTCATTATGGTAAATAAATAATACTCACATTCACATCTTATCTTCGAGGTCGCAATATCTTATAGGCTTGGGGCATACCTAAAACATAAATAGTATTTTTAATATAGAATCGTTGATTTGATTTGAATAGTATTTTTAATATAGATGTTGAATGATTAATTTAAACTCAATTTGTTGTTGAATATAAGGAACAGTATTCCATTCTGGATTGAGATATCAGCCATTGATTAATGCTGTGATCTCACCTAGAAAGGTTTTTAATCTTCTTCTTTCAGACCCCCAGACTACGATATTTTAGCATGGTAAATTTAAGTCTCCAGAAGTAATGAAAAAAAGAAGGAAAAAAAAGTATACAATAAAAATATCCTTTACCTATAAAAGTTTCATACGGATGTCGAATAAAGTAATTCTCTTTTGAATTCTGCAGGGTCGTTCTCCGGTTTACAAGTCCAAGACTACAAATAAAAAATAAAAAATATGAAATTTTTCATAATTTAAAATTCAACAAAAAATATAAAAATGGTAGTTTCAGAATAAAAGGGTATGTTTATCAACACATTGCTTCAGTATGGTGCATGGGTTATCATCATAAAAAATAATTATGTAATTTTAAATAATACTAATGCAATACTTACAATGCTTAAAGAGATGTGACTGTTTTTAGTGCATGACTCCTGCTGCAGATCTTAAAGAAAAAAGATAACCAAATTAAAAACATGAAACATTACAGTATTAAAATATTGCAGTGAGCGATGCATCAGACATCCACGGAAGTAAAAACAGTCATTGTTTTATCCTTGTAAAACTCAGTTAGGTTTTGAGAAACATTTGTCATCATAGAAATTAGAAGATGATTTCGTATATTTTAACATATAAATTTTAAATAATTACCTATTAATTAGTTTGAAGAGACGGGTGGCAGAGCAAGATCGTGTAGTGGCTAAAGACAAAGACAACAAATTAATTAATTTAATAAAAGCAGACATGGGGACGTGATGAATTAAATGATCAGTAATATTATAAATAAATATAATCATTGAATTTCATTTGATTACACTTTTAGAAGCATCATATTAAATATAGAGAATTAGTTTGAAAACTTTACTAATTATTGTGAAGGCTATGGATAATGAAAACATATGGTATAAAATAGAAGCAAAATGTACCTTTTAATTATAAATGTGAACATCTCATGGGCTGGAGGATCTGCTGTAATAAGAAAATAAATGAACTTTTTACAAAAGCAAATAATATAAAAGATTAATTAATAATAATTTGAGGCAAATATATTAACATTCTGATAAATTAGGAAGCTCCTACATTTCTACATAAAAATATGTAATAAATAAAATGAACTCACTTGATAGCATCTGCAAACAAAAAAAAGTGAGGTTTGTATAAAAGAAACAAAAGATGTGTCTGGGGTTTGTTTATTAATTAAAATATATAATTATTAACATATCCCTGATGGAATAGGTCCACCACATCAGATGTACCATCTTATAAAATATTGGATGCAATGAAGCACCAGCATCATTCTCCTTGGCCATGCGCTGTGGTGTTTGGTACGAAGTGTGCTTAACGCTTCCTGCGCAGTTGCAGGGTGTTGCGACGGATCCAGGATGCTCTGCGAGATCCTCCAGTAGTCTGGCTGAATCTGCGGCCCTTTCCTAGTCCTCGGGATGACTTTCCGGCTGATGTGAGACCGCGCAGCTCACGGTGCTTGTGTACGGCCTTCACGATCCAGTTGATCTTGGGATCCCTTCGGATGGCCTGGAAATATAGACAAAGTTTCAAATAAAACATACACTTAAAAAGCTTTATTTTCAGATTTCAAAAATATTTTGAAAACGCTACTTCAGATGGTTTGTGGGTTATATTTCAACAGAACTCAGAGTGGTGCATACCAATCATCATTAGAAAATGTATTCATCCAATATGATGCTGTACTGATTACTTCCTTGGCCATTCAAACTACACAAACAAAATAAGCCAAGCTACTGACAATTGAAGAATGAGTGGCGAAATGAGGTTATTTTTTTCTCATTAAACAATCAAAACATTTAATTATATGTCTATATTTGAACAATACTATGGTTTTAATTTATAAATAATTTGAAAAATAATACCAAATATCCTAAATTTGAACATCATCACTTTCTATATCCTTCAATTGTATGTCTTTACATGAATATGTCAAAATTTGTCGCTGATGAGTGTTCATGATAGAAATTAGCAGCGGTAATAATATACAGTAAAACCTCGTTATTGCGAAATCCAAGGGATCAAAAAATAAAAATTGGTAATGATGAATTCCCACATATAGCAAAATATTTTTTACTTAATACATTCATATTCCACGTGCGCTGTAGCAATATTAGCGCGGCTTTTCGTAAGTTCCACGAACAAAACACTGATTGTCAGTTTAATATGGGATATAACATAATAAGGCATTCAGCAAACAAAGGAGGATTTTTTGTCAAATAAACACATTAACGAAAATGTTGTACGCAATATTCATATCATTCATTGGAATCAATGTAAATGTTCAGTTATAATGTAAAAACTGATATCAAGTCGACGATGACAATGAATATTAAAGATAATAATGCACAGAATTGTAGGTTAGGCATATCGAGCTTTGTGAGCGATACCATAGGCAAAGCTGACACGCTCGTGCCTTACCATAAAGTGTGACGTGCCAATAGCGATTTCGGGGTTTTTTATTTTCTCCAGCTGGTCTAGATAAGATCTGTTTTTAGAGGCGTGAACACGTGTACGCTTCAGAGCGAATACCAAATGGCTTTATAAGGGCCTATTATGATCCCAAGAAGTTTCACAAGGGCGCAGCAGGCGGCCCGCTGCACCAAGGCAATAAATGGCCGAAATATATATTTTGAAATATTATTTTTTTGTTATATATTTACGTAAATTTATCTGAATTTTTTCATATGGGACAAAAATTTTTTTGTTATATAAATAAATTTTTGTATGAAAAATTGATTGCAAGAAATTAATTTAGAAAAAAATTTCAATATACATCATTTTTCGGGATAGCAGGGTTCGTTTTAACAAGGTTTTACTGTAATATCAACTTACATTGTGAGAGGGATCGATGAGGATGACTTCAAAGTATTTGTATGAAGAGTCCTGGGCTACCCAATAAGAGTTCAGCACTCTCAGACCACCACAACGTCTTCCAACACGCTCCTGCGACAAAATAAAAAATAATTTTGTAAAAAGTCAAAATTTATTTCACACTTTTCTAATTAAATCAATGTATTTGTACAATAAAATTAAAAAGGATCTATAATCTGAGCCTCTACTACCTGTTTAATAATGCTTTTTACTTCAGATGGTTTGTGGGTTATTTTTCAACAGAACTCAGAGTGGTGCATACCAATCATCATTAGAAAATGCATTAGAGAGAAAGGTCATTTCAGGTTAAAAGCAGTGGAGGAAGGATAATTACCTCAGCCATGGACTGCAGTTTACGTGTGGGCTTGAGCTGGTTGACTCCGTGGCTCTTGGGTTTACCATAGGTGGCTCCCTTGGGCACGGGGCGTTTGCGACCTCCACGTCGGATGCGAATGCGGAAGATTACATAACCTAATAAAAATAAGTGGTGTTATTTGAAGGTTTATCGATAGCAAGTAATATGTGGTGGAGACCAGCAAAACTTGCAAGCAGACTAACAATAATTAATACAAAAAGTGTTCTAAATGGAAATATTAAAGGCATGCAGGGCATACATACTAGCTGCGGACAAATGTCATTTGTATGACAGCACATAAGGACTATTTATTTACTTAATACTTATATGCACAGGATGTTAAACAGGATTACAAACATGTGCTATTATGGCTCAACAGGATAAATTTACAGTTCACTGGGAGTATCTTAGATTAATACGAAATATCTTATCGGGACTGCATTATAGCACACTATCACATTTTTAATGGACAGTTTTCAGCGTACATGAGTATGGTGATTATATATACAATAATAATGCGTTTACTACAAGATACATCATATTTCATGGGCAAAAATCGACAAGGGAACTCACTATAATTTTACCGTTAATAGTCTGAAGTGATTTAAGTACAAACCTTGCTTGGCACGATATCCTAGTCTGCGGGCTTTATCTGGACGGGACGGCCTGGGGGCACGGTGCATCCTAGTAAGTTGACGGTATTGCCAAACGCGGATACGCAAAAGGTAACGCAGCACATCGCTCTGCTTTTTGCGGTATAACTCTTGAATATATCTGTAAGCACCCATCGCGACAGACCTAGCAACAAAATCAATCTCAATTCATTGATCTGAAGTCACATCATCGGTCTGTACAACGGCTGCCGCAAGCGGCAACCGCGACTGCGCCACGTATTTGTAAAATCAGCATTTCCTAAATCACATTAAGGATTAATTAAAACATAAAAATGGCCACGTGCGACACTTGACACTAGGTTAAGACAAACGCACTTATTGGCCATATTTGATATAAAACAAAAATAATGCGAAACGACAGGCTTAACCAAGAGTAATAGTTGATAATCTACGAAATAAGAGGAAAATAATATAACTTAAGCACAGGATTACACATAAACAGTTACGATTTAGTAAACAATCCGAGAATCCGTACCTCCAGAACGACGACTTGACCGGAAAAGAATGGAAATCAACTTACGCTTCTAGTCCATAGAAAGAACTTTTGTATTTTTCAATTCGAATTTCTAGGACACGAAACTACGAACGGCTACATCGTTATCAAGTACGTACGCGAAAATGGCCTTTATCAAGTTTAATTTAGTTGGCCGAATATGATTACTGTATACATATTGATCAAAGTGTGTAGTAGACAGAACACATACAACATACATAAGCATAAACTGATTCGGTAATTTGTTTCGATGATTTTGTTTTGCGATCAAAAAAATTTTATATTTTTCAGAAATTATGAGTAAACCTAAAACAACTAAGCATTTATTAAGATAATAAATGTTTAAAAAATGGGGAGGGTTGTGCGATTTTTTGAAGAAAAAATGCAAGGACGAGAGATTTTCTTGGATTATAAATTAAGCTTAAAATTATTTTACGGTTTAATAGCATCGATAAGCATGATCTGATCTTGAGTTACTTCATTTTCAAAAGAATCGTAAGACTGATGAGCAGTCAATAATTTTCATAAAAAACACAAAGGTTCTATTACGTATATAAAGAAAGACTGATACAAAAACTAAATCATTTAAATTTAATGAAAAACATAAATTAATTTGTGCAAGGATAAAAAAGATAATGGCCAGAGTAAAAATAAAATAGTAATCAAAAGATGAGCACGTACTTAGGTATATTCAGTGGCGTAACTAAACAAGTTGGGGACCAATGCAAAATGGAGAAAAGGCTCCCTGTACATATATTTCCTCCTCTTTTGCCTTGCTTCGCTTTACGACGATGGTTTGGTCCCTATCCAACGTATTAGCGGTGTATGATTTACGACCGGAATTGTCGTATTTCCACTCCGCGGGACGCGCGACTCGGAGATCGTGCAATTCGTTCATTTAGATCCTATCGATTCGAATTTACGTTACGAATTCACAATATATATATGTTAAGTAAATAATAATGTGACGAGCAATTGTATGCGTTAAATACGATAAAGTTAATTGAGCAAAAAAACTTCTTCCATTTTGCACAATTAACTTCATTCCTAATGAAAGCGGGAAGATCATTAATGTATTTTACACTCGCACTAGTATATTGGTGTTAAATCGTAGTTGTATTAATTTTAGGAATTCTTATCGAGCCATCTGTCATTTATCGATAATTTAATGCAGAGCCATACTTGTGGATCTTTGGGGGTTAGGACGGTGGTTAAATGAAATTAATGTTATTGGCGTGTGAGGTTTATTATGACAATGACAATAAAAATAGATAGAATGAAAAATGAATGGATGATGTAGACGGTGCATGTGCGAATGAAATGAAATGAAGCGAATTGGCGGTCTTGCTCGGCGAGCGCGAGCCGGCAAGATCGCCGTCGTGAAACGATGAAACTGGAGGGAGTCCGAGCTCTGCTGCGAGTACGGAATGGAGAGTTGCCCTGCATACTGGTGGCTCAGGTTGTTCAGGCCAGATGAGGAGGTAGTTGCTGTTGTGATGGTGTGCTACTTGGCTCCCGTGTTTACAAGAATTGACAGAACGAGGAACATCTGGACGATGCGCGCGAGCCGCCACAGATCTATAACAGCGCATTCTTCTTGTAAATATAGTCTACCTTTAATACTCACGTCAAGTTTCCCCATCTAGAATTCTTTATAATTATTTTTAATAAATAATTTCCTTTGAACTTTTTCTAGCGGGAATATGTGAGTATTAAGTAAACAATCCGCCCCATTCGACAATTCTATAATGCAAGAAGGACTGGGCTGTGGCAAAATATACCATTTATGAAGTGTTTTTTTTAATAATACGTTTAATGTCAGTTATTATTTCTAAACATTTAATATTTTTTTCTTCATTGGACTGTGATACATATAATTATTAATGCAGAAAATTTTATTACGTCTGTGCGTTGGTCTACAAATGTAAGGAAAATAAGAACTTATTTGAATAATTATACTGAATTTATAGATTAGATATATACAGTGTGCTTAATTCAAAAGTCAGCCCAGTTTTTCATCAATACGTGTAGCGATCATAATTCAAATCTACCGCCATCTCAGTCGGCATCGACGCTAGCGACAGCTCTGCCGGCTGCTGCTACAAGTCGGGCTCAAGCATTCACCGCCAAGGAGTCTCTCCAGTATCAGCGTTTCACAACGGCGGTCTTGCCGGCTCGCGCTCGCCAATTCATTTAATTTCATAAGATACATGCAGCTTCTGCACTCATTCATTCACTGTATTCATTTCTATCTGTCTTCATTGTTTTTAGCATACCGACAATAAAAACCTCAACACACGCCAATCACATTTATTTCATTTAACCACCGTCCTAACCCCCAAATACGTATCATTTTTTCACAACCAGCATTGATATTTTTAGGTAAATGAGAAAATTCATAGGAATAAGTGATTAAATAAAACAAGTTTTGGGCTGAATACTGGATATTTTTATTACAATAACTATTAGAATTCCATTATTAACAAGTCAATCTTAATACATTTATTTCATTCGATTCCTGCCCACCTCATTAAAACAGAATCCGTATCGAGGTGGGTAGTATTTTTCTCTTGTGTCAATTACAATATATTAATTAAAATAACGATTGATTTATAAAATACATACAAGTAGGCAAAGCATGTCTAACTAGAGATGCAACACAGATTAGTGTTTGATGGAAAAGTAAAAAATTTGATGATAAATAATGTTTTTTTCCCCAATTCATATTATAATATTTATATCTTTCTTAGTAACGACGAAATAAAATATGAATTTTAAAGACTGATGAGTATAAATTTTATTAGTGATAATCAATGGAAATTAATTATTAAAATCAAATTCTTCCATTGCAAAAACGAAACAAAATCATGCGTCAATGTAAAGTAATGTAAGACGAGTTCTAAAACTCACGATATAAGTTCTTAATCATACTGACCAATACATCTTCAAAGTTACCTTATAATTTGGAGCTGATTTAAAAAAACAATTTTTCAAAAATAGTTGAAATATAGATCGTTAATGACGTCAATTATTTCATTTTTAAATAATTTATTTTATCTATTTAAGTATTATACTTGTTTATTTAAATATTATCTGCCTTTTAACAGTTTAAAAAACTTTTCTGCCGTTTTTTTTCGGATTCACAAATTTTAGTAGGAAAAAAATTATCTTTAGTTTATATAGCGGACTGGTGGTGAGTGCCATCTATCCATAGTCCATCAGAACTGGATATAGCGGGATGCGGAGATGGGTGAGCGAGCCTCAGTGGTTTGTCGCCAGAGGCCTCAGAATGGGGGTGCGGCAGACGACGGGACCAACACTCTCTCCTGACCTGGTTCATGGCTCTGTTCTATGGTTCACGGAGCCACTCTTTGTAGCTGACTAGCTACACAGTTGCGAAGCGCAATTAAATATTAACCTTACCTTCCTTAATATTACAATTATTTTGTAATAATTCAGAGAAATAAACTTCGAGTTAAACTGCGGTACCTACCCGTTTTTCTTATTTACTTATGATGTACGTATATGCTCACGCCCTTCTGATTCGCCGCAACAACAAACTCGTCTAAACCTCTAAAAGGTTTTTATAAGTAGGATTAAACAGACAGACAGTTGTTGCATTTAATTAAATGTCTTTAATACATGATCGCAATAACCGACATTTTTGTTTGAAAAATTGACGGTAAACAGATCTGTGAAAAATGAGTATCTTTAATAAAAATGAGCACATTACATAGTTAAACTATTTATTATTTATTACATGTTTTACCCAAGAGGTTCGCCCCTGTTAAACTGTGAAAACATAATTCCATAATCAGCCATAATTCCCACCAAAGTAAAAATACACGAATAATTATATGGAGATATATTAAACAACTTTATTCCAGGTTTTCGGAGGGCTAATAAGTTCTGCAGCGTGCTAAGGTCCTTTTTAGCTTGAGTACCTGTAATGATATATATATAATATGAGGTCAAAAATGTATATTTAAATATAAAACACAGGCACTTTTCACTTGACGGTAATCTTGTTGGACGACTGCTTAAGTATAACCAGTCATCCAACCGGTATACCGGTTAAGTATGTTTAGTGTATGTCTACTAACACTACGTCCTCTGTACGAGAAACTTCCAATTATGCGTTCTATCGTCATACGAAGGGACACGTGTTACAAAATGTTATAAGATGTAAGACAAATGATGTGCCAAGTGAGCTGTCAAATTATGTTGTTGTTACGATGTTACTTATTATTATTTTGATTCAGACTTGTTTTTATACAAGTCTTCACTATTATAGTGAGCTCGCTTCACTGATATAACGTACACAAATATTGTTAACAAGTGAACAAAATATACTAAAAGAGGTTTACGATTCCTTTCAGGTTTGTGAATTCTTAGAAAATGAAACAATGGGTGTTTATTTTGTGTGCGTAGTAAACAGTAGTAAGTTTTAAATTTTAAAACAGAGCAGTATTATGAAGTTTGTTAAGAAATAATGTTATTAAGGAGAACACATTCTTAAATACTAATTAAATGTATTCATTATAAAGATATACATATAAAACAATGGAACGATAGATGTATTAATTTGAAAAAGTGTAACATACAGGTTCGAAAATTTGTCGTCATAAATACTGACGCTGCAGCATAGTTGGTATTGCACCTTCCCCGGATTGGAAAAGAGATCCAGATAACGAATCCAGGTAGCGCAACAACAATATTTTTTGATAGAATTGATTTTATATGTATATCTTTATAATTAATACATTTAATTAGTGTTTAGAAATAATGAGATTGAATGTAGTAATTTACTTTAAAATGTTTTTGTTCATACAATTATAGATTTTTGATTTTTCGTATGTTTTTGACATGCTTTTAATTTTATTGGATATTAAATATTTTTTGTAATAATTAGCAAATTCAGCTGGTCCCTTCGTACTCGTTATAACCGAATTCGACTGTACGGGGTGGCCCAAAAAAGTGAAAACATCTCGTAACACATGAGTTATTTCAAAACATAATATAATTAATTATAATTCTTAATGTAATTATTTGCACAATATTTAGCTAATCAGAAATCATCAAAATACCCCATATTGCACAATCTGCTGGGTTTAAATAAATCTGGGCTGTTCGGTGGCCACATTGCCTGGCTCGATGAAATTAATATTCTCACGACGAAGAAAGTTGATTGTATTTCTGGCTGCGTGTGATGGAGCTCCGTCCTGCTGTAATGTCCAGTTATGCTGTAATGTCTAGCTATACTCCAGGCTTTGTTTTGAAACTCTTTGATCATTTTCCTAGCACCCCAACGTTTTTCAATTAGCAAATTTTTCATCAGAATATGGTTTTCTGCAGTGTTTTTTGTCATTCTGGGCAACAATTTGAAAAACCCAAATATAAACAATGGGAAAATTAATAATCAAATATGGCGACCGGAAATTGTCGAAATAAAACGTAATATAGGTAAATTGGTAAGTCAGTAAATTATTTAAGCTATTGTTGATATAGTTAAACTAATTTTGATGTAATTATATCACATTTTACGAAATGTTCTCACTTTTTTGGGCCACTCTGTATATCATTTTCTTAAGCGCCGAGGACATACTACCTGGGTGACATTTTTGATTGACAAGATATCGGAATCAACTTGGTTACTTGGGGCTAGTATTGAGCCCCCGACAACTTGATCACAAGGGAAGTATTTTACGGCTAGACCAAGCGGTGGACACTGGCCAATTACTGACAATTATTGTTATGGCCAGTGTCCACGGGATCAGGGATGAGATTTTGATTGGCGATTCGACTCGAGTTTGCAAAAATAATGGTGCAAAGTTCAGTGCAAAGCGATTTATCATTACAATTGTGTTTTGCGCGCGGATTAGAATAGAGCATCCAGTACACATGGAAGTACATTTAGTGCCTCTCAGAGATCAAAGTCTAATTAAGAGAATATCGTGGACACGAACAATTAGCAACAATATAATATTAAAATATGAATTAAATATATGAATTAGAAAGACATACATATAAAATCAATTTTATCGAAAAATATTGTTGTTGCGCCACCGGGATTCGATCCTGGATCTCTTTCCTAACCGGGGAAGGTGCATTATCCAACTATACTACAGCGACAATATTTTTAGCGACAATTTTCGAACCTATATGTTACCTTTTTGATATTAATACATTTAATCGTTCCATTATTTGAAAGAGCCATCTACCTTATTTAATTCATATTTAAAATATCACAGACCGTCTGTTCTGAATAATTACAACTTCACAATAAGAATGTGTTCTCCTAAAATAATATAATATTATTCTACGTTTAGTGCACTCTTGAGGGAATTAAATAATAAAAGGACAATACTGACCGAGCTTAGAATTTAACATCAATTTAATGATGATTATTTTGGTGTTCCTTAGTTCACTATCCAACTCCTCGCAGAACGATGTCACTCCAAGTAAACTGAACAAGTTATGGAGCATCCAAGATATATGAAAACATGTGTACATAGTTGACGTCTAGATAAAAAAAAATCACCTGATTAAACAAATAAGCATAATGACTGACATTATTTATGTAAATACACCCGATACGTTCCAGAGACTACCGCGCAACATTGTAGATAGGTTCCACCATATATACGAGCCCCTTGTTAAATGTGAAAATTAAGAAAAAACAATATTCTCAGATAAAATCAGTACCTAACTGCAATTTCTGTAGATGGTATAAATGTATTATGAAACATAAGACTTGGTTGCCTTTTGAAATTTCTCGTAAAATTTCGGGTGCATAATAAAAGAGACCCAGCCGTTTTTGTGTCTAACAATGCTTAAAAACGCCGATATTTGATGTATATTGCTTTCAGATGTTGTTAGATGTTCAACGCGACATTTTTGTGAACGATTATTCTTCATACTTCACATGTGCACATTTTCCCCCATTTGCAGTTTTGAGGACAGTTCCTAATATTTATTACTTTATACCATCATTTACTATGGAGAGCTTCAGTTTCAATCCAGTGTTCTGGTTTGAAACATTTGAAACAATTTTAGCGAAAAGAATAGTACCTACCTATTTCTACGTCAACTTGGAGCTCTTCACTCTTGCAATATAAAGTAGGTAAGTACAATTTCCAGCTATTGATATTAATTATTTTACGGTATATTACGTATTGTTACATAATATAAGTATATTAACATTTTAATACTTTAATAATTGTATAAGAGTGATAAAAAATCCGCCTCTACTCCGCGAAGAGTTGAGATTAAGCGAGCCCCCTGTTAACATATTGACAGGCCACCGCTGTGTATAGGATATGGATAGTTTCAACAATTGGCCAAAATACAGTAGATATGGTAAATGTTACAGTTCTCAGTTTTTTGCGATTTTTTCGAGGTGTAACAGTCCAACTTTAAGAATGCTGAAAAATGATTTTTTTTAAATATTGTAGCAGAAAACCAACAAGTTTAAATTAAGTTGAAAATCATTTTCAATAATTAAAATTGTATTATAAATACTAATTTAATGTATTAATATATATTTTGCGCTACCAATATAACAATATGTTTCGACAAAATTGATTTTATATGTATATGTTTATAATTGATACATTAAATTAGTATTTAAAATATCACAGATCTATGATCTGAACAATTACAACTTCACAATAAGAATGTGTTCTCCTTATCAATTGTATTATTTCTGTGCTTGTTTGATGAGTTTTTGGTTATTGAACAATATCAATTTATTAAAATCTGTCTTACCGAATTAACAATTAAGGGTACCCCGGCAATGAACTGGAATAACGTTAATAAGAAACCATGGAGTACCTGAAATATTAACAGGAATTACACAATATATCAATAAAAAATAAGCGCATCCAAAACTTTTTTTAACCTTTACCATGATATAAAATACCTGAAATAGCAGTTAGAGAAAATGTTTTTATTAGCTTAAATAAATGGCTTTAATGGCACGAATTTACTCTAAATATTGAGCATTCAATTTAAAAAAAAATAATTAATAACATAATTTAGAGCATTCATTAAGTCCTATACAATGTGTTCTTCCTTCTTATCTCTCTTCATTTAATTAGTGAGAAAGAGATAATTATATTTGTATATTTGTTATTCTTTTCACTGTGAAAATAGTGTGTGATCTCTGTCTTTCATATCACAATTGTATTTTTTACCAAGGTATTTTACAACGGATTGAATGTAAAAAAATAATTGTTTTTGTTCGATTCCCTTTTCATACATGGTTTTTCACTAATCATTTCTAAGCGCTAATATTTTCTTTAGGATTACCTAAAATATGAATTTTATGTTGCATGTATTTACCGAAATATTATAGGTTTAATTACGACGGTAGACCTGTGTTACTGCATGGTTTGGGAAGGGTTAAAATCGATAAGATATTGGG
Source organism: Eubasilissa splendida (assembly GCA_031772225.1). Lineage (NCBI taxonomy): Eukaryota > Metazoa > Arthropoda > Insecta > Trichoptera > Phryganeidae > Eubasilissa > Eubasilissa splendida. Next base: position 8,711,619 of record CM062857.1, on the reverse strand, counting down.
ATGTGTCGACCATCGATCTCGCTACCACTGACATGCTAAGCGAATTCATTTATTAAAATATTTTGTTTAAACCACTATTTATTGATATACCGACATGTTACGATACCTATAGTACTTCTTCAGTATAAATATTCACATTTTAAATTTGTTTTCATAGTAGTTCCAACGTAGTTGCCCACCACTTATACTTTATAGTTTTGTTTTTATCTATGCTTGTATTTTTAATTTTAGTATACATTGTTTCCTGAAGAAGATACCATAGGTATCGAAACATGTTGATTTATCAATAAATAGTGGTTTAAAATAAGTGTTTTGTCTTATTATTTATACAATATATATTAGATTACTTACGGCAATGCTGTATACAAAGTTGATAGTTTCCAAAATATCCGTTAGTTTGTTAAAAATGTCCAAAATCGTATTGGTTGTCAATGATATGAGTCTTTCAATTTTCAATACATATATTTTTTTCTTTTTGACTAACAAGAATGCATTTCTGCTATAACTACGAATGGTGGGAAGGTTGAACTTTGTACATAGATTATTGTTTAAAAATTGTACATACGAAGTGACCGTGTTGACAAGAACGTAAAACTGATAGAGTGAAAAATCCAAAACCATTATGCAAAAAAACATCCAACCGAAGCACAACGATTTAAATACAATTGGTTTGTTATTGAATCGTAAATACAGCGTGAAGATGACGTGAAAAGTAACACTGAAGTGGTAAGGAATCCAGAGATATCGATTATTTTTATAAATGCTTTTCAAACACGGATTCATTCTTTCAATTGTTTCGAATGTTGTCAGGAGTTTGACCATTCTTTTTGAATTAAAGAACGCGTTCATTATCCATAAGAACATGGCGCTCGTTACCGATACACAGTTTAAAGACAGCACTGTAACTTTCACCAAATGTGTATACGCCGTTGCCTCTTTTTGAATCCTGTCAACATTACCAGCTTCGAATAATACTGTTAATATTGCTAAAATAATGGCGTAACATCTTGTCCAGTAATCAGTGACTGACGCACAATTTTTGCGAGTTCTGAACATTTTCATTCCTGTGATCGAGTGAATTGTTTTGATTGGTTGTATTTTTTCTAGAATGATATTGGTAAAGTGTAATGTATGGAACGGTCTACTGTTTAATACTTTCCGCATTTTATTGACTATATAATGACGTAAATGTAAACAAAATTGATAAATTGGGACACAGATACGATTAGAGTCTAGAAAATGAATGGGTATTGCTACTGCACAACACCGACAGCACCATACGAATGAATTGAATTGTTTCAGAATGTATCTAGTGTGTAATTAGAGTTTTTAATAAAATTCTCTCAATATAAAACGATTGTTGTGATGAGGGTGATTAATGGTTACTAATTATCTTAATCTTATAATCTTTCGGTTGCCTAAATTGACACATGGTTACATTGTAGGAATCGCATGGCTTCTAAATTGATTAAAAATAGTCATAACAAATTCACGACCTCTATATTATTTTAAATACCTATATGAGCAATGAAGTATACTATTTATAATACTACATACCTATCATCAATATGATAGTTCGTTTGTATGTCTGCATGAGCGATATCGCTTTCATTCCTAGTCAAATTGCAAGGACATTTTTATAGAAAAATTTACATTTGTTTATAAATACAAAATAGCAATTTTGTTACTAATGAATCGGAGGCAAAGATAAACGGGTTTGTTAATTAAAGTTATGGCGGGTAAGTTTAATCTTATAGATTGGTAATCTTCTTTCCACTGATTTTTTTATTTTAATTATTATTGATATAGGTAGGCACTGATCACACATCACATTTTGTTGTGTTTCTGAACAAAACGAAAAATGATATTAGTTGATGTGATCTGTTATTTGCCGTGAATTAATTCTCAGCGCTCAATATTTTCAAATTGTATTATTAATATTATCAAATAACTTAAATATGAATTAAATATATTAATTATAAAGATATACATATAAAATCAATTTTAACGAAAAACATTGTTGTTGCGCCACCGGGATTCGAACCTGGATCTCTTTCCTAACCGGGAAAGGTGCTTTATCCAACTAAGCTACAGCGACATTATTTTTAGCGACAATTTTCGACCCTATATGTTACCTTTTTGATATTAATACATTTAATCGTTCCATCATTTGACAGAGCCATCTACCTTATTTTTACAGAATCTCAAATACCTTTGAGTAAACTGATAGCAGACGCCAGAATTATCAATTCATTTTTATTAAATTTACACATTGATACAACTTTATTATTTAGGAGAACACATTCTTATTGTGACCTATGTTCTGAATAATTACAACTTCACAATAAGAATGTGTTCTCCTAAAAAATTAACTTACCTTTATGTATATCTATAATAATAAACTTAAATTTACATTTAACTACACCATATAATAAATATGTGTCATTTATTTATGTTCTTGGAATATTACTAGATACAGGGCTACATATTTGCAGATCGTTTTTAATTTATTATTGAGTTTCTGTTTCGTTTATTACTGTTGTGAGTACGTGCAGAGCGACTGAACGTACTTGGCAGAACGGTATTAACACTTCCCAAACCATGCTGTAACACCGGTCTACCGCTCTAATTAATCCTGTAATATTTCAGTAAATACACACAACATGCAATTCATATTTTAGTTAAATTGGAGGAAAATATTTACGCTTAGAAATGATTAGTGAAAAATCAAATATGTAAGGCGAATCCTACAAAAATAATTATCTTTCAATTCAATCCGTTGTAAAATTAATACATTAACAAAAATACCATTTGAAAGAAATCACAGTGAAAAGAATAACAAACATATAAATATAATGGTGTCTCTTTCTCACTAATTAAAGAAAGACAAAAAGGAAGGTTGTATTATATAATGCAACCTCCTATACAGGACTTGATGAATGCTTCGAAATATAATATTATATATATTTTTTATATTTAATGCTTAATATAATATGGCGTTAACGATTTTTTCAAAAGCATTTTTCACATTTCAAAGGTTGATAGAAGTCTAATTTCTTACGGTAACACGAGTTGACAGCATGGCTGCGAAAGAGTATTTTATATCACGGTAAGGTAAAGGTTAAGCCACCGCTCACACCGGTCATGACGCACCGGGTATGGTAGAATACAGCCAGCGGCCTGCGCATTTGCCGCGCGGGCCGAGAAAGTGGGGTTAGGAGAAAAAAGCTTTCCTTTCAATTATAAATAAAATATATGAGAAATCATTTTATACAAAGGACGGATTCTTTTATTATAGACCCATCAATTTGATAGATGCTCGCTGCATTTAGGTTCGAATCTTAAACATTTTAAAAACACGTTTTTAATAGAAATTACCTAACCTAACCTATAATTTTTACATACATGTATATTGAGATATAATTGCAGTTTTATATTATTTTCAATGTCTAATCTGAAAACAATAATTATATTGTTATCTATTTGTATAACAGTCTCATAAAACCCTTAAATGTATGTTTTAATTTTTGGGTACCTTTTTGATGAATAATAGTAGCATTCACTTTATTATTTACGTAAAAATTGTAATTTCGTTGACAGTATTTGGTAATAAATCATTTTATTAATCAGAAATACAATCATAAAAGCACTTGAAGCATACATAAAATAATAATTCAAACATGATTGAATTAGTATTGGCCCGAACACACTCGCTAGATAACGACAATGGCTCCTAAAAATCTCAAACATAAAAATATTCCGGGTCCTTATGCCTGCGAAATAGTTAACGGTTTCTTATTCGCCAAGAAAACAGAGCCGTTGAATTTCATTCATTCAATATGCGGATTAAGAAGCTACAAGATGGCCGGTTTACGTTTTACAAAACAAAATTGGTGGATGAAAATGTATCGGATAATACTAATTATTTTTACAATAATAACGTCGTATATGTTACTGGACAAACCTGGCATGTCTACGATAGGTGCAATAGCCAATATAATGATGCACCTTACGAGTGTATTGAGTGTTTCTGAGAGTTGGTTCTTGAATTTTAACTCGAGAACCACAATTAAAGTGTTTAAAAACTTCGATATGATCGAAGGTTCTTTTCCGAAACTTAATGGATTTATTCATAACTCAAATTTTTTAAATATTGGTGTGCACTTATTTTTCATAATATTTTTTGTCATTCAAGTTATGCCTTACTTAGTTTACAGTGACAGTGTTTTCACGAGAATTATTTTTTTGTGGTACATCTTTTTTAACGTATCCAAGGAATTTTCAATATATAAAATTTGCGTATTAATGAACATCATAAGTTCTTACGCAAATGTCCTGAATTTTTCTATATACAAGGTGTACAGGAAGACAGAAGATCATTTCAAGTACAGAGACCCTTTCATGCATCTGCTAAAAAACAAGATTTTACAATACGCTGTCATCGATCATTCTGAACAATTCCAATTCAGCCAACTAAATATTGACACTTTGATCAACGTGTACGATCAGTTGTTGGACAGCTTGGAGTTGATAAATACCGAATATAATATTATTGTAAGTGACTCATTTATTGGTATATTGAAATGAACATATAGCATTATTATTTATAATATTTCAGTTTCTCAAAAGACAATTTGGATATTTCAAAAGAACATAAATCAAACATGTAAAACATAATCACATAAAATGATTAGAATTTAGTTTGCAATATATTATTTTACACATAACATTTTAAATAAATTAATTATGAGTACTACTGAGTACCAGCTAGTGATGGTAAACCGTTACATGACTGTGATTGTGCCACTGATTGGTAACTGAGATTCAACGATGATTGGTAACTAAGACTTAATTGTTGAAGGTTTACTTTTTAGTGTACCAGTCATTGCTTGAAGAATTAGGTCAATCAATTATAAATTATCGTTACAATTGATCACAATCACAGTCACGGTTAAAATAACGGTTTAAATAATGATTGTACCATCACTACCAACCTACAAAATATTAAAAAAAATCTCTATGCTACCAAAACACTTTTCAGTGGCAGTAGAAGATTCAATTGAAAAATGTTTTGTGAAATGAAATATGAATAAATAATGTGTTTTACTTTATATATTAAAATATTTACATATTAGGTAGATATATGAATTAATTTAGAATTAAAGAATTCAAATTGGCAGAGTTACCTACTAAAATTTATTGCGATTTTGTTTTGTTCCATAATTAGATTTTTATGTTTTATGATTTAATTGATGTATTATATAGTCTTGTTGATTCTTATTTTTCTTAAAATTTCAGCTGCTTTTGGAACCATTACCATTTATACTTCACATGATCACTGGAATATCGCTAGTTATGAAAATGGTAAGTGTTTTTAGGAATAATGGCCCCGTTATATTTTTCAACAGTTTAACCAGTTGCTTGAAAAAAATGGTTATTATTTGTTTCAATGCTAAAATATATCGAAAAAAGACAACAGGTTCAATAAACGTTTGTTGGACATACATACATATACACCCTTGGGTGGTGTTAACTCATCTTCTATCTTTATTATTTGCATGATAAACGTAAATGTTTCTGGATAGTGCCCCCGGTATAGAAACAGTGAATGAAATTTTTGATCAAGAATTTAGATTTTCGAGAAAACAACAAAAATCTAAATTCAGAAATCTAAATTCCTCTCTTGAATACTTTCGGCAAACGAAGATGTTCAATGTCACCCTGAAGGCGAATCTGAGCAGGTGTGGTATAGATCCTGAACACTGGGAAACCGCAGCCCATGACTGATGACTAGTTTTTAGCGGATTTAGACTGTTCGGCTCATGCCATTATCTTCGGCCGAAACCGAAGCCGAAGGTACAATCGTACTTAGAAATCTTAGAACACCGACTAAAAAGTATACATAACAATGAAAATTCTACACTGTTACTTAGTTTTTTGTGTTGTGGTGTTGGTAATAATTGTAAATATATCCATTAAAAAAATAAATTGCAGTTTTCCAGAAATGATAAACTGAATTTTATTTCACATATTATAGTTCGTGCGTTATCGGCGTTTAAATACAAAGCTTCGGCTTCGGTCAAACCTTCGGCAGATTTTAGCCTCAGTCGAATGTGCAGCCGAAGAGTAAGCCGAAGCTTCGGTCGCACTTTACTGATGACAATGGCGCCAAAAAGTATATTGTGCAGGGGAAACTTTCGAACGGAAAGAGTAAGAGAAAAGAAAAGGAGGGAGATCCGACAGTCAGCCCGGCGGATGCACGTGCACAACATGTGAAAGGGTGTGCGGTGCGAGAATAGGACTCCTCAGCCACACTCGGACTCACAATCGATAACCATGGCAGACGTCATCATCGTAACGAGGGACCGCCGAAGAAGATTCCTATTTCAATATTTTTAGTACAGACTACCCTCCCACCCCATTTTTATTGCAATTAGTCTGAATAAATCGTTCCTGACCACTCGGTGCTCAGTGTTTTTGACTGCATTTAATTTAGCTGTCATTAGACATAAGAGTTTATTATTAAATTTTATTTATTAAAATAAAGACTGCATCTCTCGAAACGGTAGTCGGGATAAAAATAATACTTAGTTGTGTCCGTAGTACAAGATTTAAAGTTGTTTTTTATAAATAATCATGTTGCTCAACAGAGAATCTTTTTATTATTTTCTTTTTTTTATTAATATTAAAAATATAATACAATTTCAATAATCAGTGGATATATATATTTTAACATTTGTTTCTTCTCTATGATAGTAAGACTCGTGTATATAGAGAAGGAGTATATTCGAGTTAATTAATGTTTAAGTTAGTCTGTGTACATATTTTTTAACTTCAGTTACAAATTTATGACAGTCCGTAATTTTTCTAATTGTGATTGTAATTGTAATGTAATCTTCTATGTCAATAAATAATCATGTTCATTCACCTAAAGAATCTCAACTAAATTAAAAAAAAAAATGACTCATGTATTCATTCAAGAATTTTATTATTTTACAGGATGCAATCACAAGTATATTGACTGTGTGCTGGTGGCTGGAAAGTTTTTTGAAAATTCTTGGATTATCAGCTGTGTGTGAGTGTGTATTGGATGAATTAAATAATACAAAGCGGATAATTGGAAAATTGATAATTTTTCCAGTATCTATGGGTAAGTTTCAAGTTATCAGAGATTATCATATTTCAATATTATGGATTAGTAGAATTTCGAAGCTACGGCGAATACAAATAATGCATAATATTTTTGATTTTCCGCTTACTCGTAGTCTCTTGTGTACATTATAGGAATGAGTTTTTATATTGTAAGGATTGTTTTTTTTACCAATTACAATCTTTATAGAAAGATAGACCAGTATAGGCAGGTGCTATATTTGAATCAACGTACAATCAACGTTGTATTTCTTCTTCACTATACATTTACTTTACATTGTATAAAGTGTGTACATTGAAATACGGAATTTTTTACTAAATCATGTAGATTGGTAGACAATTGACAACAAATTTGACAGATGTCACTTTAACAACATGGCTGCTATAATTTAACAAATTTCGAGCATCCTTATTGAAAGACCCTTTATTTTCAAGTCATCGCGGAAAACTCAATAACAAATATATCTTTGACGCTGAAATATCTTTTTATGCCGTGCCGGTGTTCAGGTTTAGGTCTGTCGAGTTGCAGGACCACAAATAGTAATCACCATGTCTGTCCTGGCAACTTGGAGCAGCACCGTGGCTCAGTATTCAATGTTCTAGTTCACCGTGCTCTAATTTATTTACAAAATATCTTTTATTTTGAGTTGTGAAATACTTTGCCTGTATATTAAATTAATGCAAATTAAACTTTTATAAATATTTTTTAAAAATGAATATAATTTATAAAAATCAATTTCAAGGCGCCTCTGTACCTTCAAGAACTTTATATCCTAGACAATTTGAATGGAAGACGTCAAACTCTCAGGTCAGCCTCTACTTCAGCTACAGGAAGGGTTGTAGAACTGACCAATCGTTACCAGAAGCCTAAATTTAGTGAACGGGTTTTTTCGGTGGCAGGCCCAAAAGCGTGGAACTCTTGGAACAGTACATCGGAGACTTTATTTAAGAAGAAACTAAAAATGCACCTTTTTAAAAAGCCATTTCCATAAGTGAAAAAAACCATTTTTAATTTAAAAAACAAAGATAATCGTAGAACTATAAACAGTTTGTGTAAAGCGCCCTTGAGGTAAAAGTTTTTACAAAAATAGCGGTATACAAATTATCCATATCCATTATTATTACCATTAGGAAGAGAAATGAAGCGCGGCTATGATATAAATTACTTTTAAATTTACCGATACTTCAAAATAAATTTTTGACTGTTTGAAGGTAAAAGCACTTATTACAGAAGTGTAGAATTTATCTAGTAATTAAAATTAATAATTTTAATTCCAGATACTGAAGAAGTACAGAGACTGCAGACATTCTACGACTATATGAATAATCGCAAACCTCAAATTACTGTCTGCCGCATGTTTTCCTTGAACTTCGCCTATGTCAGCACCGTGGTGGCCGTTGTGGCCAACTATTGTATCATTTTATTAAACGAGTAAACAATTTCTTGTCAAGCGTTAACCAAAAACTTGGGTTGACGAAAGTACCAAGATAATTGTAATAAAATAACGGTGTTAACACCGTTATTTCTCTAATATTCTTGTAAAATACCGATAATAATAACCGTATTTTACTCGGATGACGTCAAGTTGTAATTAAAAATTTTCTTCTGAAAAGTTACAATGCATTTCTACAATCCACTCTAAGTTTTTTTTACCAATCTAACCGATTATTTATTTATTATTAAGGAGAACAAGTTATTATTGTAAAGTTGTAATTATTCAGAACATAGGTCTGTGATATTTTTAATACAAATTAAATGCTTTAATTAGAAAGATATACATATATAAAATTCTTTCTAATTATTACATTTAATTATTTTCTACCTAATTTATTCACAAACTATCTTTTTCCTTCACTTTCTTTTCTTTTTAAAGATTCTTCATTTTTTAAAAATCGTGCCGAATATTGATATATATATATATATATAATATTGAATGATTCATTAAATTAATTATTGTATCTGGCTTTATGTTAAACAATTTATTGCATACTGTAGATAAATTAAATGTAAGAATTTCAAAATAAAATAAAATGAAATTTACAGCACGTCCGTTTGTTTTCCAATTACTTTCGACTATTGCTGTCCATCTATATAGCACACGAGCATTTATTATGTTAGAATGCGAAATTACTCAAAACAATATTTTGTTCAAGGATAAAAAAACACTCAGTCGAAGTAAGGGATGGAGGCTAATAAAACTCGGTATTGTTAGATGCAGGTGGACCGACACAGCGTGGGTACAGCAATAAGGAGTACGGCGTACGTGACTAAAGTCACGTAGGCAAATGCACCATAAGGGATGCATCACCGTAGGCGAGCAGTCTTCCTAAATTCTCGGCCGGGAGAATTCGCTCCACAAAGGCGGGATTTTATTTTCAATTAGAAAATAGAATCAATATCGTCTCGGAAATATTAAGCAAGCGCTTTATAGATTGTAATTCCGGGGAAAATTTAAACTGTGCACCTCGAGTTTAAGCTTAGACTGTGATGTACTCTGCGTTTAATCGTTGATGTGAAAGTATTAAAAAGGGTCCCGGTGGATCTATAAAAAGTTGATCCATATAATTTGGTGTAGCATGAACAGACTCGCTATTGCATAAGAACATCGCGTCCAGAGTCCCGGTTTGCCTGGATAATTGGGCATCGTCTTGTGGTTAATCAACTACAAGCCTGAACTCCATCACCCTACGTTGGCACCACAAGGAGCTGACCACACTTCACATCCAGGACCATCCTAAGAGGTAATTCCTTACGTGAGGGACCTGCATAATCTACATCAGACAAGCGTCAACATAAACAATTTGGTAGAGAACTTTATGCTGGCATGATGAACACAAATATTTACTGTTATTATTTTTGAATAGCCTTATCAATAAGTGTTAAAATTTTAACACATGAAAGTATCATAAAATATAGATAATAAACTTCCTTATAAGAAAAATATTCTTTCATTTCATAACCATTTTACTTGTCAATATTTAAAAAAAAAAATCAGTTAGGCTAGATGCCTTCCCCCTGAACATGAAGCCGAGGCTGAAAGAAAAAATAACCTAACAATTAATATAATAATAAATTGATTATATTTGATTTAATATAATCATTGTGAACATATGCAATTAAACAAATTATAATACAAACAATTGTGATAATAATTTTTTGTGCTTTCGCTTGCTTTCTATATTACGCATCCGACCTAACCAAATTCTTCAATTACTGAAAACAATGTGTCTACTAAACTATGAACAATTAATATTTTAATACATTTAAAATTATTGTGCATTACAATATTAGCATTGTGCTTAAACAAAATAAAACACTGCCGAGAGAGCGCTCAAGATAATATAACACAATCTTATTGTGAAGTTGTAATTATTCAGAACAGACGGTCTGTTATATTCAAATACTAATTAAATATATTAATAGAAAGATATACATATAAAATCAATTTTATCAAAAAATGAATTGATAATTTTGGCGTCTGCTATCAGAGTACAAAAAGGTATTTGAGATTCCGTAAAAATAAGGTAGATGGCTCTTTCAAATAATGGAACGAATAAATAAAAGGCAACATATAGGTTCGAAAATTTGTCACTAAAAATATCGTCGCTGTAGCATAGTTGGATAATGCACCTTCCCCGGTTTGGAAAGAGATACGGGTTCGAATCCCGGTGGCGCAACAACAATATTTTTCGATAAAATTGATTTTGTATGTATATCTTTCTAATTAATATATTTAATTTATATTAAATTTATTTTTTCTTCCAATATTCTATCATTTTCTTATTTTCTTTACACATTAATAATAACCTCAAATTAGGCTTGAAGGATGATAGCTTTTTAATAAAAGCATATCGAGCCTCTGGGGTAGAATAATTGAATAAATAAAATTATCTAATAATGAACTTGGAATGGGCCAGGTGATATATCAATAAATGAATCTAGCACTCTGCAGAAACTGTAGTTGGCAGCGGAAATGAAAAGAAATGCGAGATAAGACGATTTTTCATTTCTGATGTGCGAAAATTTTCAGGGTATTTTTTACATTCAGGAATTTTATTTTTAAGATAATTCCTATGTTTGATTATTATTCACTAAGAAAATATAAAAAATTGTAATTTTCGAAAAAAAATAGTCGCCACTTGTGATCCTCAATTTTCTGTTGTATGTAAAGAGCTATCCCAATTAAACTATAGCAACATTATTATGTTCGTCAAATTTGATTATCATAATATTTTACTTTTTTAATGAAACATTTTTTAAGCCTATTTCAAATATATTTGTTTTTTTAAGTGACATACCTTATATGTTTTAAAAAGCAATTGTTTATTTTTACGACATAGCACCCTTGCGTCGTTACCTCAAATTTAATATATAATGGTATGGTTCACTAATAGTTTATTTTAATTTGATTGACGATAGTATTTACTAATCATTACTTTTATTATTCATCACCCGATTTGCCGGTTGTTACGGCTAGGTCATTCGGAAAAGTAACCCCGTATTCTATTTTTGAAATTCTTGTTTCAAAATGGAAGCTATTCAAATATTTTTTTTTATTAATTCCATTAATATTGTTCCTGGAAAAAAAATGGTAGAGTATCTACAGGGTGTCATAAAATTGATTTTTTTAGTTTTTTATATCGTGATTGCTTTAGAATTGTAGTTAGATTTTCGAACGAATTCATGAACAATTGTCACAACTAGAGCCTCCAATCCGAATATTCGAGTATTTGAACCCCGAATATATTCGCTCATATTTATATTATAAGATTTTTAATATTTTTCTAAACGAAACAAAGATTTACGAAGGTGACTCACAACGTAACGAGTACCGATCGCGAACAATGTGTCCGGCGAGAGAATAAGAGAATGTGTTGTACCAAGAATTATTAAATATTATGGAAAATAAAGGAACATACTAAAATATAAACCCAAACATATTATTATCTTATTAAGGAGAACACGTTATTATTGTGAAGTTGTAATTATTCAGAACAGACGGTCTGTGATGTTTTAAATACTAATTTAATGTATTAATTATAAATATATACATATAAAAATACTGGCGCTATAACACAATTGGTAGAATACTTCTCCGGATTGGAAATAGAGATCCAGGTTCGAATCCCGGTAGCGCAAAAGCAATATTTTTCGAAAAAATTGAATTTATATGTATATATTTATAATGTATTAGTATTAGTATTTAAAACATTATTATCTAGTTATTTGATTTCTATTTTGTATTATATTTAAAAAAAAATGTTGCTGATAAAATTTTAGTTTATTTTACTAAGTTACTTAATTTTTTATGTTTTTTTGTACATACATTTAACTTCAATTTTCTACGTTAGTTACTGCTATGCAGCTTGGCATACAAAATTGTTATGTTAAAAGTTTATGGTGGTTCTATAAGTTGTTTAACTATTTTTTGGTTGCTCAATAATGTCTCGCGTTATGGCCACCATAGACTCGCATGTAGCATACCCACACATTGTGTATTATTACTTAAGATAAACATGCAATACAACTACCTTCTGCTATTATAACACATGTCATTTGAATATACGTAGCTGTTAGTGTAGATTAAATTAATAGAGGAGATGAGTTCTTATGATGTTGAACGATATAAGTCCCTGGAACCAAGAAATCGTTATGGCTGTGAAATAAGCAATGGTTTTTTATTCAATAGAAAGACAGAGCCGTTGAAATTCGTGCATTCAATTTTAGGGCTACGAAGCTACAAGATCGTCGGATCGCATTTTACAAAAGTGGATTGGTGCATGAAATTTTACCTAATTTTTCTAATTTGTTTTGCATGTTACACTTTGTTCAAATCTAATGAAACTGGCAAATCTACGATAAGCATCGCTGTTATGATTTTGATAAAATTTACAACTTTCACTAATCTTGTTGTAAGCTGGATCTGGATGTTTGACTCGAATAATACCATCAAAGTGTTTAAAGAATTAGATTTTATAGAAACAGTTTTTCCAAAATTAAATGGTTTTATCCATAACTCTAATATTTTAAATATAAGCGTATACGTATTCTTTCTAGTTCTTTTTGCTGCCGAGTCCACGTCTTATTTGTACACTGTCGGTTTCAGTCAAAATGCGTTAATTTATTTTATGTCAAACGGTATTTTGTACGTTGTAATAGAATATTCAATATATCGTTTTTGTTTATTAATGAATATGATTAGTTCTTATGCGAATGTTCTTAACGTGTCCATATGTAAGATGTACAAAAAGCATGAAGATTATTTCAAGCGCAGGGACCCGTTCATGTTTCTACTGAAGAACAAAATTTTTCAATACGCCGTCGTGGACAATTGGGAACAATTACAATTCAGTCATTTAAATGTTGATAGTTTTACAACAGTGTACGGTGCCCTGGTAAAATGTTTGGAGATGACAAATAAAGAAAGTCATATACTGGTAAGTTACTCTCTCATCTGCGCACCGAACGTTACTAGTTTATAATCAACCATTCCATCAATCAAAACCACTTAACCATTATAATATTTGCGTTCTTTTATCGCATTTCTTGCTTGTGTAGAATGTATAATTAAATTAATACAATAAATGAGTTGGACTGATATATTCGTAAATATGTACATTTTGATTCTAAATATTTGTTCATAATTGTATTTAAGTTTGTGTATGTAAATTATCTTATGGTTTCATATATTTTTACTTTTAATTTATTCAGTTACATTCATTTTTATGTATTTCATTGTTAATACACTGTAGTATCTACAGTAGTCCTAGGTACTATAATAAACGCACGCGTGTTTATAAAAAGTTAATGTCTTTATTTTGAATTGTAATATAAAACATATGTTTTTATGTATTTTGTCATTGAACTGTAAATGCTCTATAAATTATATACATGAAAATAAAAACAAATCTGGAGAATTAAGTACTTTGAAAAAATCTTTCTTTCGTAAAAATATAGTCACCATCGGAATTCGAACTTGGAACATACTATTCGGTAGATGTCTCACTAATAAGTTTCATTTATTAGAGCTGTGTACCGGTTATAGCAAGTTCCGGTTTTGAGTCCTAGTGAATTCCCGGAAGCGAGGTTTAATTCCCGGAATGCACCTTTAAGAAATATACGTGTGAAGCTATACATAAGTGATTACTGTCTCCTTCAAAGTACTCCATACACAAAATTTGACGGCATTTCCATTTCTGGAAGCAGGGCTGAATAAGCTCATTTCTAACATATCTAATATCATATCAGTTATATTAAACAATTCCCGTTTTGGAAATAGTTAAAAATCTCAAATTAATTTCTGCTAGTCTGATATATTTTGCTAGTATCAGATACGCGTTACGAAATGTATTATTTTTTCACAGGATTTTATTGTTTACACGTTTTTATTATATAAAGAATTTCCAGCTACTTTTTGGACCAATGCCCTTTATCCTCCACATCATCACCGGCATAATGAACGCCTTTAACTCGGTAAGTTAATTAATTAAGAAACTATTATATTAGAGGTTCATCAGTGATAGGGAACTGGATCCAATGACAGGGGCGTGCAAGCAAAAAAGCAATGTATTACTAAAAATAATGGGAAATAAAAATAAATGGAATAATTTATATGAAAAGTCGCTATGAAATTCGAGCCGTTATTGCCCGGATTAGTGTGACCTTGTCTACGATGTAACCCACGACTTTTGTCTAGCCGTGGGTTTTTTAGAAAAACTGCGAATCATTTGTAACAACTTCATGTGCATGCTCATCAGTGATTTGCTAGCACTTAGGTACTGTATGAACCTAACTTGTTGTTTCAATCATCATAATAATTGTACTGAACTAAATATTTTCTTATTAAATCTATGTTGGCATCTTTACGTCTGCGAATTTTCCGCATTTTTCAAACAAGTCGTGCTTAATTCTCTTGTCTTAGAAAATGAATAATCTTTATTGAAAACTGCATCTACATATTTGTTTTGCTTGACAGACTAAACGTTTTGTTTTCGTAGTGTATTCCAACCTATAATTCCAACGTTATTCCGTATATCGGTATTTGCGCAGATAACATTTATAGGTTAAAATTTATTATCTGTCAAGCGAGCGAGATTGCATTTTTCGGGATATTATTAAATTAGATTATTACCAATACGTTAAAATAAAATAATTTCTGTTTCGGCTATATATACATAAAATATCAATTTTATCGAAAAATATTGTTGTTGCGCTACCGGGATTCGAACCTGGATCTCTTTCCAAACCGGGAAAGATGCATTTTCCAACTATACTACAGTGACAATACTTTCAACGACAAATTTTCGAACCTATATGTTACACTTTTCAAATTAATTCATCAATCGTTCCATTATTTGAAAGCCATCTACTTTGTTTTTACGGAATCTCAAGTACATTTGAATAAATGGAAGCAGACGCCAGAATTAAAAATTATTTTTTATTATTTTTTAGACACATTGATACAACTTATATATTATTAAGGAGAACGCATTCTTATTGTGAAATTGTGATTATTTAGAACATAGGTCTGTGATATTTTAAATACTAATTAAATGTATTAATTACGTCGAACCTGGTTCTCTTTCCAAACCGGGGAAGGTGCATTATCCAACTATGCTACAGCGACAGTACTTATGACGACAAATTTTCGAACCTATAAGTTACACTTTTACAAATAAATACATCTATCGTTCCATTATTTGAAAGCCATCTACTTACATAATTACAATTATAAGAATGTGTTCTCCTTAATAATACATAAATATAGTTTATAAAATACTCATTATTTTATTGTTATGTTTTACATTGTAGAGTCCAATGATGTTGATATTGACTGTTATTTGGTGGTTGCACAGTTTCACGAAACTCCTTGGTGTAGCAGCTTCTTGTGAATGCGTAGTAGACGAATTAAATAATACAAAGAGAATAATTGGGAAATTGGTGCTATTTCCGACGTTTATTGGTAAGTATCCATTTATCTAAAACATGTTATTTTCTTTTACTTACTAATTTTACATAATACATAATATACTAATGGAATCAACTGTGAATTTGCTAGTAAAAACATTTATTTTTTTAAATATGTACAATATTATGACACTTTTTGTATTAGTCAGTATATTATTTAGATAACACAAAAGTTTACTGACAATTGTCAAATTAAATAACATATTTATTAGATTGCCATTGAAATGAAGAATTAACTTTTTGGATGACATGCAGTAGGTAAATTTTGATAATATTCAGCCTTATCCTAAATAAATACATTGCTAGACTTGTCAGTAGCGGTTTAGATAATGCAATTTTTTTTTACTAAAACCACAAAATATATATATTACAATAATTTACTTATATTTCTTAACTGTATTTTAATATGATAATATAATATAAATAAGGCCATACATGAGACCCTAACTGCAAAACACTGTATATCGTTTTATTTAAAAATCATTGACAGATAGATATACAGAGCAGGCCTATTTTGGATGATTTACAGTTTTGTTACAGTGTTTAAGAGTATTTTAATCAATTTTATATGATTGTTTCATATACCATTCGATGCCCGAGAAGATATACAGTAATGTGGCATTCATAACTCAGATCTACCCAAAACCGACATACAGTATTGTTGCAGAGGTGGCATTATTATTGTTTTTTAAGCCTGCTATGTAATTATTGCCAATTTTTTATTCTTATGCATAGTATTTCTTTCGAAAGATTTGTATTACGATATTCGTCTGTATTAAATATAAATTGAAGACTAGATTGTTAATTACGTTATGTATATTATTATTTTTCACATTATTCATTTGATTTGTTTTGCAATGTTTAAATGTTAAAATTATTAAATTTTTTATTTATTTCATCTTAATACAGTATGTAATAAAAAAAATATATGTAAAAGGTCTTTGTACCGTAAATAAATAAATAAATTAAATCATATGTGTAAATTACTTTATTCAGACGAGCGCGAGGGCCGACAGCTGCGACGCTTCTACTCGCACCTGATGCACCGCCAGCCTGACGTCACGGCCTGCCGCATGTTCTCCTTCAACTTCGCCTACGTCACCACAGTGGTGGCCGTCGTCACCAACTACTGCATCATTTTAATAAATGAATAGATCCAAATTAATGATCCAGTTAGTTGAGATTTTTGAGACTACATTATTTGATTTAATATTTTATTATTTTAATTAATAAAACATATCTACTAGCAGATAAGCAATTGGCCGATTAGTTACTGCTAGGCCCTGCAGGCAGCTATTTTTCCAGCTTCGTGGATAGTAGTGGCCGCTATGCTTCGACCATCTACATTAAAATGGTAGAGCTTTCCCCAAAACAAACCACTCATAAATAAAATATTCCACCTTTGTAAGTAAGCTGTCAAAACGAAAAAAATGACATCTAGATGACATATGAGATTCACGGATAGACAAATTCTATGGTAAGTAAGATATCATCAGCATTGATTAGAAACAATAACAGGTGTCAATATAAAGACAATGTACACTTCATTTCAAATTGATTATATATTAACGTACCGTTATTGAATATATAAAAGAGAAAACATTTAAGTAATCTTAACGTAGAGATATTAAAAACACGTTCGTTTTTGCACTGCTCGCATCTCACAGACCTGGTCGTTTAACCAAGCACTATACAGTCATAATGACACTACGTCCGAAACCGCCACATCCAGAAAGTCATCGATAATAGACGAGGAAGCGCAATATTATATTATATCTATGCGTGGATTCTAAATAAAGGTACATAAAAAAATATAAGCTGATTTTTAATTATCAAATTCCTTACACTGTCTTACAAAAATAATGGTTTGTACCTATTATGATATATTTTTTAAAACATCGGTAATACGTTAAAAGTTATAATAATCTATGTAATACTGTTAATACAAACATTATTTTAATTATTATTATTATGAAAGTGAGTGGTAACTAAAACGCTGCAATTAATTTTAGAAATCCTATTTAAATCTTTATTTCTTCCTCGATCTTCTCATCATCATCAGTCCATGTCAATCTATTTTTGGATTAAGGGCTCCCTTATTTCCCTTCATCATAATCTACTTTTAGCTATTTGAAATTTGATAACGATTAACTAAAAAATAATGTAGTTTGTAGCGAACCAACATAAATCTTAGAAACACTATTCGTTGAACTTCAGATTCACCTATACGATAATAGGAAAAATATTTAATAAGAGTACCTAGAAAAATTCGGAGGTGAGAGATCGCGAAAGAAACAGAAATGGATGACACGAGTAAGATGAAATTAGAATCATGATAATTATTAGTCTTCATTTCTTTAACATTGTAAAATAATTCCCTATTGTTTAGAATGCGTTAATCTGATACAAGTTTATTTTAATCAAATTAACATTTTATCCATTATTTAATTTTAAATTTTAAAGTAACACTTATATACAAAAAAATTGTTCCTCGGGAAATAGGCCAGCGAGGCCGTAATTATGAATGTAATTGTGTTTTTTTATAAATGTATATTTCAGATTAGTATTTGCCACAAAAATTATTACCTGGAAAAACTCACAGGTAAATAAAGCAGTATAAAAATATTGAAGGACATATTTTTTATTTGTTCTTAATTTTTTTTGCTCCATATCTCTCTTGCTTTATATTTGGAAGTATTAGGTAAACCTTTTGTCAGAAATACCGTGTTACCAATTACTTTGTTTTGTCCGTATTTAATGATAAACATTCCACAGTGATTGAGTCATTAATATATGTCTGTACTGAATCAATCGAATTATTTAATCAACACATTCGTGTTACTCCATTCCAACGATAATTTTTATTTTGACAGAAAAAAAATCAACGCCTTCGAAGAAAAAATATCCGGTGATAATAATTGTTTTTTCAAGAAAACTGATGCGAAAAATCTGAATACCTTTTTACATTACGTTATTGTCCACGGCCCCATATTAATATATTGTATAAATTCATTCCAGCAATTATAGAGCAAATAAATATAAGAACGTGGGGTCGTGTTTTACATTAACCTAAAAAAATCTACCGTATATTTCTTTCCGTGACGTCTCTTGCAGACGTATTTTCTTATCAACGACCCATGTCTAATTTGCAAATAATTGCCACAATGTTACTATCTCAGGATTCATGTTTGTCCTCAGAGGTTGGCTTTATAACATGAATTCGAATTATGCAATAATTATCGCAATGTTACCGACTATCTCAGGATTCATGTTTGTCCTCAGTTGTTGGCTTTATAACATGAATTCGAATTATGCAATAATTATCGCAATGTTACCGACTATCTCAGGATTCATGTTTGTCCTCAGTTGTTGGCTTTATAACATGAATTCGAATTATGCAATAATTATCGCAATGCTACTGACTATCTCAGGATTCATGTTTGTCCTCAGTTGTTGGCTTTATAACATGAATTCGAATTATGCAATAATTATCGCAATGTTACTGACTATCTCAGGATTCATGTTTGTCCTCGGTTGTTGGCTTTGTAACATGAATTCGAATTAAGTAATACAATTTGCTTATTTGGCATCGTTCTAGTTATATTCCTACCAATGATATATTCTTTGGGAGTTATTGTGATAATGATGCGTGTGTTGTTAATTAATATTATATTACACATCGATACATTTCCCATTTGACCAGTTTTGTAACGCGGTAAATATAATATTATTATACATGAGTGCTCTAAATATTATCATGGTTAAAATGAATCAACGGCTGGATGGGATATTGGGATCCAATCATGCATGTAATAAAAACTAAGATTTTATAATTTGCAACAAATTATAATAGGGTTTTCAAGATATACTTTCAACTGTTGTAATAATTCTGAGCAGCAGTAAAGGTAAACAAAAAAAAAAGGTAAAGGTAGAACAATGTCAAACAAACGCAGTGGAAATAAAGAGAGGCGTGCGACAGGGATGTATTCTATCTCTCTCACTCTCTCACCCATGTTGTTTAATTTATATTCCGAAGAAATATTAAATGAAGGGCTTCAAGAACCTACTCAAGGAATTTTATCATATGCGTTATGCATATGATATAAAGTCTCGATAGACAACGTCCGTGGAACGGATACGGTACAAGAATAAGAATTCCAAATAGACTTAATTCCATTTTTTCCATCCATTTTCTACCATTTTCCTTTTCCAATTATTTTTTACAATTGCCGTTCGTCTGTATAACACACAAGATCGTCAAATGGAATAATGTTTTTTAAGTTGTTATTATTATATATTGAAAATATTTGATTCAATATCGTATAATCAATGTAAAAAAATGAATTGTAACAAATTATAATTCGAGCAATTGATTTATGGAATTCAGAAAAATGAAAAATGTTTACAATTTTTTTGAGCCTCTTAAACAATTCAATTTATTGCACTTACGCTACCTAGCTTCGTACCAAATCTTTAAATGATTGAATACGATGTTTCTACTGAACTGAATATTATCAAATTGTACTTAGGTATAGAGAAAGAAAAAACAAATAAAAGTTGATAAAAATATAAATATAAATAAAATAAAATATAAACATAAATGAAAACGTCATCTAGAATCATAGATATATGTGTATTCTGAAAAGTAGACAACCAGAAGACATTACATTACAAACGTTTATTGCTGCTAGGAAGATTCAAATTCACTCAACTGACAAACCTAACATGAATGATTAATAGATTGACATTTGACTTTGACGTAGGTACAACAAGCGTGAAGTGATACGCGAAACGGCAAGTCTCTAAGACTTGATGTGTACACTAAACTACGAACGTTGAGAGTTATCTTCAAAGAATCTCATGAGAGTTTAATCCCCGTCTCAGATATATTGTTTCGAGTTGAAAATCTAATTAAAATATTATCGACGAAGATAAAATGAGTTGATACATTAATATATCGAATATACACTTCGGAGAAACTGAAGTTAGAGCATCAGAAATTAGAAGGAATGTGATAGGAACAATTCTGATGTGAGTTATTTTTTTTCGGGAACAAAATTTTCAGGGTATTTCAAGGGGTCGAGTAACCTTTATAAAAATAAATAATTATATATATTTTTTTCGAAAAAAAACACATTGCTTATCTTATTATTCTCGTTATATTTGATTTACATATATATAGTGCTGTTTTTGCGAGATATCTATTTTCAGATACATTGTGCTTTGTTTCATTCTAAGTGACATAAAATCTAACGTTTGTTTTTCTGACATAGTAGCTTAATGTAATTTAATTATTAATAATTCAATTTCTTAATAGTTCATTTTAATTTGATTGATGGCGTTTAATAGCAATTACTTTTATTATTCATATCCAGATATGCTGGTTGTTACTACTAGGT
This sequence comes from Eubasilissa splendida, assembly GCA_031772225.1. NCBI lineage: Eukaryota > Metazoa > Arthropoda > Insecta > Trichoptera > Phryganeidae > Eubasilissa > Eubasilissa splendida. The sequence goes on along the minus strand of CM062857.1, from coordinate 8,690,103 downwards.
CATTCCTGAAGAATACCCTTTTTCATATTTTTGAAATCATTAACCTTTTTGATATTATTTTAAAATGGATGCTGTTCAAAAATTAGTAACTCCGTTAATATTGGTCCCAGAGGAACAAATAAATATTATAGAGTACCTACAGGGTACCATAAAATGGGAAATATCCTTTCCTTTCACACTCAGATGAAATTTTGCTGATTCTGCGACCGGTGAATTTATTATTATATTTTGATTAATTTATGTGACTCTTACAAGCATATGTTATTTAAATGTTTTAAAATATGAATTAAATATATTCATTAGAATGATATACATATAAAATAAATTTTATCGAAAAATATTGTTGTTGCGCCACCGGGACTCGAACCTGGATCTCCTAATAAAAGTTTTTGTTTTCAACATTATGTTTATTTTAGAACTGTGGTTAAAGCTAGCACACACCTACGAATTTCTGTCGTACGACAGTTTTGTCGTAATAGCGAGGAGCTATGGAAATATACGACAGTGCGCACACTGACGATTGCATATTCCTATAGAATTATCGTACGGCAGAAAGTCGTAGGTGTGTAATTATACTTTGACTTTTGAACACGAGATGTCACATAATGAGGTAGCGCTGGTCAGCTACTCCACATTGAAACAGTACCAGGCGGAGACTGATAAGCACTGCCAGTGCACCAGTGGCGAGGGGTGATAGCGTAGTACTTCTCGATATTTTGTTACGTACGTATTTCAAGTATTTTACTCTATATAAAAAATTAGAGAGGTGCGTTATAAGATGTGTAACATAAAAATACATAATTTAATGAATCGAAAGAATGTTACAGTCTTAAAGTGGTTTAATTCTATGGTTTTCTATGTTGTTTAATATTTTTTTTAATTACGTCTGCCATAGACTCACATGTAGTGTACCCACACATTGTGTATTATTATTTTAGATACGATACATAACAAAACAACCTTCAGCTATTAAAACACGCGATTTAAGCATACGTACCATTTAGTGTAGATTGAAAGGAGATGGCCTGTCAAAATTTTGAGCGATATAAGTCATTGGAACCGAAAAATCATTACGGTTGTGAAATTAACCACGGTTTCTTATTCAACAGGAAGATGGAGCCGTTGAATTTCGTGCATTCTATTTTGGGGCTACGAAGCTACAAGATCGTCGGATCGTATTTTACAAAAGTGGATTGGCGCATGAAATTTTATATAATTTTTCTATTTTGTTTCGCATGTTACGCTCTATCAAAATCTAATAAAACTGGCAAATCTACGATAAGTATCGCTGTTCTGATTTTGATAAAATTGACAATTTTCATTTATCTCGTTGTAAGCTGGGTCTGGATGTTTGACTCGAATAATACCATAAAAGTGTTTAAAAAATTAGATTTTGTAGAAATCACTTTTCCTAAATTAAATGGTTTTATCCGTAACTCTAATATTTTAAATGTAGGCGTATTCGTATTTTACGCACTTTTATCGACTGTCGAGTCTATACATTACTTGTGTACCAAGAGTTTCAGAGGAGACGAGTTATTTAATTTGATATCGGAGGGTATTTTGTACATTGTAATGGAATATTCAATATATCGTTTTTGTTTGTTAATTAATATAATTAGTTCTTATGCAAATATTCTAAATGTCTCCATATGTAAGCTGTACAAAAAGCATGAACATTATTTTAAGTACAGAGACCTTTTCATGTATCTACTGAAAAACAAAATTTTACAATACGCTGTTGTGAATAATTTGGAACAATTCCAATTCAGTCATTTAAATGTTGATAATTTTATAACGGTGTACGACAAACTGATAAAGTGTTTGGAGATGACAAATAGAGAATATCATATAGTAGTAAGTTACTCTACCATTTACGTTCAAACATTACTAGTTTATCATCAAACATCAACCATTCCATTCATCAAACATTAACTAAATAAACAAATAAATTAGATGGACGAAAATATATAGTCACCATCGGGAATCGAACTCGCAACATTCTATTGGTGCAAAACAATTAGATGTCTCACTGATAAGATATCGCATGTAGAAAATATGAGATATTATATAGATTACATTATATAGTGTCACTGTAGCGTGCTTGGCTAGAGCTGTGTATCATATGTATATTCCGGTTTCGAGTCCTAGTGAATTCCGAAAACAAGGTTTAATTCCCGGAATAATGGGTAGTATCGCTTTAAAAGGAATCTCCTCTCACATTTTGTTAATTGGTAAGTGAGATTTAACTGTTTAAACTGTGAGGTTTAATATCTAGTGTACCACTGATAGTTTGCCGAATTACAAATAATCAGTTGAAAATTATCGTTACAATCGAACATAAATCTTACAATCATAGTCACAATCACGGTTAAAATAACAGTTTATTTTAACTATTTTGTTAGTATCAGATGTGGGTTACGGAATTCATTATAAATATATTCAAAGAATTTTTTTGTTCACACGTTAATTTTTAATATATTTTGAATTTTTAGCTACTTTTTGGACCACTGCCCTTTATCCTGCACATCATCACCGGCATAATGACAGCCTTTAACTCGGTAAGTGAATTAATTGGGAAATTATTATATACATTGGATATCAACAAAATTGAAAATTGTTATAAATATCATACCATTTATAAAAGAGGAGATTAAACTACACACAAATAAAAATAAATTGAATCATAATTATGATGAAGAAATATGGCATTACGTAGAAATAACAAACAGAGATTCTGCGTAGTAAAGTTTATTTTTGTAATATACTCATATATTTGTTGCATTTGTATGCAATATTTGGTCAAAGTTGAGGGATAAGACTAGATGTGTATTTCTCAGAGTACTAGAGAGCAAACAATCAAAAATTATAACGGATGACATTTAATATAATATACATTTATATCAGCGTGCCTATGGGTCTTAAAATGTAAAATTTGGATATTTAATTTAAAACTAATTTATTTCGGAGGTTGGTGAGAGACGAGAGGAGACCAATGTTTGCGCATGAACCTCAAGAGCAAATTTTCAAAATTTGGTTTAGACCCGTGAAAGGGTATAGGATTGTACAGAGAACAGACAAATAGACATTCAGTTTTATATTTATACATTCGTAGTTTATAAAATACGTATTTTTTTAATATTCTACATTATAGGGTCCATTGCTGTTGATATTAACAATTATTTGGTGGTTGCACAGCTTCCTAAAACTGCTTGCTGTAGCAGCCGCTTGCGAATGAGTACTGGATGAACTCAATAATACAAGGAGAATAATTGGAAAATTGGTGCTATTTCCGATGTTTATCGGCAAGTATCCAATTTTTTTTCCAAATTATGTAATGCTCATTTCAAATACAGATTAAATGTAATAATTAAAAAGATATACATATAAAATAAATTTATCAAAAAATATTGTTGTTGCTACTGAACCTGGATCTATTCGGATCTGGGGAAATGCATTAATCGATTATACTAGACCAACAGCAAGTTGACGGCAAATTTTAATTTAATTTGAAAGTGCAACGTGAAAGTGCAAGAAAATGTTTCTAATTAATACATTTAATTTGTATTAAAAATATTACAAATATTATAAAAAATTGCAACTTTACAATAAGAATGTGTATCCTTTATTATCATTTTATATAATATAATACACTGCTGAAATTATCCACGAGTTTACTAGGAAAAATATTTATTTTTCTGAATACAATATTTTGACACTTTCTTAAAAAATTTAAATCATAAAACATTTTTATCTAATGTAAATAACGATTTAAATTAAGAATTTTTTTATGAAATGCAGTAGATATTTTCTCATATCCTGAGAAGACTTTCTTAAGCAGTGTTCTTGGTGCAGTTTTTTTTTGTTAAATCCATAAAATATACAGTAGTTTAATAAAAATATGTGACAAAAAATATACACCTGGTTTGCGATATAAATGAAAAATGGGATTCTTTTGTTGAAATCAAATACCGCGTTGAGCAAGCCCGTGCTACCTTTGTCCGCATGGAAATGATGTTCTGCAGTCATGGTCTCAACCTTAGATTATGAATGAGAATGGTCAGATGTTATGTATTTTCAATTTTATTTTATGAAATGAAAGCATGGACACTTACCGAAGAAACGATAAGGCAACTGGAAGCATTTGGGATGTGAATCTACAGAAAACGCTTAAAATAAGTTGGATAGATAGTTATGAATGAGTTATGGTTCGGATGAATAAAGAAAAATATAAATTTAAATATAATATGAAATATCTCCGACATGTAATGATACACTAGGAGAAGTGTGAGATCTTGCACCTCGTAATGCAGGGAGAGATTGCTGAAAATCGGGGCCCTGGAAGAAGGAGAATATCATCGTTGAAGAACCTAATACAATGGTTTGGTTAGTCTACTGTAGAGCTTTTTCGGGCCGCAGTAAATAAAGTCATAATAGCCAACGTCCGTTGAACGGATAGGGCACAAGAAAAATAAAAAATGACCAAAAATCCTCATTGCCATGGTGACTACAATATGCTATTCAGTATCCGTGAACGTCAAACCCACATATTTACACTATTTAAAGATTCACATTTTAGAAATTTAAAATATATCCCTTCACGTCCTGCGGTAGGAAACTTTCTAAATTCAGTACTTGCGAAATATGCGTATGATGATGACAATTGGGGTGGATTGCCTGTTTGAAAGAAGAAGAAAGAAGAAGAAGATGATAATTGGAACATATGGTTACGATTAATGCATGTTTACATTGTCTGATTTGTGAATTAAACTCCGGTTCCATGGAAAGTTTTACTACTTCATATGTTATTTGATGAAATAATATATACTAATTTAATGTATTAATTATAAATATATACATATAAAATCAATTTTGTCGAAAAATATTAATGGCTTTCAAATAATGGAACGGCAGATGTATTAATTTGAAAAAGTGTAACATATAGGTTCGAAAATTTGTCATGAAAAATACTGACGCTATAACACAATTGGTAGTGTATTTCCCCGGATTGGAAATAGAGACAGTGTAGTGCAAAAACAATATTTTTCGACAAAATTGATTTTATAAGTATATATTTATAATTAATGCATTAAATTAGTATTTAAAATTTCACACACCGCCTGTTCTGAATAATTACAACTTCACAATAAGAATGTGTTCTCCTTAATGAAATAATATATATTTATTTATGAAAATAACTTTCTTTAGACGAGCGCGAGGGCCATCAGTTGCGACGCTTCCACTCGCACCTGATGCGCCGCCAGCCTGACGTCACGGCCTGCCGCATGTTCTCCTTCAACTTCGCCTACGTCACCACCGTGGTGGCCGTCGTCACCAACTACTGCATCATTTTATTAAATGAATAGATCCAACTAAATGATCCAGTTAGTTGAGATTTTTGAGACTACAAGTTTATCGAATATACAAGGATTCTTTCATAATGAATTAAACATATTATATATACAGATATATACAATAAAAAAATATAAGTTCATTTATAATTTTCAAATTCCTTATACTGTTTTACATTAATAATAGTTATTATTTATAATTATATTATAACAAGTATATCGAATATACAATAATTCTTTTATTAACACACTACCGGTGGGAAGGGTATTAGTACAAACAGATTGTTAAACTTGATCATTTCCTTTGGATATCATATTGCATCGAGTAGATGAGATATTGAATTAATATATTAGAGCAATAATTGTATACCCACATTACGTCACAAGTTTTAATAATGAAAACACACTTTATTTATACCACATTGTGGTGGCGGTGGCAGTCTCATCTATCCAGACAGAGATCGGCGGAGGTGGCACAGAGTCGCTAGAGTCGCAGAGTCTCCCTCGCTAGCAGAACTAGGACCACTTGTGGAATTCGGTCTAGTGTCTACAGAGTACCGGGTCCATATGGAACCCTTGCTCTTTCATCTAACGTATGCCTTGTGGGCTGTTTTTAAATGACGGTGTTTTATTTTAAATTTTATTTTGCTGCTGGGAGCCCTTGTGTAGCGCCTGCCGCGCGCGCTCCGTTAGCCGGTCTCATGGTGATGTAGTGGAAGGGAAGGCGGGCACCCCTCCGCTTGTAAATAGATGTGATGTAATAAGTATCGAAAACGTTTTAATTAATATTTAATTTTTAATTAAAGTGTTGTGTGAAGTAAAAAAAGATCAACAATTTTGTTAAAAGTTCATGGTCTTCCGCAAAGTGAATCACGAAAATTTTGAAATATTAATATATTACCCTTGTGCGTTAACTAATATATAAAGGTATAAATAAAACAAATATGATTGGGCTGTCAATGTACTACTCTGCCATTTACTTTGTATTTCAATATTCTAACACTCCTATCCTTTGTACAAATATATATAATAACTTAATCTCAAATTACACTTGAAGCAAGGAAGCTTTTTTGATAATGTCCAATGAGGTAAATCTCAGAGATTAAATTGAGATATATCTCAGTACCATGGGTACACGTACGTGTGTTAAGATTTTAATCTGAAGATAAACTTAGAGATCGGATTGAGACACGGTGTTCGATTGCGCATGTGCAATAACGACACTTGCAATTATAGATGTCTGTTTTATTATGAAAGATAGGCAAATAGAGGCATTAAATTACAAACATTTTTCTATCTTACCTGCCGCTGGGGAGATTCATATTCACTCAACTGACAAACGGAAAATGAATGGTGAATGGATTGAGTGACATTTGGATTTGCCGTAAGTACAACAAGCATGAAGTGAGAAGCGAAACGGCAACGAAGCTCTTACTCGGCAACGCACACAATCAACTGCGAACTGTGTATGCATAAAGACGAAAAAGTTTGCCGCTCACTTTGTGTAGTTCATTGAAGTGTGTACTTTGCGAAGTATCGCACTACACACTTCGCTTATCGTTTCGCACTTCAGACACTTCATTGAAGCATAGTTTAATAACCACTTAACCACACTTCATTGAAGTATATGAAGTGCGAAGCGATTTCGACCTGCATCGGGAGTGGGCCAATCAGTGGTACCAACATATTTCGAATGAAGCGTTTTGAACGCTTCAAGTTGGTGAACGTGCATTTCGTGAAGCGTTCATTACTAAATTAAGTGTTGTCCTTCTTTTGTGGAGCTTTTTACAATGGAGAAATTATTTTAGTAAATTTTTTAGCGTTGAATCATCGAATCGTTGGTAAAAAGAATTTACTTATCGAAAGTACATGCGGTAGTAAAGTAATGTTACTCTCTGATATTCGATAATAAAACATCAACCGTTAGGTAAAAATGGCGGACTCTTCACAGCTGTTTCAAAAGTCATCTGTCGCGTCGATAGGTATTTTAAAAATTGCAGTATTCGACAACGAATCATTCAATATCCCGCTATTTTAGTGATGAGAGTTCGTCTGATGATGATCTCGCTGTTTAATTTATATTACCGATGAGTTTTCGCCAGCAAAGTGACAGATTTCGAAGGCAAGAGTGAATAAAGCCATAGGTAAAAAATACAACTGTATGTATGGCCAATGGTGAATATTTAAAATAAATCTAATTCTCAGATATTTGATGATTACTCGCATTGCCACATTATTAGGCGGGATTGATTTTGACTTTAGTACATTTGACGTACGAACGACCCGCAATTTTTTTTTACCACGTTCGATGGTAAAGACTTTACTATTGATCACACAATCCGCCTTAAGTGACAAGTCTAATCTGTTTTAAAAATCTAATATTTGTTTTTCCGACAGCAGCTTTATGTCGTTACCTATATTTACATTATTAATGAAACAATTCCTCAACATTTCATAATAATTTGATTATTGATATTTTTTACTAACAATTACTTTTATTAATCATTACCAGATCTGCTGGTTGGTACCGCTAGGTCCGTCCTGAAAGAAAATCCCTTTCCATATTTTTGAAATAATTAACATTCCCGATTCTACATCTTGTTTCAAAATAGCAGCTGTTCAAAAATTAGGAAATCCATTGATATTGGTACTAAAGAGAATACAAAAAAATTGTCGAGTACCTACCGGGTACCATAAAATATAAAATTTCACTTCTTTTCACACTCATATGAAATTTTCCTGATTCTTGAAACTAGTTGTGGAAGGAAACTTTTCATATTTTAATTCATTTATGAGACTCTTACAATCTACTTTGGTATTTTACTTTGGAATTGTGATTAGAGCTAGCGCACACCTACGACTTTAGTAGGTATGCGCTAGCTTTGTCGTAAGACTGTTATGATCAAATATATGACACACTGATAATTGCATATTTCGACAGAACTATCGTGCGGCAGAAAGTCGTAGGCGTGCGATAGGGTTTAAATCCCGGACCCGACGAGTCCGGGATTTTAGTACAAAAGTTATTCGGGACAGATAAGATTCTTATTGCATTGGTCGAGGTACTGTTAAAAATTTCTCTGGCTTGCAATAATATACATATTTCGACAGTTCGTAATAGACAATTCTTGTACGAAATATAAAACTCTGACCCAGAGTCTTACACCGGGTATCGGGTCCGAACATTTTTACCTGAACCCGGCGGGTCCAAGATCGGGTACCTGGACCAGAAAAACTTTAAACGTGTATGAGCTCTCTTATCTTTTTACTCCCCATTGAAACACTTCCAAGCTGAGATTGTTACTCATTACCAGAGCCAACCCGGTGACGAGGGGTGATTGCGTACGATGTCTTTCGTGGACCTCCTTGAAATTTTGTTACATACCTAGCACGAATATTTTAATTTTCATCGTAAATTAGAGAAGTATGTTTAAAGATATGTAATAAAAAAGTAATTTAAAAAAATAGATAAATAAAAAGCTAATTTGGTTTATGGTTCTCTAAGTTGCTTAACTATTTTTCAATTAAGTGTTGCGTTATGGCAACCATAAACTGACATGTAACAAACACACATACGTACACAAAGTGTATTATTATTTAAGATACACATCAACACTACTACATTCTCCCATTAGAACACACGTCATATAAGTATAGATACGTTTAGTGTAGTTTGGAAATGTTGAAATGGCTACTCAAGATCTTGAGCGAAATAAGTCCCTGGAATCGAAAAATCATTACGGTTGTGAAATTAACCACGGTTTCTTATTCAACAGGAAGATGGAGCCGTTGAATTTAGTGCATTCTGTTTTGGGGCTACGAAGCTACAAGATGGTCGGATCGTATTTTACAAAAGTGGATTGGTGCATGAAATTTTACCTGATTTTTCTAATATGTTTCGCAAGTTACACTTTATTAAAACCTGACGAAATTGGCAAATCTACGATAAGTATCGTAGTTATTATATTGATACAATTTTCAGCATTCACTAATCTTATTGCGTCCTGGGTCTGGATGTTTGACTCAAATAATACCATAAAAGTGTTTAAAAAATTAAATTTTGTAGAAGCTTCATTTCCTAAACTTAATGGTTTTCTCCGAAACTCTAATATTTTAAATATTAGCATATTCGTAATTTACTTTATATTTTTTCTGATGGAGATCACAGCTTTCATGTACTGTAATAGTTTCAGCGGATATGAGTTATTTAATATGATGTCAAAGGGTGTTTTGTACATTGTAATGGAATATTCAGTATATCGTTTTTGTTTGTTAATGAATATAATTAATTCTTATGCATATATTCTCAATATCTCCATATGCAAGCTTTACAGAAGGCACGATAATTATATCAAATACAGAGACCCATTCATGTTTCTGCTGAAAACCAAGATTTTGCAATACGCTGTTGTGGTTAATTTGGAACAATTCCAATTCAGTCATTTAAATGTTGATAGTTTTATAACGGTGTACGGTAAACTGATAAAGTGTGTGGAGATGACAAATAGAGAAAATCATGTTGTGGTAAGTTATTGACATATGCGTACCAACAGTGATGGATATAATGAGTATACAAAGTGATTAATGAATGTAATCCAACCTCAACCATATCATTTATAAAAAAATAACAATTATAAAACAAATTAGATGAATTAGGTACACTACTGGGACGCGATCTCGAAACTTATTTTACTTGGTTAGATATCCCACTGATATGATATCATATGAAGATGAAATCTGACGACATTGTATAGTGTCACTTTAGCTTAATTGGATAAAGCTATATACTGACTATAGAAAATTCCAGCTTTGAGTCCGGGTGGTGGCTATTTAATTTCTTATAAAATACAATATTAAACGTAGTTCGAGACAAATATTTCAGCCGTGTACATACGACTACATCACAAGAAACTGGAGTCTGCAAGTTTATAGAATCTCCGATATAAAAAAACAATATATTATTTAATTATGTCAGGTTTTTTGAATATCTCAGTGTTTCATGTAACATTCAAAATTCATTTTGTTTTAGTTAAAATCTTTGGTTGGATTTGATAATGGACAAATAGTATATAATGAAAGGAACATGCGATTAATTTTTTTTGATTATGTAGGTAGCAAGGTCATACGTGTGAAAGAATGGGAAGGAATTTATAATTTACACAATTGAAAGAAATGTATAATCTTAATACAATAATTTATTTTCGATTATTGGCCGGTTTTCACCGCAGTAGAAATTTCGGAATAAATTAAACCCTTTCTTCTGGTATCGAGGTTTTTGTCTGAGTTAAGCCAAGGAACGTGCAATTCGACCAATTACAATATGTTCCATATAAAATAATATTTTGCGGGATAATTAAATTGTTTTAGCCGCATAGGGGCCACAACCGGCACTAGCCGATTATTTTCTGCCGATCTATTTATTTGAATTTTTATCATAAATTGAATTTCCAGCTGCTTTTTGGACCAATGCCCTTTATCTTCCACATAATCACCGGCATAATGACGGCCTTTAACTCGGTAAGTGAATTAATTGAGACACCATGAAAGGTTCGTCAGGAAATAATTGAAATACAAAAAGCTGTAATGATTTAACTTAACTTTTAAAAGATAAAAATAATTTAATTTCAATCATAATCTTAAAAAAATGTTTATTTATTTTCATTAAATATAATAACTTTATTATATCAATGCTTGTCTTGGGGTAATAGGCTGACACATTACTCAGAAAAAAAGTAAATCGGCTCAACCTCGGACTTAATTTGAATTAATTTTTTACATACATTCAACATCTTATCTGGTTTCGCAAATATTGTTTTACAAATTGTATAAATACTACTTCTTATATATTCATGTTGAATGTTATTTGTCAATTTATAATATTAATTAATTCACAACGAATAAATAATTAAAATTCATTATTCTATTACAGTGGTAATGTCAGAACATATGCTTTAGCTAACTCCATAGTCCCTAGATTGCATTCTTTGGGGAATAAATATGCGGCGGTAGTCAACATTTTTGATGTAAATTTAACTCTTTATAGGACTACATTATTACAATTTTTTGTGTCTCAACTCAATGATGTTCGATAAATTGCTCTACTTCACATTTTTTATTTATTTTTATTTTATATTTTTGATTATGAGAAAACATGCTGATATTATATAACTTTTTCCTTTGTGTATTGCGCTTTTATATTATTTAAAAAAAATATTTATGCCTGAATAGGGCGTGTATTATAATAAAAAAATAAATATTATATGAGAAAAAGACTTTATTTCTGTATACATTACTAGTGGTCTGTGCCAGGGATTTAGTAATAATTTAAAGTAGATAGATGCACTGCTGGTATTAAAAACCTTTTTTATTGTATGAAAAAATACATTTATTTTCAAAACTATTTCATATGTCATCGATTGTTGTTTAGAGTGTGACTGAGCAGAATTTGGAACTAATAAAGTAGACAGTTATATCTCGGGAACTGTACCTATGTTTTGCGTTTAGTTTAATTAAATTGTTAAATTTAGTTTAGTCAAAGGGTGTAGAATTGTATAGAAAAAAGTCAGACAGACTTACATTAATTAATTATAGTGATCTACAACCAGCGTTGCCCGGGATTCATAATTATAGTGGCTGGGTTAGGGTAACAGGGAAAGGGGTGCGTGTGTTTTGTGCTTGTCCTAAAGAGTATGTAATATTTAGTTCAGGGAGTGAAACTTAATTTTCTCAGCGTCAAGAGTGCCAGTGAATGCGTCCTAAAATATTACTACGCAAAATTTGAAATTTATTTAGGTGCGACATTCAATAATAATTAAAATATTCACGTTTTTTACGAAAATGTGGGTTTTTATTATTCATTTATATCAGAAGTTATAGACTAGATTCGACTTTGTTTATAACTACCACTTAGATACGACCTTTACACTTATTTAAAACTAATAAAATAAATGTTATTTGACATAATTGAGACAATACAAGCATTATAAGAAAAACCGCGACCATTTTTCGGACATTTACATTTTCCGTGTGCCACAAAATGGTCTTTATGAAAAATTCTTGTAGAAACGAAATACATTTTTTTATAATCTTGAAGCCAAGATTACAGAGACAATACTTGATTGAGACAAATTAACAAAATGCTAAAAATTAATAGTATTTGTTATAAACCATTCAATTTGCAGGACATATTACCAATTTACGACGTTTTTAAAATACTTTATTTTAGTGAAAACATACGTTTATAAATAATATATTTAAAATAGTGTTTTATATCAGAAACACAATAATTTATTTCTAAATAATATTTATATCGATCCTATTAATTGTTAAAGTGTTTCATTTCATTCCCGCCAGCCCCGAGTGGCATTACAAATGTCGAATCCTCGTTGTCGCTACTTTCGTTAAAAAATGTCGAAGCCATTTGTTTTCACGCATATTTTATCCACAATATAAATTAATATTGAACTTATTCACAACATTGGTAGCAAATTACATAAATTATATGGTTTTTTATTGACTTAAAAGGAAAACAACGTTTTATATAACATATTTTAAGCACTAGCTGTCTGTTTCATAAATAGTATGTAATTATGAAACAGACACATCACCAAACGGCAACGTGGCGTTAACTCGATAATATTAAACAAAATAATAAATTGAAGCTGTCATAATAATTTTGAATGTAGAACATCGTGTTTCGTCAGTTTAAATATATGTAGGTACTTTGTCTGACTTAAAAATATATTCATATGTATGAATTAAGTAGGTAATTCAATAAATTATAATTTTGTTATTGAGTTTATTATTAATTGATTTTTTAAATTGAATTAAAAATAAACATGGAGTTCTACAAACTAAACACAATAATATTAAATATTTTATTTTCTTCAGATACGAGTTATTTTTGATTCTTGTATCGAATGCGAGAAAATCAACAATTTTATTGTCGTCTCTTTCTATTCAAACCTTCTTCTCTCGCATGATTTACGCAATAAATAACGTCATTAAGTATTTCTCTGATACTTAACTATTAGCCTTGAAAGCATATGTAATTCGGGTAGAATTTCTTACATTTCAAACAGGAAAAATGAAAGCACGTTCTTAAATTTAAAACACATGTATATTCTTGGGAAGAGTCAGGTGTATGCTTTGCGCAGGATCCTAAATAGTAACTATTCAAAACTTGATTTAGATCGGTCAAAGGATATAGGATTGTGTAGAGAACAAACAGATTACAGTGTACATTAAGTTAGTTTAGTTTTTAAAAAAAATAAAATATTTAAATTTATTTTACACTTACACGTATATTGTATATACATAACATTTTTTTTATAAATGTAGTTAAAAAATAAATAAATAATAATATTCTATTTTTTTAGGGTCCACTGCGGTTGATTTTGAGTATTATTTGGTGGTTGTACAACTTCCTAAAACTTCTTAGTATAGCAGCGGCTTGCGAATGTGCACTAGATGAACTCAGTAATACAAGGAGAATAATTGGAAAATTGGTGCTCTATCCAATGTTTATCGGTAAGTATCTGAATATATGATTACACTTGTCTAAGATATCCAAATTTTGGTTGTTGGTCTCAATACTGGCGTAAAGATGTTGTCACGTTGCTTTGTGGTGATTTACTCTTATTGTGGGTAAATTTCAAGCAATTTCATCTTCAAATTAAACTTTTACAATAATTTTTTGTAGCATGTTACTTTTCTGCAAGAAAATAGACAAAGATATATTATAATGGGTGGCCCAAATGAGACAGGAGGGTTAAAATTAATGATATATTGCGGAAATACCTGAGGATCTTGGAGTAATAGTTCCAACACCATTTTAATTTTATACATAAAATTTTAATGATTCATCAGTTTCATAATTCGTTCTAAGGATATACTAGAGATGCTTAATTGTGTATAACGAGTACAGGCAGATGAACCATCGTTTATACTCTGCCATACAACCTCCATAATTGCTTCAGTGTGCACAGACCGACGAGTACCTTTTCCTAAAAGATTTGCCACTGAACCCTGTTTCTCACACCAGAAGTTGAGATAAGATAAGATAAAATCTATCAGATGAATATACAAATTTAATAACTTTTACACATTGCTGCACATTATAAGTAATTTTTATATATATCTCCAACACATGTTGTGGTTGTTTTTAATCTTTCAGTCTTAATTGGCATAATAGACAGTGATATATTATAAAGGGTGGCCCAAATGAGACTGGAGGGTTAAAATCAATGACATATTGCAGGCATGCCTGAGGATCTTGGAGTAACAGTTATGCACTATTTGAATTTTATACAGAAAATTTTTCAGATTCATCAGTTTCATAATTCGTTCTAGGGATATACTAGAGATACCTAATTGTGTATAACGAGTGCAGGAAGATGCCGTACAATCTCCACAATTGTTTCAGTGCGCACAGACCAATGGTTACCTTTTCCTAGAAGATCTGCCTCTGAACTTTGTTTCTCAAACCAGATATTGAGATAAGATAAGATAAAATATATCAGATGAATATAAAAATTATTTTTCTACGCCCCGCGTAGGAAAATTGCTATATTTCAGTGGAATGAAGTGTTATTTTTTTGAAGTATAAATATGTGATCTTTTTGATTTGAATTTTTTATTTAATGATAATTTTTCAAAATTAAAAACAAAAAGTGCATTAATATTATCAAAAATTTGAATTGGAACATCTGCATAATTTTAAGTTTCCTTTTATAGGAATATTCAAACAAATTTTCTCAAAGTTTTATTAAATAATAATAAAGTTATTAAAAAAATACAACGCACTAGTTATCATTAGTTGTCAAAAATGTGTAATGGTGTCCTAGCCAATACTGCGTTTTGGAATGGAAGACAATTTATGATCCCAGTCCATCGATTGACTAAAACATTCTTGAAACCAACCATTTATAATATTCAGTACCCTTAAAAGACAATCATACACGTTACAGAAATTCACATAAACAAAAATTAAATTAGTTTCTCTACATCCCAGTAGGTAGGCATAAAATTTATTTGTTAAATTAGCAACTACATGATACCTACCTAAAATTGAAAAAAAAACCTTTGCACCTACCTAGACACAGGCAAGCAAGTAATGTTTCGAAATGTCAAATATAAATTGAATATTATTATTTCATGTCCTTTGTTCCCATTGAATAGTACATATAATTCACGAATGGGATAATTTTTTAAATTATGTTGAATCATAAGAGTGCTTGATTTGACGAAAAAGGATTTACGAATACAATTGTAACATAAGCTGACGATTAAAGCACTTTTACATCGTCTGATTTGTGATTTGAATTCTAGTCCTGAAAAAGGTTTTGATTCAACATGTTCTGTTCGATGAAATCATATATAAAAATGACTTTATTCAGATGAGCGCGAGTGCCGACAACTGCGACGCTTCTACTCGCACCTGATGCACCGCCAGCCTGACGTCACGGCCTGCCGCATGTTCTCCTTCAACTTCGCCTACGTCACCACCGTGGTGGCCGTCGTCACCAACTACTGCATCATTTTATTAAATGAATAGATCCAATTATTCAACTGAATTATCGATATTTTTGTAGTTGAGACTGCAAGATTATCGAAAAAATTCTACAAAATAAACAACAATTCTTTTAATTAATTATAAACGTATTTTCATATATCTATGTGTGGATGCTGAATAAATAATGTATACAAATAAATAATGTTTATTTTTACTTACTATATTTCTTTGTCCGATAGTTCACTCTTTTACATTGATTATCAAGTTATTGCTTCCAACTGCGTGTAAATCATTGAAGTGTCTACGTCCTCTTTTACTAATTCGCAAATTTTACTATCTTACTGTTTTTAACGTGTTGATTTCATGATTTTTCTTTAAATTTGGTGCATGGATTGGTTTTTGATTTGGGAAAAACAAAAATTAATTGGCAGAACTATTTTCTACGTTAACCTTTAATAAAAATAATTATTTCCCTTAGTTATTACGTGAAAGATTTTCAAACAATAAATTAATCATGTTCAGTCATACATTTTTTACATGGGTAAGAAGGTATTATTTTACGTAAAAACTTAAACTTTAAAAACACTATTAATAGTACTTAAAACAGAAAAAATACATAGTAGGATCGTATAAACAACGGATTTATTTTGTCTAAAGACGTTGGTTAAAGCATAACCTAAATCTATACCTATTGCATGCCACTGCGAATGAGAATAGTCGATGATATGTGTTCTTGATTTTATTTTACCAACGAAGAAACGTTAAGGGGACTTAAAGCATTTAAGATGTGAATCTATAGTAGAGTGCCAAAAATATTATGGTTTGGATGAATAAAGAAAAATAAGTAATGAAAATTCAAAAATTTCAATATCTTCGACATCCAGAGAAGTATGAGATCTTGCACCTCATAATGCAGGGAAAGATTGCTGGAAGTTGAGGCTATGGAAGAAGGAGAACATTACGGCAGAAAAACCTGAGGAAATGGTTTGTCCAGTCTACTATAGAGATTTTACAGGACGCAGTAAATTAAGTCATGATTGCCAAGGTCCGTTGAACTGATACGGTACAAGAAGAAGAAGAGAATTTCCAAATAGACTTAATTCCATTTTTACATCTATTTCTTTTCTAATTATTTTGTAGGTACAACAAGCGTGAAGTGAGATGCGAAACGGCAAGTATCTAAGACTTGATGAATACACTAACTACGAAAGTCGAGAGTTGTCTTCAAAGAATCTCACGAGAGTTTACTCCCCTTCTTAGATATTGTATCGAGTTGAAAATCTCATTAAAATATTATCTGAGAAAGCATTATTGATGAAGATAAAATGACTTGTACATTAAGATATCGAATATGCACTTGGGAGAAACTGAAGTTAGAGCATCAGAAATTAGAAGGAATGTGATAGGAACAATTCTGATGTGAGTTATTTTCTTCGGGAACAAAATTTTCGGGGTATTTCAAGGGGTCGAGTAACCTTTATAAAAATAAACAATTATATTTTTAGAAAAACATTGTAACGGAGCTTTCTTTCGCCAGTAGTGTGCTTTTCCAAATAAATTATTGTAATCTTTATATTCTCTTTAAAGCTGATCTACATCTACTGTTTTTGCGAGACATCTATTCTCAGATACACTTGTCCATTGTTTCATTCTAAGGGACATATCTAATCTGTTTTAAGAATCAAACGTTTGCTTTTCTTACATAGCACCGTAATGTAATTAAATTATTAATAATTCAATTTCTTAATAGTTCATTTTAATTTGATTGATGACAGTGTTTACTACCAATTACTTTTATTAGTAATTTACAGATCTGCTGGTTGTTACTGCTAGGTCATTTCTTAAAAACACCCTTTTTAAAAATTTTGAAATAATTAACCTTCTTGATATTGTATCAAAGTGGCAGCTGTTCAAAAATTAATAACTCCGTTAATATTGTTTCTAGAGGAACTTATGAAAATTGTAGAGTACCTAAAGGGTACCATATAATGGGAAATATCCTTTCTTTTCACATTCAGATGAAATTTTGCTGATTCTGCGACCAGTGATTTTATTATTATATTTTGATTAATTTCTGTGACTCTTACAAGATTATGGTATTTAAAAGTTTGAGTTTTTCAACATTATGTTTATTTTAGAATTGTGGTGCTAGCATACACCTACGACTTTTTGTCTTACGACAGTTTTGTCGTAATGGCAAGGAGCTATGGAAATACATGACATTGTGCACACTGACGATTGCATATTCCTATAGCTCTCGATATTACGATAGAACTATAGTACGGGAGTGAGTCGTAGGTGTGCTTTTTGAACATAATACGTCACATAATGAGGTAACGCTGGTCAGTCACTCCACGTTGAAACAGTACCAGGCGGAAACTGATACACACTGCTAGTACCCAGTGGCAAGGTGTGATTGGGTAGTCCTTCTCAATATTTTGTTACATACGTAGTTCAAGTATTTTACTGTATATAAAAATTAGATAGGTGCGTTTTATGACGTGCAACATAAAAATACATAATTTAATGAATCGAAAGAAAGTAACAGTTTTAAAGTAAATTTAGTCTATAGTTTTCTGTTGTTTAACATTTTTTAATTACATCATGTGTGACGGCCGCCATAGACTCACATGTAGTGTACCCACACATTATGTATTATTATTTAAGATACAACACACAATACAACAATATTCAGCTAATAAAATACACGTCATTTAAGCATACGTACCTTTTAGTGTAGAATGAATTTGAAAAGGAGATGTCTTCTCAAAATCTTGAGCGATATAAGTCTCTGGAATCGAAAAATCATTATGGTTGTGAAATTAACCATGGTTTTTTATTCAATAGGAAGATGGAACCGTTGAATTTTGTGCATTCTATTTTGGGGCTACGAAGCTACAAGATCGTCGGATCATATTTTACAAAAGTGGATTGGTGCATGAAATTTTACCTAATTTTTCTAATTTGTTTCGCAAGTTACACTTTATTCGATCTTAATGAAACTGGCAAATCTGCGATAAGTATCGCTGTTATGATATTGATAAAATTGTCAATTTTCACTAATCTTGTTGTAAGCTGGGTCTGGATGTTTGACTCGAATAATACCATAAGAGTGTTTAAAAAATTAGATTTTGTAGAAACCACTTTTCCTAAATTAAATGGTTTTATCCGTAACTCTAATATTTTAAATGCAAGCGTATTCATACTTTACGCACTTTTACTGTCTGTCGAGTGTATATCTTACTTGTGTACCATCAGTTTCAATGGAGACGTGTTATTTAATTTGATATCGGAGAGTATTTTGTACGCAGTAATGGAATGTTCAATATATCGTTTTTGTTTGTTAATGAATATAATTAGTTCTTATGCAAATATTCTAAATATCTCCATATGTAAGTTGTACAAAAGACATGAAGATTATTTCAAGTACGGGGACCCTTTCATGTATTTACTGAAAAACAAAATTTTACAATACGCTGTTGTGGATAATTTTGAACAATTCCAATTCAGTAATTTAAATGTTGATAGTTTTATAACAGTGTACGACAAACTGATAAAGTGTTTGGAGATGACAAACAGAGAAAATAATATTGTGGTAAGCTACTATCTCATTTACATCCAAACATTACTAGTTTATCATCAAACATCAACCATTTCATTCATCAAACATTAACTAAATAAACAAATAAATTAGATGGACGAAAATATATAGTCACCATCGGGAATTGAACTTGCAACATTCTATTGGTGCAAGACAACTAGATATTAGATGTCTCACTGATATGATATCATATGTAGAAAATATGAGATATTATATAGTTTCAATGTAGCGTGCATGGTTAGAGCTGTGTATCGGTTATTGAATGTTCCGGTTTCGAGTCCTGGTGAATTCCGAAAACAAGGTTTAATTCCCGGAATATACCTTTAAAATATAAATATGTGTGGAGCTTTATACTATTGGGTAGTATCGCCTTAGAAGGAATCTCCTCTCACATCCTGTTAATTGGTAAGTGAGATTTAACTGTTTAAACTGTGAGGTTTAATTTCTAGTGTACTACTGATAGTTTGCCGAATTATAAATAATCAGTTGAAAATTATCGTTACAATCGAACATAAATCTTACAATCATAGTCAAAATCACGGTTAAAATAACAGTTTAGCTCATCACTAGTTTGAACTATTTTGCTAGTATCAGATATGTGTTTTTTTTTGTTCACACCTTAATTTTTATTATATGTTAAATTTTCAGCTGCTTTTTGGACCATTGCCCTTTATTCTCCACATTATCACTAGTATAATGATAGCCTTTAACTCGGTAAGTTAATTAATTAGGAAACTTTTATATACGAAATTCATCAATGACGGGGGGGACAGCAGCTAATTAATTACCTATACACATTGGATGTTAATAAAATTAAATGTTTGCATATATAATATAATTTATTAAAGAGGAGACTAAACTATATACAGATATAAATAAATTGAATCATTCATTCATGATGAAGAAATAGGGTATTACATGGAAATAACAATAGAGATTCCGCGTAATAAAGTTTATTTTTGTAATATACTCATATATTCTTTGCATTTGTATGCAATATTTGGTCCAAGTTGAGGGATAAGACTATATATTTCTCAGAGTACTAAAGTGCAAACGATCAAAATTTATAACGGATGATATTCAAAATAATATACATTTATAAATGGGGGAGTGACAGCGTGCCTATGTTTTTCTATGGGTCTTAAAATATACAATTTGCATTTAATTTAAAAATAATTTATTTCGGAGGTTGGCGGGAGAGGAGAGTTTTCATAATTTGGTTTAGACCCATCAAAGGCTATAGGTTTGTATATAGAACATACATTCAGTTCTATATATATACTCGTAGTTTATAAAGTACGTTTTTTTTAAATGTTCTACTTTATAGGGTCCATTGCTGTTTATATTAACTGTTCTTTGGTGGTTGCACAGCTTCCTAAAACTCCTTGGTGTTGCAGCGGTTTGTGAATGCGTACTAGATGAACTCAATAGTACAAGGAGAATTATTGGAAAATTGGTGCTATTTCCGAAATTTATCGGCAAGTATCCATTTTTTTTTTTAGATTATGTAATTCTCCTTACATTTTTTATTTTATATAATATAATACATTAAAAAAACATTTATATTTCTTAATACAATATTATAAAACTTTCTTGTTAGTCAATATATTATTTAGATAATATAAAAGTTTACATAATTTTTTAAAATAGCCATTGAAATTAAGAATATTTTTATATGATGCAGTAGATATTATTTCTGATTTATAGTTGTTCAGCCATATCCTGACTAGACTTTCTTAGGCAGTGTTTTTGGTGCAGTTTGGATAATGTAATTTTGTTTACTAATTCCTTAAAATATATACTACAAAATAAATAAAACATAGTTAGGGATATTTAACAATTGATTATTTCTGTTTAAATCGTTGCATTAAATTTACTTGGAATGGTAGACATAGTTGCGTCTGAAATTGATTTTTACATATTTTAATAATATATTGGACCCGTGTAAGAAGAATATGAATAGTGCCTATTGTATAATTTGTGATCAAAGAAGACGTTGATGCGTTTGTAAAAGGCAATTTTTTATGGGTAAAACGTAGTTGTTGCTCTCACTGTTACTGCATTTTGGAATGATAAGTTAATTTGTGGTCCTGGTCCAACGGTTCTTCTTTTTTTTATTTTATTAAAGCAATCCATCCTTGAAAAGTGATTTATGAAATTTAAATTGTGGTTAGACTGTTCCCGTCTCACTAGAAAAATCTAGTACTAGGCAAATCAAAGTTATTATCATGTTCGTTTAAAATTGTTATTATTATGGACAACATTCATTCGCATTCGCAACAAAATCATTCGCATAAGTGAAAATAACAATTCTTAATTTTAAAAAACAAAGATAATGTAACTATACACAGTTTATGTGTAAAGCGCCTTTGAGGTGAAAGTTTTTACGAAAATGGGGCTATACAAATTATTCAATATTATTATTATTATTATTATTATTATTACTATTATTATTATTATTATTTTTATTATTATTATGGACAGCAGATATATTAAGTTAATAGAAAGGTGATGTGTTCATTGATTATTATGACATAATATTTCAGTTCCTTTTTGTTGTTATTTGAATTCACTGTCATCATAATTAGCGTGAGAACATTTCGTAACACGTTAGTTATTTCAAAACAAAACATAATTAATTATAATTCTTAATGTAATTTTCTTTGCACAATATTTGGCTAATCAGAAATCATCAAAACACTCCATTTTGGATAATTTACTGGGTTTAAATCTAGGCTGTTCGGTGGCCACATGCCTGGCTCGATGAAATTAACATTCTCACGACGAAGAAAGTTGATTGTATTTCTGGCTGTGTGAGATGGAGTTCCGTCCTGCTGTAATATCCAGTTATGCTGTAATGTCTAGCTATACTCCAGGTTTTGTTTTGAAACTCTTTGATCATTTTCCTAGCACCCAAACGTTTTTCAATTTGCAAATTTTTGATCAGAATACGGTTTTCTGCAGTGATTTTTGTCATTCTGGGCAACAATTTGAAAAAATCGAATATAAGCAATGGGAAAATTAATAATTAAAGATGGCGACCGGAAATTGTCGATATAAAAAAAAGTAATATAGGTAAATAGGTAAGTAAATAGATTACTAAACTATTTAAGGTATTGTTGATGTAGTTATGTCACATTTTATAAAATGTTCTCACTTTTTTGAGCCACCTGCATATCACCCCCAAACATCGTCTTTGATGATGTTGATGATGGAGAGAATATAAAGTGAAAAAGAAAGGAACAAATTTAAATAAACATATAAAAAGTGAAAAATATAAAAATAATATAAATAAGTAGTTTAATAAAAGTATGTAACAACAAATATATACCCGAGTTGCCATATAAATGAACAATGGGATCCTTTTGTTGAAATCAAATACCGCTTTGAGCAAGCCCATGCTACCTTTATCCTCATGAAACTTCGAACTTGGATATCATGTCTTTCGGAGTACTGGGTAACTTGGACCCCTTGCTCCTTCGTCGTGTTGTATGCCATATTGGTTTACGGTTTTGGGGCGTTTACTACGCGACGGAACGGTAATATCGTATTTTAATAACTCTTTAATGGTAGGGTTTTGGTGCTTGGGGAGGCCGGCATAAAAACGTTTAGAGAGATGTTGTATGAATTCTTTTACGAGGAGAATGCCCGAATCTTGATGTAGCTGAGTGTTTCTTGGCCATCTAGGGGCTCCTAGAACTAACCGGATGACCCTGTTCTGGAAGGTCTGAAGTTTATTAATGTGTGTCTCGGCCGCGTGACCCCAGATGGGGGGTGTGTAAAGAAGTATAGGCCTTAGGACGGCCTTGTATGAGAGGAGCTTGTTGTTAGTGGAAATGTTGCTATGCCTGCCTAATAGTGGATACATTGCGCAGAGTGCACGTGAAGCGGCACTTAATTTGTTTTAGATATGTTTGCTCCACGTAAGTTTGGAGTCCAGCGTAACACCAAGGTATTTGATGTCGCTGGTCCAGGGTATGCTTTCCCCAAACATTTTGTCAAGATCGATCGTGATCTCGAACTTAGATTACGAATGAGAATGGTCAGATGCTATGTGTTCTCAATTTTATTTTATGGAATGAAAGCATGGACACTTACCGAAGAAATAATAAGGCGACTTGAAGCCGAGAACTTGAGATGTGAATCTACAAAATAACCTAGATGGGCAGAATTACGAATGAAGATGTTATGGTTCAGAAGAATAAAAAAAAAAATGAAATAAAGACAATAAAAATTCGAAAACTTTAGTATCTCGGATATATAATGAGACATCCGGAGAAGTGTGAGATCTTACACCTCATATTGCAGAGAATTGATTGCTGGAAGTCGGGACCCTGGAAGAAAGATAGCATAATGGCTGAAGAACCCAAGACAATGGTTTGGGCCAATTTACTGTAGGGCTTTTCCGGGCCGCACTAAATAAAGTCATGATAGCCAACTTTCGTTGAACGGAAAATGACCAAAAATACTCGTTGCCATGGTGATTATAATATGTTATTCAGTATCCATAAACTTCAAACCCACACATTTACACTATTTAGAGATTCGCATTTTCAAAATTAAAAATATATCCCTTCACGTCGTGCGGTAGGCAACTTTCTAAATTCAGCACTTGCACTTTAATGTAATAAATTATCTCTTCTTGCTTCCTTTCCAATGAACCGAATAAATAATGTAAATTAAATGATGCTGATTCATAAGTGTGATTAATTGACATGCTTAAGATGATACCAATTGGAACATAGGTGATGATGAATGCGTGCATTTTTACATCGTCTGATTTGTGATTTGAACCTCGGTTCTTTAGAATGTTTTACTACTCTATATGTTATTTGACGAAATCATATATATTTACGAAAATGACTTTATTTAGATGAGCGCGAAGGCCATCAACTGCGACGCTTCCATTCGTACCTGATCCGCCGCCAGCCTGACGTCACGGCCTGCCGCATGTTCTCCTTCAACTTCGCCTACGTCACCACCGTGGTGGCCGTCGTCACCAACTACTGCATCATTTTAATAAATGAATAGATTGAACCATTCAAATAATTGATCAATATTGTTGTAGTTGAGATTTTAGAGACTACAAGTTTATCGAATATACAAGGATTGAAATGAATTAAACATATTGTATTATATCTATGTGTGGATGCTGAATAAAGGATGCAGGTATATACAATAAATAAATTTAAGTTCATTTTTAATTTTAAAATTCTTTATACTGTTTTACATTATTAATGGTTATTACTTATAATTATATATTACAAGTTTATCGAATATACAATGATACTTTTATTAACATACTACCGGTGGGAAGGGTATTAATACCGTTTACGTAAAAGCTTTTTTTAATTGAAAAAAAAAAAAACTTTATCATTTCCTTCATATTGCATCTTGTAGATAAGATATCAAACTAATATATTAGATAGAGAAATAATTCTATACACACATTACGTCACCAGTTTAAATGTGTTTTAATAATGAAAACGCACCTTTATATATATATATATATAAATATACCATGTTGTGTTGTTGGTGGCAGTCTCATCTATCCAGACAGAAATCGGCGGAGGTGGCAGTTAGCGGCCAGAATCGACCCGTGTCGTCTCCGTCGCCAGCAGAACTAGGACCACTTGTGGGCTTCGGTCTAGTGTCTACAGAGTACCGGGTCTATATGGACCCCTTGCTCTTTCATCTAACGTGTGCCTTACGGGCTGTTTATAAATGGGGGTGTTTTATTTTTATGTTTATTTTGCGGTAAGGAGCCTTTGTGTAGCGCCGGCGATTTATACCTGCCGCGCGCGCTCCGTTAGCTGGTGTTGTGCTGGTATTGTGGGGGAGGGCGCTCACCCCCCGCTTCTAAATCGTCGATGATGCAGTAACCGTCGAAAACGTTTTAATTTATATTTAATTTTTAATTAAAGTGTTATGTGAAGTAAACAACGTTGTGTTTTATTAGAATAATTAATTAATTTATTCAAAAAGATATACATTTTGTTAAAAATTCATTACAATGGACTTTCGCAAAGTTAATCATGAAAATTTTGAAATATCACTATATTACCCTTGTGCGTTAACTAATATATAAAGGTATACATAAAACAAGATGAAAGAGCTGTCAATATACTATTCTGCCATTTACTTTGTATTTCAATATTCTAACACTCCTATCCTTTATACAAATATATATAATAGCTTAACCTCAAATTACACTTGAAGCAAGGAAGCTTTTTTGATAACGACCAATGCCCACGAAATGAGATAACCATAGCTAGATAACTGTAGGTACAACAAGCATGAAGTGAGAAGCGAAACGGCAAGTCTCCGAGACTCGGTGCGAACACTTGATTAAGAAACCATTATCGATGAAGATAAAATGAGTTGATACATTAAGATATCGAATAAGCACTTCGGAGGAATTAAAAGAAAAGTTCTTTTTAATAATAACTAATATATTTTCGAACTTGAATGGATCACTTATATCCCGAATTAAATAATAGCTAATTTTAATAATCTAATTTTTTTATTCAAATTTGATCTAAGAGTATCTATATTTAGTACTGTTTTAGCGAGACATCAATTTTCATACAGATTTGTTCTTTGTATCATTCAAAAGGCAGGTTGTGTGATCAGTAGCGATGGGTCCACACTGTACGAAGTACTTCAATGAACTAGTTCTTTATATTATACCATATTCACACACACTAGCAAATAACTTAATTGCCTGCAACGAAGCTCTCACTCAGCAACGCACACAATCAGCTGCGAACTGTGTATGCATAGAGACGAAAGAGTTTGCCGCTCACTTTGTGTAATTCATAGAAGTGTGTACTTTGCGAAGCGATTTCGACCTGCATCGGGAGTGGGCCAATCAGTGGTACCAACATATTTCGCTTCAAGTTGGTGAACGTGCATTTCGTGCATTACTAAATGAAGTGTTGTCCTTCGCTAGAGTAGCTTGTTGGTGTAGTGGTCAAGACGTTGGCCTAGTGATCTAGTGGTCGGGGGTTCGCGCCTCGTTCCAGGACACCAGCAAGTTAGTTCTATTTTCATAGCACAAGCGTTTAGCTTAGTTTGAAAAAAATAAGAATATTAATGTGACATGTATTCCGTGTACGCATCTCTATTTAAAAAAAAAAAATGGTAGCTTTTTACAATGGTAAAAAAGTTATTATAGTATTTTTTTTTGTGAAAACGGATAGTTCGATCGATTAGTAAAAAGATTTTGCTTATCGAAAGTACATTTCGTAGTAAACTAATGTTACTTTCTGATATTCGATGATAAAACATCAACCGTTAGTTAAAAATGGCGGAGTCTTCACAGCTGTTTCAAAAGTCATCTGTCGCGTCGATAAGTATTTTAAAAGTTGCAGTATTCGACAATTAATAATTCAATATCTCGCAATTTTAGTGATGAGAGTTCATCTGATGATAATCTCGCTGTTTAATTTATATTATCGAAATTTTTTCACCAGCAAAGTGACAGATTTCGAACGCAAGAGTGAATAAAGCCATTGAGAAAAATATAACTGTATGTATTGCCAATGGTGAATATTTAAAATAAATCTATTTCTCAGATATTTGATGATTACTCGCATTGTTAGGCGGGATTGATTTTGACTTTAGTATATTTGACGTACGAACAACCCGCAATTTTTTTTTATCACGGGCGATGGTAAAGACTTACTGTAGTAAAAATTTACAATGCTAAAAAATTACTATTGATCACATACTCTGCCTTAAGTGACAAGTCTAATCTGTTTTAAAAATCTAATATTTGTTTTTCCGACAGCAGCTTTATGTTGTTACCTATAATTTAATTATCAATGAAACAATTTCTCAACACTTCATAATAATTTGATTAATGATAGTGTTTACTAACAATTACCTTTATTACTCATTACCAGATCTGCTGGTTGACACCGCTAGGTCCTTCCTGAAAGATAATCCCTTTCACATATTTTTGAAATCATTAACATTCCTGATTCTACATTTTGTTTCAAAATGGTAGCTGTTCAAAAATTAGGAAATCAGTTGATATTGGTGCTAAAAGGACTACTAAAAAATTGTGAGTACCTACAGGGTACCATAAAATATAAAATTTCACTTCTTTTCACACTCATATGAAATTTTCCTGGTTCTTGAAACTAGTTGCGGAAGGAAACTTTTTATATTTTGATTAATTTATGAGACTCTTACAATCTACTTTGGTATTTTATTTTGGAATTGTGGTTAAAGCTAGCGCACACCTACGACTTTAGTAGGTATGCGCTAGATCTTTCGTACGATCAAATCATGATACATGATCAAATATATTACAGTACGCATTCTGATAATTGCATATTTTCATAGTTCGTGTCATTACGACAGATCTATCGTACGGCAGAAAGTCGTAGGCGTGCGATAGGGTTTGGGAAAACCCGAGTTTTTTGGACCGGGATTTTAGTACAAAAATTATTTGCGACAGATAAGATTCTTTTTGCATTGGTCGAGGTATTGTTAAAAATTTCACTAGGATGCAATAATTTACAAATTTTGTCAGTTCGTATTAGACAATTCTTGTACGAAAAATAAAAATCAAACTCTGAGTCTTAGACCGGGTATCGGGTCCGAAAAATCCTAAACGTGTGTTAGCTCTTATCTTTTTACTCCACATTGAAACACTTCCAGGCTGAGACTGATACTCATTACCAGAGCCAACACGGTGACGAGGGGTGATTGCGTACTTATGTCTTTCGTGGACCTCCTTGAAATTTTGTGACATACCTAACATTAATATTTTACTCTTCATCGAAAATTAGAGAAGTGTGTTTAAAGATATGTAACAAAAAAGTAATTTAATGAATTTAAAAAAATGGACAGTTAAAAAGAAAATTTGGTTTATGGTTCTCTAAGTTGCTTAACTATTTTTCAATTAAGTGTTGCGTTATGGCAACCATAAACTGACATGTAACAAACACACATACGTACACAAAGTGTATTATTATTTAAGATACACATCAACACTACTACATTCTCCCATTAGAACACACGTCATATAAGTATAGATACGTTTAGTGTAGTTTGGAATTGTTGAGATGGCTACTCAAGATCTTGAGCGAAATAAGTCCCTGGAATCGAAAAATCATTACGGTTGTGAAATTAACCACGGTTTCTTATTCAACAGGAAGATGGAGCCGTTGAATTTCGTGCATTCTATTTTGGGGCTACGAAGCTACAAGATGGTCGGATCGTATTTTACAAAAGTGGATTGGTGCATGAAATTTTACCTAATTTTTCTAATTTGTTTCGCAAGTTACACTTTATTAAAACCTGACGAAATTGGCAAATCTACGATAAGTATCGTAGTTATTATATTGATACAATTTTCAGCATTCACTAATATTATTGCGTCCTGGGTCTGGATGTTTGACTCAAATAATACCATAAAAGTGTTTAAAAAATTAAATTTTGTAGAAGCTTCATTTCCTAAACTTAACGGTTTTCTCCGAAACTCTAATATTTTAAATATTAGCATATTCGTAATTTACTTTATATTTTTTCTGATGCAGATCACAGCTTTTATGTACTGCAATAGTTTCAGTGGATATAAGTTATTTATTGTGATCTCGAAGGGTATTTTGTTCGTTATAATGGAATATTCAGTATATCGTTTTTGTTTGTTAATGAACATAATTAATTCTTATGCATATATTCTCAATGTCTCCATATGCAAGCTTTACAGAAGGCACGATGATTATATCAAATACAGAGACCCATTCATGTTGCTGCTGAAAACCAAGATTTTTCAATACGCTGTTGTGGTTAATTTGGAACAATTCCAATTCAGTCATTTAAATGTTGATAGTTTTATAACGGTGTACGGTAAACTGATAAAGTGTGTGGAGATGACAAATAGAGAAAATCATGTTGTGGTAAGTTATTGACATATGCGTACCAAACGTGATGGATATAGTGTGTATACAAAGTGATTAATGAATGTAATCTAACATCAACCATATAATTTATTAAAAAATAACAATTATTAAACAAATTAGATGAATTAGGTACTCGGAAAAACACAGAAAAAAATTATTTATCTAAAAAACATTGTCACTTTTGGGACGCGATCTCTAACCTTTTTATACTTGATATCCCATTGATATGATATCATATGAAGAAGAAACCTGACGACATTGTATAGTGTCACTTTAGCTTAATTGGATAAAGCTGTGTACTGGCTATAGAAAATTCCAGTTTCGAGTCCGGGTGGTGGCTATTTAATTTCTTATAAAATACAATAGTTAATTATGTACCGGCCTTTACACGCGTTCGAGACAAATGTTTCATCTGTGTACATATGACTACATCACAAGAAACTGGAGAAATTGCAAGCTTATAGAATTTGTGATATAAAAATACAATATATTGTTTCATGTAACATTCAAAATTCATTTTGTTTTAGTTAAAATCTTTGGTTGGATTTGATAATGGACAAATAGTACATAATGAAAGGAACATGCGATTCATTTTTTAAAATTATGCATGTACCAAGTTCATTTATGTGAAAGAAAGGGAATGACTTTATAATTTACACAATTGAAAGAAATGTATAATCTTGATACAATAATTTATATTCGATTATTGGCCGCAGTAGAAATTTTGGAATAAATTAAACCCTTTCTTCTGGTATCAAGGCTTTTGTCTGAGTTAAGCCATGGAACGTACAATTTGACCAATTACAATATGTTACATATAAAATAATATTTTGCGGGATAATTAAATCGTTTTAGCCGCATAGGGGCCACAACCGGCACTAGCCGATTATTTTCTGATGGTCTGAACTATTTATTTGAATTTTTATCATAAATCGAATTTCCAGCTGCTTTTTGGACCAATGCCCTTTATCTTCCACATTATCACCGGCATAATGACGGCCTTTAACTCGGTAAGTGAATTAATTGAGACACCATGAAAGGTTCATCAGGAAAAGGGATAGGACATTATAAGGACTTCGTACATTTGATGACTGGAAAATGAAATTGTTTATTACATAATCATACCATGCACGAAATAAATACATTCGCGAGGAAAAAATATTAATGCAGAAATTATACCACAGATTCTGCTTAAAGTTATTTGTTATATTTGTTGCATGACATGAATAAATAGATTTTAGCTTTGTCATTTTTATAAATAAAATAAATAAATAATTGAAATACAAAAAAAACTGTAATCATTTTACTAAAGGTAAAAATAATTTCATTTTATTCATAATTTTAAAATATTGTTTGTTTATTTTGATTAAATATAATAACTTTATAGTATCAGTACTTGTTTTGGGGTAATAGGCTGACACATTATTCAGAAACAAAGTAAATCGGCTCAACCTCGGATTTAACTAAAATTATTTTTTTAAAGACAATCAACATCTTATCTGGTTTCGCAAATATTGTTTTAAAAATTGTATAAATACTACTTATTATATATGTATATTGAATGTTATATTGGTGAATTAATAATATGAATTAATTAATAAATAATCAATAACTAATATTCAATGTTCTATTACAATTGTAATGTCAGAACACATGTTTTAGCTAACTCCGTAGTCCCTAGATTGCATTCTATGGGGAATGAATATGCGGAGGTAGTCGACATTTTTGCTGTAAAATTAACTCTTTATAGGACTACATTATTACAATTTTTGTGTGTCCACTCAATAGTGTTCGTTAAATTGCTTTACTTCACATTTATTATTATTTTTTTATTTTTTGCGCTTCTGATTAGATTTTATATTATTTAAAAAATGTTAATATTAATTGTATTATAATAAATAAATAAATATTATATCAGAAAAATAATTTATTTCTGTGTACATTATCTAGTGGTCGGTGCCAGGGATTTAGTAATAATTTAAAGTAGATAGATACACCATATTGTATAAAAATATGCTTTTATTTTCAAAACTATTTCATAAGTCATATTGTTGCCTAGAGTGCGAGAGTTACATCGGGGGGATGGTACTTATTTTTCATTACATTCCCGCCGGTCCCAAGTGGCATGACAGACGTTGAATCCGCGTTGTCGTTACTTTCGTTAAAAAATATAAACGCATATTTTATCCACTATATGAATGAATTTTTTACTGATTTTAAAAGAAAACAACGTATTATATAAGATTGTTGTTTTTTAAGCACTGGCTGTCTGTTTCATAAATAGTATATAATTATGAAACAGAAATATCACCAAACCGCAACGTGGCGTTTTAAATCGATAATATTAAACAAAATAATAAATT
Organism: Eubasilissa splendida; assembly: GCA_031772225.1. Classification (NCBI taxonomy): domain Eukaryota; kingdom Metazoa; phylum Arthropoda; class Insecta; order Trichoptera; family Phryganeidae; genus Eubasilissa; species Eubasilissa splendida. The sequence goes on along the minus strand of CM062857.1, from coordinate 8,658,358 downwards.
GAAGCTGTTACAATAATTTTAAATGTTGAACATCGTATATATCGTCAGTCTACATATATGTAGATGCTTTGTCTGATTTCAAAATATATTCATATATATGAATTAAGTAGGTACTTAAATAAAAAAAAATTTTTTTTTTATTGAATTCACTATAATTTTAAATTTAATTAAAAATAAACATGTCTAAATATATATAAGTACTTTGTCTGACTTCAAAATATATTCATATGTATGAATTAGGTAGGTACTTCAATTAATTATAATTTTGTTATTGAGTTTATTATAATTAGATTTTTAAAATTTAATTAAAAATAAACATGGAGTTCTACAAACTAAACACAATAACAATAAATATTTAATTTTCTTCATATACGAGTTATTTTTGACACTAGTATCGAATGCGAGAAAATCAACAATTTTATTGTCATCTTTTTCTTTTCAAACCTTCCACTATCGCATGATTTACGTAACAAATAACGTCATTAAGTATTTCTCTGATACTTAATGACCTCATCTTGAAAGCGTATGTAATTCGTGTAGAATTTCTCTAATTTCAAACAGGTAAAATGAAAGCACGCCATTAAATTTTAAACACATTTATATTCTTGGGAAGAGTCGTGTTCATTGCGCAAGATTCTAAATAGTAACTATTCAAAACATGGTTTAGATCGGTCAAAGGATGTAGGATTGTATAGAGAACAAACAAGTGGACATTAAGTTAGTTTAGTTTTATTTTTTTTAAATTTATTTAAATTTATTTTACACTTATACGTATATTATATATACATAACATTTTTTTTATAGATGTAGTAATAAAATACATAAATAATAATTTTCTATTTTTTAGGGTCGACAGCAGTTGATTTTGACTATTATTTGGTGGTTGTACAGCTTCCTAAAACTCCTCGGTGTAGCAGCGATTTGCGAATGCGCACTTGATGAACTCAGTAATACAAGGAGAATAATTGGAAAATTGGTGCTCTATCCAATGTTTATCGGCAAGTATCTGAATATATGATAACACTTGTCTAAGATATCCAAATTTTGGTTGATGGTCTCAGTACTGGCGTGAAGATGTTGTCACGTTGCTTTGTGGTGATTTATTCGTACTGTGGGTAAATTTCAAGCGATTTCATCTTCAAATTAATCTTTTTACAATAACTTTTTTGTGGCATGTTACTTTTCTGCAAGAAAATAGACAAATATATATTATAATGGGTGGCTCAAATGAGACAGGAGGGTTAAAATTAATGACATATTGCGGAAATACCTGAAGATCTTGGAGTAATAATTCCAGCACCATTTAAATTTTATACAGAATATTTTTATGATTCATCAGTTTCATAATTCGTTCTAGGGATATACTAGAGATGTTTAATTGTGTATTACGAGTACAGACAGATGAATCATCGTTTATACTCTGCCGTACAACCTCCACAATTGTTTCAGTGTGCACAGACCAACGAGTACCTTTTCCTAGAAGATATGCCACTGAACCCAGTTCCTCACACCAGAAGTTGAGATAAGATAAGATAAAATCTATCAGATGAATATACAAATTTAATAAGTTTTACACATTGCTGCACATTATAAGTAGTTTTTATATATCTCCAACACATTTTATGGTTGTTTTTAATCCTTCAGTCTTAATTGGGCCACCCTGTTGACATACGGAAATTTTGTAATGTAGTATATTCGTATTTCAATGCAACGATTAATAATATATTTTATGTCACGATATATCTATCTATACAGGGTGTAACATACCTAGTTCACAATATTTTATGAGTGAATACTTGACCAAATTACGAGTCGAAAACCTTCAAAGAATATGTGCAAATTCTGCACCGTTACTAAAAATATTATAGTTTTAAATTTTTACACAATCATGTTAGGATTTAAGTCTACGTACTTCGTACGTACGTGTGAAATTTATCCATTTTTAATCTATATATTTGCTTCAGGTCCTAAATCATCTAACAAAAAATAATCTGGCCGCTTTAAACTTGATGGCTTTTAATTTTTTGTACTCAATATAATTATATAATCAATATAATAATTAAATTAATTAAATATTTTTGACTCTTAATTTAGTCAGGTCACCCATAAAATATTACGGAATAGATCTGTTACACTCTGTATATTAAATCTCAAAGACTTTTTCTACGCCCCGCGTAGGAAAATTGATATATTTCGTTGGGATGAAGTGTTATATATTTTGATATATGGATAAGTGATCTTTTTGATCTGAATTTTTAAATTTATAGATAATTTTTCAAAATTAAAAAAAAAAAGTGCATTAATATTGTCAAATATTTGAAAATTGGAACATAACATAAGACATCTACATAATTTTAAGGGTTCCTATATATAAATATTATTCTTTTAATAATGTTTTTTTTCAAAGCTAAAACGTGGAACAAATTTTCTCAAAGTTTTCTCAAGCAAGCGTGTTCTAACAAGTGAATTTTTGAAATGTCAAATATAAATTGAACAATATTTTATCTCCTTCGTTCCTATTGAATAGTACATATAATTCACGCATGGGATGTTTTTTAAAATTAGGTTGAATCATAAGAGTGCTTGATTTGACGAAAAATATTTATGAATGATTTTCGAATCCAATCGGAACATAAGCTGACGATTAAAGCATTTTTACATCGTCTGATTTGTGATTTGAATTCTAGTCCTGAAAAAGGTTTTGATTCAACAAATTCTGTTCGATGAAATCATATATGAAAATGACTTTATTCAGAGGAGCGCGAGTGCCGACAACTGCGACGCTTCTACTCGCACCTGATGCACCGCCAGCCTGACGTCACGGCCTGCCGCATGTTCTCCTTCAACTTCGCCTACGTCACCACCGTGGTGGCCGTCGTCACCAACTACTGCATCATTTTAATAAATGAGTAGATCCAATTATTCAACTGAATTGTCGATATTTTTGCAGTTGAGATTTTTGAGACTGCAAGATTATCGAAAAAAATTCTACAAAATAAACAACAATTATTTTTATTAATTATAAACATTTTAATATATATATAAATATATTTAAGTGTGGATGCTGAATAAATTATATATACATATTAATAATGAATATTTTTGCTTACTTTGTTTCTTTGCTTGATAGTTCACAACATTTACACTATTTGCATTGATTATTAAGTTATTGCTTATTATATTATAGATAATATCGGTAATATAATAAGTTAAATATTATCCATTATACTATTGCGCTTCCCCATCTTTTGTCTAAGACTTTTATCTGCTGCAAAAAAGCTGTACATTACTAAAAATTCTGAGAAACAAATATAAATTAAATAATGGAATTATCATAAACGGAAACATCATTTTACAACTAGCGCCATCTGTGTACCAGTAGACACTTTATTGCTTAGATCTTAAAAAAGCTGGGATGTGAATCTACAGTAGAATGCCTAAAATGTTATGGTTCGGATAAATAAAGAAAACTATGTAATTAAAATTTGAAAATTTCAATATCTCCGACATTCGGAGAAGTATGACATCTAGAACCTCATAATGCAAAGAAATATTGCTGGAAGTCGAGGCTATGGAAGAAGGAGAACATTGTTGCTGAAGAATTTGAGGCAATGGTTTGGCCAGTGTATTATAGAGATGTTCCAGGCCGGAGGTAAATAAAGTTATGATAGCCAATACAGTTGAACGGATAAGGTACAAGAAGAAGAAGAGAAATTCCAAATAGACTTAATTCCATTTATCCATCCATTTCATTTCCAATTATTTTTTTCTATTGCGGTTCGTCTGTACAACACACAAGCTCGTCAAATAGAATAATGTTTTTTAAATTGTTTAAACTGACAACTTTCTATCGCTAGTATTATACTTTTCCAAATAAATTATAGCAATCTTATTATTCTCATTAAATTTGATCTACGTATAGTACTGTTTTTGGGAGACATCTATTTTCAGATACATTTGTCCTTTATTTCATTCTAAGTGACATATCTAATCTGTTTTAAAAATCAAACGTTTGCTTTTCTGACATAGCAGCATAATGTAATTTAATTACTAATAATTTAATTTCTTAATAGTTCATTTTAATCTGATTGATGGCAGTGTTTACTAACAATTAGTTTAATTATTCTTTTTCAAAACTGCCGGTTGTTACTGCTAGGTCCTTCCTGAAAAATACCCTTTTCATATTTTTGAAATCATTAACCTTCTTGTTTCAAAATGGCAGCCGTTAAAATATTAGTTACTCCATTAATATTGGTCCTAGAGGAACTACTGAAAATGGTAGAGTACCCACAGTGAACCATAAAATGAGAAATACCCTTTCCTTTCACACTTAGATGAAATTTTATTGATTCGGCGACTAGTGCCGGAAAGTAACTTTTTATATTTTGCTTCTTCTATATTAGAGAATTTACTTTGTGGCTACATATTATATAAATAGTAAGATAAAATACTTTTATTATAGCAATATTTATTCAAAAAACCATTATTTTGGCATCAAAAAGGGTTTAGATATTATACATACAAATACTACGGGTTTATAGTAAGATAAATTGGAAATTATAGAAATAAGAAAATAATAATAGCAAGCTAAATGTTATAAATCACTAAATCCTCTTAGAAAATAGTCACCTTTTAAATTTGTTTTCATATTAGTTCCTACTTTGTTACCCACCACCTTATAGTTTCGTTTTTATCTATGCTTGTATTTTTAATTTCAGTGTACAATGTTTCAAAAAATAGTGATTTAAACGAAGTATTTTATCTGATTATTTTTATATTTTGATTCATTCATATGACTAACAAGGTTATGTTATTTAAAAGTTTTAGTTATCAACATTACGTTTATTTTAGAATTGTGGTTAGAGTTAGCGCACACCTACGACTTTCTGTCGTACGACAGTTCTCTCGTAATAGCGAGGAGCTATGGAAATATATGACAGTGCGCACGCAGATGATTGCATATCCCTATTACGATAGAACTATCATACGGCAGAAAGTCGTTGGTGTGCATTAGCTCTTATTATTATAAAATAATTACATTTTGACTTTTGTACATGAGATGTCACATAATGAGGTGGCGTTGGTCAGTCACTCCACATTGAAACAGCACCAGGCGGAGACTGATACACACTGCGAGTACCCAGTGCCGAGGTGCGATAGCGTAGTCCTTCTCAATATTTCGTTACATACATAGTTCGAGTATTTTACTCTATGTAAAAAATGAGAGAAATGCATTTTATGATGTGTAACATAAAAATTCATAATTTAATGAATCAAAAGAAGTGAAGGTTTTAAAGTAAATTTAGTCTATGGTTTTCTATGTTGCTTACCATTTTTTTAATCACGTCTCGCGTTACGGCCGCCATAGACTCACATGTAGTAACCCACACATTGTGTATTATTATTTAAGATACAACGCACAGTATAACAAAATTCAGCCATTAAAACACACGTCATTTATGCACACGTATCTTTTAGTGTAGATTGAATTTGTAAAGGAGATGACTTCTCAAAATCTTGAGCGATATAAGTCATTGGAACTGAAAAATCATTACGGTGAAAATCATTGTGAAATTAACCACGGTTTCTTATTCAACAGGAAGATGGAGCCGTTGAATTTCGTGCATTCTATTTTGGGGCTACGAAGCTACAAGATCGTCGGATCGTATTTTACAAAAGTGGATTGGCGCATGAAATTTTACCTAATTTTTCTAATTTGTTTCGCATGTTACACATTATTCAAACCATATGCAATTGGCACATCTACGATACGTGTCGCAGTTATTATATTGATAAAATGCACAAGTTTCATAAATCTCATTGCGGGCTGGGTCTGGATGTTTGACTCAAATAATACCATAAAAGTGTTTAAGAAATTAGATTTTGTTGAAGCCACATTTCCTGAACTCAATGGTTTTCTCCGAAACTCTAATATTTTAAATATGAGCATATTCATATTTTACTTAATATTTTTCGTGTTTGAGACTACATGTTACGTGAACACCATTGGTTTCAGTGAAGATCTGTTTTTTAATGCGATTTCGAAGGGTATTTTGTACATTGTAATGGAATATTCAGTATATCGTTTTTGTTTGTTAATGAATATAATTAATTCTTATGCATATATTCTCAACGTCTCCATATGCAAGCTTTACAGAAGGCACGATGATTATATCAGATACAGAGACCCATTCATGTTTCTGCTGAAAACCAAGATTTTGCAATACGCTGTTGTGGTTAATTTGGAACAATTCCAATTCAGTCATTTAAATGTTGATAGTTTTATAACGGTGTACGGTAAACTGATAAAGTGTGTGGAGATGACAAATAGAGAAAATCATGTTGTGGTAAGTTATTGTTCTGTGTGTGTACTAAACGTATTTGATATCATGTGATTACTGATTATTATCAAACTTCAATAATTTTATCCATCAAAAACTAATAATTAGATGAATCAGGTACTCAGAAAAACACATAAAAAATCTATCTATCCAAAAACATAGTCACTACCGGGATACAAACTTAAAACTTTTTATACCTGGTTAATAGCTAGATATTAAATGTCTCACTGAAAAGATATCATATGAAGAAGAAATTTGCCGGAATTGTGTAGTGTCACTTTAGCTTAATGTGTTAAAGTTGTGTATCGGCTATGGAAAAGTCAAGTTTCGATTCCCGGTGGTGGCCATTTAAGTTCTTATAAAATACAATAGTCAATTATATACTGGCCTTCGCGTGAGTTCGAGACAAAAGTTTCATTAGGTCAATGCGATTTGTGTTAAGTAATATTCTAGAGAATATTAATTTGTACTTGCAAGCTTATGGAATCTCCAATATAAACAACAATATATTTAGGAGAACTCATTCTTATTGTGAAGTTGTAATTATTCAGAACATAGGTCTGTGATATTTTAAATATGAATTAAATATATTAATTAGAAAGATATACATATAAAATCAATTTAATCGAAAAATATTATTGTTGCGCCACCGGGATTCGAACCTGGATCTCTTTCCTAACCGGGGAAGGTGCTTTATTCAACTAAGCTACAGCGACAATATTTTTAGCGACAATTTTCGACCCTATATGTTACCTTTTTTTTTGTTGATATTAATACATTTAATCGTTCCATCATTTGACTGAGCTTAAATGTATTAATATCAAAAAAAAAAAATAGGTAAATCTGTACAACTCACATATGGAGACATTTAGAACATTTAAGTATGAACTAATCATGTTCATTAATATGCAAAATTGATATTCTGAAAATAAATATTCGGATAAAGCACCTTCCCCGGTTAGGAAAGAGATCCAGGTTCTTTCTAATTAATAAATTTAATTCATATTTAACAATATATTATTTAATTATGACAGAATTTTTGAATATCTCAATGTATCATGCAACATTTAGAATTCACTTTAGTGAAAATATTTTGTTGGATTTGATAATTGACGGGTGTTACACAATGAAAGGAATATGTAATTAATTTTTTAATTGTGTATGTACCAAGTTCCTTCATGTGAAAGAAAGGGAACTTATTTATTCATTTCATTTGAACTGATTGTAAGAAATGTATAAAATGATATATAATATAATCTTAATACTCTAATTTCTTTTGGATTATTGACAAGTTTTTACCATAGTTTTAAAATTTCGGAATAAATGAAACCCTTTCTTCTAGCTTCAAGGCCTTTTTGTTATGCTTTAAATCAGGGTACGTGCAATTTGACCAATTACAATATGTTCTATATAACATAATATTTTGCGGGTTAATCATATTTGGGTATATAAATCGTATTAGGTGCGCAGGAGCCACTACCGGCACCAGTCGATTGGCTAAACTATTTAAATTAAATTTTTAATCATAAATATGAATTTTCAGCTGCTTTTTGGACCAATGCCCTTTATCCTCCACATCATTACCGGCATTACGAAGACATTTAACTCGGTAAGTGAATTAATTGAGACACTATGAAAAGTTCGCCAGAAAAAGGGATAGGAGTTTATGAGGACTTTGTACATATGATGACTGGAAAATGAATTTTTTAATTACATAATTATACCATGCACGAAGTATATACATTCGTCAAGAAAACATATGATTGCAGAAATTTCTGTGTAACTATTATAACATATACTGTATTTGTTGTATGACATAAAGAAATAGGTTTTTAATATAAATAAAATAAATAAATAACAATTGAAATACGAAAAAATTGTAATAGTTTTACTTAACTTTTAAAAGACAAAAATAATATCAAAATTTTATTTAAAGTTATTACATTAATTAATTAAAATAACTTTGTCGACGAGTGCTTATCTTGGGGTAATAGATTGACTCATTATTCTGAAATGAAACGTCGTAAATCGGCTCAACCTCGGACTTAATTAGAATTTGTTTTTTACAGATATTCAACATCTTATCTGGTTTTAAAAATAGAGTATTGTTTTACAATTTGTAAAAATACTGCTTATTATATAAATATATGGAATGTTATTATGAATTAATAATATTAATATTATACGTATGTGAATTTTTATTTTTTTCTGTATAATTTACGAACAACGTTGATTTTAAAAGCCTTTTTTATTGTATAAAAATATGCATTTTTTTCGAAACTATTTCACAAGTCATCGATTGTTGCCTAGAGCGTGACTGAACAGAAATTGGAACGGATTCCATTTAACAAATCAGACAGTTATATAGGGGTGGGTGATATCTTTGTATTGCATAACCACGTAAAATTTCGTTTAATCAAGGGGTGTAGAATTGTGTAGAAAAAAGTCAGACAGACTAACATTAATTCTAGTGATCTACACCCGGCGTTGCTTGGGATTCAGAATTATAGTGGTTGGGTTAGAAGAAGGGGTATAGGGATGCATTTGTTTTTTGCATGTATTGCATGCATTTTTTCAGGGTCAAGAGTGCCAGCGAGTGCATCCTAAAATGTAACTACAAAAAATTTGAAATGGATGGCATTAAATTTAAAACACATTTATATTCTTGGGATGTGCTGTGTCTATATTTTGTGCAGGATTCTAAATAATAAATGTTTAAAACTTGGTTTAGATCGGTTAAAGGATGTAGATAATAGAAAACAGATAGGTGGACATTTAGTTAGATTAGTTAAATAAGGTGTGCCTATAGGAGAGAGGTTTGGAACATTAGTTGCGGGATGTGCGGCATTCTACACACATTATTTATGGAAACATAAACCCGATAGTTTATGACACATTTATACAACAGTAAAAGTATTTACCCCTCGAAAATATAATTTTTGCGTAAACAAGACGTATTTTTTACATTAACCTCTCCGCGAGTGGGTTTTTGAGAATAAAAATGTATCTGAGGAGTGATTTTTTTTTAGTTTTTGAAAACCTAACTTTTTTTTTATAGAAAACCATATTTGTTCAAAAACAAACACATTTTATGAATTAAAAATTAATCACTACCAATATACGCGATTTAACGACGATAATTTGCAAGCCTTATCTATGTTGCCATCGGTTGCATCAGAGCAAATCATTTCTACCAAGAAAAATCACCTACCAAGAAGAAGGCTCTGAAAAAAGGCATTTTCATAATTGGGTTTGTGGACTTATATTTATATCGAATATGTCCTCATCTTCACCTTCATTAAAATAATTATCAATATCTTGTTCATTCAATGAGCTCGACATGTCTATTTTGTTTGACTGTTCTTTTACACCAACAATAAAAATACGATAAATAAATGCAAAATTGTTCAAAAGAAAACTAATAAATCACTCAAACTTACAAATATAATAAAAAATACTTTTGTATAACATTTTTAGTTCATTTGTTAACAAAACTAGATGTTTTGAACACAGCGCAATGAACTATCACTCATATTCGTAAACAAACTGCCGCTCACGGAAAATATGTTGACGACTGACGGCGGACCGTTGAAAATGCCACGTGTATTTTGATTTTAAACTTGTGACCGTGGTAAAAATTTAAACTGCTTGAAACATTATTACAAATCATCCATAGATGGTAATATAATGTATATTTATGGAATATACCAGGAGATGTCACAATGACAACCCCGGCCGTAAGGGTGTAACGAATTTCGGTCGGCCGGCCTTTAACGGCCATACTCCCGTAGAGGTTAATGCATATAATATTGTCAGCGTTTAAATTTTCGTTCCATTCGAGTCATATATTTAAAAAAAGTTGCCGAACTATTTGATAACGTAAGTGGTACCAAAGTAATGAATTGTCGTTAGTTCATGTCTACTCGTATATATAATATTTAATATAATTTTAAAAATATATATATTTTGTAGGGTCAATTACGGTTGATTGTGACTATTATTTGGTGGATATACAGCTTCCTAAAACTCCTTAGTGTAGCAGCGGTTTGCGAATGCGCACTAGATGAACTCAGTAATACAAGGAGAATAATTGGAAAATTGGTGCTCTATCCAATGTTTATCGGCAAGTATCCTAATATATGATTTCATTTTTCTATGATAACCAAACTTCTATTTTAATTCAGCAACTAGATGGGACCTTCCTGAAATTAAAAAAAAAATCCTTAGCACCAAGTTGCAAATGTTAAACAAATGTCAAACATAAATTTAATAATATTTTATTTCTTCCTTCGTTCCCATTGACTAGTACATGTAATTCACGCATGGTATGCTTTATTACATTTTGTTGAATCATAAGAGTGCTTGATTTGATGAAAAATGTTTAAAAATGATGTTCGAATCCAATTGGATCATAAGCTGACGATTAAAGCATTTTTACATCGTCTGATTTGTGATTTGAATTCTAGTCCTGAAAAAGGTTTTGATACAATGTATTCTGTCCGATGAAATCATATATGAAAATAACTTTATTAAGAAGAACACATTCTTATTGTGAAGTTGTAATTATTCAGAACTGAATATAAGTTGTATCAATGTGTCCAAAATTTAATAAAAATGAATTGATAATTCTGGCATCTGCAGTCGGCTTTCAAAAATAATGGAACGATAGATGTATTAATTTAAAAAAGTGTAACATATAGGTTCGAAAACATGTCATGAAAAATACTGACGCTATAGCACAATTGGTAGTGTATTTCCCCGGATTGGAAATAGAGATCCAGGTTTGAATCCCGGTAGCGCAGAAACAATATTTTTCGACAAAATTGATTTTATATGTATATATTTCTAATTACTACATTAAATTAGTATTGAAAATAATTTTATTCAGGCGAGCGCGAGGGCCGGCAACTGCGACGCTTCCACTCGCACCTGATGCACCGCCAGCCTGACGTCACGGCCTGCCGCATGTTCTCCTTCAACTTCGCCTACGTCACCACCGTGGTGGCCGTCGTCACCAACTACTGCATCATTTTGTTAAATGAATAGATCCAACCATTCAATTTAATTATCGATATTGTTGTAGTTGAGATTTTTGAAACTAAAAGATTATCAAAAAAAAATCAACAAAATAAACAATTCTTTTAATTGAGTTTATTGGCACTACTGGAGTTTCGAAAGAAACAGTAACTCTCATCGTCAGGTGAAGTATGAATCTTTTAGAAGTGGAGTATTCAAGTTTAATCTGTTTAATACTATTTTTCTCGAAACTCGAGTAGTGCTAATAAACTCAATTAGAGTTATAACATTGTTTCATTTATATCTATCCGTTTTGATGAAACTCTACAAAGTTAACGCCGATTCTATCAATAATATAACAATTCTTTTAATTAATTAAATAAACATATTATATCTACGTGTGGATACTGAATAAATGGTACATATAAGTAAAGATTATTTTTACTTACTAATATATATATTACTTTGTCCGATAGTTCACAACCTTTACACTCCCTTACATTGATTATTAAGTTATAGCGTATTATATAATAGTATAAATAACATCCGTAATATAATACGTTAAATATTATCTATAATACTATTGCGCTTCCCCAACTTTTATCTGAATATGTTATTGAATTTGGATCCGCACATGTAAGTATCATTTGCCAGTAAGAAAAAATCCGACATATATGTCGGATTTTTAATGTCTCTAGGTTAAGATTACTTAAATATTTTCTCTTTTATATATTCAATAACAGTACGTAAATATATATTCCATTTGAAATTAAGTTAATATTGTCTTTATTACGATTTAAAAAAAATTAACATTAGCGAAATAGTACGACTTTATACCACTGGCAGGTATATTGAACATCTGTCATCTTGCGTCGCACTTTATTTTATTATCTATGGTCGCACTGTCAAATGCGACACGAGATGACAGATAAATTTTTGTTTGTAATGTTTACGTATGTTCAATAATTATTTATGTAAACATGATCTCAGTTTTTTCAAGAATGTCTTTAAGTGGATATATATATTTCAAAGTTGATATGTTAGAACACCGTTTGTACAATTCCAGGGAGGACAATACAGAATCCACTAGCAGAAAGTCGATTGCTTTTTGTTGCTAGGACTTGAGGGCGGCTATTGTGGCCGCTAAGCGGCTCGTGATGACCGTTATGCGACCATGGCTTTCGTAGAATCTATATTTCATCTAAAGTAATATTATAAGGATGCACAATGCACTATTGTTAAAGCAATATAATAATGGATTTTCGCATTAAAATATAGATTCTATGCAAGCCCTGACCACGCAGCAGCTACCACTGCCGTAATAGTTTAATACTACAATTACTGGTACTTTGTATCAATTTCTGTTATTATGAAAAGTGAGTACATAAATGTAAAATATTATTTCAAGTATAAAGTATATATTTATTTGCGAAAAAAGTTTATATTTATCATAATCTAAGATCTAAGTGATATACTTCAATAGTACACTAATCCTTTCTCTCCAGGGATTCTTTATTACATTTTAATCGCTGTATTTAATAAACATTTACAGAATTAAATATTTCTACCGTTACATGTAACTCTATTTGTGAGCAATAACCCCCCATTTTACAATCGGCTTCAATCAATTCAACTTGATCAGTACCGAAGTGTCGGTTCGTTAAAAAGTGCTTCATAAAAAAGCACGTAACAAAGATATGTATCGCATTCAAGCAAGCTTGCCTGTTATTAATAAACAAGAATCAATAAAGATAGTTAACTCAGCGCTAGGGTTAAGGAGATACAGAATTGTTGGAAACTATGTAACAACATTGCATTGGACTACAAAATTCATCACATTATTCCGTCCGTCATCACTTTTGCCACATTATATTTGATTTTGGGAGCATTTTTGAATAATAAGATGATAGTAATGAAAATAGATAATATTATGGTATGTTGTGTGACGTGTTTGAGCCCTATTTTATTTTGAATCATGGGTATAGGTTTAAAAATTTTGACGCCATAGGGCTTCGAGTGTCAAAAGTAAACAAATTTATTCACACAAACAATAATTTGTACGTGGTTGTTCATCCGTATAGTATTTTATTTATTTCATATACTTGTATAACCATGTATATATATATATATATATAAATGAATGTTTGTTTGTCCCGTATGCGTTCCTATACTGTTTATCCGATTTCGATGAAACTTTGGTGAGTTATTGTGCACACGCCCGCGAAGGTTTCTGAATTAGTACAACCGTTTTACAATATGTTGAGCGCGAGTCGTTTCAACAAATTTGTGTATTTCATATATATTAGTGCCATTAAACTTTGGAGAGTTGCTGTTCGCACGCCCGCAGAAGGTTTCTGAATACAATATAGTACAACCATTTTACAATGAGAAAGTTCGCCGAAGAAATCGATCTGCGTTTCATGGCAAACCATATGTCGTGAAATGTGAAATACGGCCACGTTGATTGGCTATTTTTAGGATTCTCTGTAGCGAATTTTCCAAGAATTATCGCTTTTTCTGGCGAATTCTTCTTATATTCACCAGACGGAAAAATTATATATTTTGTGTATCCAAAAGCAATTCAATAATCAAAATTAAAATACAAACATTTTTTTTCTTTGAGTGGCATTGCAACGCATGTCGGGTACTTACTAGTCAACAATATATATTTTCCGTGAATGCATGACAATATATATCTATAATAGATGTCTCCTTGAGTGAGGTTTTCAGCAAGCCAGAATATTGCAGGAACATTGAGCCAGTGAATTCATTTTTGAAAAATAAAATCTTGCAATATGGATAGATTGATTCTTCGAATAAACACATTTACAGAAACATGGATTATGAATCAATCATGAGAATGTATCAAAAACTAATGGATAATTTGGATACAATAAATACTTCATATTAAAGTATTTATTTAACTAGTAGATTTATTACTAAAAATAATGATGTCATTAAAATAAAATATATTTCTCATCATTAACATTTAGAAACTAATTGATTATTTGTATTTTAGTATTTTATGTATCTATTCAAAAAAATTAAATGTACGACAATTTGCCATTTATAATCAAAATAAGGAACGTTCAGTTGTAAACTCATAACAATTTATTGTAATGTAAATTCTTTCTTAATTACAATGAAAATATATATTTAACTACTTTTTAGTAGTTTAGTCCACGTTGACGTCCAAGAATTTTGGAGACTGGGAGAGGAGTTTCACAATCCAAGTCTGCTGCCTGTCCCTTGAACTCTAGTTGTTGACAGTTTTTTGGGACTGTCACTGGTCTGCACGCATTTCTGCTAAAATTTAATTTAATTTCAAGAAAATATAAAAGTCTACGAAAGATAAATGGTTTAATAGCTACCACCCAAATTTCTGCAGCTCTTTTGCAGTGTTTTGACCAACGGGAGCATTTCAAAAATTGCTTGCAAGCGGCGGAATTAATAGGCATGGTTAATAAAATACATTGCGCGTATAATACATTGATGAAACATTTGTATTAAAATTCGCGTATAGTAAAGTGCAGAGCGAGCTGTTATTTATTGCCTATTGTATTTGGCACGCGGAGCAGATAGACCAACTGACGCAAACCGGATATTATCGCCACATATCCAAGATGCGAGATCAGTTTTAATTATGCACATGCACTCGCCACTTGTAATATTGATACATATATTAAATAAAATGAGAAATGATATTATTTAAAAATCTTGTTATATTTTTCTTCATTTATTTATGATAATTTTTAGTATCGCAACAGTTGCAAGTACCTTGCACATTTTACGTTTAATATTAATTTCCCTCTCCAAACACAACAGCTGGTCTCTTGTTTGGAGAGGTAAGCGAAAGAAAAACCATGTATGTATGTAACCATATATTTAAAAATTGAATTTATTTTGCCATTGTATTTTCGCTGAATTAAATAAATAAAAATAAAAAAAATAAAAAAATATTTTTAAGCTGTAATCGGTTTTTAAAAATCTGACAAATCTATCCAAGCGGAGTAAATTTGTCTCCTTATGCTACGAAATACTATTTACCATTATTTAATAACAGTGCTTTTATAGGTGAAAATTCAATAATATGTGTGTTTTTTAACATATTCAAATATTGCTAGTATGTTTTTCGTTTAAAATGGGAAAAAATGTCTTCATTTACTTTTGTATTGCGCGCTGTCTCATGTACTGTTGTATTGTGCGCGTTATTGTCGGCGCGTAGTTGTTGTGCGCGGTATTGTCGGTGCGTAGTTATCTTGCGCGTTATTGTCGACACGCAGTTTTCTTGCGCGCAATTTTCGGGACACCATTCTTCTGGCTTAGGAAGAAACATGATCGGCGGTACATGATGCTATCCATTATAGATTTAGTCAATAAGATACCCAATGGAGGTAATTGCACCTAAACCTAGTAGCATACGATTACGAGAGAAGACAAATTGATGGAAAAAATAATACAGCTCCGCCAAGAGATTACTATTTTAATATTATTGGGTAATTAACATTATTCATAAATTAAGTATTATTTCATTCGTTCATTTTATTCGAAGATTTTTTGATACATTCTATAGATTAATCTATAACTTAAACAATAATATTTTAACTCGTTATAGCTGGAGCCAATAAAATGTACTTTTGCCCGTATTCAACTTATCTTTTTTCTTATCTTAATTTATTAAAAATTTAAATAACATACAAATGGTTAAGTTTTCTTAAGGTATCGTAGTAATTATGAAGTACAAGAAACAAGGAAGTTAGTTTTAAAAATATAAAAATAATGAAAAAGATAAAATATTTTAAGAATACTTTATTAAACATAATTTTAGTTATTCTTAGAGCATTGCAATATATTGGCTTTAAAACTTGCCATTATAAAATAATTAAATATCGCAATAAAAGTTTATCATGTAAAAGAACTAATGTTATTTGAATTGTATACAACTTGTAAAAAATAAAGTGATTGGAAAAACTGTCTAGGGACCTTTTCAATTACTTTGTGAGCGGTTGAGGTTATTTAGACAGAAAATAATTATTTCACAGAAATGAGTAGAAAGGTACTTAGTTAATTAAAAGTATAACATATTAGGTCAATATATTAAATAATTAGAATAAAATTTAATGTTTTTGTACTTTGTTTAAATGATCACTTTGTTTTGGTGTTGAAGATAAACCTACGTTGTCGATTTCGATAGAATGTCTCGTGAAAGGAATGTTAAACCCATGTTAATAGTCATGCAAACAAATCGGAAAAATCTTTCACGCCGCAAAATTGTTCACGCTCCATTATTCAACAAGAAGCTCGAACCTTTGAAATTCATTCATTCAATTTTAGGGCTAACGATTTATAAGAGAGTCGGGTCCAGTATTACTAAACTGGATCGGTGGACCAAAATATACCGAGTATTTCTGTCTGTAACGACTGCTATGGCCGTTTATAAAGTGACGTCATTTTCTTTGCACAAATCCACATCTAATATTCAAATAATAGCAACCAATTTAATGAATCTCTCGGGAGTCGCATACGCCGTCAGTTGTTGGCTTTACAACATAAATTCGAATAAAGTCGTAAAACTGTTTAAAAATTTCGATACGATTGAAAACATGTTTTCAAAAGCAAATGGTTTCATACACCATTCTAATCGTTTGAACCTATTTATTCATCTCTTAGATATAATTTTTGAGATAGGTTTATTTTTTTTATTTTCTTTTAAATTTTCTTACCAAATAAACACTAATATGCTACGTATTTGGTTAATTTTGTACTATACAGCGATGCATTTCGCAATTTATCAGTTTTGTATCATGGTTAGCATGGTGTGTTCGTACGCGAGTGTTTTAAATAAATCTTTGAGTAAAATGTTCGAACGGCCCGAGTTCTATTTGGGGTACAGGGATCCAATTATGTTTTTATTAAAAATTAAGATTTTACATTTCGTATCAGTTCATCAATTAGGAGACTCTCAAAAAAATTATAAGTTTGATATGTTCAAAGTGTACTTTAAATTGACTGAAAATTTGGACATTATAAACCATAGTTATGATTATCTTGTAAGTTTATTGTTTCTTAAATAAATTCTTTTTACAACTAGTAAATTCAGTAGGATTTTATTATTATTTACGTTATTAATTATTTTTATCTCTTTATCGTACCAGAGGACCAATATTTCGACAGGTTTCCATCTTTCCTCAATATTTGACAACTAATTAAGATCCAATCTAACTGCACTTACCAAACAAATTGATTTATATAATTCACTACCACTTTGTAATTGATTTTCATACATTCTCTTTATATATGATATATAAGATATAAGTAAATGTTAATTTCGGTGTGATACTAAACTAATTTATTGCACAATTAGTTTGAGGCGACTCACCGGCCGTTTTGTCTCTCAATTTGCCAAGAAAATACATCTTGGTAAACATCTTTCTGATATTGGCAATACATGTCCAAGTAACCCCAATTACAGTAATTTTAAGTGTAGAATATGGGCTCCATGCTGAAGATCTCCCTTATCGCGATATATCCATTAACATTGCTACTCTAGTAAGATATCTCATTTTGACTACTTGGATTCTTATTAGATTTCGATGTTTTTTAAGGATTGTATTATATAGTCGATAATTAACGTAAATTTCAATTAATCTAAAAATTTTAGCTGCTTTTTGGACCTATGCCGTTTATACTGTTTTTGATCGTGGGAGTGTCTAAATTCGCAACAATGGTAACATTTTTCAGATTATTTAAATTTATTTTAATGAGTTAATTGAAGTTGTTTTTATGGATTTATACATTCTATATATATATACATATATATGCCATTAGTAAAGAATCAATAATAATGCCATTAATACGGAGTGTTGATCATATCATGAGTTAAATTATTTATTCTTGGTCCCATCAAAAAGTGGAATTAAAAATATATTTATAGATTTTATATTATAAGGAGAACACATTCTTATTGTGAAGTTATAATTATTCAGAACAGACGGTCTGTGATATTTTAAATATGAATTAAATATATTAATTAGAATGATACAGATATAAAATATTGTTATTGCGCCACCGGGATTCGAACTTGGAATATTTTTATTATTTTTATTTTTATTTTATTTACTGAATAATTACAACTTCACAATAAGAATGTGTTCTCCTAATAATAAAGTTGTATCAATGTTTAATAAAAAATGAATTGTTAATTCTGGCGTCTGCTATCAGTTTACTCAAAGGTATTTGAGATTCTGTAAAAATAAGGTGGATGGCTCTTTCAAATAATGGAACGATTAAATGTATTAATATCAAAAATGTAACATATAGGTTCGAAAATTGTCGCTAAAAGTATGGTCGCTGTAGCATAGTTGGATAATGCATCTTCCCCGGTTAGGAAAGTGATTCAGGTTCGAATCCCGGTGGCGCAACAACAATATTTTTTGATAAAATTGATTTTATATGTATATCTTTCTAATTAATATATTTAATACATATTTAAGATTTTATATTAACTTTCATTTTATAATATAATGTTTAAAATATTAATCATCGTTCTTTCTTCAATAGGAAGGATTCATTCTGAAATGCGTAGCCTTTACTTGGGTAATTCAATTTCTGCACCTTCTCAGTATAGCGGTTGGATGTGAACTCGTTCTGGATGAATTCAGAAATACAAAAGTAATCATCGCTAAAGTGTTGGCATTCTCCAATCGTTTGGGTGAGTACAACATATTTTGCAAGAAAGATTCCTCAATACTTCTGACTCAGTCAAATGTATCCTTTGATTCTTTTCTCATCGGCGAAAATAAATTTCGGGACTGGATTCAATTCGGATTATTCTCGTATCTACACACGTCCATATGTATTCAGTGTACGGTTAACACTTTTAAAATCTGAGCCATCAATCCACATATCCAGTGAAACAAACACTCAAAATATGTATTTATGTTTACTTTGACTAATTTGTTAATGATTGTTGTAATGTTACAAATACTAAACTTAAGACTAAATGACACGTGCTACTTGCTACTTGCGTGGTAAACTAGATAATTTACAAAACGTAACGATCAATTGTAACAAAAATATCGTCAATATTCAAACACCTTCTATTACGTCCCTTCTCCTGCGCTTGTTGATCACGCCCCTACATCTACCCAACTCCAATTCCTCCCAAATCCTCTATACTCCTCAACCCTGAGTAAGTTTAGTATTAGTAACATTACTGAAGATGATGCGTCAGCATGAAGACGTTATAATAAATAACAAATTAGTGAAAGTAAATAGTGTTTTTATTTTATATAAATTTAATTACTTTCATTATTTTTGTTTAATTAGAATAATATTTATTTGTTAATTAATTTATTAACGCCATTATGGGCTTTTATAAAATAAAAAAAATAAAAATACACAGTAGCATGGAATACATATATAAAAATAGAATAGAAAAATACAAATTTAAAAATAAGCAAAACAAACTATAAAAATAAAGATTCAAGACAGAAAAAACAATAGAAATTTAGGTTTGACACAGAATGGCTGAGTATCTAAAATATTTGGCGTTAAATATATTTCCATTATATTCCGTTTTAGTCTATTTAAATTAAAAATAATGATACCATAAGTTTTTCTCGTAAATTTTATTATTATAAAATAAGTTTTGAACACACATCAAATATGATATAGATAATTTAGTATGATATAGTAAATGTGAGAATAATTTGAAAGGTATGGCTCACATACACATCACACGTATGTATGCTCCTTGAATTACATTATAATGGGATTATAAAAAGTCTCATTAAAGGAAGGGATGTGGGAAGTTTAATTTTTAAAATTATTGAGTTATGCAAATATCAACCACATTGAATATATAAATATCGACACAGTGGTGTAACATTAAAAATTGGGCCTCAATGAAGAACGAAATGAAGGGTCTCCTAAATAAATATAGTATTAAGAGAACACATTCTTATTTATTTATTTTATTTAAAATATCACAGAGTTCTGAATAATTACAACTTCACTATAAGAATGTGTTCTCCTTAATAATATCAATGTATCAATGTGTCCAAAATTTAATAAAAATGAATTGCTAATTCTGGCGTCTGCAGTCAGTTTACACAAAGGTATTTGTGATTCTGTAAAAACAATATGGATGGCTTTCAAATAATGGAACGACAGGTGTATTAATTTGAAAAAGTGTAACAAATAGGTTCGAAAATTTGTCATGAAAAATACTGAAAAACACAATTGGTAGTGTACTCCCTCGGATTGGAAATAGAGATCCATGTTCGTATCCCGGTAGTGCAAAAACAATATTTTTGAACAAAATTGATTTTATATGTATATATTTAAAATTAGTATTTAATAAATATAATGTATAAGAAATACGAGTATTAGTATTGCGTAGTTTATCTGTTAAATAGTAAGAACTAAATTAGTCTCTTGTTTTATATAATATTCATAAAAACTTTTTAGACGTGTATTTATATGCACTTGCAATTTTAAAAATATATCCCTCGCTTTAAAGCGATTTTCTCATTACGGCGATGATCTGTTTTCTAACATATAAGTTTTATAGTTTCACTTCGTGCTATGGATTACTAATAACGATGGGAAAGGTATGGACACTCGTAAAAAGGGAAGATTGTAGGGAGCGAACTTTTTTGACCCCTATCTAATGTGGGCACTGCATTGGTTGCATTGGTATAGTTACCTCACTGTATTAATAGATTTTGATAACTGTATATTAAGACAAAATAACATTAATTCATAAAATAAATATGGACGACATGATATAGGGAGTATATCGCAAATCGAAAACGATCATGAGCCATTTTTAAAGTTTAATGCCATTAATTAAATTAATAATTTAACCACGAAATTTATTATATATCAACCGATTGACATTCATAAGTGGCATTCAAACACAACTATTGTTGATTTCAGAGGATGAAGAAAAACGAAGACTGCAGCGGTTCTATACCTTCATGGTTCGCAACCAGCCAAGCATCACGGCCTGTAACATGTTCTCCTTCAACTTCGCGTATATTTTTACAGTCGTGGGAATCATGATCAATTATACCATCATTTTAATATTTACAAAGTAGTTAAATTATTGTATTGTTTCTTACAAATAATTAATAAAATCAACCAAATTACCATACCAACATTTTGCGTGGTGAGAGACAACAATTGTATTAGTGTAAGTAATACCATACGTAATTTGCACATTGTATTGATGCACCTCTACGTTTTAATTGGTCAGTCGGCGGGGTTGTTGTTTGAAATTAGTTAAAAACACAGTATCCACAAAGGATATGCGCAGAATGTTAGAATTTTGTAAATTAGGAAAGTTTATATTATTTATGTTTATATCTGATAATTTTAAAAATGTATTATTTGTCTTTTTGTATTTTTATATTATTACCAACATTTGTTTTAGTCGAATGCATTTGTTGATTTTTTCATTGTTATAAATGTATAATTACGGGGTGAATATTATGTTCCAGGCCGAAGTTGTTTTTTAATAACTAGAAAATGAAATACAATTTTTTTTCTATCGATTACTTGCTTAATTGCAATTATTTGATTTTAGTTTAATATAGTTTATCGTCATTAACACCTCAAGTCATTATCGATCCATTGTTGGATGGAGGCGTCGCCACGTTTTTGTCACGTTGCTTCCACTGCTCATATAATTTCGAGACTTTGGGCGTTCTCTAGGTAGTTTTTTGTTTCGCGGAAACCATTTATTTTCTGTCCATCGGTTATCAACGCATTTAAAAATATTGCCATATTTGCTTTTTGCAGTTATAATAACATCTTTCCCTTTGATCTGTTTCAACAGAATTGTACTTGGTTTTCAATTTAAAAATATTTATTTAGAATTGATTAATTACCTTATTTGAAATTAAATGATATGAAATTTCTATTTTCTTTCCAATTTAGACAGGAATACGTACGAAATACGTGAGTTAATTCTGTGGTATTATATGGTACTTAATCGTAAAATATTATTCTTTAATATTATGTTTACTGTCCTTGACACCTACTACATTAGTGAAATGAGTTCAATTTAATAAATTATTTTGATGTCAATATTAATTATAATTTCAAAGTGAACCACTTCATTTCATTATTATTGATCAGTAGGTACCGACAATAAAAAAACTTGAATATATAAAAAAATTAAAAAATAAACTAAAAAAGTGATTGAAAGAACATTCAATTTGAACACACTAGGATACAAAAGATGTTAGTTCGTAAAAAAAATATAAATAATTATAGGAAAAATGCTCATAATTATTATATATAAAAAAACTTACCGGTTATTTGTACAATTGTATCATTAAAGCTGGTGCACTCGGTGCTGGGGTTAAGGAGATTTAAAATAAAAGGAAAATATGTAACGACATTGGATTTGACCACCAAATTACAACACTTTATACTCCCTGTCCTGTCGGTTGTCGGGTTGTATTTTTATATTATATATAATAGATAAGATAATACATATTGTTAACTATTTTTTCCTGTGATACGGGAACTCGGCAGAACAGCAGTTGTTACAAAATTAAGAAGAAGAAGAAAAACTCTTGGAAGCTGGTAACGTCCTGGATTGGTCAATTTTTATTCTCTTCACAGATAAGTCAGTAGGTACCAGAAACAGAAGTAGAAGAATTGAAGAAGAAGAAGATGGCGAAGATTGAAATAGAGGCGTATTTTTGAAGTATCTTGATATTTTTTTGAACCTAACCGCTGAGCCATACGCGCCCCTATATATTCGCCAAGATAACTTACGGGGGGCGCGGCCCTCTAGACGCCCCATTTTTACATTTATTTTATTAATCAAATGTGTAATCATAATAGAGGAACATTTGTGGTGACTGAAATGATCTCCTGCAAGTGCTGGTTTGCCGCGATCTTGTGGTAGCTCCACATGCATTGTGCGATCAACAATAATCTCATAAAAGATCATTATAAATTTATTTTATACTCGAGACATGGTTTTTATGGTAAAATATCTTAATTATTACTTAACTAGACATGACTCCATACATAACTTATTTTATTTTATACCAGTAAGTCATATCCTAAATATTTAGGCTGGCCATTTTATTACAACTAACTACGCTTATTTTTTATTAATTATTTAATATACTTTTAAAATCAGCAATGTTATCTTTGTGGTTAAGATTCATATTTTTATGTATTTTCTTTGTTTTATTAACCACTAAAATGAGTTTCGAAAAATACTATTTTCTTCTTCAGGATGTCATAACTAACTAAAACATATATTGTTTCTTTGACAGAATCTATTTAAAAAAAAATCTATTTAAATTTTTTTTATATATTTTTATTACTTAACTCAAATCATACTTACATTAACTTATCATTACTTAATACAAATTTACTCGAATAATTTTTAGGAAAAAATTTTAGAATGGGACTCGTAGTTAAATTTAGTTGGTTGTTTATAATTTTTTGATTAGTTTTACACGCTTTATTTATCTCCAACGATTCCAAATTATTTAATTTGTGACCAACACCGTTTATATGCAAAATTGACAATACCAATTTTTTATCAAAATCATGACCATTTTCTATCAAATGATTAGAAAATTCTGAAAATCCACTATTGTTCAAACATCTCAAATGCTCCCTTACTCTTATATTAAAATTTCTACCCGTTTTACCAATGTAAAATGCAGCACAATCCTTGCAACTAAGTTTATAGACACCAGAATTGTTAAATTTATCATATTTGTCTTTAGAATTGATGAGTAAATTTCCTATACTATTATTTGTATAAAATGCCGGTCTAATGTTTCGTGGTAGTTAAGACATCCTGAAGAAGAAAATGGTATTTTTCGAAACCGGTAGATGTATTTAAACTCATTTTATTGGTTAATAAAACAAAGATAATAAATAAAAATATAATTATTTAATACTTTATTTGTAAAATAAACTCTCTCATCGGTTTGTGCATTTAACTTATATGATGTTAAACGTGGCTTCTTATTGGTCCATTCTCAAACTTCACCAGAGCTTTGTTCGTGCGCATGTGCGCGCCATTAAGCAAGCGTGAAAATATTATTTCGATTTAAAAGAGACAAAAAGTAGTAATTGTATCTTAAACTGCTGTAATTTGTAAACTGTGCCATATATTTTCTTCCAGTCTTCTTACATATCAATTATTTTATCATATCTTCATGATTAATAAATAAAAATGATTTTTGAGTATATTTGCTAAAATTGCTTGTGACTATTATTTTAAAATGCGTAATGTATCTATCCGCACATGCCGAGACTATAAAATATTGAAAAGTACATTTTCACTTGCAGTCAGGTGTGCCCCTCAGGTGATTTTGGCCTGAACACATATAATATAATATATTTAAGTAACAAAATAATATTTACTAGCAGATAAGCAAGCGGCGTAGCGAAATACAGCGGGCGGCTATTGTGGCCAATAGTGGTCGCATCGCAGCCATTGGTGACCGCTGCTCGGTCAGGGTCTCATCATCTATCGTCGATTGCTTGATGCTATTTGGAATCGGATGAAAATCGTTATTTTGACATTTCGGAAAGTGTCTAATTCAATGGACCGAATATAGCATAGACCGAATATATAAGAAAAGGTGACAGATGTCATCTATATTATTTATTACTCGTAATAAAGACAATGTTCACTTAATTTCAAATTAAATATATATGAACGTACTGTTATTGAATATATAAAAGAGAAAACATTGAAGTAATTTTAACCGGGAAATATTAAAAATACGTTCGTTTTTTCCCTACTCATAGACATTGTAATCAAGCACTATACAGTCATAATAGTACTACGTCCATGAAGTCTAGCAAGTTATAGAAATTATTTTTGTGTTGACTTTTTCAATCCACTCTATAGAAATGGTACTTAAACAATAATGTTATTACTCGTTCTGCTGGAGACAATAAATTATTTTCGTTAATTTATTAAAAATATAAATCATATACAGATGATTAAGTTTTCGTTGAAGTAGTTGTAGTGTGATATCGATGTTGGTTCGAAAACAATAATGTTAGATTAAAAGTATTATACTTTTTTAATACAATTTCTCTATAAAAAATATGAAAAAGATAAAATGTTTTAAGCATACTTTACAAAACATCATTTCAGTTATTCTAAGAGCATTGCAATATATTGACGTCAGCACTCTTGTTAATATTAAATAATTGAATATAGCAATAATAGTATAAAATACAATAATAAATACAACAAAAAATACAATAATAGTATAATCGTATAAAAAAATATAATCTAATGTCTTAGTCTTCCGATATACCAATTTGTAAGTAAACAATTCGTAATATAAAATTATTTATATTATATATAACTCGTTAAAAATAAAGTGATTGGAAAAAGTATCTAGGGAGCGTTTTAATTATTTTATTTCTGAGCGGACATAGTTTATTTGGTCAGGAAATAATTATTTCACAGCAATTAGTACAGGGAAACTTAGTCAATTAAAAACATATTAAGTTATAATAAATGATATAATTAGAAACCAAAGTAATATGTTTTGTTCTTCGTTTAAACGATCACTTTTTTTCGGTGTTGAAGATAAACCTACGCTGTCGATATCGCGAGAATGTCTCGTGAAAGGAATGTTAAACCAATGTTAATCGTCATACAAAAAAATCGGAAAAATCTTTCACACCGCAAAATTGTTCACGCTCCATTATTCAACAAGAAGCTCGAACCTTTGAAATTCATTCATTCAATTTTGGGATTGACAATTTATAAGAGAGTCGGGTCGAATTTTACCAAACTGGATCGGTGGACCAAAATATACCGAATATTTCTGTCTGTGACGACTGTTATGGCCGTTTATAACATGGCGTCAAATTCTTTGCACAGATCCACATCTAATATTCAAAGAATAGCAACAATTTTAATGTACCTCTCGGGGGTCACATACGCCGTCAGCTGTTGGCTGTACAACATTAATTCGAATAAAGTCATAAAACTGTTTAAAAACTTCGATACGATTGAAAAAATGTTTCCAAAAGCAAATGGTTTCATGCACCATTCCAATCGCTTAAACTTCTTTATCCATTTCTTTGATGTTATTTTGGAGATAGCTTTATATTTTTTATTTTCTTTGAAAAATTCCTACAAAATACAAACCAACATAATACGTATTTGGTTAATTTTGTACTTCATAGCGACACATTTCGCAATTTATCAGTTTTGTATCATGGTGAGCATGGTGTGTTCTTACGCGAGTGTTTTAAATAAATCTTTGAGTAAAATGTTCGAACAGCCCGAGTACTATTTGGGGTACAGGGATCCATTTATGTTTTTATTAAAAGTTAAGATTTTACATTTCGTATCAGTTCATCAATCAGGAGACTCTCAAATAAATAAAAAAAATGATATGTTTAAAATGTACTTTAAAATGATTGAAAATTTGGACATAATTAACCATAGTTACAATTATCTAGTAAGTTTATTGTTTCTTGAATAAACCTTTCTTTATATACAATATGTTCAGTAAGGTTTTGTCATTATTTACGACATTAATTATCATTATACTCATCCCCTTATCTGGAAGTATAAGGGTATTGAAGGACAACATCTCGACAAGCTTCCATTTTCCCCAAATTTGCGCTGTTTCAATATTTTATAATCAATTAAGATCCAACCAAACTTCATAAATCTTTGTTGCTGTTTCTTCCTCTGGCATTCGCAAGACATGTTCAAGTCACCCTAATTGTCAAGTAATTTTAAATGTAGAATAGGGGCTCCATGCTAAAGATCTTCCTTATCGAGATATTTACATTAATATTATTTATGCTTTTAATAAGATATATAATTTTGACAACCTGAATTCTCATCAAATTTTGATGTTTTTAGTATGTTTTTATTTAAAGATTGTATATTAATATAGTCAATAATCAATGCTAACTAATCTACAAATTTTAGCTGCTTTTTGGACCTACGCCGTTTATCCTGTATTTGATCTTGGGAGTATCTAAATTCGCAACATTGGTAAAATTTCTCAGATTATTTTTATCTTACATATATCTCACACCTAGATAGACAACTCAAAAAGTTTTTTTTCAGTAGACAAAAATAGAAATATATTTTTCTTCATTTTTTGTTACTAATTTTATGGAACTAAATAAAATTTTAGGTCATAAGTCTATCCTAAAATCACACTATGCAAGAACTATGGCTAAGTTAGTTGCGTATATGACAAGAGTATCCGAATACAATAATAACTCAAAATTATTGTTTATTTGAGTTGTCTTAGTTTAGATCTAGGTGTGCGATATATAAACATTTATAATTCTTTTTAAAATTGTAATTAATTCATCGAAGTCTTATTGATGGATTTGTAAAATCTATACATGGATAAATACACATATATATATATATATATTATATTATTAAGGAGAACACATTCTTATTGTGAAGTTGTAATTATTCAGAACATAGGTCTGTGATGTATTAAATACTAAATATTAATTAGAAATATTTTCTAACTTATATGTTTCACTTGCAAAATTGATTTTATATGTATACATTTATAATTAATACATTAAATTAGTATTTAATATATATTATATACTTCTGTTACTTTGTAGGCAGTTGTCACGGAATATAAAAACGCTATTAATAAAGAACCAATAATATCGATACAGAGTGTTGATACATAACCTGGTATAAATTATTTTTTTTGGTTCCACCAAAAAGTGGGATTAAAAATATATTAAAAAATGTACAGATAACTTTTATTTTATTATATACATTGTTATAACGATCATCAATTTTCTTCTTCAATAGGAAGGATTCATTCTCAAATGGGTACTTTTGACGTGGGTGTTTCAATTTGTGCACTTTCTCAGTATAGCGGTTGTATGCGAACTTGTTCTGGATGAATTCAGAAATACAAAAATAATTATCGCCAAAGTGTTGGCATTCTCCAATTGTTTTGGTGAGTAAAACATATTTTTAAGAAGCACTTCTAACTGGATTAGTCAAATGTATCGCGTTTGATTCTTTCCTCGTCAGAGAAAATAAATTTCGGGACTGGATTGAATTTGGATTACACTCGTATCTCTACCCATATCCACATGTATTCTATGTACAGTGTATACTTTTAAAATCTACGCGATATGTATTTATGTTGCAACTTGCATCAAAATTGTGTTATCCTACCTAAAATGCTCTGTAACGTCATGACGTCCACTTTGAAGTTAGGTTGGTTCAAAAGTCAGTGGAATACTTTGTTGTTTTATATATTTTTTTATTATATAGACACATATAACATATAACAAAAAAAGGACAGTTTGTTTCATATATTTTACACAGATTTTAAAATGCATTGTCCAACTAGGCAAGCCTGTTTTAAGGCAAATTGGCAAAACATTTCACAAAACCAAATAACTCATTGAAGGCAAAATACAATGAAATAGATTACGAAACATACATGGCAAGTAATCGTGAAAATGTATAAAAATAATGACACCACAAGTTTTTATTGAGTATCTCTAAATTATGAAAAAATTAGTTTTTAACACACATAAAACATGATATAGATGATTTAGTATTATATAATAAAGTAGAGAATAAATTAAATAGTTAAAAATGGTTCCACAATAAATAGAAAGATGTATCATATGATAAACTTTAACGCATATTAATTAGGCATTTGTGAAGTTGATGATACACATACGTATGTGCGTTATTAAATCATAATGAAGATTATAAAAAACCTCATTCAAGGAAAAGATGGGGGAAGTCTTAATTTAAAAATTATTGATTTATTGGAAATATCAACCCCGTTGATTGCATAGATATCGACCCAGTGGCGTAACTACAAAAATTTGGCCCTAATGAAGAACGAAAGGAAGGGCTTCCTAAATAAATATTGTGTAAAAGATATACGAATATTAGTACTGCGTAGTTTATATATTAAATAGCAAGAAGAAAAAGAAAAAAGAAAAATTTAATGCTGAAAGATCTGAATATGATGACCTTTAAGCAGAAAATATATTTTAATATAATGTATTTATTTACAAAATCTTCAATAAGAAAATATAAGCGGAATTTACATGATAAATTGATGCAAATCAACATGAGTACAACCATCGTACAAGAGGAAGGAGTAGACTGAGACTGCCATTCAGGAAGAATGCCAAAATTCAGAAATTGATGATGTATATATAGTGCGATGAAATTTTTTAATGAAATGCCAGAAAACATAAGAAAGGAGGAGAAATTGAATAGATTTAAACTGACCAAACATGTGAAAGATAAGTTTTAGTAAAAGAAAATACTTTAATATTATTTATAGTAGAGCATATATAAGAGTGCTTATATATTCACTATGTTAAAAATTAAAAAATAGTCTCTTGTCTTATATAATATTCATGAAAACTTTCATGAAAAAAACATAAGTATTCTTAGACTTTATATTTGCACTAGCAAATTAAAAAATATATCGTTTGTTTTAAAGCGATTTTTACATTACGGTCTGTTCCCTAACATATTTGTAAAAGAGGATTTTTTAATAGTTTTGTACTTTAATTTCTTGCTATGGATTACTATTAATGATGGGAAAGGTATAATCGCAAAAATATCAATGCTAAATGGATTGTAGGGAGCGAACTTTTTGAACCTCTATCTCAGTGATTCCCAAAGTGGTCTATATCGACTTCCAGGGGTCTATGATAACCTGCAAGGGGTCTACGTCAGCGAAAAAAAAATTTGGGGGTCTCAACATACACTGATAGTACCTATTTACTTACATTATAATCTTATAATGTAAAGACATATACATTATTTATAAAGGTACCTATGAAGTAAAAAATTTATTATATATGTTTATAAAATTGTGTAAGTTGTAGGATGTAGGCATTCGCTTTGTGGTTTAAGTTTTTAATTCTAAACTTCACTACAATTAGAAATTGACAAAAATTCAATATCAGGTAAGTAGTGGGTCTACCAAAAACCGAAAAACTAGGAAAGGGGTCTACGACACAAAAAAGTTTGGGAACCTCTGCTCTATCTAATGTGGGCATTGTATTGGTTGTATTGGCATAGTTACGTCACTGATACTGATTACCGATTTTGACAAAAAAACAAAAAAACATTACCTCATAAAATAAATATGAATGAAATGAAGAATATATTGCAAATCAAAAAAAAATAATGAGTCATTTTAAAAATTTGATATCGGAATTGTTATTTATCGTAGGACTTAGGAGGATTTATGGTACGCAAGCCTGCCTCACTGGACATTTTGTCTTGAGACAAGAAGCTCCAAAACGATAATAATATCTCAACACAACGTAAACTACGAATAGCAACACAGATATAGATAAGTTTTAGGTTAAAATATCAATTAGGAGAACACATTCTTATTGTGAAGTTGTAATTATTCAGAACATAGGTCTGTGATATTTTAAATATGGATTAAATATATTAATTAGAAAGATATACATATAAAATCAATTCTATCGAAAAATATTTAATAAAAATGAATTGATAATTATGGCGTCTGCTATCAGTTTACTCAGAGGTATTTGAGATTCTGTAAAAATAAGGTAGATGGCTCTTTCAAATTATGGAACGATTAAATGTATTAATATCAAAAAGGTAACATATAGGTTCGAAAATTGTCGCTAAAAATATTGTCGCTGTAGCATAGTTGGATAATGCACCTTCCCCGGTTAGGAAAAAGATCCAGGTTCGAATCCCGGTGGCGCAACAACAATATTTTTCGATAGAATTGATTTTATATGTATATCTTTCTAATTAATATATTTAATTCATATTTAAAATATCA
The DNA here is from genome assembly GCA_031772225.1 of Eubasilissa splendida. Taxonomy (NCBI): domain Eukaryota; kingdom Metazoa; phylum Arthropoda; class Insecta; order Trichoptera; family Phryganeidae; genus Eubasilissa; species Eubasilissa splendida. The sequence continues at coordinate 8,627,163 of CM062857.1, read as the reverse complement.
ATAATAACGGACCTCGAGCCTAGACCTGCCGAGCCGATCCGACAAAGACCAAAATCGGACCGAACGGTGCACGAAGTCATAAATATCTATCGGCAAAATTTTTTGACCGTTTCTAGGATTTTTTATAAAACGGATAAGTGTTAAACGAAATATGAAGGAAAATTAGTGGCTTTCAAACACAGGTATTGTTGATTTCAGACGATGGAGAAAAACGAAGACTTCAGCGTTTCTACGCCATCATCGTTCACAACCAGCCTTGCATCACGGCCTGTAACATGTTCTCCGTCAACTTCGCGTATATTTTTACAGTCGTGGGAATCATAGTCAATTATACCATCATTTTATTATTTACAAAGTAGTTAAATTATTGCATTGTTTCTTACAAATTGTCAATAAAATCAACCAAAACTACCATACCATCATTTTGCGTGGTGAGAGAGAACAATTGTATTAGTGTAAGTAATACCATACGTAATATGCACGTTGTATTGATGCACCTCTACGTTTTAATTGGTCAGTCGGCGGGGTTGTCGTTTGAAATTAGTTAAAAACACGGTATCCACAAAGAATATGCGCAGAATGTTAGAATTTTGTAAATTAGGAAAGTTTATATTTATGTTTATATCTGTTCATTTTTTAAATGTATTATTTGTCTTTTAGCATTTTTATATTATTACCAACTTAGTCTTAGTCGAATGCATTTGTTGGTTTTTCCATTGTTATAAATGTATAATTACGGGGTGAATATTATGTTGTTTTATAATAACTAGGATATGAAAAACAATTTGGTTTTTATTTATCGATTATTTGCTTAATTACAATTATGTATGGAATAATTAATAAAATATTAATAAAAAATTTGTTTAATTTTTTGATACACTTTTAAATAAAACAACAAACAAACAAAATAAAACAAAATAAAAATATAATAAAATAAAACCTCTAAAGTAGATAATTTTTCTAGCGAAATGTTTCTCATGTGACAATTTTAATTAAATCCTTTTTTCATTAAATGGTACTCTGTATTTATTCTATTACTAATTTTATTTATTTCATTTTTAATAAGAAATTACAAAAACCTTATATTAGATTAGGCATATAGATTAACAAATAATTATTTAAATAATCTTCCAACATTAATACCAAATTATAATAATATCAAGACAGTATATAATTTTTTTTTTTCTAATATAACTATTAAATGTATTTCATCATCATTAACACCTCATGTCATTATCGATCCATTGTTGGATAGAGGCCTCGCCACGTTTTTGCTACGTTGCTTCCACTGCTCGTATACGCGTTTCGGCGTTCACTGCGTAGTTTTTTGTTTAGCGGAAATCATTTATTTTCAGTCCATCGGTTATCAATGCATTTCAAAATATTGCCATATTTGTTTTTTGCAGTTATAATGACATATTTATAATCTCTGTTACGTCGGTTGTCGGGTTTAATTTTCATATTGCATATAATATATAAGATAGTACATATTATTTACTATTTTTTCCTGTGATACGGGAACTCGGCAGAACAGCAGTTGTTACAAAATTAAGAAGAAGAAGAATACTCTTGGAAGCTGGTAGCGTCCTGGATTGGTCAAGCTTTATTCTCTTCACAGATAAGTCAGTAAGTACCAGAAACAGAAGTAGATGAATTGAAGAAGAAGAAGATGGCGAAGATTGTAATAGTGGCGCATTTTTGAAGTATCTTGATATTTTTTTGAACCTAACCGCTCAGCCATACGCGCCCCTATATATTCGCTAAGATAACTTACGGGGGGCGCGGCCATTTTTACATTTATTTTAATAATCAAATGTAGACGCCCCATTTTTACATTTATTTTATTAATCAAATGTGTAATCATAATAGAGAAACATTTGTGGTAACTGAAATGATCTCCTGCATGTGCTGGATTGCCGCGATCTTGTGGTAGCTCCACATGCATTGTGCGATCAACAATAATCACGTAAAAGATCATTATAAATTAATTTTATACTCGAGACATGGTTTTTATGGCAAAATATCTTAATTATTACTTAACTAGACATGACTCCATACATAACTTATTTTATTCTATACCAGTAAGTCATATCCTAAATATTTCGACTGGCCATTTTATTACAACTAACTACGCTTATTTTTTATTTGTATTTTTATTGAATGTATAAAAGAGAAAACTTTGAAGTAATCTTAACCTAGAGATATTTAAAACACGTTAGTTTTTTCCCTACTCATAGACATTGTAATCAAGCACTATACAGTCATAATGGTACTACGTCCAAGACGTCTAGCAAGTCATAGAAATTATTTTTGTGTTGACTTTTTAAATCCACTCTATAGATACGACACTTAACCAATAATGTTATTACTCGTTCTGCTGGAGTCAATTAATTATTTTTCTTAATTTATTAAAAATATAAATCAAATACAGATGATTAAGTTTTCGCTGTAGTATGTGTAGTGTGGTATCTTTGTTGGTTCTAAAACAAGAATGTTAGATTAAAAGTATTATACTTTTTTAATACAATTTGACTATAAAAAAATATGAAAAAGATAAAATGTTTTAAGCATACTTTACAAAATATTATTTCAGTTGTTCTAAGAGCATTGCAATATATTGACGTCAGCACTCTTGTTATTATTAAATAATTAAATATAGCAATAATAGTATAAACTTCAATAATAAATACAACAATAAAATACAATAATAGTAAAATTGTATAAAAAAATATAATCTAATGTCTTAGTCTTCCAATGTACCAATTTGTAAGTAAACAATTCGTAATATAAAATTATTTATATTATATCTAACTCGTAAAAAATAAAGTGATTGGAAAAAGTATCTAGGGAACGTTTTAATTATTTTGTTTCTGAGCGGACATAGTTTATTTGGTCAGGAAATAGTTATTTCACAGCAATTAGTAGAAGGAAATTTAGTCAATTAAAAACATATTAAGTTATAATAAATGATGTAATTAGAAAATAAAGTAATATATTTTGTTCTTCGTTTAAACAACCACTTTTTGTCGGTGTTGAAGATAAACCTACGCTATCGATATCGAGAGAATGTCTCGTGAAAGGAATGTTAAACCCATGTTAATCGTTATGCAAAAAAATCGGAAAAATCTTTCACACTGCAAAATTGTTCACGCTCCATTATTCAACAAGAAGCTCGAACCTTTGAAATTCATTCATTCAATTTTGGGATTGTCAATTTATAAGAGAGTCGGGTCGAATTTTACCAAACTGGATCGGTGGACCAAAATATACCGAATATTCCTGTCCGTGACGACTGCTATGGCCGTTTATAACATGGCGTCAAATTCCTTGCACAGATCCACATCTAATATTCAAAGAATAGCAACAATTTTAATGAACCTCTCGGGGGTCGCATACACCGTCAGCTGTTGGCTTTACAACATAAATTCGAATAAACTTATAAAACTGTTTAAAAACTTCGATACGATTGAAAACATGTTTCCAAAAGCAAATGGTTTCATGCACCATTCCAATCGCTTAAACTTCTTTATCCATTTCTTTGATGTTATTTTGGAGATAGCTTTATATTTTTTATTTTCTTTGAAAAATTCCTACAAATTACACACTAACATAGTACGTATTTGGTTAATTTTGTACTTCATAGCTATGCATTTCGCAATTTATCAGTTTTGTATCATGGTGAGCATGGTGTGTTCTTACGCGAGTGTTTTAAATAAATCTTTGAGTAAAATGTTCGAACAGCCCGAGTACTGTTTGGGGTACAGGGATCCAATTATGTTTTTATTAAAAGTTAAGATTTTACATTTCGTATCAGTTCATCAATCAGGAGACTCTCAAATAAAACAAAAAATGGATATGTTCAAAGTGTACTTTAAATTGACTGAAAATTTGGACATCATTAACCATAATTACAATTATCTTGTAAGTTTATTGTTTCTTAAATAAACCTATTTTAAAAATAGTACATTCAGTAGAGTTTTGTCATTATTCACGTTATTAATTATTATCATCCCTTTATTTGAATATATAGGTGAGGGGTATCGGGAGATAAATATCTCGACAGGTTTCTCTTGCGCTTGATTAGTCTTGCGCTGTTTCTATATTTAATAACCAATTAAGATCAAATCCATCTTCATAAATCTTCGCGTTACAGTTTCTTTCAACTTACGCTGAGCTATTATTGGCTATATATATATTGCCTATATATATTGGCTGTTTTGCCTCTCGACTTGCTAAGAAAATACATATTGGTAATCGTTTCTCTGGCATTCGCAAAACATGTCCGATTCACCCCAAATGTAGAATAAGGGATCCATGCTAAAGATCTCCCTTATCGCGGTATTTCCATTACCATTATTTCAACTACTCTAATAAAATATTTCAATAATAAATAACTCATTTCGACAACCTGGATTCTCATTAAATCGTGATGTTTTTATTTAAGGATTGTATTGTATAGTTAATAATTAATGCTAATTAAGTTAAAATTTATAGCTACTTTTTGGACCTATGCCGTTTATACTGTTTTTGATCGTGGGAGGATCTAAATTCGCAAAAATGGTAAAAAATTTCATATTATTTTATTGTTATATATTCACATTTATTAAATTTTTATTTATTTAAATTAATTTAATGATATCTTGTTAACCCTTTATAGGGCATAGGTCGAAATTGGTCGCTCTTAAGGCCTAAATTTCTAATAACATCCATAGTAAAGTTAACCTTTGTATCTCAATACATTATCGATAATGTTTTTCGATTAATAAATTGATCCAACGTCTTGAAGTTTCCGTTGTTCCCCGAAAATCAACGTGTTTTTTAAAATATGATGTTTATATTCAAATTCCAAATAATTTAATAAGTTTAAAAAAATATATACATATATATATATATATATATTTCCGTTACTTTATATGCAGTCGTCACGGAATATAACAATGCCATTAATTAAGAACTAATAATATTGGGTTAAAGGTCAACGTGGGTTAAAATTTTTTTTGTCCTTCTAAAAAGTGGAGCTAAAAAATGTTTAAAGATTTTACATATAACTTTCATTTTGTAACACACATTTCTATAATATTTATTAACGTTTTTTCTTCAATAGGGAGGGTTCATTCTAAAATGGGTAGCATTTACGTGTGTAATTCAATTTCTGCACTTTCTCAGTATAGCGATTGCATGCGAACTTGTTCTGGATGAATTCAGAAATACAAAAATAATTATCGCTAAAGTGTTGGCATTCTCCAATTGTTTGGGTGAGTATAAAATAATTTTATGAAAGATTCATATAATACTGGTTGTACAACAGGTTTAGTCAAATGTATCGTTTGAATTATTTCTCATCGGAGAAACAAAAATTCGGGACTTGATTGGATTTAGATAGTATCCACCCACGTCCACATGTAGCCTACATACAACGCATTATTTTAAAATCTAAACCAAATGTCCACATATCCTGTGAAGCAGTCACTCAAAATATGTAAATTACAACAAACGTCGTGTTGTCGTTCCAATAACGTTCTGTAACGTTATGAAAATGGAAATTAATAATTTTCATTAGGTGGGGAATTTTTTTTTTCTTTTCTTCAAATACAATTTCATTCTAATATTCAGTAGAACATGGATATTTCGAATTTTGTTAATTCGAACTTTCAAAACAGTATAAAAGAAACATGGATATTTCGAACTATTTTGGTTAATTCGAAATTTCACGAGTATCAATCTACAACAAGGGAGTGTATCAATTCGCCCATTAGCAAAAAAATTCATGGATATTTTGTCAATTTGGAAATACACACGATGTATCATCGTACCCCACACCCCCGTTGACGGGATACCCTTTGATTATTCCCCACTTCATTGGGAGCACGCATTGCAACAGTCAATGTAGCTTTTGGCCCTCTTTCGGGAGTACGTATTTTGTGTCAAGTTTATTTTTAACAGTTTCGTGAAATTTAGTGTGTTTTATTTGCCGTATGTGCAGTTAGTGGCTCACATCCACATGGCACGTATGTATGCCCCTTGAATTACTGTATAATGGAAGTTGTAAAAAGCGTTATTAAAGGAAGGGATGGGGAAAGTCTTATATTTTAAGCAAATATCTTTCTATTAACTACGTTGATACCCAATTTTGATCACTGTATATCAAGGCAAAAGCATATTAATCCATGAAATAAATTTAGACGCCACGAAGTGGAAAATATATCGCAAATCGAAAACACGACCTTTTAAGTATAACGACATCATTTCGTAAACTAGTGGATTAGGCGTTGCCCCCGGAATTTGTTGCGACAGAGTATACACGCACAATGAAAACTACGAAGAGCAACGTAGATATAGAAAGATTAAACTACCAATAATAATAGGCCTGAAGCCAGAGCTCCCGAGCCAATCCGACAAAGAGTGAGTCATGAACACCTGACGGCTGTCGAGCATAATTGGATGTGACAGAATTTTTTGACCGTTTCTAAAACTTTATTTTTTTTCAAAACGGATAAATGTCAAACGAAATATGAAGGAAAATATGTGTAATTCAAACACAACTATTATTGATTTCAGACGATGGAGAAAAACGAAGATTGCAGCGATTCTACGCCTTCGTGGTTCGCAGCCAGCCCAACATCACGGCCTGTAACATGTTCTCTGTCAACTTCGCGTATATTTTTACAGTCGTAGGAGTTATAATCAATTATATTATCATTTTAATATTTACAGAGTAGTTAAATTATTGCATTGTTTCTTACATATTGTTAATAAAATCCACCCAAACTACCATACATACGTCGATTAATTAATTAACATAACCATTGTATTTGTATTATTTTAAATATTCTATATTTGTGAATTTATTAAAGTTTCAATTAAAATAGAATATTGTTTTATTTATATAAAATTTGATTCACTGTTTTAAAGTACTATTCTGTTTTTAAGAACATTGCACGGGACGTGATTCCTTACCATTTTGGAAATTTTATATCGAAACCAAAAATAAATACATTTATATTTGTGCTTTAAAATAAAACAATTTAATTTAATATATTAAAATGTTTATTTTGACTTAAAATAAGCATGATCCTATGATATGAATTATTATTCTTAAATAATTTATTACATAAACAAGATTAAATAACTAAAACGTATATTTTATTTTATATTTTAAAGATTTACTCAGCTTGCGTACTTTTCATATTTTCAACAGAAATAAATGATTATTTAATTCACGAATTTCAACTCAACCCATGATAGGCAATTGAACTCTTGAAATACTTTCTGTTAGCATGCGTTTCTGCGTTCTGTTAGCATAGTTTGGTTAGATAGTGAGATAATCTGCTCCGTCAGATGATGGTTATTTAATTTGGCATTTTATGGTTATTTAATCAGCAATAATAACTCGGGTTATTTTTTATGGATTACATGTACACAAGGGAGTTCAGCGATATTAATTCACTGGCATCTCCAAAGCCAGGCTCTGACGGCTGCATTGCGCATTAGCGCCGCGTCTCTCTACCGGTGGCTACAGCAAGCTTGCTTTTACCCGATATGCGGAGAGCCATCGTACTTTCGCGAATCATCGCCAGGTGGCACTTAAAGTCCGCCTTATGCCATTGAGAGATCATTGTGGATACGGGCCATAAGGATGCGTGAAATACACGAAGTTGATGGTTGATGTATACCGAGTGCTATCCATAAAATAATTATAAAAAATGTTAAAATAAATTACTTAACACTAACTCAGTATATTCTGGTCTAGTGGTCTTTATTTTATTTTTAGTTTTTTATTTTCAAAATTTTATCCGTACAAACTCTAGGTGAATGGTGAATTAAATATATTATTGCACTTATGACATTACTGAATATACAAAAGAAATCAAGTTAAGAGTGCACTATTATTAAAAAAATCTTAATAATAAAATTGGTTTGTAATTATTTTATACCCAGGATACATACAACCTAGAAAATATTTCTTGTAGCATTGTATGCGCGTTATAAAAGTGCCAACTGCAACAGACACCGCTAGTTACATTTACTATTTCGAATTAGAGAGATGTGTTGGAAAATTGAATCATGTTAATTCTATCTTACTGGAGGGCATTGATTGTCAGACGAGCTCAATGCTTCGTGATCAGCTCTTCGTGTAAACGACGGTGGAGAAGTAAGTACACTCGGTGGGTGTTTATTTCTAACCAATTTAAGACGATTAGAACCCTGAACAAAGTCTGAAAAGTGATAAATTGCTACTCTTGACTCGATATCGAGTGTGAATCGTATGAGAGGGTATTAATGATTTAAAACTGTTATTTGTGAACGCCATTTCAATATTATTTATATATTAAAAATCATCATTTACATTTGACTTTCAATGTTTGTCTCTAAACTAGTAAGTTAAAATACAACAACGTTTTTGAATATTTTGGCTACAGTCTGTGTCACTGTACACGGTCTGTGAAGTTCTGATGGTTGATACTTAGTGCACAGAGATTATCTTCTATCGGGTATTGGCATTTTCTGGGAAATATCTTATATTATCCATTATAGTATCTAAAGATGATCCAAGTGTGACTCGAAGTTAACTAAATGCTATGTACCAAAGAGTTCTGAAGCCGAAGTTCATTCTTTCTCCCGCTACATTACATGATTACAATAATCTTTTAAAATATCAAAAGCACTCAATATATTGAAAATTATATAAACACTTGAACGGATAGTAAAAATAACAAATTATTCTCTTTTTTACAAGCCACTAAATTATATCGACTGCTATATCAATAAATTTTCAATTATTGAATCCTGACGAATTGGATACGTCGAACGAAATTAGAAGTTCCAAGTAATTATTAATTGAAGAGTATACTTCTAAGAGTCTAGTTGTATATAAAATAAAATGATAAAAGATTTTCAAAAGTTAAAAGCTGTTAACACTTACGGTAGTGTTAAAAATTTAAGAAATGGTTTACTTTTTATGAATAAAATCGAACCGATAAAGTTAGTGAGCTCAATTTTTGGATTAAGAAGCTACAGGGTAATTGGAAAGTGCGTTACCACATTACACTGGACAGCAAAAATACAAAACATTGTATTCTCACTAATGTCGATTGTCGTTTTGACAGTTTTCGTTCAACGGGATGTTACTCTGTTTGCCTCGCCGAACACCTTGATCTATTTGGCAAATAATTTAATTCACGTTACAGGAGTCAGTGGCGTAGTTTTGTTTTGGTTATCAAATATAAAATCGAACACAGTTATCAAAATATTAAAAAAAATGGACACTATTGAAATGTTGATCCCAAAACTGAACGGATTTATTCACAATAGTAATAATTTTAACATATCTTTTCATTTAATTACCATTATTTTATTGATTATTAGTTTCGTGTATCACATTACCAAACCGAGAAACATGACCTTTACACTTGTTTGTGAATTAGGCATATTTTATTTTTGGATTCACAGTTATGTATTATCAATGGACATTTTACTTTATCAATTTTGTAATATGACAACTATAATCAGTTCTTACTCAAATATACTAAATATTTATTTGTGCAAGATATTCAAAAAGCCCGACTATTATTACAAACATACTGATCCATTAATGTTTTTGCTAAAATACACAATCTTGCAACACACAATGATTGATAGTTCTCAGGAATATCCATTTGCAGAACTGAATATTAGTACCACGAAGGCAATTTATATCAAGCTAATGGACATTTTGGATTTAATTAACTACAAATATAATTTTGTGGTAAGTCGTTAGTTACTTCGTTAGCATGCATTAGTAAACCTAAACAATTATTGTTTAACCGTGAAAATTAATGACGATTTATTTTATAATACGAGGCGCGTTTTTTAAGTAAGCACCGTTGCCGAATATTTCCAGTGTAGCGCTGCAGTTGCGATGTTGCGCACGCACAATGGTTTCCTTCATCTGTTGACTCACCACGTGCAACGATGGAGACATTCACATAGCGTGGAAATCTTGTAGTGAGTAGTTGAAATGTTCAAGACAATAGATCAGCCCGCCAACTGTGAGTTACGGTCCGTGATTAGTTTCTTGAATGCACGAAACATGAAACCAGCCGACATTCATCGCCAAGTGTGTCCTGTTTTGTCTTGATTTGGCGCCGAGTGATTTACATATTTTTCTTCGTCTGAAGCGGTTCCTTGGCGGTAAACGTTTTGATGACAATGATGAACTCAAATACGGAGTACAGATTGGGATTGAATACGAAATTTTGAGAATTCCGAAATTCGTTCTATGACGAAGGTATACAAAAATTGGTGCCCTCGTTATGACAAGTGCCTTAACAATGGTGGCGACTATGATGATAAGTAGTTTAAGGTGTCGTCCGAAGAAAGTAAACTGTAAAAATTATGTAGTGTTTCTTTAAAAAAAAATCCGGTACTTACTTAAAAAACGTGCCTCATACTTATTTGTTTAGAAATATTGCTGAAGTTGGACTGTTTCGAGTAAACCTTTTTTTTATCGCCCCCTATCCGTCCAACGACGTTGACTATCATGGAAACTATCATCACTTTGTTTACTGAGGACTGGAAAATCTCTACAGAAGACTGGCCAAACCATTGCTATAGGTTCTTCAGCCAAGATGTTCTTTTGCTTCCAGGGCCCCAACTTTACAATAATCTTTGTTGTTCTCTAATCTCTAATTCTTGTATTATGAGATGCGAGATCTCACACTTTTCTGGATGTTTCATCACATGTCAGAGATATTGATGTTTTAGGATTTTTATTGTTTTAAAAACTTATTTTTCTTTATTCAACCAACGCATAACATCTTCATTCGTAACTCTAAATATCCAGCTTATTTTGAGCATTCTTCTGCAGATCCACACCTCAAATGCTTCAAGTCGCCTTATTATTTCTTTGGTAAGTGTCCACGCTTCCATTCCATAATAATAATCCATTCCATCATAATATTGATAGCACATAGTATCTGACTATTCGCATTCGTAATCTAAGATTGAGATCATGACTACAGATCATATTTATATATATTATGAGCTTGCTCAATGGGGCATTTGATTTAGACAGAAGGGTCTCATATTTCATTTATATTGCAACCCAGCTTCCAATTTCATTCCAGCAATATAGAGACTTTCATTGTCAGCTGTGTTCTGTTTGTTTGTTTGTTTGTTTCAGCACATATTTTGTTTTAGTTGTATTAAGTTTTAACCCAAGAGTCTCAGATGCCTTCACTACTTGGTCCAGCAGAAATTATAATTCCCCAATGTTACTTCTTGTAGAAGTACCGTATCATCTAAAAACTGAAACCATATCATTTTTCAAAATCATGAATTAATTACTAATGTTTTATTTATCGTGTAGGTGGCTAACTTTCTTTGTAAAATTATTTCTTTAAATAATGATAATAATTATGAATTACTTTAGATGTATTGAGAAAGGATACCGGATTCGTTATATAATTGTATTTTATTTATATTTTAACATAAATAAAAAATCATTACGAAAATTAATTCATATATATAAAATACTTCGAAATATTCTGAATAAAAAAAAGATGAAAACTGTGTACTATGCTTTGTGCCAATCCATCTTGAGCTATGATATTGATAGTTGGGGGAGTACATCAGGTATACATATATGTAAAGTAAGCATTTCTCAGAAGGCTATACTCAGAGTAATACGCCGCCGTGACTTTTCGTATCCTTCAGAGCCACTTTTTAGGGAATTTCAGGTTTTGGATATAAGACAATTATATGTGCTGAATATACTAACTAGCTTTCATAGGAAAATAAGCGCTCCATCTGTGAGAACTGAAAGATATTATCCCACAAGAGAATATGAGCTTAAAATAGTTCCAAGAATGAAAACTAATTTTGGTCAAAGATTATTCACCTTTCAAGCTCCCAGAATATACAATCAAATTGGAAATAAAATTAAAAATTTAACTGACATTAAGGCTTTTAAAAGGGACGTTTCAAATTAGTTGTTAAAATTAGGAAGAGAAGATACTGAGAATAAATTGTGTTATATAATGAAATAATTTGTATAAGTACATTTTGTGTGTTTTGGTCTTGCATATTTTCCTTTACCTTATATGTGCTTACATTCTTTTACATATTGTATTGTACATTTGTATTTTTTTTCTCTCTTTTTAATATTTATATATACATATATATATTTTTTAATATTTCACGTTTCATTGTTTCGTATATTATGTATTTTATTTGATTGTGTTTTGTCTTTAATGAGTTATTTCGTTTTGTGAAATGTAATTTGTTTATAAATTTACCCTAAAACAGGCTTGCCTAGTTGGGCAATGCATTTTAAAATATGTGTAAAATATATGTAACAAACTGTCTTTTTTTTTGTAACTGTACAAATGTTATATATGTCTAAATAAATAAATAAAAAAAAATTACAATCATATATTTTTACAAGATTTTTACATTCACGTTTAATATTTTAATATTCGATTGCGTGTCGATGGTACGATATTGCCCCCACCATCGACTAATATCGCATTAATATATTTTTAAAATATTATTATTTCAGTAGCAAGATATATACAAATAAATATGTAAATGTATAGAATGAGCCATTACGGATCAAATTCCTATTCAGTTTCCTTTTCAATACTTTCCGACGAAGCTTATTCGATAGTATCGACGGATTTGAAACTTAATACTAAAATTACATTTTATACGCAATATTATTTTGGTCATATTTTTAATACGCAAATAAACAATACTAAAGAAAAGTGTTGAATAAATATTACACTCCGTTTTACAGCTTCTTTTTGGTCCAATGCCCTTCATAATGCACGTCATTTTGGAATTCGGTGATTTACTTGAAATGGTGAGTAGAGCAATGTGGATTGGTAAATGCATAAATATATTTATTTGGTAGTTAATAGGGTTATACCAATTTATTAATTATTTATTATTTAACAAGAATCATCAACATTATCAGCAGTTTTCACTACACTGCTGATGTAATTCAATAAAAATAAAAATTAATAATAATAAATTGATTTTAATCTGTTTTTACTGCTTATTTATACACCCACATATCAGTATTTAGGAATATTTGAAGCAACAATAAATAAATTATGTGGTTTCTAATATACATTTAAATGGGTGTACCAATCTACAATCAAATTTCTATTTAATTTTAAAGCAACATATTGAATATATTTCAGATACCATTTTGATATAATTTGGTCAAACCTACAAGACTTGTGTATTTTTTTTTGTTGACAGCATATAATACAACAATTCATTATTGCTGGATTGTTTATGCATTATTTGATGAACATTCTGGCTACAGCAGCGGCCTGCGAAGTTTTGATGGATAATATCAGATTCACCAAGGTTATCGTCTATCGGTTGTTAATTTTTTCAGCTGATAAAATGGGTAAATATTCAAAAACTACGTATTCAATCATAGACACTTATTCTTCTGTGATAACTAACTATTATATTTTTTAATGTCAATTTAAAACAAAGATTCCCTTCCGGCACTGGCCGCGAAAATCAGGTAGACTTTGTGTGTGAAAGGATAAGATGTTTTCAGTTTTATGGTACCTTGTTGGTACTCTTTTCTCTGGGCACAATATAAAGGCAGTTATGAATTTCTAAAAACAGTATTGCCGCTATTATAAAACAAGATGACGGATCAAGCAGGCTAACGAACATAGCCGAGATATTAATAATGATAAATATTTATTTTATCTTTTATCTCTCGTCTAATAATATTTTTTTTCATTTTCTCTCCCATTTCTTAATTTTACTAATTTTTCCCATTCCTTCAAAATAAGATAAAGTTCTCACACTTTTGATCTTTTTCTATGTAACGTAAATTTTAATTCTTATTATTAAAGTACTAATAAGCTATTGTATCAATTTAATAAGTCTTATATTAAAATTATTGTCTTATACTGAATTATTCTGAAAAAACATATTATTGGTTTAATTTTTTGTTACACATTAATTATGATATTTTTTAATAACGAAATAGGCTTCATTATCATTACAACAATCACATATGTATCCATTTGAAAAACCGCCACCAGTACACTTCTTATGTGCTCATTTAAAGCACATTACACATTATCCAATCCTTAAATTAGCAAAAATATTAATTTTTTTCTCATTGTTCTCACTCCCTGTTGAGGCATCTAAAATAAAGAAAAATCCTATTAAAAAGATAAGTAAATCCTAACGACCCCAATGGAGTCTGGAATAACCTCAACGGAACAATTTGAAATTATCCCTACATAACTTAAGCCAAAAAAGATGGAAGTAGCAAACATAACCTTAAAAACATCGGAATTATATATACGATATTGTTTTTAAATGGCTATGGATTACGTAAAAAAATGGATTTCAATATCATTATTTATGTAACCAAAACGCAGGAAATCAATTAGCGAAGTTGTTAGAATTTCTTCTTTCTGCCTCGGCTTCATATTCAAGGGGGAGGCATCTAGCCTAACTGGTTCTTTTTTCAAATATTGGCAAGTCAAATGATTATGAAATGAAAGAATAATTGTATATAAGAAAGTTTATTAAAAGTGGAAAATGAGCATTTTACGTGAATATTTATCAATGAGGCAATTCAAAAATAATTACAATGAAATTAACATTAAATATGTGTGTTCATCATGCCAGCATAAAGTTATCTACCAAATTGTCTATGTTGACGCTTGTCTGATTTGGATTATGCAGGTCCCTCACGTAAGGGATTTCCTATCAGTATGGTCCTGGATCCTGGACGTGAAGTGTGGCCAGCTGCTTGTGGTGCCAGCGTAGGGTGACGGAGTTCAGACTTATAGTTGATTGACCACCAGACAATGCCCAACTATCCAGGCAAACCGGGATTCTGGACGTGATGTTCTTATGCAATATTTGCGTGCCTTATAGGATACCGTCTACCCTGATAGCGACAGTTTGTTCTCGCTACACCAAATTATGTTGATCAACTTTTTTTTTATAGATCTACCGGGACCCTTTTAATACTTTCACATCAACAATTAAACGCAGAGAACATCACAGTCTAAGCTTAAATTTTCCCCGGAATTACAATTTATAAGGCACTTGCTTAATATTTCAGAGACGATATTGATTTTATTTTTTAATTGAAAATTAGATGCCGTCTCTGTGAAGCAAGTTCTCCCGGCCGAGATTTGGTGAAGACTACACGCATAAAGTGATACATCCCTTATGGTGCATTTTCCGACCTGACTTTAATACCGAGTTTTATTACCCTCCGTCCCTTACTTCGACTAAGTATTTATGTATCCTTGAACAAAATATTATTTTGGGTAATTTCGCATTCTAACAAAATATAAGAAGAAAATGAAGAATACAACAATATTTAGTGACTTTTCGGTGATTTATCAGTTCACTTCACTTCACTTTCGGTTCTATATCATTATTTATATAGCCAAAATACAGATATTCAATTAGCGAAATATTAGAAGAAAATGAAGAATAAAAAATATTTAGTATTCATTCGGTGACTGATTGGTTCGAGTTACCATTGAAGGCGCGGATACTGACCGAAGAATGGTTTTATACGAGTGTCCCCATTTTACCCCCCATATGTATCTATACATTTACGTTCGAAGCAAGTTTGTCAAATCTAACGTACCAAAAGTCAAGCACGTATCAAAAATGTTGTCAAATTTAATGATTAATTTCAGAATTAAAACGCTGTTTTCTTTTTCAGATATACACGAAAAAAATCAACTACAGGGCTTCTACAAAATATTGGTTCACCGCAAACCTAATATAACTGCTTGCAATATGTTTTGCGTTAACTTTTCGTACGTTTTCACTGTAGTGGGTGTCGTGGCTAATTATATTGTTATTATCAACCAATCAAAAGTGAGCCAGTAAAAAATAAACCATTTTAATGCAAGTATTTTTTATTACCGCGTATTTAGAAATTTAGCAAAAACAAAATTTTATCCCATGTATACGTTAAAAAACATATTTTGAATTTATGCGATGAGAAATCAAGAACAAGTTATGTAATGACTCATACAGTACAGTATATCAGTACTCGGTTGTTGAAATTATGAACTTTACAATGAATATTACAGATGTGAATGTATATTAGATCTCTCGCCTTAGAAATTTATCGGTAAATCAAATGGTACGTTCACCTTTATGCACTCCGAGACAAATCTTATTAGTTCAGTTTTCAACAGAATCGTACTTGGTTATCTATTTGAAAAATATTTATATATATCTTATTTGAAATAAAATGATATAATATCTCTATTTTCTTTCCAATTTACGTAGGTATATCTACGAAATACATTCTGTGATATTATAAAGATATTTTAAATACAAATTAAATGTATTAATTAGAAAGATATACGTATAAAATCAATTTTATCGAATTACGCCAGAATTAATTACAACTTCACAATAAGAATGTGTTCTCCTTACTAATATATAAGTTGTATCAATGTGTCCAAAATTTAATAAAAATGAATTGTTAATTCTAGCGTCTCCTATCGGTTTGCTCAAAGGTATTTGAGATTCCGTAAAAACAAAGTAGATGGCTTTTAAATAATGGAACGGTAGATGTATTAATTTGAAAAATGTAACATATAGGTTCGAAAATTTGTCGTCAATCCAGTGTGTTAGTATAGCATAATCGGATAATGTGCTTTCTCCGGAATGGAAGAGATCCAGGTTCGAATCCTGGTAGCAACAACAATATTTTTTGATAAAATTGATTTTATATGTACATCTTTCTAATTAATACATTTAATTTGTAATAAAAAAAATCACAGACCTGTGTTCTAAATAATTATAACTTCACAACAAGAATGTGTTCCCCTTAATAATACAAATATTGTTCATTAATATAATGTTTACTATCCTTGAGTTCACTTCTACATTAGTGAAATGAGTTCAATTTGATAAATTATTTTGATAGCAATATCAATTCTAATTTCACGGTGAACCACTTAATTTCATTAGTATCGATCAGTAGGTAGTAATAATAAAAACACTTGAATAGAAAAAAATTGTAAACTGAACTGAAAAAATGATTGAAAGGACAGTCAACTTGAATACACTAGATACAAAAGATGTCAGTTCGTAAAAAAGATGAAAATAATTATAGAAAAAATGAGCGGTGTTACTATTATATACAAAAAAGCTTGCCTGTTATTCGTAAAATTGAATCATTAAAGCTGGTGTACTCGGTGCTGGGGTTAAGGAGATTCAGAATAAAAGGAAAATATGTAACGACATTGAATTGGACCACCAAATTACAACACTTTATATACTCTGTCCTGTCGGTTGTCGGGTTATCTTTTTCTATTCAATTCATCATGATTTCTACAAAATTGTCGCTTGATTTGTTGTTATACACCTTGGCAATTGCAATAATATATGTTACAATATGTATAACCACTTCATTATCGTGGATCTCGAGTATTAGTTCAAAAAGATTTATAAAAATACTGAAAAAAATTGATTCTATAGAAATGTTGGTACCGAATCTGAATGGATTTATTCACAGTCATAACTATTTGAATATCATTGTTCACCTGTTAGATATTTTATTTTATTCCAGTATTTATGTATCAGATTTATGTGCATCGTTAAAGAGCTCACTAAATATTCGTCTACTTTTGCACATCCAAATACTAGTGCAAATGGCAGTGATGGAGTTTTCAAACTATCAATTTTTTAATATTACTACTATTGTAAGTTCGTATGCAAATGTCCTTAATATTTTACTGTGTGAGATGTTAAAAGTACCTGAATATTATCAACATAATGATCCGGTACTATTTTTAATTAAAAATAAAATCCTGCGGTACTCGGCTGGCTTTCCAATAAATATACATTCTGAAGAATATTCAAACCTAAATATTGAATCACTCGAGAGAATCTACGACAAACTTATGGATATTGTGGAATTAACTAACATCGAATACAATTGGGTGGTAAGTAAATACTTTCCAATTTGACTGCACCATTGTAGTGTCTTTGGAATTACCACCAGATTCCTTTAGAGTTCTATCCTCTTATTGTGTACTCTCGAGTTGCTTGGATCGAGTCCTTGTAAGTGAAACTCAGTAAATATGTGTAATAATTATAGTTTATTACAACAACGTATTTACAGAATGTACAATTATATAACTCAGATATTGATTGCTATATGATGTTCAGCGGAAAAAATTCAAGATTAAATTGTAATTGCTCGTAAACCATCAGGGTGAGGTAAGTGGGAGGGGTATTGTTCGACGCGCGTGATCTGCGGATTTGCCAGTTGCGATGAGTCACTAGTTGAGAACGCACTACTCATTCGCGGTTGAAAAATATTTAAAGTGCGCGGTGGTTGACATTTAGACGACTCAATTTTTAAGACACGATTTTTACAATTGCGCTCTTTCAGCGAAATTATCATACAACCTGTAGTTATTTTTTTATTGAATTATCAAAAGTGAAAAAACTTATAATAATTATAATGTAATGTAATTATAAAATAAGGTAGATGGCTCTGTCAAATGATGGAACGATTAAATGTATTAATATCAAAAAGGTAACATATAGGGTCGAAAATTGTCGCTAAAAATATTGTCGCTGTAGCTTAGTTGGATAAAGCACCTTCCCCGGTTAGGAAAGAGATCCAGGTTCGAATCCCGGTGGCGCAACAATAATATTTTTCGATTAAATTGATTTTATATTTATATCTTTTTAATTAATATATTTAATTCATATTTAAA
Source organism: Eubasilissa splendida (assembly GCA_031772225.1). Lineage (NCBI taxonomy): Eukaryota > Metazoa > Arthropoda > Insecta > Trichoptera > Phryganeidae > Eubasilissa > Eubasilissa splendida. Next base: position 8,608,420 of record CM062857.1, on the reverse strand, counting down.
ATTATAATGTGTTGGTGAAAAATCAAATAAGAATCGTTGTAAAACTGTTCTATGCAGAACGTACGTTATTCCGCCGTGAAGTAATTCATTGCGACTTAATTTCCAAGGACGAAACTCCCGCGCAGAAGCGATTTAAAAAGTGAAAAAAAATTTTACCCACCTTATAAAATGCCTTTAATTGAAAACAAATTCTAATATATAGAAAAATATATGACTTTTTTAAATATGTTTTTCCCTTTTTCCAGTTACTCTTTTGTCCCATAACGCCAATAGTGCACTTGATAGTGATTTTTGGTACCTTCATTGGTAATGTAAGTGCAAATTAATAAATTAAATTAAAATATATCCTACAATTTACAGTCAAGTTATGCTTTGGGCTGAATAATTCTTAAATTCAAGAATAATTCAATCATATTTTTATTTGTTAACTTTGTTTTATTAACCACTTATTGAGTTTAAATACATCTACCGGTTTCGAAAAATACCATTTTCTTCCTCAGGATGTCATAACTAACTAAAACATATATTATTGTTTCTAGAAAATCTATTTAAAAAAAAAAAAAAATTTTAGTACCTAACTCAAATCATTACTTAATACAAATTTACTCAAATAATTTTTAGGAAAAAATTTTAGAATGGGACTCATAGTTAAATTTAGTTGGTTGTTTATAATTATTTGATTAGTTTTACACGCTTTATTTATATCCAACGATTCCAAATTATTTCATTTGTGACCAACATCGTTTATATGCAAAATTGACAATCCCAATTTTTTATCAAAACCATGACCATTTTCATGCTTAGAAAATTCTGAAAACCCACTATTGTTCAAACATCTCAAATGCTCCTTTACTCTCATATTAAAATTTCTACCCGTTTTACCAATGTAAAATGCAGCACAATCCTTGCAACTAAGTTTATAGACACCAGAATTGTTAAATTTATCATTTTTGTCTTCAGAATATATGAGTAAATTTCCTATGTTATTATTTGTATAAAATGCCGGTCTATGTTAACATATAAAAATAAGAATTTTAACCACAAAGTTAATTTTGCTAATTTCAAAAGTATTAATTAATTAATAATGTAATATAAAGCTCGAGCCATTAATGCTTACAGTAAATTCAAAATAATATTAAAGAAAATCAAAAAAAATTGCACAGTAAAATTATTCAAGAACAGTCAACTCAAGATTGTTAATAATTTACATATTTTTTACAGAATAACTACGAACAAATTACGAGCGTTTTATGGTTTCTTCATCACGTTTCCAACGTTATTGCTGCAGCAGTAGCGATTGAAGTTTTGCAAGACGACGTGAAGAATGCTCGAATCATTGTTAATCGATTTTTGGCATTTTCAGATGTGTCCATAGGTACTTAAATATTATTTTGTTACAATTTATTAGTAACCTTAGACTAGACTCACAAAGTATGTCTCTAGACGCATGTATAGAGGCTCATATTTTCACTTAGCATACTTGAATCGTTTAAAAAAAAAAATTACGAAAACCATTTTAAAAGTTAAAAATGTTTGCATATTTTTACAATGTACGAGTAAGAAAGAGTAAGAAACTTGTTTATAATCATTTCTATCAATTATGAACTATTCAGACGTACTTTATCAGTGGTATTGTAACCATGCACTAATCCCGAATGTTGCTCGACTTCACGTTGATCGAAATTCCACCATTTTTTAAACCTTGCGTCATAGGACTTTCATATTTACCCGAAATTAAAGGTTTTTTGGGCGGAAAACGTAGACCGAAATAGGCAGCAGTCTTTTTCAACCAGAGGATTGTCAAGCTCGTCTCCCGGTCTCATAAATGCTTGGACGTCAAAGGGGATTATATTGAAAAGTAGTTTAAGACCTATAATAAATGGTAACCTGGACGTCTTTCATCTAACTGAATTGATTTCGTACCATGTTTTGCTCGAAGTACATGGTCGCTGGCTCTGTTTCATATAAATGGTTATGCTTGTGAAATAAATATTAATGTTCAAATCATAGCCTGTACACAAGAAGACTTTTGTGATCGATGTTCATCAATTGAAGAAAAAGACTGTATCACGTACATATGAATCATAATAGATAGCAAACTCACATGGAAATAACATATTACTAATCTTACAAACGAAGTAAGGAAAACTGCCTACATATTTTAAAGACTCGGAAACATCTTATCACTTACAAATCTGAAAATAATATATTACGCATTTGTAGTCACATCAACAATACGGTATTATTCGACGGGGAGGAGCATATAAAACTTCAATATCACAATTAGAAATCACTCTAAAAATGATGATAAAAATTATTCTAAAAAAAATGACTATCCAAGTATCTAACTCTTCGCAGATTTCAAAGTACCTAAAATAATAGATATGTACAAAAAAATTCAATAATCCAAATTTCAAAAATTAAAAATAATTTAAATTCCGATCTACAAGATTTAGAGACCAAATTGATATTCCAAAACTAAAATATTCCGTAACCCAAAATCACTATATTTATCAAGGCATTAGATTTTTTAACAATCTCCCCATCACAATTAGAAAAATTACAGACTACTATAAATTTGTATGTGAAGTCATAAAATATGTACACAGATTAACTGAAACATAAATTATCTCGTATATACTCCTTCTCTATACACGAGTCTTACTCTCATAGAGAAGAAATAAATGTTAAAATAAATATATACACTATATCCTACTGATTAGTTTATAAATATATTATATCATCTAATATTTAAAAAAATATAAAAAAGTACATATACGAAATATTATAGTAATGTACCTATTCAAAGACCTCACAGGCTTGGGAACGATTTTAGTTCTGTTATTAATCATCATATTAATTCTTAAATAAAAGTGTGTTTTTTGATGCTATATTGAGGCATGGTTATAAAGTATTTAAGTATGGTTTTGTTTAACTTAATATTAATATTATAATATAATAATATAAATTATACTCTATTTATATATATACGCCTACGTGTATTGATACGTAATGGATTAATATAAAAGCCCACGAAGGCACTGAAATAAATAAATATTTTCATTGTAATTAGAAAGTTAAGAGGTACAATAAGCTGTCACTTTAAAACTTGGCCTTCGTATTATATGGCCATTCGAAATAATAGTTGATTAATTTAAATGATTATAATAATATTCAAGTTTTGTGTGAAGTACAATGTTTGGTTTATTTTAAAAGTAAAGTTATCATCTGCCATATCATTCAATGATGTTGTGTATTTATTTATATTTCAGAAAAACAGAAGAGAGATAACATTCAAGTCTTCTATAAGATGTTAATTCGCCGGAAACCCAATATATCTGCTTGCGGCATGTTCTCGCCCGATTTAAAACATATTTTTGCTCTGATAGGCATCATGACATACTATTCATTTTTATTATTTGATTTAAATCCTATTAAGATTTTAAAAAAATATAAAGAATAGATATCGAATAGCTACTGCCCACAGGTTTCATTTCAATCATTTTTAGAAGGAAATATGGTTATTTAATTGTGCCGGAAATTTTTATGATAGATATTATATACAGGGTGTAACAGACCTAGTCCACAATATTTTACGGGTGGATACCTGACTAAATTACGAGTCGAATATTTTCAAGGACTGTGTGCCTAATCTCAACCATGTCAGAGATATAAGCATTTAATTTAAAAAAAATTTTGATTCCAAATTATATTTTGAATACAAAAAATTAAGGGTCATCGACTTTCGAGCGGATATTTTTTGTTAGGCGATTTAATGGAACGATTTTGCAAATATTTATTTAGAATTACGTAGACATCAAGCTTGACACAATTTTGTAAAAATTTCAAACAATAATATTTTAAAATAAATATCAGATATCTCATAGAGACAAAGCTAATAAATAATAAAAATAGCTTTATCTCTATGAGATATCTGATATTATTTAATAACAGTACCTTTGTAGGTAGACACCCAGTAAATGTGTGTTCTTGGACATATTAAAATATTGTTAAAATAATATTTTTCGTAACAGTGCACAGTTTGCATAAAATATTGTGGACTAGGTCTGTTACACCCTGTTTATAAATAGTATTAATATATATATATATCATAAAAAATCTTTTCTTTTCTGTTATTTTTATTACATGGTTATTATTGAGCGACTTAATTTTTTAAGCACTTCCACTATTTTGTGTATACCGCTTTTTTATACTGACAGTAAGATTTCTCCCACCAGTCGCAATCCATCTACATAACGCTCTCCTGACTCCACGTGTTTCTAGTATAATACCCGTTTTGATTTATAAAAGGCTTTGTCATGGCGAGCAAAATGACCCAAGTATCGCAGGATACTTTTACGTCCTAGTGTCAGTAGTGACTACAGTCTAAAAAGTAGCAAATAATCTGAAATTACTCTGAAACATTTACATTTATGAAATAAATAAAAAAGTTTAAGAAATATACTTTGCACGATTCTATGAATAGATATAAAGTTTTATTATTTTAGACCCTCAATTAAATGTAATTACATATTAAAATAATATATTTGCGAGAGGTCTATAGAAACAATATTCACATTTATAACATTAGAATTTTTTTTTTAAATTTACAGTTATTTATGTTTATTACATATGTGCACATCTTGGTGTGTTTGATATGAAGGAAACTCGGAATCGTTTTGGGAGTTGTTTACTCTCGTTTCGATTCCACTCAACAAAGCAACGCGTGCAATATTTAAATAATATAATAAAGCAATAAAGTTAGAGCAGTTAGTTAAGTTCCAGCAGTTAGTTACTAAAACCTTATGGCTTTCCTTCATATTAACTTTTTTCTTTTTTTTTATTATTATATGACTACTTTTACTCAATAATTATCATAACTTTTATTAACCCATCAGACAAAAACATTTCGAGATATCGATCACCTGTACATTTTCAACGTATAAACAATAATACGGCTGTAACATTAAAATTTGACGTGATACAACCTTGACACCATATAAACTTGAATATGTATGACAAACTTCCAAATCAGTCATCAAAATCCCAGTTACAAAATCATTGTTGACCGGTGTAATTAAAAATTAAAATTCTCAAAAAATCTTAAATGGAACGGGGATGGTCTACTCATTTATTAAAATGATACAGTAGTTAGTGACGACGGCCACCACGGTGGTGACGTAGGCGAAGTTGAATGAGAACATGCGACAGGCCGTGACGTCAGGCTGGCGGCGGATCAGGTACCAGTGGAACCGTCGGAGTTGCCGTCTCTCGCTATCATCTAAAATAAAATCAATTGTCACCATCGAATATATAAATAACACACATAATTTTCGACGTGTAAGTGTGCCCTGGCCTTACATTTTAATAATACTTTTGGTGGATGATTTAAATTAATTCGATGATTGTGATTCAGTAAAGCGACCTCATCGCGAGATTCAAATTTACTCATAACCGTTTATTATTTATTTTACAGGATTTTTTAAAGAACTATTATATAATTAGAAATACACACGTTACATTTTTTTAAACTAGTTTTATTTTTACTTTTAAAATTAGCAATATTAACTTTGTGGTTAAAATTCATATTTTTATTTATTATCTTTGTTTTATTAACCACTTAATTGGGTTTAAGTACATCTATCGGTTTCGAAAAATAAAAATTGTATTTTTCGAAACCGGTAGATGTACTTAAACTCAATTAAGTGGTTAATAAAACAAAGATAATATATAAAAATATAGTTTTATTTTTATTTAGATTACCCTCAGATACTTACCCATCGGTATCTGGAATAGCACCAGTTTTCCAATTATCCTTTTGGTGCTTTTGAATTCATCCAGTGCGCATTCGCATGCTGCTGCCACGAAAAGTATTTTAAAGAAATTGTTTGACCACCAAACCGTAATCACCATTAAGGAGAATCTATCCTATATAACGAATTACAGAATAATATTATAATTGTGTAATAAACTATTAATAATTGTTAAATTTAATGAACGAATAATATTTTATATAAGATATGAAACATATTAATATATTTTTTAGTAATAATAGTAATAATGCGTTTATTCCAGCGTGATCGGATTTTTCTTCATAATGAAAATACAATACATTTAAGTAACAAAATAATATTTATGTTATGAAAAGTAAAGCAAAAAAAAAAGGATAAAATAGTTCAAAATATAAATACAATATTTCACAGTGAATTATTTAGTAATTCTGTGATATTAAAACAACTTAAATGGATTCATTAAAATAAATAGAAAAATCTATCTATCGAAAATAAAATTGGTTAGGTACCATCGATACGAGACCGGAACTTTTATTATCCGTTTTTGGGATTTATTGCAATATACAGTTGATTGCTTTTGGAAATGGAATAAAAATATTTTCATTTTCTATAATATAAATCTAAAAAAATCGAACATTTAAATGGTAGGAAAAGTTCCATGTCCGATGATAACAAAATATTTTTCGATGGATAGATTTTTTTAAGGAAAACATATTTGTTTTGAAGTTGCATTTTTGGAACTTAGTTCTGTGGTATTTTAAACAAAATAAATAATTTTATTTCATTAATTATTTTATTTGTTTTAATTTTAACAAAGTAATTGACTTATACAGTTATAATTTCTAAATACACTCACCCACATTGAGGTCATCGAAATGCCGGTGATGATGTTGAATATAAAGGGGAGCGGTCCCAATAATAGCTAAAAATAATTTATAAAATGATATATTAATGTGTGTGTAGAGAATAGCGCTACATCCCTGGTAATTAAAATAATGATCTAATTTCTAATAGAGATTAAAACGAGTGTAATTATAAAGAATTAAATCTTTGTTAGTTATAACAGTTTAATGTATTACACCTTATAAAAAAAAATTTTTTTGATCATTTTTTATATTATGCAGGTAGTGGCCGATGGGTTTGCAAATATTAAAAATTTCGAAATATATGTATTTTATACTGATTAATATCATTAAAATACTTTGTTATGTATTGTGACATTTCAAATAAACGCGCGAAGACCGAGGGCGCCATCTACCGATGCGAGTAGGCGCGGCCGGTGGAGAGAGAGGTCGGGGGAGAGTAGCGGGACTTCGGTGCGAGCGCCCGAGCGGGGAGGTGCGTGAGGCGAGCGCCGAGCGGCGCTCCGCCAAGATAGTATTGGCGACGGAGATCGACAATTGAAGGATTATTTTCGCGGCAGAACAAGAGAGAATTGGGCCTTGTTCTGCCCGTGAAAGTCGTGTAAGGAGGGACTCTCCGCGGGAACGAGCGGTAGGCTGCGAGCGTGCAATGGAGGCGGGACGAGCACTGTCCACGTCGCAACGTCAAGATAGAGCTTTTTGGAAGTCTTCAGAAGTCAATAGATGTTTTGGTCCAGCCTCGTAGCGATTCAGAACCCCGGCTGCCTCATCACATCATGGCAGCCAAGTGTGATTCGAGTAACATGTCAACCTCTAACCTAACCATAAACATAGTGTCAGTTTCGTAACCAATAGCGTCCAGATTCAGTGGATGGATCTAAGGCGATGATGCGACGATCTAAGGCGATAAAGAAGATGAAAGACTCTGCTTGTGCTCACAATGTCGGGTTATATTTATACGATGTGATTAAATTGTTCTTAGTGTTATAAAGTGTTTTGCATTATTCAGACCACCCACAGCCATCTGAGACAGGTAGTCCGACAACAATGTTTATCAACCCACCGTCTGAGTCCAGCTGGTGGCGTGGTGCGCTGGCATTCCATCCACTAGTGACAGCGCACGACGTAACAGTATATAAAAATGTTGCAAGCTATACAAATTTTATTTTACCAATAAACGTCGTATTTATCGCCGCTGAATTGATTTGATTGAATGTTTAGTGAGTACACTAAACTGGCGAGTCAGTCTATAAGTGAAATCTCAGGATTAACTCTTTTTAAAAATTATATTTTTGATGATTTTTTAAATTATGCTGGTATTGGCCGATAAGTTTACAAATGTTAATTAATTCGAATTATATGTATTTTATATTAATATTATGTATTTTGCAACGAGTGTAATTATGTAGAATTAAATCCTTGTTAGTAATGACAGTTTAATTTATTACACCTATTAAAAAAAATATTTTTGATTATTTTTTATATTATGCTGGTAGTGGCCGATATGTTTGCAAATATTATTGCCACTGAGCTGATTTGAATGAAAGTTTAGTAAAAACCCTAAACTGGCGAGTCGGTCTATAAGTGAACTCTCAGGATTAACTCAATCTATAGGATTTTCATCAAGAGTGAGTTCGAATATCCATGTTTGAAGAGGGCTGAAAATCGGTTTCTGGAGCGAGCTGTAAGGGTAGAATTGTAGTACTAACCGAGAAGCTTTTCATTTAGAAATAACCTTGTTCATTATATTGTGAAATCTTTAGTAAAGTGGCTTAGGCACTAAATCAAAAAAACCCATGGGAATCCCATAGCCCAGGCTCTGAGGTGGTGTGCCGTGTTGAAGCAACGAACCCCCACCCTTTCAGGACGAAGGATAGAAGATGGAATGATTTATTAATTGAGTAGAACTAACGGTATTTTTTTAATCATAAAACACCATGATAGAACCACCGACAGTGCTTGCAGTGTTGAGAGCTTCAAAACTATATTCGTATGCGGTAGATATTTTGTAAAAAACAAATCAATTTTATTTTTTATCAGATTCCTAACATATCTCGTACCTACATATCTCTAGATTTATTTTGCGCATGTATTTTCATCCCAAACAGAATCTATCATAAATTGTTGAGATCATTGCAAACTATAAAAAAAAAGATAATTGTAACCAAATTGAATCTAAAATATTAAGAGTAGGTGATCTGAGAGATGCTTCGTGTATGTATTATTATGTTGGCGGACTATGGATTTAAATTCACTACATTTGCTTATTTCCCTGTTTGAAAGACATTTAAAGGCGTGCTATCAAAAATACTAAATATTTTCTCATTTTTTACGAAAATGTGGGTTCTTATTATTCATTTATATCAGAAGTTATACATAAGATTTGATATTTTAAAAAACCATTACATAAATTGGACCTTTACACCAATGGAAAAATAATAAACTGAATGTTATGTTAATTGTATGGTTGTTAATGTTATATTATTAATTAACAACTTATTTTTAAGAACATTATTATTGTAAAGTTGCAAGTTTTTAGAATATAGTATGGTGACATTTTATTACAAGTTAAATTATCAATTAGATATATATATATTTCGATAAATTCAATTTATCGAAAATATATTTTTGTTGCTACCGGAATTCGAGTCTGGATCTTTTTCTATCCGGGGAAATGCGTTAACCGATTAACTTATTTTTACATTATTAAGGTTAATAATACACAAATATAACTTACAACAAAATTGTATTTACTGTTTACCGACTCCAAGCTGTCGAATAATTTATCATATACTCTGATTATTGTCTCGATATTTAGATGACTAAATTGGAATTGTGTAGAAGTATCGACAACAGCGTATTGAAAAATCTTGTTTTTCAGAAGAAACATCAACGGATCTTTATGCTTGAAATGCTCTTCGGGTTTTCCGTATATTTCACATATGAAAAAATTTACAACATTTGCGTAAGAACTTATCATATTCATCAATATGCAGAAACCATATAAAGAAAATTCCATTATTATATGGTTAAAAATTGACCATATTAAGCGTTGCATGACAAACATATTGTCATAAAATTTCACTGCAAAAGGTATGAATTCGAGTGAATATAAAAGTATTGGAATCACGTGCACACAAATATTAAGACGGTTAGAGTTGTGAAGGAATCCATTAAGTTTTGGAAAGGTGATTTCTATGAAATCTAAGATTTTGAACAGTTTAGTTGTATTATTCGATATAATAGTCGACAACCAACACACGTAAACGCATGCGGAAGCTGTTGTAAATATCAATATATAAGTCATTAGACGAATCGAAGAGAAATCAGTTGACACATATTCTCGTAAACCATAAACCGTGAAAAAAGTTAAGAAAATAAACAGAAATACGAAATAAATTCTCATCCTCCAATCCATTGTTGTAAAATGCATCCCGTCCACCCTGTAGCCTCTTAACCCACAAATAGCATGAAAGAATTTCAACGGTTCTGTCTTCTTTATAAATATGAGACCGTTATTTATTTTGATTCCAAAAGGATTTACGTAAACTTTTGGCACCATGTTCCCTGATACATGCACGAACGTACAATGGATTGACATTTTTAATGTCCTTTGTTCTGAATTATTAGTCATAATCGTAATAGTAATAAAATATCATGTGTCTATGAAGTATATATTTCTGTAGACGTCAATTTTGGATAAGCGTCATAAATATTTCAGTAGTCCTGTTTTTATGATAACGTTTAATTGCATATCAATTTCACTGGCAAATGGTTTACCGTTTATTTAAACAAATATAACAACGATACTATGTTTTTATTTTATTAAATAAGACCTTTTTGTATGAATGTGTTGATAAATTGGCCATGGTGGTCATTCTTACCGAAATTTTCCCTCATTAATTCGATAACTCGATGTATGACAGAATAATATATGATAACAAAAACCTACGAATTTTGTTTGTACTGCACAATGGATGATTCCAAATAATCACAAGGCTAATCAGTTTAAAATAATTCAAAAATCTATTCCCCGCACTCCCTGGTTCACTAAAAAGAAAATAAATATGATTAAATAAGAATCTTGACCGTATTACAAATTTCTAAAGTAAATTTTTAATGTTTTCAAAAATAAACTTCTACGCGGAATATTTAGAGGTGTCAAAGATAAGAGTGATAATGACCAACTCGATTCAGTTTTGACTATCAAAATCAATGCATTAAAATGGGTCAATAATATAGCTAAGTTGTGATAGCTGGAGTGTGTCAACATGGAAGCTTGGGCAACATGGTTGAGAGCCTGGAGAACATTTACTAAAGATAGGCTGGATTGAAGAGATTTCTCGAGGAGGTTGAATCCCATCCCGAGATGATGATATTACAATGATGAAATACGGTTATTTTCTTAAAGATTGCATTAGTAAGAGTTTAATTAATATTGAGTTATTGAGTTAAGGTGTGAAAAAATCGAAAGGCCTAGTGACGACAACCAAGTAAGCCGGTTGTTTACTTAATTATAATAATTTGTGTAAAATTGTTTACTTAATTAAATAAACGGTACAAATATCAGCATTATATCGTCAATCAATTTGAAGTTACCTGACGTATTAATAATAATAATAATAATGTGTTTATTCCAGCATAATCATGTTTTTTTAACCCGATTCGGCATAGAGATAATACATATTATGTTATACATTAAGGTTATGAAATAAATATAATGCTATGAAAAAGAAAACCAAGGAAAATATTAATAAATAAAAAAGTTAGTAAAAAGTTCACACATATATACACACAAAATATAAATATTACATATATAACTACTTCAGTCACGGCCATTGTATATGTAACTATCTGTAGGCGATGCCATTCTCTGGTCAGGGAACCAGCTTTTCATGAAAGCGCCGCTTGCACCAGAGAGTTGGTGCCGAATTCCAGCCGCAGCTTTACGCCAGCAACTCGATCTCGATGTATACGGCCTTCAGTAAACATTGTAGATGCGCTGCAATAACGCGTCAATCCGAACAGTATTCTGTATGAGTTATTGTACTGAATTCGGAGACGGTTATACGTCACTTGCTTGTATTTCATCAATCAATTTGAAGGTAACTTAGTATCAAAAATATATTTGTATTATATAATATTAATAACATAAAGTGAGAAAAGAGAATTTTAGCTTTGGATTGTTCTGGAGAACAACAGAACAAAACGATTAATCTATGATAATATTGCGCTTCTTTTTCTATGACTTACTGGCCTGTAGTGATAGTGTCATTATGGCTGTAAAGTGCTTGGTTAAACGGTCATCACTAGGTTAAGATCACTTGAAATTTTTCTCTTTTATACATATAACAGACCGTAAATATATATTAAATTTGAAATAAAGTATACATTGTCTTTATTACGATTAAAAAAAACATACTGATATCTGTCATCTTTTCTTATCTATGTTGTCTATGGTAAGAGAAATCTCTTATATACAACACTTTCTGAGCCGAAATGTCAAAACAACGAGTTTTGGTTATGTTGCGACTTAATATTTGTCAACATTCTGTCTTTACTTAAATGCACATTATATAAATAAAATATCATTTTTGTATTTATTATTGTCTATCTAACATTACGCTTCCCCATCTATATTTATGACTTTCTGGATGGCGACTTCAGTAGTGTTATTTGTGGTTTTAAACAGCTTGCTTGTTAAACATAAAACAATAGGGGATTTTTATTGTGTTTTATATTTATCCATTCTATATTTTTACTTTGGGCCCTAAATTATTTAACAAAAAATAGTCCGCTCGAAATTCGATGGCCTTTATGTTTTTGTATTCAATACATACCTTATTACGAATCAATAAAATATTTATATTAATCAAAATAATCGCATTATTATAATTTTTCTGAATGGTTATTCTCTCACACGGTTGAGATTGGGCCCATATTCCTTGAACATTTTCGACTAGTAATTAAGTCAGGTATCTATCTATAAAATATTGGGAACTAAGTCTGTTACATTTTGAACACATGATTAATTTAAGATTTCCGTCAGTATTCGTGCTGACGTTTCGACACGATGACACGTGCCATTGTCAAGGCTTTCTCTCAAAAGTTATGTATTGTGGTTTAATATTTCCTAAGATTCTGAATCTCCTCAGTACTAAGTTCATCATCTTTGATGATTCTATTTTATAAATAACAGACCATCATTTATGTATGTTATATCACACATCTGTGCTTTAATCATGTTTGAAATGTTTATGAACCTACATTTTTGTAATTAAGTGAGTTAAATTCGACCGTTGGTTGAAAATATTTTTAGTTAAGGAAATATAAAAAAAATTAACATTTTATAAATTTATTGAATATAAAAACATAATATAATTAATTATAATATACATAACAACGATTAAAACTCTAAATTTTATATACAAGCTAATGGACAAGAATATTGAATTATTCGAAATTAATGAAAATTATCAACGCTACTGAAACATCTCACAGCTACTATATAAATCCGGCTAAAACAAAAACAGGGAAATCACGCATGGATTCAATGGATTCAAAATATATAACGACAATTTGTACTATACTACAATTTATGTCTGGGAATGAGAATATTAAATTTAATCAGAATGAGTTTTCTTCCCACCTCTACACATAAAGTTTCGTCTTATGAAAAATTTTGTGAAAGCGTTAGACAAGAATGGCTCTGGATTTCAATATCTAACGATATATTTCCAAAAATTTCAGAAGCCATTTTGAAAGAAAGTATTTTTGTTGGGCCACAAATATGTGAAATATTACAGAACAAGGTGTTCGAAAACCATCTCACTACTGTTCAGTTAGCTGCCTGAAAGTCATTCAGAGATATAGTAGAAGGCTTTATAGGTTATAATAAATACCCTAACTATGCTGATTTAGTAAAATAACTATTAGACTGTAACCAGAAAGTGAGAATTTAAGATTCTTCTAAGGGCAATAAGCGACGGATCGGGTGAGAAATTCCATCAAGATATAGCTATTATAGAACAAGGAAAATTATGGCAGATTACTGCTGGTTCCTGCAAAGAGAGACTGACGAAGTTGAATATAAGCAAAAAAATATACAAAGAAGCATTTTTAATTGTATTGTTGACTGAAGTTTATCTTTTACTGCATAATTATCATAACTTTTATTAACCCTTCACACAAAAACATTTCGAGAAACCAATCACCAGTACATTTTCAACAAACAAAAAATAATACGGCTGTAACATTAAAATTTGACGTGATACAACCTTGACACCATATAAACTTTAATATGTATGACAAACTTCCAAATCAGTCATCAAAATCCCAGTTAAAAAATCATTGTTGACCGGTGTAATTAAAAATTAAAATTCTCAAAAAATCTTAAATGAAACGGATGGTCTACTCATTTATTAAAATTAAGCTATAGTTAGTGACGAGGGCCACCACGGTGGTGACGTAGGCGAAGTTGATGGAGAACATGCGGCAGGCCGTGACGTCAGGCTGGCGGCGGATCAGGTACCAGTGGAACCGTCGGAGTTGCCGTCTCTCGCTATCATCTAAAATAAAATCAATTGTCACCAACCAATATATAAATAACACACATAATTTTTGACGTGTATGTGTGGCTTGGCTTTACATTTTAATAATACTTTGGTGGATGATTTAAATTAATTCGATGATTATGAAACAGTAAAGCGAGCTTATCGCTCAAATTTACTCATAATCGTTAATTATTTATTTTACAGGATTTTTGAAGAACTGTTATATAATTAGAAATACACACGTTATATTTGTTTAACTAGTTTTATTTTTACTTTTAAAATTAGCAATATTAACTTTGTGGTTAAAATTCATATTTTTATTTATTATCTTTGTTTTATTAACCACTTAATTGGGTTTAAGTACATCTATCGGTTTCGAAAAATAAAAATTGTATTTTTCGAAACCGGTAGATGTACTTAAACTCAATTAAGTGGTTAATAAAACAAAGATAATATATAAAAATATAGTTTTATTTTTATTTAGATTACCCTCAGATACTTACCCATCGGTATCGGGTATAGCACCAGTTTTCCAATTATCTTTTTGGTGCTTTTGAATTCATCCAGTGCGCATTCGCATGCCGCTGCTACGAAAAATATTTTAAAGAAATTGTTTAACCACCCAACTGTAATCACTATTGAGGAGAATCTATCCTATAAAACAAATTACAGAAACATATTATAATTATGTGATAAACTATTAATAATTATTTTATTTAATGAACGAATAATATAATGTAACATGAAGCATATTAACATATTTTTAATAATAATAGTATTGATGCGTTTATTCCAGCGTGAACGGGTTTTTCTTTATGAATACCCATTCATCATAATGATAATACAAATAAAATAAGACATGTAAGTAACAAAATAATATTTATGTTATGAAAAGAAAAGCAAAAAAAAAGTTCACACATATATAATACATAATATATAAACAAAACATAAATACTACATTTTACAGTGAATTGAAAATAAACATAGATAAAATTTATCTATCGAAAAGAAAATTGGTTAGGTGCCACCATAATATGAACCCAGAACTTTTATTTAAAGGTTTTTGGGATTTATTGCAATATACAGATGATTGCTTTCAGAGATGGAATAAAATATGTTTTATTTTCTAAGACTACATAATATAAATCTCAAAAAAGACGAAAATTTAAATGGTAGGAAAAGTTCTGTGTCCCGATGATAACAAAATATTTTTCGATGGATAGGTTTTTTTTTAAGGAAAACATATTTGTTTTGAAGTTGCATTTTTGGAACTTAGTTCTGTGGTATTTTAAAACAAAATAAAGAATTATTATTTTATTTGTTTTAATTTTAAACAAAGTAAATTGACTCATTTAATTATATTTTCTCAATACACTCACCCACATGGAGGTCATCAAAATGCCGGTGATGATGTTGAATATAAAGGGGAGCGGTCCCAATAACAGCTAAAAATTAAAATTATTATATTGATGTGTGTATAGGGATTAGCGCTACATCCCTGGTAAGTAAAGCAATGATCTGATTTCTAATAGAGATTAAAACGAGTGTAATTATGTAGAATGAAATCCTTGTTTGTAATGACAGCTTAATTTATTACACCTTTTAAAAAATATATTTTTGATGAATTTTAAATTATGCTGGTATTGGCCGATAGGTTTACAAATATTAGTAAATTCGAAATATATGTATTTTATATTAATATTATGTATTTTGCAACGAGTGTAATTATCTAGAATTAAATCCTCGTTAGTAATTACAGTTTAATTTATTACACCTATTAAAAAAAATATTTTTGATTATTTTTTATATTATGCTGGTAGTGGCCGATAGGTTTGCAAATATTATTGCCACTGAGCTGATTTGAATGAAAGTTTAGTGAAAACCCTAAACTGGCGAGTTGGTCTATAGGTGAACACTCAGGATTATCTCAATCTATAGGATTTTCATCAAGAGTGAGTTCGAAGATCCATGTTTGAATAGGGCTAAAATTCGGTTTCTGGAGCGAGTTATAAGGGTGGAATTGTGGTACCAACTGAGAAGCTCTTCAATTAGAAATAACCTTTTTAGTTATATAGTGAAATCTCTAGTGAAGTGGCTTAAGCATTAAAACATAAAACCCATGGAAACCCTATAGCCCAAGCTTTGAGGTGCTGTGCCATGTTGAGGTAATGAACCCCCACCCTTTCAGGACAAAGGATAGAAGATGGGTTGATTTATTAATTGCTTAATTAATTAAGAAGAATTAACGGTATTAACATAAAACACTAAGATGGAACAACTGACAGCTGTCAATGTTGTAATAATAAAAGTGTTATGAGAGCTTCGAAAATACACTCATATGTCATTGATATTTTGTTAAAATCAAATCAATATTATTTCTATCCGATTCCTAACAGATGTAGGTAGGTACCTACATATCTCTAGATTTATTTATTTTATTCGGGCACATGTATTTTCATCTCTAACAGAATCTGTCATAAATTGTTGTGATTATTGCAATCTATAAAAAATAAAGATTATTATAACCAAATTAAATCAAAACAATTGAAGGTGATCTGAAAGATGCTCCATGCATGTATTATTATGAAAGTGAACTATGTATTTAAATTCACTACATTTGCTTATTTCCCTGTTTGAGAGACGTTTTTGGGCGCACTTTCCAAAATAATTAATATTTTCCTGTTTTTTTACGAAAATGTGTGTTTTTATTATTAATTTATATATAAAGTTATACATAATATTTGATATTTTAAAAAACCATTACTTAGATAAGACATTTATACTAATATAAAATTAATAAACTGAATGTTATTTGCCATAATTAAGAAAATACAAGTATTATAAGAAATTGTCGCGACCATTAAATTTATTTTCCTTTACGACAAATATACAAAATATATTTTCTTATAATCTTGAAGCCAAGATTACGGAAACAAATCTGCATTAAACCAAATTAGCAAAATGTTAAAAGTAGTAGATTTATAAACTATTCAATTCGCTGTACATATAATCAATTTTCGACGTTTATAAAAAACTTTGTGTTAGTGAAAACAAATTATTTTAAATAATATATTATATTTAATTACATGCTTTTAGGCTTCAACTACTATTTAAAATCAAGTTTGGTATCAAAACCATAATAATTTCTTACTAAATAATATTTATATCGATCCTAATAATATGTGTTTTTTATTGTTTTTAGTCGTCGATTTGAAATAAAAAAAAACCAATCTAGTGAATAACTTCTGATAAAAATGAATAATAAAAACCCACATTTTCGTAAAAAACGCGGAAATATGAATAATTTTTTAAAGGGAAGTCTTAATAAATGTTGAATGTTTGGTCGTTAATGTTATATTATTAATTAAAAACTTATTTTTAAAATCATTACTATTGCAATGTTGCAATTTTTCAGAATATAGTTTGGTGATATTTTACTACAAATTAAATGTATCAATTAGAAGAATATATATATTTCGATAAAATTAATTTATCGAAAGTTTATTTTTGTCGCTACCGGGATTCGAATCTGGATCATTTCTATCCGGGGATATGCGTTAACCGATTAACTTATTTTTACATTATTAAGGTTAATAATACACAAATATAACTTACAATAAAATTGTATTTACTGTTTACCAACTCCAAGCAGTCGAATAATTTATCATATACTCTGATAATCGTCTCGATATTTAGATTACTAAATTGCAATTGTGCAGAAGTATTGACAACGGCGTATTGAAAAATCTTGTTTTTCAGCAGAAACATCAACGGATCTCTGTGCTTGAAATGCTCTTCGGGTCTCCCGTACATTTCATATATGAAGAAATTTACAACATTTACGTAAGAACTAATCATATTCATCAATATGCAGAAACCATATAAAGAAAATTCCATTATTATATGGTAAAAAATTGACCATATGAAGCGTTGCATGACAAAAATATTGTCATAAAATTGCACTGCAAAAGGAATAAATTGAAGTGAATATAAAAGTACTGGAATCGCGTGCACACAAATATTAAGACGATTAGAGTTGTGAAGGAATCCATTAAGTTTTGGAAAGGTGATTTCTATGAAATCTAAGATTTTGAACACTTTAGTTGTATTATTCGATATAATAGTCGACAACCAACACACGTAAACGCATGCGGAAGCTGTTGTAAATATCAATATATAAGTTATTAGATTAATCGAAGAGAAACCAATTGACATATATTTTTGTAAACCATTCGCTGTGAAAAAAGTTAAGAAAATAAACAGAAAGATGAAATAAATTCTCATCTTCCAGTCCATTGTTGTAAAATACATCCCGACCATCCTGTAGCTCCTCAACCCACAAATAGCATGAAAGAATTTTAACGGTTCTGTCTTCTTTATAAATATGAGACCGTTATTTATTTTGATTCCAAAAGATTTTACGTAATCTTTTGACACCATGTTTCCTGATACATGCACGAACGTAAAATGAATCGACATTCTTAATGTTCTTTGTTCTGAATTATTAGTCATTATCGTAATAGTAATAAAATATCATGTGTCTATGAAGTATGTATTTCTGTAGACGTAAATTTTGGATAAGCGTCAAAAATATTTCAGTAGCCTAGTTTTTTTGATAACGTTTAATTGCTTAGCAATTTCAGTAGTAAATGATTTACCATTTATTTAAACAAATATAACAACGATACAATGTTTTTTTTTATTAAATAAAATCTTTTGTATGAATGTGCTTATAAATTGGCCATGGAGGTCATTCTTTTCGCAGTTTTCCCTCATCAATTTTATATCCCGATGTATGACAGAATAATATATGGTAAAAAACCTACGAATTCTAGCTATACTGCACATTTATTCAAATTGAACTTAATAGATTTCTCAATGTGTGAGTGTGGTGTCGAGGAGGAAACCCTTGACCATATGTTTTTTGCCTGTCCATTGCGGATCACTGGTTTTTTTTACAGTAATCTAGTCACTGGTAATTTTCAACTCCTAGTTAACTTGTGTACTCTACTTTCCCTTATATCGCCACATTTAATATATATAATAGCAAATTTTTTGAACGACAATGGTATTGACTTGCAATATAATATTTTCTATTCTCTAATATTATTGTGGATTTTTCTATAAAATAAAGTTTTAACTTGATTAATAAAGTGGCACAAACCACTTTTGACTACTACATTTAAATACAGTATGCAGTTTGCGTCCCAAGGTATACATAATATACGCTTATTCTGATTCCCGTATTGTATGAAAGCTGATTAGTATTAAATTATTAGAATTTTGCCGATAATAAAAATGAATTATTAAATACATTTTTAATGATAAAAGATTATATTTTTAAAAATTATATCTTATCAAATAAAATGTGATTTTATTATTTGTAGTAATGACATAAGGAATTAAAATAATATTAAATAGTATGATATTAAATAATTACGAACTAATGCGAAATATTGCATATAAATAACTAGACGAAAGTGTACACAGATTGCTTTAATCATATAAATATGATTAAATAAGAATCTTGACCGCTTTACAAATTTCTAAAGTAAATTTTTATTGTTTTCAAAAATAAACTCCTACGCGGAATATTTAGAGGTGTCAAAGATAAGAGTGATAATGACCAACTCGATTCAATTTTGACTATCAAAATCAATGCATTAAAATGGGTCAATAATATAGCTAAGTTGTGATAGCTGGAGTGTGTCAACATGGAAGCTTGGGCAATATGGATGAGATCTTGGAGAACCTTTACTAAAGATAGGCTGGATTGAGGAGACTTCTCGAGGAGGTTGAATCTCATCCCGAGATGATGATATTACAATGATGAAATACGGTTATTTTCTTAAAGATTGCATTAGTGAGAGTTTAATTAATATTGAGTTATTGAGTTAAGGTGTGAAAAAATCGAAAGGCCTAGTGACGACAACCAAGTGAGCCGGTTGTTTACGTAATTATAATAATTTTACACAAATTATTTTGAATAATTAAATAAACGGTACAAATATCAGAATTATATCGTCAATCAATTTGAAGTTACCTGACGTATTCATCAATCAATTTGAAAGAAACATAGTATCTACAATATATTGGTAATCTAGTATAATATTAATAACATAAAAAGAGAAAAGATAATTTTAGCTTTGAATTGTTCTGGAGAACGACAGAACAAAACGATTAATCCATGATAATATTGCGCTTCTTTTCCTATGACTGGCCTGTAGTGATAGTGTCATTATGGCTGTAAAGTGCTTGGTTAAACGGTCATCACTAGGTTAAGATAACTTGAAATTTTTCTCTTTTATACATATAACAGAACGTAAATATATATAAAATTTGAAATAAAGTATACATTGTCTTTATTACGATTAAAAAAAACATACTGATATCTGTCATCTTTTCTTATCTATGTTGTCTATGGTAAGAGAAATCTCTTATATACAACACTTTCTGAGCCGAAATGTCAAAACAACGATTTTTGGTTATGTTGCGACTTAATATTTGTCAACTTTTTTAAATTTACTTAACTTTACTTAAATGTACATTATACAAATAAAATAACATTTTTGTATTTATTATTGTCTATCTAATATTACGCTTCCCCATCTATATTTATGACTTTCTGGATGGCAACTTCAGTAGTGTTATTTGTGGCTGTAAACAGCTTGCTTGTTTAAGACGCGAGCAGAGCAAAAACGAACGAGCGGTCATAATAGCAGCTCTCAGGGCCTAACAGCAAGCAATCCCGATCCAATCCCGAGTCGGATATGATTTTCCCAAAAGCGAATAGTGATAATCATTATTCCAAAAAATAATCATTTTTAAACAAGAAATCAAACTTGTTTATTACAAATTTCATATGCCATTGCATCTGAAAGATACCAGGAGAAAATAAAAAACTGGGCGATGGGATTTGGTAGCGGTAGATATTGAGAAATCTGAAGGATATGTTATACTTATCTGATTGCCATGTTGAGGCGTCGCATTAGTTTCCACTAGACTTTTGGACTCGCTACGAGAATGTTCTATTGCGGAAGGCCTCATGACGCAACTTTCGGAAATTTTAGTTCAGAAAACATGAAACATCAGGGGATTTTTATTGAGTTTTATATTTATCCATTCTATATCTTTACTTCGGGCTCTAAATTATTTAACAAAAAATAGTCTGACCGCTCGAAATTCGATGGCCTTTATTTTTTTGTATTCAATACATACCTTATTTGGAATCAATAAAATATTTATATTAATCAAAATAATCGCATTATTACAATTTTTCTGAATGGTTATATCTCTCACACGGTTGAGATTGGGCCCATATTCCTTGAACATTTTCGACTAGTAATTAAGTCAGGTATCTATCTATAAAATATTGGGAACTAAGTCTGTTTCATTTTGAACACATATGATTAATTTAAGATTTCCGGCAGTATTCGTGCTGACGTTTCGACACGGTGACACGTGCCATTGTCAAGGCTTTCTCTCAAAATTTATGTGTTGTGGTTTAATATTTCCTGAGATTCTGAATCTCCTCAGTACTGAGTTCATCATCTTTGATGATTCTATTTTATAAATAACAGACCATCATTTATGTATGTTATATCACACATCTGTGCTTTAATCATGTTTGAATTGTTTATAAACCTACATTTTTGTAATTAAGTGAGTTAAATTCGACCGTTGGTTGAAAATATTTTTAGTTAAGGAAATATAAATAAAATTAACATTTTATAAATTTATTGAATATAAAAACATAATATAATTAATCAGTATATACATAACGATTGAAACTCTAAAAGTTATATACAAGCTAATGGATTCAAAATATATAACGACAAATTATAAACAAAATAATTGAAGGATTTGAAAAATAAGTTATAATTATACTAAGGCATACAATAAACACAAATAACAGTGAGTTATTTTAAATATTTTTTAAATCTATTAAATGTTTTAATGTAAATATTACAGGCCTCCCGAAAATATATTTTTTAATAAAATTTCAAGATTACTGCTGATTTTAATACTTACATTTATTTGATGGTTTAAAAGTTATTAATCGTAGCTGTCTATTAACGGAATCGTTCAAAACACATTTCTTAAGCACCTTTATTTAAAATATGAATTAAATATATTAATTAAAAAGATATACATATAAAATCAATTATATCGAAATATATTGTTGTTGCGCTATTTATTTAAAGATATTGCAATCTCTAATCTTAATACGACTATGATTTACAATAGTAAGAGGGTTATTTAGATTTACTATTATATTTTTTAATGTTAAAATGAGACATTGATAGTCTCATAGATATAAAGTAGTATAAACATCTTTTTAACATTTTTTTACAGATTTTACAAACACGACTATAGAACTTGTAAGGGAAATTGACCTTCTTAGCTGAAAAACCTCGATGTGAACGAAGAACAATTTTACACCTGAAGATCACATTAATTACATAAATCTAGCAGTGTGTATTGTGAATGAAATGATTGCAGTAGAGATTATATTATTTGAGCACTGTTAAAATAGATAAGTCGGGAATAATTACCTGATGAGTTTGTTAGGTCAAATTATAGCAAAACATCATATTAAATAAATGTGATCAACAAGATTAGCAAGTTATTAATTAAAATTTGAAAGGTGAGAAATAAACAAGACTATAATATTTCGAATATTAACAATTCACATCGAAATTTGTTTTACAACCATTGAAACGTGAGGTGATTTCGTTTATTCAGCAGTGATTCCCAGTCTCCGTCCAGATTTGATGTTCCGAGGCACCCGTAAATACTTTCATCTCCTTACATATCAAAACGTCAGGAAGGCTGGGTCATCTTCTTTCAATTGAACTCACGTGGAATCCCTTGCATCCTCTTCTGTTATAAAACAAATTCAGTTGTCAAATTATGAAGCGGAGGAGACCAAATCGTAACCCCATCCAGCTTTGTTCATGAGGAATCTTTCACGAATCAAAAGTATTGTCATCACATGACCACTCTTCTGTCATATAAGGAAAGGAAAAGAAGGGATGCATCCATCTCTCCCTTAATTCTATTCTTCGTTATTTTAGCATCGGAACAACTTCCCGTGCTCATCAAAACTTGTCCAAAAAAAGTACGCTAGCGAGATTTTTTTTTCTTACACGGTGCAGTGTTGCTAATTGGTAAATGTCAATTCCCAACATATCTCGTGCGCGGTAGGTACCAAATATAACGTACTAATATATTGTATTTTTGTTTATTAAAGGTCATAAATGAAATTATATTTTCTCAAAAAGTTTTTAATTTGTTAATTATATTACACATTCAATGTGATGCCAACAACAACACACTACCTTCTAATCGACTTATGATATAATTACGATATTTGATATATATCTTTTGTGTGAAATTATTTTAATTTATTGAAATACCTGGCTTGCTCCGGCTTGATCGGTTGTCGTCGCTAGTCGACGCTACATCTATTTATCAAATTTGTAAAAATTATATACAGTGTTGTTGCAGTCTCATATGTTCATACACACGTGATATTTTATTACTAATATTAATACTTCAGAACCAAGGACAATAATAACGTCGATTCATTTTGTGTTGGGGCGCACGTGACGAGGAACATGGCTTCTAAAGATTATGTAAATCCTTATAGAGTCAAAATAAATAACGGTGTATTATTTATAAAGAAAACAGAGCCACTGAAGTTTTTGCATGCTATTTGTGGGTTGAGGAGCTACAGGGTAGTCGGGATGTACTTTACAACAGTCGATTGGGGGACAAAGATATATTTAATTTTTCTTTTTGCATCCTTCACTCAATATTTAATTTATGATTTTTTCTATATAAACACAGCTAGTTTATCTCTGATACCTACCATAACTAATATATTGATGTATACAACAATTTACATATGGGTATCTCTGTGTTGGCTGTTAAATTTAATTTCGCATAATACGATAAAAGTGTTTAAAATTTTTGATTACTTTGAAATTACTTTTCCAAAACTAAACGGATTCCTTCACAACTCTAATCGATTAAATATTTGTGTGCACATATTTATAGTTTTTTTATTTACTCTTGAATATGTTTCTTTTATGATAGAATGTGATAAGGCACTTTTATCCGCGCTGAACATCATTTTGGCATTATTTTTCAATTTAGTAATTGAATTTTTTGTGTATAGTTTTTGCATATTGATGAATATGATTAGTTCTTACGCAAATGTATTAAATGTCTCCATATGTGAGTTGTATAGAAGACCCGAAGAGCATTTCAAGTACAGGGATCCGTTGATGTTTCTACTCAAAAATAAGATTTTTCAATACGCTGTTGTGGATACTTCTGTACAATTCCAATTCAGTCTTCTAAATATCGAGACGTCTATCAGGGTGTATGATAAATTATTGGACATCTTGGAATTAGTAAACAATAAATACAATATAATTGTGAGTTTTATTTCTATTAGTAACGTTAATAATATAGAAATAAGTTTTTAATTATTAATATTACATTAATAAGCACACATTTAATTTATTTTAAATATGAATTAAATATATTAATTAGAAAGATATACATATAAAATCAATTCTATCGAAAAATATTGTTGTTGCGCCACCGGGATTCGAACCTGGATCTCTTTCTTAACCGGGGAAGGTGCATTATCCAACTATGCTACAGCGACAATTTTCGAACCTATATGTTACCTTTTTGATATTAATACATTTAATCGTTCCATTATTTGACAGAGCCATCTACCTTATTTTTACAGAATCTCAAATACCTTTGAGTAAACTGATAGCAGACGCCAGATATTTAATTTATATTCCTTCAATACCTATCAAACAGGGAAATAAGCAGTGAAGGTAGTAATTGTGGTGAATTTAAGACCAATGTCTTGGTATCACAACACTATACAAGTACGTGTGGAGCATCTCTTAGATCCGGTTTGGTTACAATTACCATTTTTTATTCAGAATGATTTACATGATTATCTATAAGTCGGGACCTCAACACGACACGTCTAAATGCTATAGTCCTTCATTGCTTCGGTGACTAAGCCTCTCCCTACACAGGTTCTCCGTCTGTTTTCTTCAACTTTGCCTGGAGATTGCCTAGAAAATGCGTTGGGGTATTTCCATGAGCTTCCTGATTTCATGTCTAGACCGGTTCACCTGAGTTCTCTCTATGAAAAGAAGCAGAGTTTCCATACCGAGGTTCTCGTCAATTGTGGAGAATCTATGTCAGTAACATAATAATAACTTACTATTCTCTCAAACCAAATCTCAGTCACTTGGATTTTCCGTATATTTCTCTATAAGACTTCATATATGATGTTCATATTAATAATACAAATTAAATGTATTAATTACAAAGGCAGACAGATAAAATTAATTTAAGAAAAACATATTTTTGTTGATACCGGGTATATAGTAACAAGTTCGAAAATTTGTCGTCAACTTACTGTGTTGGTGTAATGTAATCAGTTAATGCATTTCCCGGATAGGAAAAGATCCAGGTTCGAATCCCGGTAGCAAAAAAAAATATTTTTTCGATAATTGATTTTATCTGTATATCTTTGTAATCGATACATTATATTTGTATTCAATAAATTTATACCTCAATTAAGAAAGATATCGATTATGGCGATGGCAAAGTATATATTGGTGATGTGATATACTGTGACCGTTTGTACTCTTTTAGTTTTCAATAAATAATAACTTAGTATTTTCTAAGAAGGAACCCATTGAAATTCAAGATAGCAATTTGTGGATAGCTAGAGAAGTCAGTAGTTGAGAATTTATCTAACATAGCTCTCCCCCCTGTCACAATTTATATTTTTTTCATAACAGACGAAATATGAATATATAAACCATTTCATTTAATGATTCACTTAATAATTTGTATTAAAATACTACAGAACTACATTAACCGCCATGCCAACAATTCACTAGGTTGATGGTAAAATGCTGATATTTGTTTTGTTTATTTTGTTATTCAACAAAACTTGTGTGAAATTATTTTAATTAATTAAAACAACCGACATGCTGGTTGTCGTCACTGAGCCATCCGGTTTTGTCTTACAATTATTAAGGTAGCTCTTTCGTTGCCCAATATAATTGTATAAAAACTCTCTCGATGAAATCGATACTCCCCGCCATTCGTAGTTGTACATAATTGTTGTATTGTGTATATCAATGTGTTTATATGCACTTATTTTCTGATATTATACCAATAATTAATTATGACTTTGTTTTGTCTTTTGGTTATTTTTCTATACAATAAGTCTTTCTGCACTGTCTGGACAGTGAGTTGGTGAGTTGGTTTTGTTGGTAGCTATTCCATGTTACGCAGTTGCAATGTAGTACTGTAGCGTGGCACGGTTGGTACGTAGCATTCAAAATCGGTAGGAGTAGAACCGATATGGGAGCTTTTGGTCCTGGGTAAGCGGAATGTTGCCTCCTACATATTTAATATTTAGCTAATATGTACTACTATATTTATATAATAAATATTTAGTTGCTACCGGCATTCGAACATAGACCTATCCAGGGAAGTGCCTTCTCCATTTTCGCTGTAGCAATCGAATTCATTTTTGAACTTATTTTTTCAAATTGATGCATTTACTATTCTTTAAAGTATGTTTTCCTTAAAAAAGCATTATTGTTATATCATCACTTTTCAATAAATCTCCTTAGTCCTGCCCATCTTCAGTTCAGTTCAGTTCTTCAGCATCTTATTCCTATTGTACTGGCATCCGAGTTGACAAATTCCAGTTATCATATCACAGCTCTGTCTTCCTTTAGGATTATTGTTCCTTCAAGTCGTCTAGCGTGAAGACTGGCTTGGTTACGATGAACACACCCAATCCATGTAAATTTATTAATTTTGATAGTCTTGTTTAGAATTGGTAGCTTTTCTACGTATATTTGTCTTAAAATACTCTCATTTTTGAAGACGTTCGGAGTTTATTCATAAAATTTATTTAGCGGTCACGTTTTCGAAACATATTTTGATAAACAAATCCATTTTGTTTATTTTATTTGAGAACGTTTAATGTTTGACATATTAAAAATTGTAATTAACAATGAGTGGATTTTTTAAAATATAAATAAATACCCACCTATGTTTAATTTTTTCCCTAATTTTCTCGTGAAAACCTACCTATACTTTACCTATTTTAAAAGCCACACAAATAATATGTTCGAAGTCATCACCATTATTCATTCACTGCTAGCTGAAAGCCTCTCGTGACTATGTCACTCTCTTTGGTTACTTGATCATCGATTATATCTGCACCTTGAAATATGGGCCATACTTATCACGAGAGAATTTCAGAATTTAAAAAAAATTATAATACATAATATGATTCGCGGAGAACACGCATCACAAACTGGCCTATTTTTTTAGAAAAACTAACCAAATTAAGTTATTATGTAATATTTTGTTCATTTAATTTATTAGATGTATTTATTTACATACTTTTTTTATCCCAAACTATACAATATTGAAATCGGGAATCAATATAGATATCTGTATTTCCTTGGGACGCAAATAACATGTACTACAATATAAGTATTTGCCCCTAGTATTTCATTTTTATATATATTTATTTTATTTTATTTCCTTCAACGCCCTTGTGGGCTTTTACATAAGAATACATTATTATTTAATTTCAAATATAATGATACATTTTGAATTGACATTTCAATATAAAAGTTTAAATATATATATATCAAGCGTAATAAAAAACGTATTACTTGAATTGTTATTAAAAAAATTCTTTCAATAAATCCTGAACCATTGTCATTAAAATTGAAATGTTAACGTTATGAAGAAACTAAAAATAGTCGTATGAACGCCTTTATCAAAATTTATTTCTCCAGAAACATGATTACCAAAGGTACACATGTGTATATACGTTCATACACACAAGATATTTTATTACTATTACGACTAAGATATTAATAATTCAGAAACAAGGACGTTTATAAGGTCGATTCATTTTGCGTTTGGACGCGCGTCTCACGGAATATGGTTTCTAAAGATTTTATAAATTATCATGGAGTCAAAATACATAACGGTCATTTATTTATAAAGAAGACAGAGCCATTGAAATTTATTCATGCTTTTTATGGCTTAAGGGGCTACAGGGTAGTCGGGATGCATTTTACAGTGGATTGGGGGATGAGGATTTATTTAATATTTCTGTTTTCTTTCGTAACTGTTTTAACAATTTACGATTTTTTCACAAAAAGTTTTACTGATTTATCTACGATATCTGCCATAACTAATATATTGATGCATACAACATCATTCACGTGGGTGTGTGTGTGTTGGTTATTGACTTTAATCTCGAATAATACGATAAAAGTGTTTAAAATCTTTGATTTCATAGAAATTACTTTTCCAAAACTAAACGGATTCCTTCACAACTCTAATCGTCTTAATATCTCTGTGCACGTGTTTCTAATACTTTTCTTTTCTCTTCAATTTATTCCTTTTATGGTACGATATGGTAAGGATGTTGTAACCACGCTATACATGATGTGTTTAATTTTTAACATCATGGTTACGGAATTTTCTATTTATGGTTTCTGCATATTGATGAACATGATTAGTTCTTACGCAAATGTTTTAAATTTCTCCATATGCCAGTTGTATAAAAGACCCGAAGAGTATTTCGAGTACAGAGATTCGTTCATGTTTTTGCTGAAAAACAAGATTTTTCAATATGCTGTTGTGGATAATTCTGCACAATTTCAACCCGGTCACTTAAATGTTGAGACGTTCGTCAGAGTGTACGATAAATTATTGGATAGCTTGGAGTTGGTAAACAGTAAATACAATATAATTGTGAGTTTTATGTGTGTATTAGTATTGTAGAATAAGTAGTGTGTATAATGTAGAAATAAATAAATATTATTACATTAACAACCACACGTTTAACATTTATTTAATATCTCTCTGACATGTAAATAACTAAACGAGGTTGCAATCGTAGTAAATTTAAGAAAAACTATGCTTCGACGTAACATGTATGGTGCATCTCTTAGACTTCATGGTTTGACAATAGATATTGACGTATTTGTGAGCGCTGTGGTGGGAAGACAGAGATGTGAATGGGGAACATTATAGTGTGCAATAAGTTTGATATATTATGCAGTTTCAGTATTCATGAATTCTTAGCCCGTGCAGCAAAGAGTATTTTGTGTTACGATGTTTATTCAAACGGGATCTATAATCGAGGTTCAGCAGTATTTCGAAATTGTGATGTTAATTGGCCGGCAAGATCTCCAGATTTGACTTTTTTTATTTTGCGTTTTTTACTTATGGCTGAAGTCTGAAGTCCAAATAACATAACTAACGAAATTGGAGCAATCGGCTCGGATGTTTTACACCGTGTAATACAATCTTTCACAGCCGGCTTCAAGAATGCGAAAGGCAAGAAGGAGCTGTAATTAAACAAAATAAACATATTTTAAAACTGCATTATGCATAGAATAAATTTAAGGACTGAAAGATATTATCCCACAAGAAAAAAGAGTTCCAAGAATGAAAATTAGTTTTGGTCAAAGATTATTCACTTTTCAAGCTCAACTGACATTAAGGTTTTTAAAAGAGATATTTAAAATTGGTTGTTGCAATTAGGAAGAGCACATACAGAGAGTAACTTTTTTTATATAATGAAATTATTCTTATAACTACTTTTGTGTGTTTACATTTCCATCTACTTTATATGTGCTTACATTATATAGTATTGCATATTGGTAATTTTTTTTCTCTCTTTTTTATATTTTCTTTATATGAATATTTATATAAAGGTGTCCAGCGGAAAATTTTGAAGTTTAGTATTTAATAAAAAAAAAAACTACAATGTTATTCTCATATTTTATTTATACAAAATGAAGTTTAACGATGCGGAATTTACGTTTTATAAACAATATCGTCTAAATGCCGTCCACTTCTCTCAAGACACTCTTGCAATCGGACTTTTTGAGTTTGATTTTTCGACTCTTGCTAACAATCTCCAGCTGAGTTTATCTTCAGAACAAAATTTCATCAAATGTACACGGTTTTGAGATGTACCTCAACTAAATCTCTGAGATTGTCTCTTTCCTTGAGCAATTCCTCAAATGTGGAGCTTCTCTATCAGTACAATAATAATAATAACCCATCACTCCCCCCACAAACCTAATACTAGCCATTTGGATTCTCGAACTCTCTTTCTCGATGAAAATCCATGTTTAATGGCATATGTAAAGGTACGTCTATAGACTGGCTACAGTAGTTGCCACTAATAGCCAGTACACTTTTTTCACTAAAATATAATTATTTTATTACTAGCCTTATTTAAAAGGGCCGCAGCACTGCGTTATTTCCCTTCACACTCATTCCAATCGTATTTTTAATTTATAGCTGCTATTAGGA
Organism: Eubasilissa splendida; assembly: GCA_031772225.1. NCBI lineage: Eukaryota > Metazoa > Arthropoda > Insecta > Trichoptera > Phryganeidae > Eubasilissa > Eubasilissa splendida. The sequence goes on along the minus strand of CM062857.1, from coordinate 8,577,784 downwards.
CCACTACCTTTTATACTCCACATCATCACTGGCATTACGCAGACCATGAAATTGGTGAGTGCATTGAGGATATTGTAATCTTAACCTTATAATATTTGTTAATAAGATTTATCAAATTTAACATTTAATTATTACCAGTTTATTACAATATTGTTTTATTTATTTATTGTGTAGGGTGGATTCTCGTCAGCGTTAATTGTGATTTGGTGGGTAAACAATTTCTTAAAAATATTTTTCTTAGCAGCAGTGTGCGAATGTGCACTGGATGATTTCAAAAACACCAAAAGGATCATTGGAAAATTGGTGCTGTTTCCGACACCCATGGGTTAGTATCTGAGAGTAATTTTGGTTAAATAAACGTAATTATAATTTTATATAGTGTACATATTTCTAATATATAATAATTTTAAAAAAATCATCGTAATTAATACACTTTATCATAGAATAACAGCCATCTACCTAAAGGATAATTAAATGGATACGATTTGTAAAAATTGGTTTTATTTTAGAGGATAGTGAGAGACAGTTACTGACTTGTTTCCACTCGTACCTGATCCGCCGCCAGCCTGACGTCACGGCCTGCCGCATGTTCTCCTTCAACTTCGCCTACGTCACCACCGTGGTGGCCGTCGTCACCAACTACTGCATCATTTTAATAAACGAATAGATCATCAGATTTATTTACGATTTTTTTAAAATTATTAATCATTAATAAGCTTAGTAAACCATAATTTGGAATGTCATATTGGTGTGTATGTATCACATATTTAAAAGATACTTGTTTGAATGGAGATAATAAGATTAATATATATATATACATTTGCTGTGAAATATATTTATTATCTCCTAAAATTGTATTTTTAATTATTGTATACTTATAATAGATATAAAAATAATCATTTCCACAGCTTTTCTTCATATATATATATTTATTTCAACTTTATCACATACAGAATGGCTCAAAAAATGATAAAAGTTTTTACGGGGTTATACAAATTATCCAATATTATTATTATTATGGACAACAGATATAAAAAGTTAAGAGAAAGGTGATTATTATGACATAATATCAAGTTTTTAGTTCTCTTTTTTTGTTATTTGAATAATTGATTCTCTTTATAGATATCATAAATTTACGGTACATTGAATTCACTGTCATCATCATTAGCCTGTCCCCCTCTCCTGTTGGATATACAGGGTGGCCCAAAAAAGTGAGAACATTTCGTAACACATGAGTTATTTAAAAACAAAACATAATTAATTATAATTTTTAATTTACATTACTTAAAAAATCCTTTTTTTGCACAATATTTAGCTAATCAGAAATCATCAAAACACCTCATATTGGATAATTTACTGGGTTTAAATCTAGACTGTTCGCTGGCCACATGCCTGGCTCGATGAATTTAACATTCTCACGACGAAGAAAATTGATTGTATTTCTATCTGATTTAATGTCTAGCTATACTCCAGGCTTTGTTTTGATACCCTTTGATCATTTTTCTAGCACCCCAACTTTTTTTAATTAGCAAATTTTTGATCAGAATACGATCTTCTGCAGTGATTTTTGTCATTCTGGACAACAATTTGAAAAAAACAAATATAAACGTTGGGAAAATTAATAATCAAAGATCGCGACCGGAAATTGTCGAAATAAAACGTAATACAGATGAATAGGTAAGTAAGTAAATTAGTAAACTATTTAAGCTATTGTTGATACAGTTAAACTAATTTTGATGTAATTATATCACATTTTACGAAATATTCTCACTTTTTTTGGGCCATTCTGTATATATAAAGTATAATTTAACAAGAAAACAAAAATTTAGATAAGAATATGATAACGAACTATAAGTATGCATTGTCCTACACCAGATTGTCCTACACCATAGCCGCCATTTTTACTCACTTCGCAAGAGACCATGACGAGAAATATATTAATTTGAAACATATACATATAAAATCAATTTTATCGAAAATATTGTTGTTGCGCCACTGGGATTCGAACCTGAATCTCTTTCCAAACCGGGGAAGTTGCATTATCGAACTATGCTACAGCAACGATATTTTTAGCGACAAATGTTTGGACCTATATGTTACCTTTTTGATATTAATACATTTAATCGTTCTATTATTTAAAAGCGCCATCCAGGTTCAAATCCCGGTGGCGCAACAACAATATTTTTCGATAAAATTGATTTTATATGTATATCTTTCTAATTAATATATTTAATTCATATTTGTAATATTTGTATTTGTACCTACATTTTTCTTATGAGAAACATTCATTCAACTTCAGACTGTGTATAAATTCATACCTTGTGATCATGACACGTATCTGTGTTGAAGTGGTACAGGTTGTACTCCAGTTCTGAAGAAGATACGTCAGTATCGAAACTGGTTGACTTAAAAACAACACAGTGGTTTAAACGACGTTAAATATAAATACAAATTTAAATTATGTCTATACCACAAAGTTAACGCTACAAATATCAACAAGAATTACGCGCTTAGATTATAAATTTTTTCTTTAATACAAAACTTTTATTACGAAATGTTCGATTTCAATCTTCAAAGACATTTTCCAACCTTAATCTTTGACATCTTAAATTTAAAAAATAATACAGGTGGCCAGCAAATATTAATTTTGCATTGGAAGACCCACTTGATAACCTATATAACTTAGATTAAGATATACAAAACACTCCTGAGGCATGTTCACACATATGCGTCGTCATGCATAATAAGTAAGAAATATAAACATTTATTTCTAGTCTTCAAACGTAAGACACCAAGAAGTATATTTGGAGCTAAGAATGAATGAAAATCGCTAATGTGGATACACGCTACAACCACAAGTTAGACGCAGAGTTTGATGAACCCAACATTGTCCAAGGTATCCATATAGCACGGCTGAGGTGGGCTAATCATATACAACGCATGGATTCAAAGCGTCTAGCAAAGAAGTTGCTTGAAGCAAAACCCATTGTCCGAAGAAATATTGAAAGCAGACATGTATACATGAAGGACTTGGAGGTTAGAATATACTATATTTAATTTAACAATTAAAAGCAAAAATTTTTATTTATTTGACATTTTTAGAATTTTTTTATAACGTGAATTAAGTATTTTACATTATTAAAATTACATGGTTCTTTATGCTTACCTCTTCAAAAAAAAGACTAGCTCTTGTGCTTGGAGAGGGAGTTACACTATAATAATTTTATATAGAGAGTTAAACATTTATAGTTTATAATTATTTATTGTCTATTTGTGTGCTTCTGAAGTGTTCATTTAATTTCTTTCTAATCATAATTATAATAAATTGTTATTCAATTTTTATCTTGCGACGATTTCATGTTTTATATATATAATCTTATAGCAACTGTCGTACATTTTCTTATAGATCTAGGAAAGAATCTCTGGAAGAATCTCGAATGTTTTGGAATGTCATGGAACACGATAAAATAATATCCATATTAGCAGATGTCCTGCAAGAACAAAAACCCCATACCTAAAGTACACTTCTGGGTATCCTGACATTCCATTTGTCTCACCCCCTAGTTAAAATTCACTGCACCATATATTGTCACGTATTTGGTGACATCTATGAACAAAATTTTTAAAAAGACTTCTACTCAAATACATTTTTAAACAGGATGCGAACATTAATCGTGTGTCACCAAAAGTGGTTCGCGTGTCAATTTATGATAAGCGTGCCACATGTTACCTAGTCTAACCGGAAATAGCTGCTTCCCTTCTGATAGTTGTAATTGTTCTTCATTCCCTTTACCAATCAGCCTCACAATATCAGTTTTCATTAACTAATAGGTTTGTGGCGCTGTTTCTCTTGTAATTAAAAATGAATTACATAACAGTTACCTCTATTGGACAAAAAAGTTTTCTGTAAAGAATGGATGAAAATATTCCAATACCACAACTTTAATTACTGCTACCCAAAATGATTTTGATTTTTTTGATGACAACTAACTTTGCCGGCTATCACCACTGGGTCTTTCTGTTTTGTATTATTACCGTACATTCTTTGTATATCAAAGTTTTTGAATTTTCTGCCAGATAAGTATAAATATACTATATTTATAAAAAAAAGATTAAGAACGGTTGTCAAAATTTGAAAAAATATTTTTAAATTCTCATTTTTCCGACGTATTCTCTTCCGCTAATGCTTATTTTGGTCTCCTAGTAATGAATGTTTATGTAATAATATCTTTGTAAGCACTCATATAAATAATTATGATTTTTTAGGAGAACACCTTATATTCGACGTTATATTCTTTAGGAATATAAGGTCGAAAAATTGTCGCTAAAAATAATGCCGCTGTAGCTTAGTTGGATAAAGCACCTCCCCCGGTTAGGGAAGAGATCCAGGTTCGAATCCCGGTAGCGCAACAACAATATTTTTCGATAAAATTGATTTTATATGTGTATCTTTATAATTAATATATTTAATTCATATTTAAAATAATTATGATGTTAACTCGCCAATAATTCGGATGCATCGGCTCGGTAACAAGTTGAATTTCGTTGACATTTTTCGTTACAGGACCATATCTGAATTGAATAAATATTTGTACCTGAATTATACATAGTTTTTAAAATTATGTAATATTTCAACTGTTATATTTAGATTGTAGTGTTATAGTTAAATTAAATAAATTATTATTCTTATTTAAAAGCCCACAATGATGTTGATAGAAATAAATAAATATGTTCTGGCGTTTTTTTTATAAAATTTAGTGTACCGCACCGGCTGTTTTGATGCATATTTTTATGTTGGCAATTTTACGTTGCGATGCTCTATGAAAGAAGAGGCTTAAGTACCCACACGAACGCTCATGTGCAGGAGTGTGAGGCATCCGAGAGAAAAGCATCAATTCGTCTTCTCTCCTTGCCTACAGTGTCCACGATTCCAACGAATTCACCAGAGATTGCACAAACCTGGCCTTGATTGTTTTCGATACACCGCAGTCTTTCCATATTGTCTCGAGTAGGAATTCTGTGTCGAGATAACCCGGGAATAAATTCCCGGAAATACCATTATTTTTTTGCTCTCTCGAGTTCCGGGAATTTAAAAAAAAAATAACCCGAGACTCGAGGCTCTGATTTTTCTTGACATTATTCATTTTAAACAAGTAAAGTTATATAAATTAATTGAATAATCAACTAGAAAAATATATACATAGAAGAAATGTATCTATTGAAAAATATATTTAGCTTAGGTAGCGACGCAACGGCGAGCGGTGCACTTGTGTCAATTCTTGTAACTTCAACTAACGAAATATGTACGAGCTTATTCTATATAGCTATAAAGTTATAATAGCTATAAAGATTCTGAAGAGAATAATTTTGTTGGTTTGTTCAAACAGGAGATGTTGGTTTATGATTATAAAGTATGATGTAAATATTTAAGATAAAATCGTGTCATGTTTTGACAAAACATAATTAAGATGAGACGAAATTATTTCAAAAAGTTATTATGGGACATGAGTTTGTCATTGATTTTGACGTAATACATATACGTTTTTGTCTTCCTATGTGTTTGTTTATCGATTGTTTATTTTGTAATTTTTATACGTGTATATGTTTTTTGTAATCAATTTATAAATGAAAGTTTAATGTCGTTAAAAATAAACTAATAATTATTTTATCAAACAATTTTTAATACGGAAAATATCCCAAATACTTACTGTACATAATACATTTGAATATTTATTAAAATATTTTTTTAATTCAATAAAATTCTCGGTCTCATTTCTTGGGAATTTTCGGGTCTTGAAAATGTTGACTCTCGAGTCCCGGGAATTGAAAAAAGTCGAATCCCACAGAATCTCTAGTCTCAACTCTACACAATTAACTTTTTGCCGTACCTATGCGTCGTTAGACTTACCAGTATTTATATCTTCAGTGAAATATGATTATTATATATTATACTTTTAAAATTAGCAATATTTACTTTTGGTTAAAATTCATGTTTTTAAAAATTTATTATCTTTGTTTTATTAACCACTAAATTGAGTTTAAATACATCTACCGGTTTCGAAAAATACCATTTTCTTCTTCAGGATGTCATAACTAACTAAAACAAGTTAGTTAGAAAATGGTATTTTTCGAAACCGGTAGATGTATTTAAACTCAATTTAGTGGTTAATAAAACAAAGATAATAAAAAAAAATAATTATATATTACATCAACATACATACAACCAAGCACTCTTTTATTAGTATAATTATTAGGTAGGTAGTGATCATTAAAACCAAATATATTTACCGATTCGAAACTACATTGTCTTATTGGCATTTGCTTTGTGGATCCCTACTAAGGAGAATGGGTTCCATTCATCGTATAAATCAGTATGGATTCAAAATTAATAACGGAATATTATTTATTAAAAAGACAGAGCCGTTGAAATTCATTTATTTGATTTTTGGATTAAGGAGTTACAGGAGAGTCAGGACGTATTTTACATCAGTACATTGGCGGACGAGAATTTATTTAATATTTCTGTCCGTTCTCACTATGTATATTTATTACATTTCGCGCCAACACCAAGAATCTTTGTTTCACACCATAGTTGAAAATTTGATAATTCTTATTAATGTTGTGGGCCCTTCTGTGTGTTGGTTATCGACTGGAATCTCGAATAATACTACAAAAGTATTTAAAATCTTTGATTTCACCGAAATTACTTTCCCAAAACTTAACGGATTTCTTCATAACTCTAATGCGTTAAATATTTTTATCCACGTGTTTTTTATAATTTTTTTGATACTGAACATGTCACCTTACATGGTAACATTTGCTATGAATGGTTTATTACCGTACCTTTTAATTTGGTTCTTTACCAGTATTGTATCGGAGTTTACATTATATGGTTTTTGCATATTGATGAATATGATTAGTTCTTACGCAAATATTTTAAATGTCTCCATATGCCAGTTGTACAGAAGGCCCGAAGAGCATTTCAAGTACAGAGATCCGTTCATGTATCTGCTGAAAAACAAGGTTTTACAATACGCTGTTGTCAATAATTCGGAACAATTCCAATTCGGTCAACTGAATATCGAAACGTTGATCAAAGTGTGTGATAAATTGTTGGACAGTTTGGAGTTGGTAAATAGCAAATACAGTATGATTGTAAGTTTTATTTGTGTATTATTAATGTTTATAGTAAAGTATAATAATAAATCAAGGAATAATAATAACTATATTTTACATTTTAAAATACATTTTGTTTGGGAAGTTGTGATATATCGGAACAATTTCTGAGAATTATAGAAAAAAATAGATGTCTTACTAAAAAAAATATATGGTTCAAAATCAGATGATGTACTCAGTTACTATAGAGTAATTGGTAAAACCGTCAATAACAAGTTCCTGGTTTGAGTTTTATACGTTTTCCGTATATGACTTTTTGATAAATATTTTTCCTGTTGGTGTATCATCAATACTTTCAATCGTAAATTAAACAATTCTTCAATATCACGAAAACTGGACAAAACCGAAGTTCGCATCAGCAGTGTAACAACATTTTTCTTCAATATGATTTTGAAATAAAAATACATTAAATAAATTAACATTTTCAGATTTACAGATTAATAAATTAACGGCTCCAATAAAATTAATGGAACCAGTTTCAGAATAATTCAATTTGCGCGCAATCGGAGAATTAAAGTGAAAAGTTTTAATTGTTGAATAAAATATATGTATTGTCATCTAAAAATATTTTATTTATTGAACCTGCACTAATTATTCTCTCAATTCAGTCACATGTCGCATACGTCGGGGTTAGACGTACATGTTTATTTGTTTACCGCTCATGCATAAGCAAGATTTCTAAAATATTTTACGTTGGTTTGATAAGGTGTTTTATCTGATATTATTATAAAATATGCTCGCACGACCCATAATCCATATTTGATGTTTTGCCTTTAAACGTCTCTAAACTTTTTCATATTTTAAATTAGACTGCTTTCACAACAGTTTCCACTACTGGTGAGATAAAAAAATGAATAGTTAAATGTGTAATATGTATAGTTTTATAATATATGATTTGTAAATAATATCCCGATAGTAGTAGTAGTATATATAATAAATTATAATAATTAACGCTATCTAGGTCAGTAATTTAGACCGGTTCAAATTATTGAAGTATTACCGAAACTTGAATTAAACTCACTAAAGTTAAAACGTTAACCTAACTGTTTGTAATTTAAAAGATAAAGTTATATAAAAACATTTGAAGCAATAAATCTACGTTAAACTGAAATATTATTGTCTTGGGTTTGAATTATTTGATGTTTAAAACAAATGAAATGAAGTAATACGGAAAATAATCTAGCTATCGAATAAATATTTGGTTACGGGGATTGAAACGATAATATTTCCTATTCGAGGGAAATGCGCTACCATTTTTTTTCCGGATATAGAAGTTCTGGGTTCGACATATATTTTTTGATTCTTAGATTTTTTCAATTATCCATGAACTATGTTTGAAAATTGGAATTCACAATAAAATGTTTCTTTTCATTAAACATTTAATTGTTATTTGATAGTAGTTAAATTAATAAGTATTCAGTTTGTTTGTTTATTTGTTTTATGAATTTTAAAGAATAGCTGGTGGAATTTGGGGTTAGTATTGAATCTAATGTGTTGACTAGGAAAATTTTATACAAACATAACTAATATACAACAATACTTTGTCTGTCTTGTGTAGGCATGCTCTGCGTCACAATGTAAACGTTTGGTCCTGTAGTAACATATGATCTACATACGAAATAGTCGATTTTATCAAGATTAGGATGTACGTTTTTGTCCTTTTCCTTGATATTACTTTATACATTTGTTTATTATTTTTTTTAACTCATAGTGGTTTAAAACAAAGTTAATAAATTATTAAATGTATTCATTTTTATTGTTGATTTTAATGATTTGTTAAACGAGTTTGTATAATTCAGTATTTTAATGTACTGGTCGAATCTTGACCATTTTCATGTATATGGTGAATTGAAATATTCGAAAAAGTATTTTTATTAATAATAAAAACGCTTGCCATTTTTACAGTAGGCATAATATATTGAGGATTAAAGTACACCATTCAAAAAATGTGTTATTTTCTGCGTGGTTTATTTTACTGATTTAATTTAAGAGTCATGTGCCAAACAATTGAAATCACCCGCTTTTAAAATGATTAAATAGATTTTTTCATGTCAGAAGGTATCCGATTCATAATTTTTTTTTTTTTTTTTTAAATTTATCATCAAATCAATTTGTCATCATCATCCCTGGATATTTATAGGTATTATTCTGTTCACTTTTCACATAAAGCTTACATTGTCTTCATGTGCATACAATATATCATTTATTCAACAATATATATATATATATTTTTTTTTTTAATTCTCCATAATAATAATTCAATGAATACATTTTTGTATTAGTGTAGGCACTGTTTTGCAATAATATAATTTAAATTTGCAGCTTCTTTTGGGACCTCTGCCCTTTATACTCCACATCATCTCCAGTATGTCGTTTATTTTATCAGAGGTGAGTTAATTGTGGAATGATGCCTATTCAAGTCTATAAACATAATCAATATTAGACTCTGTTAGCAACTATGGCGGCCGGGATTAGAATTTTGGTTAAGCCAGTGGCGTAGTTACCACCTGAGCAGTCTCCCGGGGATAATATAAAATAAGAACATGGTATTAACGTCCAACCATATAAACACGTTTTAGGACGTAAACATATATAGTAGTTACTAATAGTAAACATTTAAATATGATAATGAAATTAATATATGAATATAATTTATTTAATATTAATTTTTAAGAGGTCTTGGCTAAGGAAAGCTGTTTGTATCTTTGATAAATAAAAGTCCAATAAACTAGTCAGCCGGAGATTTTCACGATTTGATTTTGAAGATCTAGTTTTAGTTTGTTTTTGCCTATTACCTAAGTAGTGGTCACTAACATAATATGTCTCGATATTATCGTATATTTGTGTCTCGATTATAGTGGGTACCACCGCACTTCATTACTTGGTGGTGATTATTTGCGCTTCGGAGGTAATAAATTATAGAATAATAACTGTATTATTGAATGCACCATATTGCGGAAGCAAGAGTTTCTATCTTGTTCTTTAAAATTATAACTCACGTCATTTAGTGAAGATCGAAAAAATGATGAAGAAATAATGTACAAAACTAAGGCACCCCACCCTCCCCTAAACCCCTGACTTAAATTATAACTAAATTAGAATCGCAGACCGCTAGTTAATAATTATACTATAAAAATCTAACATATGTATTTATTTGGTTTTCACGACACACAGAATGAAATACTTTTAGCAATGGTTACGTCGTGGTGGTTGATAAGTTTCATCAAATTACTTGGCATCGCAGCGGTATGCGAATGTGCGGTGGATGAATTTAACAGCACAAAAAGGATCATTGGAAATTTGGTGCTATTCCCGACGACTATGAGTAAGTGTCTGTTAGCAATAAATGTAGTTTTATTTTGTAAATGTCTTGAGAAAATGCTTTATAGTCGCTCTATCCTCTCTGCCAACCCCCGCATGGAAACGGCGTGATGGTAAATTAGTTAGTTAATTGAGTTAACTCTTCTGTGCGTGATCTAGCAATACGTTATCACGACGCGAATTTATAGAAATGTCATTACCAACAAATGTTTAACACATTATCCAAAAGTTTTTAAATATTTAAGCCAAGTCACACTTCAAATAATGTTTTTCATACAGTGATATATATTTTTAAGATATTTTAATTTCAGATGACTGCGAGCGACGGCAATTGAAACGATTCTACGCATTTCTGATCCGCCGTAAGCCTGACGTGACAGCCTGCCGCATGGTCTCCTTCAACTTCGCCTACATTAGCTCCGTGGTGGCCGTTGTGATTAGTTATTGCATCATTTTAATAAATGACTAGTTCACATGTTCAATCCAAACATTACACACTCGTGATAAATTTTATCGAACAACATTTTTAAGTTAATAGCTTTAGTATCAATTAGCATAGTAATCAGTATAGAAATTAGCATAGAAATTAGCATAGCAATAAGCATAGAAATTAACATAGCAATTAGAATAGTAATTAGCATAGCAATTATCACAGAAATTAGCATAGCAGTATAGCAATTAGCATAACAGTATAGCAATTAGCATAGTAATTTGCACAGCAATTAGCATAGCAATTAGAACAGAAATTAGCACAGCAATTTGCAAAGCAATTAGTCACATAAATATAGGTAATAAAAGCTCATCTTTGCTGATACATTGCAGATACATAAGCTACATCCAGGAACATCGGATACATTACATTTTTCATTTAGAAAATAAATGACGTTATTTCGGTTGGCGGAAATTTAAAATCTTCGTATTTTCAAGATATTTATACCTAAACTGTGTGAAATGTGTTGCCAGTGTATGAACTGAAATTTGTATTTGTATTTTTTCTATACCGCCCTGTTTCTTGCGCTTTACTTCTAATTTTTCCCAACTACTAACCTGACGTTATCAAATCTTAGGACGAGTGAGAGGCTAATTTTTAATGTTATGATGAATATTACTAAAAAATTAGTATACAAATTATTATTAATTATTTTAAAATCTAAATTATTTACTTATTTCATAGGAAACTTGAATAGCATTTAAAATAAAATTTAATAAATCACGTATGGATTGCCAAATGGCGATGAGTGGGGAGATGGGAGGGGTAATTTAACGGGTTTGTGCGTATTTAATTAATATATTATTTAAAATAACAAATATGGTAGTTCTTGATAATATTAATATTTAATGCGAAACATAAATTTACAATTTTCTTGTGCGAAAAATAAATTATTACTAAAAATTATAAAAAATACCGAATGTGTTTTTTTAAAAATAAATTGTTCTGTATTTCTTAATAATTTTAATTTAGATTTTTTTTTATTTATAACTATAATACAATTTATAAGTGTAATTATTATTGTAGCATGTCTGTCTCTCTTGTGATATTTTTCCATAACGAAAAACAGCTAACTGAACAAACGTATGAGTCGTTTATTTTTAAAGCCCTCTATAACGGATATTTAACAAACCCCAGAAATCAAAAATACGTTAAATAAGTGCTTCAGTGGATATTTTGAAGATACGGTGTATGCATTAATACCATAAGAAATGCAAAAGAAAATCGTAAAAATTTTGAAACTCAATAGGCGACGTTTAGAGGTATTTCTCAGTCACATTATTTGATATTATTTGGTACGAGCCACAGTGGTATACCACTAAAAACTAACAGTCAGTTTCATTATCGAGCCGTTTGAAAGTTGAGTACTCAATTATAGAGAATTTCGACACGAAACTTAAACTTGTTTTTGTTTTTTCTATTATATATTAGTATTTGTGGTATACTCTACCATGTGCATCAATCGCAAGTATAATTTTTTCCTAATAAAACAGCATTCAGATAATCATTTTTTTCATTTTTAATTATAGAGGGGTTTGAAAGTTCGTTTAAAGACTCGTTTGTAACATATTTGATATTTGGCACAGTCTTCAAACATTTTCAACATAACGTTTAATAAACAAAATTTAAAACTGAAAATATTCCACTGTTTCTCAGGACAGGACGTAATTGAATATTATATGTATTAAATATCCAATTACGCTTTACAAATAGAGTAATTATTTAATTGACGCAAAAATGTTATTTTAAATGTGTATATTATTATTCGTCAATATTTACTAATACGTCTTATTTGATGGGTGACATTTTTTTTTCGTATTATTTATTCAAGTCGTGATCATCATCGGCCATTTATATTCATTGCTGTACAAAGACCTCCACAAAATGCTTCAATTTTCTCGGACCATTGTCTTTGCTATCACGTATTTCCGCAGAACGTAATTTTTTCGATGAAGATTAAAGAAGAATTATCAGAAGATAAAAGTGCGGATCTTACTGACATTGAAAATAAGTTATTTTTACTGAATCAGTGCATCGTGCTGAGTACTGTTGTCTTATTTCAAAATAAAATACTCAACCAATGGAACCAAAAAATCATAAAGGTTGCCAAATAACGAACGGTAATTTATTTATAAAGAAGACAGAACCATTGAAAATGGTCCATTCGATTTGCGGCCTAAGGAGTTTCAAAATAGAAGGATCATATTTTTCAAAGACTGATTGGTGGATGAAAACTTATCAAATTCTACTACTAATTTTTACCATCATTTTTTCATTCATTAATCCAAAGAAATCATCTAAATCCACGATAGGTGCTATTACCTTGACACTAATACAATTGACCACACGGACAAGTTTTTTATGGAATTTGGTCTCGTGTGTTAGCTCGAGAAATATTATCAAAATTTTTAAAAACTTTGATTTTACAGAAAGTATTTTTCCAAAACTCAATAGTTTTCTTCATAATTCTAACATTTTAAATACTTGCGTCCACTTGTTGTATTTAAGTTTTTTTGTGACTAAAATTATACAATATATGTCTACGAATAGTTATGGTTTTATTTTGTTTTTTAAATGTTGGTTACTTTTACATACCACTATACTAGAATTTTCAATATATCAATTTTGCATTTTGATGAATATGACCTGTTCTTACGCAAATATTTTAAATTTTTCTATATGTAAACTATATAGAAGACCCAAAGATCATTTTAAATATAGAGATCCATTCATGTTTTTGCTAAAAAACAAGATTCTGCAATGCGCTGCTGTCAATAATTCTGAACATTTCCAATTCAGTCGTCTTAAAATTGGGTTATTGATCAAAGCGTATGGAAAATTAAATAACAATATGGAGTTGATTAATTGGAAATATCACCTAATAGTAAGATTATTATAATAAATAATTATTTTTTTCGTCATCTTTTCAACTAGATTTTTGACGAGATCCGTTCAACACGAGTATTTTATAGATAATTTATTAAGATTAAGATGTCTCACAGAGAAGAAGCTATTTTTTTTTATATGAGAAGTATGGAAGTCTTGGGCATTACAGGGCTTACGATCTGTCATCGGCTGGCTTAAGTGATCACTTTACGCAATGTAACGTTCACTTATTTACCCACGCTACCACATCTATCAATTTTTTTTTTGGAAGTTGTATGTATGATATCAGGATGGAACATTTCAGTTCCTACAAAGATTTGAACATACTCAAAATATTGTAGATAATTTATTAATTTAAAATGAAAATTTAACATACGTACATATATATATAACATCTTTTCCAAACGCCTCTGTTGAACTCAATTTTACCTAGCATCGAGTATGAATAGTAGAATTCAATCTAACTTTTTTCCTCTTATAGTATGTTCGAAGTATTCTAGTTTCTGAAGGAAACTTATTCGTCGTCAACCATAAGACAAAGCTTTTATACACGTGAAAATTTATAGCCCAGCACTTTATACGATTAACATTTGAATGATCTACGAAAGTATGGTATACTTTATATTACGTACGCTATAATAATCCACAAACCACTATGTGAGAGATTTTTGCTGGCGTCCTAAGTCACAAAATTTCTAGAATCTACCGGATGAGAAACTTTCCATTACACTAGACTAAATAATCCCTTGCATGATCTCCTTCTTTCATCTCCTTAAATATAATATATACTTGTATATTTTGATGTTGCAGCTACTTTTGGGACCGATACCTTTCATACTTCATATGATCACCGGCATGCTTGAAAAATTCAAAACGGTAAATTTGTTAACGAATGTGAATTACATTAAAAATCTGTTTATAAAATAAATTTCAGTTGCGTATAAATAACAAATATGCTTATACATATAAAATAAGTATTGCGTTTTGTTAAATTGTATGGCTTGTACGACATGGGCTGACTATTACGAGAAAATTATGAATATTTAGAGGTAATAAATTTATTTTATCCGTTCAACATACAATGTACAACCCTACAATCTATCTACCCTGAATGCTTCAGGATATATCTAACGCTATTAGAGGTTATTTCACTAGGGAACCTTATTAGGGGGCTTTGTGAGCATTGATAATTATTAATGCTCACAAAGTCTGTTTTAAACAGGTATTTATTTACTTAATAGGATGGACATGGAACGGTTCAGATTTGCATTCATTTACTTATAATTTTTTTTTTTAATTGTATTGTTATGTTTAGTTTTAACAAACAACTATTGTTCACATATTGAGGATGAAATTAATGCATATGAAAATTAAACTAAACAACACTATAATATTTATTTATAGTACTACTACACTTTGAGAGGCGCAGTTCCTCTAATTGACTCATTTTCATAAGATTGATTTGCATTATAAATAAATACATTCAGTCAACATTTTGCGATGTGTGATTGGCGCATATATTTATTAATTCGTCCACGATTAAAACGAACGGCAATTTCATTTGTACAGATTATTTCTGGTGTTTTTGTTCTTCATGGAGGCAGATAAATACGACATTTTATTTTATTAATAACCATTTTGCTTAGTTAGTTACGAACCAATTGTTTGAAAGATTGTTTTATGTATTGTTTAGTTTTAGGTATAAATGCTGTTTTCTTTTCAACTAATGTACCTAAATACAGATATTCTGGCGTTTCTGATAGGATGGATTCACAATAACTATGATAATAGTTTGGTGGTTGCACAGCTTCATAAAAATTCTCGGTTTAGCAGCTGTATGCGAAGGAGTATTGGATGAATTCAAAGATACAAAGAGGATAATTGGAAAAATTGTGCTATTTCCAAATACCCTTGGTAAGAATATTATAATAATAAACCTATATTATGAATAATATACATGCATTTTTATTGAATTTCGACCGTGATGCTGGCAGTTGTATATTATTACAAAGCCTGAAGTCTTACTGAGAAAAAAAAAAACCTTTCAATATTTTAAAGGTCTGTCAACTGTTGTTATCCACATTTGATACGTAATATCTATATCTTTAGACCACCAAACAGGTTAAATTTAGTCAGTAGTAAGATACTACATACATTAAAGTTTTCACGAACACAAATGTGTGGATATAAATAATTTATTAGTCAATGATTTATGCCATTAGATTTATCTGTGAATTGTGACTTAATAAATTTATACTAGTAGAAATGCAATCGGCTCTCACCGATTGCTTGTGCTAGGCCCTGCGGGCGGCAATTGTAACTGCTTTGCAACCGATAGTGACCGCTACGCCAGTATTCAGTGGCGGGCACTGGGTTAGGTTCCTTCTAAATTCTTTATTATATTGCCTTAACAATACACCATGTAGTGTTCTTTGTCTTTATTTCCAGTAAGTAAAAACACGATATTGTAAAATGATACACGATGTATACTTGTGTGTAGCTATAGCTATCATAAAATCATTTAATTACCGTCAGAATGTTAATAAAAGCATAAACATGAAGGATATATAGTGAACTTAAAAAAAACTTTAAGTCTCAAGTAAATATAATATTGTGTGTAAAACCGTTTTGAAATGCAATGCTAAAATGATCCAGTATTCATATTCAAGAATTATTCACTCAGAAGATATTTTCGAACTGCAATGTAAACGCATTGAATACATAAAAAATAAAACAACCCATCTACGACCCAGTGCCGAATATATCAGTCGCAAAAGCTTTCCACAGTGACCAGCAACTTATTAATCCATCGTGACGTAATTAATTTATCTGCTTTGAACAAAAACACCTACCGGAGACTGTAATCAGTGTCAGATATTTAAGAGATCTATTGCAAAATGCCGAAAGATTGTAATTGAAAATTACATCTAGCGAATTTCCTTACCAAAACTGGCAATGACCCTAACAATGGATGCATACGTTAGCACAATTATAATATAAATATATGAAAATTTTGCACCGTTACGAAAAATATTATTGTTTTGAATTTTTACAAAATCATGTTAAACTTTAAGTCTTTTAGGTTTCGAAATAAATGTGTTTTGATCCACCGCGATTGATTGCAGTAATAAAATATGACTATATGTAATTAAACATGTAAAAATTGAGTAATATTTTGTAGGTATATAAAAATATTCTTTATACATATTTTTACTATAAGTTCAGAATAAAAAAGTTATTTCAAAGAACACTGACACTTTACTCTTCAGTGTTTCATAAAAACTTTACCCACAAAGACACAAACCTTCAATTTTATACATATTGTAGCGCATGCAATATTTGGCTATGTTTAAAATTAATAACTTAACATTGACAGATTTTTGTGAGAGACGCCAACTCCAACGATTCTATGAGTCACTGGTGCACCGCAAGCATGACGTCACGGCCTGCCGCATGTTTTCCTTCAACTTCGCCTACATCACCACCCTGGTGGCCGTCGTCTTTAACTACTGCATCATTTTAAAAAATGAATAATATTAGCTTAACTTGATGATTATTGGGATTTTGTTATACCTACTAGATTTTTGGATATAACATAGATTAAAATGTAGATTTGGATTGGATTATCTCTTATATATATGTCACAATTATAAAAATTATTTCCGCATGAGTTCGTTCTCTTCTTCCACCCAGGGTACAAAATAAATTAAAATTTTATTCACAAATTATAATTGTACGGCTGTAGACAAGCAACACATTTTAAAAAATAAATGAAGCAAATAGGTACGCAGAAAAATTATATCTTTCAAAAAATTGTATGCAATTACTGGGACTCGAGCCCGGCACTTCGTATTGCCGGTAGAGAACTTTGACCGATTAAGCGTGATGACCTATACAGAAGTCATTTAAATTTCACCTACAGTGAGAAATCTATACTCCCGGTTAACTTGTGTCTTCTTCTTTCCCTCAACTCGCCACATTTAAGCTATATAATAGCAAATTTCTAGAATGTCAATGGTATTAACTTGTAACGAAATATTCCCTATTCTATAATATTGTTTTACTGCTTTCTATGAAATAATGTTTAAACTTGTTTAATAGCACACATCATTCTTGAAGGGTGGATTGCCTGTTTGAAAGAAGAAGAAGAAGAAGAGAAATCTATTTTAATTTTAATTTGTTAACTTTGTTTTATTAATCACTTATTGAGTTTAAATACATCTACCGGTTTCGAAAAACACCATTTTTTTCTTCAGGATGTCAATACTAACTAAAAGCATACATTATTGTTTCTTTACCAGAATCTAATTTTTATTTTTATTTATAAATCAAATTGTTACTTAATATAAATTTACTCGAATAATTTTTTGGAAAATTTTTTAGAATGGGACTCGTAGTTAAATTTAGTTGGTTGTTTATAATTTTTTGATTAGTTTTGCTAATTTCAAAAGTATTAGAAATCTTATTTGCAATCTGCTAATCTTGTACCGTGATGCAATATTGCTAAAGATCTTTCAAGAAAAATGAACAATACGCTGGAAAAGAAAACTGCATCAAAATTGGTTCAGCCCTTCTCAATTTTTAAGGTAACAGACACGTTGCCTTTAATAATATAAATATTCTGTCAATAAAGACGGGAAATTAATATTTTTTAATTATGAACGAAAATATAGTTACAATATAATTCATTCTAACGCATACTTACATGTAATACAATTGGTACTAAATTTTGTTTGTTTTATGTTGCCGTGCGATACGGTTAGCTGTCAATATATGGGCATAATTATACATCTAGGATACACAGACATATTGGTATATTTAAATATGAAATTAAAATTCACTGTGTGTGATAGATAATAGTAATAAAAAATAAGAAACGTGTTCAGTGTTGTATTTGGTCTGTTATCAAAGAGTTATAAAATAAACATGAAATTAAAAAAAAAAAGTGTTTCATTTCCTTTAATACCTATGTATTTACTGAAAAATATTTCCCTGAAATAACAAATCTGAAGTAAAACAGAGTTGTCCTGGCACCCTTTGTTCATTGGATATGATCTGTACATAATAGTAACTTAGAATAAAATTTGATAATTTGGTCTCCATTCTAAAAAGTTCAACGATTAAAAATCCGAAACATGAATTTTAAAGTAAATTAACTTTAAATTTTCTATTCCCGCTGAATAAATGAATTATGATTTTTAATGGGCTTTTTGTGTGAATTATTATTTTTATACCATGTACGTATAATACAAAACCACTGGCACTGTTTCATGTAAGTATTTCAAATACAAATTACAGTAATATGTACATCTATGATTATACAAAGACTATCAGGCTTGAGAACGAGGTCAATTTGATCGATATATTCCAATGGTTAATGTTTAACTACATGTTAGTGTGGTGTTTTCGATGCTGTATTGAGGTAATGGTATAATTGATCACAGTATTTGAGCCGTTCTATGTTTAGTATAAATTGTTATTACTAGCAGGAAAGCAATCGGCTATCGCCGGTCGCTTGCTGTTAGGCTTTACGAGTGACTGTTATGGCAGCTTCGTGGTTGATGGACAGTAGTAACCGCTGCGCAGTCAGGGCTTCTATTGAATATATATTTCAATGAGGAAATCCCTTATTATATTGTTTTAACAGTAGTGCATTGTGCATTCTTATTAAATTGCTTTAGATTAAATATTGATTCCATTTATGCCCTGGCCGCGCAGAGGTCACCCCAAGGCACACAGCGGCCACTATAATAGCCGTCTGTAGGTCCTAGCAACAAGCAATTGACTATCGTCGATTGCTTTTCTGCTAGTACATTCTGTATTGCCCTCCCTGGAATCGTACAAACGGTGTTCTTACATATCAACTATGAAATATATATATCCATTATTCCATTAGTCATTCTTGAAAAAACTGTGATTATGTTTACATATATGATTATTGAACAAATGTAAACTTAATCATGAACATACAGTAACATAAAATTCAGATAAAAGATAGGGAAGCGCAATATTATTAATATATGGATTTGTTATTTTATTGTCAATATTGTCTTATGTGTAATATTAAATGCATATGTGTACACCTGTGTATATTGATATATAATGGTTTTATGTAAAAGCTTATGAGGGCTTTAATAAATTAAATAAATAAATATTTCAGTGAGACTTAATTTTTTTCTAATAGCAAGATAATAAATACATTCTTAAAATAAAACATTGAATGAAAGTTATTAGAATTTCAGGCCATTTAGGTACACATATGTACTATCTATTGCAGAAGGTCTTCCGACGCAACTTTGCAACTAACATCGATCATGAATAGGAGACTCCAAAATCACCCTCACCCATTTTATTATTAAACCCCCATAATAAGTATGAACAGTGAGATATATTAACAGTGCCTTTATAGGTAAAAATCCAGTAATTTGTGTGTTCTTTAACATATTCTAATATTGTTAAAATAATATACTGGTCAAAATAAGAAAAATATATAAAGAATGAAAAATATGGATTTTTCAGGCGTATTCTAGTATAATGCATTAAAAACATTTTACAGATAAATAATATTGCTTTGACTAATTTACAACAAAATTCAGATTCTCATTGAGTTGACATATAATATGCTGTTTTAAGGAAAAATGAATTATCAAATTTGGTCGATAGATGCCGATGTTGGAGTGGTACTAGAAGCGAGTCCATGTAATAACATATATATAATTTTTTAAAAATTGAATAAATATGGAGATTGAGGGGTGAGAATTGGTGAATAAAGTGATCACTTAAGCCAGCTGACTACAGGTCGTAAGCCCTGTTCATCATTCCTTTCCGTTCACTTTTCTGTCTCTCCTAATGATCCAACATACTTCTTTCGATACTAGGCTACATATTTATCACTTCCGAAGCTTTCGAGTAAGTTCTAGTCTAGGTTTCACTAGCATAAGTAAGTTAGAAGAATGCATAAACAGTACTTATCCTAAGTTAGTGGGTATTAAATATTTTATTATATTTAATCTTCCATAAATACTCTAGTTTCCACTATAGTTTGATTCTTCTTGTTATTTCCTTAGTTCTTTTAAATTTGTCTTGGATATTTTATATGTATCGTGTACGGCTTTTATTTAATATATCCGAATTAACTAGCAGATATTAAACGCTATTGTTATAAATAAAATAGACGTAGGAAAATTAATCAATAATTTCTAGGAATTTTGTGTACTTATTACGTTCGTTACTATGGTAGTTCATCAATATTAAGACAAATACAGTTTATTAAAATCCTTAAATTTATATAAATCACTGACTACACCTGATGAATATTTTTTTTGGAGTTCGTAGGAATTACAATATTTACCTTATACTACACGCGGAAGCAGAGTTCTTAACGATAACCCTCTATTAGATCTAATTTAAAAATAATATACCTTTATGTTTATGTGTGAATGATTTATCTTATTTATTTAACTAGCTTAACTTCGACAGAAAGGTGCGAATTATCTTTCAATTTAAATATTGACTTCACAACTTGAGAATTTGTAGTCTTGCCTCCATCTTATTTTATATACATATATCCGCCAATTTATTGACTCATCACATTAATTCAGAATTCACGTTAAACTGGGGCGCGTTGTAACGGGGTTTCGGTATATAAATCAATACAATCTAAAATCGTAATGGTATTAATAAATAAATACAGCATGTTTAAAATAAACATAATATTCAAATATGACTGAGTATTTTTCATTAATTCTTAAATTCCTAATATAAAATAATATTTACATAATATTCGATACACTTAGAATAATTGCTCAGAGATAATAAATTCAATAAAATTTGACGTACGGTCTATATTTTAAAAAACAATTCGTTATAACAGTACAAAAAACAGAATGTCTTGTGGGAATATTAATCAAGACAAATCTATCAAAATGAACGGGGAAATTATTTCTATTTATTCCAAAATACAAAACGGTTTGTTATTTCACAAAAAGTTAGAACCGGTTAAATTTATTTATTCATTTTGCGGCTTGAGAGGTTATACGATAAATCGATCACGGATTTCAAAAGTTGACTGGTGGACGAAAAGTTATTTATTTTTTTTGATAATTTTTACATCGATAATATTTATTTGTTCGTTCATCTCTGAAATACAGTCCAGTAAATCTACAATAAATCTCATATGCTTTATGTTGATGAACTTTATAGCAATCACTAGTATAATTGTTGGTTGGCTATCGAATATGGATTCAAAAAAAATTTTAAAAGTGTTAAAAAATTTCGATTTTATTGAAAATACATTTCCGAAACTCAATGGCTTTCTTTACAACTCCAACATATTAAATATCTGTTGTAATTTACTTTTCTTATGTGTGTTTATGGCGCAACAAATAAATAATGTCTGTACGCGAAGTAGCGCGTTCAAACCATACATGATTTTTGGTTTAATTTGGGCTTTTTTTTTCGGGTTGATAACGAATTATTCAGTGTATCAATTTTGCGTATTGATGAATTTAATTAGTTCTTACACAAATATTTTAAATATTTCTATATGTTGTATGTATAACGAGCCTGAATATCACTATGAGTACAGTGATTCGTTCATGTTTTTAATAAAAAAGAAGATATTTCAATATGCAGTAGTTGATTGTTCAATGCAATCCCAAATACAATATTGCAATATTAGTAGTATGATAAAAATATGTGATAAATTACTCGACACTTTGGAGACAACGCTTAGAAAAAATGATTTTGTTGTGAGTAAAATATTTAATATACTCATGCGCATTTTGATTTTATTACTGCAAATTTAAATTTTAATGTGATATTTGTGTCTGGGTGCACTTATAGTGTATTTTTGAAAAAAAAATATCGACTGCATGTCAGGTTTACAAATTTTCTTAGAATATCAAATTTATAAATTGTTGTAATGTTAATAAATTACATTTTTGTTTAATTTTATACATGTGTAAAGTTTCTCTTGTCAGTCGAAGTAAGTAAGATAAGCGGTACACTATGGAGTCTAGGTATCAACACTGTCTGTATGAAAGTGAATCCTGGAGCTGACGAACTGAAATGACGAAGATTATGAGCGAGTGAGTGCTGTAAAGCGTAATTGTAATGGATTGTTTGACAATTTAATTAAAATCTAGATTCTTTTTTGCAAAGCGGAAAAAAAGAGAATGAATTATATTTTATATGACATTGTTATTTAATGTTTATTTAGAAAATAACACGTTTTTTAGAATCTTTAAACGATTTTTTTTTAAATCCCCCGTTGATCACGGAATTTCAATTATCGCGGCCATGTCCGGAACGTATTTTCCGCGATCACTCGGGTAGGTATAGTAGAGCGCTCGGTCCGACGCTCAAATTTAAATGTCACAATATGTATGGGTTGATATATAAACGTGTGGTATTCCAGAACAAACGCGTGTGGCGTTCCACCCTATCCGTCTATCCCTACGGAGAAACGGGGTTAGTTAGCACTGAACCGCCTGAACGCCGATTCTCTGTCTTCTTGAATAGTGAAATCCTGAATATTTAACAACTCTGTTGTCAAAAAATATTATTATTTTACTTTATTTGTACCTATATAATATTATTAATATAATAAACATGTTTAACAAAACACTGAAAAATTTTTTTTGAATTATTTCCATTTAAGTATGTACACATATTTTTTCATTTGTTGTCACATATTGGATTTAGAAATACTTATTGGTGATTTATTTTCGGTTTTAAAATACAATAATAATTCAGCTGAAATTAATAAATTTTCCTAGACATCTAATTATTTCTATCATAACTTCGCAGCTGCTTTTGGGACCACTACCTTTTATACTCCATATCGTTACCGGCGTAACTGCGACATTAATATTGGTGAGTAAAATCGCTGTATGAATTATAATTTTTAAAAAGCATTAATATATTGTTGTTCTTGAAGAATTTATGTTGAATATGGATTGCGTCTGTGGTATACATTAAAAGAAGGCGGTGAACTAGACTAGAACCATCAAGAATATATTTATCTATTGATGTTATTGTATATATATATACATTATTTAATACACAACATTGTGAAAGATGATAACTTTTCTCGCGATCTGAAAGTATGTTAATCCCTTCTAAGGTTAAGGGAAGGGAAAGGGAAATGATAATACCGGAACAAATTAAATGATTCACTTACAAAGATGGATAGAAAAAATATATTTTGCTATATTGATCGCAAAAAATATAATAACACAAAGCCGGAACTTTTTGTTTTGTTAGTGTTGTTTTCGGTCGGTAGAAAACGTAATAAATCACGTTAAATTTGAACTAAATAAAACATTTGTAAGTGTGGGCCGGAGCGAAAATAGACTGAATGCAGTGGATATAAGATCACTTTGGCGTATATGTGGCAAACATTTATGACAAACATAAGAATGAAAGTTGATCTTAGAATAGTGAATAGAATAAAAAAGGATTTGGTCATATGAAACGGATGAATGAGGAATGGTTAGAATGATGTATCAAGCAAGTGTTGATAAGATACTGGAAGATGGTCTTGTCAGAAATCTCAATAATCGACGAGCTTGTATGAGAAGATGCATGAATGTGGATGAGGCAAGTATGTGTGGCCCTCTATTCTATCTGCCCCCCCCCCCGGAGAAACGGCGTAATGGTAAATTAGTTCGTTAATTGTTTTTTGGATATCTTGCAAAGTGATTTATTTAATTATCATTAAAAAATAAGATACTGTATATATACAGTGCACATTTATAAGAATTTTGAATTCATTGACGTCGATATTTTTTTTACATAACTTAGAAATATAGGTCATGACAAAAACTACGGAAGACTTGTATTAACACGGACGTTTATTTTAATTTTATTGTTTGTTTACCATACAGGGTGGATTCTCATTATCATTGATATTGTTTTGGTGGTTACACAGTTTTTTTAAAATACTCGGCATAGCAGCGGCGTGCGAGTGTGCGCTGGATGAATTCAAGAGCACAAAAAGGATCATTGGAAAATTAGTGCTTATCCCGAGGCCTATGGGCAAGTATTTTACTTTAATTTATATTTATTATATTCTATTGTTGTAATATTTTTCGAGGTTAAGTCATACGACGATTCAATCAATCGACACTGACGTTTATTATGTGCGCACACTAATTTTGAGGTTATGCACTTAGTATGCGTTACTCGAGCATATTGGTTTGACATATGTTACTGTTGAGTTCATTTTAACCCCAACATGACACCCAACGCTAAAATAAAATATCCTAGAATGGTCTTAATTGTACCTAGAACGTTATTTTTATATTTGTATATATTTGAATGTGTATAAGGTGTACTCTCGTTAAGCTATTAAGCCCTACACAATCCATTACTAAGAAATAATTTGTAATTTTTATTTAAAAAAATATATGGATTACTTGAATCTGTTACGAAACTAAAGTTACATATTTTGGTGAATCGCTGTAACTCTCCAAAGAAGAGACTAGCTTTTGTGCTTGTAGAAGGACTTACACTTAAATACTAGCGGAATACCGTTAAACGTCGTAACAATACACTGAACATAGCGCTTCAAATTTTTCACAATTGTTACAATTTGCATCATTGCAATATTGATTTAAAACAATGTGACGTGAAATAATTGATAAACTCATTTTTTTAGATTTCTTGATTTAGACTACAAGATATAGAGATCAAATTGATATCCCAAAACTGAAATATACCGCAACTCAAAATCAATATATTTATCATGGCATCAAATTTTTTAACAATCTCCCCATCACAATTGGAAAAATTACGGACTATCATAAAATTGTAACTGAAGTAAAAAAAATATGTACACAGACTAACTGAAACATTAATTAATTCGTATATACTTATTCTCTATACACGAGTCTTACTCTCATAGAGAAGAAACAAATGTTAAAAAAAAATATACATATATATACTTTTAAAATCAGCAATGTTATCTTTGTGGTTAAGATTCATATTTTTATTTATTATCTTTGTTTTATTAACCATTAAAATGAGTTTAAATACACAATGAATCTAATCATCCATTATCACACAAACATTCAGGGTTCCACTCCATGATACATCGTTTAGTCAATATTCCTATGTCAACATCCAATTTCAATATTGAATTGAATACAATTAAAAAAATAGCAGTTAATAACGGGTTTGATAGACACTATTTTAAAAAATAAATTAAAAGAATATAATAATCAATTTTTATATAAATCACAGATAAAACATAATGATAATAATGATTATTGGCGTAGGATTTTATACATAAATAACTTTTCGAATCAAATATCTAAACACCTACCACGAAACATTAGACCGGCATTTTATACAAATAATAGTATAGGAAATTTACTCATAAATTCTAAAGACAAAGATGATAAATTTAACAATTCTGGTGTCTATAAACATAGTTGCAAGGATTGTGCTGCATTTTATATTGGTAAAACGGGTAGAAATTTTAATATAAGAGTAAGGGAGCATTTGAGATGTTTGAACAATAGTGGGTTTTCAGAATTTGCTAATCATTTGATAGAAAATGGTCATGATTTTGATAAAAAATTGGGATTGTCAATTTTGCATATAAACGGTGTAGGTCACAAATTAAATAATTTGGAATCGTTGGAGATAAATAAACCGTGTAAAACTAATCAAAAAATTATAAACAACCAACTAAATTTAACTACGAGTCCCATTCTACAATTTTTTCCTAAAAATTATTCGAGTAAATTTGTATTAAGTAATGATTTGAGTTTGGTACTAAAAAAAAAAAAAATTTTTTTTTTTTTTAAAAATAGATTCTGTCAAAGAAACAATATATGTTTTAGTTAGTTATGACATCCTGAAGAAGAAAATGGTATTTTTCGAAACCGGTAGATGTATTTAAACTCATTTTAGTGGTTAATAAAACAAAGATAATAAATAAAAATATATATATATATATTTAAATTTATTATTTTTTTATTATAATATTACCACCATTTCCTGATATATAATACAGCCAGGTCTTTTACTTCTCGGTAGTTTCAGCAACTGGCTCATGGATGTTTTCCTCTGACATACACTTATTTTACCTTCTATCTTTATTTTTATAACTATGGTTATGAGTCTGTTATGCCAAAGGACCCAAGTAACTATCGCATTTATTCTATTCGTTATGCAAATTAAGTGCGTTAATTAGGAAGATATACATATAAAATCAAAAAAAAAAAATAATAAAAAAAAAAACCACATCATAATTATGGGAAGATACAGGTGTGGAGAGAAAATAATGTAATCTACATATTCAGATACGGACATAAAGCCATTACTTTATAAATTATTTATATTTATTTATTTAAAATGATTTTTATCAGTTATTCACACATTATTGAAAAAATATTTTTTTCAGATAAGAGCGAGAGACGGCAACTGCAGCGATTCTATACGTTCCTGGACCGCCATCAGCCTGACGTCACGGCCTGCCGCATGTTCTCCTTCAACTTCGCCTACGTCACCACAGTGGTGGCCGTCGTCACCAACTACTGCATCATTTTAATAAATGAGTAGATTATCGAATACATGCAATTTTACGTAGAGTTTTAAGTCATCATATAAAAAAACTGATGTTTTAAAATATCAATTAGTACATTTTTATATTATATGTGTGAAAACTGGTAAAGTGGTGGGGAACGAACTTTATAAGAGCCAACAGCTCTCTTCCATCACAGCTTCTCCTGAATAACTAGTCTATCTCTAAAGTGTGTAATTATTATTGACTGTAAATATGTTGTAATAAACTTAATACTGTTGCCTGGACATACTGAGTTTCACTTACAAGAAATCGGGACCCAGTCATTAATCAGAGGATAGAACACCTAGGAAATATGGTGATACGTGGAAAGTCATCATAATATGCAATATAATATTGTGATTTTCCCATACTTAAATTAAAAATATTTATATGTATTATTTAGAATTGTTTAACTTACTGCAAATATTAATAAATAAATATAAATGGATGAACACTAACAAAAGAACACTCCACTATATTCCGAAAATGTTCTGATAAAACCATTACATTTATTAATAACATAATGGTGGATAGAACAGAGAATCGTTATCGAAGTTGATGTATATATTAATACAAGTCATGGTGAATTGCTGTCACTTTTTATTTTACTATTCATTATTATTTACTTAAATGTTTAATATCATTGACGTTAATATTTCTTGACAAATGAATGTCAAATTATTTATTCAGTCAATATCTATTTATTACTGTGGAAAAAATACAATAAAATTGGTAAAATTGCCAGTCGAGAATATATATTATTTTGAGATAGTGTATAATAGATAGAAAGAGCATTTTTCTTAAAACTTTTAACAATTTTAAAATCAAATCTTCAAAAATGTCATTAATAAACCATTTTATCCCTTCCGGTTACCACATAAAAAACGGTTATTTATTTAAAAACAAAATAGAACCCTTGAAATTCGTCCATTCAGTATTCGGCCTAAAGAGTTTTAAGATGGAAGGATCATGTTTTTCAAAGACAGATCGGTGGACGAAAACATATCAAATATTTCTTCTGATCATAACAATCATCCTTTCGGTTATAGGACCGAGAAAATTTTACAAATCGACGATTGGTACTATAGCCATGGAGTTGATAGACTTGACAATTCTTATAAGCGTAATTGTGAGTTGGCTCACGAATATAAATTCGACTAATACTATTGAAGTGTTTAAAAACTTCGATTTTGTAGAAACCACTTTTCCAAAACTTAATGGTTTTCTTTATAATTCTAACATTTTAAATATTGGTTTACACTTATTATATATGAGTTTTTATTTGCTTAAAATTGTATATATTTTAACTGTACATGTGAAAAAAAACAGCTACGATGATTGTATATTGTTTTTTAAATTTTGGTACACTTTTCAATTCACAGTAATGGAATTTTCAGTGTATCAATTTTGTATTTTGATGAATATGATTAGTTCTTACGTAAATATTTTGAACGTATCCATTTGTAAACTATACAAATACCCCGATGATCATTTAAAGTTTAGTGATCCTTTTATGTACCTGCTGAAATACAAGATTTTGCAATACGCAGTCGTAGATAATTCTGAACAATTCCAGTTCGGTCGTCTTCATACTAACAATTTAATTAAAGTTTACGATAAATTA
Organism: Eubasilissa splendida; assembly: GCA_031772225.1. NCBI lineage: Eukaryota > Metazoa > Arthropoda > Insecta > Trichoptera > Phryganeidae > Eubasilissa > Eubasilissa splendida. The sequence goes on along the minus strand of CM062857.1, from coordinate 8,548,711 downwards.
AATGATGCCTTTGAGTTAATTAATTGGAAACATAATATAATCGTGAGTATATTGTTATAATAAAATCTAGTTATAATATAATTTATTTTTTTAACCACTTTTATGAGGTCATTTTCATACACATATCTATCTAAATTCAATATTGAAATAAATGTCATTAAACAAACAGCACTTGATAACGGGTACAATACAGAATTAAAAGAGACGATTTAAATATATATATATTTTTCTAGTTTATTTTTATATAACTCAATAGATAAAACATAATATCATAATGATTATTGGCGCAGGATTTTATTTATAAATAAATTATCTAATTAAATATCTAAACACCTACCACAAAACACAAGACTAGCATTTTGTACAAATAATAATATAGTAAAATTACTCATAAATTTCGAAGAAAAAAAAGGAAATTAATAATTCCAGTGTTCATAACCTTAACTGTTAAGATTGTACTCATATTTAATATATTGGAAAAATACGTCAAAATCTTAACATAAGAGTCAAAGAGTATTTTAGATGTTTAAATAGTAATGGTTTTTCAGAATTTTAAACCATTTATTTGAAAATTATCATACTTTGATAAAAATATGGAATCGTCTGCTTTACATATAAACAATGTTGATCTTAAATTTAATAATTAAGAATAATAAGTCAAATTAACCCAAATATTATAAATATCCATCTAAATTTAACAAGTGCTATCATAAAAAATATTTTGTATCATTAAGTCAATTTTCAAATGTTCATCATCGTAACAATTTATGTTAGGTACTAGATTTATTTATGAAATATATATTTTTTAAATAGATTTTTAAAATATTAAAATAATTTCACATAATACATCCCGATGAAGGATATTATATTTTCCGAAACCGGTTGGTTAATTAAATTTAAATCATAAAAGTGGTTAAAAACATAGTTGTAAATAATTAATGTTGAAATGAGTTTGCAATAAATATTAAAAATTATTATATATTTTTTTGGTTTTATAACAGACAAGATGATAAGAATTAATTAATGTACCAACATAACCCACGCTGTATGATATGCGAATGAAAGTTGATTGAATTCTGTGTGGTAAATCTATACAGTACAAAATTGAAAAATTAGGAGCGAATAGATCTATTCGACAGAATTTAGAAAGGGTTGCTAAAATAGTTTAGGTATGTGTTATGTACGAGTGAGGAGGGGGTGGTAAACAAAATTTATGAGTTGAGTGTTCAAAGGAACACAAATAGAGGCCCATATATTTAAAAGCTTTAACTGTCAATGAGCGCACACACTAACGATGTAAAACATTGAATGATACAATAGTAGTAAATCAGGCCTCTGTGCCTACGCGGAAAATAACGAGGTCCTAAATGGATCAGTGGACTCAAAATATTTTATTTTGACTTCATACCGTACGAAAGTAGAAGAATTGTACATATGTTTCGATACATTACTTTTTTTTTTCCATTATTTACATACAGTACAGTATAATATGTAGTTTAAAATCTGACTCATTTATTATACATTTAAATTATGGTTTTATGAATTTGGAATTTTATCCTCTAGCTGCTTTTAGGATCATTACCCTTCATACTGCATATAATCACCGGTGTATCGGAGGCCTCTAGAAAGGTAAGTCTACAGGTCGATTTTTTACTCATGGCTCTGTACAGTCTGTGTATGTATAATAGTGTCCCAACAAGAGTGGAAAATTAAAATTTGACGCTATTTTTGCTATTGCTCATTAACAGTCAAATCATCATGACAGTTCGATGGTAGACAGTCTGTCATTATTTAAAATGGATTGCTATTTAACACAACAAGGCATTCTTATTATTAAACATTATTTACAAAATGGTGAATGTTTAACTGCCAGGATCCGCAGATTGCGACCAATTTTTGGTAATCAAAATGTTTCAAGTGCATCAACTGTGAAGAGAATAATGGATATATTTGAGGAGACTGGACCGATTACTGATGTCATACTATCGACACGGGTTCGTTAAAGTTGTAGAAAACATCACGACTGTTTGCCAGAATGTGGCGGATAATATTTCTTGGATAGTATGAATTTCGAAGACACGTGGTTCCAACGAGATGATGCCACTTGCCACACATTACGTGAAATAAATAAATAATTGCACGAGATATTCTCTGGTCGTGTAATCTTGGAATTGGCTGCCTAGATCTTGCGATTTAACGGCTTTGAACTTCTTTCTTTAGGGTTTTTTGAAGTCAAAAGCTATTGTTAACAAACCCACAACCAGCCACGCCTTGAAGGAGGAGACACTGTATCACTGAAATCTAGCCACAGTTATGTCAAACTATGATTGAAAATTTCGTTAAAAGAAGCCAAGTGTGCCAGCAAAGCCGAGGAGGGCATTTATCAGATGTGTTGTTTCATACATAATTCTCATATGTTTACTTTATGATTAAATCAAAATTTCAGAATTATGTAAAAAAAACTTGTTGAGACACTCTTTACATAGATTTGTTTAATGTTTAATTATTTTATGGATACGAAATTAAATTATATTAATCATATCTTAATAATAACTAACGACTCTGTCGATGTCCTTCATCAGTTGAAACTAGTAGGTGAAGAAAATAAATTTTAGTTAAAAGTGAACAGTATTAACTACGCGCGGTATACACGACTGATACCATGCGTCAACTGATGTCAAATGCGTTGTTGCATTACTGTTCAGCGTGAAGCGGTCATATAAAACTGTCTTATTCTTGCTTAGATAGCGCTCACGCGCACATTGACGCGTATCAGTAACACAATCTTGAAGTGCCATGATCAAAAAATCAACCTGTATAATATGTGTCAATTTGGTGTATATTATATTAGTCTTAGTAAAATAGAAATATAAGAAGCTATGGTGTACAACACCGGTCTGTGTAAAAAAAAGACTTTCAATTGAAAACGCTAGTTATCCAAAATTGTATTAGATGTGAATTGGGCGAATTTGATATTCATCAACTAAAGTACAATTTTTATGCTTTTCATATAGGATGGATTTTCAATTGCAGTCGCTATAATTTGGTGGTTGCACAGCTTCTTAAAAATTCTCGGTCTAGCAGCGGTATGCGAAGGGGCATTGGATGAATTCAACAACACAAAGAAGATAATTGGAAAATTTGTACTATTTCCAAATTCCATAGGTAAATGTACTATATTTTTGTTAAACTTTTGTGTTTACACGTGGACTTTATAGAATTACACAAGATTTGATTTTATGAATTCGGCTCTAAGGGTAAATAAATAAATATAACGTAGCGATATATCTTCATTAAATTATTTCTTGTAATGTATATATTGGAGAAAAATATAGTATAAAATTCCTTGAGATATATAAATACATATAATGAAATGATTTGATTTTAAAGAAGGTATTACGTATCTGGCTTCTGGGTCTGTTAAGTCATTTTCATCCCGCGTCGCAAAATAATCGTTTTACCTCTACAAGGCATCCCGCGACGATTTTCAATGGCGTAGTTATTAAATTAATCATTTTGCAATTTATATTATCAAATATCATTAAGATAATATGTATTCTGAAATTATTATAATCGTTTCAGATATTTATGAGAGACGCCAACTGAAACGATTTTATGCGTCACTGGTGAGCCGCCAGCCTGACGTCACGGCCTGCCGCATGTTCTCCTTCAACTTCGCCTACGTCACCACCGTGGTGGCCGTCGTCACCAACTACTACATCATTTTAATGAACGAGCAGATGAGTAGTATTACATACGGGTGAATTTGATACTTTGATACTCATTATTTATATGGGGACACTGGCGTGATTTAAATAAAATAAAAAAACAACAAATATTTGGTTTATATAACGAATTGACTGAAAAAGTTACGCAACATCTTTTCTGTACCAGATTAAAAATCCATCAACTAAAATTAAAACACTTACACGTTAGTATTTCAATACATTATTTAATTTTTGATTGATTTATTCGAATGGCAACACATATTATTATTATTGCGCTCTAGAATATTATTATAAAACAGATTGTCTCAAATGTGAGAAAATGAAAAAAAATATATGTATATGTATTTGCAAATTGTGCTTTGTGGTTTATTATGTTCATTTTAATAATAATAATAAAATACAATTTACATTAGAAATAAATAAAAATTAGGCCTTATTTTTTTTGGACCTAACAACAAAAATAAAATAGAATTAAAAATTTTTCGAAAACCAACTTTTACTGATACTATCATACATAGTAAATCTAGTCATCCTTTATCACGTAAGCATTCAGCGTTCTACTTTATGTTACGTTATTCAGTCAACATCCCTGTCATTATTTAATTATTATTGAATACCTTTAAACAAATAGCACTTACTAACGGGTAAACTACATAATGAATAGACACGATTTTAAAAAAGAAATTAAAATAATATATTACTAGTCAATTTTTATATAGCTCACAGATAAAACAAAATAATAATAATGATTATTAACGTATGATTTTATTAAATATCCGAAATATTAGACCGGCATTTTATACAAATAATAGTATAGGAAAATTACTCATACTTCAGGTATTTATAAACTTAGCTGTAAAGATTGTACTGCTTTATATATTGGTAAAAAAGGTCAATAGTCAAAAGCATTTAATATGTTTAATTAGTAATGATTTTTCTGAATTTTCCAATAATTTATTAGAAAATGATAAAATTTTTGATAAAAATTCGAAATTGTCTGTTTTCGTATAAATAATGTTGGTCTTAAATTGAATAATTAGAAATAAATAAAGCATGTAAAAATAATCAGATTATTATTAAATAGATTTAACATTTACTCCTATTCTAAAAAAAATCTAATGATTTTGTATCATCTAGTAAATTTCCATACCTTTCATCATCATAACAATCTATGTTAAGTACTAAATTTTTTAATATGATATTTTTAAAAAACATTAGAATAATATGACGTATATGTTTTTTGGTTAGTTAATCTGTTTTTAATAAACATAGTTATAGTTAAGTGGTTTTAATAAACATAGTTAAATAATCTATAACAAATGAATAAAAATTCTCATCTCTTTCCATCAAAATTTACGTAAAATATTTTTTCTCTCTATTAATATTTACGTAAACAATAGCGCACTTTAATATTAGGGTGTTATTTAAAAAAAAAACTGTTACTGTCGGCTTGAAAGAATACGAATTACGCTCAGAATATGTACTTCGAATTTCACATTTGGAATACTGATGAGTTGCCCTTTATTAATTATTAACTTAGTTATTAAAAAAAATATTTAAAAATTTAACGGCTTTTAAGATAGATTTTGTTTTGTTTAATTAGGAACATGTCTGTGTAGTGTGTTTAAATTATTAATAAATATAAATAATTAATAAATTGTTTTTATTTCACCAATTCCATATATTTTTATAATTACAATTTTTTATATTATCTTATAAACCAGGGGTCGGTGAACTTGATTTGGAAAAGGCCAGATTGTAATTTTTTTAGGTTCGGCGGGACAGATAGTAAATTCGAACATGGATACTATACCTACTACTCATAGAAGAACAAAAATAAAAACAGGTTCAAATTTTTTTTATTATTGAGTGATATTTTTACATAATATTTATACACATACTGACACACAAAAAAAGTATAAAATATTTTAATTTATAAATAAATGTATTATAGAACTGGTTAAATTTTGTACGTATGTGATTAAAACTTCCTATCATTAAATGGTCATTTGTTAATAATGATCTGTATTGCGATTTTACATACTTCATTTTCGAAAATATCATTTCACATTGGTAAGTTCTCCAAAATACAAACATAAAACCCCGTGCATATGATTTTATTCACCGTATTTGTCTTCCGGAAGATACTCATAGAACTGGGTTTGATCCATTTATTTAACTATTATTTTTAGTATATCATCATTTTACAGATCAATCATATCTAATTAAAGGTCTGATGAAAGCTCCTCAATTGTAGACACAAATGGATTTTGAAATATATGTCTTTTACACTTGTATCAAGATCCGAAAAACGCTGTTGTAACTATAGTTCAATTAATTTATCTTACACATCACATCAATAGCATAAAAAAACTGTCTCTTTTAACATAAATAATAGTCTAGCAATGTAGCAAGGATAAAGCAGATTACACATTGGAGGACATACCCACAGCATCACACACATAAAAAAAACATACTAAACAATTTATTTTCAATAGGTAAGTGTACTTGCTATTTGTGCCAACAAAACTTAATCTAACCTTATATATGTTTAAATCAATTAAAAATATATTAATTTGCTTCTCCACATCTTTGTACCAAAGATGTTCGAGAATGATTTGAATACTTAGTGTCTACATATTTTCACATATTTAATACAAAAACCAGCATTGTATACCGATTATTTTGTGAAATTAGATCATGTAAATATTAAATAGCAACAGTTTATAGCCTTAATATATATTATTTAAAAATATTTAGCATACGTGTGATCACAATCAAATGTTGCGTAACATTTATGAATAGTCACCCGTGTAAAAAATAGTAAGATTGTAAAAAAAATCACATGGAATTCGTAAAATACATAACATAATATTAACGTTCAAAGGTTTTTGGTGAAACTTTGAAAAATTGCATGATTATTTTGTAAATACGCTGTTCAACTATATTTTATTATATTAATCGTTAGAACGTTTACCCATTACATCCCCTCTCTTATCCATTTAACTCTACCCCCACTCCACCTTACTTAACTCCAGACATACCCTTAATTACTGTCTGAAAATGTTTTGAACTTTAGTTGAATTGAATTTTTGATAATGGGAAGATGTTCCCGAAAACGTTCTAATGTTAAATATAGTGGAATAAAACAGTGTTTCAACTCAATTTACAAAATAATATTTCCTAAAAAACGCATTACGTAACGCAATATAATTATATTTAAACCTGTTTATTTTCATTTAAAAAAATTATATAATAGTTAGTCACAAGGGCTACTACGGTGTGGACGTAGGCGAAGTTGAAGGAGAACATGCGGCAGGCCATGACGTCAGGCTTGCAACCGACTAATAATAAATAGAATCGTTGCAATTGCCGTTTTTCGTCTGTGCCTGCAATAATGACAAAGTTTAATAATAATAATTAGAATAAACAATATAATTATAAACAAATCAATTTATTTGGTTTCACGGACTGCATTTCAGCGTTGTGTCATTAAAATGTGACCCAAATGTTAAATCAAATGTGACATTGCAGATAGTGAGGTCTAGTATTAATAAAAGACAGACATGTGAATATAATATATAATAATATAAATAATGGACTATACATAGATAAAATAATTGAAAAAATGACCAAACTGACTGACTTGTTCAATAAAATACACGAAAACATACCAAATAATATAAAAATTCAGATGTTCGAAACATACGTCGAGAGTAAAATAAGATTATTATTTATTGATACGTTTCTGAGGAACCAAAAGGAAAACGATCTTAAACAGACTTTACATTGATAATAAAATAAAATATCGAAAATGATTTACAACTTGAACTACCTGTCACCGACTGATCAATTAATCAAACAATGCAGAAACTCACTATCAATAATATATCTAATTATATATTAATTATATAATATCTAAAATATAAAAAATAGTGATTGAAAATCTAAAACTTACTCACAAGCATGCCAATGGCGAAATAAAATACAGTGATATTAAATTACCTACACAAAATATAAAAAAGTGTCTATACTACCTACACAAGAATATCCAAAATCAATTCTACTAGAACAAAAACAGGACAATAGAGACTCATCTGCAACGAATTACCACAACATACAAGACAATAGAACATTGACTGATTTTAAAAATTAGTAATGTGTGTAGAGGTACAAGACAATGAGGCATGTAGAATTATTTCTCATTCAACCATGGATCTGGTAGGTCCTTTTTACCTAGCTGGCTAATCGAATGACTTTTCATTTCAGAAATGTAATTCAATATGAATAAAAACAAAAATTCAACTAAGTTTTAATTAATGTAGGTACTTGCCAATAGAATTTGGAAGGAGAACCAATTTTCCAATCAACTTCTTTGTATTTTTGAATTCATCCAGTACCCCTTCACACACCGCTGCCAGGGCAAGAGTTTTGAGGAAACATTGCAGCCACCATAAATAAATTATCCAGGATCCGCTCTATATGGTACAAAATAAATCGATTGATAATCAGTAAACAAAATATCAATAAAACTCTAAGGGTTGATATATCTACTTGATCTATAGTTTAGTGTGTTGTATTTTAGGAGAAAAGCTAATAAGAAAACACTCCTTAACGTGTATTTACAAAACTTTACACAATTTGTTTTATGTAGATTAGTAAAAATAAAATAAATTAATGACATCAATATTAAAAATATTATTTATTATAGATATTATATCACAATGCAGAACACTTACCAAATTCAAGGCTACTCCAGTTATTACGTGAAGTATAAATGGAAATGGTCCCAAAAGCAGCTAAAAGTAGATACAATTATGACAAGAAATCAGTAGGTTAAATTCAAATGAACTAACTTCAAAATTCACTTCATTAATAATTATTTCGAAAGCATTAGCCGGAGATTACTTACAGATGTATTATCAATTGTATTTACGTGAAAAATATCTATTGAATATGACGCTAAGAGTTTTAATCTGTATTATATGAAAATAAAAAAAAAAACTCAAATGCATCTGTAAATATTTACTATATTATAATAAAGCAATTAGTTTATTTGCTGTACCGATACCGATATTACCCTCATTCTCCGTCCAGATATCAATAATATTGGTACAGAGAAATATATATTTATACGAAGACGTACACGGATTTAAAAAATAAAATAGAGATGCGTATACGGAATATGTGCCACATAAATTTTCTTACTATTTTCAAACAAAGCTAAAGGCTTGTGCTATGAAAATAGGACTAACTTATCAGCAGCCGATGTGTAGCCAATCCTTATTATGTTAGACATATTATATTGTCTTTTACTGAACGTCAGCCAATTATAACAAATTACAGATTTTGAGAAATTAAAGGCAATACAATATTTATTTTATTGTAACTATAAAATATAAAATGAGTTTCTTACAGTCACATTGTATTTACTATTTATTAACTCCAAGTTGTCCAATAATTTGTCGTACATTCTGATCAAAGTGTCGATATTTAATTCACTGAATTGGAATTGTTCTGAATGATTGACAACAGCGTATTGAAAAATTTTGATTTTCAGCAGAAACATGAACGGATCCCTGAACTTGAAGTGATCTTCGGGTCTTTTGTACAGCTCACATATGGAGACATTCAAAACATTTATGTAAGAACTAATCAAGTTAATAAATATACACAGTTGATATTGAGAAAATTCCGATGCTACGTTTATTAAAACGGCTCCACATAAAATATAAATTGTTAAAGTATTAACAGGTTTTGCATTATATATTAACAAAGTACATATACGGAAAGTCAAAAAAAATATAACATAAAACAAGTGCACACAAACATTAAAAATATTAGAGTTATGAAGAAAACCATTGAGTTTTGGAAAAGTATTTTCCACACAGTTAAAATTTTTAAACACCCTTATAGTATTGTTTGAGTTTAAATTCCACAACCAACATACAACAACATTAGTTAAAATTGCATATTTTAGCAATATAATTGCTATGTAAACTATTGTAGAATTAGGAGCTCCGTTTGATAAAAAGCATATAATTAAAATTACAAAAATAAATAATAAGCCTGTATAACATTTCATCCACAAATCTGTCTTTGAAAACCGCGATCCGACTCTTTTATAGCTCCTTAACCCACAAATTAAATGAATAAATTTTAAGGGTTCAATTTTATTATTAAATAAAACACCATTATTAATTTGGTGACCATAAGAATTCAAATATTTGTTTAATGTTTGGTTTTGTTTTATATATTTAAAAGGCATTTTTAACAATGGTCACGTGTATGTCTAAACTCAGAACGTATTTTGGACTCAATATTGTACTTAAATGAGTGTGCTCCAAACGAATATTATCTGTACTTATTGATATAGAATAAATACAACGATAACAAATGGTTAAAAAATAATTCCGTTAGCGAAAGTAGACTTTTTAATAAGAAAAATGAATCGAATTTAACCATTAATGAAATTAGAGATTACTATCTTTATTCCGATATTATTAATGATACAAAAACTTTAATATATATAAGTATTTTAACAGTTATCGGGGATGATTGTCGTCAAGATAAAATGGGATACTTGTAGTAGTTTTTTTATTTTTTATAATTTAAATACTATTCTATTACCATTCAAGATAATAATCGCTAAGTTAATTGTTTCCAGTATGGTTTGAAATTATAAAGCTTCAGTGTCAGAAATGGTTGGGAAATGTTATATTTGTACAATTGGATACTTGGTTGTTTGTCTGATATAACTGGAATGTATCATTACAAGATCAAAAATGAACATACATTTTATATATACATTTTATTATATATTGTTAACGGCACATAGTGAACGAGACTGAAATGAATGACGTATGAAAAGATTTTGATCTTTTGAAGAAAGTAAGTTGAAAGCGATTGTATTAGACAATATTGAAAATAACACAACATACGAAAAATGGTTCCTAAGTTCAGTCAAAATTGGTGATCTCTGGAAGAGGCCTATATCTAGCAGTGAAGAGACAGGCTGCTGATGATGAAGTGATAAAAGTACGGAACAAGCAGAAGACTATAATTAGGTAAATTTAGATAGATACCTATGTACCTAAGTATGTTAGGTACATAGGTATAACTTAACAATATATATACCTACCTAACATACGATTCTCGGTAGTTCAGTAATGTAACACGTCAAGGTGTCAATTACAAAAATTATTACAAGAATACATACTGTTATGATACGAAAATATATACGTATTTACGGAGATGTGAGCGGCAGAGAAAGAGACCGCGCTCCAGCGCACGTCACCTTTTTAAGCCCTCTCTTCACACACACGTCTACATCCACTACATATGGTTCTCGCGCGATGGTATACACACATCATAGTAATCCCAAAGACATCACATATATACTCGTATAATAAAACATGGATTTTATAGACACGTTATGTTTCGTAGTTCATATCTGATTTCAAACAAAGTTTATTGAAAAATTGATCTAGTATATATATAGATCAAATTTGTTAACTATCTTAATTCATACTCTTGTTTGAATATGGTGGCTATTCTAAAAATTCCAAAATTAACTCACAATAAATAAACAACCCTTAAATGAACTCCGTTAATAGTGTATCCAGTATTAAACGTGTCGGTACAAAAATCTTAAAAAAGTGTACATAAACCAGCATAATGGTAATAATGTCTTGATTTAATTAATTTATTTATTTGTTTAATACGCAAACATAAAACATCAAACGCAAATAAGAACGAATATAAAAATGAAATGTTTATGTTCATTCATCAAAAATGTCAACTATTTCCCAAAACTCGATGGTTTTCTTCATAATTAATATTTTGACCGTTTGAGCGCACTTGTTTTATTTTTTATGACTTTCCATGTATATATATATTTTTTTCAATTGAGTTTTTTCATTTTATAATACAAGAAATTATTCCGCTAAAATATGCAAATATATTTTAATATTACAACTAATCATGATCTGGGTGTAAATTTTATAAAATTGATTTTATATGTATATTTTTCTAATTAATATATTTAATTCCAAATCAATCATCATAATATTGAGACTTTAATCAAAGTTTACGATTAGTTAAGTGATGTCTTAATAAATTGGAACATAATGTCATAGTAAGTAAATAGAGGTACTTGTGGTCTAGTGGTTACAATACTCGCCTAATAATCTAGTGGTCGGGGGTACGTACCTCGTTCCAGGAGGCCATCAAGTTAGCCCTATTTCGCACCGCATAATTGATATAGAAATCAAATAAACAATTGCAAGTATCCCATTTTCCGACGAAATTTAAAATCGCCTATAAGTAAAGTACTTATTTTTGTTATTTGAGTATCTGACAATCGATTGATAAACAAAGATAGACATTCTAATCACTTAATTGACGGTAAAATGAATTAATTATTATTTTCTTTTCATTAAAAACTCTAATTTCGCTGACGGAAATGTTTACTCACAAATTGTTATGAATTATATTCAAAACCAATAACCATAGAGCATTATTTATATGCAGCATACCTATATATAATACAATGTCGAGTCTGAAATAGTTTTCACATGGGCATTAGTATCCACTCATGCGTGACTGTTGTTAAAAATGGATTTCAAATATTTGAATCAAAATCAACCAATGAAACTATCAAATTATTTTAATCCCACTAGTTACCAAATTAATAATGGTGTTTTATTTAACAATAAAATAGAACCCTTAAAATTTATTCATTTAATTTGTGGGTTAAGAAGTTATAAGATAGACGAATCAGGCTTTTCAAAGACAGATTTGCGGATGAAATGTTACATAAGTTTTTTATTTACATTTGTAATTATAATCTCATGCTTGTTTCCAAACGAATTTATGAAGTCTGCCATACTTAACATAGTATTTTTTTTAATAAAATGTACATTATCAATAAATATTGTTGTATATTGGATGTCGAATTTAAGGTCAAGTAATTCCATTAAAGTGTTAAATAATTTCAATTTTATAGAAAACATTTTCCCAAAATTTAATGGTTTTCTTCATAACTCTAATATCTTGAATATTTTGGTGCACTTGTTTTATTTAATTTTTTTTTTGACTCTCCGAATACGTTTTTCGCTAATGTATATTGTAAAATCTGACAATAATTTTCCAATTTATCGTTTATTTTGCACAATTTTTGTAAACGTGGCCTCGGAATTTTCAGTTTATCAACTTTGTATATTAATGAATATGGTTAGTTCTTACGTGAATGTTCTGAACGTCTCCGTGTGTGAGCTGTATGGAGCTCCAGAAGATCACTTCACGTCCAAGGACCCGTTCATGTTGCTGTTGAAGAACAAGATTTTACGATACGCAATTGTCAATCAATCTGAACAGTTCCAATTCAGTGATTTAAATATTGACAATTTGATTAGAGTGTACGTAAAATTATTGGACAACCTGGAGCTGATAAACAGTAAATACAATGTTGTTGTAAGTATCTCGCCTATTTTGGATAATATTATAATTTCAAAATAATAATCAATAGACATGAATTAAAGTGTACATATAAGAGAGGGGTTTGGAACATTAGTTGCGGGATGAGGGGCATTCTAAACAAATTCTTTGTGGAAACATAAATCCGATAGTTTATGATACATTTATACAACAGTAAATGTATTTATTTACTCTTCGAAAATTAAATCTTTGTGTAAAAAATACGTATTTTTTATATTATATTGTCAGCGTTTAAATTTTCGTTCCAATCGAGTTATATATTTTGAAAAAGTCGCCAAGCTATTTGATTGTGTGATTGGTATCAAAGTGATCACGTGGGTGATACCAAAATTAAAATATTGAAACAAGGAATTTGCGTTAGTTCATGTCTATGTATTTGGTAGTGTCTTATTTTAAATTCCATCGATTAAAATAAATTCAAAAATTCTTATCTCACATAGTTAACTGTTTATTTTTAACATTTTTATCGTTTTGTGCATTTGTTTTGCGCTATATTGTAAAGAGTTACAATGCCAAATGTATTTTAAATTAATTAAAAGAAAAAGGAGATTGTATAAAAAACAGGCAGACCCACATTTAGTTTTATGTATATACATACTTATTAGATAACAACTCTCTTCTATTTGGCGCTGCTGCACATCTACTAATCACTTTATTGGATCTTCCTTCATCTTGATTTCCAGTCAAGCATTCTACATTGGGATAGTGGGTGGAGTGTCCAGGAGGAGGGGGCATATGTTCAGGGTTCTAAAGAGTAACTATGCAAAATTTGACTAACTAACCTTCTTCCACCGTGCCGTTTCCCCGTGGGGGTAGACACATAGGATAGAGCGCCACACTCTTTTGTCCTGAGACACAATTCTCGCCTCTTCCATATTCATGCATATCTTCTCATACAAGCTAGCCGATTATTGAGGCTTCTAACAGGACGACCTTTCAGTATCTGGTGTACCTGGTTGTGCCAAGTGTTCCGCGGACGTACTGTCCATATATCTCTCTTACCATTCTCTCCTCATTCATCCATTTTATATGACCAAACCACTTAAGTGATCCTTTCTTAATCTTACTCAGTATACTAAGATCAGCTATACATTTATCCCTTATTTCTTCATTCTTTACTCTGTTGTAAATAGATCTGCCACATATACACCTAAGTGATCTCATTTCCAATGCACTCAGCCTACTTTCGTTTCTTTTCTGCTAGCTTCACGTCTAATTTCCATACATCAGTGTCGGTATCAGGACTCCATTGTGAACCGCTAGTCTTGCCTCAGTTGACAAGTTCCCATTTGACTTAGGTCGAATAAAATGTATTAGTTTGTACAGAATGCAGACAGACAAAACATATCCCAATTAATAAATAAAGATAACTATTTAACATTTGTCGCTGTCTATCTACCAATCACTCTACTCGATCTTCCATCATCTTGGTTTCCATCCGCTCACTCTTCAGAATATTTATACACAATAACAAATAACCGTGCATAAATTTGTATTGGATTTAGGTCAATAAATTTAGTTAACTATGTCATTTTATATTAATTAATTCAATCCGGATAATCGAGGTCCAGATAATCAAGGTTCTACTGTATATGATACTTTACTGTATCATCTTGGTGCAAGACTGCCGATTATTTTCAAAAATCGCTCGTCGTATGTTCGCAATATTTGTTATGATTAGTCAGAGAATACCTCTTATGATTGCATTCGACTATTTTCTGTATCCTCTTCATCTAGTGAAAAACGTTATTTTTTTACTACTGGGTTTACTAACATATTTAAAAAAAATTACGAAACACACTGAGATTTAAGTTTTGTAGAATTAAATATACACAGTTGTAAGTACGAATTTTGTACGATGTTCCGATTCATGTGTATGAGGAAAAGAAACCACAGGACTAATTGACTCGCTCATTTTTTTTCTGTAAGTATAATTAGACACCTTCTGTGTATAGTTTTCTGGGCTGATCTGGCGTGTATATTTGACCTTTCTGGCCGACGTTTCGGATATTCACTTCACACAACACCTGTTTTCGACACGGTAGTGCAAGCTAGTATCGAATAAACGACAGACCTTGCTTTCGACACGGTACTGCAAACCAGTACTTAATCACAACACTAACAGTCATACATCACATCAGCCCTGAGGATGGACCCTGCATTGGAAACGTCGGCCAGAAAGGTCAGATATTCACGGCAGATTAGCCCAGAAAACTATACACATAAGATTATGAAGGGCTGTGAAAACCTAAGAACACTATTAGACACGTTTTTTGTTATCTTATGACATGTAAATACATATAGATATTTTTCACGGGATGTTGATAATATATTTGAAATTCCACGAGAAACTGATTTTCGGCCAATATTTTCGTATATAATTAATAAATAATTGAATATGAATTTTGTTAATTTTAATGTTAAAATAACAATTTGAAATACCAGTGTAGGACTAAACAATACTTAACAGTGTAAATTGCCCTTAAGGTGAACTTTTTTACAAAATGACGCTATAAAAATTATCCAATATTATTATTATTTAATATATAGCAATTAATTTAGTTTCAAAATTATTCTTCTAGTTACTTTTGGGAGCATTACCATTTATACTTAATGCGATAACTGGAGTGGCGATGGATGCGGTTAGTATTACATATACATATATGGTGATATGTACATAACATATAATATTATTAGATATTTTACATTGACGTCGTAAAAATATTTTGTTTTTGTTAATCTATTATACATAAGCCTAATGAATAAACACACCTTAAGACTATTAACGTATTAGTTTTGTTCTATTTAGAGCGGATCATGGATAATATATATTTGGTGGCTGCAATGTTTCCTTAAAATTATTGCTCTGGCAGCGGTATGCGAGGGAGCACTGGATGAATTTAAAAATACGAAAAAATTGATTGGAAAATTGTTTTTTTTTTCAAATTATATGGGCAAGTACTTACGTTAATAATTTCTTATGTTTTCTCGAATAGCGACTTGAATAATTAAAAATATTTTCAAATGCCGTTGAGCATCTTTTATCTAGAGTTTATTGAGCTATTGGTGCAGCTGATGCAGTGATATTTGCCTTGATAATCCATAATCACCAGGGTAATTCTGGTATCAGCAAAGTTGGCCAGAGCGATCTAAGATACTATAAAACAGCCCAGAAAACTGTACACAGTAAAAAAAATTAATTAGATTTTTCACATCTTATAGTTAGAAATACTTAGAAATAGTATATAAAATAATATATAGTTAGAAATACTTTTTTTCTATCGACTACGAGAAAGATCCCCTAAGGTTAAAAAAGGTTACTATGTCTAT
Organism: Eubasilissa splendida; assembly: GCA_031772225.1. NCBI lineage: Eukaryota > Metazoa > Arthropoda > Insecta > Trichoptera > Phryganeidae > Eubasilissa > Eubasilissa splendida. Next base: position 8,532,155 of record CM062857.1, on the reverse strand, counting down.
GTATTTAGCTTAGATATAGACAAAACTTAAAGATATGGACTTAATATATTAAAATGTGGAAAAAAATGGTGGTTAAGGTGAGAGCTACGTGAAAAGTATTTTAAATATTATAGCGCGTAGTTCACATATTATGGCGTTCATATGCAAGTAGTCCAGAGTCGCCATATGGAGACCACAAATAGATTTATTGATACTTATCTGTAGATAAAAAATTCCGTAAGAAAGATCGTGGTTATTTATGAATTAATATTTTGTTACTTAAATTCAAAACACGAGTTTTACAGAAGATTGTAATTATTCAAGTAATTATGTTCTGTTATGGTTTTTAAATGTGCTATCAAATAGGGTAAGGAGTAAGTTGTTCTAAGGTATTACTATGGATTGTGAATGGTCCCCACACAATCCTCAATCTCACAGGTCTCAGGAGTTTGAATTACTCGGGACTGAAACAGAGGTTAGGTTAAACGAGAAATAAAATATTGAATTTACTCATAATATTTGGTCACGTATTAGACGAGGTACAGACACGGTAGCTGAATTTTAAATATCGATTATGAATTGCACGGGTCTGTAAAAGTTCGTTCGGTTCTCAGTGGGGTGCTCAGCCTAGCTAGGCGTGCTCAACTCGCTAGCCCGTCGCTAGATGTCAATATGTATCGACCTTAATAGATTTACATGAGATCATTTTAGATCAACTATCAACATATGGGCGTCACTTAAATTCCATTAGGCTGAAATGTAGTGCGCGAAATCGATTTAATAGATTTGTTAATATAGTGTTAATAATAATAATTGTTTATTATCTTTATTGCAGCTGCCGGCGAAAAACGGCAATTGCGACGATTCTTTGCGTTACTGGTGCGCAGCAAACCTGACGTCACGGCCTGCTGCATGTTCTCCTTTAACTTTGCCTACATCACCACCGTGGTGGCCGTCGTTACTAACTATTACATTATTTTTTTAAACGAAAATACACTATCTTAAATATAATGTGATCGAAACGATAGTAAACAACTCTCAAAACGATTCGGGATAGGGTGTAAATAAATAAAAAAATAAATAAATAGTGATTATATGGAAATAACGGGTTACTTCGGCTTTAAAGTTGCTTAATTAAAATCTAACACATTTTTACACGGGGGACTTAAAATGTTCCAGAACTTTTGATTACTATCACAAGTACGCACAATATTTTAACTAGTAAGTGTTGGGTGTCTACAATTCATTTGAATTTAATATTTACCTTAGAATTAGTTATTAATTTTACCAATCATCAAATGAATCAAATACAGGATACACCACTGGTTTTAATATAGAAAGTATGATAATATATGGGCTCCGAGTATTTTTTATTTATCCTACTTCGGTATGTATTTGTTAGATGTCTAGTTTTGACAGTGATTAGCTTTTGTTTTTTATCTTCTTTCTTTTGTGTTTATTAATTGTAGATTTTGCATTTCTGCAGTACTGTGTGTGGAACTGATAAAATAAGTTGAAACTTCTACGGTTCCTGGAAAGGGTGGGTGTCTCCCTTCTAGCGCCCCTTTTTTGGTGGTAGAAGCTAGTAAGAGTAAAAAAATGATGATAGATGTTGATAGATTCATTTATATTAGATATATATATTGCTTTACAATCTTTACATAAAAAAAACTGAATGTCAGTTTGTCCGCCAATTCTCTATAAAATCGTACAACCTTTGATATATAAATATATAATAAGATGAAATCCGTATATAATAATCCCACATAATATTATCAATCGGTTATTGTTATCATAATCAAACAGTCCCAAAACCCTGCATATAAAATTTCTTAAAAATAATAATAAATTAAAATTTCCTCATGATTACCACTTTTTTTTGGATATTTTCTAAACATAAATACCCGACAATAATTCTTAGAAAATTGGTAGGTACGTGGATTCATACCTGAAGTATAACTGTAAAACATGGTGTCAATGAATTCAGTGCATAATTGTTATTTGACGATGAAAAACTTATTAATAGGTGATTTCAATGTTTTATATGACTGTATTATAAATACTATAAAATATATAACACAAAATTTATTTGTTTTATTATTCTACATTCCTTCTTTAGTCAAATAAAGTATCTCATTATATGCAAATGTTTTATTTTTATGGTAATTGTATTTAATCTTTTTGCTAGGCCGTATTATTGATTTTGTAATATAATATAATAAACAACAAGTACCTACCTCATTAACTATCGATACATTAAAATTATCTCCAATATGTTAATTTAAAGTTTTTTCATTAGTTTGATTGAAATTATCGATTTATAAATATAGATAGTCGCCTTTAATATCATTGAAGGTTAAATTTAATTAATTATTCACTAATATATTGAATATTAAAAAAAATAATTACATTAATGGATGTATTTGTCCTCATGTATTTAATTAAAATCAATTATTTCATATAATTATTTGTACAGAACTTACTCATTTTTAATATCGAGTTTGAAATATTTTTTTACATTAGCGTTAGAACATACACACGCATTGCACTTGTTAAAGATGTCTTTTAAAAATTTAAAACAGAATCAACCAAACAATTACTTCAATTCTTTTGATTACAAAAATAATTATGGTATTTTATTTAATAATAAACTTGAACCCTTAAAAGTCTTCCATCAAATGTGTGGGTTAAGAAGTTATAAAAGAGTTGGATCAGGTTTTTCAAACTCAGATTTGTGGATGAAATTTTATATAAGCTTTTTATTTACTTTTGTATTTATAAGTTCATTATTTTTACCAATTCAAAAAACTAAATCTACGATAGTTATCATAGTAATAATTTTGTACAGATTAACAATATTGACAAATATTGCAGTGTGTTGGATATCGAATTTAAGCTCAAAAAATGCTATAAAAGTGTTTAAACATTTCAATCGCGTAGAAATTTTGTTCCCAAAACTCAACGGTTTCCTCCATAACTCTAATATTTTGAATATTAGTGTGCACTTGTTTTATTTAATTTTTTTCTCATTTTTTCGAGTATATAGTTTTATGATATATCCTGCAGAACAAATTAACACATCGATTTTCGTTACATTTTGTTCCATTTTTATAAATGTAGCATCAGAATTTTCAGAATATCAATTTTGCATATTAATGAACATGCTTAGTTCATACGTAAATGTTCTAAATGTCTCCATATGTGAGTTGTACAGAAGGCCTGAAGATCACTTCAAGTTTAAGGACTCGTTCATGTTTCTGCTAAAAAACAAGATTTTACAATATGCTGTTATCGATCATTCAGACCAGTTCCAATTCAGTGATTTAAATATTGACACTTTGATAAAAGTGTACGATAAATTATTGGACAACTTGGAGTTGATAAATAGTAAATACAATGTTGTTGTAAGTATCTCATGTATTTAAAATTTTATATATACAAAACAATAAACATTGTATTGCTCCTAATTTTAGTTAATTATCAACTTCATCGACTGACTTAAAAAGACTCAGGTAAATTCCGACTATGAGTAAGGGTCGTACCTTTTTCTGTAATTATAATAGAGCAATAAAATTGAAAATTTTTAAAGTCACATCTTTGAAATAAGATGATTTTAATATTATATTAAGCAACTGATTTCGAATTACGCTAAATTTCTAGCTGCTTTTAGGACCGTTACCTTTTATACTTCAAGTTATTACTGGAGTAACGTTTAATATGGTAAGTGGTTTGCGATATATATTTTGTTTTTAATATTGCTGTCGATATTTAATAAATTTAAACAATCTACATTAAACAAATAAAATATAGATTTGTGATTTCAAAAAAAATGAAAATGTTACCATTATTATCAACAGTTTTGGTTGACTGTTAATGAATTATTTTTTGTTACTTTTAGAACGGTTCATGGTTTACGTATTTTTGGTGGCTGCAATGTTTTCTTAAAATTATTGCTTTGGCAGCGGTGTGCGAAGGAGCACTGGATGAATTCAGCAATACAAAGAAGATTATTGGAAAATTGGTTCTCTTTCCAAGTTTCATGGGCAAGTACTATAGTAATATATTTTATTTTCTCAAATAAACACATGCTTGAATAGTTGTTTGCCATTTTGAAATAAACTAGGTAATTTTTTTTAAACAGTAATGACTTCATACATTTTTTTTATAAGGCCTTGATTTTTAAATATTCTGTAAAACAACGTCATGATTATTATGACGTTATTTCAGATCTCCCAATCAATGACGTTATATTGACATCATTCATTCATAATTATATAAACGTAATTGAAAAATGTGATTTAAGTACATAAATAAAATAAGTGCTTATAATAATTAATATTTTATTACCCACAAAAAAGAAACGTACTTAGGGGTAGACTTGAAACATTTACAATAAAATTTGATGTAACGGCATTAGGGCGGAACCTGTGAATCCAATTCAATTATTTATTTATTTAATAGATTTGTGAATAATATTTATTGTTTATTATCTTTATTGCAGAGACCGTTGAAAAACGGCAATTGCAACGATTTTATACATTATTGGTGCGCCGCCAGCCTGACATCACGGCCTGCCGCATGTTCTCCTTCAACTTCGCCTACGTCACCAACGTGGTGGCCGTCGTCACCAACTATTATATTATTTTAATAAACGAACAAATACCGTCTTAAATATAATTTTAATTTGATTAATTATCGATTAAAATGACGTAGTGATTTTTTTACAATCTAATCGTTTTTTTATTCGAGTGACTAAAACATTTCATATTTTTTAGTTTTCGTGAGACATATGTATGCACATTATTTATAAACAGTACGTTACACATTACGGAGGTATTTTATTTATAAATTGTGATGCACCAAGTATTTTCATAATTTTTCGGTACTTTCCGATAATCAAGTATACTAAAAGATATGTTAAAAGTAACAAAGATTATATTATATATTTTGTAAATTTTTCAAAGTATTTATATATTTATTAAAAAAAAAATATATATATACCTAAATAAAACACTAGGTACTATATTACATTTTGTGCAGTGGCGTGCATGGGTATAATCAATAGCGGTTGTATTCATCGTACACTCTTTCAGAAGCATGTTTTTGTGAAAGTGTACCTTGAGTTATTGAAAAATATTAATTGTATTACTACATTTAGCGAATGGATAAAAATATTATAATATAAAAAATTGGCGCGTGTAAAGTGTATTGGAATGCATAGGCCGTTTCAAATATATGTGTGGCGTTCTGCAACATGTCTTTTCAAACGATGACGTGTAGTTAGAACATCGCTCGGCGCGAGAGTTGCCTTTAGTTCATATACATTTGAGGCAGATTTTGCAAAAAAACACGTGCGCAGTTTTATTTATTATTTTTAAATTCTTCCGCTAGATAGATAATTCTTGTTAACATATTAATGTAATATATCAACTAAATATTTAATGTCGATTTTTTTCGCAGAAATTACAGTTATGTACAGCTTTTTTTATTGTATAGAGTATAGAGCGACTTAGTGTTTTTTTAACAGGCTGGAACTCATTTTTAGGGATATTCTTTTATTAGGATAACCTAATTTGTCACGGATAAAAAAATTTTAGAAGATATGAGGATATGGGTTCATTAAATAACAGGTATATATCTTTTTCTAAAATATTTTTAATTTTTTCTGGAAATAACATTAATAAGGGTTATAATACAATTATTTTAATGTAGGTATATAACATACTAATACCTCAAAAAAGGAATAATTGATTTCAGTAAAAAAAAAAGATTTCGCTCTCTAAGTAGGCGGAGACAAATGCAGAATTAGTCTTACGTCATTTATTTAAACGTTGTATATGCATTTTGTATGGAAGTAAGATGAAATGGTGTACATTGAGCTAACCGCTTCGCGTTATACATCTCTAAAATTTAATTTAATTTTTAGACATTTAGTATTTGAGATTCTTTTTTCCCATAACTAGTCATAATGCTTTAATTAAAAATTGTCAGTTTTATATTAATGTTCAATATTAATTATAACAATCAACTTGTCAATTAATATTTGATGGTCGACTTTATCGAAGGCTCTGTGTAAATTGCGCGCGTTAATTCATTGCGGAGAGCACGTAATGCTTAAAGGTGGACATTTGCGGGCTTACATGAGGCTTAATGGCACTGAAAACCTGGCTATGAACAATTTTTTCAAATAGTTTGCTGACTATTGATAGTTTTTACATAGGTCTGTAGTTGTCACATTATTTTTTTGATCAGATTTAAAGATATATGTAATGTATGCATTTTTCCACTGGTCTGGAATAATACCTTCATCGAGAGATTCAGTGAATAGTAAGCAGAGTGGAATAACAATACTGGAGCAGCATGTTTGTATAAATAAGGGAGGGATTTACCGCCATTAGGCTGAAATGTAGTCCGCGAAACTGGTTTAATAGATTTGTTAATATAATGTTAATAATAATAATAATAGTTTATTATCTTTATTGCAGGTGCCGGCGAAAAACGGCAATTGCGACGATTCTTTGCGTTACTGGTGCGCAGTAAACATGACGTCACGGGCTGCCGCATGTTCTCCTTTAACTTCGCCTACGTCACCACCGTGGTGGCCGTCGTCACTAATTGATATATTATTTTTTTAAACAAAAATACACCATCTTAAATATATTGTGATTGTAATATAGAACATTTTATTAATGATTACTATGATGCATGAATGATGCACGTGAGATCATGATTGCAGGATTAGAACGAATAGGTCATCGGAACCCCTGGAACGACGACCTATTTAGTAATGAAAAAAATCTTAGACATTTGCGGATATTTATTAGGGTGTGGGTCTCTCGCTGGGGGTTGCTAGAATAGACGATACCGGGAAGAGCGGTGGCTAGAGAGGCCTAACGGACCATTCCACTGGCTCTCCCTTGTACGTCTTGCGACTTGGACAGGGTGAATTTTTGCCAGACTGTGACCGAGTTCTGTGACTGTAATACGTAAATGTGACGTCTACCATCCCCTTTTAGGGGTGCATGATTTCTATACCTTTTCTCTGGTTACCTTCTGAATTTAATATGATAACGAGTCTCACGTCAAATTGTAAAGGTATGGCTCTGGTACGATGATACCGGAGTCAACCTATGATGGTATTAAGAAGTTAATAACTGAATGTTATAAAAAAAAAGTAATATTGACCAATTGTAATAATAAAGAAAAGGAAAAAAAGTGCATATGAAAGGGCGCCATAATATTTTAGTAACTAACTTCCGGAACTCAATTAAGTGCTCTAACTTTAAAATAGTCCAAAAACAAGCTTTTAAGATTTTGTAAAATATTGCATGCGTCACTTTGTTGAGTGGAATCGAACTAGAGTAAACAACTTTCAAAACCTTTTGGGGTTTCCTTCATTAATGATTACAATGCCGTTGTTTGGAAATAACGGGTTACTTCGGCTTTAAAGTTAAAATCTAACACTTTTTTACACGGAAGACTTAAAATGTTCCAGAACTTTTGATTACGATCACAAGTACGCACATTTTAAACCGTAGGTATTAGGTGTCTACACTTCACTTGTATTTAATATTTACCTTAGAATTAGTGATTAATTTTTCCAATCATAAAATAAATCAAAGACAGGATACACCACTAGTTTGAATATAGAAAGTTTGAAAATATATGTGCTCCAAGTATTTTGTATTTTTAAATTTATCCAGCTTCGATATGTATTTGTTAAATGTCTAGTTTTAATAGTAAAAATATTTCGTTTAATCGTAGATAAGATATATCTATATACAATCTTTATATAAAAACTGAATAGAATCCGGATAATGTTATCAATCGGTTATTGTTACCATAATCAGTCGGTTCCAAAACCCCGTATATAAAATTTCTTTAAAATAATGCGCCTGTTATAATCAAACTTCATCTTTTATTATCAATACATGGACATGTAGTGTCAATAAGTTCAGTGCATAATTGTTATTTGACGATAAAAAAAGTATTAATAGGTGATTTCAAAGTGATCAGCGTGTATCCTATTGCGATTTCTTTACTTTAGTTGTATTCTGTGTTCAATACATATATTTTTTATCTTCTGCTTAATGTTATCAGTCGGCTATTGTTATCAAAAGTTAAAAGTCCCATAGTGATCACAATAAGCGGATTCCATTGCAATATTAACTCAATTTTGCATATTTTTTTTACGATCGCTTGAAAATTTATAGATGACCTCCATTTTACCTTCAGCCTCCCCAACCCCCCGTATATAGAAATATGTATCATCATAAACAAAAATGTATTGTATTGAACGCCATCCAAATTTTTGTTCAGATTCACTCTAGATTCCTGAGAAATCTTCCCCTCACCCTCTTACCTCTTCATTGCCCTGCCTGGATAATTTTTTGCATATTAGTTCCTTAACCCATCACTCTACTCCTCCCTCTCCCAAAACACTATTTTAAATTATAACTAAATCTGAATCCTGAGGAACGCCGTAATGAACGCAATAGTATAAAATTAATTTAAAAACCCATTAGAAATAAATTGCTATTATAGTAGTACATGGATATCTCGAATCTCAAGGAATCACCAGAAAAAATTCGAATTATCCAATAATTCGAAATAAGAAAAAAGTCATTTGGATTGTTAAAAAAAACACAAGTATATACTAAATATTTATTCAAAATTGCACATGTATGTATGAGGTTGTTAAAATACTTAAAACATCATTAAGTAATATGACGCAGTGCATATAAATAAAAGTAAAGTCGAAATTGGTTATAACGAGCTCGGGTATAGCGAGATCACGGCTATAGTAAGCAAAAACTCTTTGTTATTTTAGTTTACGCAAGTTGTCATACAAAAGTGAACTGTCATAACGAGAATGCTTTTCGGTTATACCGAACAAATAATACGGTCAACACATGAATATTTGTGTATTTCTTGGTACTAAAAAAAAGCAATTCTCGAAAAATTAAAGCAATTAAAGTGAAAAAAGTGGTGGACATGCTGACCATCACCATCCGTTGGGTCATATAATTGATGACACTACCTAAGATTTCCGGCCGCTAAAACTTTGACGGGCCAATTTTGAACGCACAAGAGGAAAAATTCGCTAAACAGTTTAGGAAAAATGATTTTACGTATAGCAACAGTTGGTTAGATATAATGAGAAATGGTTATAGCGAGCAAATTCAGTCGGTCCCCTCATGCTCGTTATAACCATGTTCGACTGGAAAAACAAATTAAAAATAATTTAAACGGCAAAACAGGTTTCACACTGGGATTATTTTTTTGAATAATGTATTGCTGTTGCAATGCAATGTAAAAGTATTCGGAGACATCTTCCTCTTGAGGCAGCCCATCTACTTATAAATACATTTGTGATGTCACGTGTGGACTATTGTAACAGCATCTATGCTGGCCTACCAATGTTTCAGCTGGATAGATTACAATCTATTCTAATGCGGCTGCACGGACAAAATATGGAATTTCCAAATTCTCTCATATAACATCCCTTTTACATCAGCTACATTGGCTCCGATTCCCTGAAAGAGTTGAATTTAAATTGTGCTGGTTGATGTACAAGGCGACACACGGCATGGCTCCTCTATATCTTCAAGAACTTAGTATCCCAGACAATTTGAATGGTAGACGTCAAACTCTCAGGTCAGCCTCTACTTCAGCTGCAGGAAGGGTTGTAGAACCAATCAGCCGTTGCCAGAAGTCTAAATTTAGTGAACGGGCATTCGCAGTGGCAGGCCCAAAAGCGTGGAACTTTATTTAAGAAAAAACTAAAAACGCACTTTTTCAAAAAATCATTTCCATAAGTGAAAATGACGATTTTTTAATTTTAAAAAACATATTATGCGTAAAGCGCCCTTGAGGTGAAAGTTTTTACGAAAATGGCGCTATACAAATTATCCATTATTATTATTATTAATGCGTGCCCGCAATGAAGTGAGGAGTGTTCAAAGTATATCCCGCCAACGAGGGTGTGAGGTACGGTGACACGTCGTACATCGTCGGTGTTTCCAAAATTTCTACAATTTTTTTAGCTGATGAACAGATTGTTACGCACGCTTGTTGATTGAACTTGATTGCTAACTTCGAATTAAACAAAATAGTTTGAAATATTCATGTTTCTTTTGTACTGTTTTGAAACGAAATTCACGGGACAAACAAAAATGTTCGAACGAATGATAAAATCGAACTAACAAAGTTCGAGATATCCATGTTCTATCTACTATATTAATTATTTTTTATCTGGAATGCATAAGGTATAACCTCCGACAGTTATTCATTCATATCTCGCCTGTATTAAAGTAGATAGCTTGTTTTCGTGTTATTTAACTAACTTATATTTATATGACTGTATTATAAAATATATAAAACAAAATTGTAGTTTTATTATTCTACATTCCTTCTTTAGTCAAATAAAATCTCATTATATGCTAATGTTTTATTTTTATGGTAATTGTATTTAATCTTTTTGCTATGCCGTATTATTGATTTTGTAATAAAATATAATAAGCAACAAGTACCTACCTCATTTACTATCGATACATTAAAATTATCTCCAATATGTTAATTTAAAGTATTTTTTCATTAGTTTGATTGAAATTATCGATTCATAAATATAGATAGTCGCCTTTAATGTCATTGAAGGTTAAATATCATTAATTATTCACTAATATATTGAATATAAAAAAAAAAATAATTTCGTTAATGGATGTATTTTGTCCCCATGTATTTAATTAAAATCAATAATTTCAGATAATTATTTGTACAGAACTAACTCATTTTTAATATCGAGTTCGAAATATTTTTTCACATTAGCGTTAGAACCTACACACGCATTGCACTTGTTAAAGATGCCTTTTAAAAATTTAAAACCGAACAATTACTTCAATTCTTTTAATTACAAAAATAATTATGGTATTTTATTTAATAATAAACTTGAACCCTTAAAAATCTTCCATAAAATGTGTGGGTTAAGAAGTTATAAAAGAGTCGGCTCAGGCTTTTCAAACTCAGATTTGTGGATGAAATTTTATATAAGCTTTTTATTTACTTTTGTATTCATAGGTTCATTATTTATACCAATCCGCAAAGCTAAATCTACGATAGTTATCATAGTAATAATTTTGTACAGATTGACAAAATTGACAAATATTGCAGTGTGTTGGATATCGAATTTAAGCTCAAAAAATGCTATAAAAGTGTTTAAACATTTTAATTGCGTAGAAAATTTTTTCCCAAAACTCAACGGTTTTCTCCATAACTCTAATATTTTGAATATTAGTGTGCACTTGTTTTATTTAATTTTTTTCTCATTTTTTCGTGTATATTGTTTTTTGATATATCCTGCAGTACAAAGTGACAGATGGATTTTCATTACATTTTATACCATTTTTATAAACGTAGCATCAGAATTTTCAGAATATCAATTTTGCATATTGATGAACATGATTAGTTCATACGTAAATATTCTAAATATTTCCATATGTGAGTTGTACAGACGGCCTGAAGATCACTTCAATTTCAAGGACTCGTTCATGTTTCTGCTAAAAAACAAGATTTTGCAATATGCTGTTATCGATCATTCAGACCAGTTCCAATTCAGTGATTTAAATATTGACACTTTGATCAAAGTGTACGATAAATTATTGGACAACTTGGAGTTGATAAATAGTAAATACAATGTTCTTGTAAGTATCTCATGTATTTTAAATTTTATAGATACAAAACCATAAACATTGTATTGCCCTTAATATTAGTTAATTAAAAACTTCATCGGCTGACTAACTAAAAAGACTCAGCTAGATTCTGACTATGGGTAAGGGTCTTGTACCTTTTTCTGTAGTTATAATAAAGCTATAAAATTGAAAGTGTTTGAACAGTCACATCTTTGAAATATGATGATTCTAATATTATAAGTATTAACTGATTTAGAATTGTGCTAAATTTCTAGCTGCTTTTAGGACCATTACCTTTTATATTTCAAGTTATCACTGGAGTAACGTTTAATATGGTAAGTGGTTTGCGATATATATTTTGTTTTAAATATTGCTGTCGATATTTAATAGGTTTTAATAATTTATGTAAAAGAAATAAAATATAGATTAGTCAGTATTATACATATTTAAAAAATATATATAAAAGTTACCATCATTATCTACTGTTTTTTGTAACTTTTAGAACGGTTCATGGTTTCCGTATTTTTGGTGGTTGCAATGTTTCCTTAAAATTCTTGCTCTGGCAGCAGCGTGCGAAGGAACACTGGATGAATTCAGCAATACAAAGAAGTTGATTGGAAAATTGGTTCTCTTTCCAAGTTTCATGGGCAAGTACCATAGTAATTTATTTATTTTCTTGAATAAACACATGCTTGAATAGTTGTTTGCCATTTTGAAATAAACTAGGTAATTTTTTTTAAACAGTAATGACTTCATAAAATAATTTCATAAGGTCTTGATTTTTAAATATTCTGTAAAACGTCACGATTATTATGACGTTAATTCAGATCTCCCAATGAATGAAGTTATATTGACATCATTCATTCATAATTATATAAACGTAATTAAGAAATGTGATTTAAGTACATAAATAAAATAAGTGCTTATAATAATTAATATTTTATTACCCAAAAAAGAGAAACGTACTTAGGGGTAGACTCGAAACATTTAAAATAAAATTAGATGTAACGGCGTCAAGGCGGAACCCGTGAATCCAATTCAATTAAATTATTTAATTAATAGATTTGTGAATAATAATTCTTGTTTATTATCTTTATTGCAGAGACCGGCGAAAAACGGCAATTGCAACGATTTTATACATTATTGGTGCGCCGCCAGCCTGACGTCACGGCCTGCCGCATGTTCTCCTTCAACTTCGCCTACGTCACCACCGTGGTGGCCGTCGTCACCAACTATTATATTATTTTAATAAACGAACAAATACCGTCTTAAAAATTATTTTATTTTGATTAATTTCCGATTAAAATGACGAGTGACTAAAACATTTAATATTTTTTAATTTTCGTAAAACATGTGTGTGCACATTATTTGAAAACAGTATGTTATTTTATTTATAAATTATGATGCACCAAGTATTTTCATAATTTTTCGGTACTTTCCGATAATTAAGTATACTAAAAGATATGTTAAAATTAATAAAGATTATATTATATATTTTGAAAATTTTTCAAAATATTTAAATGTTTATTAAAAAAAAAAATACACCTAGATAAAACACTAGGTACTTTATTACATTTAGCAAATGGATAAAAATATTATAATATAAAAAATTGCCGCGTGTAAAGTGTATTGGAATGCATAGGCCTCTTCAAACATATGCGTGGCGTTTTGCAACACGTCTTTTCAAACGAAGACGTGTAGTTAGAACATCGCTCGGCGCGAGAGTTGCCTTTAGTTCATATACATTTGAGGCAGATTTTGCAAGAAAACACGTGCGCAGTTTTATTTGTTATTTTTAAATTGTTCCGTTAGCTAGATAATTTTTGTTAACATATTAAAATAAGAACTTTGAATTATTTGCGCGTGAGCTTACATATTTAATATGTAATATATCAACTTAATATTTAATGTAGATTTTTTTCGCAGAAATTACAGTTATGCAGAGCTTTTCTTATTGTTTAGAGTGCACGGCTGGAACTCACTTTTAGGGATATGTCTTTTATTAAGATAACGTAATTTGTCACGGATAAATAAAATTAGAAGATATCAGGATTTGGGTCCGAGCATGCTCATGGCGGATTTCTTGTTTATGGAAAAAACTTTCATTTTTATTACATTTGAAATATTATCGAAACACCACAATCCCTGGTATTATTGCAAATATTATTTACAAGGTCCCCAACCACTGAATTTCCCCCCCGGTATTATGATAAATTCATCAAACCGTCATAAATTTTGGAATGAATTAAATTATTTATAGTATTAATTTTTTTCATAAATTGAATTAGGGATTTTATTAATGTTTCGAAATTTTAGAATTAATTAATTAATTTTAGAACCTGTGAAATTGCTTTAAACTAACATTAACGCTCTCACACATATATAATAAATGCACTGTTTTCTATTTTTATGATATTATTAATTATGTAAACATATGCATTATTAAGGAAATTTAAATAAAAATTGTAAGTGGCTTCTTTTTAATTACTTTTAAAGAAAAATAAATGATTCAAAAATTCTAATTCTGTATAAAATTCTGATTTTTTTTATATTATGAATTTAATGTTATATAATAATATTTATAAATTTTATTATTGATAAAATATCAAAGACCTATGTTCTGAATAATTACAACTTCACAATGAGAATGTGTTCTAAATAATCAATACTTATTGAACATTTTGAAAAATAATGAGAACACACGCATCGCTTACATGTTATTTTATTGGCCACGTCGAGTTAGGGAAGTGATAATATTAATTAGATACATACATCAATATGAATACAGCAGAATGAGACGCAATCGATAATGTAAGTTTCAGTTTCCTACCTTATTTCTGTAGACATAATGTGGTGCAAGATGCGGGCGATGCGGTGTTATTGTCACATTCAACTGATATCTCGATTAATATTTTATTAATAATTTACTATTCACAAATAATCAATATTCTCCGAGTCTATTTCACAACTTAAGATTAATTATTAACTGATTAGATGTTAATTAGCGTAACGCGACGGATACATTTAATATTACATTTCACGATCGCGCTATTTAAATGAATAGCCGTATTACGCGGGTCTGAAAATCTATGGACAAAATCCAAAAACAACAGCAAAGTGTTGTCTGTGTCACGTGACACAACTATGGAATAAATTTATATTGAAGTTTATAGGGAGGTAGTCGATAATTTTTATAAGTATAAATGTATTATGGTGGTTTTGTAATTTAAAACATTATTATGGACAGATCACTTATTTATAAATTTCATTTTATTAAAATAGATTCTGGTAAAGAAACAATAATATATGTTTTAGTTAGTTATGGCATCCTGAAGAAGAAAATGGTATTTTTCGAAACCGGTAGACGTATTTAAACTCAATTAAGTGGTTAATAAAACAAAGATAATAAATAAAAATATATATCATTTATTGTTGCATTACTTTCAAATGTTTGTTTATGGTTGCGAAATCTATCTACACCATTTTTAGAAGCCATTCTTAGATTCGTTTTGTCGTGGCTAGATTATACAAGTGTTGCCTTTTCAAAGATACTATTTATAGTTTACTTTTATACATCTTCTTATGCACGATCGTCGATTGTTGGAGTTTCTAACAGAACCGTCCTCCAAAATTTAATTTTTGATTATAAATTAACCGTAAATATGTCACAATTAGCAATACCGAGTTGACGGCTAATTAAAAACGTGAAAAATCTTTGCAAAAAATTTTCAGCAAAATATAAAAGCAAAGTAAATCAAACACAGTGATATTAAAGAAATATGATTGTTTATGCGTTTTACAAAATATATTATTAGTTGACAAATAATTAATTACGCAATTGTATATTCATCGAAAAAGTGTAGTAAAATTTCCTTCCAAAATGTTTACATAGCGGTTAATTTGTAACTGTTTTAATTTTAATTTTGTATATTTTATACTTAATTTATGAATTGTTTATCAAAAGTTCGAACAAAAAAGTTCATACATAATAAAATTATGCTTTGAATAATTAACTCTATACTAATTCTTCTATCATGGAATACAACTCATTACTTTTAACATAATACGTTATATATTTACAAATGCACGCTTTTGTCGAAACTAAATCGTCAATATCTGATAATGATATAGACGATATAGTTTCATCTGATAATGCCAGATCCCTCGTGGATGTTCCCTGTTTTCTATCTCAAATACTCGTGTTATATATTTCGCTTCCTCATTCGTATGCTCCATATGCTAAAACATTTTTCTTTATTCTGTAAAATGTGCTATACTCAACAAAATTGATACAATAAAAATTTAATTAATCAACTAGAATCGTAAAATCTATTTATCGAAAAAACATTTAATTGTTACCGCATAGGAAGAGGTCCAGTTACAAATCCCAGTAGCAACTAAATAAGTATATAATTTTAATAAAGATTTTGAAATAATAATTCATTCATAAATTGAATAAATTACATTAACTAAAATATTATAAATAATTAACTAATCCAATAATTTTGTATCATTAAATCAATTTGCATATCTTTCATAATCGTAACAATTTAACAATATTTTGAGTATGTCCAAATCTTTGTAGGAACCAATTACAGGGATTTATCCCCTGAGAGATTGTCATCAATCAAGACATAAATATCTCACAGAGACGAAGCTATTATTTGTTTTTATATGGAAAGTATGGAAGTATAATTTGATAGATGTTTCATTGTTATGATGAATGAATTATTTACCAAATCCATACCAATCAATTTTTACTTAAAGCCCTAGAATATTTAATCATCCATTATAACTAATGATTATTATAGAATTACATATATCGATACAGGATGTCTCTGACACCTTTCAGACTTATTTAATGAGATTTGTATTATAATAAGTATTACTAGATCATTTCTGTACGTTTTTAAAATAATTTTATCATACTGTAATTAATTAAAAAATATATCTATAATAGCATACTTCATTTCACCGCGGACTGATATCGGATCAATCATCTGTGCACAGAAATCATCTGTGCACAGAAACATCACTTTTCTAATATTAATAAGTAAATATGCTACAATCAGCTCTGCACCCATTTTTTAAGGATCTATAGTTCAAATACTCACCAAATAATTAAATGAACTACTAAATTCAAGCCACAAAATCAGAACGGTTAATCAATGACTGGATACGAATCCAGTAAGCGAAGAACATACTTACGTTGTATATGCACTTCTATTCAACACGCATTAAACAGTACAAATTACTAATATGTCAAAAGTTCAATTGTTTCATCGTCTAATTATATGATTTTAAATATCCAAGAACGCCACGGAACGGGCGTTCGATCGCTGCTGTTATAATGGCTTCTTAGTCGGTCGGGTGGAGGAATCACAAAGGCGATCCAATGCGCCGTTTTGACTATCTGAAATCTAAAATACAGTTTTTCAAAAGAATAAATAATAACTGGATACTAATTTGGAAGATTTTAATTTTTTTGTAGAAAAAAAAATATATTTCCAAATATTTCATCGAATAATTTACGTAAATTCAGTAAATAACTAATTAAAAGTTCAAATAAAAATACCAACATAGAGAAATTGATACGAAAAAAAATTAGTTTAAAAGTGAAAATGTTACGCAATAAGACCACGTTATGAGAAATTATACTAAACTGACTACCGAAGAAAGGATACAAAATATTAGTGAGTTTTTTCATAGAAAATATTCTTTAACAATAATATTATGTAGTGGATTCTCTCAGGGCTCTGTTACCGAGGGCAAAGAGTTTCATACTTTTTAAAAAATAGCAAAAAACTCAACTTTTTTTCTGACTCTGGTTAATCTTTTATGGTGAAGTAGAGGTTGACCTTAAAGTACAGACTACCTCTTAAAGACAGAGAGATCAAGAGATCATAAGATACAGATGCCTCAGATCAGCCAGAGGTTCTTAGAGGCCCTCAATGAGGTAAAGAGAAACAATGTAACCACGCAAAAAGATTGTGATATATATATATATTTCAAATAATGATACAATATTTATGGTAGGTATAATATAATTTTTTTTCGTACTACGCTTCTCTTAAAAGCCCATGCTTGTGTAGAAAAGTCATGTCATGTGTTGCATTCAAAATTATTGGAATTTATTCAGATGAAAAATAGATATTCCAGCAAAAATATTATTACTCCGGGGGAAGATATCTAGGAAAACTTCTAATATGCAATATATCTGAGTTGATAAAAGTATGTTTGAAATAATGATAAGAACGTAGGACATGAACAACTACATTACATCATTATGCAATCAGTTATGTATATCATGTATTACCTACTTAAAGTATTTTAATGAAAATAAGCAGGGAAATTATCGTTAATAATATATGTAGATTTGAGAAATATTTTCCAACTGACACGTGCTACCAGAAAGTGATTTAATAATAATTATCAAATTATTAATACCCAAACGTTTTGATATAAGCTCGAACAAATTCAACGAATTGTCATTGACAGGTAAAGAGTAGTTGGAGAGGAGTACGCATCATGGCTGCACTTGAAAGCAACACACGTTACTTTGGTATTCACTTTAATATTCTATGCTTCCTCGGAATGGGAATGTACCACCGTGCAGAAAAGAACAACTTCAACAACTATCCACCCATATATTCCATTTACGCATTGTTTAGCACGATTATTAACGTATTCGGTTATACAGTTGCAGAATGCGTGTACGCATACAAAGAATGGGGAGGAGAAAGAGACAAAACCGACCAATTTCTCGCTGTATCCATGTGTGGAATACACGTATTTCACTGTTTGAAAACATGCATTCTTATAAAAAACAACAAAAAAATACAAAAAATAGTTAAAGTCCTAGAAATTGACTCGAAAAAATTTAACGGCGATAAAGAAATTTTAGAAAAATCGAAAAAATTCACAAATCTTTTAAGTTACGGTTTTATTATCATGGGGTCAATAACGATGGGGTGCATGGCGTCGTACAGCTTGATTAAAGACATCAAGAGAACTCGGCTACTGAAAGCGTCCAATTATACGGAATATATACCCAGGGACACGCCATTTACAGCATACGTTCCTTGGAATACAGATGAAAACCTAGGATTTTCGTTTGGCTTTATATATTGTTTTGGCGGTATGATGTGGATAGGATTTACTTTGATGATCACTGACACATTGGTGGCTTCATTAATGGTGCATATTAGCGGTCAATTTGAAATGGTTCAGAAATGTGTGATAGGAACTGGTGACAGAGCGTTAGATATTCTGGAACGACGATTGGATCACGATACATTGAAAAAGATTGAGGATAAACTGGAGATTGTGAGGAAGGAAGGAGGAATTGACGATTGGGAAGAATATGATATTTTTTCCTTGAGGAGAAAACGTTTATTGTGTTACTTTAATGAAGAAGACTTTAATTTGGCCATGATATATTGTCTCAAGGAGTCTATTCAGTACCATCAGCTAATAATAGAGTAAGTTTAATAATTTTTTTTGGATTGTTTTTTTAACAGTTTAATTATTTTTACAATTGATTCATTTAGGAAATACTTTTAACATTACTGAATAAATTGCCCCACTCTTCTGTCAATACTACGAACTCTTCTATCGTCCACATTTATTCAACTTCTCATTGGTGCTTGTCTATTATTGAGGTTTTTCCAACAGGACCATCTTTCTGTATCAGATTTATTGAAGTCTCTATTTCTGGTGCCATCAAAACTCTGTATATTTTGATAGTTTCTGGTCCTTCAGAAAATACATTTCAATTTTCTTTTGTTTTTAGGTTTGCTATTTTTTTTTTACATATTGTCAATATTTGTTAAATTAATTATTTATTTATCAGATAGATAGATATTCTAATATTTAATACCTTCCTCTATATCGAGAAATGATTTTACTTTGTCGTTAATGTTTCAGAATATCACAGGACTTACAGGAGGCGTACAGTCAAGCATTTTTGTGTCAAACTCTTGGAAGTTTTTATGTTATAGGGCTTATTCTTGTGCAAACAGCATTGGTAAGAACTAAACATATGTTATTATTTTGTAATAGGGATCATATATCTATCCGTCTCACTAGAACAGAGTTCATATCGTGGTGGGCAGAATTCTTCTATTGTATATTTTACAATAAGATATTATATACATACACAGAAATGACATATAATATATAAAAATAAAAATAAATACCATGCTTAAATACACAAGATATATGTCAAACTACAATACAAATTGTTGTATCAGTAGAAATGTAAAAGTTAGTAGAATTTTTTTTTCCATGTAATACTTTTCCAATGTAAATTTACGATTTTCAATCTCTGTTTAATTACCTCGAGTATAGTAAGTATTATATAAAGATATTCATGATGTTACATATCTTATCTTCATTAGAGACGCTTGCGGCCAATTTTGTGTTTGCCTGTAGGTACTCTCCTCTTTTTAATGAATTTTAAATACATTATAAAAAAGTACCAATAAAAATAAAATATACCCACGCCTTGGAGAAATAAATATGAATATTTGGCTGTGGCCAACTGGAAATGTGATTTTGCAGACTAACAATTATAAGTTTCCTTGTTTGAATGATTGCTGTTTAGAGGCTATATTATAAAGCAAATATTTATGTGACTTGTTGTTTATTAAATTAAAAAAACTTTAAATAAAACAAAAGATTTTTAGATTAATATTGCGCTCCTTTAATAAACTTAACTTAAATTAGTTAATTAATTAATTTTGTGAAGCTTACTCCATCCGGTACTCTATATGGAATGTAATCATGGATACTTACTGAAGAAATGATAAGGAGACTTGAAGCGTTTGAGATGTGGATCTACAAAAATGTGCTTAAAATAAGCTGGACAGAGTTATAAATTAAGATGTTATGGTTCGGATGAATAAAGAAAAATTAGTATTTAATGCAATAAATATCCGATAACTTCAATATCTAATAGACATCCAGAAACATCAGATCTCGAATCTCATAATACAAATAAAGATTGCTGGAAGAAGGATAACATCATCACAAGAATTTTAGGCAATGGTTTGGGCAGTTTACTGCAGGGGTTTTACGGGCTGCAGTACACTAAATTAATGTCGTTCCTACTAACGTGAATTTTATTGATTTTATTTGAATTGAGCGGCTACGATACATATCAAATTTGCGCTCTCCGATTTTGTCGGAAAAATTCGGAAAATGATTTTAAAGAAAAACAACTTTCTTGAACATTGAAAAAAATTTGTAACCCCTATTGCACAGTCGCAGAGACGTCTCTGTATTGGCAGCAATTGCTCGAGCTCGCTGTTTTGCACGCATGTTTTATTTTAAATTTTAGTTTATTAAACAATCATTACATAAACAATTTGATAATAATATTTTTAATATTTAACGCAAACACGTTGTGCTTATTCATATTTGTTTAAATAAAGATGCATACACGGAATACATGTCACATTAATATTCTTAGTATTTTCAAACTGAGCTAAACGTTTGTACTATGAAAATAGGACTAACTTGCTGGTCTCCTGGAACGGGGCGCGAACCCCTGACCACTAGATTACTAGGCCAGCGTCTTAATCACTAGACCAGCTGTCGGAAAACCGTGGCTCTTTGGCCCCTAGAGTGTGGCTCTGCCGCAAATGACCACGTGCGGGCGCTAATGGTGGTTAATATCGCGAATAGCGTCATAAAATAGTGCATGATCTTTACTTAACGAATAGCGTACGCTATGTCGGCTGTCTCTTGGCGCTTTTAAGTTTAGTTTTAAGGAATGCGTGTTAATTGTGTGTAATTCATGTTCTGTAAAAAATATGTGCATATATAAATTCAACAATAAAAAAACGTAATTTTTATTACATACATTATTAGTTTTATTAAAAAAATCGATAAAAAATTAAAAATAAATCGTATTTGTAAAAACATATTTATGGCTCTCGAAAATATACTAAACCGTTATGCTACTCATATTTGGCTTTTTGGTTCAAGAGTTGGGCAACCCCTGCACTAGACCAACAAGCTATTGATTATTGATTTATTAATTATTATATTAAGATTGTCCCTTAAGGAACTGGTACTTAGAGATTTAACAACGATGAGTCTTATTTTAGGTTTATGTAAGATATTTCATGACATTTATACCTCATTAGAAAGCTAGTATAATACGAAAGTTTTTAAAATACTTTTTACACTTAACTGCTTAGTAATATTTTTGAGACATTTCCCTATTTCCGGAAAAGAAAATAAATTGTATTAAAACGTTGTAGAGTTTTAATGTGCTGCTCTAAAATATTAGCAAAGTGTACTGTTTTTATGATTTATAATAACATATGCGTTAGTTAGTTTGTCTTAATCTAGGATAAAAGTATTATATATTCAAATAAATATAAAAATTTGTAATTCTTATTTTCAGGATGTCTCCAACGTCAAAAGTCTTCGTTTTTTCAACACAATGTTCTACCTGTTATCAATTTTGTGGCAGCTCTTCATACAAACTTATACTGCCAATGAAATCACATCAGAGGTAATATATTAATCTTTTATTTGCTTATGTTGACATATTATTTCCTTAATTATACGATGTTTCCATTATTCATTCATTTAATACATTTTGATCTAATCGTTTAAATAATTGCCATCGACGTCACCGAAGTAAGTTTACTTTAGATTGTGAGGTAAATTCGTGTCATTAGACAAAAAAATTTTTTTTGGCAAGATTCTAGTTTTTGAAAATACAGTCATGAAATTCTTTATCTCAGATATTCTTTGTTTAGAAAGCAGATAAAGATAACACTTTTAGAATTTTCATGTCATTACAGTTAGCATTTAACATAATCAAAATAAGGGTGGTTAAATTTACGATAAATATTAAATAAAATATATTATTTAGATTATAAAGATTTTATGTTGATGATGTTTTTGTACAATAAATATGTTTTAATTTATTTTGAATCATTGCGCGATTCGATGCAGTTTCTACAAATATGTTTTTTTTTACATAATTTTCTTATATGTATGTTTTTTGAATAATAAACAGCAATAGTTGAGTGGTACTTGAGAATATTGTTATAATAAAACGTATACTATTTTTTTTAATGATTTTATTACTAAAAAATCCTATCTATCCACTGATGCAAGCCTCCTCCAAGGATCACCAATTGTCATTATTACAGCTCTTTTTATCCTTATTATGTCTGCCACTCTTCTGATGTCTCTCCATCGAGCATGAAGACGACCAACGCTTTTTCTACTGGAAAGGCCTCCACACCTTCATCATTCCCCACCTTCGTCTACTGTTCATCATCTCGTTGACATACTTCTCGATATATCCAACCTATTCCCTGTAAATTGACGCATAACCGAGCATGAAAATTTTTTGGGTAACATCTGTTACCGTGGTACTCCAATGAATTAATTCGGTACTTGATCTCTCATCTTTTTCTTTTACAGCCCTTTCTATGGCTCTTTGGGCAGTTATTAATTTTTGTATGACATTGAGTGTGAGAGCTATATTTCGTCCTCTTGATTTGCTTTTTCTTTGTATGTTTGATACAAGTATTATATATGTATTTCTTTACAAACTCAATGATATCCGTATTGATTCTCAGTTTTGTTTGTTTGCTCGTTCGCCATAATTTTGGACTGATAAGTTTCAGTACATCACTGAGATTTTGAAGCATTTTTTGTTAGTATTCCCAAATGTTTTCAATAATCACAATATCATCTGTAAATTAATTCTCCAAAATAATATGAAACATAGGAACTATCACAGTTTTGCATTTCCACTTTGTAAATTACGTAAACAAATTCCAGTAATTAATACTGTTAATACAAATTAAATTAATTAAAACATATTTACTTGCTATAGTTGCATTTTTAATATTTTTCAAGTTGATTAATTTTATTTGTATTAAAATTCTACAGAACTATGTTCTGTGAATGCAACTTCACAAAAAAAGTATTCTCTTTAAAAATTAATACTGTTATTGGTAATGTTGAAAAATAACGTTTAAAGGCAGAGAAGGTAGCCACAAGCGCTTACGCCTGCCGCTGGTACTCTACAGATAAAAGGATTGGACGTCTCCTGGTTGTTTTGCTTCAGAAGGCCCAGCGACCCGTGGTGCTAACAGCTGGAAACTTCTCTGCAATGTCCAACAAGCTATTTCTTTCTGTGAGTACATAATGGAATAGATTGATAGTTTTGTCTTAATATTTGAACACAGCTTGAAATCATTTTATTAGAAAAATGTGCTATTATTATGTTTGGAACATATATTTATGTATGTATAAATATAATAATTTTTGAACGAAAATAATGCACTGTGCCTTCCTCACCCCTTCCCTTCCCTTCACGGTCTTGCCACTGACCCAGTCGATTGGCGACTTTGAGGCGGTTATGCGTGTATGGAACAGTTTACAATATTACACTAATTACAACCTTGACGAAATAGTGAGTAAAATATACAATCCACATCTTTGGAGATGTCTGCAGAATCCGGATTGTGGCGAGTGCCAATTTCCTTCCTGTCCTGAAATTCGTCCGGTATCCATTCTTTCTATGCAACAAATTAATAAAAAATAAAAAATCGATACGTTTTTCGATTTTTTAATGTTGCCAATTTTAGACTTAAATGAATCAAAAATGTATGGATTAGAGTGTATTCATGGAGGTTTGAGAGGTAACAATGAAAGTACTGGGTATGTATTTAGTATTGTTAAAAAATGTTTTATTTTAAAATTAATATATGTGAATATCATTTTCCGATAGTATTTATCAATATGCTTCTATTTGCTATCTCAATATCAGCATTTTATTTATATAACTTTGCTGACAACACTGTACATATTAGATATTGTCAGATATGCGAAGTATTTTTCAATTTTTTGACGTTGCGTGTGACACGCACATTGTCTTAAAAAATATCTGTACAAAATACTGCATTAAACGTAGCTCAGTCTACGTAAAAAAACTCTTAATAAACCGTTAATGCAAGTTAAAATAATCAATTAAAATTTGTAAAAAAATTTATGTTATTTCCCCAAAATAACAATCTAAAAAATGACAAGACCTAATATTAAATTCTTATAAGAGAATTATAAAAAGTTTAGCAATTCAAGAAATGTGGTTTAACATAGGTTTATACTTGGAGAATAATACTTTTATTCTATGAGATTTTTGTTAGTTTGCATGATTTAAAATTGTTAATAATGTACTGATTGTCTTAAAAACTGCATTTTCATTCCAGATTATTAAAAGCGCGTACCAGATTTTTACCCTCGTAAGTACAGTGATGAATACAGACAAATAATTGTTCAAAATAATTAATTATATTCTATATATGATAAACCCCTATGAAGTAAAAGGCAACTCCAGAAGATTTACATCAAAGAATTTTGCTGGTCATCTTATTTAGTGACTAAATTATTTTTCGAATATAATTAGTTATGTATTTTATTTTTTATATTTTTCTTATATTAAGTGCTAAGTATGATATTTTTAATTGTCTTCATATACATATGTGCGTATTTATTTAACTTCCATTAAACCTGTAATTTGACATATGTTTCAAGTTATTTTTAAAATGTAAATTTTTGAAATTTGTACTTATTTTTATTCTTTGGTTTTGTAAAATATAATAAATAAAAATTGTATGGTCAGGTTATATATTGTTAATTAAATTATACAATATCTGAGAATGTGGAAATATGTATAAATGTGTGATCTCGATATTTAAGATTTTCTTTTGAAAATCTTCAATTTGAAACCCTGAGTTCCCGTTACATTTAGTAAAATATACATACGTGTCAAATATCATGAGGTCGTGGTAAGTAGTATAAATAGTCTATAACAAACTGTGTCATGTTTGTAGGTAACATTAATAGAATGTTACTGATAATTAAATTCAATTAAGTTCCTGTTATAACGAAGAAACAAACATTATCGTTAAATAATACAACTCAAATGATTATTGTATATATTAATTATTAAAATGTTATCAAAAAAACAAAGTTTTTGGTTCAAATATCACAAAGTTGTGTATGTGCATATCCAACGAAATTAATACATTTTTAAAAATAGATGTATTTTCGACAAGCTTTATAATACGTTCGTAGTATATCGTTATAATAATAGAACGTACACATTCTATATTTCATACAATGCTTTATAACGGATGTCCCAATAAGAGCGTCTTTTTTAATTTCACGTCATTTTTTTTACTAAGTAGATGATTTTTTAAAAATATTTTTCATTTGTCAACCTTGCGATTAGTAAACATGGAACGATACATGAAAGAACAATGCGTTATTATTGTTAAAAATTACTACAAAAATGGAGAAAGTTTTGATTAAACATTTCGTAAACTTCATAGAATTTTCGGTCGAAATTATGTTCCAAATAAGTCACCATTAGAATATTATTTAAACAAATTGTGGGTACTGGTTCGACTGTTGACAATAAGTCATCCATGTGTCATAATAGTGGGCGTTCTTTCAAAAACATTGCCGTTACTGAAAGTGTTACTGAATTCCCAAGTTCATCAATTCGTTATCGTTTCAAGAGTTAGGTATTTCAAGAAGGACCTTACAGCGAAATCTTGTGAAAGACCTGAAGATCTAATTGATTTAAGAACTAAAACCAGCAAACCATTTTAAGCCAAGAGAATTTGTTAATTGGTTGAATGAACATCAGCAAGTGATTTCAAGAAATGTGGATCAGAATTGGCCATAAAGATCATGTGTATTGACACCATGTGACTTTTTTCTTTAGGGATATTTGAAGTCAAATGTATATGTCAATAAGCCACAAACACTCAGAGAGTTTAAGGCGGAGATCCGACGTATTATTGCCACAATAATATCTCAATTATGAGAAGATGTTATCTTAAATTTCATAAAAAAAGCAAGAGTTTGCTAGGGAAGCCGTGGTGCGCATTTCATTCCATACATAATCGGAGCATTTTTACTTTACAACGAAATAAAAATATTAACACTTTTAGAATAAATAATATGTTTAAACAAAATTACCTTTATATGTAAAAATTACCGTTAACTTTTACGATTGCATCGTATAAGCAAAAAATGCATATTTAATGTAATGAACAAAACCATTGGTAAAAAAAACGTACAAATTCTATCTGGACTGCACAATGGATGAATCCAACTAATCACAAGGGTAATCGGCTTATCCATCTATTCCCCGCACCCCTTGGTTCTTCAACAAAAAAGTGTCACCAAAAGAACAATATCAAATATCTCTTGAATAAGAATTGGGCATTGCCAGGTAGCCTCACATTTATTTATATTGAACATAATAGATTCCCCATTGTGTGAGTGTGGAGCCGAAGAGGAAATCATTGATTATATCTTTTTTGCCTGTCCATTGCGAATCACAGGTTTTTTTTACAGTAATCTCGTCAATGGTAATTTTCAACTCCCGGTTAATTTGTGTCCATTTTCTTTCCCTTAACTCGTCACATTTAATCTATATAATGGCAAATTTCTTGAATGAGAATGGTATTAACTTGTAATATAATATTCTCTATTTTATAATATTGTTGTACTTCTTTCTATAAAATAATGTTTTAACTTGATTAATGGCACAAATCACTCTTGAAGGGTAGATTGCTTTTTTAAAAGAAGAAGAAGAAGAAGATCAAAACCATGTAACGGACGACGTCAAGGAAGGGAAGTCGTTGGTAAATCGAACATTGCCTGTATATTGAAAAGTAGCGAGTAGAACATACGTGCATATTATTATGAAAGTGGTCTAAGTCATGTTTCTTTCATTTCGACCTATTTAAAGGTTTGCGATTGAATTGAGTAAAAAATATTTTTGTATTACACAATACAATGTTTCAAAATTTATTTAGTCTACTCAATTTATAATTTATTTCGACGTATACATTTTGCACGTAGCTTATAAGGAAATAAAAAATTGCTAGGTTGCAATGACTTACTCAATTATCAAAATAAACACTAGCGGAATACCGCTGAACGTCGCAATAATACACTGAATATTACATTAATTTTAAAAAATGTGACTCGGAATTTAATAAATTAATTTATATTAATAAATTTAATTATATTATTTAAAATTGATTCCGTAATACATGTAAGATATTGATACAAAACTCATAAAGCACTGTTGTAGTTTACCATAGAAGAAAGAACATGATTTAAAAAAATAACACATGTATCATTTTCGTTTGGGATGGCATTTGATTTTTGGATCGGGGCACGAGTGTAATTATTTTTCTTATCTATTTTAATATTCATGAGCTATTTCAACATTGTTACTGTTGCGTAAAAGCATAGATGCCGGAAGAAACAGGATATTCGGAAGGAAGTTTGCACTTACCAACATCCCGATCTTCTGGCACCTCCAAGGTGGACTGTAAATTTAGATTTTGTATCACAATCTCCGACTGATTGCGGCGTGCCGGTGAGGAAGGGAGGGGAGGTGAAAGGCACAGTACACCATCTTCGTTCAAGAATAAATATATGTCCCAAATAGTTACATTTATTCTAAATGCAAATATTTGACTAATTGGTAAAAATTAAAATTATAATATAATTTGTTGCGATCGCAAGTACTGTATAAATAGATGAGAAGTTGAAAGACGTGTTCCTGCCACCGATACTGGGCTGGCGATGAACCAAGAAGGCATATATGTGCTTAAGTTTCCGTTTTTCTTCATAATCTGAAATCGCAACAGTGTTGTTGAAAAAAATACATATTATTTATAAAATACATAATCCTTTCTAATTCTCACATTAGCACTAGACTATTTTTCAAACTTTTCCCCCCCCCTCTCCAAATACGTTTAATTCTGTAAACACAATACAATATTCCTAAATTATTGGATGCCTAAAATATCAGAGGGTGTATGAAATTATTGGAGTAGTGGGAGTGGCATGGCTGACAAAAGATCAAACCGATATATGTATATATACATATTTATTTCAGATAACATAGGTACAGCTCTTAATGAGTAAAACTTAGTAAGCTGTGATTAGTAAATCTTGTCCATTGATAAGAAATTAAGTATTGAAAACAATTCCTCGTTTGTCAAGTTCGGCAACCAAATCTTTTAGTCACAGTTGTGCTTTTACCTAAGGGCGAATGATCTTTTGAATTGTTTCATTGGTACGTTTTCTAGGTCAGATCGCGTTTTTAAAAAATGGTTTTCTTAAACCAATGCCCACGCTTCGGCACGGTAACACGTGCCATTGTCGAGGCTTTACCTCAAATGTGACGGTACAACTGTATTTGTGCCCGGGGGTTATAAATCTTCTACAATTATGATTATGATTCGTTCAATGATAGAAATATTATTTTTCGAAAAAATATTCATTAAGAATACGAGTCCATATTTTTTTTCAAATAATGAATCAATTAGAAAAATAAACAGAAAAAAATCTATCTATAGAAAAAATAGTGTTGGTTGCGTCTCCTAGCGTGTAATTACTCAATTGTGGAAAAATAGATGTATCGATTATAAAAAAACAGAATATAAGTTCAAAATTTACCGAAACCGTAATCGGTTGATATAGCGTATTGGTAATCCATTTACCAGGATAGAAAAATGTTTAGGTTCGAATTTTGGTACTAACCAAAATTATTTTTTCGGTATATCTTTGTAATTGATTAATTTCATTTGTTTTAAAAATACCACAGAATGTGATTTCATGAAAAACGTAATTGTTTATTTGTAAAATGAATAGTTACTTTGACAGCTGGTATAAGTTGGATTTGATCAATCAGAGCACTTAAATATCATCAAAAGTTTGCACTTATTTCAACTGAGTAATGTGTACAAATAACAATTTACCTGATTAAAATCTAAAACAACAATAATGTGATGCCCATATAGATACAGGTGACACTAATTCCAGTAATAGTGTCAGGCACTAACGAGTTAAATGTTTATATGGCGAAATAAGGTAACGCACTTTCCCAGATAGGATAAGGTCCAGGCTCGAATCCTGGTAGTAACTAAAATATTTTTTGATAAATAAATATATTATTCTGAATATTTTTTAAGTCGGTTAATTTAATTTGTATTAAAAATACCACAGAACCATAGACCAGTAAATTAATAGACATGAAATAAAATGTACATATAAGCGAGGGGTTCGGAACATTAGTTGCGGGACGAGAGGCAATCTACACACATTATTTGTGGAAACGTAAATCCGATAGTTTAAGACACACTTATGCAATAGACAAAGTATTTACTCTTCGAAAATTAAATCTCGGTGTAAACAAGATATATTTTTTACATGAATAATTTTCGTTCCAATATTAGCTATTTGATTGCGTAAGTGGTACCAAAGTGATTACGTGAGTGACACCAAAATGAAAATGTCTATTTATTTGTTAGTCTGTGCACAGAACTATGTTCTGAAAAACTATAACTTCGTAAAAATAATGTACTCTGAAAAAATTTGATAAAAATTCTTACCCAAAGACTTTGAAAAAGCCAATACTTTTCCAATGACTATTCTTGTATTTTTAAGTTCATCCGTAACACATTCACATACTGCTGCCAAACTCAGAAGTTGTACAAGACTCAGTAACAATGTAAATGCCGCTATTATCACCAATTGTTTCTACGACAAAATTAAATGAACTAACATTTTTTAGTGAACATCTAAATAAAATTATATGTTGTGAAAGCCTTTGAAATCTGTTTTCTTCGTTTGATGAATGATCTCACCATGATCTCAAGTAATTATTACATAATCTCTATAAAATGACATAAAGAAGGAGCATATCACATTTATTAAAAAAATAATAATAATGAACTATAGAAAATTAATAAGAATTACCGGGCCCTCCATCTTCCATATAAAAACACAATTTCACAATAATGTCCCAATTAATAATTGTTTTCTTTTTGTACTTGTACTTAATTTACTTCATCGATATTTTTGTTTATTAGAATGATTTTAATTAAAACTTATAGTTTTACTGCAAGTACACTGTTATCTAAGGGGAACATAATTTTTTCACTATTCATTTTTAAAATTAAATAAAACACAATCACTTTGTATAAAATCATGATTTTTTACACGCTAACTGGTTTCGCGTAGCTCGAGCTTTATCAGGGTATATTTAAAACTGATTCAGAAAATTGAAATTAAATACGCCATATTACAAAAAATCTTCATTCTATCATATATGCTAATATAAATTCAACAGCGAGATTATCATCAGACGAACTCTCATGTCGATTTATTGTCGTATACTGAAAAATAAAGTATCAATGCGACAGATGACTTTTGAAACAACTGTGAAGAATCTTTTATTTTTTACTAACGATTTAAGGTTTTACCATCCAATATTGGAGGGTAAAATTAGTTTACTATTGCATGTACTTTCGATGAGTAAATATTTTTTACTATCGATCGAATAACTCGTTTTTGCAAAAAAATTTACTTTAGTAATTATTCTTACTATAGTAAACACTTACCATTGATCAAACAATCGACCCCTATCGTTAGACCATACAAGCAAAAATTTAACAATCAAAGAGATAATAAATGCTTCTGTATTTATGACTTTTCAATTGATACTGAATTATTGTATTATTGATACTGAATCTGATTATCACAATGATCTGGATTATTTCAATTGTTGATAACATGAGTTCTGGTTGGACGAATTAGGTTTTGATGGTTGCCACCGAGTTTTATTTTACTATACGGTCTGATACATTATTAACTTTAGATTATCTCATTATATCTTGTTTCTTACACAAACATTAAAATAACATATAACATTAATATAACAATAAAAATACATCGTAGATCGTCTTACCATTTTCCCAATTTTAGAAATTCCGGTGATTAAATGGAGCATAACCATCAGGGGTCCAAAAACAAGCTTAAAATAATAATAAATTTATTTAAAAAATATGTATACCATATAGTGGAAAATTTTATATAATTATATTATATTAAAAATTGACCCTCATATCATCAGAAAAGTGATGCATCATTCATCATATACAGTACCCCGAGATCGGAGTCTGAATTTCTTATGCATGTTGGCAACGTTATACTAGTGCACTATTTAACTATCTCTAATTTATTTTGTATTTATTTATTGACATGCTTTACATACTCATTCTGAGGCAGACATTTTACATATTTTGTATGATCCCAAGTCTGGAATCCAAGATATACCATACACATCAATAAAACCGAAAAAATATAGAATTGCTTCCTGAAATATCTTAACTTTCGTGGTTTCAGTACTGCTGAGTTATCATTTTCAAAGTTCCATCACTACAATTTTGAAGAGACATGGCCGGTGTCATATTCCTACATAAAATAGCCAACTCCAAATAAAACTGTCCAGATTTACTCAGACGCATATGCATCCGGGTGCCAGCCAGGTCAATCGGAACTAATCATATATTTAATCATACTTTTAAAATCAGCAATGTTATCTTTGTGGTTAAGATTCATATTTTTATTTATTATCTTTGTTTTATTAACCACTAAAATGAGTTTAAATACATCTACCGGTTTCGAAAAATACCATTTTCTTCTTCAGGATGTCATAACTGATGTCGAAACCGGTAGATGTATTTAAACTCATTTTAGTGGTTAATAAAACAAAGATAATAAATAAAAAATATATATTTAATCTTCCATATTGCAACACCAATGCTAAACATAACTCATTTTTATATCGAGCCCCCGTTTATTTCAACTAACACTTCAATGAACTAGACATTTTAATACTCCAGTTACCTCAATTAAATCTAAATTCAATACATAAACCTTAGCGGTATTCATTTTATTTTTATCATACAGATTTTATACCATATCTCATTTTCATTTATATTTCCCCTCACCATTCCGTTTCCCTGGAATATTTTCTTCTTTATAACTTTTATCTCTCCTCTGTTTATATTTTTTTATTCTTATTTTCAACTTTTTCTATCATTTATTTCTGCATTAGAGGAAAAAATACATTATTGTCCTAACAAGCTTTCTATATATTTAATAAGTCAAAAATAATCCCTTTTGAATTAAAATTCAGCATAAGGTCACTTTTATTGTATTCTTGCTCATACATTAAATAAAAACTACACTTACGTCGCTCGATAATTCATTTTCATTTTCAGTGCCGATAATCGGCATTTATTTTTATAAAAACATTAATTTTTATATATCAAAATCCTTAATACAAATATTTTCATTTACATGCAAGCTTGTTGGCCGCTTCCTACCTCGCTATCGTTAACTATTCGTTATTAACTCTACAAATAATTAACATCAAATCATACACATTCGCTTATATTTCAGTTCCATAAATTCCAGTTCTTCCCCATAGATACGCAACAGATATAGTATATGTGTAACGCAATCTGGTACCTTTACCCAATCAAAGTACCCGTAAAACCAATTTTTAAATATTTATAAAAACACAGTCACAATTTAAATAAAATGCAATACTCACAACATAGCTGTATCTTTGATGAATAATTTCTAAATTTTCAGTTAATTTATAGTATATCCTGAATATATCATCGTATTTAAGGTGATTTAATTGAAAGCTTGCTGATGAACGAACCACTGGGATTTGAAATATCTTCCTTTTCATTAAAAACATAAACGAATCCCTGCATTCCAAATTGTGCCATTTGAGCATTTTACATAAATAAATATTTAGAACGTTCGCGTATGAAGTGACCATGTTGATCATCATACAAAATTGATAAGCTGAGAAGTGAATCGATGTGTAGTGTACAATTAACCAAATACGAATTAATATGAATTTAATTCCGAAAGAAAAATTTAAAAAATATATATAAACTTGAAAAATCCCAAATATCAAGTCGAATACGTGTACAATGATGTTCAAATAATTAGAACTATGCACAAAACTATTTATATTTGGAAACGTGCTTTCAATAGTATCGAAATTTTTAAGCAGTTTTACGACACTATTGGAATTTATGTCGTAAAGCCAGGAGCTGATGCCATATACGATGGATGTTATTTGCATTAAAATTTTTGCTATTTCTTGAATATTGGACAAAGAAGTATACCAAGTTACTTTTTGGAATTCATAAATGGCTGCGATAGTCGTCACAGACAGAAATATTCGGTAGATTTTCATCCACAGATCCACTTTCGTAAAATGCGACCCTACTCTCTTACAAATGTCCATCCCCATAATTGAATGAACGAACTTCAAGGGCTCGAGCTTCTTGATGAATAACGGACCATGAACAATGCTGTGGTGTGAAATATTTATTCGGACTTTGTGCATTGCTTTTTTTTTATAAAATTTATTTAAAACACAAAACACGTTCTCTTCCAATATCTCTAAAATAAATAATACCTAATATATACTATTTTTAATGTTGTTACATACTTTTTATTGATTCTTAACCTGTCTGTTAATGTTGTTTACCAATTATGATTACGGAAAATGTATGTGTAATATATTAATAATCTTGTTATAATAAAGTAATTGAATTCCGAATAAAGGTTGTTTTTAAAACATTATATTCGAAATATGGAGAACGAAAAGCTTTCCGAGTAATTAATTACTCAAAAATTGTTCGTCAGTGTTGTTTATTAATATGATTGTAGCACATAAGTAAAGTATATATGTAGGTATATATTGGTTGATGCATAAGTTTTTGCCATTTTTTAACAATAAAATACTTTTTTTTTTTTATGGAAACAACTTTTATTCAATCCAATATAAAAAGGTGTCATTTTTCATTAAAATAATGCCAGACCGCGTGTTGTATCAACCACCCAAAGAAAACTAATTGATCTGAAATGGAAAGTTTTACAGCATTTCCTATACTCCCCGGACTTGGCACCGAGTGATTATAATTTATTCCAATCTCTGCAAAATTTTCTCAATGGTAAAAAATCATGTTCATGTCAAAACATCCCTTGAAGAGTTTACTGTTCTAAAATGCGAAAAAAAATATGAGGAAGGAATTAATAAATAGACTAATAGGTGGGAGAGACGTCCAGCGGGGGGTTGATCTTCCAAGGATAGATTCCCTGAACGAAATATGTTGAACCAAAAATAACACTTTCGACTTTTCACCACACCTTCACCCCCACTCAGAACTGATATTTTCAGTTACGGTCGTAGCACTTATTTCTTTTTTAAACTCATAAGGCATGAAACTGGTGAAATCAGGTTCAGGGTGTATCTTTTGAGAAATGAAAAAAAAAAATTTCAAGACAAAAGACAACCGTCTACATTGTCTACAAATAAGTAGCGTTAAAATGGCAAAAACTTATGCATCAATCTAATATTTGTGTATATATTTAATTTTATATTGGTATTGTATATTATTTTATGTTGGCTCGTTTATTTTAATATATGCGAAATTTACATTCATTGATAGAGAAATAAAGAAAAAAACTTTAGGTTACATTGATAATAAACCTCTAGAATTGACAATGCTGATGTACGTGATATCAACTAAATTTTGTCGTTTATGTTCGAATAATTGTAATATTATCTAGTAGAGAGTGACAACATGGTTAATTTTTATTACATAAAATATTACTATTATCTATAGATAATTTCAAAGCAATTGACGTATACGACTTCACAAGTCACCAATGATCGCTTTCTTTAAGAGCTATAATATTGATATCTCTAATTTAATAAACAGGAAAGTGAATATTTTATTAAACCATTTAATTCAATTGATTTTTATTGGTTGATGTAAAATAACAATATAGTTGACCACGACCCCCACCAGAGTAAACACATATGAGAAGTCAAATGAAAACATGTTGCAGGGTGTTATCCTGGGCTGACGGCGGATCAGAATCTTATAGAAGCTCTTCAGATGATTTTTTGTTTGAGTATCTGAAAAAGAAAACATTTTACTTCAAACTAATAAAGTAAATAAGGTGAATCGTATAAAGCAATATTTTGAGAGGTGGAAACGCGCTCATTGTCGGATGCTGGATGCGATTGTCTATGGTTGACTTGAAGTTGTTATTTTCTTGTCAGGTAGCTTATTCAATTATGCAAAAAATCTTTTTGCTACAATGAATATTAAAGAGGACTCATTCTCATTGTGAAGTTGTAATTATTCAGAACTGTGATGATTTAAATATATACATATAAAATCAATTTTGTCGAAAAATATTGTTTTTGCGCTACCGGGATTTGAATCTGAACCTCTTTCCAAACAAAACCAAATTCAGCAAGAATAAATACTGTGAAAAGACAAAGAGGACAAACCTCAAGCATATACAATATATATAATATACGGTATATATATTATATGCCATATAATATACGGTGAACTTGACACAGAGTGACATATATTAATGCAACCTAATACCGCGACGACACGGCGGCGAGCGCACCACATTAGCAGCTCCACTCCCGTCACTTTTACACAGCACTTCTGCAATAAATAAGCTTGGGTAAATAGCTTTTTTGGCTCACCGTGTCACGTAAGTTGCGGAAACGGTAGCCTAAAAACAATATTTTTCGACAAAATTGATTTTATATGTATATATTTATAATTAATACATTAAATTAGTATTTAAAACAATGAATATAAAGTATGTTTGATTGTTTATATTAATTAATCAGATCAGAGAACGTGTAAAATGAATCATATTTAGTCCCACGATGGATCGATGTGTAGTGGACTCTTGAGACAAAGGAGTCTGGGGACAAATAGATGAATGTTTAGATTAACCCGTTATGTCAATGAACATATTAAATTGTTTATGTTTAGTCCAAATAATCTCTCTAAATCATAGATTTGTTTATATTCATTCCTAGACAAAGGATTTACCGGATTTATATAAGGGTTAAGGGCGTATTTTTGGATTTTTTTAGAGAAAGTTCTTTCTAAATTAATATATTAATTTTCTTATAAAGGTCACCAAACCAAGATACTAACAGTAATTTACATCGCTTAATTTGGACTATAAATTTAAGATCACAATACGTATAGTGTAAAGAGTTTCAATAAACTTTTTAAATACAACTACGTGTGGACAACTTTAATTAACTGATTGATGCTTTCTCATGAGTGAAAGTTGTATCTGTATGGCTCTGGAGGAAGATAACCCCATTTTATCCCTTCATTTACTGAAAAGCATCAATTGGTTTGGTTATACTTCCATTATTATTTTAAGTTCCAAAATAATCCCTTTCTATTTCCAAAATAAGATACTATGAGGCAGCTTGATTGAAAATTGTTGTTTTTAGGAAATATTTGCAATCACTGTGGATTTCCATAGAGCATAGGTGTGGTGCGATAGATGTACATTTATGTCCTGAATTATTTGATTTCTTCCACGTCTTCTTTCTAACCCTTTAGTCTAAAATAACATGGATAAGAAAAATTATTAAAATGTTATTTTTGTTTAGTAAAATAATTAAATAGGGACAGCTAATAAATAATAATATATTTAAACATTTTTTCGTTTATGATTGTTTCAAAATCAAGTATTATTTTAAACTCTTTACTATTAAGGTTATAAATAATAAATAGACTTAGATTACAATTGGTACACTCATAATTTGTCAAATAGTTTCATACCGAATAATTAATGTAGTGTTAAGAGTTTTAAAGTTATTTTTTTGGGAGTGAAAATATAGTTTATTATTTAATAGTTACCAATTTCATCACCCGAAAATGTTAATAGCCGACAGACGATCATCCTCGTGTTTTTTACATCATCCATTAAGGCTTCACTGGCCGCTGCTGTAGCCAGGACGTTTAATGAATATTGTGTAAAACAAACTGCAGTAAGTATTAGCGGTACTGTGTCCTATGTAGAGGTAGAAATAGTTATTTAAGAAGTTAATGATTCATGAATTTTTGTAGTTTCCGCTAGATATTTATTTATAAAATTATTAATAGTATTTAATTCCATAGTAAACTTTTGTTAATAACTAGCGCACAAATTATGGAAAATGCAATTCCAAAAAGAGGTTGTTGGAATATATTACGAACTAATCTATCTACTATTTTACCTTCTTAACATCATTTAGTTATTTACACCATTCATAGCAAATCTTTTATTTGTGATGATAATTCGATTTAATTTTGTATGTCGATTAAGTTATCATTGTTAGAAATACCCAACCAATAAAAGTATTCAATTAATACATATAGTTAAGTGTCAGCTGCTCCACTTTCCCATAAGTCAATCATTTGACTTTATTATGTGGGAGTCTTTCTTCCACGAATCTAATCTTGTATTGTTATCTATTATTAATGTATTGACCAATGTTATATAATTCTATTGTTTAAGACCACACAACTGAACATTATTGTATTATGCTATCAATTGTTGCCACTCAAATTATTACATGGGAATTGATATTGGCAGGTATTCTCATATTTTTAGTACCTGGTGTGGCACTAATATAAGCGATACACAGAGCCTTTTTCAATCAGATTGTATTTAACGTTACGAGAAAGAACTAAAAGTTTGCTTATTTTCAATACATCTCCGTAAATTGGTTATTTGCCCACTAAAAACGCCAAGTCTTCATATTCAAAATAATTCTTCAACAAGATGAACCAACGTTCATAACAATATTTCCAGTGCTAACCTATGGCTGCGATACATGAACTCCCAATAAAAAAAGGACCGAAATGTGTTGGGCGTTACACGAAGAAATAAGAAAAGAAAATTTCCAAGAATTTGTAACTCTGTATTTTGCGACTAAATGATTTATTGTTTCCTGAGCCCATTGTCATTGTTTTCTGGAACCCATTCGAAAAATATGCTTTTTTTATTTTGACCCGAACATTTCTTTTTAACAAAAAAATTGGATGAAATTATTTTATTTACATTTAAAAAAAAACGAATCCTGTGACTCGACATAAGCATTCCCGGGACTCGATAAATAAAAAACCCTATGCGTCATAAACTCGCTCGTGTTATGTATATATGTAATACTTACCCTCTGAACCAACATTCCCATATTTTAGTTATTTTATCTACTAAGTAATTTATATTATTTGTAAACAGATATGTATTGAACAACGCTTATTGATATCATTCAATTTATCTACTTATTATTCCTAGAGGAATAGTATTTCTAAAGTTATGTTTATAAACTGTAGCAAACCCTTCAGTAGTTAGATTGCATTTGAAATTCAAACGAGAAAGAACTGAAAATCTGTTCGTTTCAATATATCTCCGTGAAATTTTGAACCTTTATTGTATCAATAAACGAACTCTTCACAATTACTGAGTCGTGATTTCAAAATCACCCTGTTGGAACATGAAACTCGGAAACGCAATTCCATATAAAAATGTTTGTTTACAATTTATATTTTTTTATTCACATACAATAACTTTCTTAGATCTAATGTGTAATAAGGATAAATCTTAAATTTAGTTTACCACTTATTGGGTACCTCTACTTACCAGTATGATGCTTCCACCAAGAACTACGGTAACATGAATTGCAAAAGGTATTGGACCGAGAAGTAACTGCAAGTTAAATTTTAATAAATATAAATATTTATAATACACAAATGATAGATATATATAGAAAGTATGGGTAAACTCAGGGTAATCACGACCTGTCTTTGACCATTCTTCAATATTTTTCCATTAAATATAATAAAAATAGCATCGCATAAATGAGATATCTATAATTTGTTAATAATAGTGCCATTGAAGGTGAAAATTCAGTAATTGTGTGTTCTTGGACATATTCAAATAATGCAAATTTATAATAGAGTTTTAAGTTTAGTTTAGTTAATTTTAACTTAAATGCCTTATAACTTAAAATAATTTATACTTTTGAAAAAGAAGATTGAATGTGTTACGAAACAATATTACCTACATCTATTTATGGAGCGCGCATTGGCACAAGTCCTTTTCCTCCCGTTCAAAAGGTTCTCCATTTCGTATAATTAAATAAGATAGCATTAAGATAGTCGTAAGATAGTTGTAAGATTTTAATTTAGCTTAAAAAATGATAAGCTTTATTTGAATTATAACCTGGTGGAGGTGCTATCATGTATCTTGTTGTAATAGTAGACATACAAAAAAATTCAATAATTCAAATTTTCAAAATTAAAAATCAATTAAATTTTAGAAGCGAATTCCGATCTACAAGATATAGAGATCAAATTGATATCCCAAAACTAAAATATACCGCAACTCTAAATCAATATATTTATCAAGGTATCAATTTTTTTAACAATCTCCCCATCACAATTAGAAAAATTACGGACTATCATAAATTTGTAACTGAAGTTAAAAAAATATGTACACAGACTAACTGAAACATAAATTAACTCGAATATACTCCTTCTCTATACACGAGTCTTACTCTCATAGAGAAGAAACAAATATATATATATCCACTGATTATTGAAATTGTATTATATTTTTAATATTAATTAAATTAAATTTTAAAAAATAATAATATTAAAAAAATAAATAATAAAATCAATTAAATAAAAATTATTGATTAATATTGTTTGTTTTGTTGGTATAATAATGTTATAAATAAAGATGTAGATAAATACATAAAAATAAAAAAAATCTCATATATTTTTAATCTTGATAATTTAGAATACACAATTATATCAAACTTATAAATTTTATAAAATTTGATTGAAAATTCCTTCTTCCTCCTTATTTGGAAAATTGATGCAATGGATCGGACTCATTTCGGTACAGCCGAACAACCTGGTAAAGGGTATCTCATGTTTGTTAAAATAATGAATAATTCTAATGTTTGGCTACGTAACAAATGATATGTCTTATAAATCTATTTAAACATTACAAATTGTATGAATTTCTCTTAATAATAATACGTCCATGATTTTGGTACTTACCACCAAGTTATATTTATAATTTATTAAATCCAAAGTGTCCATTAGTTTGTTATAGATCCTTTCCAAAGTGACAATATTCAATTGAGATAATTGACATTTTTGGGAATTTTCTATCGCTGTGTATCGCAATATTTTTTCTTTCAGTAGAAACATATATGAATTAGTCTGTTTATAATAATATTCTGGCTTTGTGAATATCTTACATAATGACATATTTAATATATTTACGTACGAGCTAATGACAGTTGCTAAATTAAAAAATTGAAAACTAAGAATATTATTTGACAAAGTGTTGAATTGAACCCAACCAAAAAATAAACAATTCACACATCGGCCGAAGAGTGGAAGTCTTGTGAAAAAACAACCATGAAAGAAGTCAACAATCATGGCAAAAATGACAATGAAATGAAAAGCCTTATTTAAATAATTTTTATTGCGCACGAATCCGTTCAGTTTTGGAATCGAGCATTCTACTGTGTCTAAATTTTTAAAAATTCGTATAACGGTATTTGAATTTATATTAGACATCCAAAACACAACGGTGGTTGCCATTCCCGTAGTATGAAGTAAATTAATTGACAAAGTAACCAGACTTATATGCGATGACTTCCGAAAAAGAAAATTCGGATTGTTGAATACGATATAGGCGACGATTGATAGTACACAAAGGGTAATGTTTTGCATTTTCGCTGTCCAGTGTAAGGTGGTGACATAATTTTCAATCAGTCTGTAACTCCTTAATCCACAGATGGAGTTCACAAGATTTATCGGTTCTATTATATTTATGAAAAGTGAACCATTTCTTAAATTATAAACACAAGTATTTTCAGCTTTAACTCGATGAGCAATTTTAATCATTTTAATATATGCTCTAGACTAGACTCTCGTGACATCAATACATATTTCTATTTGTATTCAAATTTAAGTGGATACATCCTACCGATACAATCCATTAAGTTTCATTCGTTATTTATATTGTCAACATTAATCAAATTTTTTAATCCATTTAGCAGTACTCTATTAGTGTTTTAATTAGTCAAATCGAATTATTGTAAAATAATGAAATAATTAATAAGATGCTTTTACACAGAAGTTTCTAAAACTGCACAAAACATCATTCATCGAGAACACTGAATTGAGAACAAAATTGGCATTTTTGTATATATACTAGGATACTGAGTAAATTTTTGTTTATTTATAAAATTTAAGATAAAACATTCTACCTACTACTAAATAAATATAGGAAATTAACTTACTGACGGGCTTGAAGATTTTAAGTAAATTTAATAATATCCACACGATTCCACTGTAGTTTACTAGAGTTTGATTAGATAACTCGGACAAATTTAGATATTAATGCTAGTTGACTAATAAAAATACGCAGGGTGTATAGGAAACATGGAGCACAGACAGAATGTTTAGACTTACATGTTAGGTATGTACGTCAAACACCATCTAAAATCGAAGAGGTCGATTGATAGGACAAATTCTGTACAGCGCAATATGAAATATGAAATACGAATATAAAATAAAATATAAATATTATTATACCTCTATTCTAATGGCGTGATAGTAAGTAAGTGGTTCAGATGATAAAGAAAAATAAGTATTTAAAACAATAAAAACAAGTCCGAGATCTTACATCTCATAATGCAAGAAAATATTGCTGGAAGTCGGGGCCCTGAAGAAGGAGAATATCATGGTTGAAGAACTTAAGACAATGGTTTAACCGGTCTACTATACAGGTTTTATGGGCCGCAGTAAATAAAGTGATGATGGCTAACACGATAACCAACGTCCGTTGAACGAATAGGGCTCAAAAAGAAGAAGAAGAAGACAACGAGTAAGACAAATGTAGACAAGTGCTGAATGGTGTCTAGAACAGAGTCCATGGTAAGCACAATACCGATACACGATGTAATACCGACAAGAACGCAGTTCTTAAATATAAAAGAAGGAATCTATATCGCGTGATCAGCAATATTTGAATATGTCTAAGAACACACAA
This sequence comes from Eubasilissa splendida, assembly GCA_031772225.1. Classification (NCBI taxonomy): domain Eukaryota; kingdom Metazoa; phylum Arthropoda; class Insecta; order Trichoptera; family Phryganeidae; genus Eubasilissa; species Eubasilissa splendida. The sequence goes on along the minus strand of CM062857.1, from coordinate 8,489,631 downwards.
TTACTGAATTTTCACCTACAAAGACACTGTTATTAAACAAATAATAGATATCTCATAGACAAAGCTATTTTTTATTATATTAAATGGAAAATATATGGAAGTTAATAATATACCGGTATATAAGAAAATATATAATATTGAAAAATATTGATTTTTCAGGCGTTCTAGTATAATGTGTTAAAAAGATTTTACAAATAAAGAATATTGCTTTAAAATATTTAAAAAAATAATAATTAGATTCTCATTGTGACATATATGCTGTTTCAGAAAAATTAATTATCAAATTTAGTCCATAGATGGCCATAGTGTAGTGGTACTCGAAGTATTTCCACATATTAACAAATATATAACTTTCAAAAATTTGAAAGATATGGAGATTGATTAATAGGTGAGGATAGTGAACGTCATATCTATATAAAGTGATCACTTAAGCCAGCCGAAGATAGGTCGTAACTTCCATATATTTTCCAATAAATATAATAAATAAATAATAAAAATAGCTTCGTCTCTATGAGATATCTATTATTTGTTTAATTGACATTACATAATTATCAAATTTCGATATGTTTATTTTCGTATGTATTCTATTTCGATTAAAGGACGCGGCGAAATTATCATATATTATGTATGCAGACTTGAGAAATCTTTTCAGACCGACAGGTGCTACCAGATAAGTGTAGTTCTCAGCACAAACTGATTGAATACTAATTATTCAATTATTAACAAAAACGTGGTGATAAAAGCTCGAACAAATTCAACGAACTGTCATTGACAGGTAAGTAATAGTAAGAAGAGAATAAGATTGGCCATGGTAGCTGCTGTTAGCAATACCCATTACTTTGGTTTCCACTACAGATTGCTGTGCTTCCTGGGAATGGGAAAGTTTCATTATTCCGAAGACAATAATTTCAACAACTATCCACCAGTTTATTCTATATACGCTTTGCTCTGTATATTAATCATCCATGGTTATACAGTCGCAGAGGGTGTGTACGCATATAAGGAATGGGGAGGAGAAAAAGACAAAACTGAACAATTTCTCGCTCTATCCTTGTGTGGGATACACGGATTTCAGTGCATGAAAACATTAATTCTAATCAAAAACAACAAAAAAATACAAAAAGTAGTAAGAGTACTAGAAATCGACACGAAAAAATTTAATGGTGATGAAGAAATATTGAAAAAATCGAAAAAAATCACAAAATTCTTAAGTTACGGGTTTGTCTTTATGGGGTCTACAACAATGATATTTATGGCGTTATACAGCTTGATTAAAGACATAAAGAGAAGTCAGTTACTGAAAGCATCTAATTATACGATTTATATACGCAGAGATACGCCATTTACAGCTTACGTGCCTTGGGAAACAGAAGAAACCTTGGGTTATTCGTTAGGCTTTATTTATTGTACAGTCGGAATAATGTGGGTGGCATTTACATTAATGATAAGCGATACATTGGTGGCTTCTGTGATGGTGCATATCAGTGGTCAATTTGAAATGGTGCAGAAGTGCGTGGAAGAGACTGGTGACAGAGCCCTAGATATTCTGGAACGACGACTGGATCACGATACCTTGAAAAGAGCTGATGACAAACTGGAGATTGTGAGGAAGGCAGGAGGAATTGACGATTGGGACGAGCGTGATAACTTTACCTTGAGGAGAAAACGTTTATTGTGTTACTTTAATGAAGAAGACTTTAATTTGGCTATGATATGCTGTTTCAAGGAGGCTATTCAGTACCATCAACTAATAATTGAGTAAGTTTTATTAAAGTTTTTTTCAGACAGTTTAATTGTTTTTTTACAATTGGTTAATTTAGAAAATACTTAGAAAAGTGCTCCACTCTTCTTTCAATACTGCGAGCCATCAACATTTCCATATCATCCACATTCATTCAACTTGATGCTTTCCGATTATTGGGGTTTCTCTAACAGGACAATCTTTCTTTATCGGATATATTGAAGTCTTCTACAGATGTTCTCTATTTCTGGTGCTATCAAAACTATATTGTCATAGTTTCTGATCCTTCTGACTGAATATTCTGGCTGAATTCTCTTTTGTTTTTATGTTTGATATTTTTATACAGATTATCCATTTTTGTTAAAAATATTTAAATATTTTAAGAGATTCATTGAAGTCTTCTTTAATGCCTATTTATGGACTATTTTTATACATATCGCAGACTATTTATGAATATAAAAAACACTTTATAACTTTATTAACTCATAAGAAAGCTAATTTACTTTTTTTTAAAGAAATACGATGTATAATTGACTACATACTCTTAAGATCGATGTACTTTGGACTCTGCTACTCCTTAATTAATTATGCTATTGCTATTATGCTATTAGAGTCGGCTAAAAGAGCACAAAGACAATTCTTAGGGTAATAAATGGTCGTCCCTTTAGATATCCATCAGATCTTATATTTAAAGAGAAAAATGCCCTAGACATAAGACAAATCTATATGTTGAGACCCGTCCAATACTTCCATGCTAACAATAACTTACCCCAAGCAATAAATCATGGACACAACACAAGACAAACAACAAATATCTACACGTCAGTTTCGAGAGCAACAACATTTTATCAAAGATTCTACATGTTCTTAGCTATGAAACTATACACTCGGCATCAACTGGAAATCGTTCCTTTCCAATAAGATTACACAAATATGAACCTAATATATGATCCAATTGGGTAGAGATCAATCAGAAGCATCGCTATACAATATTCTAACATGATCATTATACAGTATCTACACTAATAATTCACTAGTTCAACAACACTCTCACCACAATATTATTATTTTTTGCTTTATTTTTATTTTTATTCCTGTCGAATCTTTATCTTTCTTGAATTAAATAACACCACAACAGCATGAATAAAACTAGCTACTTTAACACAGACGGAAGGTCAGTAAAGTAGCCAGGACAATGTTGTATATATCACACAATAAACTACGAGTGTATATTTAATTACAATATAATTGTATTTTATGCTTATCATGTTATATTATAATATATTCACCTCTGTTACAACAAAAACATGTATGTCAATAAAGTCTAATAAATAAATTGAATACTGAACTAACTAATAACCATATTGCCGAAGGCAGATAATAGAATGTCACACCTTTTGTCCTGAGTCTCAACTCTCATCTTATCGATATTCATACGTCACGGTTGCTCGTCGATATTTAGTACTTTTAACAGGACCATTTTCTTGTTTCTGATTTATTGTTGTTTTCTATTTTTGGTGCCATTAATACCCGCGTCATTTATCTTTCTTACTAATTTTCTCATTTGTGCGTTCTACACGACCGAACCTCTTAAACAAATCTTTCTGAATCCTATTTAATATATTAATATCAGTTATATTCACAATAAAACATTCACTCCAAATTAACTCATTATCATAAATGAGTTAGTCATAATTTTTTTACAAAAACTCAGCTTTTTGATTCCATACTTCAATGTTGGATCCGGCATTCCACTCTGCACCGCTAATCTCTCCCAGTTGACAAGCTCTATTAGCAATTAGAATGTGTCATAACGTGACGGTCTATCCTAGGTGTTACGATTGATTCCAAACTCTTGTAGTGCAAATATAAGTAAAATAAATTAAACGCTGAATCACGTTCACTCTGCGCAATATACCCACTGATAGGCAGGAATAGCAAACTTGCCACCGACTCCTCCTATACAAGGACATAAGCTCCTCTTATACAAGGCCATCATAAGGCCTATATTCCTCTACGCAGCCCCCGTATGGGGTCACGCGGCCACTACACGCATAAATAAATTACAATCCTTCCAGAATAAGATCGTCAGACTCGCGTTGCGTGCATCTAAATGGACCTGGATTACGCAACTCCATCATGACTCGGGTATTCTTCCAGTAAAATAATTCATAAAATATCTCTCCAAGCTTTTGAATGTTGAACTATGCTGAACTCCCACAGCACCGGAACCCCACGATAAACGATCTGTCAACCTATTACATAACAGCCCCCTCGCGTATTATACGTCCCAAAACCGTCCTCTTTTAGAGGTTATCTCCTGCCCCAGCTAGCAGCCCCTGCATTATTGCAGTAATAATATAATAATATATACAATAATAAAAAACACACCTCATTTTTGCTAATGCGCTCATAAGGCATACATCATGATGGAAGAGCATGGACCCGGTACTCTGAATGAAATGGTGTAAAAGTCAAGTGTCGGTCTATATTTCAGCGGCCAATGTTTCAGGCAGCATCAGTTCATAAGTAGTACACATCAGTAGTTCAACAGACGATCACAATATTAAGTGACTAATGACAATTCGGTTACATTGAATAGCGACTAACGACACGTTAACTCAAAATAAATAAATAAATAAAAAGTTAATCGACAAATAATAAAACAGGTCTGCCTATTAATAACGGTATTGGGTATATATATTGTACAATTATGCGTGTGGAATTGTAGGATTATGCATTCAATCACACACCACTAAATATATTGACATGAACTAACGCAAATTTCTTGTCCCAATATTTTCATTTTGGTGTCGCCCACGTGATCACTTTGGTATCACTTATGCAATCAAGTAGCTCCACAACTTTTTATTTAAATATGACTCGATTGGAACAAAAATATAATATGCATTAATGTAAAAAAATATGTTTTGTTCACACAAAAATTCAATTTTCGAAGGGTTTTACTTTTACTGTTACTATTTTACTTTTACTGTTGCATAAATGTGTCGTAAACTATCGGATTTATGTTTCCACGTATATGTGTGTAGAATGCCATGTACACTTTATTTCTTGTTTTTTTTATCTACTGGTCTGTGCATTCAATAGATAATATATAATACAATTATTAGGTATGTGTTTTATAAAATTTATTGTAACATTTAATTGGTGAAATTAGGCTTGCAGACCCGAGCTCTTAACGACTAGATTATATATCATGAAATGTTGTCATTAATAAATTATGCAGTGCTTAGGCATTGTTCTTGTACTGTCCCCACTACCTGAATATTCCTCATTGTGTAATTAGTAATATAATTTTATAACGGAATAACGCCTCCTATTATAAAATGCCATTAGCTACGTTTATGAAAATTGTTTGAATTATTTAATCATCATTGAGAGTTTTTATTTTTATTTTAGCAATATATAATTTGTATTTTCACTTCGTACTACACACACAATTTTTGAGTAATATCACGACTAGTTTCGGCAAGAGCAGTTCTTCCCATCTACAGGTATAATTGAACTAAAATTAAATACAGTTGGATATGGGGTGGTGGGGCACGTAAGGATGGGAGTGGCTGCATTGTTTCTAGGAAACAGGATATGAAAATGTGATATTGCTAATTATTGTTTTCTCCGAATTCTAATTTTTCTGGATTTCTATCATTTAAAGGTGGTGGTGGTGGCTATCGAAAAAATGGTTGGTTTCAATGATATGGTTAGCGAATTCGGAGAATATATTGTTTTTCAGACAGTGTCGATGTTCTTTAATTCGCGTAATTTAATTTCTCCCGGTTTGGCCAATATTTTTTTTGTTACAATCTCCAAAAGGTATTAGATATATCCCGCTTTTGAGAATATCTAATTATGTACATGTAGATGAAGTAATATAATTTGAATTGATAATTATAATACCGCGGGATAATATCATATATTTAAAAATAAGTGGGAATATAAGAAAAACATGAAATGAAATAACAACATGAATCGAATGTTAAATATTGTAGAATTAGTAGAATCTACAGAACAAATGCCAAAGATGTTACTAATTCTTATCATCATTGATTTGTTTAATTTTTGGTACACTGAATTCACTATGTACTAGATGATAGGATTAATCTTTGTATTAAAACACATTAAATTATCATTTTTTACCTTGTCATAACAATAACTTCATGAGATTGATAAATATTCTAAAATATGTATAATGTCTTCATTTATATTGAAAATGATTTTGATTTGTTGCTATTGTTTCAGAATAACACAGGACTTACAAGAGGCATACTGTCAAGCATTTTTGTGTCAAATACTAGCGAGTTTTTATGTTATAGGACTTATTCTCGTGCAAACTGCATTGGTAAGTTACTCTTAACGTTTATCAGGTTTATCACGTCCAGAATATTGGGTATTAATTTTCCATTCAACATGTTTCAGCCTAGAAAATACTATATGTACTAAGTGTCGTTATTTTGGCGGATAGTTATATAAAACAATTTTTTCATATTTTTTAAAAGCGAATTAAATTTAAATATGTTATAATTAAAACAAAAGATTCTACAGACCCTTGTCCACGGAAGTTGACAATTTCAGAGATTTAGTTGAGATACATCTCAATACGTGATGAGATATTGTTCTGAAGATAGACTCAGAGATCAGTTTGAGATTATTAGAAAGAGTCGAAAACTCTAACCATTTTACACTGACAGCGAGATTTGATACGTGCCCATAAATGTTACCCAAAAGTATTATAGATCACTATAACTATCTATTTTTAAAGTTATATACAAGTCATTAAATATTAACATTAACATAAGGCGTTAAACTACAAATATTTATTCCGCTTTAACTGCTACTGGAGAGATTGAAAAATACCCAAATGACTAACATGAGGACAATGACATTCGACGTTTAACATACGCGTGAAGTTAAACGCATATCTGAGACATGGTGTGTACATACGCGGAATATGAAAGCCGAGAGTTGTCTCCAAAGCATCTCTCCGTGGACACGGGCCATTAGATTAATATTGCGCCCCTTATAACTTCGCATTCAGAGAAACCTGATCCATCTGATACTTGGTACTGGGTATTTGTAAAGGTTTTAAAAACAACAAAACATGTACAAATTAGAAAAATATCTATAAATGCTGTTTTTTGTGACATATTATTTTATGTGATTAAGGTACAAGGCATCTTGAATATGGCAACGGAGGCATTGTTGATATTATTCACATCGATCCACCTTTTCATTTGTCTGTGTGCGATGTACTTGTAAATTAATGATGATCAAATATTAGAAAAAGCGCGATTCACTGCAATTTGGCGAATGTAATTTTGAAACATTGTTTGTTATCATTCATATGTTCTACATCATTCATAAGTTCTACACGCCTTAGCCATCTTAGAGATGTTGTATGAATTATATTGACCATGTTTCAAAGAGACTTACACTCACTCCTAATTTATTAATACTTGAATATGTATGAAAGTGAACAAGACAAAGAGTGGTCAGATAAGAATGACAGGAAATGGGAGTATGATATTCTATCCTATCTGCACACTCCATGACATGATGGGAAATTAGCTGGTTTGTCTGTCTTGATCCAGGCGAAAACTTAAATAAAATTAAAATGAATAAATATAGGTTTTAAATATATTAATTAGAAAGATATACATATAAAATCAATTTTATCGGAAAATATTGTTGTTGCGCCACCGGGATTCGAACTTGGATCTCTTTCCTAACTGAGGAAGGTGCATTATCCAACTATGCTACAGCGACAATATTTTTAGCGACAATTCGAACCTATATGTTACCTTTTTGATATTAATACATTTAATCGTTCCATTATTTGAAAGAGCCATTTACCTTATTTTTACAGAATCTCAAATACCTTTGAGTAAACTGATAGCAGACGCCAGAATTATCAATTCATTTTTATTAAATTTTGGACACATTGATACAACTTTTTTTTTAAAATAATAAAAAAATATATATATTGGTTTCTATATTAATTATAAATATTATATTCTAAGGACATCTCCAACGTCAAAAGTCTTCGTTTCGTCAATACATTGTTCTACCTGATGTCAATTTTGTGGCAGCTCTTCATACAAACTTACACCGCCAATGAAATCACATCAGAGGTAATATATTATTCGCCTTTATTTACTTACATCGACATATTATTTCCAAATACAACCTTTCATCCAAACATTTTTTGTCTTATCGATAAAATAACAGTCACCAAAGTCGATGGGATGAATTCACTTTTGCAGCATCTTTAGTTTAGAGCAGTCTTGTCTGCTCGTACTTAGAGTCTTGTAGCTTATTCAACGTGATCAGACCGAATATGAAAACTAATTAGTTCAAAGTAGCTTGTTGGTCTAGTTATTAAGACACCTTACCTAGTGAACTAGTCAGGGGTTCGAGCCTCATCCAGGCTACCGACAAGTTTTAGCCTTATTCTCATAGCACAAGCGCTCAGGTTAGTTTGTAAATAGTAAGAATATTGATGTAGCACGTATTTTCTATATGCAGGTAAATATAGTGCGTAACAAAAACTATGAAATTTTACTCACTTCTATATATATATATATATATATATATATAAATTAAATATTTATAAATTATTCTTATCATGGCAGTTGTAGTTAAATTACTCACATCAAAAATAGTTACACATACAATAAATAAATTAAAAATGTATGTAATATTTAAAATAAATTACATTATTAATATGAATGTTAATACTACAAAATTTTACAATATACAAAATATATAAATACCAAAAATAAAAATTCACATCATTCAATAACATTGATGTCAGTATTTAACGAAAACACGTGCTTTGAATGGGAAATAGAAGCACTTAACTTCCAGTAAATAGTCTAAAGAGTTTTTTATCAGAATTTTTTACCCTCCTAATTCATGTATTAATATAAAACACATATGATGTGTATTACAATAAGGTAGTTAGTAAAAGTGTCAAAGCGATTAGCGCTGATGCACTTGTAGTAGTAGACTTGGTGGTCTAGCCGCATGTAGAGTATGAGGAGTATCGTAGACTCTAAGGAATTGGAATGAAAAAATGAATATGAAATATTAATACGTACATTAAATCAAATACTTTGTTTCTTAGAACGAATTCTTTGTGCAAAAAAATAATAAATATTTAGCAAGGCTAGGTTAGGTATTTTTATGGAACTAAAATATATTTATTAAGTATTCATTTTTTATTATTGTAATACAAAACCAATTCGTTTTAGAGAATAAAGTATTTATATTTATTTAAATAGTTCCCTCACTCAATCACGGGTTCTTCTTCTTCTTCTTTTAAACAGGCAATCCACCCTTCAAGAGTGATGTGTGCCATTAATCAAGTTAAAACATTATTTTATAGAAATAAGTACAACAATATTATAGAATAGGAAATATTATATTACAAGTTAATACCATTGTTGTTCAAGAAATTTGATATTATGTAGATTAAATGTGGTGAGTTAAGGAAAATAAGATGACACAAGTTAACCGGGAGTTGAAAATTACCATTGATGAGATAACTGTAAAAAAAAACTGTGATCCGCAATGGACAGGCAAAAAAGATATGGTCAAGGGTTTCATCCTCGGCACCACACTCACATATTGGGCACTCTATTATGTTCAATCTGAATAAATATAAAGCTACCTGGCAATGCCCAATTCTCATTCTAGAGATATTTCATATTGTTCTTTTGGAGACAATCGCGGGTTCAAAATATATAATTCAAAACTTTTAAAACCATTTATTACTTTTCATGGTATGTATTTAAAAAAAAAAGTACCTTTTATTAAATGAAATGGAAGAGTGCAATTTCTTTAAAATAGTTTCAGAAAATTCATAAAAAAACATTCAACTCGTATACTGTTATAGTTCATATAAATCTGCATAATAAGTTCCAGGTTTGATTAATACTGTAATGTTGCAAAATAATATTTGAAGGCAGAGAAGGTGGCAACATGCGCTTACGCCTGCCGCTGGTACTCCTCGGACAGAAGGGTTGGACTGCTCCTGGTTATTTTGCTCCAGAAAGCTCAGCGACCTATGGTCCTCACAGCCGGATACTTCTCTGCTATGTCCAACAGACTATTTCTTTCGGTGAGTCCTGGGATATGTGATAGTTTTGCTTCAGTAAATGTACGTATTTTTCGCGTAAAATTATTTTATTAGAAATATATTTTTTTCCAATACCAAAAAATATCGTTTCGCTTATTGCATTCATCTCACTAGTATGAGTTAAACATTTTGGAAAAGATAGTATATTTCTCCCAAAATATGGGTAGGTACTAACGTAAAAATAACAAGACTTGTTTGATGAAGGTGATATTGGAATCATTAATAAGATTTTTCTTATTTAAGTTTTTGCATAAGGTCTTAAATGTACGAGTATTAACAAATATATTTTTATTAATAGGATTTTCAGAATTTTCTAATCATTGTCATGGTTTAGATAAAAAAATGGGATTGTCAATTTTGCATGTAAACGATGTTGGTCACAAATTAACTAATTTGGAATCGTTGGAGATAAATAAAGCGTGTAAAACTAATCGAAAAATTATAAACAACCAACTAAATTTAACTATTTATTTGTATTTAAACTCAATAAGTGGTTAATAAAACAAAGTTAACAAATAAAAATAATGAATTTTAACCACAAAGTTAGTTTTATTAATTTCAAAAGTAATAGCTAATTCATTCACTTTATTTTTAACCACTATTCACCAACCGGTTTCGAAAAAAAACTTTACTTTCATTAGGGTGACAAAAAACTAAATATAACCATGTGTCAAATTAATTTAATTAACACTAATAATTAATTTGTCGCTAAGCAATTTAAAAAAATAAATTCAAAACATTAGAGAATTAATTATAAATCTAGTACTTTACTAAAATTGTTAAGACGATGAAATATATATGAGCAAATTGATTTAGAATGACTCAAAATTATTGGAAATTTTTTAGAAACCGATTGATGAATATAATTAACTCATACCGATTAAAAACATGGTTAATTAATTGTTTATTATTAAAATGAATAACAACAACGCGTTTGTATTAAATACATATATACTTTTTTCAGGTTATCAAAAGCGCATACCAGATTTTCACCCTCGTAAGTACAGTGATGAATACAGATAAATAAAAGTTCTACAAAATATTATATATTGTATTCTTAAATATAAGGCAGCGCTTTCCAAAGAATTTCCAGAAGACTTTCAACAAAGAAGTTTGCTGGCCGTCTGTTGAATGATTTTAGTGAAAATATGAGTACGATACAATAAAATATTGTAAATGCTTACCTTAGAGCAGGCTTTAACCTAAATGTTAGATGGCATTAAATTAAATGAAATTTTAAAATATTTGTGTATAAAAATAAATAAAATCTTTTGTCACATTTCTTTAATGGTCTTGATAGTTTTTTTTTTTTAAAATATATAATAAATATATCTACATATTATTGTTTAATAAATGTTATATAACATAGCAACAACGAATGTAAAGAATTGCGAACATACGGTGTCTTTAGGTCCACAATGTCATCTGATATATTGGTAAAAATATTATTTTTTTGTGATAAAATTCTTATGATTATTTTCTCCTTTAAAATTATAGGTACGGAGATCTCAATTACTTAATTAATTACTTACTTACTCATAGTTACTAAACAAAAAACACATAAGCAGAAAGTTAATGCACATGATTTTTTTGTTATTTTGGGTATTCATTAATCTTTCCCTTACGGTCCTAAATAAAAACGTGCGTAAACTCAGTGTACATGTAGACTTTTACGATTTTTAAGTCGGATAAATATAAATATTTTACATTTATTACTTATATTAATAATTAAAATAATAGTTGACATATATATTGAAAATATTTACATCAATTATTGTGGAAAGTGTAAAAAATAAGAAAAAATATTGATCATCACACACGGCAGCATAAGACGCGCCAACTTGGCCAGCGCACGCTCTGTCACTAAGTGACGATCGGCATCCGGCACCCCGCAACCCGCGCCCAGCACACTGCGCCGTCGACACCGCTCCGCACGTACTCATACACGTATTGACAAATTCACGTCGGATTCTTCGAAAAATCATTTCCTTATGCATTGGAAAATGATTATATTGTAATTATTTATCAATACATAAATATAATACGGAGGAATACCTAAAATATGAACTCAGTGTGTAGTACATTTACAGTAACATTCACATAATTATAGACAATGTTAACTCAGTTTACATCATCGGAGAGGAAAGGATAAATATATTTTAGCGACCAATTATTTTAAATATTGTCTTATATATATATTTTAAATAAAATAGAGATGCGTATATGGAATACGTGTCATATCAATATTCTTACTGTTTTCAAATCAAGCTAAACGTTTGTGCTATGAAAATAGGACTAATCAATGGCGTCCTGAAACGAAGCGAAAATAGGCGAGTATAATAACCGCTAGACTACAAGCACGTCAAAAGCACCAATTTTATTGGCATTCATACAATAAACATTTACCACCCATTATTAAGTAAAGACTATTTTTTCAGACACTTATTAGATTTTTTAGTCAGAATTAACTTATTTTGGTGCCGTTGTCTTCTTTTTTATCTTTATTTATTCTTTTATACCATAAGCAATCCACCCTTCAAGAGTGATTTGAGTGTTTACAGAAAAAATTACAATAACATTATAGAATAAGAAATATTATATTACAAATCAATACCGTTGTTCAAAAAATTTTCTAAAAAAAACCTGTGATCCGCAATGGACAGACAAAGAAGATATGATCAAGGGTTTCCTCGTCGGCACCACACTCACATATTGGGCACTCTATTATGTTCAATCTGAATAAATATAAAGCTACCTGGCAATGCCCAATTCTCATTCTAGAGATATTTGATATTGTTCTTTTGGAGAATTTTCTTTTGGAGAACCAAGGGGTACGAGAAATAGATCTTCGAATTATTTTAAGCCGATTACCCTTATGATTATTTGGATCCATCCATTGTGTAGTCCAAATAGAATTCGTATGTTTTTTTACCATATTAAGTTTGTCATACATCGGGATATGTAATTGATGAGGGAAAACTCAGGAAAGTGTGGCCTTTATCAGCACATTCATCGTGCTTATTTAAATACTATCCAATTTTCATTGTTTAATCAGTACTTCGTACGTATATAAATTTTTCTCGTTGATTTGAACTACAATATTTTTACCATAATTTTATGAAGTTTGTAATTTATAATATAATTAAAAGAGTACAAATATATTTTATATAATATCTTTATTTGCATTCTTGTTATAATGATAAACAATTTTCATTTTTCTATACATCTAAAAGAAACACCTGCTAATAGATATAACGTATCCATTTAAAATAGGTACCTACTAGTACTAAGGAAAACACAATGGAACAATCTTCTAACATCTGCGACTTTCTCGATGATTCTGTATGTCAAAGCCATTCGTATTGCATAAATGGTTACATCATGTCATGCGATATGTCGTATAAGCTATTTTCGTTTAATGTTAACAAAATCCAAACTAGAAAAATTATTTAGATAACACATCTAAATTAACTAATTAATCTGTAATTAATTGGTCTTGAAACATGTTGATTTATCAATAATCAGTGATATTAACATAGTAAAAAACGCGCTTTGTTTCTTTTCTAGCTACAGTCAGATTATATATTAGTAATAGTCAAAGCAATAAGTTCAAAAATTGTTAGATAAAATAAATTTTATATTCATTTTTGTACATTACACAATTAACTGTTGGTCAGTAAAAATGACAGATATGAATAAGACAAAATGACACGTACTTAAAAAATGTATAAATAAAAATGGTTTCATATTTATTTGGGTTCAGGGTTATTTATTTCGGATCTTAAATAATTACCAATATCGTGACTGAAAAATGTCAATAGACGACAGACTAACGTCATCAGAATAAAATGGTCACATGTCACAAACTGTCACAAACTGATACTTAACCCCGAAAAAAGGTATACATTTCCTTAATCGTTACACATAGAAAGACATTGGGATTTTATTAGACACAAGGTGGTACAAAATTTTTGTATGCTATTCCTATACATAAAAAAACTTAGAAACCAAAATCATATATTTTATAGAGCTTTCGAAGGCACAGAAAAACAAAAATATGTTTTAATTGATTAGCATTGCTTGATTTAAAATAAAAGTATAATTGGCTATGACCCCCACTACAGCGAAAATATACGAAAAGTTGAAGGAAAACATTTTGCAGGCCGTTATGTTGGGTTGACGGTGTATCAACATTTTATAGAAGGTCTTTAGTTGTTGATGTTTTTGTTCATCTAAAAAAAAAAGTTATTTTTCATATACGTGCATAAATTATACATAAATAGACAGAATTACATATTTGTGGTTGAATTATAATATTGATTGTGGAAGATTTATTTCTCTTGCGAAAAGGTACGGTTGTATCGTGATTTTTTGAGGCTACGTCTTGACAATGGTACGTGTCGAAGACATCTACAAAAGATGCGATCTAGTAAAAGGCGCCAGTTCCACACACTAGTGCCCACGGAAACCTTAAATCTAACATCGCGTGTATATATATATATATTTAACAGATGTGTCAAGAATGTTCGTTTAAATTACTCTAGAGAAAAGTCACTTTTATGCAATCCTAGTTGAAGATATTCAAAAAGAGTAATTAGCGAATAATATAGCGATAACTCAAAACCATCAGATAAAAGCACTGTTTGTTGAAATTATATCAATCAGATACAAGACACTGTGTGTGGAAATTATATCGATCAGATAAAATGCAGCTGACTAAATTGCATATCCTGTATGTGATTATTTTTACCATGTCCCTCTCGAGTATTAACATCGTTGTATTTTGTTTCCTGTTGGATTTTGAATATATGTATTCCCGTACTAATTGTACCTAAATATTTCATTTTGATACCTTAGACCACATAAGCATATACTGAGGAGAACTCACGAAGTAACCTTTGACCAAAGAGTACTGTTTTTCATATTATCTGAACTATGGCCGAGTAAGACCAAAATCAATAAAGGTAGGTCTCTTTAGTTTCCGAGACTACGCTGCATCATCTCTATCATGCACTATCAGCAAAAATTTATATATTTAGAGATAAAAAATTTCAATAGCCTCCCTACACAAATTAAATAAATAAAAGAGTTTAGAAAAAATTAAATTAACACTTTAAAAACACATAATTAGAAAATAAACAATATTACAGAATACTTCAGAAGCACACAAATAGACAATAAATAAAATTATTATAGTGTAATTCCTTTTCCAAGCACAAGAGCTAGTCTCTTTTTTGGAGAGGTAAGAAAAAAAAAACATGTAATTTTAAAAATGTAAAACTCATGTTATAAAAAATTGTAAAAGTGTCAAATAAATAAAAAAATTAACAAACCCTTAAAAAATATCATAATATGACAGATGTGAATAAGATAAACTTACAAATACTTAAAGAATGAATAAATAAAGTTAGTCTCAGATTTATTTCGGTTCAGTGTTATTTATTTCGGACCATAATTAATAAAACATAATTACCAATATTGTGATTGAAAAATGCCAACAGCCGACAGACAATTACCCTGGTGTTTCTGACGTCATCCACCAGGGCTTCACTGGCTCCTGTTATCGCCAACAAGTTGAATGAATAATGTGTAAAAAGAAATATCGTAATGACCGATATTGAATCCTATGAAGAAGAAAAATTGTTATCATCAAGTACTGTAATCTGGGGTGAATATATAGGTTTTAGTGTTTCCATTATATCCATTATATTATTTATTTATTTCCATTATATTTAGTCAACGGTTCCTGTAGATGTTTGTATTAACCTAAATTTGATTCGATCATGAACTACAGAGAAAATTCCATAAATGAGCTCTGTCCCTATTAACCTTAGGGCTGGGGTCAATAGGGACAGTGCAATTATTCTTTGTGTTTACTACTGTTTCATGGAGTTAAATAAATAATTTACTAAACCAGTTTTGATACTCATTGAACAACAATATATTAAATTACATTTTTTACGAGATTAAAATAGATATATTTAGACAAAAATCGTAAAATCAAACTGAAAAAAATAACAGAGAAAAACATTTTCAATCGTCATTTAAGCGTGCAAGGCAAACAAAAGAAATTATAATTTTCTTTGTAGACCCTAGAAATGTACTCTTTCAAATGATTCATGGCCCGGTAAGGTATGTAATAGCCCATTACGATCTAAAGGCACTTTTTCTGTTTAATTGAAACCTGTATTGATGTATTATTATATTGGTTTACTTCAATTTTGGCTATTAAATATGGGAATATGCTTTTAGAGATAGCAGCGTCTTCTCTGCTTTCATTATTTTCCTAACAGCTTTCTTAATATTTTCTTCCTCGTATTTCATATATCTTGTATACGATGTATAAGTTCTCGGCTTTGTCTGCCGACAAAATAATAGTTTATCTCAATGATATGAAGCTAATTCGTGTAACTTATACAATTTTACTCTATTCACACATAATATCTATAACACATCCTAATTCACCTCACGACTTGTCCCTATTTACCCCGAAACTAGGTTACAAGCGACACTTGACAGTAAAACCAGTGTAAAATATTTATAAATGGGATATTTTACTTGCAACAAAACACCAGCCTTCAGTATAAAATTATTCTTTGTGAAATATTAAGATTAAACGAAAAACCTGATTGTTATGCAGTGTAAATTTTTGTCCGTTAACCTGCAAAATCTTTGATATTTAATGATTCAAAATATTATTATGTGGCACCATGATAATAATGTTATCAGTAGGTAAAACAAAAGATCAAATAGTTTATGTTTAAAAAAGTTCAAAACTGAAGCCAAAATGGAAAGACTTTATAAACTTTTTTTCTGATGATTGTTCTATTCACCCCAATTTACGGTATCTAATAGAGTAGTGTGTAAATGTATAATAAAATATTTAAATCTTTCGTTTATTCTTACAAGCCATCTCGCAGATTATCTATCAAGAAATAATGTATACGGCAGGTGAAACAATTACAATTTTTTTACGGCTGCACTAGATAATGTATTCCGGCAACTAGACTGGTGGAGAAAGCCGTTGCTGCATAAATGGCGAGTATATAAATTGTTTGGGTTTTGCAGATAATATTGTGATGTTCTCATTAGATCTAGAGGATCTTTAAAAGATTATGCAGGAACTATTAGAAATCAAAAAATATCTCCAAGACTAATTAAAGATGGATTGTTTTGTTGACTCAATAGTCATTCATGTTAATGGATCCAGTTTGAATAAGCCGATAATTTTGTCTACAGTAATTTTCATTGCAGGTGACAAATCTTAATAAATTGTTTGCTACGCTGGAGCCCAATTGCGAATTCGGACGTTTGAACATACATATATTTTTATATTTTACCAACGAAATTTTGGTCGCCGCTAATATTTTATATGTGTTTCCTTCAGAGGTCTATCGAGAATTTAATTTACTAAAGAATTTATTATCTGCATATATTACTTACCAATGTGGTGAATGCACCTAGACTCACAGTAATGTGAATTATAAAGGGTATTGGACCAAGAAGTAACTGCGAATAGAAGGTAGTGTAAAATTAATTAAATAAAATGCTCAAACAATGATGTATTAAAGAGACTCAAAGACGTTAATTGAGTCATTATTAATAGTTCATTGATTTTATTGTAATAATAAAAATACAATCTTTCACCAAATAATTATTTAGTACGGATTACACAAAGTCATTACAATAATTATAAGATTATATTGAGTATGTTTAATAATTATTTTATGCGTCTTTAAAAAAGATGAATGGGAATGGAAATCGTCTGATTGAAGTATGCCTAGAATGGAACCTTTTTATTTCAAACACCTTTTTTTGTTTGGAACAAGTAGATGAGTTTGTATATTTGGGAAGTATGTTTGATAGAAACGGAAAGGCTGAGAATGATATCGAAAAAAAGGTGACTGCAGGAAATAAAGTGAACGGCGCTTTGAATGAATTATATCTAACGGGAATTTGTCAACCGAGGCAAGACTAGCGGTGCACAATAGAATCCTGGTACCGACACTGATGTATGGAAGTGGAAGTATGTGAGCTGGCAGAAAAGGAACGAAAGTAGACTGAATGCAGTGGAAATGAGATCACTTAGGCGTATTTGTGGCAAATCTATTTATGACAGAGTAAAGAATGAAGAAATAAGGAAAGAATGTAAAGCTGATGTTAGTATAGCGAGTAAGATTAAGAAAGGATCACTTAGGTGGTTTGGTCATATGAAACGGATGAATGAGGAGAGAATGGTAAGAAAGATATATGACGCAAGTGTTGATGGCACCAGAAGTAGAGGAAGCCGCGTCCGCGTTCCAATAGAAAATATTGTCGCTGTAGCATAGTTGGACCTTTCCCGGTTAGGAAAGAGATCCAGGTTCAAATCCCGGTGGCGCAACAACAATATTTTTCGATAAAATTGTTTTTATATGTATATCTTTCTAATTAATATATTTAATTCATATTTAAAAAGGTTTTTGGATCAGAATAACAACATCCAAGAACAGGATGATTCTTGTACTCTGCGGTTTGTTCTCCACTCTTGTAGAGGATTTATCTTAAGCCAATGAGATTTAAACAATCGTAGTTAAAATAATTGTAGAACAATCCTAGTTTGTACTATACTAAACTTTATGGGTTGTTATGAAACAGTATTACTTACCACGATGTTATATTTATAGTTTATTAAATCCATAGCATTCATCAACTCGTCATACATTTTTTCCAATGTGTTAATATTCAGTTGTGTGAGCGAATAAAGCTGAGAATTATTTACTGTCGTGTACCGCAAAATTTTGTCTTTAAGTAAAAACATGAATGGATCAATCTGCGAGAAGTGATAATCTGGCTTCTTGAACATCTCACATAAAGAAATGTTCAATATATTTAAGTATGAACATATCATAATGGTCATATTACAAAATTGGTATATTAAAATATCTGTTGAAAATACATAAATATGAATCCAAACAAAACATGTAAAAAGTACACATCTTTTTCCAAAAGGTTCATTTCTTATAAAAAAATAAGTATTAGACAAGTTACAAATCATTAGTATGATGATCGTAAAATGGAAAACTCTGTTTAAATGATTTTTGTTATGGACATAGCCATTGACATTTGGGATTGAGCATTCCACGGAGTGCAATATTTTTACAAGATCGATTACTGTATTTGAGCATATATTTAAAAGCATGAAAATAACGATGGTAGCTACACCAGTAATGTGTAATAAGTTACTGGCCAACGTAAACAGAATATGTGGTGGCTTTGGGAAATACGAATTCGGTTTAATAAATACAATTAATAAAATGATCAATGACATAGAAAGGATAATATTTTGTAGTTTTGTTGTCCAGTGCAAGGCGGTAATGTACTTTCCGACCAGTTTGTAACTCCTTAATCCAAAAACTGAGCTTACTGTCTTTATCGGTTCTATTTTATTTATGAAAATTGAACAATTTTTCAAATTGTAAGCACTATTAAAATTATTGTTAGGTTTTAATTGTTCAGAAACATTTATCATTTTTATGTGTATTCTAGAAGACTCGAGAAACATTAATGAATATTTTAACTTGGTTTTTAAATTGAATCGATTTATCTAATCCATTACGATTCATTTGATATGTGGAAAATTTTTCTGCACATACCTACTGCATTAATTTAATTGACAATTTGATATTTTTTATTTGCCTCTTTCATGATAATAATGGATTGATAAACGAGTTATTAGAGTGATAATCGGATAAACAACTATATATGATTAAGGAGATTACACACATTTTTACAAAAAAAAAAATATTTAAGGAGAACACATTTTTGTTGTAAAGTTGTATTACATTGCATACACATCAATTAAAAAGATATACAGAAAAAAGTATTTAGTTGCTACTGGGATTCGAACCTGGACCTCATACCATCCGAGGAAGCGCGTTCTCCGATTTCGCTATAAAAACCGAATACATTATCGACAAATTTTGAACTTATACTCTGTAATCATTTAAATTGATACATATATTATTCCTTTTTTATATGCAATCCACTTTATATTACGGATAATTTCAAATACCTGAGTAAAACCCGATAAAAAAACGCCAGAATTAAATTAATTAATCCAGTTTAAGATAGGAAGATGGCAACTAAATACTTTTTCGATGGATAGATTTTTTCTGTGTATCTTTTTAATTTGTTAATTTAATGTGGATATAATACATGGAATGATAAACTGATTGGTTAGTCTAACGTTAATGAGAAATGATCGGATGTCATTATTGCCTTTACATGGTAGTGGTCGATTCACGGCTAATGATGAATGCTGCACGGCCGCGATTATTGTTAACGGAATTTATAAAATATAAATAATGACAGGTTTATCGATGCTTTAAGCAATGTTTTATGTATTTTCTGGAATAGGACAGTCAGATTTTTAGTAGTAGTGCTTGTAAATAGAGTGTTTTGTGTCTTGAAATAAAAATTAATGTGTGTCAGAAAATAAATAAATGGCAATTCGATCCTAGGCTCCCAGAGAGAATCTGATGTCTAATCATATGCCTTAACCGCTTGGACAAAGGTGACGATGGGAAAATCGTATATATCGTCATACTTATAATAAATATATAGATGAATATTTACCAACTCAGCTACTCTCGCAGAATATTTAAAATCGTTCCAATTTCTCAGAAAGTTTTTAAACTGTTGGCGTTTCTGATAATACAATAACCAGGCCATACTCTAATCGTATTAATTGACGAAAAATACATAATTTATTACATAAATGATAATATTAATGTAATGTGATTGGCACCAATCAGAAACACTCGACGTATTATTTTAGTAAAACAACCAGTTCTAGCAGTGATCAACGCTAGGCTTATCAAATTTAACAAATGATTTATAATATTATTTACAACCAAACAGACTTTTAGTAAATAATGTTAAAGAATTCAATTATAAAAATGTCATAAAACATATAATAAGTCCAATATAAATAGAGGTTTCTTGTAAATTATGCAAATAAATGAAAAAAAAATTATAACACACAGTTAATTATTCTGACGCTAAGATTTCAAATAAAAAGCAGCGACCAGTAGAAAGTAAATTATATTTATTTTATTTTGTTATTTGGTAAAATGAATTAAATAGTTATTATTAATTATACTAAAAATAGATTTTTTAGATTTGGACACGAATCATGATAAGTGATTAATAGTATTGAATTTTGTAACATTTTATAATTTAGGGTTTATTTATTCCAACGTTAGTATAAACTTAATGACTAAAATAAATTTTCTGTTTTTCCTAATACAATTATTAATAATTATAATATTTAATTGAATACCAAGTCCACGCTCCCACTAAAACTACAGTCCAGTTTCTGTCCACTCCAAAACACTGTCTATTACGTTTCACTCCAAAAATGTAACAATATTGATATAAAATCTATTTCATGGTTACGTCAGTAATTTTATATATATATATCATTAATATAATATCATCTGAGATAGCTGAGAGTAATTACTTTCAAATAATCCATCAAAGGTGTCGCTAAATGATAGTGGCTTCGTTACTCAATATTTTCGTTTCTTCAAGCACACTATTTGTGCATTTGCCTTGTAATTTTATTTACAAATTTCTTGAAAAACATTGGTGCTGCTTTTCAAGCATCTAATCGTATCTTCTGTAAAGTAACCAGTGGCGTAACTACGCTAATGCATTAGGGCCCAGGTTTGACATGGGCCCAAATGATCAGCTTTTAAAAGTGCTTACATGAAGTAAAAACATTTAAATCCACTACGTCAATACATGAACACTCGTAAAATAATTGTATACATTAGTACCTCACAATTTGTCAACTTAGGGACCAGATTATTACCGTGAGTGGAGCATGATTTTTTTCATAGATCATTTTTTCATTAAGTGCGAGTATTATTAGAAGACGTGATGCCAATTTTGTTCTTACTTTGTAATGCAGTTTAATATATTCTTATATTTTTTATACAATTTGCTTGTTTAAGGGTCTTTTACCTCATTTTGCATTGGTGCCCGATTGTTTTAGTTACGCTATTGATAGTGACCCCGTTCCAGTATTGAGAGTATGACAGTTTTACATATCAAAATCTTGGTACCCTGATATGCCAAGATATTAGTATGTAAAACTAAATGGGAAGATTTTCTTTCTGAAGCGTCCAAATGCAACACGTGTCGACTTGTTACGATGTTGTATCTTCTCACTGATAAAACATACATTCACATATATATACATAACCATACACACTTCTTAATTCTTTATTAATATTGGTTGTTACGAACCGAAAATTATTCTTGAAATACCAATCGAAAGATTAGGTGTTGTGTATCCTTACTACAGATAACGACTTCGACTGATGCGACGGATGATCTCCTTGGATTTAGAATAGATAACGAATACTTATTCGTTAGAAAAACCGAGCTGTTGAAATTCTTCCATTCTATTTATAGGTTACGGGACCACACGAGAGTCAGGGCCACCTAAGTTATGTCAGTAGATTAATGGACAAGAATTTACTTAATATTTCTCTCTAGTTATGCAATATATAATATATTCTCATGGAAAAAAAAACTAGAAAATCTATGATAACTAATTTAGATAATTTTCTGGTAGTTATAATAAGTTCCATAAATGTTATTGTAAGCTGCCTTTCGACTATGATCTCGAATAAAACTATTAAAGTGTTTAAAATATTTGATTTCATAGAATTTACTTTGCCGAAATTAAATGGATTTCTTCATAATTTTAATACAGGAAATATTTTGGTATACGTGGTTTACATATGTTTAATTACTCTTGAAATGATACCTTATATTGGGACATTTCGTCTATTATTGCTGTTAGTTTTTTTAAACATAGTAATGCAATTTTCAATGTTTGGTTTCTTCATTTTAATAAATATGACTAGTTCTTATGTAAACGTTTTAAATTTATCCATTTGCCAGTTGTACAGAAGTATATTTTTAATAAATAAAATTGATTTAAAATATAATTAAATTATATCATCATATTATTATACCTGCTAATTTTTTTTCTAGATCTGGACTGTCCAAGACGCGACCCACCTCAACTACTTGATCTTTATAATTTTGCGCGTAAAGAAAAAGAAGTTCCGTGGCAACGCATTTATTGTCGCTTGCCCCCCAACGTAGCGTAATAGAATAAAGTATCTATAAGAAATGCATGGTACAGCGAAAATTAGGACATAAAAATATTTTTTTAATGCGACCATTGGATTACTTAAAATTGAACAGCCGAGGTCTAGATAATATTATACTTGCAAGTATTCAATTACAGAGTCTAGTGAGTAGGATGTATGATGTATGCAACGAAAGCCACCTTATTATGAATGTCAACAAATCAAAAATGATGGTATTCGAGAAGGAGGAAAGCAAGACATCGTGCAAAATACTTGTGGGTAATGAATGTTTGGAACAAGTAAATGAGTTTATGTATTTGGGAAGTATGTTTGATAGAGAAATAAAGGCTGAGAAATATATCGAAAGGTGGGTGACTGCAGGGAACGACGCTTTGAATGAAATAATATCTAATCGGAATTTGTTAACCGAGGCAATACTAGCGGTACACAACCTGATACATACATCATTGTCGGTACAGTCTTAATACCGACAATGATGTATGAAAGTGAGACCTGGAGCTGGCAGAAGACGAACTAAAGTAGACTGAATGCAGTGAAAATGAGATCACTTAAGTGTATATGAGGCAGATTCATATATGACAGAGTAAAGACACATTCATTTATAACAGAGTATAGTGAAAATATACTGCAACTCAAAACCACTACATTTATCAAGGCATCAAATTATGTAATAATCTCTCCATTACAATTAGAAAAATTACAGATTTATAAATTTGTATCTGAAATCAAAAAATATGTATACAGAATAGAAGACACATAAATTACACACTTTCTTATATACTCCTTCTCTATACACGAGTCTTGACTTTCAAAGACAGGAAATAAATGTAAAAAGAAATATATATATATTTTATTGATTATGTTTAAAAATGTATTATATCTCATTATATCTTCTAATAAAAAATAAAGTGTACACAGCCATGTGCACAAGAAAAGAGAAAAAGCAAAAGGTAGGTCAGGAAATAAGTGTGTTCAACATAGTTGATATTTGGTTTGTATAAACATTTTACTTTATGAGTAGGCATACAATAGAATATTAAAAACTGAACTGTATCGCCCAGGTAGAATGATATCATTATTGTGATAATCGAAGAGTCTGTAAAAATATCTAAAGTTTAGTTTTTTATGTCATTATTTTTTTTGTTTATTTACCAAAGTCAACAAGACCCAGTTTTCTTACCTAATCTAAAAAATGAATCAATGTATTGTAATATACAGGCATATATTTCATAGGTTAATTAAATATCATTATATTCAATTATGGCATTTTAGATCGGTGAATTTAGCTTCCTCCTTATATTATATTATGTTCTTTAATTTTTTTTATTAAATTGGTATAAAATTGGCTTTTTTGTTAGGTATAATAAACCAAATAATCCAACGTGTAACCTACTTAATTGTGTATGTATTCTAAAAAATTAAAAACATAAATAGTGTTCAGTCTCCGGAATAATTTAATTTTTGTGGCTTATACTTCCAAGCATTTTTACCATTATATTTCATAAATAAATTATTGGAAATGAAAATATAATATACCATTCTTTCCCAATATATAAAATAATACGTCTGATAAAGATCTAAACTCTTTTATTTTAAATATCCATTATCGCTTTACTAATTTATAATTTAGATAATGGCAAAATGCTGTCTAAAAGTCTAATTTGATTGGCGTAAATATTGTGTAACCATTTTTGGTGTTATTTATTGTACTGTTTTATCGTCTTCATAAAAAACCAATCTCTATCCATTATTGGACGAAAGTTCGTTGCCACATATTTTCACAGAACTTGACGATTTTGCTAAATTAGCGGGTTTTTATCTTCTCTTATGTACCACTAGATTATTGTGTTAGTTCGATGATTGTTCATTCCTCCGAGAAATGTGACTGTGCTTCATCATCAGAATCATAGGTGATGCAACCCATTGTGGGGCTTGGCCGTCTTCACACATCACCGACGTTACCAAGGTTGCGGTGTTTCTCATAACTCGAGTCCACAGGTGATCGGTTGTCGACCATTCTGCTACGTGGCCGGACTAACAGAGTCGTTCTAATTTACGTGCTGTACGGTTGGAAGCTCTTTAAATGTTAACCTACCCCTTACCATCTTATTTAATTGATTTTTTCTATTCTATCGGTGCCGATATCTGAAAAAAATCTTCATTATTTAAAGTGCACAACTTCAAATAGTATTGTTATTGAGCCAAATTCTGTAAATATTTTTTAACTAAGTACATAAAAAAATCAATGGAATCAACAAATCATTATAACCCTAACCGTTGCCAAATAAATAATGGCAATTTATTTATTAAAAAAATAGAACCTTTGAAAATAGTCCATTCAATTTTCGGTCTAAGAAGTTTCAAGACAAAAGGATCATATTTTTCAAAGGCAGATTGGTGGAGAAAAATTTATCTAATTTTTCTTCTAATTTCCACAATCATTCTTTTTTTAATGCGTCCAAACAATTCTTCGATATCTACAATACGCACCATACTTATATCATTAATAGAGTTAACTGCAATGATAAGTGTATTTGTGATTTGGATCTCGAATATACATTCAAGCAATATTATTAAAGTTTTTAAAAACTTAGATTTTATAGAAAGCGCTTTTCCAAAACTGAACGGTTTTATCAATAACTCGAATATTTTAAGTACTTGTGTACATTTGTTGTATGTGGGTCTTTTTATGACCAAATTTGTACAAATTTTTGTCACAAATTTAAAAATAAACAGTGACGATGGCTTCCTCCTTGTGTTTTTAAAATGTTGGTTCATCTTTAAGTTCATTGTACTGGATTTTTCAGTGTACCAATTTTGCATATTGATGAATATGACTAGTTCTTATGTAAATATTTTAAATTTTTCAATTTGTAAACTGTACAAAAGATCAGAAGATTATTTCGAGTACAATAATCCGTACATGTTTCTGGTGAAAAACAAGATTTTGCAATACACTGTTATCAATAACTTTGATCGAGTTAGTAATCTGAAAATTGAGTTTTTGATCAAAGCATACGACAAGTTAAATGAAAACATGGAATTGATTAACTGGAAATATCACACAATAGTAAGTTAATTATTATTGATTTTTAATTATCTGTCTGTAATTAAATACAAATCTTTTTACCCTCTTTTTGTATATATGTAAAGAAATAAGGCTAACATAAAAGCAATTAAAAAATATATAATGACATTTTTTACTTATTTATTACATCAATTACTGAGTATGTTTTCATAATCCAGTTAAAATGCAAACAAAATATTAGATATAACTCACTAAACCTAACACTTATCTAAGTGGGTATATTATTTAAGAACCAAGTAAACAACCATTTTACATTTTTTTTACAGAATTTATTAGTTATTTCTAAGGAAAACGTAATTTGCAATTTTTTCAAGATTTGGTTCTGTGATGTTTTTAATACAAATTAAATAAATAAACTAGAAGTATGTACAGATTTTTTTTCTTTTCTGTGTATCTTTCTAGTTGATTAATTTAATTAGTATTAATTATAAAATAAATTGATAATTGGTATGTTATTTCTTCACAATAGATAGATTTCTCGTGTTCAGAACTGAAAAACTACTGTATGGTACTATAGATGACAGAACAATAATCTTTCTTGAAATAGTATAAATATCTATGGAGCTTTAGACCATATCAGCTTTTATGATTATAGTTTTACATTTTCGTAAATTTTTTAATATTCTGTATATATTAAAATATTTGGATTTGCAGTTGCTTTTTGGACCATTACCCTTTATACTTCACATGATTACCGGTATTTCGAAACTCAACCAAATGGTATGTATATTGAAGAAGAATAATATAAATTTTGACCTCGGTAAAGTTAATTAAGGAGTGACATATTATTATTGTAATATTGCAGTTTTTTTAGAACATAGTTTTATGGAATATATTACAAATTAAATGTATCAATTAGAAAGATATACAGGAAAATTCAATTTATCGAAAAAATATATTTTTTTGCTACCGGGATTCGAACCTAGATCCTTTCCTATCCGTGGAAATTCGACAGAGTATGTTGACGATTTAGATTATGATGTTAATATCGATGCTGTTTTGCGCCACGCCTATTTAAGCGAAGACGTTTATTCAAGTAAGACACTAAGAATTGCATTTAGTTGGTGTACGTTTGGGGTAGGTTTTGTTAAAAATTATACGAAACAATATATGTGAATTGAATATTTTATTTATTAATTCTAATTTCTGTCGCTAGATGGTTCTAGTTGATTTGCGCATGAATCAACATACATACTTAAAACATTATATGTATTTAGATTTATTTCGCAGAAATTACAGTTATGCAGGTTTCTTAGTTGTATGGAGTGCACGCCTCTGCTATATAAGGGATTGTTTTGTAGTGAGATGCGGAAAATTGCCATTGAATTTCTGTAATTAGGGCTAAATATCTTATATAGTAAATCTTTGAAATATGTATCTGGCATGGATAAATGTGTTGCATATTATTCCTGCTCATAAATCTACCCTGAGTTAAATATTTTCTTAGAAGGGCGCAACTTGGATCTCTTCCAATCCAAAAATACAGAAGATGGCTTTCAAATAATGGAACGATATATGTGTTAATTTGAAAAGTGTAAGTTCGAAAATGTGTCGTTAATCCACTGTGTTAGTATAGCAAAATCGGTACATGCACGTTCCCCGGATTGGAAGAGATCAAGGTTCGAATCCCGGTAGCAACAACAATATTTTTCAATTAAAAATTAATTTTATATGTATATATTTCTAATTAATACATTTAATTCGTCAAAAGTTGTCAATACAATTTTAGTAATACTTGTAATACATTATAAGTAAATACTTAAGAAGCATACAAACTCTTAAAGGGGTGTTATTTTTGTTTTCAGAAAACTTGTGTTGTCTATTCAAACAATGCTTAATGTAGATTTTTTTCATTTTAAATAGGATGGATTCACATTAACGATGATCCTAATGCGGTGGTTTTACAGTTTTATACAAATTCTCGCTCTTGCAGCAGTATGTGAAGGGATGGTGGACGAATTCAACAACGCAAAGATATTAATTGGAAAATTGGTACTATTCCGAAATACAATAGGCAAGTATAATATATTTGAATAGAATAATGCATTTTTATTGAATTTTGAACGTATGTTATTTATTATTTTTTAATTAAATAACACGAATAATGCTATAAAAGTAAATAATTTTTAGATAACTTTCTAATATTTTCATGGTCAAAGATAAAAGTCAAATATAACAAATATACCTCTAGTATACGACTATCACTATAATTTTTTTTTTTTCTGGCAAACACAAAATTAGTCATGTGACTATTGTCTTGAGAAGATATGTATTTTCTCAGTTTTGGTATAGTGTGAATGATTATTTGTAATTTTAAAATGTTCATAATAATGGTACCTATATATTAAACATTTTGTGTTATTAATTTTATTTTAAAACATAAAGTTTGTTTGGATGATAATGCCTACGTACTTCTCGACAATTAAAGATTACTTATTAAAGATTTATTTTGTTTGTTTTAAGGAATCTCATTAATAATTTAGAAAATGATTTGATTGTTAAATGACAAAGTTTTAATGTTGATTGGGAATGGAATTTGGTTGTCAGAAAGATCTCGTAATTAATATAATAATACACATTTTTCCTTGTAAAATCATTGCAATTTTAAAATATTTGAATCAGTACAACTAGTTGTGATTTTTTTCTTCAGCTGATAGCGAGAAACGGCAACTGCAACGGTTCCACTCGTACCTGATCCGCCGCCAGTCTGACATCACGGCCTGTCGCATGTTCTCCTTCAACTTCGCCTACGTCACCACCGTGGTGGCCGTCGTCACCAACTACTGCATCATTTTAATAAATGAAAAATTTTAGATTAACTACATTAAGTAAACGAACGTAGAACGAAGAATATGTGGGGGATATTAATAATATTTCATTCTACGATTTTTGGATACAGTATTAATTTAGATTAGATTATCTCACAACCCAACGAAGAATATGTGGGGGATATTAATAATATTTCATTCTACGATTTTTGGATACAGTATTGATTTAGATTAGATTATCTCACAACCATGAGTTTATGTATTTGCGAAGTACGTTTGATAGAAACGGAAAGGCTGAGAAAGATATCGAAAAGAGGGTGAATGCAGGAAACAAAGTGAACGGTAAAACCAAAGGCAAAACAAGTGGTACACAATGGAGTTCTGGTATCGACACTGATGTATGGAAATGAGGCCTTGAGCTGGCAGAATAGGAATGAAAGTAGACTGAATGCAGTGGAAATGAGATCGCTTAGACGGATGTGCGGCAAATACATTTATGACAGAGTAAAGAATGAAGAAATAAGGAAAGAATGTAAAGCTGATCATAGTATAGTGAGTAAGATTAAAATAGGATTACTAAGGTGGTTTGGTCATGTGGAACGAATGAATGAGAAGATATATGACGCAAGTGTTGATGGCACCAGAAATAGAGGACATCCGCGGAAGTCTTGGCACGATCAGGTAAACCAAATACTAGAGAATGGTCTAGTTAAAAGCATCAATAATCGGCGAGCTTGTATGAGAAGTTGTATGAATGTGGATGAGGCGAGAACTATGTGTCAGTACAGAAGAGTGTGGCGCTCTATCCTCTCTGCTCACTGATGATGATTAGTTAGTTAGTTAGCTATATTGATGAGATTTTTAAGCAGCGGCTAGTGGTGTATACAAAGTGAAAACTTTTGTCTTTCAACACCAGTCAGCAAAAAATTTCCTCTCTTATTTTGAAGTCCTCTATATTCTGAAAGATTTAACAATTTTTCAGAGATAGCTATTTCATTCAGTATACGAGTATGTAGACATCGCTAAAGAAACCTCAATTCATGTGGTGGATAAAGCCACAAATACTACACGACCAATGATAAAAACTATACTCTTTGCGAGAAGTGTCTTCTTCTTTTGTTTTTACTTAGGCAATCCACCCTTCAAGAGTGATTTGTGCCAATAATCAAGTTAAAGCTATATTTTATAGAATAACATTATAACATAATAGGAATAGAATACCATTACATCAAAAAAATTGAAATTATAGAAATAAAAAGTTAGCTGAGAGTTCAAATTTATTATAGACTTTTTCCTTGCGGTGCTAATATAAAAACGGTGCTATAAACTCCCTGTATATGTAGACTTTGCCGTTTATTGTGTAATTATTATATAAAAGTGCTAAATATGAGAAAAAATATTGTTCATCACGAACAACAGCATAACGACATATAAGACACGTCTGACTCGGTCGGCGCACGCTCCCCCACTAAAGTCATGATTGGCATCCAGCTTCCCGCGACCCGCTCACTGTGCCTTTCACACTACTCCATACGTACAAATACACGTATTGACAAATTCACGTCAGATTCTTTGAGAAAACTTTTTTTATTGATACGTATGGTGAATGAAATTAACAGAGATATTCACATAATTAGAGGCAATGTCAACTCAGCTTACATCATCGGAGAGGAAGGGTTAATGAGATTACAGTACAAAAAAATAGTGATTCGCGATGGACTAGCAAAAATACATTGTCGAGGGTCTCTTCTTCCATACCACACTCACATATCGGGCTATTTAGGAAATTCAATCTGAACAAATAGGACGCGAATTGGCAATGCTCAATTCTCATTCTACAAATATCAAAAAAAAATTGTAGAAATATTCGTTTCGGAGAGAAGTGTCCTTAAATGGATATTTAAAATTAGACGCCATATTTCTGAAATCATCTTACTAATAATGTTACTTAGTTCCATGGACATATTTAATTTCCGATATAATGCTGACGTTTTTTAACACCTTTAATTATTCAATTTTAAGTATTATGTTAAGTTTTTTCTACAAATTAAATGAATTATTGGAAATATATACAGAAAAGATCTATTTAACACATAGGTATTTGGTTGTCATTTACCGTAATTGCAACTCTACAATAAAAATGTGTTTCCATTAAAAATAAAAATATATATTTTTACTTTGACATATATCATATAATAGATATACCCAAAAAAGACTACATTTTATGTGAATAACTTTGACGATTAGTTGTGACTTATTTGTCCTCTGGATCACACAGCTTTTTTCAGCAGTTTGATCAACATCTAAAGAGTGCGTCGCGAGCAAAACAGTTAAAAGATCGAACCCCATTTTCAATTGAGAACTTCGTTACGAGTTATCTGTTTATTCGCTCTTGTGTGCTGTATGGATTTCACCAAAAATAATCTGAAACCACAGTAAACAAAAAACAATTGTGCATCTATGGTGAAGGTTTACTAGTTCATCAATGCTAAAAATAAATCTATTACAAATGAGGGATTAAAAACTTGCTTGGACGATGGAATAAGGTTGTATCTATTGATAGAGATTATTTTATTGAATAATATTGTGAAAATAAATTAGTTTTTAAAAAAAAGCCTTTTTCACAAAAATATTATTTTTTTGGATACCTCTAATATGTACCTATTGATATTTTGAAATTCTGAAAATATTTCTCTCATAGAAATATGAGTACTTTTCTTTCAATATTCACAAATAGTGCCCTCGATCAGATAAGAATCGGTCCCGGGTCGCCCTCACAAGAGACTCCAGGGTAACGCATTCACCTACCGTTGTAGCAATCCTCCAGATCTTCTTCGTCCTAAAGTTGGTCCCAGGATAATATCCTTTTCTAGGGTGTCGTATTGTGATCGAAAACTGGAAGAATTTTTTGTTTACCACTGTAACTAATGTGAAGTTCTCCAGAACAGGTGAAGAGCTTAGTAAAGAACCAACTATAGTTTTAAAAAATATGTACATTGAACACAAAAAAAAAATAAGAAAAAAGACTCATTACGAAATTCGTTGTTGTAATTGAGCAATCAGTAAGAATGAAAAAAAATAATTCAAATCACCATGTAATTACAAACGTACGTATGAAAAATTTATTAAGCCTTTGCACAGATAACATCTGTTTAATGATGGTTGTTGTATCGCTCCTGTCCGTTACCTTTACATTTTCATTGTAGGATAAAAAAAACTAGCGATAAATCTGATAAGTGGATTGAAAACTGAATGTATAAATATTTAATAAATTCTGATGGATCGCTGTAAATTCTTACACAATAAGAAATATTGTTTTAAAACTACATTCGTAGCAAGTAGTTGAACAAAGTTGATTAAAATGTATAAAGAACCTGATCCAGTAGACATTAAAATGAAATTTAAATGCATTTACAAACTAAAGAATCCTTCGCTCTTTATAAAAAAAATAGAACCGATAAATGCCGTGTACTCAATATTTGGGTTAAAGAGTTACAGACTAATTGGAGAGTATGTTACAACCTTACACTGGACCTCAAAAATACATAACATTTGTTTTTCTCTAATAATGATATTGGGTTTGATATATTTTAGACCACATACAATAATTACATTTAAGGTATACAATTCTCTGGATGCATTGACAACGGAAACAATTTATGTTGCGGGTGTGACCACTGTGGTTCTATTTTGGATGTCAAACTTAAGCTCAAACACAATTGTCAAAATCCTAAAAAAAATGGATACCATCGAATGTTCGATCTCAAACCAAAACAGATTTGTCTACAATAAAAATCATTTAAATATTTCTTTTCACGTACTCATAATATTTATTTTGATTATAAATTTTTGTAAAGCTTGTTATACCACGAGAAACTATCCCTTTGATGTAGCTTACATAATTTGTTTATGTTTTTTTTGGGTTCACATTCATGTTTTTTTAACAGATATGATAATTTGTCAATTTTGTAATATGTTGACTATAATCAGTTCGTATATGTATATACTGAATCTATTACTGTGTAAGACGTTCAAGAATCCTGAGTATCATTACAACCAGACTGATGCGTTCATGTTTTTGCTGAAAGAGAAAATTTTGCGGTACACAGTTGATTTTTTACATGAAAATCAATTCGCACAACTGGATATTAAATCGTTAAAGAGAATTTATTTGGAGCTAATGGAATCTTTGGATTTAATAAACTACAAATATGATATTGTGGTAAGTCACTAAAATGCATAAGATTTAAGTTCTTTAAAAATAGAAAAATTTACATGATATATTTTGCAAAAAATTTAAAGTTAATTGGAAAATTTTTCGAGGTTTATTTCAACTGAGAATGAGACTATCAATTTGAATTGATTTTAAAAATCAATAAAATGAAAATAAATAAAATTGTCATGTTTAATTTAACGCCATAATTTAACATCAGTATATTAATTACACTATTAACTAAGTGGCAGGAACATTCGTTTTTAGTCGCAAACAAAGTTAAAAGTGCCGCATATATCTCTAGAAATGTAAGAAATATTCTAGATACTACTCATCTGAAAATGATATTTTGCGTTATCTTCAACCATTTGTGAGTGACTGTAAATAAATTAATTCAAAAGTCTCATTATTAACTATTTATATTATAAAAAAATAATTAACAATTTTGGAGTATTAGGCGAATGTGACTTCTAGTCAGATTTTAAAAATATTATCACTTACCTCTATAAGCCCTAAAATATAAATTATAAAAAATATTATTAGAATTTTATTACTATTATTAGCACTAAATTATAAATAAATGATTACGGCACAAAACGCAAATATCTTTTAATTATTTCAGATATTTAAACTAAATTTTATAACAATCTTTGAAACTTTTTGTCATGAGAAGTGCATATATTGATACACTCATATAAACAAAGTTTTTATCTCTTCCCCTCTCTCTCTCTCTCTGTCGATGTGTTTGTGACTTATCGTGGCCGTGGACTTATTTGCTTCTATAGTATACTGAACTACTCGCCTCTACTATTTGCGATCTTGGACCTTGTTCAGTGCTATTGTTAGTTGCGAGGCTCCGGTCACGTCTCAGATTCGGTCTCTCCATCTAATTGAAGATGGACCATTCGCCTTCCGTTCTTGTATCTTCCTCGTGATTACTATCTTCACCAGATTATCTCTATATCTTTTAACAACAAGCCTAAAGTATACGCTTAAATTTTCCTGCAATTTTTGGAGAGCCTTTCTTCAATGCGGAGTTTCTGAAGAATGGAGACATTCGTTCGTTTCACAGTCCGTGGTACACGCAGCGTTTGACGCCAAACCATATTTTGAAAGCTTCAATCATACATCTGTTTCAACTTCTCAGGGTAGTTGTTTCTACTTTATGAACACATCATGAAGTTGGCAAGTGCAACTGAACTTCCTGACAGATTATTAATGTAATTTTTTCTTGCTTAGTTGTGTTAATATTATACGTTTAAGTATTAATTATGATATAATCTTCAATATTATATCCGCTAATTGAATATAATATATATTTGCGTATCATAATATACATTTTTAATAAGTGGAGTTTATAATAAGCATATTATTATACTTGCTTATTTTCCTCTTGATCAGGACTGTTCAAGATGCAACCTACCTCCTCAACTGCTTGACCTTTTTGATTTTGCGGGCAAAGAAATAAGGCTTCCGTGGCAACGCATTTGTTTACATTTGCACCCTAACGTATTGTAGTGAAATATAGTATATATTACTGTAAACAGCTACAGCTAAAAGTAACACTTAAAAAATATTTGTTTGTCCTTACCTTTTTTAATGCCACCATCGGATTCGACCGAGTATTCAATTACAAAGTCTAGTGAGTAAAATGTTTGATGTATGCAAGGAAAGCCACCTTATTATGAATGTCAACAAGTCAAAAGTGATAGTATTCGAGAAGGAGGAAAGCAAAACAACGTGCAAAATACTTATAGGTAATGAATGTTTGGAGCAAGTAGATGAGTTTGTGTATTTGGGAAGTATGTTTGATAGAGACATAAAGGCTGAGAAAGATATCGAAAGGAGGGTGACTGTAAGGAAAGACGCTTTGAATGGAATAATATTTAATGGGAATTTGTCAACCGAGGCAAGACTAGCGGTACACAATGAATTCCCGGTACCGACGATGAAGTATGGAAGCTGGCAGAAGAGGAACGAAAAACTGAATATGTGGCAGATTCATTTATGATAGAGTAAATAATGAACATCTTGATGAATGTGTATCGCAGCGTTTAAAGAAAACATTGTTAACTTCTTTATTTGGTCAATCCATTTTATAGGAGACCGTCCTCTTGCTTGCTTTCTCTGAACTGTCACGAGGTTCTTGAGACTCTCATCGTTTCTTCTGACAACATGTTTAAAGTATGGAAGAATTCTTCTCCCACATGTTATCGAAAGTGTTTCTGTAATCCAAAACTCCCGGAGGATAGAGATATTAGTGCGCCTTACGGTTCACGGCATACACAGCATATATAGTGTGTACTTACATACATATTAAACAAAAAATAATGTAAAATAAATTTATTTATTTGTGTCTTTAATATTATTAATAAATTGCACTGAATCTTGCATTTACAGTTACTTTTTGGCCCAATTACTTATCTGTTGCATGTTATTGTGAGGCTCGGCATATTCACCGAAATGGTGAGTATACATAGATATGTAACGTTTAGTTTTCTGACATATTTATAAGACATTTCTGGGATATTCAACGATATAAGTTTTCTGCAGGGCTTTGAAACGAAACTGAAGCGGAAACTGAACTGACATATTTTTTAAAAATGAACCGAAATGAAAATAAAAACGGTTCGATGCCTAGTTTTCTGTAATATTTAGCTGTAAGTTTAATTTCTGGTTACCTGGCTATGATAAAAATAAATATTGAATCATGTAGTTAAGATAAACTATTTATTTCCCTGTTATAAAACCGCCAGCGATGGAGCCTGAAATGTACCGTAATTCATCATCGTCATAATGATTAGTCTGCATGTGTCTGCAGCAGAACATAGGCCTTTCCTATCCTTGTCATTCTCCATTCATCAAATCTTCCTGATATTTTCTTCTCATCTCATATCTTCCTTAATGTTCAAGGGCGCCATTTGAGAACTTGTTATGTTCACTTGCTCTCACTTGTGTCACACAATATCACTATATTTCATTTAGAACCTTATCCACTCATAGTATTTATTAACGTGTATTATAAATCCGAGCATTTAGCACTCTATTTTTTTATGCGTTATTATTAGCACTGGTCGAAAAAAATATTTTTAAGAGAAATTTATATTTGGCTAGTTCAGAATTTACCAAGTATGATCAAAGAAAAAATTATAACTTTATTTTTTACTATGTTTTTAAAACTCTTTGGATTGATATATCGTGTACTCTCGATAGCGAATTGTATAAATATTGAATTTGTTATCATTATAATTTAATATACATTTTATTATAATATTTTATAACAGTTTATTGTATTTATGTCAATGTATTCATCATTAATAACTTATATTTGTTTCTACACAGGATACATTGAATAAAATATTTACTACAATTTTATTCACACACTATTTAATAATGGTGTTAGCCATAGCAGCCGTCAGTGAAGCTTTGACAGATGACATAAGAAATACAAGCCTAATCGTTTGTCGGTTGTTGGCATTTTCAACTGAAAACATTGGTAATTAATCATAAATATAAAGAAATGTGTCACATTTCTGTAGCAATGGAAATTAATAAATATTATTAAGTATAAACGTTAAACTCAGATATTTACAACCGTTCAGAATCAACTGTAAAGTTTTCTTCGCTATTTTGCCGTGCGTATCCGATCGGATATATCAAGGAGAATCGGATATATCAACAAGCGATGCGCTGGAGTGCAATTACCGTAACGTGTTACCAAAGACACGGTTACCGACATGGTATTACCAAATACGTAAACAAATATACACCCCGGTCTCGACACGGTATTGTAAGCCAACACTCACACAACGTATCAACGACGTCAGCCTTGATGATTCGGAGAACTCTGCAATGGGCAGATCACCCCAAAAAACTTAATAGAAAAGATTATTAGGTACCAACTAAACAAACATATATACTTTATTAATTAATATCGTGTACATTATATATGGAAATAACATATTACTAGTCTTACAAACAGAGTAAGGAAAACTGTCTACATATTTTTAATACTCGAAAACATCTTATCACTTACAAATCTGAAAATGATATATTACGCGTTTGTACAGTCACATTTGCAATACGGTATTATTGGATGGGGAGGAATATATAAAACTTCAATATCACATTATAAATCACTAAAAAAATGAAAATACAAATTATTCTAAAAAAAGGCTCAAGTATACAACTTTTCATAGATTTCAAAGTACCAAAAATAATAGATATATACAAAAAAAATTCAATAATGCAAATTTAAAAATTAAAAGATACCGCAACTCAAC
Organism: Eubasilissa splendida; assembly: GCA_031772225.1. Taxonomy (NCBI): domain Eukaryota; kingdom Metazoa; phylum Arthropoda; class Insecta; order Trichoptera; family Phryganeidae; genus Eubasilissa; species Eubasilissa splendida. Next base: position 8,452,208 of record CM062857.1, on the reverse strand, counting down.
ATCACTATATTTATCAAGGAATCAATTTTTTTTAACAATCTTCCCATCACAATTAGAAAAACTATAGACTACTATAAATTTATATCTGAAGTAAAAAAATATGTACACAGACTAACTGAAACATAAATTCTCGTATATTCCCCTTCTGTATACATGAGTCTTACTCTCACAGAGAAGAAATAAATGTTAAAATAATTGATATATCTTACTGATTATTTTTAAAATGTAGTATATTTTATAATATTAAAATAAATATGAAAAATACATGTGCTGTTATAATATAATCATGTTTGAAAAAATAGCACAATTTATATAAAAAGCAAGCTTGCACTCAAGGCAAGCAGGCAGCCAGTTGATCGCTGGCAGAAAACGAGATACCACCTACTCAGATATTGAGCATTTTTTTACAACTATTATATGTACATAATTTATAAAAATTAAAAAAAAAAATTTGGTATAGTACTAAGGATTCAGTATTCTCGAAGTATTAATTTCCCGGACGGTCAACATTTTCAAGTCGCAAGAATCGATATAATGAATTTTATTTAATTAGAAAGAAATCTAGAAATATTCATATGTATAATGTACAATAGCTTTTAATGATATATTATTATCTGTGTAAAAAAGACAAACGTCATTATTAATTTATTTAAACCAATAAAAACGGTTTGATGAAATACTTATTGATTCGTAATCTGTTAGTAGTTTTTTTATAAATAGATTAAATCATATATTGAATACAAAAACACATATATCTAAACAATTACAAAACATAAACATTTTAAAAAACTAAATAAAAATCATACAAAAAATAACAATTAATAAAGCTCATCGAAACACCGAAAGACAATAAGGTACGTATTTGACCAAAATCAACTGAAGTCCCCTAATAAATTTTATCAAATAATTTCGTCCCACACAAATTTTAGAAAGATGTCATGAATTAATTTTTTTTTATCACATTTTACATGGAAACATAATTTCCTGTTTGAAAAACGGATAAATCCATTTACTTTAGATTTTTTTTGTTAGAGTAAAGGTTTGAAGACTAATTATTCCTTAACCTTTCCACTCCGATGATATAAACTCAGTTAACATTATCTCTAATTATGTGAATATCACTGAAAATATATTAAATACAAAAATATTTTAGGTAATTCTCCGTAATATATTTATGCATTCGATAAAATAATTACAATATATTAGAATTTACCATACGAACAATAAAAAATATTTTCTCGAAGAACCCGACGTGAATTTGACAAATACGTGAATGTGAACGTGGGTATTGGTTCGGACGGTGCAATGCGGGGGGCGCGGGGGGCGGGGTGCCGGATGCCGATCATCACTTAGTGGCAGAGCGTGCGCCGGCCAAGTTAGACGTGTCTTATGCTGTCGTTCTTGACGATCAATGTTTTTTCTCATTTTTAGCACTTTTACACAATAATTGATGTAAATATTCGCTTATTTATATGTCAACTATTATTTTAAAGATTAATATATGTAAAATGTTCATATTTTTCAGACTTAAAAATCGCAAAAGTGTACATGTACACTGAGTTTACAGCACCGTAACACGCGTTTTTATTTTAGCACCGTAAGGGAAAGGTCAATGCAAATTTTTATGGCTAACCGTATAAATTTCTTTTTTTTATATACTTACACATGCACAGCTCGTCGTTAAGTAACTACTTGCTGTATGACAATGGTCAGATGGCATTAACTCAAATAACTTTTTTAAAATTAATAATGTCAAGAAAAATTCTAGATTCTCGAGTTTCAAGTCCCGGGATACGAGACAGTAAAAAACCACGGAATTCCCGGGAATTTATTCCCGAGTTGTCTTGACACCGAATCCTTATGCAGTATCCACCTCTTTGTTTATGAAAAATCTGGTATATAGAAAAGGAGATTAATTTGTGCACATATTTAAACAATATTACAACTGAAATTAAGGCGTACAACACTTCATAAGTATAATATCCTCAAAAAAATTTGCAATGTGTCGAGAGGAAAAGCATTATAATGTTTGACTAATACTTGATATTTGATATTTGTATAGATGTAAAGATATTCAAAAAATGTGTATGTAGGATTATATTTATTCCATCAATATTTTTTTGCTTTGTACTTGAATTACTCTATTCATTACTTAGCTAATATGCAGACCAATTTCGTCAATAAACTTCATTCCAATCTACTCAGTTATGATTTATAAAAGGGTATTTTTCTTTTTCAGATATTGAAACCAAGAAACAACTGAAGAGCTTCTATAAGATATTGGACAGCCGTACATTTAACGTAACTGTCTGCAACATGTTTTCATATAATTTATCACACTGTTTTGCTCTCTTTGGAGTCGTAGCCAATTACGTGATAATTTTGCACCAATTGAGGTTAAACTAAATTATTACAGTGTAACTTATCTATGAAATTTTGAGAACTGTATTTAATGAAGACAGTCAAAGTTACAATTTTTCATATAATTTATTGATAGACTTTTTTTCGACAAAAAATTAAGTACATTTTTCTTATTTCTGAAAATCATTTGCGTGCTTCGGATTGCCGCCGATTTTTTTCTGTTCTCATTACTTGGCTTCTAATACAAGTTCATAAAATGTGTAAACAAAATAAAATGTAAAACTAGACGGATCGTTCATAATTATTATTTTTAGAAAGAATAACAAATTAGAAATCCCCCTCGCAGGGAGAGTAAATTTTGGATTTTCTCAGAAGGGAAAATAGATTTAACTGTGAATTTAAATAGAAAAATGATACAATGATTTTGAAACATGAACAAAGATCTTTTTATATTTATAAAGCAAAAATCTATAGGACAACAACGTTATTAGAAGACTTATTAATCAGTTAAAAACTTATTAACTGACATGTTATTTTCAATCAGTAAGTTTAGCACGCACAAATACAAAGGATGAAGACAAATTTAATGGATACATTTATCAGAATTAGTCTAGCGACGAAAACCAGCAAACTTCTAATAAATATGAATATCATAAAAATAAATAGTTACAAATTAAATTATTAATGAAATTGACATACAAACAGATTCATGCGGAAAAGTCCGTTTTATAGAAATTTTATATTGCTATTTAATTTTATTTTGCAATAATTTGCAATCAGGGTAAAAAAGTGTTATATTACCATAACTAGAATTTACATAAAAAAACCAGTGGTGTCGATGATCTACTCGTTTATTAAAATAATGCAGTAGTTAGTAACAACGGCCACAACGGAGCAGACGTAGGCGAAATTGAAGGAGTACATGCGGCAGGCTGTGACATCAGGCTTTTGGCGGATCAGGTACAAGTAAAAACGTTGCAGTTTCAGTTTCTCGTAATTATCTGAATTAAAAAAAATATATGCATATAATAAGGTTTCCAGGCAATTTTTATTTGTGTGCATTTTGTTGGCTAGGGTGGCATGTCTCCAGCTCAAATAAATCTATTACTATATTTATTTCTCGATATTTCAGTACATGTGTGTATTTTTTTATAAGGTGAACATTTTTCGGACTGTAAAACAAACTATTAGATTATTGTAAATGTACAATAAATTGTAAAAAAGTGGTAAATATAAAAAATGTTTTTAAAACATGACAACCATTATATATTATTTTAAAAATTAGCTATTTCTAATAACGTATGAAAATAAAATTTTACTTTCATATAATTTTAGCTATGTAGATAATTTTTAAAAGATTGAATGTAATTCTTTCATTGATTGAGTTGTATTATAACGATTATGTGTTAATATCAAGATTATATTTTACATATAAGTTCTTTTGTTGTCTTACAGAATCTTGGGAACAAATCTCTTTATATAAGTTGTCTTCTGTATGGGTTAAATAATTCAAAATACAGGATAGGCTGATAAAATTTTCCAAAAACTGAATAGCTGTTTTTTAAAAAAGCTATTGTTCACAGCATTTTTTTCAAGGAAAGAGTGTTTTGAAAATAATTTTATGCATACAAGTCTATGTCATTGTAATACCATAGTGTTATTTTATCGTATACGTCTTAATGATTTACTTTATAGAAAGAAAAAATTCATTATTGGTTAAAGAAAATGAAGTGTTAAGTACATAAAAACGAATATAGCAGACATCCATCCTTATATGGTAATGTTAGGCATCTGATGTGGCAAAGAATGCGTTATATTCTATGAATTCCGAGGTTTATTTACAATAGTGTCCGACCGAAGCCGATTATTCGGCTCTTGCCGAAACTGAAGCCGATGGTTCAATCGTACTTAGAAATCTTAGAACATTGACTAGAAAGTATATACAGAAATCTGATAATGTATCAGATTTCCTTCTTTATGCTGAAACACACCATAAAGTGACTGCTCACATTGATAACGTCCGTCCGCATGCTGCTTACGTTACAAAAACGGCTATTCCATATATTCTATATTCTCCCAATCTTGCTCTTTCTGATTTTCATATTTTCCGTTGTCTATCTTACAATCGCCGAGAAAACCCCTTTACTAATGACGCCGATCTACGAAATTACCGAATTCTTGACCTTCAAACTACTGAATTTCCTCAACCGTGGAATCAAAAACCTGCCAGAATATTGAGAGTCAATCGCAAATATTGCAGGGGAATATACTAATGATTAGTATATTTATTTCATGTAATTTAAAAAATGAAATATTTCTAAAATTGAATGAAAACTCTACGAACCCTTGGGTGCAATATTTAACATTCATGATAATATTTTCATTTGAGGGACATGATGTACTATGTCTAAATTCAATAATTGTAAAGTACTTGCCCATGGGTTTCGTGAATAACACCAATTTTTCAATAATTATTTTTGTATTTCTGAATTCATCCAGTGTACATTCGCAAACTGCTGCTATACCAACAATTTTTATAAAACCGTACAACCACCAAATAATTGTCGATGAGAAATTGAGTACATCCTGTTCGATAAACAAACAAAATGAGAACAGATATTAGTTTTCTATTATTTATGGAAAATAATTAAATAGTGACTACTTAATTTTTTAATATAATAAAGATGTTATTTTTATCTCTTCATTATAAAATTTATACAAATAGTAAAAATCTAAATTATTATTAAGTATTACTTTAAAATTTTTGTTAGCAAATATAAAATGTATTCAATTGTTTTTTTTTAAATTCTGCCCTTGTCGGGTTATTTTAGAATAAAAGCTGTTGTTAATCGTGTAATATTTAGATATTACTAATAAATTGATAAAAAAAGATTATTCTAACAATTATATGAAATCAAAAAACAAAAAAATTTGTGTAAGTTATAAAATGTGTATTTTTTGATTAATAGTAATTAGTTTTATTTTTGATTTTTTTCTAACATTTTTAACAATATTCCCTCACTTGCTACCACTAACGGGAGAGAATTACCTGTCTTTTACATGATGCTTAGTTTAAAAAAATATTTTCAAAATACGTGGATAATTAAAATATAATAGAAATAATAATATCAACAATTATAAAGAGTAGTCCGAATGACCGCAAATTACAAAATAAAAGTGTGCCTAATTATTTAAGATTTCAAAACCGGTACAACTATTACTCTTACCATTTTCTTGACCTTACTTATCCCGGTGATGATGTGTAATATAAAAGGTAGTGGTCCCAAAAGCAGCTGCAAATTTAATCACAAAAATTAACTGAAAACACAGAAAATAAATTAATTTAAGCAGAATTAACAGCGTGGATATGCTAAATGTACTCCCGACAAATTTTAATGTTTTGTACAAATTAAATCGGATAAACATTTTTCTGATATAATATGATTTTTTTATCATATTCTTCCTATTTTATTTGTTTACATATGTATTTTTAGTAGTTTTTAAGAGAATGTGAATGCTTATGTCAGGAATGTACTCGTAGTGGACATAGATTCTTTTTTATAGCGTGGTACAGCTAATAAGTTTTTACTTACTGACAAAGAGAACAAGAGTTTAATACTCGTCCCAAAATCTCATAAATTTAATGAATATTTTCAACAAGCTCAGCGGAATTAAGAGAATAATAAAAATCTGAAAATAATAAGATCTTCAAGCTCGTGATTTTTCAAAAAGTATAATAGAATCGTTCAAATAATTTAATGTATTTATGAAGCCAATTAGAATCAGTCTTGTGTAAATCGATAAATATATATATTTTTTAAATCAATTACGTTGAATCAGTTAAGTACGCCACATTTCATTCATACTTATTAAGAAATTAAAGTATATAATTATAGATAGGTATATATAATTATTTTTATCATAACGTATTATATATTGCCTGGATATATATTTCAGCTGGATTCATTACAATCCATTCTGAAAAAAGCACCACGGATATTCAGGCCTATTCTCAAAATTGCAATATTGAAATGAAGGTGATTGTTACACCAACCCTCAAAAATAGTGTTATATTTGAATGAGAGAGAGGGAGAGAGAGTGAGGGAAATAAACGTACCATAATCAGTCAAAACTATCTGTCTATTTTTGAGGGTTGGTGTAACAATCACCTTCATTTCAACATTGCAATTTTGAGAATAGGAATAGATAGAATAAATTTTTACGTGAACTACATCTCTGTTTCCCTCAAAGAGTTGAATTCAAACTATGCCAATTGATACAAGGTGACACATAATATGGCGTTTCTGTATCTTTAAGAGCTTTGCATCCTAGACAACATGAATAGTAGACGTCAGGTCAGCCTCTATTAGATAATCTCTATGTCAGCTTTAAGCAGAGTTGTAGATCCGACCGGCCGTTGTCAGAAGTCTAAGTTTAGTGAAAAACCATTTGCGGTGGCAAGCCCAAAAGCGTGGAACTCTGTTCTTTGTCATAAGAAACAGTGGATCAGAGACTTTATTTAAAATAAGACTAAAGCGCACTATTTAAAAAAATCATTTTCATGAGATCAAATAACAATATTAAATTTTAAATACAATGGTAGTTTAGGATGATGATAGTTTATGTGTAAAGCGCCCTTAAGATGATTTTTTTTTACGAAAAACGTGCTAAAAAATATTATTATTATTATTAGCTTTCAACTTGCAATTTTTTAAATTTAAAAACACGGAACATGCATTAGATCAATATTCTTACTACTTTTAAACTAAGCTAAACGCTTGCGTCAGAAGTAACTAACTTGCTACACTCAAAATCACAGGCCGAAATCGCAATTATTATAAAAATAAAACTTACAATAATGTTGTATTTATTGTTTATCAACTCCAAGCATTTCAATAATTTATAATGCACTTTGATCAATGTTTCAATACTTAAATGACTGAATTGGAATTGTTCAGAATTATCCACAGCGGCGTATCGTAAAATCTTGATTTTGAGGAGAAACATTAACGGATCCCTGTACTTGAAATAATCTTCAGGCCTTCTGTACATCTGACAAATGGAGAAATTTAAAACATTTGCGTAAGAACTTATCATACTTATCGAAGTAAAGAAACTGAATATCGAATATTCCATTACTATATTTAAAAAAACTGCCAGTATTAAAAGTAATGCACTTGAAAATGTATTACTGTTTTTTACGCCATAGGGTATCATTTGATAGGAAATAAAACATAAGTAAAATACGTGCACGAAAATATTAACACTATTAGAGTTATGAAGAAATCCATTTAATTTTGGTAAAGTACGTTCTACGAAATCGAGTATTTTGAACATCTTGATAGTATCATTGGAGAATATAGTAAAGAGCCAAGACACAATTAAATTTATTGAAACCGTAATACTTATCAGCATAATAGATAAATTATTTATTATAGATACGGCAGGTATTTTTGATGGAAATAAAATATATATTGTTAAAACGGAGAGAAATATTAAATAAATTTTTGTCCACCAAGCTACTGACGTAATACACGTCTCGACTTTCCTATAGTCCCGTAACCCACAAATCGAATGGAAGAATTTCAACGGCTCTATCTTTTTAATAAACAATAAGTTGTTATCTATTTTAAATCCAAGAGGATCATCCATCACAGCTCTTGAAGTCATTCTTTGTTGTAAGGATGCACAACACCAACACAACATCTAAACTTCCAACTAGTATTAATAAAAATAATTCTTCTGAACTGTCAATATCTTAATAGTAATAAAATAATGTGTTTGGGTGTGTGTATATATTATTACGTTATGTTTGGTACCTACCGCGCACGACATAGGTTAGGAGTTGACATTTACCAATTGGCAACACTGACCGCGTAAGGAAAAGAATTCTCGCTACCGTATTTTTCTGTTGACAAGTACTGACGAGCACGGGCGGTTGTTCCGATGCAGAAATAACGGAGATGTGACTTTGTATAAGTTAAGGAAGGGTGAGAATAATGAAATATATTTGGCATCTGTGTTATCCTGCACCATATGTAATTTTCTATTTGCTAATTGTTTGTGTAATTACAGGATGGACGCATTTCTTCTTCTTTACCTTCATTTTTAACTTCTTATTCTTACTTTGACTTTCCTGACATGACAGGAGAGTGGTCATGAAATGACAATACTTTCTACTTCAGGAAGGATTTATCTTGAAGAATGAAGGATGGAGAATACGACTTGATCTCTGCCGCTAATCAGTTCACGACTGGATTTATTTTATAACCGAAGATGACGCAAGGAATTCATGGCGAGCTCAAACGCAAGAAGATGACCCAGCTCTCCTGACGTTCTGACCAGTCAGAGATACAAGTATTTACGGGTGTCTCGGACAAGTCAAATCTGGATGAAAACTGTAGATCTCTGCCGTATGGACCTCGCGTGTATGGTTGTAAAATTAATTATGATGTGAATTGATAATATTGAAAGTATTGTAGTCTTATTTTTTTTTCCTTTTAATTTTTTTAATTTTAAATTAATAACTTTCTAATCGTGTTGAACAAATTTATATGATATGATTTTTTATGCTACATTTAACCTGGCAAACTTGGTGAAGATTTTCACATTTTAAAGAATCAAGTGTTTTTATCACACTATTACTTGTACAGTAATCTGTTGATTTGAATATTTAAATAGTAGTAAAATTTTATAATTTTAATCTTTTCATCTTATCACATCCTAGTAACGGATCTCTTACTGCTTTCTACTAAAATATTCATGTTTTCTTGTCTATTAATTAAATTTTGTGATTGTAAAACTTGAACTAATCTTATTATTTTCCCCGAGAATGCTGGTTAATGTGAGTGGCAAGCGATATGGTGAATTCTGAGAACCAGACCCACGCACTTCGTGCAATACCCTGAGCGAGTTGGTGGACGTGCAATAAACGACGTCCCAATATATTGAATAAAAACACATTTTTATTGAGAAGTTGCTATTTCTGAACATAGTTCTGTGGTATTTTTTACGCAAATTAAATAAATAAATTAGAAAATACATAGAACAACATCAATCCATTGAATATTTGATTAATTCCAGGATCCGAAACTGGACCTTTTCCTATCCGGAATAAATTCCGGTAGCAATCAAATATTTTTTCGATAGATAGGTTTTTTGTTTTGTATATATTTTTAATTGATTGATTTAATTTGTACGTATAAATGCCAATGAAGAGATATAACATAGTATGTATTAAAACTCGGGCATTTAGACGTCTCAGAAAGAGAATATTCAACAACCATGAACAAAATATAAAAACCAAAATTTATGTGTATACAATATTTTATTACAATATTTTTTGAAATATAAATACATATAAATAACTTCATAATTTAGATCAATAAAATCGATAAATGAATACATGAGTCGGAAGCTGCCGGAATAAGAAAACTTCATGGTCTGATCAGCAATCAGTCATTCATTACATTAACTTTGTAACTTGATTTAATAATAAATAAATAAACAAGAAAAAAGAACTATCGTGCTTTCCATTCTTCTGTATGCTTTCAAAATGTGGATTCCGTGCAGAAGACAATTTAGGCAGGTCAAATGCACAAATAACATAGTGCATCTAGGAACCAAAACAACGAGCGTTATAGTCACTTTATAGACCACCAAATAAGATTATGTACATCCAGCTGCAATTAAGTTTAAGTAAAGTTTAGCTAATTGTACATTTAACATCCATAAGGATACAATAAATATCATGGTAAATCCGAAAGGCCTAGCATTGACCACCACTAGCACCGGTTGTTTAACTAAAAAAAATAAGCCGAGTGCTTATCCAATAATGGCCCCAATCAAATTAGATCAAAGATTAGTGAATCACTTATATAATTCATCTAAGTCGATCGATACGAATGCGACCTGGTTGTACTATTATTAGAAACTTTCTGAGAAATTAATACCAATTTAAATGTTTTGGATATAAGTGAGTGCCAACTTGCCTATGGGGTTAAAGATTCAAGGTTTGACCCATCCGCCCGTAGTAGAGCTTTTGTAGATTCCGAATAGGATGATAGTCATTAAGAACTGGAGAATGTTGCGGTGCAGGAAGGTGAAGGGGGGGAGGAATAATGTAAAGGTGTAGGGCAAAGCTCGATGGGGGCTATATAAGAAGTAGCATTAAGTTAATTATGTTTATTAGTATAAGGCACTACCTTCAACGGAAAAAGAAAAGAAAAATCGTGGTGTAGAATAATTTTTACCACTTAGCAACTGTCATTAACCCTTGCCAAACCATGCAGTAACACCGGTTTACCGCCCTAATAAATCCTGTAATATTTCGGTAAATACACGCAACATTCAATTCATATTTTAGTTAAATTGAAGGAAAATGTTCACGCTTAGAAATAACTAGTGAAAAATCATGTATGTAAGGCGAATCACACAAAAATAATTATCTTTCAATTCAATCCGTTGTAAAAGTAATAAATACATTGATAAATATACCATTTGTGTCAAGACAGAAAGAAATCACATATTAATTTCACAGTGAAAAGAATAACAAACATAATAGTCTTTTTCTCACTAATTAAAGAAAGATAAAAAGGAAGGTTGTGTTATATAATGCAATCTTCTATACAGGACTTGATATATGTTCCGAGTTATAATATTATTTATTTATTTATTTAATGCTAAGTATTTATAGTAAAATTATAGCGTTAACCATTTTTTCAAAAGCATTTTTCACATTTCAAATGCTAATAAAACTCTAATTTCTTACGGTAATACGATTTGACAGCATTGCTACATACGAGTATTTTATATTACGGTATCGTAAAGGTTAATCAGGTAATTACATTCTCTTTACTTCATTGTAGGTGAATGTCAACCGTACATGTCACCTGTCATATTATATACCACGTCTGATTTTGTAGCGCCTACATTTAAAATAGGTTTCATATTTATTAGATGATATTTTAGTAATTATTTGATATATGGATTGATCCAAAATTTATTTTACTATTTAAAAATGGAATAAATTTTAGTATTTTTATTTATCTTGTATTTGATATTTTATATAGCATGAAATCTTTTTAATCTATACTAGTTGAAGAATCTCACTTTTTTCTTCACAAATGCGAACTTCATGCATAGGTAAAAAAAAATCTTCACGCAATGAAAAATATTATATAAAAAATAAATGAAGGCTTAGTTATGAGAACCAGTAAACCAAAACCGATTAATTAACAAAAACGTAAATAAATAAATATTACCACAAAACGAAACAATTCAATTTGTAATAATATAAATTATTAATAAAAATGATATGCAAATAGAGAATATACATTGTTAAGGTTAATATAGTGCAAACTGCTGTGCAATCAAAATAAATGAAATTGGTAAAACCAGACACAAAATTCAATTTAAAATATTACAAAAAATCACAGATATAATTATGTCAACTATAATTGATAAAAAAATGCCGATGGAATAGATTTAATCGTTTATTAAAATGATGCAGTAGTTGGTGACGACGGCCACCACGGTGGTGACGTAGGCGAAGTTGAAGGAGAACATGCGGCAGGCCGTGACGTCAGGCTGGCGGCGGATCAGGAACAAGTAAAAACGTTGCAGTTTCCATTTTTCATCATTATCTGTATTAAAAATGAACAAAATAATAGAATATGTTTTGGTAACAGTTTTATAAAATTTATATTTTGGTCGTCAATTTCGCTCGACTGTGTGTGGTGCGCTCTCGACCGCCCGAATGTCGAATGTGAGATAATTTTCAGGAGCTTGTTCTAGTAAAAGATACACGCCTAGTGATCCAGATGTCGGGCAGTCGATCCTCATTCTAGGAGACTAGCGTTTAGCATAGTTTGAAAATAAGAATATTGATGTGACACATATTCCGCATACGCATCTCTATTAATGTGTACAATAAATTGTAAAATAATAAAAATGTCTAGAACTCAAATAATACATTAGTTTAAGTACACATAATTTCAGCTACTCTGTTTACGCTACCTCTGTTTCTTTTTGTCTTATAACGTCTTAATGACTTTATGTATGAAGTATATCTGTGTTAGAAAAAAAAACATGGGGTAGTCTGACTAAGTCTTCCGTGATAAGTTTTTTGTATTTTTCTTTAAATTGCTATTAAGTAGATGAATAGGTTTCTAGCGTTTTCATTTTCCTATATATTAATGCTTTGATAGGATTTTTTTTGACATTCCATATCATTTTAATACCATAGTATTGTTTTATTGAATACATCTTAAATTTAAGTTTGTATTAATTGTTGGCTAAATAAAATGGAGTTCAAAGAGCCAATATTTCTGACATTCATCTATGTAAGATGATGTTGTGCATCTGATAGGACAAAGAAGGCGTCTTCTACAAAAAATTCCTTCCAAAAAATGTATCCCACACTTCAGAGATTCATTGCCAACAAGTGTATAAACATACGTACAAGTAGATAAACGACCGAGAAGATGGCATCAAGTAATTTTTCAGCATAATAATGACCGTCCGTATATTTCTAGCATTTTCATTAAGAAGTTATTTCACATTTTCCTGATCTTGCTCCAACAGATTTTCATATTTTGCACTATCTATCCAACAATCGCCGATGAATCTCTTATAATAACATGCTGTTATTCTAAATTGGCTTGACTACTGTAGCTCTAAACTACCGGATTTTTTTAGATGTGGTACCGAAAAACTGCAAGAACTTTGGGAATCAATCGTAACCTATGTAATAGATTATTTTGTTGATTAGTTTATGTATTTAGTTTAATTAAAAAATATATTAATAATTTTATGAAAACGATACAAACCTTTGCATCATCCAAATATTTAACATTTATGACACTATTTTCATTTAAGGGTTATGTTGAAATATATCAAAATCTAATCAGAGTAATATACTTGCCTATGGGCCTCGGGAACAGCACCAATTTTCCAATAAATATTTTTGTGTTTCTGAATTCATCCAGTGTACATTCGCATACTGCTGCTATACCAAGAATTTTTATAAAACCGTACAACCACCAAATAACTAGCGATGAGAACATCAGAAAATCCTATACGTTAAACAAATTAAATGAGAATTGTCATTAGTATTCTATTATAATTGGAAAATAATCTACTATATTTTTAAATGTTATATAGTGTTTTTGTTGTTATATTAAGAAGATAAATCGTAATTGTTTATTTCTGATTGGCCTCAGTCCAGGGATTTAAAAATACATTATTTTCTCTTCTCTTACATGAAATTGAAATGATTCAGTAATAATTACTTACTTATTTATCATCACGCCGTTTCCCCGCGGGGGTAGGCAGAGAGGATAAAGTGCCACACTCTTCTGACACACAGTTCTCGCCTCATCTACATTCATACATCTTCTCATACAAGCTCGCCGATTATTGAGGCTTCTAACAGAACCATCCTCCATTAACTGGTTTATCTGGTTATGCCAAGTCTTCCGCGGACGTCCTCTATTTCTGGTGCCATCAACACTTGCATCATATATCTTTCTTACGTTCCATCATACATTACATTCATCCGTTCCATATGACCAAACCACCTAAGTGATCCTTTCTTAATCTTACTCAATATACTAGCATCAGCTTTACATTCTTTCCTTATTTCTTAATTCTTTACTCTGTCATAAATAGATTTGCCACATATTAATGTTTTTTTTTTTTGATATTGTCTCTTTTAAAATTCTATTTTTTTTCTATGTTTATTAAATGTTTTTTCACTAATAGGAGGGAAATATTTTCACAAAAATAGTTTGTTAAATAATAATAAATTACAGAATATTAATGTGCCTAATACTCCACCGGCTCATCTCAAACGCACATACTCCTCCCGCAGTTCACGGATAAAAATAAGGGCCTATAATGATAATAATCTTTACAAAAAAATATTAATTTATTTAAGATACTCAACCGGTAAAATTATTGCACTTACCGATGTGTAGGCCACACTTATTCCGGTGATGATGTGTAATATAAAAGGCAGTGGTCCCAAAAGTAGCTGCGAATTTAAAATTAGCAGAAAACATTTCAGAATTCATTTATTCAATTCATTATTAACGGCTTGGATGTGCTAAATGTATTAAATTTTTCGTACAAAGTAAATCGATTAAAATTTTTCTTTGAATAATATGTTTTCTACAGACATATTTTCATATTGTTTTCTTATTTGTTTTTAGTAAAGAAAATGAGTAAATATTTATCATGGTCATACTAGGAACATATATACTTTTCTTATAACGTGATTTTTGATAGAAATATTTCTACCTAGTAATATAGAGAACGAGGATTCAATGTTCATCCCAAGATGTCAGCAATTTATTTAATAGACTTAGCGTAGTTTGAAATGTGATAAAAAATATTTAAATGATAAGATCTGATGTGTGTTCCTGGCATGAAATCTTTTCAAAAATGTCATTCAATTAATTTAATTTGTGTTAAGCCAGTCAGAATCAGTTTTGTGTAAAATATCAAGTCGCCTTCTTTATATCGATATATACGTATTTAAAAAAGTTATCAATTATGTATAATCGGATGACTACACTACGCAAAACACTAATTGAAGAACCTGCAATTATTTTAATCATGTAGTTTTCAATTTTATATAATATAACTAAAAATTTGAAAACATTTAAAATTCTATTATATACTTAAATATAAACATAAAACTTACAATGATATTGTATTGACTGTTCACCAACTCCAAGCAATCCAATAATTTATCATACACTTTGATCAATGTTCCGATATTAAGACGACTGAATTGGAATTGTTCTGAATTGTCCACAACAGCATATCGTAAAATCTTGGTTTTCAGCAGAAACATGAATGGGTCCTTGAACTTAAAATGATCTTCAGGCATTCTGTACAATTGGTAAATGGAGAAGTTTAAAACATTCATGTAAGAACTTATGATATTCATTAAATTGAAGAAACGAAATAATGAATATTCCATTATTATGTTTAAAACAACTGTGAGTATAAAAAGTAATATTTTGGAAAATGTATCACTGCACGACGATGCATAAGGTATCGTTTCAACGGTAATAAAACATATGTATAACACGTGTAAAAAAATATTTAAACTATTAGAGTTATGGAGAAATCCATTTAGTTTTGGCAAGGTACGTTCTACGAAATCAAGTATTTTAAATACTTTGATAATGTTATTCGAGGTCACAGTCAAGAGCCAATTCACAATTAAATTTACGGAGATTGTAATTCTTATCAGTATCATAACTACATTACGTATTATAGACGAGCCAGGTATTTTTGACGGGCGCAATATATATATTGTCACAATGGAGAGAAATATCAAATAAATTCTCTTCCACCAATCTATGGACGTAGTATTATTATACGTCCTGACTCTCCTGTAGTCTCGCAATCCGCAAATTGAATGGAAGAATTTCAACGGCTCTATCTTTTTAATAAATAAGGAGTCGTTATCTATTTTAAATCCAAGAGGATCATCTATCACAACTCTCGAAGACATTCTCTGTAGTAAGGATGCACAACACTAACACAATATCTAATCTTCTAACTAGTATTAATAATCATTCTTTTAACCTGAACTGTTAATTATTTATAGTAATAAATCTGTATGTTTGTATGTGTGTATATATGCGTAGGTATTATGGGAACGAAGAATTATGAGTTGATGTGTGAATCGAAACTGTGGAGCGGGTATATGTAGATGAATGCATGTGTGTGAGGTGAGTGCAGAGTGCTCCAATAACCACTAATTTAAACTCATGTTTGTTTGATTATGATGGCGGAGTATATGTAGCTGGAACAGGTTGAAGAAGAGAAAATACTTACGGTTAACACAAGTTTATTGTTATGCATAGTTACAAAAGTAATGAAATGACAAATGCAAGCATCTCGGGTGACAAAAGAATTAAAAGGTTTATCTCGATTTTGGCTTGCTCTTTATTCTATTACAGTTGGAGAAGTGCATTCATAATTTCAGCTAAATAAGTCACAATACTAAATTAACAAGTGTAATAATATTTTACACTATATGAGAGTTCATTAGTAACGCCGCTAGCCAGGTCGAGTGTACAAGAGAGAATAATCGCTCGTCCACCGGGGTTATCTTCTGTATCGGTCTGCTTTTGACGGTGACACCCTCAAGCTTTTCCGCGAAAATGCTGCTACTGGTGTGCGTCGCGGCTAAAACAGCTTCGCCACCGCTGAGAAGAAGGAATGAATTTAGTTTAACGTTGAGACTTTAGGTAGTAGTATGTTACACAATATAAGATAAGATTAAAATTTATTGTCAATTTTTGGATTGTTTTACATATTTTACTACAATCACAATAATGTTATTGAATTATACGTCTATTAGAAATGAATACCATTATAGATTACAGTTTTTTCATCATAATTATTAAAACATAAATTTAAGATAAATTGTTGTTATTGTTAATAAAAATACGAATAAGTTAAAATAGTCATATTTTCACCATTACGAACAGAAGAATGCACCACCAATGATGTATACGCAGAATTCTAAAAATATTTAAACATGTTAAGACAAACGCACAATGAAATGACAGTATGCAAAATTACAAGAGCATTGAAGCCTCTATCATTCAGCGACAGCTTTGATGTAGATCAAATGAAACGGAGGAATAGTACAACTGCTGCAGTCAAGAGACGAAAAATGAAATTTAAAGAAGACCACACAAAACAAGCCGTGATGCATCTAGGATTGAACTCTTCAGCTACCTAAGAAATAGTGTGGGGCCCAATCCTAGATCACACAATTTTGAAGGTCAGTCTTCCTTGGATACGAGGGACATCTGATGTGTATCTATGATAGCCGTACGTTTAAATGCCAACTTAAATGCGGCGATAGGTGAACATTTTCATAATCTTACTGTAAAAAGTTTAACAACAATTTCTATAATACGATCTCCTTCTTAAATACGAAAGTCTAATGTCTCCCCCAAACGATATTTTATTTAAGTAAAAGTGTTTTTATGTAGTAAAATAATAGCAAATTGTTCTGAAACAGAGAAAAAATGCTACGAATAAAAATAAGAGGATTTGTGTTGTCAGGAATGAGGTGAAGTATATTTTTTTAAACTAACAGAAAAGCAATATTATATAGAATTCTGTATTACTGTCCCTGGAATTGCACAAATGGTACGTTAATAAAGTTAATACTTTGAAATATACATATCCACTTAAAAACATTCTTGAAAAATACTAATAAAATATTAATATGACATAATTTGTCATAGATAAGAAACTGTGACCATAGAGTGTGTAGCGATATGACCATAAGCTAAGGATGAGATGGCACGATGACAAATGCTCAATATATTTGCCAGCCGTAATACGATTTTGCGGATACATGTTAACGTACCGTTATTGAATATATAAAAGAGAAAACATTGAAGTAATCTCAAATTAGAGATATTAAAAACACGTTATTTTGTGCTATGATTGCTTCTCACAGACTTGGCCGTTTCAGCAAGCATTAAAGAGCCATACTGACACCATTGAAGCCGGTAACAGAAAGTCATATAAATAAATGGAGAGACGTAATATTATTATGGATTAAATATTGAATTCATTCGTACATATGACCCCTGACTATGTAATGAATTTAATTATTTTACACTGTTGTTTATATTATTATATTTTATCATGTTTATTATTATGTTGTTAAAAGAAAACTAGAGTTTTAGCAGCGGAAGAATAGACTTCGAAGTCAATATGGATTAAATGGAATGATTACTAATAATAAATTTTACATCCATGAAACAATAACACTTAATACGACATATCCGAGAGACCTAGCGTTGACCACCACTAGTGCCAGTTGTTTAACTAAATTAATTAACTGAGTAATTATTCAATATTTGCTGCATTAGAATACTTTAATCATTAATGTAATTGCTATTATTCGATTAATACGAACTGTTCTATTGTTAGATAAGCAAATTGTTGGAACGTCTTCAAATGCCAATGATTCGTTGTTTGATCCTGTTAATAGTACAAATTTTTAATGTTTTATTTTTACATTTAAGCATTTTATATAATTTTGATTAGGTGTTTTTTTTTAAATAAGGTAGATGGCTCTTTCAAATAATGGAACGATTAAATGTATTAATATCAGAAAGGTAACATATAGGTTCGAAAATTGTCACTAAAAATATTGTCGCTGTAGCATAGTTGGATAATGCACCTTCCCCAGTTAGGAAAAAGATCCAGGTTCGAATCCCGGTGGCGCAACAACAATATTTTTCGATAAAATTGATTTTATATGTATATCTTTCTAATTAATATATTTAATTCATATTTAAAATATCACAGACCGTCTGTTCTGAATAATTACAACTTCACAGTAAGAATGTGTTCTCCTAGAAATACAATATGTTCGTTTCCATGCAGGATATTGGCGACCGAAAGCATTAAAAAATTAATATGTGCAACTTAACAGACGCATACTAATATTGATATAAAATTATAATATAAATGATATTAGAAATTATTCGCCTGGATTGTCGTGTAATATATCCAATATAATAATATTTTATATAACTTTACGACCAATAAAATTATTAAAATTAATGATTATTGTCATTTTAAATTAATAAATTATTTAATAAATATATTTTATTCATTAATTTGTATAACCTGTGCCAAATAAAGTTATCATGACGGTCATGAACTTCCGAAGCTCATGAAGCTGCTAATGATAATGAAGAAATACAACAATTTAGTTCTACCATAAATGTAAACAACAACATTACATATATATATATATATATATATATATATATATATATATAAGTAACGGTAGTGCCTAATTAATATAACTGATACTCGGCTGGTTAGTTTACACGCGGTTCAAATCACCTATCATTAGTCTCGTTGTTAGCACCGGGCTTTTGGTCGGACCGGCGCGAGTACGGGAGCCACTTTCAATTCGCGTTTCAAGCTGGGAGATACGCCCTGCGGGCGGCTGTGGCCGTCCAGCCATATTTCGGAATTCTTGTTTGGAGATGGAGCCCGTACGGAATCCAGGAGCGGAGACAACGCCAAAATGGCATTTGAACGTCGCGCTCAGGGTGCTGATTGAAGGGTAAAAATCGTATCTCATAACGCACTCATTTCTAGCATTACAAATTCTAATTGTATCGTAAAAATTTCTATTGTTGCAAGAAATAATGAAATTTCCCTTCTTTCTACTTCATTCTTTCCACCTTTTTCCTTATGATCTTTTTTCTGACGATCTTCATTTTTCCTACATTTTTTACATTATTTATACCACGCAAAATTACGGCTTATTCCCAACACCCGTCGACAATATCTTATAATGGTCCACCCGGGAGAAGAGGACGCGTGCGTGTGCCGCTGGTTGAAGGAGTACCTGACCAAAATTGCCAAGCACCCAGATACTTCGGTAGAAGCCGCTCCCAGGACACCGCGGGAGACAGATGCGTGAAGATGTCATATTTTGCCGCGGGATCAAGAGGAATCGACGCAGGTCGACGTATTATTGTTGTGATATTATTATTGTCGTCACCTATTAAGTAGTTCCATACATAAATTGTTTAAATTTTAATTTATCAAAGTAGTTCTGTTCTATTAATCTTTTGAATAAATTCAATTAAAACTTGTTCACATAAAATGTGATTAATTTTTTTTTTCTGTACTTAAATATTTATTTGTAAGACTACATATCTATTAAGGTTATTAACGACTTATTGATAATCTATATCCTTCAAATTAATAAAAGTTAATGTGTAAATACATAAATTTATACATGAAGTACTAAACACACAATAACAGGATATTTTATAAATGCCACTTACATATTATTTACGCGATTGGGATGCTGCTAGAAATATTATACAATAGATTCTTTGATTTAAGTCCTAAAATAGTATTGAGAGTTATTCATAAGAATTTTTTCTATTCTTAAAATCAACTCTTAACCTTACTACAATATTATTAATGGTTCATATTATTCTTAATTAAATATTTACATTTAAATAAAATATGGTATTGATGTATCTTAAATTATAATTATTTTTTATGTAATAAATTACATAGATAAATAATTATTAAGCTTTCATTTCATCTTTTCAAAATTTATATTATTAAGAGTGTATGTTAAATACTTAATATTAATTGTATTGTATACATATCTGAATTTAGTATACATAATTTAATTGGTAAAAAACGCATTTTCGTTTATATACTACTGAACGTTTTAACTAAAAGTTCTTTGTTGAACGATTGTAATATAATATTAAATTTATTTATTATATTTAAATTAAAGACAATGTGTAGATAATTGTTACATACATCCTACATAATATAATATTCTTATATCCTTTTGTGTATCATGCACAGGGAAAATTTAAAAGAAAATTGATATTATAAATTGCATTAAAGCGAAGTGTTAATTATCTTTGATATAT
Organism: Eubasilissa splendida; assembly: GCA_031772225.1. NCBI lineage: Eukaryota > Metazoa > Arthropoda > Insecta > Trichoptera > Phryganeidae > Eubasilissa > Eubasilissa splendida. The sequence continues at coordinate 8,431,368 of CM062857.1, read as the reverse complement.
ACGAATTAAGTAAATGTGTAATTATTTTGACTTAAAAGTCAATTAACAGACAATTATTAAGATTATTAAATTTCTTCACACAAACCAACTTATGTGCGTATTTCGGATCCATCCTAGGAAGGAATGTTTTAAATAACTAAACTTTGTAATATTTGTTAAAAATATTGTATATACTTACATATATTTTTAGAAAATAATGTGTCTTTAATGAAATAGCAAACGTCCTTAACAAACGTAACGATTATTTCCAATTTTAACACTCGACGGCATAAGTTAACCACGCTTATAAATAAAATGTGTTTTATTAAAATAATTCATAAAAAATCATCGATGTTAAAGATTATTATTACAAGTAGATGGTACTTTGTATGATATAAAAAGGTCTAATGAAATTGTTCTTTAGTAAAGAACACACTAATAATTTTTATCACAAAAACAATCTACATGCTTATCTTTAAATCTCCAGTCATCGTTCTAGAATATCTAAGGCCTTGTTTTTGGTCTCTATTATACTTACTGATAATAAAATAAATAAGACACATTAGAAATAAAATCAATGATAGGTCCCTTCTTGACTCTACGATAACTTAATTGATAAGATTCAAACTTATTTCTGGAATTTTTTCCAGTTATATTTTTATTCTTAACAGACAATATATCGGCAATAAATATGACTCACAACAATTCTACATTAATTCTTTCAATATATTTGCGGTTAATTTATTATACATTTATGCGATTAATTATGTTGTCAGATTAATGCACACCGAATAGGTGCACAATACAAATTTATACGAGAATATTATTCATAATTATTAATTTAAAATAAATATAAAAATTTACATTGGGATAGTAAAAATAAACAAATATTACTTTAATATATGTTTTTATAATAAATTTATAATAGATTTGCACTCTGGTTCAGACCTCCTGCTCGGCCGGGGTACCCTTGATGCGCGCTACCGGCTGGCAGATATCGCCCCATGTCCATATAGGCCATAAAGAGTTATTATTTAATAAATAAAATTTCTGAAGAATTGGAGATCTTTTGAAGCATATATTTTTTATTTCATCAGGGAAAAATAGACAAATAATATTTTTAACAATTATATGAGGAACATATGTACAAAATAAATCTTGCACAGAAATGTTACAGTTTTTTTACTGTTACTAGATGACACATTGTTTATGAATGGTTATTGATCAAAGTTAATTGATTCTGACTGTACCGTATGCAATTTAATAATAAACGAATCTTTAGGCGGCGCTCGATTTTAGTTGTTTTACAGGCAGAATAGTATACACATATATATTATTAGCTGTTTGTAATTAACATTAATTAAAGCATTTTTCCTTATGACTTATTTCTCGGTATGGACTTTTTGATAGATTGTACTCAAAAATAAAACATACTGCATTTAACTCATTTATTTATTCACTAAGTCTAGTTTGATTAATAATAACAACATAATTAACCATGACTCCTATTAAAGTAAAAATATATGAGAAGTTAAATGAGAACATGTTGCAGGCAGTTATTCTGGGCTGGCGGCGAATCAACATCTTGTAAAAGGTCTTCAGTTGATTTTTTTTCTGGTCATCTGAAAATAAAAGTAATTGTACATTACGTCATTATATTTAAAAATCTTCTGGTTTTTTTTCTTACCCAGTTAGGGTATTAATTAAAATAGTAATCGTCACAATCCTATCACTTTGTAAGCTACTTGATTGAGGCGTGATTTTTACGTATCTGAACAGTGCCAGTATATTGCTAATTATTACGGCGATAATTTTTTTATTGATGGGAAAACTAACAATAAAAATGAATTTACAGATGAGCAATAAATTGAACAAGAACCGTCTAACGAGCAGCGGCGTGCAGTGCATAACTAAAAATTCTGGGAATCAAATATAAATTTAAAAATTGAATTTACATAAGTGCAAAACATTATTTTCAATTAGCGCCATGTGTATACTAGTAGAGACTTCAATTGATTAGTTCTAAAAACTCACGAACTCTCACCGCTGTACTCATGGTGCTCTTTTTTATTCACCGCATCGTGCTATTTACATTACTCAGTTCTGTCTTTAAGCTAGTGAATTAATCAAGTCATATAAATGGCTATTTACTGAATTGAACATTCGTTTCAGTTGATCCGTTTTGTACGGAGTCCGTTACCTATGCTGTTTTTGACAGAATAATATTAGAAAGGGTTACAATTGCGTGCGAATCATTGAAGAGTCTACTTCCTCTTTTATTAATTTGCGAATTTTACTATCTTACTGTTTTTAATCTGATGATTTCATGATCGTTCTTTAAATTTGGTGCATGATTGGTTTTTGGTTTGAGAAAAACAAAAAGCAATTGGCAAAACTATTTCCCATGTTAACCTTTAATAAAAATAATTATTTCCTATAGTTATTACGTGAAGGATTTTAAAACAATAAATTAATCATGTTCAGTCATAGAAAGTATTCTTATAAAGGTCCATACATTTTTTATATGAATAAAAAAGTATTATTTCACGATAAAACTTTTTTATAAACACTATTAATAGTACTCTAAAATTATAAATAAATTCATGATAGGATTGTATAAATGATGGATTTATTTTGTCCAACGACGTTGGTTAAACGAAAGTACATATATTGTATTACAAATATTATACACTATTGTATAATATCATTGGTAACATCATAACCTAAATCTATACCTACTGCACGCCACTGCTAACAAGTATCCACAGATATAACAAATTATATGAATTCCTACAGAATAACAGAGGGTATAAAAATGTATAAAATAGGAGAGGGATCAGGAGTAAAGGGGTAAAATTGAATATAGGTAACCGTAAATAAAACATGAAAAAAAGAAAATATGGCATAAAGAAAAATTCAAAGTAAATATGTATATATACATACGCTTTAATACACGTACAACGTTATATTATAAATATGGAGCTATGCGGTGAGGATCCAAGAGTTTAGAAATCATGAATTGATGAGTTGAAGGGATCCAAGTCGCCGATTTTATTATTTATTGAACATATTAGAAGAGTGATATATAAAAGAGTTTTGGGGTGAGTTGGTTTTACAGTGGGAGAGACCCAGGACTTTGATTGATCTGGTGGACTTGTTTACTCTCTTTTATATTAACTTTATTAAACATTGTGGATTTAAACTCATCGATCTTATTTCATCATTAATACTGAGTGAATATTATGTTCCAGGCCGGTTTTGTTTGGCCGCCATTTTGGTTTGGCAGAAAATTTATCTGTTCGTATTTGATTACAATTTATTTTGAAGCATCTAATGCCTCAACAACGCATTGAAGTCATTAAAACAAACACAAACCCGACTTTTGGAAAATAAAATCATCATGAGCGACGAAGCTCATTTCGACTTGGCGGATTTGTTAGTAATCGAAAACAGCCGTTGGGGCACTAAAAATTCTCAATTGATATACCCACGTATATTGGATCTTATTTCTTTCTGGATGCAAGAGGCAACGCTGTAAAAACTTATTAGTGGCCGAATTGGGTCGATTGGTTCTGCAATACGTGTGGTTTCATCAGGACGGTGCCATTTCATACACAGCCCAAGCTACGCTTAAAATTTTTATGAATGAAACAACATCGGCCTGGAACATTATATTCACCTTGGAAAGAAACATGAAATATAACATTATGATTTGACAATAAAAAGATTATATTTCTACTAATTTTTACTTTTATTTATAGTATTTTAAATCTCTATTACATTTAATTAATTCTAAATGATACAAGAAAAAAAAAATTCAACCTTAATACGGATTCTGATCTGGTGAGGTGGACAGCGATCAAATATAATGCAATTATTATATTATTGAGTAATTAGAAATAGATAATAAATTATCTTAGGAGAACACATTCTTATTGTGAAGTTGTAATTATTCAGAACATAGGTCTGTGATATTTTAAATATGAATTAAATATATTAATTATAAAGATATAAGAATGTGTTCTCCTAAAATAATAAAGTTGTATCAATGTGTCCAAAATTTAATAAAAATGAATTGATAATTCTGGCGTCTGCTATCAGTTTACTCAAAGGTATTTGAGATTCTGAAAAAATAAGGTAGATGGCTCTGTCAAATGATGGAACGATTAAATGTATTAATATCAAAAAGGTAACATATAAGGTCGAAAATTGTCGCTAAAAATAATGTCGCTGTAGCTTAGTTGGATAAAGCACCTTCCCCGGTTAGGAAAGATGCAAAAAAAAAATTCAACCTTAATACGGATTCTGATCTGGTGAGATGGACAGCGATCAAATATAATGCAATTATTATATTATTGAGTAATTAGAAATAGATGATAAATTATTGTGCAAACGTATAATCGTTAACTTTTAAAATAAATTAATGTTATGAAATCTAATAGTTTTTGATCATCATTGACGGGCTGTTTCTAATATGTATAACTTGTTGAATTACCAATTTCATCACCCGAAAGTGCCATCAGTCGACAAACGATCGTTCTGGTGTTTTTAATGTCATCCGTCAGAACTTCACAAACAGTTGCCATGGCCAGCATGTTGAATGTTTGAAGTGTGAACAATACGACAATGCAGATTTTTAATATAACATGCTGTATGGGAAATAATATAATCGTTATAAATAAGTAATAAAATCAGATGATTCCCGATAACTTTTGAAAAGGGCTTAAAGCGGATGAAACTTTTGTCGCGAATCTCACCTAAAGAGTAGCACAGAGTTGAGGGCGGAGCGAGGTTTAATTTTTATTCCAATTCGGCATAGTGTACAATAATCTGAAAACTCTATACATGATGGTACCATCTAATCTATTTCTTATTTTGTTGAAATTTATTGTGAATAAAAAAAAGTTTGGGACTAATGAGCGTTTTGTGATGGCAGGTGTTCGGCTCCGTCTTAATACTGCGAGACGAAGTCGCACAGCTGTCTATTAGCATTAAAAAAATGCAAACCAGGCGGCGAATGAGTAGAACCATACAGGAGCTTTGGCTTATGAACGTTCACACTCATTATAGGTGCACATAATAACTAACTGATGCACACCAATCTCCGTCACTAAACATCCGAGACGCGAGAGAAAAGTCTCATCCGTGTACATGCACTCTAACATTAATAGTGTCAAATAATATATTTAACTATATACAGAATAGTCCTGAAGGCGTTGGTCGCAAGAATCTGGTAGATGTCGTCTGTAGTCATCAACATGATAGTTAACGTTCGTAAAACGGACAAATGCCAGAACTACGTAACTATCTACTCTACAATTTCTTTCTAAAAAAAGTATGTCAATCTATTGGACATATATCATTTTTTTCTCTAGCACCCAATACTACCGTACTAACAAAACACGTAATGGAGTTTAGAATGAATTTTTTTGAACAATCGCAATTTTAAAACACGATAGAAAATCACACTGGCTGTATTGTACATATAATATATATATATATATATATATATATATACAATACAGCTATACTACTAAATAAGATATAGTAGGATATAATTAAGTATACTCATAATATATAAATTTTTATAACATTTTTAGGCAAAAATAGAGTTATGCGCCCCTCAAATAAGAGTGGTCTTGAATTACGGGGTGGTTTAGACATTTAAAAAAAACACGATAAACCATAATAGTACAAGAAAACAATAAAATTTATTTATTTAATTAGATTAATTAAGGAGATTTTAACAGTATAAATAATCATGATACAACTAACATAATATATAGCATTTGAAACTAATTATGAAATTCCACAGATATGTTCAGGCGAAGTAGTAATGAAGTACATAATATAAGGTTATATAATAGTAGTAGAAGAAGATAAAAACTGATAGGAGAAAGAGTGGAGAGGTTTAAACAATTGTTGTGGTTAAGGGAGAGCAAGATGTGTTTGTAGGTAGAATGATTGGTTAAAATTGAAAAATCCATTAAAAAAACTCTTTTAGCGTAGTAAGACCGATGTTGAAATAGTCAATTTCTGTTAACTTCTCATTATCGTATTTGCATGAAGAGTAAATGAATGAGTTTTGTTTGTAAGATGTTATACTTCTAGGAATATTAAAGAGTATGGACTACCGGGTCGATATAGATGGTATGTGAAAGGATATTAATTCTAATTGGCTGGGACAGTATTCGGTCAGTACGTGTTCTTCGATATTCTAGGGTTTTCATATTGTGGAAGTTTGCGTCATCTAAATTGGAGTTAAATGATGGATTAGATCCAACATTAAGATATCGAAGAAATCTATTTTATATTCGTTATTATTTCACAATGTATGTAATCTGCCATGGGTTCCAGATTTAATATGCGTGCTCTATGTGACTACGAACGAATGCGTAATACAGTATTTTGAAGTAATACGGATTTTTTAAGTGTTTGCAGGTTCGAAGTATAAATCCTAGCATTCTATTATCCTTATAATATGCAATATAATTCTGATTCATTAACTACCTAATTCTTGTTGCCAATGTCAAGGACTTTTTTGTTCTTCCTAACATGAAAAGCTAAAAGATCTTCATAGTGTTTTATTAAAAATTGCATGCATTATAATTGATATATTAATATTTTCTATCATCCTGCCAGATCAAACGGCCTGCGCAGTTATCAATATTTTAATGCAAACTCATACATTATATGTAATATATATACTCACGCTATCCACGTAGATTCCCGTTCTCACAGTAAAGTTAAAAATTAAAGGCATTGGACCGAGAAGTAACTGAAAGTGAAGGTTTGACTACAATACATAAAAAATATTTGATTTGAACTTTTGTAACTAAGTACCTCCTATATTGAGTTTCCTATTTGCCAACCAGAAGTTGTCATGAGCTACTTTGAAAATATGTGTCAGTGTACTAGAATCATAGGATTAATTCTCGTAATAATTGTCCAGGTACAATACCCCAAATGTCTGTTCAGATTTTAGTTCAGTTTGATAATAATAGAACTGATTGATTGTCATCCCTGATTTTCTGTAACCCAGCGTCGTCGTTGTATTTAAAGAAATACATTGTAAACAGTCTTATTTTACTAACCTTCACCGTAAGTAACTTACCACACAGTTATATCTATCGTTTACTAGATCCACAGTATCCATCAGTTTCTCATAAATTCTCTCCATTGATGTGATATTCAGTGAGTACGGGTATTCCTGAGAATAATTAACCATCGAGTACCGCAAGATTTTATCTTTTAACAAAAACATAAACGAATCGGTTTCTTTGAAATGGTATTCAGGCGCCTTGAACATTTTACATAACGCCAAATTCAGTATATTGACATACGAACTGATTAGAGTTATCAAAGCGCAAAATTGATAAATTACAACGTCGGTCGAAATGTCGTAAATAAAAAAACACAAATAATGTACCGCGAACATAATGATAAAGGTGTCATTTCTTCTAACGAAAATCAAACACAAAAGTATGATAATCATGCATATTATGACTACCAAATGAATAAATATATTTAAATAAGTTTTGTTGTGTACGAATCTGTTCAGTTTTGGAATCGAACATTCTACGGTGTCTAAATTGTTCACAATTTTTATAACCGTATTTGATTTTATATTAGATAACCAAAACCAAACGATCGTAGTGACTCCCGTAATATTAATTAAATGAGATCCCAAAGAAATCAAAGTAGTTGGCATGTATCGGAACACAGAATACACGTGATGGCAAACAAAAAAGCCCAAAATCAAGAACAAAGAAAGGACAATGTTTTGTAGTTTTACTGTCCAGTGTGAGGTAGTGACACACTGTCCAATTATTCTGTAACTCCTTAATCCAAGAATTGAGTTTACTATTTTTATCGGTTCTATTATATTTATGAAATGTGAATTATTTTTTAACTTGCAAAAATCATTATGCGTGTATTTAGATTCTATTCCACTAGTTACTTCAACCATTTTTATTTATGTCTAACTGAACTCTTATGTCGAGTATGACTGCTCTTTGTGAGATACTGATATTTATATTAAAATTTAGCGCCGGTATCGAAGTATCGAACCACTTGCCTTTAATTAATATATTATAATAATTAATTAGTGGAGTAAACAAACTCATAATTAAGCGGTGTAATTGATAATTGATTTTTTCTGTATATCTTTCTAATTGATATATTTTATTCAGTTCAGTAACAAACATTTTTTTTTACTATTCTACATTTATTAATATTATTTTACTAAACTGTAAGAAATAAATTGAGAATATTTTTAACATGCAAAATAAATCGTGCTCAGAAATATTACAATTTTCAATTAGAAATAATACATTACAATTATACATAAATAATTGATAATTTTTTTCAATTTTTAATCTTTTGAATATAAAATAGCTGTTTGTAATTAATATTAAAGTATAATTCTCCTTTTAATTATTCATATAATACGTAAGCTGGTAGAAACATTTTAATAGATTGTGCTCATAAACAAAAATAGATTTCATTTAACTCATTTATTTATTCACATCTCTTTAAGGGATACTGATATTTTTATAAGATTAATTTATCGTCTGCATGAATATAGTTAATGTTCAAATATTTATCTATTTGTCATTGAATAATTTAATACATTAGAATAATGAGTGTACTAAAAAACTCGTTATTGTTCAATTGTTATTTGACGTTTTGTTTTATTTTGAGATGTTTGTACAATAGTGGGTTTTCAGAATTTCCCAATCATTTGATAGAAAATGGTCATGGTTTTGATAAAAAATTTGGTATTGTCAATTTTGCACGTAAACGGTGTTGGTTATAAATTAAATAATTTGGAATCGTTGGAGATAAATAAGGCGTGTAAAACTAATTAAAAAATTATAAACGACCAATTAAATTAACTACGAGTCCCATTCTAATTTTTTTTCCATTTGTATTAAGTAACAATTTTAATTAGGTACTAAATTATTATTTTTAATACATATTGTTTTTTAAAAATATATTCTGGTAAAGAAACAACATATTTTGATTAGTATTGACATCCTGAAGAGGAAAATGGTATTTTTCGAAACCGGTAGATGTACTTAAACTAAATAACTGGTTAATAAAACAAGGTTAACAAATAAAAATAAACAGTTTTTTGTTTGTTTACCGACTTGTTCATAGTTCAGAGATTACATATAATGTCTATAATGCCTCATTCCAGGAGATTAGCAAGTTAGTCCTTTTTTCATTGCACAAACATTTAGCGTTGTTTGAAAATAGTAAGAATATTGATGTGATATGTATTTTGTGTATGTATTTAAAAAAAAAAAAAGTTAATTAGTACATACTTGAATTGATTTTTTGTTGTTATGCTTGTTGAATAGTCTTTTTTAATGTTTGATAAAAGAATTGACTTTATAGATAAACATAATTATTAATTTAAATAATCAACTGGGTATTAACCACATTAATTACTTTGATGTAGACTGATTTCAATGTCACTGTGCCCTTATGAAAGATGAAGAAATACTACATGCAATACAAATTAAATTAATTGACTAGAAAGACATACATAGAAAATATAATTATCAAAAATATATTTAGTTGCTAACGGGATCCCGGTATATCAGATTTTTTCCGTATATCTTTTTAGTTTAATAATTTAATTTGTATTAAAAAATACTATAGAACTATAGAACTACAGAACAAAACAACGTCACTAACCATACATTCATAATTTATATAATTCATTAAATGCGATCAGTAAGTATCCAATCTGGTTTTTCTATTACTGGAAACTTTCAGAGAAATTGAACGAAACTAAATTAACTAGCTGAGTGAAAGGAAACAAAAATTCTAATTTGATCCAACCAATTTTGACGTAGATTCCGATTTGGAAGACAGTCGTCGAGAATTGGAGCATGTAGATGCGAATGATTCAGTTGGCCAAGGCTCGAAAGAGCTGTAGAAGCGGAAGAAGAAGAATAATAATAGAAAAAGCAACTGTAATTTAATTTATTAGCACGGGAAACGACTATCTAATTTGCAAACAGTTTTTTTTAAATATCAATATAATTTTTTGAATTCATTTTGTGACGAGGACACAGACTAATAAATGAATAGACTTGAAATAAAGTATTCATATAGAAGAGAGGTTAGGAACATTAGTTGCGAAACGCGAGGCATAGTACACACATTCTTGGTGGAAATATAAATCTATGCATGACACATTTATGCAACATTAAATTATTTACTCTTCGAAAATGAAATGATTGTGTTTTTTACATTAATGCATATTATACTGTCAGCGTTTAAATTTTAGTTCCAATTGAGTCATATTTATATTTAAAAAAGTTGCTAAGCTATTTGATTGCGTAAGTGGTATCAAAGTGATCACGTAGGTGACACAAAAATGAAAATATTGAAACAAGTCATTTGCGTTAGTTCATGTCTATATATTCGGTGTTCTGTGGACGAGGATGACGTCAACGTCGTTGGTAAATACTTAGTATTTTGCGTTGCACTGAGCCTGCATCTTAGAACTGGGATGATGTAGTGAAATTTGGTGGTAAAGAAAAATATTCTAATTTTATATTTGCAAACACTACTCGACACCTCTTAAAATAAAGTAATAATGTTTGTACAGAAATAAATAAATTTTTCATCATCAGAATCAGCTGTTTTCTATCCACTGCTTGTAAAGACTTCCCCAAGTGTCTCTTACTCTTCTCAGTCTATGTTATTCGCTGTCACGCATTGACGATCCCATCAGTTCAGTGGGTTTTAGGGTGGCCTATCAGCCTCTTGGCTCCCCTCGGGTACTACTGAATAACTTCGTTTATCCAACGACTATTCGTCTTTCGAGCGACGTGGCCTGGTCGTTGCCAGTTCATTTTCTTCAAATATAATAGAATACCTGAATAAAAAAAATTGTACCACAAAGTAACGTCTAACGTTAATTAAGTACGTCTAACGCTGTTATTCGAATAATTACTGGTTGGGCCAAAATTCACTATACTATTTAAAAGTTGAATAAGTTTGTTGTATTTTTCATGTATCCTTTATATGATGTTTGACCGCCATTTTTATCTTCACAAATGCGAGCTTTACGTTTATTAGATGATATACGACTGATTATTTTATATATGATATATCTGCCCTCACCTTGCTAAGATTCATCTACTGGATTCTCTAATTTGTGAAAGTCTTAAATCTGAATCATTTTTATAATAGCCCTATAAATGTTGATATACGTTCTCTCCTTCTGGACTAATTCATTCATAAAATCCCTTTTACGATAAGCAAACAATTGCTACTCACAGACTGCCATTGTACAGTATTAAAATTATTAGTAAACTTGAAAATATTTTTTTCATCCGATTCTAGTTGTACTTTTGCTATCAATGCTGCTCTCGTCAGCTTACATACCACCGAGGAATGTTCTCAGTACTGAGTTCTTCTATCTGGGTCTATTTTCAGGATGAATTTTAGTTGATTTATTTATTTATTTCAGTATATAATGGACTGGTGGCATATAATAACACTCTATTTGTTGAATGACCATTCAGGGATTTCATTACAAGCTAGTTATTTAATAACTTATATAATTTATTTTACAAAAGCAGTACCTAATTTAAGTATAAAGACAATAGTCACAACACCCATACTAGATGCAATCGATTTTTAAATCAGATCAGAAAACTACTGATTAAGTTAGGTATGACCATTAGAAATTGATTTCTTAACCTATACATCAAATAGTCATTGTTTTGCCAATAAATATAATTGATTATTTATTTATATTAGCTATTATTAATTATGTACTATATTTGGGCGATTAAAATAAATATTTTGGAAAAGTAGAAAACAATCGCCAATGAAATCAACAGGTTGTTTGTGATACTCAGAATTGGCTGTGAACATGTGTTTGTAATACTCAGAATTGGCTGGAGAAGAAGGAATACATTTAGGTTAACGTTGAGATTTTAGAAAGTAGGGTGCGACACAATTTAAGATATGATTAAAATGTATTAACAATTTTTACATTGTTTTACATGAGAGTTGAACTACAATCACAATGATGGTATTGAATTACATGTCTATTAGAAATGAATTACCATTGAGATAAGTTTTTTTTTCATTATTATTCAAAAATACATTTATGAGAAAAAAATATTGAACAATTGCAGAAATTTGAATTGAAATATAATTTTAATATTGAAATAAGACATCCATAATCCACTACTAAAAATTATTTGATAAAAAATGTAATAAAATACATCAAAATTCTAATTCATTTGAGGTATCCTCTCAATTTTGCAGGTATCTATATAAACAAGTAATTTAGTAAAGAAATTAATAATACATTTTATATTAAAACAAAAAAAAACATATATATATATACTTACTATCACGCCGATTCCCCGCGGTAGTAAGCAGATAGGATAGAGCACCACATTCCTCTGTCCTGACATACAATTCATACAATTCTCGTCTCATACACATTCATACATCTTCTCATACAAGCTCGCGATTGTTGAGGCTTCTAACAGAACCATTATCCATTATCTGGTTTACCTGGTCGTGCCAAGTTTTCCGCGGACGTCCTCTATTTCTGGTGCTATCAACACTTGCGTCATATTACTTTCTTACCATTCTCTTCTCATTCATTCGTTCCATATGACCAAACCACCTAAGTGATTCTTGCTTAATCTTACTCACTATACTAATATCAGCTTTACATTATTTCCTTATTTCTTCATTCTTTACTCTGTCATAAATAGATTTGCTACATATACGCCTAAGTGATCTTATTTCTAATACATTCAGTCTACTTTCGTTCCTTTTCTACTAGCTCCAGGCCTCACTTCCATACATCAGTATCGATACCAGGACTGTATTGTGCACCGCTAGTCTTGCCTCGGTTGACAAATTCCCGTTAGATATAATTTCATTCAAAGCGTCGTTCACTTTATTTCCTGCAGTCACCCTCATTTTGATATCATTCTCAGCCTTTATATTACTATCAAACATACTTCCCAAATACATAAACTTATCTACTTGTTCCAAACATTTATTACCTATAAGTATTTAGCACGGTGTCATACTATCACTTTCGACTTGTTAACATTCATCATGAGGTCGCTTTCCTTGCATACATCGTACATTCTTCTCATTAGACTCTGTAGTTCTTGTTCATTATTCGCCGTTAGTACTGCATCATATATATATAATCATATATGTCGGCATATATATATATATAATAATAAGATTAAAAGAGTGCAACCTGCAATACAATCAGCAGAAAAAATTACTATGAGGAAGATTAGTCACACAATTTATATCGCAATTTGCATCAATATTATATTAATATGTTAACTAGACTTCATTTATTAAAATGATGCAGTAGTTAGTGACAACATTCACTACTGTGCAGACGTAGGCGAAGTTGAAGGAGAACATGCGGCAGGCCGTGACGTCAGGCTGGCGGCGGATCAGGTGCAAATGGAACTGTCTAAGTTGACGTTTCTTGGCATCGTCTGTATAAAAAATAAACAACAAAATTATTTTTAAAAATTATCATACATTTGGTAAAATTTCTTATTCTTTTGATTTGGTTTATTTATTATTGATCTATTACATAAAGTACTAATTATATCTTGACAAATATCGAAAAAAAAAACTCTTTCGGTGTCGGGAGGTAAGTAACAACATTTTAAAATATAATTACAAATCAAATGAACAAACGTCTCCTAAATCACGTTAGGTTGCTCGAAAGGAAATAAAAACAAAAACAAAAAGACTACCCAGCTGACTATACTGCCTCTCCTACCAATATAAATATAAATCGGTTATTTCAAAACATAATCCTACCCGTCATTCAGTACACACGTGTGTTTTAGGAACATTATTAAAGAATAGCATAAATATTTTAAAAACAACCTACAATTAAAATTAGTTACTATGAATGTGTTCAAATTTTAAGTGTGTTTCCTTGTTTTATATAAATATTTTTCAATTTATTTTTACTAATCAATTAAGTTTATTCTTCGGATCTTTATTGTAACATTTTTCAAAATATTTAATATCTAGTTAAATTTGTACTCACTGTACAATGTGTAGGGTTTGTTAAATTATATTATACTGTGAAAATTTATAATTGATTTGATAACTACACTTCGTTTATTCTTTCGAAATGTTAATTGGTTATTTAATTAATAATTAAAAATATTAATTAACAAAATGAAAACACGGGACGTGTTGTCAGGAAATAATTCGTTTTTAATTCCCCTTAATTATATCGAATGCTTTATGTTTCAAATTTTTCTCAGTTGTACTTTAGGACTTTGTGGAGAATATAATCGCCCCACCCTGGGACATCTCATCCTCCCCTTATCTGGACCATTTTTTACACTCGTAAGATGACATAGGTGATATATGGACCCGAGGGCAAGCTCTCGCCGACAGACGTGGCTGGTCTCCACCCTGCGCTCGATCCGACACGAGTCCCGATCCAACACAATCAGACTCGATCACGCCGACTCACTCCGCTCTTTATACTCCTATACATTTTATTCACCACTTCGTACCTCGCAATACACTAACTATCTAAGCAACTCTTGAAAAAGGCACCTGTTAAAAAAACTACATTCCATCTATTTAAAATTTTCACTAAATCTGAATCCCGAGCAACGTTAATAAATTTAAACAATGCCACGTTACTAAATTATTATTACAATCTATGACGTGGACTGTATTGTTTACTATCATTTAATTAAATAGCATCAATGTTGTTTATTACTATTTAAAGTGAGAAATTAAAAAATGGGTAAAATAAAACAAAAAAGTGACAATCATCTACGGAGATGCCGTATAGAATAGGTATTAATGATAAAGTTAAGTTTCAAATAATTATTAATCATTCAAATAATAATATTTGAAAGATGCATTAAAATATGTTAAAGTCCAATAAGAGTAAGGTACTTGCCCATGGTTCTCGGGAACATCGCCAATTTTCCAATCATAATTTTTGTGTTTCGGAATTCATCCAGTGTACATTCGCATACTGCTGCTAAACCAAGAATTTTTAGTAAACTGTACAACCACCAAAAAACTACCAATGTGAAGTTGAATTCATTCTATAAGAAAAGCAAACACATTGTAGAAAAGATAGGTATTTAACTATTATTAATGTATATTAAATATATTTAATAGAACTATACAGTAATTTTTATTTCTACATTAGTGATTAGCTCAAAATCACGAACTGTGAGTCAACCACTGATATATTGAGTCGCATTCACTATCGGTGATTGAATATCTGGGAATATCGTGATTCGTGATTCAATTTTTTTGTTGTTAAAATTCTATTGTTTTATGACGCCGCTGTTTAAATCGATTATCACTTGAATCGGCGCTAACTAGTAGATTCTGCCAAAACGTTTTACGCATATTTGCTAAGAATTTAATCCGAAAAATAAATTTACATTATTTTATGCATTTTAATTCTCTTTGTGATGATATTAAATTAAATTTATATTAGTTATTTATGGTAAAATATGTTTTTTTAGGCAAGTGAGGTGTTCATAATATAAATAAATACGCACAAAATTTAAAATATTTAAAAAAAAAATGTTTCGTGTATTGTGATATCGTGCGGCGCATGCGCATTAGTAATGAAACTGTGATCAGTCACAATTTTTAATCACTGATATTATCGAATACCAATCACAATCACACCAGTGAGTCGAGAGTAGCATTTTTTCTCATCACTATTCTACATTACATAATTAAAAAACAAAAAACTTTACAATTTCATTGTTTTGTTCATAATTTTGACATTGATTTTTTTTAAATTTAGTGTCGTCAGGTCCACTTTAAAAAGTTGTAATTTGTCCAAAATATTATTTCAGCCCTTAATGAAAAACAAAAGCATTAATAAAACTTGTGTCGTGATTACTATTGATTATCTAAGAATGCAAAGTTGCGACTTACTCCATTGTTGTATCAAAATTTTCAACAATGGTCCTTAACTCATTTTCGGTAATGGTTGGATCGCTTAAAAATGTTATTAAAGTTTTTGTTTCCATAATAATGAGCTACAATTAATTAAACATATCTTCTTCAATCATTAGCACAATGCTGCATGAAGTTTGATAATCTTGCAATTTTAAGTGTTTCTAATCTATTTTTATGCTCAGATTTCAGATTTAGAATTCATTTGTTTCTATCACGTCCCATTTTTTTGTTAATCTAGTAAGTACTTTATTTCTAAAAACGTAATTTGCATAAGTTTTTACAGGGAAGGGAACAGGGCTTACAGTACAAAGTTTCCGAAAGTACCTTCAGAAAAATTTAAAGAAATGATCTTCATGGGGACACAGATCAGAAATTTAATGAAAGACAACGCGTTTGAACATACCATGAATCCAGTACAAAAAAGGGCTTGGATTTCATTTACATAAGTTGAGGCAAGTCTTTTGGACAACAAGAAAGAAAAGTAAAAAACCAAGGTTAGGTTAGGTTAGAATATTAAAGAATTTCAGGAAATTAGACAATAACATGAATGTAAAGCTTCATTTTCTACATTCGCACATCGATTTGTTCCCCGAGGATCTCGGAGACATCAGCGAAGGATAAGGAGATCGTTTCCATCAAGAAATCAAAGACATGTAATAGAAGTACCAGGAAAGGCGGAATGATAACATGATAGCCAATTACCGTTTTATGCTAAAGAGATGCGGCACTTGTGAGGGGTGAAAATCAAGGAAAATAAATTTTAACCCATCTGAGAAAGAGTTAAATCAACGTCGGATAGAGGAAAATTAATTTGTCATATTTATTTATTTTTCTGGTTTTACGTGTTAATTTTATTATATATTTATCAGTATGGAATTTAACGGAAATTTTAGTTTTTATTTTGCCCTATTCACATTAATAATAATAATAAAAAGTTCAAAAATAAATAGTGCAAAAATTTTACGAGATAAGAGTAAAACAAACAATGCTGATTTTAGAATCAACGTAGAAAGCACTATTAGGTTCACCTTATTTTAATAAAATATCATTCTAAAAGTTAAAAAAAGGAAAATCATAGATTATAAATGTGCCTAATTTACTACCGGCTCACAACATAAGTCAATAATGAGTGCACAAAAAAATGATAAATAAAATTAATTTTGTGTAAAGCTGTTACGCTTACCATCATCAAGGCCGTAGTTACACCAGTGATGATGTTTAATATAAAAGGTAATGGTCCTAAAAGCAGCTGAAAGTTTGAATAATGATGGAAATTAGTAGACTCAAAAAATTAATTCATTATCAACTTCTCACCTTAGAAGAGGCTAAAGCCTAGTTTAGTGGTATCTAATAGAACAAATAAAAAAAGTTGTATTATTTTATTGTATATTTGCTGGCTACATTTATATATTTGATAGTATTAAATTTAAAATAAAATAATAATGAGTTATAATAAGAAGTTAACGGTATCTTTTAATATTTGGAATTGGGAAATTCAAGTTCTTGTACAGATTAAGAGAATATGTAAATGATTATGTTAAGCTCAAAATCTAGATGCTTTTCTTAAAAGGTTGATCTTGATAAAAATAGCCGATTGAAGATTCAATGTTCTTCCTAAGGACTCTTCAATCTATCAATTTCCATTACCTTTGCTCAGTTTGAAAAATAATAAAAATATTGATCTGACATCTATACCAATTATATAATATTTAAAAATAATAATTTTCAAGTTAAGAGTCACTCAGAAGAGTCAGACGCTACAAGAAAGAGTCATTCGATTAATTTAATATTTTTATATGAATTTTAAAAATATGAATTTTAACCACAAAGTTAATATTGCTAATTTTAAAAGTATGATTAATTTAATGTATTTAAAAAGCCAATCAGAATCGTCCTGTGTAAATTTAAATTTAATTATTTTAATTTTCAACTTACGTTAGGTTATTGTCACTATTAGTTTCAAGAGGTGCAGTTCCTCTCATTATCAGATGATAACTAAACTATACACAGAACAGTCTATTTGGGCAATAAGGCGAGGCTTGAGAAGAGGGTGAAGGTTTCGGTCGTTAACAGTAATATGACCAGTAAAGGTAATGTTAAATATAAGGGAATGTTATGTTGTGCTACACAGATAACGATCCCATAGGGCCACAACGATCGCGGCCCGGATTTGCGGGCGCATGACCTTTCCCGTGCGCAGGATCTTTCCCGCACACCACTCCGTACCACTGGAAACCCGCTGCCTCTGAGCTCTGCGGGCCGCTGGATGGAAGGGGTCCCGGGCCGACACGAGGCTCCGCCCGCTCGTGCCAAGAACCAGCTCGCAATAGGAATACTTATTTTACTCAATAACCTGTATATGTACATAAAAAAAAGAGATATAATAAATAGAGTATGAAGGAGGCAATCGCCCGATGATAATATTGTACACCTCAAAACATTATTTAATAGGTAAATTGATAATACAAAGTTTGAGGTGTAATTACAAATTACCGGGCCACTGCCCCAACTTAAGAATTATGAGACATCGTGAGGGAGGCTAATAAGAATATAATAAAATACTCGCGGTGCCTTTAGCTTAAGAATTAGAATTTTTGTAAATTAAAAACCCTGAGAAAATACATATCTGCCGGCCCGGGCGGAACGGCGGCAAAGAGTTGCGGTCTGGCGTCGCCAGACGGCGACCGCGCCGGACCGCATCGGGGTGGCGCGGGATCTGTCTGCCTGCTCCCATTGGCCCGCCGCGAATTGGGGAAATAAATAATGCACTAGCGGCCTCAGAAGGCATTATTTCTAGAACAGGGTCATCTCATCATCAGCTAGCGGTTTCATGCCTCATGTAGTAGAATAAAAATAACAAACACTAATAATAATATAATTTTACAGGTCATTATGGCATACAATATGATGAAAGAGCAAGAGATCCATGTGACCCGGTACTCCGTAAGATCTGAAAACCAAAGTCCAAAAAGTCTGAAGGCTTTCTCTCGCCGCTACGCTCTTCAACCTTAAATACTGTATTTTATCTCCACCTCGCTTTGATCCTGCTATTTTTACTGGACTTCCTGAGATTTCGACTTTGGACTGAACTCGGAAACTACCCGACTTTTGGCTGTTACACTGCACCAAGATTTTGGACCTCTCTGAACACCTGCACGCCGCTGAAGCTTTCTCAGCCCATGATTGAACCGGCGAACCACACCTGCAATACAGTTCTTGTTTCCTGTATGGAACATATGTTGTTAATTAGTGTTTTTTACAAATTTAAATTCTTTTGTATTTCAACGGTGTCTAAATTGTTTATTATTAATCCACCGAGTGGAAAAGTTTTAGTCTATGACTATCGCAACAAACCACTCTTTCATAATGCGAGGGACAGCACCTCTCGAAACTAGTAATGGCGAACCCACGTGTGTAGTACAAATAATGTTGTGAAAATTAAAATAATCATGTTACACCACAAAGTAACCGCCATGTCATTTAATGATATTAAAATTATTTTTTTAAATTGTAAAGCACAGAGTCGGTTGATTAAAATACGCAACACATTTTTCTAAGAGTTATAAGATATAATGTTCTCAATTATCATTACATTTCATCGCTTTTAATTAAAATTAAAAAATAGATATCTTATTATGAACGAAACTTACAATAATATTATATTTACTGTTTACCAACTCCAAGCAATCCAATAATTTGTCGTAAATATTGATCAACGTTACAATATTTAGATGACTGAATTTGAAATGTTCAGAATTGCTCACGAAAGCGTATCGTAAAATCTTGGTTTTCAGCAGATACATGAACGGATACTTGAAATGTTCTTCGGGCCTTTTGTACAACTGGCACATGGAGAAATTTAAAACGTTTGCGTAAGAACTAATCATGTTCATTAATATGAAGAAACCATACGTTGAAAATTCCAATACTATATTGAAAAAAAATGAACACATTAAAAGTAATACTGTTGTGATGTTAGTATTAAAATCTAGATACGTTATCGTTACAACGGTTGTAAAACATATGTAAAGTATGTGCATACAAATATTTACACTATTAGAGTTATGAAGAAATCCATTTAATTTTGGAAACGAAAATTCTATAAAATCTAGTATTTTAAACACTTTAGTTGTCTTATTGGAGAATATAGATGAGTGCCAACTCACAGCAACATTTATAAAAGATATAATACTTATCAGTATACTGACTACATTACTTATCATACATTTGCGGGGTTTTGTATATGCGCATACAAAAATTATGGCACTAACGAAGTGAAATATTAAATATATTCTCGTTCGCCAATCTACTGACGTAATGTACGTCCCGACTCGTCTGTAGCTCCGTAACCCACAGATTGAATGGACGAATTTTAAAGGCTCTGTTTTTTTAATAAATAAAGAAATGTTTTCTATTTTAAATCCAAAAGGATCATCCATCACAACACGCGAAGCCATTCTCTGAAATAAGGCTGCACGACACCGATGCAGCTAATCTTTCAATTGGTATTAACTGAATAGTATTAACATAATATAATGAATACTTGTCGTCTGTAAACAATCAATATTTTAAATATAATAGTAATAAAATATTGTGTTTGTGTGTAATCTTCGGAGGACTTGGCACCACCAGGTAAACCATATACTGGAGGATGGTTCTGTTAGAAACCTCAATAATCGTCGAACTTGTATAATAAGTGTGGATGAGGCGAGAATTGTGTGAGGCGCTCTGAACGGTGTGATGGTAAGTAAATAAATTTGTGTGTACATGTATGTTTAAAGATCGATAGAACGTACAATATTTCGATCAGGTCGGCAAATGCTACTCTTAGATGCTTCAAAAAGAAAATCTTCAACAACCACGACTTAAAGAAGAACACCAAGATTGGTGATTGGTGATTGGTGAGAAAGATACATCAAAGCTTTTGAATGGCACCATCAATGATGTGTATGCAGAATTCTGAAAATATTATAAAATGTGAGTACAAACGCACAAATGATAGTTTGAAAAATTACGAGCATTGAAGCCTCTATCATTCAGCGACAGCTTCGATGTAGACCAAAATCAAACGCTTTTTAGCGAATTTTCAAAAGAACAACATTAATAACCATGTCTGGGAATGAGTTGCGGAAGAGTCAAATGAAGAGCTATGGTATAAAAGAGCATCCAACACTTCGTCTGCTGCATTTTAGAAAAGAAAAATAAAATTAAAAGAAGTTGACACTAAACAAGCCAAGATGCCTCAGAGCTAGCCGATCTAGGATTGGATTCTTCAGCTACCCAACAAATAGTTTGGGGTCCAATCCCAGATCCCACAATTTTGAAGGACAATCTTCCTTGGACACGAGGGACGTCTGATGCGTATCTGTGGTAGCCGTATGTCTGAACGCCAACTTAAATATTGCGATATAATCTTACTGTAAGAAGTTTTACACTCATTTCAAACTTCTTCTTCAATATGAAAGGCTAATGTTTCCCCCAAACACTATTTTATTTAAGTAAAAGTTTTTTTATGTTGTAAATTAATAGCAAATTGTTCTGAAACACAATGCTACAAACAAAAAATAAGATGATTCATGTTGTCAAAATCTTCTGTATGTTTGTGATTTGATAATTTAAATTAACTTGGTAGCTTCGGAGGGTACGGGTTAAACACCGGTCACCTGGCGAGATCACTACACAATGGTTCTGTAACCAGACGCTCAGTTTGTAAAATCATTTTACTGTTTTAATGTTTTTTATCTCAGTCAATCCAACTGATTAGCTTTTTGCATTTAATATATATATATATACTCTGATACAGATTTGATGATGGAGACTAACTATACATATTTATATCTAAACGTGAAAATTTAAAGCAAATCAACAAAAAATAAATATTGAATTTATTCGTATATGACCACTGACTGCGTGATGAATTGAAATATTTTACACTGATGTTTATATTTTAAATATGAATTAAATATATTAATTAGAAAGATATACATATAAAATCAATTTTATCGAAAAATATTGTTGTTGCGCCACCGGAATTCGAACCTGGATCTCTTTCAAATTATGGAACGATTAAATGTATTAATATCAAAAAGGTAACATATAGGTTCGAAAATTGTCGCTAAAAATATTGTCGCTGTAGCATAGTTGGATAATGCACCTTCCCCGGTTAGCAAAGAGATCCAGGTTCGAATCCCGGTGGTGCAACAACAATACTTTTCGATAAAATTGATTTTATATGTATATCTTTCTAAATAATATATTTAATTCACATTTAAAATATCACAGACCGTCTGTTCTGAATAATTACAACTTCACAATAAGAATGTGTTCTCCTAATGTTTATATTATTATTGATAATAAGCTCCTCATTTACAAGGCTATTTTAAGGCCTCTACTCCTGTATACAACCCCCGTCTGGGGTCACGCGGTCAAAACACACACGCAAAAACTTCAGACCTTCCAGAACAATGTCATCAGATTAGCTCTGGGCGCCCCCAAATGGCCAAGAGTCACTCAATTACACCACGATTCCGGCATTCTCCCCGTTATGGATTTCTTAAAACAAATCTCCAAGCGTTTCTATGCGGAACTCCCCAAGCACCGAAACCCAACGATAAACGTTCTATCCTCTTACGATATAACCATCCCATCGCGTATTAAACGTCCCAAGACTGTCCTCACTTAGAGGATATTAATTCACTGCGCCATTGAGCAGTTTCATGCGCCATGTTATCTTTTTATAATAATAATATTTTTCAGGTCATTATGGCAAACAACACGATGAAGGGGCAAGGGGTCCAACGGACCCGGTACCCTGTAAAACAAGATACCAAAGTCCAGAGTCCATATATTATTATGTTTTATCATGTTTATTATTATGTTGTTAAAATAAATAATCATTAACACAATCGAATAATCATTAATTATAAATTTTACATCCATGGGACAATATCACTTAACATGATAGATCCAAAAGACCTAGCGTTGACCACTACTAGTGCCAGTTGTTTAAATAAATTAATTAACGGAGTGATTATTCAATATTGACTGCATTAGAATACTTTCATAGTTAATGTGATTGCTACTATTCGATTAATACGAACGAAACCTGGTTGTCCTGTTATTAGATAAGCAAATAGTTGGAACGTTTACAAATTTTCCAGAAGTACAGTTGGGCAAGTGCCTATGAAGCCAAAGATTCGTTATTTGATCCTACTAATAGGCCAAATTTTTAATGATTTTTTTTACATTTAAGTATACTGTGTTATTTTGATGAGGTATCTCAATTTCTACTTTTCATTTAATTTTTTTTTTGAAACTTGAACGTTTTTACATTCTTAGGTAGAAAAGAAAATTATAACAAGGAAACGTTGAACAGGTTAATTTCACTTGGAAGAAACACGCTATTAACTGCTAATTTGAGGTACAAATTTCTAAAATAGCAAACAAATGTCGACTGAGGACACTAAAACTTACTGTTCTCACGTTAATCAATAAATGACCAGTGTTCTGTCAAATCCTTACAATTTTTGGATATAAGACAACTCTTTACCAGAGCAATCTTAAAACTATTTAAAAAAAAAAAACTTTACTTCTACGATCTGATCTAAATAAAACTAGGAGCAAAGCCTTAAGATACTTCTCAGTGCCAAAATTTATTACCAAATTTGGTCAACGAACTTTCTTATTTTGTGTTCCGCGAATATTTAACAAATTGTCTAAAGTGATTAAGGACTTCAAACCAAAAATAATAAAGGGGTTGCTTGATGTGGGTAGAAAAAAAAAAGAATCTAATTTGTCATTTGTGCTTACCTAACTACCAACACATTTTTGTCTCCAACTATTTTATATTACAGGCAATAATATTTTTATAACTTTTTTTCAATAATATTTTATAACTTCAGATTGTACCTTTTTCACATAACTAGTAGTTATAAAAAAGTAAGTTTTTTATAACTTACTTAACATTATGCTTACTTACCTCTAAACAATTACCACATTTAAAAACTGTACAGGTAATTGCTTTCGAACAGATCACGTCTAGTAAAGTAATACCTTTATTTTTTCATATGTACTATTTATACTACAAAAAAAAAAAATCTTACATATGTACTTGAACTCCAAACTTTGAGGTGGAAATTAAGAATGAGCTTGTATAAAATTATACGACTCAGATTTAAATATTAAATTAAATGCTGTTTTTTATTTTTTGTACTGTTTTGTATTCCAAAATTTGTACCAGTACCGTGAACAAACTACTTAGCGATAAAAAAAAACCACTAGTGATAAATTGAAAATTATGTAAATATACTGATGAATAATACATATACATTTTTGATGGTTATATCAATGCTGTCCGTAGCATAAATATTTTAATAAGTGTATACACAAATTAATGTCTAACGTTGTGATGAATTCGATAAAGGAATTAAACTTTAAATAAATTAAACAAAT
Organism: Eubasilissa splendida; assembly: GCA_031772225.1. Lineage (NCBI taxonomy): Eukaryota > Metazoa > Arthropoda > Insecta > Trichoptera > Phryganeidae > Eubasilissa > Eubasilissa splendida. The sequence goes on along the minus strand of CM062857.1, from coordinate 8,406,939 downwards.
ATACATTTAATCATGATTGGATAGATCGATCAAAATTCCATCGTCAGAAGATTATTATTTCGAGCATACGCGATGAACGTAGAATAAAATGCTGTAAAATAATTCTGAATCAAATTAAATAATGGTTTACTTTTTATAAATATTGTAGAACGGATAAAGATAGTGAACTCGGTAACACCATTTGGGCTGCGGTGTTGCATACCGTATTACAATATTCATAATGTTCATTTTAATTAACAATTAAATATGTCAATCAGGATAATCTAGTTACTATAAGTTAGTTTTTTTTAATAATACTGATACATTTTTGCAGATTGATATTTAAGTATTGATGAACACATCGTCCAAAATAACTTAAGACAAATAGTGTGTCAATTTTACACGCATTTATTTAAGTGAACACTTGAACGGTAGAGAATATACAATATTAACTATTTAATTCAACAAATTATTGTAATGTGATTAAATAATAAAAAGTAAACATTCAACGCATAGTAGACGCATTCGAAGAACTTTACTTGAACATAAATTAAAATGTTTAACGTTACTCGACGGGTAAACGCTTACAAATTAAAGAATGGTCCACTATTTATAAACATAATAGAACCGATAAAGATAGTGAACTCCGTTTTCGGATTGAGGAGTTATAGATTAATTGGACAACGTGTCACTACCTTACACTGGAGAGAAAAATTATGGAACATTCTAATTTCTTTCATGTTGATAGCAGCATTAATAGTTTTCATGCAGCCTAATTTTTTATTTAAAAAAAGCAATAATCTCGTTACTTTGACCATATTAACTCTTCACATTACGGGAGTATTAACCGTAGTTTTGTTTTTAGCGTCAAATATAAGATCAAATACAGTTATCAAAATCCTAAAAAAATTAGATAGCATAGAATGTTCCATTCCAAAACTCAACAGATTTGTTCACAATAGAAATCAACTAAATGTGACCTTTCATATACTTGCTATAATTATTCTGACAATAAATTTATGTCACGGTATTTTTTCATTGAAAAACCATTCGTTTGGTATGCCTTATGTAAAGTATACATCTTATTTATGGACTCACGCCTACGTTTTTTCAACGGATATTTTAATATATCAATTTTGTAACATGTCAACTATAATCTGCTCGTACGCAAATATACTAAACGTATCTCTATGTGAGATGTTCAAGAAACCTGAATATTATTACAAACATACTGATTCGTTAATGTTTTTGCTGAAAGATAAAATATTGCGTTATACAATGGTAGATTTATCACAGGGATACGTATTCACTCAACTGAATACTTATTCAATTAAGAAAATTTATACCAAGCTAATGGACACTCTGGATTTAGTAAACTATAAATACAACACTGTGGTAAGTTACTTCATAAATATTCACTTATTGTTTGATAGATCGCATAATAATACGTATGTTATTACGGTTGTGGCTAATAACTTTTGGCTAGTTATTAGGTCATCCCATAAATAATGAGTTTTTTTAATACTTATTTTATTTTTAAAAATTAAGATAAATATAGTTTTTTTTGTTATCTAAAATATACTCTCCTTTTTTTTACAACGCTCTTCTATCTTTTTGGTAGACTTGTAAGGCCCCTCTTCCAAAATTCACTTATCCGTGATGAAAAATACTCCTCTAGTACTATTCTGACCTCGTCTACAGAATTCATATTTTTCCGTCTAAATGATTTTGAAGACTGCGGAATAAATGATAATCAGATGGGGCAATGTCCGGCAAATATGGTGGGTGGAGGATCCTTTTCAAAATAAGGTACTTTCCTAATACTACCTGCGATACCTAATACTAGTTGCGAGTATTATGGTGTATGTTCATGGATGAGACTGATCTATTATCGCAGAGATTTATTAATGTACCAGTAGACAGAAAATAATTCTGTATTACGAGGTTTTCAATTCCTCGCCGTAACTCACGTGTTTTCTTGTCTAGAAAAGATAAAAGATTGCGGTTGTATCTTTAATATATATAATAATTTATTATTCATAAATACAAGTGAAACTTGTACATATTTGCAGTTACTTCTTTGTCCAATCCCTTTTGTGATGCATGTTATTGTGAGGCTCAGCGGATTCGCCCATATGGTGAGTAAACAAATTCTTTGATGCGTACGATTTCACAATCGTCCGATTCAAATTTCCTGGGATATTAATTTAATACTTGGTAGCATTTTGAAAACCATTTGGTTTGTTTTATGGCGTATTAAAATTTTTGTCGCACCCTAGCTATGAAGAAAAATATTGTTCACTGTCTCACTGTATGGATGTGTAATACAAAATTATATATATATCCATACTAAATAATAATAAGGATCTTAGATAGTCGAGATAAATACCGGCGCAGGAGAAATTTATTTACATATTTGTTATTTCAATATCCTTACAGCATTTAATTTTGAAAGCTGACGATAAGAACATATTACTTATTCTTCAAAATGAGATGTTTAGATGTCTTGCGATTTTATAGTTGATAAATAATTACGTACGAATAAGTACATATAATTTTATCCTGATGGGATATTATATCCCTGCACTTTTTTCATCAGGTAATTTATCAAATTAGATTATATGCAACAAATCATTATACTCCCGAAACAAGGAAGAAAAAAATTATTTAGGTTAACCTGTTAAGACAAAGAATGTGTAAAATCGTTTACATTTAGTTCCAATATATATGAGTAATATATATATGCTTCTGAGACAAAATAGTTATAATGTTGTTTATGTTTAGTTCCCAACAAGTCTCTCTGAAACAGAGATTTTTATATTAATTTCTAGACAAAGGATTTAAAATATACAAGGCACGAGAGTGCGGTAAATAAATCATTGTTTTTGGAATTTTGTTAGAGGTTTTATTAAAACGATAAAATAAAACAATTCTAAAGTATTTGAACAAAGTAATTATTAAAATACGGCTACGTATGAGAAAATTTAATTGGGATAGCATTATTATGTGCTACTGCCATCTATTGGCGAACATCAAAAACTTTTTATACGAGACAATATCGGGGGGATTGCATCGGACTGAAAAATAGCTTTTTGAAAGTGGTAGGACTTAGATAATTGAGATTCCGAAACCGGTAACAGTGATAATTAAAATATTTTGTTTCTTTTTTAAAATTAATTTACTTATGATAAAATTATCTTTTACACAGGGTACGAGTACAACGATGAAAATATTTACTGGATTTTTATTTACACATTATTTTATCAACTTGCTGGCCATAGCGGCGGCCAGCGAAGCTCTCGCTGACGACATGATGAACACCAGAGTCATCGTTTGCCGATTGTTGGCATTTTCAAGTGATGAGATTGGTAATTATTTCAATTAAATATTATTTCCCTAAATTATAACTGACAATTTGAAAAGCTGCCATTATATTTGATTAAATAAGTAAAATGTTAAATATCTAATTATTATGGAAAACACATTATTATTGTGAAGTTGCAATTATATATATATTATATGATATTTTTTTTAAATACAAATTAGAAATGATTAATTAATTAATTAATTAGAAAGATGTACATATAAAATCAATTTTATCGAAAAATATTGTTGTTGCTACCGTGATTCGAACCTGGATCTCTTTCAATCCAGGGAAAATGTATTAACTGATTATGATACAACAACACAGTGCATTGTGGAAACTTATGGTTAACAATCTAAAATACTGGATTTTAACCACAAAGTTGATTTCGCTAATCTTAAAAATAATAAAATATGTTTAATTCGTTAGTTTGTATAACTTGTGTCAAATTAAGTTATTATATTATTAAATATATAAAGTATAATCTACAGTTTCGTTTATCTCTTCCCATTTAATTTATTAATTGTATAAGACATCGATGGCGGCGTGGGCGTTTTGTCAAAATCTATTTTTTCAGATCATTTATTGGAGTGCATATGTCGGGGGCATGTTTGTCCGGGGCGCATTTTTCGGGGCGCATTTGTCGGGGCGCATTGGTCTGGGCGCATTTGTCGGTGCGCATTAGTCCGGGGTGCAATTGTCGGATAACTTGCAAATATATAAGGACTTGAAATACACTAAATGGAATGTCAGAAGTTGAGCATTCAACTATCTGGACCACAATGGCGATGTCAAGGGGTGGATGACGTTTTGAAGTGACGGCGGTCATGAACGGCGGTTCCGAGACCCATGATGCTGGTAAATATAATGAAGAAATATAACAATTTAATTCTACCACAAATGTAAATAACAATACTTTATATATAATACATATATAACTTTGAGTGTGCGTATTATAAACATATTGGTTTTATTTGCATCGCGGGTCACTAGTGTGGAGTGATGAGTATGACTTTGCTTTGATTATAGTTTGTTGGCTATAGCCTGTAAAGAGTGAATTTGCTAGTTGGTTAGACTTCATTCGTTAGGAGGCGCTATTTAATTGATTAATAAGTTGTATAGATATATCAAAAGGGTATTCTGTAAAGTGAAGATGAGGGCCCCAAATTTAATCAGATCTCACTGATTTTGATGTATGTATTTGATGTCCCAATTTATATATATGTGTGTATGCGAGCAGGTATACTAAATAAAACATTACCTTGCAATTTGTGGCGTTTATTGTAATTTGATGCACAAATAAAAGTGCACAAGTCGAATTTAAATTATATATAATGTTAATAACTATAAGTGCTCACTAGAGATGCGTCTGAGATGGCAGGTAAGAGAGGAGTGGTTGCTTCAGGCGGGCTACTCGAAGTTGTTACCTTGCGATGTATTGTTACTAATTTTCGGTCGGTACTAGTCGAAATGGAATGGTTGTAAAGCACCTGGTTAAACTACCAGGTACTCTAAGGCGCGAGCAGGTCCTCTACATATGTAATAATTGAGAGGATCATTTTATTTAGGATGCAAAGAAGCCATTAATTAGAAAGGAACAAGAACTGGACTAATTGCACCAGAGCAACAGAGACGTACTTTTATCTTATACTATAACATTAATATAGATGAACGGAAAACTGGATACCACCTATTTAAATACTAAAAGCATCTGAATCATTTGCTACATTGCAAAGATGCAGACCAAATTCAGCTATCAATTTTTTTTTCTCATTTTTATTTTATTTATGTTTTATTAAAATATTATTTTCTCTTTTAGATGCTGAAACCAAAACCCAACTGAGGAGCTTCTATAAGGTCCTAGTTAGCCGTAAACCCAACATCACTGCTTGCAACATGTTTTCATTTAACTTCTCGTATATTTATGCCATAGTTGGGGTCACGACAAATTACGTGGTAATTTTATATCAATCGGGGCTCACTGAATAGATTAGTTTAACAAATAAAGTTTTGATTTGCCTTCTTACCTATAGCCCCTCAGATCGAGATAATTAATGAATCATTCTCTTCCCAGAGTCCTTTCACTACATCTTTATACGAGGCACCCCCGTACAGAGATTCGGAACATGGTCACATCAATGCACCTACTATTCTTAAACTACACTATGAAAATTGGACTAACATTCAATCGTTCCTGCCTAGAATGCTTCATTTCTACAATGAGATCTCGTCCATTAACGCTAACCAATATAGGTATACTTATTCTTCATGACATAGGTTCAGTTCAAAAATGAAATTATATTATACATGGTTGCTAGCAGTTTGAGTGTATATATGTTCGCACTATTCGCTCTCGAACGCCGAGAATTGTCGCGTGTTCCGACATAGTTGACCTTTGAACCCATTCGTATTGTACTTTTGCGGTAGTTTTTTAAAATATTGTTCATTCTCCTCAATTATAAATTTGTAGCATCCTTTTTATAAGTATATTTATAACTTTTCAACCACTAAAAAGAGTAGTCTGTAATTGTATTTTTCTATATTGTTATTCTCCTATCTAAGTATATATTTTTAATTTTATATATAATCACAAATAATGTGATTGATTTTATATTTGTACTTAAATATTTAATTTTAAGACTACATATTAATTAAGGTTATTAACCCTTCCCTAGCCATGCAGTAACATAGGTCTACCGAGCCAATTAAATCGTATTTCTATAAATATGCACAATGTAAAACTTACATTTTACGTAGTCGTAAAAAAATCATTTTCACTTAGAAATAAATAGTGGAAAACCAATTATGTAAAGCGAATCATAATAAAAATAATCATTTTTTAATTCAATGCTATATAAAATTGTTGCATTGCATGGTATCTGCGTTAAAAATACAACTTGTACTACGTGAAAAAGATCACACATTAATTTTAATGATGAGAGATAAAGATGAAGATCATGTTTGATGGGTCTTTTGACGAATGCGTTACAAGAATAATATTTGAGAATAAAATGAACGTATTTAATTATTATATTTATTATAGTTATAGAAACTGTGTCATTAATTATTTTAAAGCCATTTTAGCTTGTAAGAGCGTTAAAAAAACTCAAATTTCTTGCAGTAATACAAGTTGACAGCATGACTGCGTATGGTATTTTTTAGCATGGTATGGTAAAGGTTAATGACTTATTGATAATATGTATCCTTAAAATAAATTAAAGTAAATACTTAAATAAATAAATTTATACATGAAGTACTCAACACACAAGAAAATAACATGATGTTTTATAAATGCCACTCACATATTATTTACGCGATTGTGATGCTGCTAGAAATATTATAGATTTTTTGAGTAAGGTCCTAAAATACATAGTATTGAGAGTTATTCATAAGAATTTTTTACATCCTTAAAATGAACTCTTCACCTTACTACAATATTATCAATGCTTTCTGAAATTATTTATTAAATATTTATATTTAAATAATAATATGATATTGATGTATCTTAAATTATAACTCTTGTGCAATAACTTTACAAATACAAATAATTATTAACCTTTTATTTCCTATTTTCAAAATTTGAATTATTATGAGTGTATATTCAATATTTAATATTACTTGTGTATATGTCTAAATTAAGTGTACATAATTTAATTGGATGAAAATATATTTTCGTTGTAATGTAACACTGATCGATTTAAAAACCAAAAGATCTTGAATTCATTCAGTTCTTTGTTGAACGATTCAAGTATTTTTTATTTTTATTCTTCTTTTTATTTTTAATTAAAACTAGACCCAAAAAAAATCTTGCTAGACGTTTGTCTGCAGGTACATTCAGATGCATTTTATTACATTTCATATAATTACAACATAATAACTCATCAGTGTCACAGTTTAAACAATTTATTTAATGCTTACAAGTAAGACAGGTTATTATCGATAAGATACTTTTTTTTATTATTATATAATATAATATTGTAATATTAAATTTATATGTTATATTTAAATTAAAGAACATGTATAGATTATTTTTGTATACATCCTACAAAATATAATATTCTAATATCCTTTTGCGTATCATACACAGGGAAATTTAAAAATATAATGATATTGGTGGAAACATTAGGAAGAAAGGAAGACACTTACATTTTCGTCTGTCGGATGCTGGGTAAGTTGTTGATTCTTCTCCACCACAAGAACTAGCGTTTGAGCGGGATCTGTAAACTAACACTGTTAACACTCGCGTAAAGGATTATTTTTGTATAATAGTGGAATCAAAGTAATGATTGATTATAAGCATTAGCGATTAATAACGGTATAAAATATAAATTTCCAAGCGCACACCGAACTTGCTGCCGTTGGAGACTGTGTTAATTAAGGCGACCTCTTGTTTCTTCTTTGTACTTAAGGATAGGTTAGGAAAAAAAGGGACGGAAATACGCAGATTAAATTTTGATAAATCTTGAATATAAGGTATGCATGTGTGAGTGTGCATGAGTGAGGCAATAAGTTAAACGCCAAAAAACTTAATATAATTTAATTAACTTAAACGACGTAAAGTGTTAATTTTCTTTGATATATACGAATTAGATAAATGTGTAATCATTTTAACTTGAATATCAATTAACAGACAGTTATTTAGATTATTAAATTTACTCACACAAACCAACTTATTTGCGTATTTTGGGTCCATCCTAGGAAACAAGGTTTTAAATTAAACTTTGTAATATTTGTTAAAAATATTGTATATACTTACATATATTTTTAGAAAATAATGTATCTTTAATGAAATAGCAAACGTCCTTAACAAACGTAACGATTATTTCCTATTTTAACACTCGACTGCATAAAGTTAACCACGCTTATAAATACAATGTGTTTTATAAAAATAATTCATTAAAAATCATCGATGTAAAAGATTATTATTACAAGTAGATGGTACTTTGGATGATATATCAAGGTCTAATGAAATTGTTCTTTAGTAAAGAACACAATAATAATTTATATTACAAAAACAATCTACATGCTTATCTTAAAATCTCCAGTCATCGTTCCAGAATATCTAAGGCCTTGTTTTTAGTCTCTATTATACTTACTGATAATAAAATAAATAATAAACATTAGAAATAAAATTAATGATATGTCACTTCGATTGAATTTTTTTCCAGTTATATTTTTATTTTTAACAGACGATATATCGGCAATAGAAATGTCTCACAACAATTCTATATTACTTCTTGCAACATATATACGGTAAATTTCTTATACATTTATGTGATCAATTATATTGTCATATTAATGCACACCGACTAGGTGCACAATGCAAATTTATACGAGATTATTAAAATTAATATTGGTTATTAGTCTGAGAGTTTATGCCTGGATGATTTTCTCACACGAAACAATATTTTATTGTTTTCTATGGTTTTGTAAAACTTCACGAATAACAATTTCATTATCGCAGGAAACTTGTAAAATTCAAATAAAATTGACATTAAATGATTTGAATAGAAAATAAAAATATCATTTTTAACAAAATAAGATTTAAATAATTTTTATTAGATGCTGAATTAAAATAAATAAATAATACTACATACATTTGAATTACATTAATGTGAATTTAATTAATTAGGACATTAGAATTTGTTTTTCCTACACTGAAAGATAAACTACCTGGGTCTTTACGAAATAGTAAGCTTTCTCCCAATTTGGAAGAAGTGATAAAAAAGTGTCTTATCAATAATGATTTGTGTTAATTGTAATTATGAAATGGATTGTTGAAATGTGACACTGATTAGTTTTTGGCAAGATGATTTTCGGGTCTAGTCTAATTATAAAAATAAATGAAAAACAAATTGTACTCTTATATATTAATGGACTCATTATAAATTTATGGTTGTATCACTAGGTATGAATAGATTAATACTAGCGTAAAAAAGATGAATAAATGCAACTGCATGTTAGATATAAAAACGCAGCATTAAGTGCGCTGTGATTTGTATTGTTTTCAATGACACAATCACCGAAATCGCTTCTGGGTAAACTGACGAATCAGACGCGTTGCCGATAGTTTAGTCGCGTTCTATACTCGAATACTCTGCTTTGTTCTTGTGGACGGAAAACAAAAAATTAAGTATATCTGTCGAATAGTGCAAACTAAACATTGAAGATGTGAAATAGACCCTATAGAAAGGATATTTTATTGATTATACGTGAAAACAAAATTAAAAATAAACGATGTGAGTTCAAAACATTGAATAGTTGATAATGTAACAACAATACCGCATCTCACACCGCAGTACGTCTACGGAAATAAGGTAGGTAATAACTTATTTTGGTACAACTAAATATTTCACCCTGTGCCCGATACTGCGACGTTGACAAACGCATAAAATTAAAATTATTAAATTTTTTAATCTTACTGCAAAAATATTATGGCCAGACATCTTTAATAAAATGTATATATTATTTTTTGTATTTAACCGTATGAGTTTTATGTTAAAATACATATTTAGATAGTTCAAGGAATTTTAAATCTACGTTAAGTTTAAGAATATTTTCATTTTATTTTATAGGCCATGTTTAGTTAGCAGAAGCAATAATTTTAATAAAATTTATATAAAATTTTGAAAAAAAGCAAACACGTTGTTGCTTGACATTATAATTAAATATAAAAAATATTGTTTTAGTTTTAAACCACTTTATTATATTTTAACCACTTTAAACCACTTAAACCATTATTAACGAATTAGGTTAGTCTATATACTATATTGTCTTGAAGAAGGTTGGGTCCAACTGAAACTAGTTGACTTTAGTATATATGCATAATAAAATGGTTTAAAAATAAAACATTATTTTATTTAAATTTATATATATATATATATATATAATTAACATTGTATTTAACCACATGAGCGTTATATTTTAAAAACTAATGTTTTATTTTATTAACTTGATGAACTTGATTACAACTCATTATAAGAAAAAAGGTTTAAGTAAAGGCCGCGAACTAACCGTAAATTAAGCCGCATTACTTATGTGATTGGTATAGAAATTGCATTCAGAATAATAAAAATTAAAGTCGTGGAATAGATGCCCCAGATTCTAATATACCATAAAAATTGTATTTTCATACAGTTTTTTAAAAATATATAATTTTCTATTGGATTATTTAATAGTAGACTTTTAAATAATCGCCGCCTTACAGGAGCACAGAAGATGAGCCCTTAGATAATAGTATCGGGCAATAGTGATTGTTTTCTGATGCCATATTATGTTACTGACGAATAAACGAATATAACATATCAGCGCATGATGTTGTACAGTCAGTACGGTTATACCATCTACGGGAACATATCTATGAGAAGAGGTAATAGTACCAGTGGGGTAGGATGCCAGATTCAGATATTAGAATCAGATCAAGAAACGCGGGTTCACAGATTAAAAAAAATAGCTTAATTTAAAATAAACACAGACTTCTTAATTTAGCTGAATCAGTCACCTAGCGGTAGATTCAGGATTTCGTGTTATTTCAGATAAATTTAAACGATTCAGAGTTCTGTATCACGGTTATAATGAATTATTTAATTAATTGAAAAATAGGTGTTACTGAAATGCTGATCATTGGCTGCGAAATAGTAGGTTTTTTATTTTTCGTGGATACCTTTCATTCTCTTCGTTCTTGAACATTCTTCATAAAAAAAATATTGCTAAAATAGATACTTTAGGAGAGAAAAAATCATTTAAGTAACCAATCGAATACTACAAAACTACATTCCACTGTCAGTAAACAATTACATAAATTTGTTATTTTTTCTATGGATATACGAATATAGTTACAAATGTATTATCATATGTTTATATTAGAGCATATATAGGAGCGCTTATGTATGCACTATGTTAAGAATAAAATAAATAAATAATCATAAACACAATTCTTGAAACATCAAATGCAGGTACAGGTTTTACAGGAAAATATTTCGCTGTAAACGACGTCAACTTACAAATAACTCAAAATTTGATATTCATCATGGAGCAAAACTTGTCCAGTGAAATTCAACCTGTTGACCTGCTAAAATGAATTTTTATCACATTAGGATTACTCCTCGACCGCTGGTCCATTTTTCCATCTACCGGTGGTATTGTCAAATGGGAGAGAAAGTTGATTTATTTAGCTGTGGTTAAACTTGATGAATAAATTCCATTTATTCAAGTTACTTTGGGTATTAAGATGTAATTTAACCGAGTCCATTTTTCGTTAATAATTTGACAACGTTTTTTTCTATTTGTTTCTTTGTTTCAATCGTATAATTTTTCTAAATTATAATGTAATAAAATTTCTCTCTAATTTTATTTATTTTCCCTTGAGAATGACTGTTGAAGGTAGGTGGGAGACAGAATAGCCAATTCTATTTATTAATTAGGAAGGCATAAACGGCATCCATTAGGAATAATGACCATCATAATTAACTATCACGCCGTTTCTTCGCGGGAGTAGGCAGAGACGATAGAGCGCCACATTCTTCTGTGCTGACACACAATTACATACATACGTCTTTTCATACACGCTCGCCGATTGTTGAGGCTTATAATAGAACCATCCTCCAGTATCCGGTTTACCTGGTCGTGCCAAGTCTTCCGCGGACGTCATATATTTCTAATGCCATAAACACTTGCGTCATACATATTTCTAACCACTCTCTCCTCATTTATCCGTTCCATATAACCATCATAATTAGTAATAAATTCCTATCCAATACACAGAAAGATTTATTTTCAACTGTTCGCTATATATCCTTTAAAAACATACTTAGCTTTATATAACAACAACTATATACCAACTTATGAAGTATAGGGTGGGTTAGCATTTCTGTACTTAGAGACACATTATTGTACCAAGGACGAATAATTTGAACACTGAAATTCATTTGATAGTTGAATACCTTACCTAGTCTTCCAACTAATATTGTATTGTTGTCGAACAATATATTCAGGATCAGAATATAACATATTTGCCTTTTCTATACTTAATGCAGAAACTTTTTGAAGTTACAAAAAATATAATTAGTAAATGTATCCATTAATCGAAATTATTTTATGTAAACTTATTTTAGTAAAATGGTAATTTCAAAATTTTTCGAAAACCAAATTTTACAGATTCTATCATACATAGTGAATCTAATCATCCATTATCACACAAGGATTCAGGGTTCCACTCCATGATACATCGTTTAGTTAATATTCCTATGTCAACATCCAATTTCAATATTGAATTGAATACAATTATAAAAATAGCAGTTAATAACGGATACAATAAAGGTTCAATAGATACTATTTAATTATTATTAATTATTTAATATAATATAATAGTCAATTTTTATAAAAATCACAGATAAAACATAATGATAATGATGATTATTGGCGTAGGATTGTATAAATAAATAAATTTTCGAATCAAATATCTAAACACCTACCGCAAAACATTAGACGGGCGTTTTATACAAATAATTATATAGGAAATTTACTCATAAATTCTAAAGACAAAGATGATAAATTTAACAATTTTGGTGTCTATAAACTTAGTTGCAAGGATTGTGCTACATTTTATATTGGTAAAATGGATCGAAATTTTAATATATGAGTAAAGGAGCATTTGAGATGTTTGAACAATAGTGGGTTTTTAGAATTATCTAATCATTGAGAATTTGAGAAAAATGGTTTTTATAAAAAAAATGGGATTGTCAATTTTGCATGTAAACGGTGTTGGTCATAAATGAAATAATTTGGAATCGTTGGAGATAAATAAAGCGTGTAAAACTAATCAAAAAATTATAAAAAACTAACTAAACATAACTACAAGTCCCATTCTAAAAAAAATTTCCCTAAAAATTATTCCAATAATTTTGTATCAAGTAACAATTTGAGTTAGGTACTAAATTTATTTTTTAAATAATTATTGTTTTTTTTTAAAATAAATTCTGTTATAGAAACAATAATATATGTTTTTGATTAGTTATTGACATCCTGAAGAAGAAAATAATATTTTTAGAAACAAGTAGATGTATTTAAACTCAATAATTGGTTAATAAAACAAAGTTAATAAATAAAAATAATGAATTTTAATCACAAAGTTAATTTTGAAAATTTTAAAAGTAGTATTATATTTCATCAAACAGTTTTTATTTATTTTAATAGCGTACGTTTTTTTACAGAAATAATAATATATCCTTAACAGCTACTGTACATCTGAATATTACATACATATGAATATTTATTAAAATATTTTTTTCTTTTTACAACACACACGCATATATATCTCAAACTTTGCCCGCGCTTCGCGGACCGGTACACACACACACACACGCGCGCAAACCCTTGGACATCACATATAATAATAAAGTAAACTGATTCCTGATTTCGGGCACGTTATTTAATATAACTTGCTAATATATAAAACTATAATAAGACCAGTGGTCACTTATGGTTGTGAAACGTGGTGTCTGACCCAATTCGAAAAAAACTTATTAGTAGTTTTTGAGCGTTAAATATTATATAAAATTTAAGAACCTTCACTAGAAAATTAAACTTAATTAATTAACTTAAAATGAATTATGGGCTCAAAAATTTAATTGAGCAAGAAATAATTGTAAGATTCTGTTGGTCCCAAATACTACTATGGGCTGGCCATATCGAACAAATGCAAGATGACAGGAGAGGAAATATCATGACCAAGTGGATACTCCAGTGGAAGCGACCTAGAGACGGGCCAAGGAAGAGGTGGGCTGACTGTGTGATAAAGGACTAGAGTAGGATGGGAGGGTCTGGGAAATGGACAAGTATAGCCAAGGATAAGATTCGGTGGAGAGCACTTGTCCAAATCCTACCCTGGGATGTAGTGCCATGGAAGAAAAAGAAGAATTTAATACATCTTATACATTTTGTTTATTTTCAAATCAAGAGTTAATCTAAAACAGATAACATATACAATTAAAATAAAAATTTGTTTTCTTGTTATCTTCTAAACTAAATACTAGGATATTTTACCTTTTTTAACACAGTTTTAAATAATGAATTTTAATTTTAATGTATATAAATCAATTTTGACCAAAATGTCAAATATCTCTTGTTGTTCCCAAGTTGATACAGTGGCGTAACTACGCCAATGCAGTGCATAGTTACCCATGTTAGATAAGGGCCCAAAAGTTCCTTTTGCGAGTACCCGATACCTTTATCAGAGCTAATATGGGCTAATAATTTTTAAAATCTACCCAGAATGAAATTGAATATATTTATTTAAATACTAATTAAATATATTAATTAGAAAGATATACAAATATAATAAATTTTATCAAAAAATATATTATTGTTGCTACAGGAATTCGAACCTGGATCTCTTTCCAATCCGGGGAAGGTGCATTATCCAACTATGCTACAGCAGACAGTACCTTTGTCGATAAATTTTCAAACCCATATATTACATTTTTCAAATAAAAACATCAACTGTTGTATTATTTGAAAGCCATCTACGTTGTTTTTACGGAATCTCAAATACCTTTGAGTAAACCGATAACAGACGCCAGAATTAACAATTCATTTTTGTTAAATATTGGACATATTGATACAAATTATATATTATTAAGGAGAACACATTCTTATTGCGAAATAGTAATTATTCAGAACACAGGTCTGTGATATATATTTTTAAATACTAATTAAATGTATTAATTAGAAAAATATTTATATATAATTAATTTTTTTGAAAAATATATTGTTATTGCTACCTGGATTTGAACCTGGATCTCTTTCCGATCCGGGGAAGGTGCATTATTATGTTCTGAATATTTACAACTTCACAATAAGAATGTGTTTGTTCTTCTTAATGAATCTGATTATTTCCATCAAAGGTCTTTGTAGGCTTTTACGTTTTTCTTTTTAATAAAATAAAATTTATGGTCTCGATTTCCGGAAATTGAAAAAAGTTGAGAATACAGCATCCCTATTCATAACGATAATGTTACATTACTTTTGACTATAAACATAATTCATTCGCTAAGTCTAAATTGATTTAAAATAACAACATAATTGATCATTACCCCCACTAGGGTATAGATATATGAAAAGTTAAAGGTAAACATGTTGCAAGCAGTTATCCTAGGTTGGCGGCAAGTCAACATCTTGTGAAAGGTCTTCAGTTGATTATCTGAAAATAATATAAATTGTTTACATAACATAGAACCTTTCCCCTTTCTTTTGGTTAACCCGCCCATCCCCCCGCTATAGATGTGTATTACATTATATTGAATTCCATCCGTTACAAAATTATTACTTATAATACTTTGCTATCAAATATTAGTTTGCTTTTCTCTTATCACTGGGATGAGAACTGCCGGCAGTGGTGCTACGAAGACTAGTTGTTCTGGCGTGTTCCTTCTCTGTCGGCTCCCTGATAAAAATAAAATACTGATACTCCATTGACATTGTATAATCCTTTGCAATCTTATATTATTATGTTTCTTACTTTGAATGATAGTTTTTCCTCTTATTCATGCTTATTTATACATAATTGTAAGTCTTAATAAATAAAGGTCGGGGACTGTGAAGGTTTTTGAGATGGCAACTGTTCGGCTCCGTCTTGACACTATGTGTGAGACGAAGTTGCACAGCTTCCTATTAGCCAGTGGCGTGCAGTAGGTATAGATTTAGGTTATACTGCTACTAATGGCATTAAATGATCATATATAATATATGTACTTTCGTTTAACCAACGTCTTTAGACAAAATAAATCCGTCGTTTATACGACCCTACCATGTATTTATTTTTAATTATGCAGTACTATTAATAATGCTTTTAAAGTTTAAGTTTTAACATAAAATAATACTTTCTTACCCATATAAAAATATATAGACGTTTTTAAGAACACTTTCTATGACAACATAATTCATTTATTGTTTTAAAATCCTTCACGTAATAACTAAATTAAATCATTATTTTTATTAAAGGTTAACGTAGGAAGTAGTTCTGCGAATTGCTTTTTGTTTTTTTTAAGACCAATTTTTTTTAACCAAATTTAAAGAACAATCATGAAATCAACACGTTAAAAATAGTAAGATAGTAAAATTTGCGAATTAGTAAAAGAGGAAGTAGGCACTTCAATAATTTGAATTCTGTTAAAAAACAGCATAGGTAACGACTCCATACAAAATGGGTCAACCGAAAGAAATGTTCGATTCAGTAAATAACCAATTATATGACTCGAGTAATTCACTAGCTTAAAGAAAAACAGAGTTGTGTGAATAGCAGAATAGTGCGAATGTGCGGCGAATACAAAAGAGCGCCATGTGTATAGCGATGAGTTGATGTAGTAGTTTTTAGAACTAAGCAAGTAAAGTCTCAACTGGTACATAGATGGCGCTAATTTTGAAATAATGTTTTCGTTTATGTTAATCTAATTATTTAATTTATATTTGTTTCCCAGAATTTTCAGTAATGTGCAGCTTTTTTGCTTGTACGCACTGCACGCCCCTGCTATTAGCATTTAAAAATGTCAACCAGGCGGCGAATGAGTAGGACCATATAAGCGGCGAGTCCACACTCACAGTCATATATTAATATGTAAATGAAATATTAAAATCTAATAAAAAAGTTATTACTTTAAATTAAAAATATTATAAAAACTATTAATTTCCTGTCATGGATGGATTACATCTGGTATAATAGTAAAATAGATAGATTACCAATTTCATCACCCGAAAGTACCATCAGTCGACAAACGATCGTTCTGGTGTTTTTGAAGTCATCCGTCAAAACTTCACTGACAGTTGCTACGGCCAAGACGCTAAATGCATGATGCAAAAAAAAAATTCCACTGCAGA
Source organism: Eubasilissa splendida (assembly GCA_031772225.1). Lineage (NCBI taxonomy): Eukaryota > Metazoa > Arthropoda > Insecta > Trichoptera > Phryganeidae > Eubasilissa > Eubasilissa splendida. The sequence continues at coordinate 8,389,724 of CM062857.1, read as the reverse complement.
CTTGCAATGCTCTATTCTGTGTAAAAAAAAAAATATTATTTTAACAATATTTGAGTTAAGTCCAAATTTTTGTAAGAACACACAATTACTGGATTTTCACCTCCGAAGGCATTGTTATTAAGACAAATTATAGATATCTCACGGAGACGAAGCTATTAATATTATACTATATGGGATGTATGAAAGTATGGGTATTACAGGGCTTACGACCTGTATTCGGCTGGCTTAAGTGATCACTTTACACAATGTAACGTCACCACAATCAACCTCCACATCTATTAATTTTTAAGAAGTTATATATATGTTGCCATGTAGAAACCTTTCAAGTGTTTTATATGGTGACAGCAAAGTTGTAAATAAAAATACTAAATTGTAAATAAAATCTCAATCTACCGGATTACTCGAAGGTGTTTGAGATTCCGTAAAAAATAAGAAGATGGCTTTCAAATAATTGAACGATAGATGTATTAATTTGCAAAGTGTAACATATATGTATGTTAGAAAATTTGTCATCAATACACTGTGTTAATATAGCATAATCGGTTAATGCACGTTCCCTAGATTGGAAGAGATTCAAGTTCGAATCCCGGTAGCAACAACAATATTTTTCGATAAAATTGATTTTTTATGTATATCATTCTAATTAATATATTTAATTAGTATTAAAAATATAACAGATCTATGTTCTGAATAATTACAACTTCACAATGAGAATGTGTTCTGTTAGCACCGTTTAACGTATTCAATCACATACACACTATATTCTATTTCGCGATTATTAAAATTAAACATGTGTATCTCCTTCTCTTTATTTTACTTATCTGTCCTTAGGTACGAGGAAGAAAGAAGAATTCGCTGCAATCAACACTCTCAAACTGCAATGAGTTCAGTGTGCGTTTAAAACTGTAAATTTGGAATCTTACGGATTAACTGCCGTCGCGTAATAATTGACCGCTAACACTTAAAATTAATATCTATTTAATTCCGCTAATGTATAAAAACAATCCTTATTACGCGAGTGTTAACAGTGCTTGTTATACATATTCTGCGTCGCTTGTCTTGTGGCTGGAAAGGAGAGAAATAATCGAATCAGCATCCAGCATTAGGCAGACCGAAAAAGTAAGTGCCTCCTATTTTCCATTATTTCCACCGTATTCCCCTTAATAATTCTATTGTTTAACCCACCTTGTTAACCATTCGCTGCTCCGGGTAAAATGGTCTACACATATTTGTTTTCATTAATGCATAATACATATTTATTTATACTCACACTATCCATATAGTATCCTGTTCCCACAATAAGGTGTAAGACAAAAGGCAATGGTCCGAGTAGTAACTGAAAGTTGATCGCAATATATATTATAAAAATATTTATTTCAAACAAAATTTTATTTATTTGCCCATTTATAGAATAATTTTACGTTACTCTACGCTAAACATATTTATTATTCACCAATTGCGAGGGGAGTTCTTACAAGTTAAGTAGTGGAATTATTCACACAGTCTACGGTGGTCCAGTGGCTTCCAGTACTATTCTACATAGGTGGTGAGAGATACAGATACACAAATAGTAAATATAAGCTCCAGAACTGTTCGGTATGTCTAGATTGTGATGCACAAGACATGCTTCATCGGGTCTGGAACGAGTTCAGCTATCAATTAGATGTTTGGGTGCAGCCAAATGGAGTCATATTGAATATTTATAAAGGGTATTTGTAAACTTTATTTTGAGTATTATCAAATGTAATATTAATTAGAAACTGAAGTAATTTACTAACTGAACTTCAAAATTAAAAATTTAATTGATAAAAATTAAATCGTTAATAATTATTTTATCCGGGATATTGTTTTAAAAAATATATAATATGCTGTGATACTTCTAATATAAATGAATAATAAAAAGCAAATTTTCGCAAAAAACGCGAAAAGATAAATTAGTTTTGAAAAAGACCCTTGAGTTCCATCTCTTTTATTCTTTAACATATTATTCGCATTTTTACAATGGCTTGAAAACATTGCAATAATAACTTTTTAAATTTTATTTAACCTTTAGGGTGAGTAACTTACCACACAGTTGTAATGATCGTTTAGTAAATCCGTAGTGTCCATCAGTTTCATAAAAGTTCTCTTCATGGATGAAATATCTCGTGAACACGGGTACTCCAGAATACCCAAAGTATCCCGAAGTATCCCGAATCCCGAGTACCGCAAGATTTTATCTTTTAAAAAGAACATTAACGAATCGCAGTGATACTCGGGCTTCTCAAATATTTTACACAATGCCATATTCAGTACGTTTACGTACGAGCTAATTATAGTTGTTAAATTACAAAATTGAAATAATAAGATATCGGTTGAAAGAGTATAAACTAAAACGCAAAAAAAACGGACAAATCTCGCACAAAAGACGAAAAGGGTCTCATTTTTCTTAAGGAAAATAAAACTAAAAAACATGACAATCAAGCAAATTATGAGTATCAAATGAAGAAATTTATTTAAACATGATTTTTTGTGTACGAATCCGTTTAGTCTTGGGATCGAGCATTCTACAGTATCTAAATTTTTCAAAATATTTATAACTGATGTTGAATTTATGCTTGACAGCCAAAACCAAATGACGGTACAAACACCAGTAATATTAATTAAATGAGTTATAATAAATTTGAATGATAACAAATTTGACATATCTTGGAACAAACCATAAGCATGATTAAAAATGATAAAGCCCAAAATTAAAAACAGAGAAAGTACAATATTTTGTAGTTTTGCTGTCCAATGTAATGTGGTAATACACTTTCCACATCGTCTGTAACTCCTTAATCCTAAAACTGTGTTCAATATTTTTATCGGTTCTATTATATTTATGAAAAGTAAATCGTTCTTTAAATTGTAAGCATTTTTAAAAACGCGTTTGGATTTTACTCCTTGAATTATGTTAACCATTTTATTTTATGTTCAACTAAACTCGTATAAGAATGTCCGCTGTTTTATGGTTTACATTCAACTAAACTCATACAAGAATCTACTAGTATTTATGACTCATTTCATATCACATAATAAATCATAAATGTTAGAAAAACTTGCCATCAATTAATTCAGCACTTTAAATTAATGAGTGAAATGAAATAATTCGTGTGTTTTAAGTGATCACTTAATTTTTTTACAAATTAAAAAATGGACAGGTGCAATATATTAGTGTGTGGTACGTTGTAATGGCAATAACTTGTAACCAAATTGTTGTTTAAATTGTCATCCTTTCACTTATATACTATAATTCTTATTAATTAATTACATAATTTTTGCCTTTTTCTGCACTTTTTGTCGAGGATTTTTTTTCATTTTTCTTAACAGGAAAAGCTAAAAGGTCTTCATAGTGTTTTATTAAAAATTTCATGCAATATAACTTGTTAATATTTTCTATCATATCATGCCTGTGTAGTAATCATTATTTTAATGCCAACTTATATGTAATACTCACACTGTACACGAATATCCCCGTTTTCACAGTAACGTTAAAAATTAAAAGCATTGAACCGAGAACTAACTGAAAGTGAAGGTTTGACTACAATACATAAAAAAAAATGATTTGAATTTTTGTAACTAAGTCCCTTCTTTCTCTCGACACTTCAATTCACTTACATACCAAAAGCATACATTATTATGCATTGAGTTTCTAATTTGCCAACCCAGAAGTCGTCATGAGCTTCATTGAAAACATATGTCAGTGCATTAGGATAATAGGATTAATTGTCATAGTAATTATCAAGGTATAACATCCTTAAATGCCTGTTTAGATTTTAGTACAACGGTTGCACACAAGTTCGGTAATGGAGCTGATTGATTTATTGTTAATTCTGATTTTCTGTAACCTAGTGTCGTTATAGTATTTAAAGCTATACACTGTTAAAACATTGCAAAAATATTTTTTTTTACTTACCTTTACCGTAATCAACTTATCACGCAGTTATATCTATCATTTACTTATCCATCAGTTTCTCAGGAATTCTCCCCATGAATGTAATACCGCAGTACCGCAAGATTTTATCTTTTAACAAAAACATAAACGAATCGGTTTCTTTGAAATGGTGTTCAGGCGTCTTGAACATTTTACATAACGCCAAGTTCAGTATATTGGCGTATGAACTTATTATAGTTATCAAAGTACAAAATTGTAACGTCAGTTGAAATGTCATAAATAAAAAAACAAAAATAATGTACAAAGGTGTCATTTCGTCTAACAAAAATCAAACACAAAAGTATGGTAATCATGCATGCACATTATAAAACTACCAAATGAATAAATATATTAAAATGAGTTTCGTTGTACGCGAATCTGTTCAGTTTTAGGATCGAGCATTGTATGGCGTCTAAATTGTTCACAATTTGTATAACCGTATTTGATTTTATATTAGATAGCTAAAACCGAACGATGGAAATCCCAAAGAAAGATCTAAAAGATGGTAAACAAAAGAGCCCAAAATCAAGAACAAAGAAAGGACAAAGTTTTGTAGTTTTACTGCCCAGTGTGAGGTAGTGAAAGCTGTCCAATTATTCTGTAACTCCTTATTCCAAGAATTGAGTTTACTATCTTTATCGGTTCTGTTCTATTTATGTAATGTGAATTATTCTTTAAATTGTAAAAATCATCACATGTGTATTTAGATTTTATTACACTAGTTACTTCAACCATTTTTATTAATGTCTAACTAAACTCTTACCTGAATGAGCTCCTTATGAGATATTTGTATTAAAATTTAGCGTCGCTATTAATATATACACAGTATCGAACTACTTCTCTTTAATTAATATTGTACATTAGAATAATGAGTGGAAAAAAACAAACTAATATTTAAGAGTATAATTCGTAATTGATTTCTTTTTTTATATCTTTCTAATTAATTCATTTAATTTGTTTTGTTCATAATCCATTACTGACGTAATGTTACTAATTTGTTCATAATCAATATTAAGTGATAACAAACAAATTTTCTTAGTATTCTAAATTTATTAATATTATTTTACTTAACTCTAAGAAATGAATTGAGAATATTTTTCGTTATTTAGTGCAAAAGCAATCGTATTCTGAAATATTACAATTTTGTACAAATATTTTTTTCAACTTTATATAAAATATTACAATTATATATAATCAGTCCTTTTTTTATAAACGCCAGTTACTGAGGTAATTTTATTAATTAATTTAGCAACAAATATTAAGTGATAACAAACAAATTTTCTTAATTTATTAATATTATTTTACTTAACTCCAAGAAATGAATTGAGAATATTTTTCGTTATTTAGTGCAAAAGCAATCGTGTTCAGAAATATTACAATTTTGTACAAATATTTTTTTCAACTTTATATAAAATATTACAATTATATATAATATATTTATTATGAACGTCTGTTATTGACTAAATCCATTGATTCCAACTGTATTTAATAATTAATAACATAGGAATCTTCAGAGGATATTCGATTTTTAGTTATTTTATAGCCAGAATAATACACAGCTGTTTGTAATTAATATTAAAGTATAATTTACTTATTGTATAATTCTCCTTTTAATTATTCATATAATTCGTGGTAGGAACATTTTAATAGATTGCGTTCAAAAACAAAAATACGTTGCATTTAACTCAATTATTTATTCACTAAGTCTAGTTTGATTAACAATAATGACATAATTAACCATGACTCCTATTAGAGTAAAAATATATGAGTAGTTAAATGAAAACATGTTGCAGGCAGTTATCCTGGGCTGGCGGCGAATCAACATCTTGTAAAAGGTCTTCAGTTGATTTTTCTTTTGATCATCTAAAAATGATAGATTGCTTACACAATATTACATTAGAAAATAAATTAGATACACGATTAACTAATATTAAATTATATGCTTTGAATACTTGCTATATGATTATGCATGTTAAGCTGAATTATACATTACCTATTATTGCCTATCTATCGGCAGATTAGAAAAAAAAAGATTTGCTGAAAAACATAGTGAATCAAAAAATAAAAAAATAATAGGGGATCAGAAGTAGTGGGGGAAAATCAGATCGAACTGATAAAAAAAGGAAAAAAATACATCATTAGAAACAAAAAATTATATATGACACGAATATTTATTAAATATTGTCGTAAACTGCAGAAATCAGTTAGAACGAAAATTTACTAGTAAATACGTGAATTAATTACTTATGAAGGTTCTTAATTTGGAAATTGTCTATTTAATTGCTACAATAAAATTTAAATCAGTTTTGATATAAACTTTTAGCAGTGTGGAAAAGGATTTGACAGATAATTTTTGTTTTCAATCTGCATTTTACTAATCTCCTTAGCTTATTACTTATTCTAATTAATTAATTACTAATTGATTAGCTCGTAGGGATGTCACTTATTTACTACAAAATTTTTGTTCTTTCAGATTTCGGAAATTTACGGTAACATACGTACATTTGCATAAGCATACATTAATACGTACCTATATATATATATATAAGAATACATACATTCACATTCGCATTAACACAGTAAGCTGTTATATTGTTAATTATGACTGTAACAAGTAACTGATTGGATCTTGTGGGCATTTTAACTATTTTTATTTAAATTTTAAGTAATAAATTCTTATAATTCACTCTTTATTTCAAGGTTAGTAAGCATTTGAAGAGAAATACAATTATGCGATTTGGAAAATAAAAACCTTATTTTTCTACTCATTTTATTTTACTGCTAACTACAATAATCTGTATTGTGTATATAATAGTTTGATATGCTTTGAATACTTATATATAAGTGTTGTATTTTTATCTCCTGATAAAACCCTATACCGCCTGCGCCAATTTGTTATGGCTTGTCGGCTCTGATGATGATCTACCAGATGCTGCTTTTGATGGGATTGGATGTAGTGACGAGAATATTGCGCTGTTCGTACAATGTGACAATTTGCAGTATTTATTCTCGACTGAGAATATTACAAGTTATCTTAGATATATATATTCGGAGAGTGACGCGGAGCGAAAAGAGGCTGAGCTCGATTGCCGGTTCGGGTCACGCACACACACACATGCGTGACCCGAACGTGCATGCGCCTGCAACTCAATTATCAATCCACAGGCATTACAATAAGTATTTTATATCCAAACCGGGGAAGGTGCATTATCCAACTATTATGCTACAGCGACATTATGATACATATGATACTTGAATAATATTTGATATTATATATATTATTCGAAAGCCGTGTACTTACGGAATCTCAAATACCTTCTAGTAAACCGATAGCAGTCAAAAATGTCGCTGTAGCATAATTAGATATAGCACCTTCGCCGGTTTGGAAAGAGATCCAGGTTCTAGTCCCGGTAGCGCAACAATAATATTTTTCGATAAAATTGATTTTATATGTATATATTATTAATTAATATATAAAATAAGTATTTAAAATATCACAGACTTATGTTCTGAATAATTACAATTTCACAATAAGAGTGTGTTCTCCTAATAACCAATTATATTAGTATATCAAGAGAAATATTAACAACTTGTTTAAGTTGATATTTAATGTTATAAATATGATTAATTTTCCATCATTATTGACGTATTATATCTAGTACTTGATAACAAATAGATAGATTACCAATTTCGTCACCCAAAAATGCCATCAGTCGACAAACGATCATCCTGGTGTTTTTAATGTCATCCGTCAGAACTTCACAGGCAGATGCAACGGCCAGCATGTTAAATGCATTTTGCAAAAATAATACGATGACGCAGATTTTTAATATTACGTGCTGTATGGGAAATAAAGTTGTTATTAAAATAGTATACGCAGTAATGAAATCAGATGATTCGCATTAGGACTGAAACTGATGAAACTTTTGTCTCGAAACTCGCGTAACGTTACAGAGTCGAGAGCGAGGTATAATGTTTTTTATTTCAATTCCGTCCAATCTACGTGAATACTCTACGTGCCGCGCTACTGCCTTATCTATTTTTAGGATAAAAAATAACTGATGAACACCGACTTCCAGAACTAAATATCCAAGAGGCGAGATAAAAGTTTCATCTGTGTACGCGCAACCTAATATTAATTGTGGCATATCTCATGTAATATTAAATTGAACTATTTACAAAAAAAAATCCCCACGTCATTGGCCACAAGAGTCAGGCAGCCATCGTTTGTGATCGTTAAAATGATCACTAACATTCGAAAAGCAAGAAGAATGTACGTATCTAATATACTATTTCTCTTAAAAAAATTATTTTATAGAAAATGTTATCGTATTTTTCTAGGAGTAATACTAACTGAGTTTCGAATGTTTAAATATTTTGAAGCAGAATGTAAAATCAAGCTAGCTTATGAACATTTATTGTATATTTGTATATACATTATATAATTGTATATATATATATATTATATATTGGTCTGGATAATATTTCGGCTAGACACACACATATATATATATATATATATAACTGGCGTCTCTTTTGGGTTAGATTGATCTCTTTATATATGTTTTTTTTGGGAAAACCTAGACCGACGTTTCGATATGGTAACACGAATTTTTGTCAAGGCATTATCTTGTTGCCACAGTTGAGTTTCAGTAAGAGATTTATATCTCCTGCGAAAAAGTACGAACGTACCGTAATTTTTTAGGTAACGCCTTAACAGTGGCACGTGTTACCGTGCCAAAATGTCGGGATAGATTTTCCTAAGAAAACCATTTACAAAAAACGCGATCTAACCTAAAAAAAATGCCAGTTCCTTATACTAGTGCTTGCGGAAGCTTTAAATTAAGCATTTATATGATCTGGTAAATATTTCGTCTTAGATTGTTTACTAGCCTAACATATCTTATATATATATTTTATTAAATTACAGATTCTTAAATCTGTTAATATTGGACCTAGATAAAAAGTAAAGAACACTTTTCATTATAAGATGAAATCTACCTAATTCTTTGCAGCCAATGTCTAGGATTTTTTGTTATTACAAACAGGAAAGGCTAAGAAAAATCAGAGTATTTTATTAATAATTGCATGCATAATATATTTCTTTATTTTAATGGTGTATTAACCCAAATATTAAATATAATATATACTCACAACATCCACGTAGATTCCCGTTCTCACAGTAAAGTTAAAAATTAAAGGCATTGGACCGAGAAGTAACTGAAAGTAAAGGTTTAATTAAATACAATATATAAAAAATATTTTATTTGAATTTTCATTTATTTATTTGCATATTTATAGAATTGCGTAACTATAGAAATAATTGTGCTGGTGCACTCAACAGATAAACCTTGCTCTAGCATGGGCTTTTAGTTTACACGTGTGATAACTACGTAAACGTGAACTAATAGTGGGACAGTGGTCACGGTCCCTAATGTTCTGGCCCCACGTGAGTGAGATGGGAATATAAAGAGTACAGTTAGAACCTTCAGAACTGATCTATACAATTCAACAATGATACCATCAGGCCTTCTCTATTCCGCATCAAATCCCATACATGTGTGGTCTATTGCTTCCACAGCAATTATTACCGCCGATGGACCCTGAATGCACTTCACGTTTACCGGTGTGTAAATCCTGAGCTCTCAACAGTCGTAAAAACATGTCCGGTACCGAATCCAACGTGTGCTTATAACATGCACCCGCAGCCAAGGAAGACCGGCTCCTGAACGCCATTCTACCTGTCGTTGTCTTTCCGACCACAAGCTCCGAGAGCCGCCTCTATTAACTATTATACCCGCGTGTAACTTTATTGTACGGTCAAATTTCATACGAAATTCTTTATAAGTATGCTCACAAAACTTCTGTCAGCCTGCCACGTATACTTACACACACTCCGCGATCATAATAAAACGAACATAAAAGTGAATGGGTAGTTATTGAGGCACTCATTTACTCTCGCTATAACATATCCTTCTGATTCATCTGCCTTACGTCCATACAAACCTTTTGAACCTTACGGGCCGGTAAACCAGCCATCCATATATCTGAAACGATATCAAGTCGAATATCCGGCTTAAGGGAAAACGTACCGAACAGTACTTAACGCATGCCTTAAGAGAGCTATATCAATGAATATATGTATTGTCTGTGCAGAAAAATATAAGTGGGGAAAAAAGAGGGAATCCTGGTGTTAAGGAAAAGGATTTTCCAAAACGCACTAAGATCATTTACTGGTTCAAATCATGCGAGGTGTTTTTCTACATTGAATCTAAAACTGATAACTGTATCATTCAAAGGTTGAATTCTGGCAATAAATTTATTTAAACTTTTTTGAAAGTCAAGGTCAGGGTACTTGTAAGATGAGGAGCTTAAGGTTCTGAGAGTTAAATATCAATACTTTTTTTTACATACTTTTATAATTGCACCTCTTCAAACTCATAAAGATATTAATAAATGTGTACACAATGCTTCAATGTCAAGAAACAGACGTAAATCAAATATCTAGGTAGTGATGGAATGAAAAAAATAAAATTTGGGCTGTACGCTACAACAATAAGCAATTATCAAAGAAAACTTTGGTGTTTGTGCCATGTTAAGATGACCAAGAAGTAAACACCAAAGTCACTGTTGAACACCAGATCAGCAGGGCGTATGAGCATAAGGGCTGAAGGCCTAAGATAAAGTAAAGTGACAATGTCCTCAAAGACAAATCTATCTGAGGGAAAATTCTTAAGGAGGCTAAGACCCAGAAGATGTTGTAGAGTCGATAGTGAAGATTGCGACAGTATGTATACTGTATACATAACACATACATACATAATCTACAGTTTCAAGGAGATCATCTTAGAAATCTACAAAGCATCCCGAGAAGACTTCCTGTGCCATTCTTAACTTACTTACTTACCACTATACAAAAAAGGAGAACCTGTTTCTGTTGTAAATGTAACCTTAAATAGTATCAAATCAATCAACTAATGTTAGATTTATTTTATGTATGTTCTACGTTTTATTACACACATATTTTTATTTTTCATGTATAGATAATAAGTAATATACAATATTAAGTATGATAATAATTCAGTAGAAATGTAATATAATAAAAATAGCATACAGTGATGTTTTTTTTGTAATATTATTGCAATAAATATACAAATGCGTAAAAATAATAATAATGTGTTCTCCTTAATAATATATAAGTTATATCAATGTGTCCAAAATTTAATAAAAATGAATTGTTAATTCTGGCGTCAGCTATCGGTTTACTCAAAAGTATTAGAGATTCCGTAAAAACAAAATAGCTGGCTTTCAAATAATGGAACGATAGATGTATTAATTAAAAAAGTGTAACATTTAGGTTCGAAAATTTGTCATCAAAAGTACTGTCGCTGTAGCATAGTTGGATAATGCACCGTCCCCGGTTTGGAAAAAGATCTAGGTTCGAATCCCGGTAGCGCAATAACAATATTTTTCTATAAAATTGATTTTATATGCATATCTTTCCAATTAATACATTTCATTAGTATTTAAAATAATACAGACCTATGTTCTGAATAATTGCAACTTCACAATAAGAATGTGTTCTTAATAAAATCAAATTGTTAAAAATAATGCACTAAAACTGAAATTGAATGCCGTAGATTTAATTTCTTTCAATTCTTCTATTCTGCATCCACATTGACGTTATACAATTTCGGTATAGGAACTGAATGCCGTAGATTTAATTTCTTGCAACACTTCTATTCTGGATCCATATTGACGTTATATAATTTTTTTAAATACACCGTTAAGCATAGTGATAAAATAACCTTCATGTAATTATGTCGCCAAGAGAAACTTACCACACAATTATATTTATGGTTAACTAAATCCACAGTGTCCACCAGCTTCTCATAAATTCTTTCCATGGATGTAATATTTAGTGAGCATGGGTGTTGCTGAGAATTTATAACTAATGAGTACCGCAATATTTTATCTTTCAACAAAAACATAAACGAATCGACTTGTTTGTAGTGGTATTCGGGCTTGTTGAACATTTTACATAACGCCAAGTTCAGTATATTGGCGTTTGAGCTGATTATAGTTATCAAAGTACAAAATTGATAAATCATAACGTCGGTTGAAATGCCATAAATAAGAACACTAAAATAATGTATCGCGCACACGATGGCGGAGGTGTTATTTTTTTTAACGATAATCGAACAGAAAAGTATGAAAATCTTACAAATTATGAGTACCAAATGAATGAACATGTTTAAATGAGTTTTATTGTATATGAATCCATTTAGTTTTGGCATCGAGTATTCTATAGACTCTAAATAACTCATAATTTTTATTAACGTATTTGAATTTATATTAGACAGCCAAAACCAAACCAAGGTCGTTACCCCCGTAAGATGAACTAAAAGAGTTCCCAAAGAAACTATAGCATTTGGCATATGTTGGTATACATTATACACTTGATGGCAAATGATAAAACCAATAATCAAAAATAGAGAAAGGCCAATGTTTTGTAAATTTACTGTCCAGTGTAAGGTAGTGACACACTGTCCAATTATTCTGTAACTCCTTAATCCAAGAATTGAGTTTACTATCTTTACCGGTTCTATTATATCTATGAAATATGAGCTATTGTTTATATTGTCGAAATCATTAAAAGTGCGTTTAGATTTTACTATTTTAATTACTTTAATCATTTTAATTTATTTCCAACTAAACTCATAGTAAACTATCTGCTTGTTAAAAGGTACTGATATTTCTATTAAAATTTATCGTCGGTATTAATATATAAATATCAATCCACTTGCCATTAATTAATCTAATACATTAGAGAATATTGAGTGGAGTAAACAAACACACGTGTGAACAATTAATCATATTAATTAAATTTTGTTATTTTTTCAACAAAATATGTTAAGTAATAAACAAACAAATTTTCTAATTAAATGTATACGAAACTATTCTTTATTTATTAAAACATCAATCGTTCCTACAAATATTACAATGTAAACTTTTTTTATTACAATTCTAAATTATATACATATATTACAATATTAAATTTTAACAAAATCTTTAACGAATAATGAATATTTTACACAGTACCATGTTCAGTGTATCTGCGTACGAGCTGATTATGGTTGTATTACAAAATTGATGAATTCATATATTGTTTGTAAAAAAAAGAAACGAGAATGCAAAAATTACGCAGAATCATCGCACATGCCGCGACAAACGTCTCATTTTTCTTGAAGAAAATTAAATTGGATAACAAGAAAATAATGTGAAAAAAATGAATACATGAGTTTTATTATGTAAGAATCTGTTCAGTTTTGGGATCGAGCACTCTTCAGTGCTTAAATAATATTATACCTATTGTCGAATTTATATTAGATAACCAAAACAAAATTATGGTAGTTGCCCCCCGAATATGAGTTATATAAATTACCCAAAAAGTCAAAGTATTTATCGATCCTTGGAACAAAATGTACGCCTGATTGAAAACGATTAAGCTCATAGTCAATAATAGAGAAAGCACAATATTTTGTAGTTTTGATGTTCAGTGTAATGTGGTCATATACTTTCCAAACAGTCTGAAACTCCTTAATCCAAAAAATGTGTTCAATATTTTTATGGGTTCTATTATATTTATGAAAAGTGGTTTATTTTTTAAATTGTAAGCGTATTTAAATTTTACTCTTCGAGTTCACGTAACTATTTTAATTTGAAATAAAATATCTTTAATTCATTAATCTCATTAGTCTCAATAGACAGCTCATTAGTCTTTAAATACGTCCTGATGAAGTTTGAGATAGGCGAAACCGGTTAACGTATAATAAATTTCGTTGGTTCATACAAAGTGATTGTTATTTTATTTAATCTATTATGTCAAACCACAAAGTGATTGCTTTCTAAGAAAATTTTTTAATTTTGTTCGACTCTTACTAGAATGCCCGCTTTTTAAGTGATACTTCCTTATGTTGATGAAACAATTTATTATCAGATTTTATCTAAAAGTGTCAGAATATCAATCCATTTGTCATCAATTAATCAGGTACATAACAGTAATGGATGGATGGAAAAACACGTATGTTTGTTACTCTTCAAATGTTGTTCGGCTTTTAATTTTTTTCTGTAGTGTATAAATCAAATTACATACTATGAAAAATACTTAAGTTTTTATTTATGTATTTTTGTGATAATGTGTTTTTGTTTTTACCTATATTTATTTTATTTCAATACAACATGTAAATGATTTTTCCTTGTTTTTTCCATTTGTACTATGTTTTTTTTTGTGTCGTTTTCTTGTTCATGAGAAATATGTTAGGATGTAAGTTATCAGTCAACATTTATTTTTATTATGCACAATGCCAATAATATACGAGTATCTGTATTATTTCCAATAAATAAATAAATTTTAGTTTTTATAATATTTTTAATGTTAACTTAGGTATAATTATTAAAGTAGATAAATAACTTAGTCGACGTCACAGAAATCATAATTAACAATATCGATTTTAAATATGATTTAATATAATAATTATATATATATATACATATAAAATTAATTTTATCTAAAAATATTAAATATCTCTTTCCTAACCGGGGAAGGTGCATTATCCAACTATGCTACAGCGACAATATTCTTAACGACAAATTTTCGAACCTATATGTTACCTTTTATGGTATTAATACATTTAATCGTTCCATTATTAATAAAGTTGTATCAATGTGTCCAAAAAATGTAATAAAAATGAATTGATAATTCTGGCGTCTGCTATCAGATTACTCAACGGTATTTGAGATTCTGTAAAAATAAGGTAGATGGCTCTTTGAAATAGTGGAATGATTAAATGTATTAAAATCAAAAAAATATATATCGATTTTTCTGACGTTAACCGGTTTTGATCGAACTGTATTTTCTTCAGGGCGAACGTACATAAAATAAACGTGTAAATAAATTAACCATCGTACTGAAGTGTCGTTATAATCGAAGTGAAAGAGAGAGATAAAGATAATGAAATAAGGAATATACTAAATAAATGATTTTATTGAATATATATTTCACTTGGTGGTAACATACAGTGGTCAAACAAGGAGATCTTTAGCATTTGTCTATACAACTACATCCCAAATATTTCCTGCTTTTTAATGGTGACTTCATCTAACGTTCAGACATCGACTTTACAGAGCAGCACGGATATGCCGTTGCATCTCATTGCATAATTACATAATATAATAATTAATTACTCTATTGAAGTCGTATTGTGTATAAACTCAATTTTTTGTAAATTAAATTTTTTATTAATATTTAGAATTCATGTTTATTTGATAAAAATATGCTGTGCATAAATTTAATAAATAAGGTATCAAATATTATAAAACTTGATTATTTTCAAGTACTCATTTATATTTTAATACTTATCTCGTAATTTCTGTACACATTTTAAGAAATACATGTGCAGAAATTACAGAATTTATTTTTTGTTATTATCATTTCAATTTTTATACGTATACTAATAGTTTTAATATGTTATATTTAAATAATTTAAATTGAATTAATCAATTAGAAAGATATACAGAAAAAAATCATTAACCGAATAGTTGCTACCGGTAGCAATCTGATTTTTTACATATTTTTCAGTATATCTTTATATTTTATTCGTTTTATTTGTATTAAATAATATCACATAACTATTTTCTGAAATATAACTATACAATAAAAATGTTATTAATATGTTTTAAGAAATAGATTTACTGTATGTTATTATTAATTTATGTACATGTTGTTATTATTAATATAAATGTGTGAATGTTATCAAGGGATGACAGAAGATGTGTTGTGTATCGAACCCGTTGCCCCCCACTTGACTGCAGTGGGAGAGAAGGGGAGAGAGTTGGTAAACGGTATCTCAGTAGACAGTACGCTGTGAGCTCCGCTCACCGTTGCAGTGGTCCGGAGTCGGTAATAAAATACGGGTTATATGCGATGTACGAAAAGTCAAACTGATCAAAACCAACAAATATATAACATTTAAAAAAAAATTAAAGCGTTCGTTTAATCAATTACTCAACAAGAATTAAAAAAAAAAACAAAGTTGATATAATGGATGTTGGCAGTGGTAGAGGATCTACTTACTTATCAGAGCGGGCTGTGCTGATTTTGTTTATTACCACAATAATGTGAATTTCTGAATTATTGTTAACATTTTTTAACCAAGTTTCTTTAAAACCGATAAATCAAGTACAGCGCAAAGTTTAGTTAAT
This sequence comes from Eubasilissa splendida, assembly GCA_031772225.1. Taxonomy (NCBI): domain Eukaryota; kingdom Metazoa; phylum Arthropoda; class Insecta; order Trichoptera; family Phryganeidae; genus Eubasilissa; species Eubasilissa splendida. Next base: position 8,373,505 of record CM062857.1, on the reverse strand, counting down.
GTGTTATTTATTCAAGTTCAGATTGACACCATATTAAAATAAAGTTATGTGATTAGTAAATTGACTAAAGTACCTGATCGGTACGATAGCTGCGGGCTAATCGTGGATTGTGCTGCCATGCCAATGTTCCTTAGGACATGATGGGAATAATGCCACAACAGTGTAGTGATTCAAACGAAAAAAGATCGACCATGAATGGCAGGAAGTCTAGTGTCTTCTTCGTCTTTCTATTCTACTGTTCCTGTCTTCTGGGGGCGGCAGGGGGTAAGTCTCATACTACACGTTGACCTCCGACATCTGCAGCGCAAGACCGAGGGTTCCCCTGCATTCATGGCTGACTGCTGTGCCCCACTTTACACGGGTCTTGTCTCATTGTTTGGAATATTTAACCTGAAATACTTCTAGCGAACCTACTTCTGTACGACTGAAGTAAATAAATCCGTTCCAATTGAAATGTTTTAAAGCTATCGACCGAAAGTTAATTGAAACGTGATACACCTTTATGAAAGTAACAATTGATTTAATAGGCAAAATTAAATTTTATCGAAAAATAAATTAGATCTTCGGAGAAAGTTTATTACTGCAGAGCACGACGATTGATAATATTAATAATTACACATTTGTAACAATAGCTTCTGGCAATCGGAAGTAGTGTCGTATTATACAGGTGCAGGTGTAGATGTATTTTGTTATTTTTTTAGTACTAATATTTAATACCCATTCTAAGACGTGGTTTAAAGCGTTCATTTTTTCTAAATTTAATCTTCCATATTAATTAAACAGCAGAAACTCTTTTAATAACCAACTTTTTATAACGCCAACTTTGACATTTAAAATAAAATAAATGAATAACAATAAATAATTTTTCTTTTCAAACATTGATAAATGATCCTTAAGAAATACTAATTACCTGCATAACATTAATATCAAAAATATTAGATAGTATTAACTCCAATTTTAAAATTTCTGATAATAGACTTATTTATTTACTATTTAAAAAATGTAGGTATATTCAGAAAACATGTGATATATCTACATTTCAAAGAAAATTCACACTTCACTCCAATAGAATCTATTAGTTTCTCTACGTTAATTTGTTTCATACAAGAGAAATACTCATTTATAAATAATATAACTAAAATTATCTGATTAACTAGGTTTATGATACTATTTTAAGGTCATTTACGTAATACTTAATGATATTTATTAAAAAATACTAAGTATTTATGGTGGACCTGAGAGATATGGAGAGGGGAAAATATCAAATATTGTGCAGGGATAGATTTTTTATTGTGTAAGGCAAGTTTTGATAAAGAAGATTATATTTTTATGTCTTGTAGATAAATAATATATAAAAATTAAATTTAAAAAAAAAGTTCTTTTAGGAATTAAGGAACGTTTTTATTTTTAGATTGACTTGTGTATTCAAGAGCGCCCGTCTGTAGAGTCCATAGCATTGGGCTTAAATTTAACCTTTACCATACCATGATATAAAATACCCGAACGCAGCCATGCTGTCAACTCGTGTTACCATAAATAACTGTTAGAAAAAATGTTTTTTTTAGCTTAAATGGAACGAATTTACTCTAAATATTGACAATACAATTTTGAAAAAATGATTAATAACATAATTTAGAGCATTAATTAAGTTGTATACAATGTGTCTTTCCTTCTTATCTGCCTTCTTATTAGTGAGAAAGAGATAATTATATTTGTATGTTTGTTGTTCTTTTCACTGTGAAAATAGTGTGTGACCTCTGTCTTTCATATCACAAATTGTATTTTTACCAACGTATTAATTTTACAATGGATTGAGTGGAAAAAATAATTGTTTTTGTACGATTCCCTTTTCATAATTTGTTTTTCACTAGTTATTCCTAAGCGCTAATATTTTCTTTAGAATTATCTAAGATATGAATTTTATGTTGCATGTATTTACAGAAATATTATAGGTTTAATTATGATAGTAGACCTGTGTTACTGCATGATTTAGGAAGGGTTAAATAATAATAATACTAGTTTGAATAAAGGAAGAATACCGTAGTATGTGACACGTTTTCATTTGAATAATATTATCACTATTTATAAATATACCGACATAAGACCAACTTACACATAATAATTAATGTTGTTATTATTCAAATTATACATGTACCTATGTCATTAGAAATTATCTAATTAATTTTAAGTTCGTCAGCGATATTTTGAAACATATACGACAATATAAAATAAAAGTGGCTCAACGCACTGATCGTCATTGACAGTAACTCTCTAATAAATAAAAGTCTTTTAAATTGCAAAATATAACATAAAAAAATATTTTTCAATGCCATTTATAAAGTTACAGAGGATGCAGATTGCTCGCATCCAGCGTTTATAAAGTACTGTGTAGATACAATCACAATCACAATCAATGAAAAAATCTAATTAACTAATTTACGTCATTTAGTGTAACGCCACACTCTGCTCTGGCTTTACTGTTCTTGCCTCATCACTTTCATATTATAATAGGGCTGTTTTTTTATATCTTATCTAACGGATCGTACAAGATCTTTCACGAACGCTGTTACCCTCGACACTCGCCTCAGATATTTTCGTTGCTGTCTTCTCCTTAGCGTTGCAGTGTGTAATGCAGTGGAAAAGCGGTAGCATGAAAAATCTATATATGATATAGCGAATAATGAATAAAATAGAAGCGAATACAGATCTGCAGTCGATAGAATTAAGAAACGGTTTGGTCATGTGCAACGTATGGATGAGAAGAATATGGTAAAGAAAATATATAAGACGAGTGTTGAGAGAATTAGATGATTGATGATTTTATGGTGAACCTACACAAGAGAACGGATTTTAAAGACGTAAAAAAAATGAAAATGATTTTTTTATCTCTACTTTTATTCAGAAGAAATGTATAACGCACTTATTTGATATATATATATATACATTTTTCTCACGCTTTATAAAACACCTAAATAAAATTGAATAGCAAATTTCGAAAACTGCCCATCTCGAATGTGTGAAATTTTGCATGAGACACAAAATACTGAATTTATTTCAAACAGTTTGAATTAAGAAGGCTTTTTTTTCTGTAACTGATAACTATTGCGTTATATCATAACATACTAAAATGGTTTCCTTGAATGAAAGTGTTTTCCGAGATGGGTCCTTTTCGAAATTCATACAAGGACTTACATGGTTTTACTAATAAAACGGCATTATTAAGGAACGTTTATTATTGAAAATAATATTTTAATTATTTTGCTATATGTATCTTTTACATTTCACACAATTGCTATATAATATAGCTACAAATAGGAAAAAAATACCCCCAAAAATAATATTTTTTTTATAAAAATCTTCTTAGATGTCTGACTGTAATGTTGCATTTATCGACCACTGCAAAATATTTTCGTAGAAGTTTTCGAAATCCGACTTTAACTTTCAACTTTTGTAGGTCGTCCATTTTTAAAGGATTGGTTGGCACTTTTGAACAGTAGCACGGAAATGTACGGTTTGCACAACAAACTTTACTATTCGACAGGACAAAAGGTTCGTTGTTAATTTCGTTGCTAATGAAGGAACGGCATAAAATTTCACACAGCTCAGGATAAAAATTCGACACTTGAAAGGAAATCTCGATGATTTCGAGATGAGCCCTTTTCGAAATTTTCGCAATTCAATTAAAGTGTGAAAGTAGACGACATGATTGAATATACTCCACTGAACGGTATAATTATAAACTAAGTGAAGGGCTTACTGGATAAAAGAGTTATGTAATCTTTTAGCAAAGCATTTTTTTAATGCACGAATGATGATACGCTTACTTCCTAAACCTGTAATATATAGAATGTTATTTATTAAGGAGAACACATTCTTATTGTGAAGTTGTAATTATTCAGAACAGACGGTCAGTGATATTTTAAATACTAATTAAATGTATTTATTAGAAAGATATACATATAATATCAATTTTATCGAAAAATATTGTTGTTGCGCTACCGGGATTCGAACTTGGATTTCTTTCCAAACGGAGGAAGGTATGCATTCAATTCGTCGTATACATTTAATTAGTATTTATAATGATATTTGCTTAATTGCGTGAAATAATTCATAATAAATATTGCAAAAACATTCTACCGATAAAAACAAGTTCTATTAATATAAATAGATTCAAACGCATATTGCTTTGATTTATATAATAATTATTATGACGAAATTATGGAGATCATTTTAAAGATATCATCACTCAGAAAATGTAAAAATAGTCTTGCCAAATGCTATATAAAATTCTGCATGAAGTACGAATATGCGTACCTACATTCCAATTTTTAAATTTATTCTCCAGGTCCAGCGCATGGTTAAAAAGTTGAATTGCAACAAAACACATTTACCTTCAATTGAATAAGAAGTTTATCTTGCTGAAATGTTCATAGGAGTAGGCGTAAAAAATGATATAAGACCATTTTTATTTAGCTCTTAATATCTGCCGTAAGGAAAAATTTCCGAGTTTTATGATTATTTGTAATAACTAATAACGCTTCCCGGAACTCTACCGGAGACATCAACGAAACAGCAGGAGGGATAGCCCTGCGGACAGCGAAGGTCACTGCAGAATCACACGGTTGTATTCTATATACATACAATTATTTATTCAATTGAATAAATAACAACAGTCCACTATTTAACAGTATTAAATGTTTGATTCATATTTTTAAAATTATATTTTACATAATTAAAAAAAATTGATGAATTCAATGTTACATTATTGTGATTCTCTTTTATTAAAATAAGCATTTACAACTCATGTATAAATTATATTAAATATAGAGAAAATTTAGAAATGAATAGGTTTTAAATATATATATATATATATATATATATATCATTGATGGTTTTAGCGTTAACGTTGTGTGGTTAGACCTAATTTAAACACCTTTTAGAGACAGACCACAATTTAGAAAAAGAAAACAGCATTGAAATTTTACACATAATTAATACAAGCCTTAGATTTGATAATTAATAAAGTCTAGATATCAAAAAATCACTCAACACTAAGTACAATATAATTAATAACCAAATAAATCTTACAAAAAACAAGCTATTTAATATATTCCCTATTTCAATGTATTTCTGTCAATCATTTCCCCACTCTTACCAAGCTCCGGCTACACCCCGTAAATGATGTCGTTTAGATTTTATGGAATAGTTCAGTCGTACGCCAGTCCCGACGAAGATACGTTAGTACCGAAACCGGTTGACGTAAAAATAACACAGTAGTTTAAACAATGTTATATATAAATACATTTATAAAAATATATCAGTTCACACGTTAACAAAAATGAGTTTTGTATGAATTAGGTTTTATGCGGGCATATATCAATAATTCATTCATCATTTGAAAAGATCCTCAATCTAATGGACATGATGGTGTTGAAATATAAATGTTGTTCAAAACTGTTACACGCATGCTGATTTCAAACTCTTGAACTATTATTATGAAAAGCGACTTTTTCGAAGTAACGAATTCAAATATTGATTACATTATTATCAAATGTATGATTTAAATAATATCAATCTGTATTATAAACTAGGGTTCTAGAAATTTTTAATGGTCTAGTCATATCTCTAAAAATTACCAGGTGTGTATCTATAGGTTTTCTTAGAAAACATCCTAATCGAAGAAACCATTTAATTTTCTAATACAAAATTGATGAAAACTTTTAGAAGATACTTTTCCAAATCAGAGATACGAAAAATAATATTAAATATCTACTTATTGAGGTTCTATTCATTTTAAATTTTAATTTACTGTTAAACAACTCTTCTAAAGAAATCATCAAAAGGTATATTTTTGGCTAATTTTCTGAGCATCAGAAGATCACCTTCAAGTCGACTCGATGTTGTTTAAAATGCTACGGCCATCTATTCTCTTTTGAGAGCCACTCAATATCTCTACTGTATAACTTTTCTCGACACCCATATCAGCTCTCTCTGAGAGCCATATTGTATTTTTTTGTTATTTATATAATCTCTCTTGAGATATAATACCTTCGGTGGCCTAGCGCGCAAGAGTTCAGAAATAATATGTGTAAAATATGTGTTTGGTGTTGTTTAAAAAACTCCTCAAAAAAATCACATAGTCAAGTTAATGCCTTTGAGATGATATCTTTTAGCAAAGCGCTATAAAAAACTATCCAATATTATTATTTAATTAATAGTCGAAAAAATTATCGGAAGAAAAAGTCCACTATGCTCAATCTCCAAAAATTTAATAATGAGATATTTCAACAACGACAACAAATTTAAATTACGTATACATATTTAGAAGTTAAATGTCATAGATTAAATAGTTAATATTTTTGGATGTATGTATCTATAAATAGGACTCAAATCTATATTGAGTAACATGTGTGACATAAACTACAACATTTCACCTGCATGTTCAAGCACACACCATACTTGGTCGCCTACACGTTGTTAAAAATATGTAACTATAGTATCTATTATGCGATACGTGATATTGTTAACATTAACTTGTGGTATAAACTGAACCAATTTATATACGCGTAATCTATATTGTAGCAATATTAAATAAATAAATAAATACGAGCATCATAAAATTCCACATGAAAATACTGGACAGAGCCTAACTATGCCACCTTATCAACCTTACCGCCATTTAAAGTAAAAGCAAAATAATTATTTTGGTATTAAACAAAATATATTATCAAGTATGAAAAGTTTCTATGGGATAGCGTTACTAAGCGCCACTACAAAAATATTGCCCAAATTAAAATAATTAAGAATAATTATTCTGATCAAAATTGATTTGGAAATCCACACTGTCGTGTGAGTAAGGCGCTGAGTCTCGGGTGGACGGGTGGGGAGGGCCGCGGCGCGCGGGCGAGTAGAGATGATTTGTGAGGAAAGCGGAACAACTCTGTCCAGGGCCGGCCAAGAGTTAGTCACACTCGCGCGTAATTTTATTACTCATATGCATTGTTTTAAATGTTGTTTTATACCAGATCCAATTTGATTATCCGTGAAATGTATAAATATTTATGGTATGAAATTTGTAAATATTTGTTTGTTGTAAAAATTCCACACAATTTACTATCCGTTATTATTGCAAAAACTTGGGAATGCCTTCAAAAATTATTAGATGAGTGATGTATCGAAAAGACATAATTATGGGAAATTAACAAAGAACCTTACTTACTTACCGTGACGCCATCACGCACGTAAGCAGAGAGGATAGCGCGCCACATTATTCTGTCTTGACACACAATTCTTGCCTCACCAACATTCATACATCTTCTCATACAAGCTCGCATAAAGAACCAAAAGGATATATGCATATAAAAAATAAATTAAGACACGTACAAGAAATACGTCACATTAATATTCTTACTAGTTTTAAACTATTTTAAATACTCGGGCCATGAAATTGGACTAACTTGATGGCCTTCTAAAACTAGATCACTAGGCGAGTATCGTAACCACTAGACCACAAGCACCTTAAGATTGTATAGGAGTATATATACTTAGATTAAACTAGGGAAAAAGAATCAAGATAGTGAAATAAAGATAGGTATTTAGTTGGGTTGAGATGCATTTGGTAAGCTAGAGCATATCCTTATAGCCAAAATACCACAATATTTAAAGACAAAGCCAAAAACCAGTGCGTGCTCACATTACTTTCATATAGAGCCGAACAGTGGACACTGTCATTGTTATACACAAATCAAGAGTTCCCAAAGGAGGAATGGAAAGGGTTCTACTTGGAATATTATATCATATAGACGAGAAGGGCTGTAGATTGTCGTTCTTTGGGGGAGATCTATATCCAGCGGCGGAGTTACGGGCCGAGTATGATGATTTTTAATATAGAAAATCAATATTTTTATCTTCTTTCTAGCATGACAAAAATTAAAATTTGTAATAATTACGAGATACCTAATAGAAGAAAATTCAATGAGCGCGTAATCCAAAAATTATCTAAAGCATAAGAGAATAAAGACATAGTTACTCGATCCAATTCTCAAAAATATATTATAAGAAAATTTAAAATAAATTGCTTAAATGTCTGTAATACAAAAAAATATTTTTACCTTGTAGCATATATAAGTATATTAAATAAAATAACAATAACTTTGTATGAAACCACGAAATTTATTATACATCAACCGGTTTCGCTCAACACTGTATTTTCCAATCCCATAATGTTATGTTTATCTGTAGGTCTCTCTCTTTCACATGTAATTTTATATTCTATCTCCCTCTTTATGTACATATAAGTGCATTTTTTTTGTATTTATGATCAGTCCTACATACAGATACGTCCTAATGAAGCTTGAGATAAGCGAAACCGGTTGACGTATAATAAATTTCGTAATTTCATACAAAGTAATTGTTATTTTATTTAATATAATATGTGATTGCTTTCTACGAAAATATTTTATTTAAGTATTTTTTTAAATATTATTCTTTATTTAATATAATATGTCAAACCACAATATGTGTATATTCAATATGTTAGTATTTCAGTGATTTTGAGATTATATAAAAACGTTCCGCTCCATTCAATCAAAACAGTTATTATTAAGGGTGTATAAAATCATGTATTGGTACATTATGGAAGAATGAAAAAATATATTTTAAAATATAAGAAAACAATTTAATTTCAACGATAAGTTGTTTTACGATGAGGGTCGGTGGTGAAAATGAATCGCTCGGTTTGCATAGAGTTGTTTATTTGGTCAGGGATAGAAAGGAAAAGTACATAAGGTAGCGATGTACGGCGGAGCGGAAGAACTGTCGTCGACGAGCGATCGGGCCAGGGTGTGGGCGGCTTCTCTCCGCGGAAACCTGCACCCTGAATGTAGATGTCGCTAGTGTATTTGGTCAGCTGCGGACGGCAACGATGGCGGTGACTTTGAATCACCGTTCCCACAGTTTATATATTATGTACTATTATTGGAAAGAATTTAGATGAAATATTTTAAAAGTATTTTATATATTATATAAATGTAAATATATAAGATATCAAAAGAATTTGAAAGAAATAACGATAAGGCGTCAAAAATTTACTTTAGTGACGTCGGTGACAATATTTTTTTTACGATAGTTAATGATTAAAAGATAACACAAAAATATTAATATCAGGAATCGTTAATGTTTTGGGTCGTGTGATTATTTTATTTTAGTGTTACAAGTAAAAAAGTCAATCATAATTATAGTTTATGATGAATATGATAATTATTGTGCGAACTAAGTACGTTCATAACTCAAATAAATTGTTTTGACGAGCTGACTGAATAAACGTGGTTATCTCTGCATCTTTCAATTGTTTAAAGTGCTGTCACGGTTTGCGGGGAGTCTAATAATCCATTAAATGATTGATAATATCATAATATTTCTAAAAAGTCTAAGAGTTCTACTGATAGATTAATCAAACATATTGATATTAATTCATCGTGTAATTTAGATAATAATTTATTTATTAGACTTGTTTTTTTAACATTTCTCCATTTTTAAGAAGTTTAAAATTCAAACAAAAATGCACAACGCGTATTACTTTACGGGAGATTTTATATTATGTTATATTAGAACGCCATGTAATTGATCGATTTAGACATTATTTGATTAAAATACATGATTAACAGAAACATATATACAATAAGGAATGTAACCTGGTTGTTCAGATTGAGTCATTAGATATAAGATTACTAATAATGGCTTTTTACCAAAACGCTGAATTTGAAAAATGTTATATATATAAATAGGTACCAATATTGCGAAAGAAACTTGTATTTTACAAAGATTGTTTTAATGAAAAAAAGTTTATTTAAAATTATGTATTTACCAATTCTAAATCGTAATTTTCATCAGCAGCCATTTCCTACCCATTGCTGAATGTAAGTCTCCCCATACCTGAGGAGACACTTCTCTCTATCTATTACCATTTACTGACACGTATTTTTGCAGATTTTAATGATTGTGTCAGTTCACACCATACAATACATATAAAACCAATAGAAATGTGTGTTATATGGAAATTTCGTTCAGTTACACTCTAGGATCTTGATGAAAATGTAGTAACTTCTTACCTTATTCCCTCATGTTCCCCTTATCTGGAACTAAATTATATCATAATTATTTAAGGTTAGGGCAAAAATAGCAATCGCCCCTCTCCCTTGAATAACTATTTTAATTCAATTATATCTAAAATTGAATCCCGGGCCACGCCCGGTAGTGACCGATAATAATCATCTTTAGATATATGAATTACGGTACTTTCAGCGTAGTCCCAACAATATTTATTTGTGATTTTCTGATAGTAAATTCAAAAAACTAAAAAATTATAAATAATTGTCGTTAACACCTAATTGCCCCGTGAGATGCGGCTCTGGCAGTAGCTAAGCGGAACATCACCTTAATCTGTATCCGTTCAGTGCTCGGGTCTTGTATACCCACTTTACTGTACATGCCATAACACAGTGTTGGCGGGCAATATGCACAAGCGTTGGTTTTATCTGTATCGAGGTACTAAAATTCCGGAAGTACTGGATGACCGAAAGTTTTTTTTTAAATTTCTTTAGCGAGACATACATACAATTTTTATACGAGTAATATTTGTTGATGAAAATGAAAATACGTCACCAAGATGTTACGTTATCACTGGTTGTACTCCAATTCTCGTACCAGGCCATATTTAAAAAAAAATAACACTGATATTTTCTTTAATGACATTTAAAAAATAATATAAAAATAAATCTTGGAATATAAAGATAATATAAAGATACTAATTCGATCAAAATAATCATAATACAAGCATAATTTTATATGAAAATCAAAATACAGAAAGATAATGTGAAATACTAATGAGGAATAATGAACAGGAACTACAGAGTCTAGTGAATACAATATACGATGAATGCAAGGAAAGCGACCTCATGATGAATGTTAACAAGTTGAAAGTGATTACACCGTGCTAAATACTTGTAGGTAATGGATGGTTGGAACAGGTAGATGAGTTTTTGTATTTGGGAAGAATGTTTGATAGAAACGGAAAGGTTGAGAAAGATATCGAAAGGAGAGTGACTGCAGGGAATAAAGTGAACGGCGCTTTGAATGGAATTATATCTAACAATGGAGTCCTGGTACCGACACTGATGTATGGAAGTGAGGCCTGGGACTGGCAGAAGAAGAACGAAAGTAGACTGAACGCAGTGTAAATGAGATAACTTAGGCGTATATGTGGCAAATCTATTTATGACAGTAAATAATGAAGATATAAGGAAATAATGTAAAGCTGATGTTAGTATAGTGAGTAAAATTAAGAAAGAATCACTTAGGTGGTTTGGTTATATGGAACAGATGTATGAGGAGAGAATGGTAAGAAAGATATATGACGCAAGTGTTGATGGCACCAGAAATAGAGGACGTCCGCGGAAGACTTGGCATGACCAGGTAAACCAGATAATGGAGGATGATTCTGTTAGAAGCCTTAACAATCGACGAGCTTGTATGAGAATATGTATGAATGTGGATGAGGCGAGAATTGTGTGCCAGGACAGAAGAGTGTGGCGCTCTATACTCTATGCTTTACCCCCGCGGGGAAACGGCATGATGTGTGAAGACAATTAAATAAAATTCTAATTTAATTTAATATTTATAATTGTTCATATCAAACAACATCGAGATGGCGTATTAGAAAGGTAATATCTAACTTAGTTAACTTAGGTAATAATATAACTTAGTTCACATTAAAAGTATCGTGACCTTTTATTGTTTACATTCTATGAATTTTATTTCATTTGCATGATTTTAATCAAATTAAGTATTAATGTCCGGAGTCAGAGTTTGTAGGTAAATGGTCTATTTTTATATTAACCACGCTGTTATCCAGAGTGAAAGATAGAAACTGATAATACACTGCCCTGATTTTTTTTTTGAACACACGTTTAGAAATATTTTAAAAACACCAAAATACATCTGATACTAATTTTGAAATATTAAAAGTTTTCATTCGAGAAAAGTAATAAAAAATCAATAAAAAAAAACAAATATCTTTTTAACATTTAAAATAATTAATTAATACGCCGTTTTAAGTTATAGTAAATATGAATGTATTTTTTCATTCGTGCAGATAAATTTAAAAAAAATTGTATTTGTGGTTGTGATTCAGGATAACAGGATCAATGTATCTTAAATCAGTCAAGTTGTGTAACAAAAACAAGATTATTGATTGACACTTTATTGCTCTAATGTATTTATATAAACTTCTCATCTCATCTCAGTCACTCCAGGGTTGGTTGAGGTCAAATTTAGTGTCTTATTGGGGTAAGCCCATGGGGTACAAGCTGCAAGACGCATGTCAGATGTATCAGTTTTAGCTTTTTTTCATTTTTAACAAAGATATAATGAATCTTATCTGGTATTTGTTTTTTTGACTGTGTCCTCTCAGCCATAACAGCACTATTAGGTTTTATCAGTGTTGTGCATTCCTACATCGCATCTTGTGCTATTCTATATACCTACATCATCTTTAAATACGTGGGATATTGCTACAAGAGAACTTTATAAAAACGTAGTATGAAAAAAAAACATTATTGAAGTATGTAATAAGTTAACATTCCAGCAGCCTTATTTCCTGTGTTGCTTTAGTCAGGTTTCAAATAAACAGGATTATTATGAGTACTCTATGCAGTTTTAAGTTAGGTGTATGACGTTTCGACTGCTCTCGGTATTCTTCTTCCTCGCTACAGCTGAATCAGGAATATTAAATATGATAATGGAACATCTCCACGATCGATACAAATTAATTGATTCTAGATTGGCGCGACTCTCTATATTTAAAATATAACAAATAATATTTTGGTTGATTTTAAATAAGTTAAAAGATTCCACGTGTACAAGCTAAACACTTGTGCTATGAAAATAAAGCTAACTTGATGAGCTTCTAGAACGAAGCTCGAATCCCAGACCACTAGATAACCAGGTGAATATCTTAACTACTAGGCCACGAGTAAGTTAATTTTTAAGCTTTACGTGTACGTTTCATAGGTATATTATTTTAATCTATTCATAAAATGTGAAGAAAGCATACACATATTCAATTATAATGTTATGTTATTATTTGTTTAAATCAATTTATTTTTTAACATTCTAGAAGTGAGTTGAAGAACAATAATAAATTTTTCATTTTTTTTTACTTACAATTAAATATTAACAATTTTTTTTTCATTGTAATGTATTTGCTAAACACGAGTTATGTATGTTAATATATTAATATTATATTATATTTCCAATTAATGTGCCCATACCGATATTACTTTATTACTTCTGTAAAAAAATGTTAATAATCTTTTAAATCAAAAAATACTATACATATACAAACAAACAAATTAATTTTTATTATGAGCCATCTAGCGAATTACCAGTATACCGATATCTGGTAATATTCTCTCCACTGCATCGCATCTTCAGCCAGTTAAACTGCTGTTATGGTGAATGATTATATATTCTATTTAAATGATAAACCTTGACATATAGTATCATCACAATAGAAATGGTATCTTCAGTTGTGTTCCGTTTCTCACATGCACAATGGCTTATGCCCCACATTTTCCTGAGAGATCTGCCGAGAGCATCACCCTCTTTCGTACCTGCACATTACACCTACCTGTAATATTTAAAAAAATATATACAATTTAAATCGGTTACAATATATGTGAGTGATGTCGTGATGACAGCTAAAAATAACAAATTTGGAAAAATGTACTCAATTTTTTACTTTTTTATAATTTTATTAGGTTCAATGATGATAATTAATCACTTTTGTATTACATAAATTTAATTAACCAGTTAATTTTAAATGACTTTTAAATAAAACACTCATATAACACGAGCACAAAGCAATCGATGATTGCTTCAACTACGTAGTGGCCACTTCGTAGCCAATTCCAGTGTTTATGGAATTGATAAAACAATTCAAATAAAATAATACCAGCTTAACTACCATTTTAGCAAGATCAGTGCAGTTTATGTCTTGGCTAAAATACATATTAATGTGGTTTGTGTTTAAATATACAGAAAAAATGTATTTGAAAAACAACCGGGAATACATAACTGCCTTCTCAGAAGAAATGTCTTAGACGCCTTTGCTCACTCAGATACGACCGGTTTCGTTAGACGTGTCAATATTATCGTATATTTATGTCTCCCGGCTAGTGTACTCCATGTGTGCCGTTTTATAAAATAGGATTGTTTTGTGATATGTATATTATTTAAATTTGATTTAATCCTGGTGTCTTCTAGAGTTTTGAGATTCATTACGATATAAAGATGATTCTATTTAAAAATGAAATAATAGATGAAATAATAATGTCAATGGGGATCAAATTTGTTGGTAACATGGCGAAATAGTTATCTGAATTGGAAAAGTTCAGGGATTGTATCCCGGTGGTAAACAAATGTTTTTTATATACTTAGATAGAGCTCTTCTGTTTTTATAATTGATTAAAAAAATAAATTTCATTGTAATTATGTAATTTGACTCGAATAAAAATAAAATAACGGAGCGTGTCCGAACTAAATAATGTCGATATTGATCTAGAAATGACAACCGAGACCTCACGATCTTCTTGGATCGAGTCATAGAATTTAGTCTGCAGCCAGTGCAATACCAGATAAGGAACCACGAAGGCACCGGCTGTCCCAATACCGCATACCGGACTGTTCCCACACTTTCTACGGAATAATTGAACACCCGAAGTTAATTTGAATTGTATCGTTCGGCTTTGTCGTTAAATTTGCTTCATTTTCGCTCAAGAAATACTCACGCGGTCATTAAACGGGAAAAATTGCTCTACACTTTTTTCTTGACTGGTTTGTTAAGTTAAGCATTATCGACCGTACAATACGCATTGTAATTTTTTCTCAAAAATAACTCAGTTAATTAATTTCGCAGTATTATGAATGTTATTTCGACATTTTGATTAAGTAATTTACCAAAAAATACAATAGTGCTGTTCGGAATAAAAAAAGAATGTTTAAAAAAACGTTTATTTTTAATTAACTAATGGACAAAAAATGTTTTAGAAATCAATCGTGATCTTTTTAGATGCATGTATACTCGTATGCACTTTCACGACAAATCTAAAGCAATTAAAATATCTAGAATTTTTTTTATTTAACAAATGCTTGATTTTATTGGCAATAATAGTAAGTGGCGATAGTTATTGTAGAGTGGAAGTGAGACACAGGACAGGCTCACCCACTTGTGTTAGGTGCGCGCGCCGGTTGCGCTGGGTGGCGCCACGGGTTGCGTCGGCAGAGGCGAGCATTACAGCGGGCGCACACGCGGGGCAGAACGAAAAAAGTCGGCTACCCATAGAGACCTAGTTAGGTTGCCCGTTGTGGCGTTGTTTTATAATAAAGTCTTGTCGAACATTACGATCTTGTTATTTCTGGAATATTCCTGCACTCCAAAATAATCCAATTCACAGTTATAATAAATTCGATAAAAAATGGATGTAAACATTAATACACAATTAAATGTATCCGTAAATGTACAAAGGTTCGTAAAAAAAAATCTGATGAATTAAACCGATTCTAATTTATATGTATGCATAAATACAAAAATACAGAAAAGGTCATGTAATTTTTAAAATTGTAATATTTATAAACATTGAGTTATTAACAAAAAAATTAAAAGAAAAAAATACTATATCAGGGAAATTTTTTTTTGTAAAATAAATGAAAGAAAATTTAATTCATATTGAAGGGAATTTAAAAAACAAAAACAGTATAAAAAATGTATTATAATGTACCTCTAGTATTGTAATATTGTACATAGTATTGTAATAGTTGATGATAGTCGTTTATTTTACGATGAAGTCGCAAAAATTTAATTTTAAATAAAATTTGCTAAATTGGGAATATTATACTAAATTCTTACACTAAAAATTGTTCCGCAAGCTGCAAGGTCAAATATCACAAAGGACAACACAACAGAAACCAACATCGGAATCAATAATATTATACATAATGATCTATTATTACAACGTTTCACCTAGATCGAAACTAAGACTAGTTTTGATCTAGGTGTGCGATATATTCTTATACATTATCTTCGAAAAGCTACGGTGACATTATGCACCCCTAATTAATACTTTTTGTAATATCATACCATGCTGTGAATGCCCCATTAATTCTTACACAAGCCCTACTTCCTCCATATGTATAATTACCTGAAAAAGTTTACCGTTCACCCCCCTACTACACATAAACCTTTCACAACTTTCACCTTTTCACTGTTTCATATACTTTTTGTAGCATAATATTACTTAACAAATAAAATTCGTTGAGAGCCAGCCATTAACCTTATTCTATGTAGGGGTGATATAATTTATGTGTCCGATAGATATAACTGTTTTTTTTTATCTACACAACATACTTATAAACTTGACATTGAACTATGCCTGTCTCGTAACAATAATCTGAGTTGAGACAGTTAATGTTTATAACTAATTATATCAAATCAAGTTCGTAAATAATTAAATATAAGATAAAGAATGGCGTGAAAGTAAGACCAATGAATTAATTGAAATATATGAATGGTACAACCGTGATAAGATCAATTTATAATTTTTTTTTACTAGAAATCAATGTATGAGAAGTAATTATTTCACTAAAATAATAATAAAACATTCGGTTGGTAATATCACCCACGATATATTCCAATAAAATTATATTTAATAAAAATATATATTCTAATACTTTTAATCATATTTTTTTTTTGCTGAACCAAAAATATTATCGGTGTGTCAATGTAAAATGAAACATTTTTATTGGCTGTCATTATTAGGTCATCAAAGTCCTAAATTATTTATACAATATGCAAATAATCAATTAAACTTTTACTTTATTTGACTAACCGTAGTACTTTTTTATAATGTTGCAAAGCAGAGAGAACAATTAGAAATCGGAATAATTTTGTAATATCAGTCTAGCTTCTCTGAAACATTTATAGGATATCGGAGTAAGAAATGAAAACAATTAATCATTTACTTAAATTTATTATATATCTTAATAATTTAAAAAATACTTTGTTTAAACCACCATTTTTTAATTATTCTACATGTTTCGATACCTATGATAAGAACTAACTTATTCACCATTTTATAGTTTTGTTTTTATTTATACTTGTATTTTTTATTTTCAGTATACATTGTTTCCTGAAGAAGATGCCATAGGTATCGAAACATGTTGAATAATTTAAAAATAGTGATTTAAACAAAGTATTTTTCTAATTATTAATATAAAATGAGGCCACAAAGTAATTTTGCAAATATTGAAGAGGTTATTTTATATCTTTTTTTATATTTGGGTACATCATATAAGAAATAACAGTGTTGTATAAATTTATATATATACGAGTACATATATTATATGGATACGATTTATAAAAGATTTTAATTCGAGATAATCTCAGAGATACGGATTTTGTCCGTGTGATATTCTTTGGAGACAACTTTCAGCTTTCGTAGACATCATGTATGCTCCATATATCAGAGATTATTTACCATCTCGCACCTTACTTTACGCTTATTGTACATTCAATTTCATATATCATCGTTTTTACGTCTGTAAGTTGGGTGATTTTTAATTTCCAGAGCAGCAGACTAAATCTTCAAAACATCTTATTTGTCTAACTTTCAGAATAAATGTTTTAGATATTTAGAGTTTTAGGTGATGTTTATACGCACGGGTTGACTCTTACTGTCAAATTAAACATAGTATACAGGAGTATGAGTTTTTGTCTTTTTCAATCAATCCATAGATCAAAAATCAACCCGTGTATACGATACTGAGATTTATCTTATCAGACATTCCTGCCTAGATCCCCTCTCCACACCTGCAATCTATCTGGAATTTTACTCATTAGAGAATACTCTAGTTCTGGTTTTTAATTTTTTCAGTCTCATTACTGTCTTAATTTTGGGGTGATTGAAGATATCGAAGAACTCTGTATTAGCGCGAAAAAAAATTGACTTAATGGTTAAAAATATTGTTTTTACGGAGAACACATTATTCTTGTGAAATTGCAGTTTTTCAGAACAATTCTATAGTATTATTAATACAAATAAAATGAAACAACTAGAAAGATATACAAAAAAAATCTATTTATCGAAAAAATATTTTAGTAGCTATATAAATTTGATTGCTTCCAAAGTATCAATTATCAATGATTATATGTAAGTTCCAAATATTGTTGTACACATACTTGATTGAAATGGCGAAAAAGAATAACACATTTCCCCAGATAGGATTAGGTTCAAAATCGAATCTCGTTAGATCTAGGTAGAATATTGTTAAGGAAAACACATTTTTATTTTGAAGTTGCATTTTCAGAACTTAATTCTGTAGTATTGAATACAATTTAAATTAATTAACTAGAAAAATATACAAAAAAATATTTAGTTGCTTCTGAGATAGGAAGAGGTCTAGGTTCGTATCCCAATAGCAACTAAATATTTCTTCGATAGATAATTTTTTTTCTGTATATCTTTCTAGTCGATTGGTTTTTCATGCACGTATCTTATTTCTAAAATTTACAATTTATCTAACTGTAAACCGATGGTATTTGTATATAAAATCTGTAAACCCTTATTAATGTCAAAATAACGGTCTAAAATATGAAAAAACCAAATTTAAAATTTTAGAAGTAGTACAAAGTGTTAATAGTACTTAATTACTGACTTACCATCACGCCGTTTCACCGCGGGGGTAGGCAGAAAGGATAGAGCGACACACTTTTCTGTCCTGACATACAATTCTCGCCTCATCCACATCTTCTCATACAAGCTCGATGATTATTGAGGCTTCTAATAGGACCATCCTCCAGTAACCGGTTTACCTAGTCGTGTCAAGTCTTCTGCGGACGTCCTCTATTTCTGATATTATCAACACTTGCGTCATATATCTTCCTTGCCATTCTGTTGTCATTCATCCGTTCCACATGACCAAACCACCAAAGTGATCCTTTATTAATCTTACTCACTATATTAAGATCAGCTTTACATTATTTCTTGATTTCTTCATTCTTTACTGTATCATAAATGGATCTGCCACATATACGTCTAAGTTATCTTATTTCCACTGCATTTAGTCTACTTTAGTTTCTAGTAAATTAAACATTATAAATAACCAAATTTATTTTGCAAATAGTTACCTTTTAAATTTGTTTTCACAGTAGTTCTTAATTAGTTACTCATCGCTTATATTATTTTGTTTTATTTCTATGCTTGTATTTTTAATTTTAGTATACAATTTGGATCCTGATGAAGGGACCATTGGTCCTGAAACATGTTAATTTATCAATAAATAGTGATTTAAACAGTGTGTTTTCTTATTATTTATAAACAATAATAACCTTGGTCTTGACACTTAACTCGGATTTCTTTATCTCCGCACTATAAAGAGATTGTAAAATACCAATAAACAGAATGCGCACCGGATAGAAAACAATTTCCACCTTAAAATTTATTTATGTGTTGTGTAAAATAAATGTAAAATATATTTGATACTGATACATTTTTTCCTTCTGTAAAATGATTCATTCATTCAAAAAGTCGAACATGAATGGTTACATCTCGCATTAGCATATTCTCATATCACTATATTACTGAAAATGTTAATTTCTTCAGATATTGCTTCCGTTGTGTTCATTTTGCATAACATTTTATAAATTCGTTTTTTTTTGTTCCTTTTCCAGTACAACATTAAACCTCATTAATAATTTTATTTCTCATAATTTTCTATTGTTATTTCAAATAGGCACTATTTTATTAACAGTATTATGATACTGTTTTTCATTCTTATTGTAAATATGTGTATATTTAAAGCGTAATTAATTAGTGTCCACAATGTTTTAATTATATATTTTTGATGTATATTGTCTATGAGACAATACGCATATATATGTGTGTGTGTGTGAGCGGGGATAAAAGGGGTGACGCGCGCGAAGCGCGGTCTCTTTTGCGTTACCGTTTAGGTCCGAGACTACCACCACCAACAACCACCTACGGACCACCAACTACGAGGTATACAACTGAGACATACTTATTACGCAAGTACGTAATATTAAAATATTTAATATATAAAGCATCTCAAGCACGTCAGTTTTGTACTCACACTAAGCTTTCGTTTCATTCACACCTGCTGTATCTATTTTCAACTAAAAACTAATTTACTATTATGCCATTTAGCACGAGGATAGAATACACACTAAATTCTTCTGCCCTGATATACTACTTTCTCGTCGTCCACCTACATGCATCTTCTTAAGCTTTTAACAGGACTGTTCCCCAATATTTATATATTTATCTGATCATGCTAGGTGTTTTGCGGACGCCCTTAGTTTTCTCCAGAAAAACAGATGTAGAACCTGCGTGAGTTTACCTTAAAGTTCCGCACTCCATAAATATAAAAAGATACAGAAGATAATGGCGAAATAGATACAATATAAAGTAGCGTTTAGAAGTCAGCTGAACGTAACGTAAAAAGTTTATTATTAAGGAGAGCACATTCTTATTGTTAAGTTGTAATTATTCAAAATATAGGTCTGTGATTTTTTTAAAAATACAAATGAAATGTATTAATTAGAAAGATAAATATATAAAATCATTTTTTATCGAAAAACATTGTTGTTGCTTCCGGGATTCGAACCTGGGTCTCTTCCTATCCGGAGAAATTGCATATTCCGATTATGCTGCGGGAGCACGATTACTCAAAGGTATTTGAGATTCCGTAAAAATAAAGCTTTCAGATAATTGAACGATAGACGTATCAATTTGAAAAGTGTAACATATAGGTTCGAAAATTTGTGTTGCCGTAACGTAATCGAATAATGTAATTTCCCCGGAAAGAAGAGATCCATGTTCGAATCCCGGTAGCAACAAAAATATTTTTTAATAAAATTAATTTTATATGTATATCTTTCCAATTAATAAATTTAATTTGTATTTAAAAAATTTATCGTGACAGAGCTATAGTAAATTGTATAGGGTAGGTAATCCTGGGTAAAACGGACACCTTTAACATAAAATGAGAAAAAGTACATGAAAAAAATATTAATTATTGTTTAGGACGATTAAAAAATATAAAATTTAGTAAATAGATGTATTTCTTTAAAAAATATCTCCACAAATACATCAAACAAAGAAAAAACTAAGAATCTAAGTAGTGTCCGTTTGCCTCTGTGAAAGGGGGTGTACAAGATCACTGGCAGTTTTACATGGAGCCATTTTTTGTTACTCATCTTATATAATCTCTTTATACCTACACCTCAGTTGCCTTCTTCTGTTCCTCTATATAATGACTTGTAAGAGATCACATTTATACAGATTCCAACTATAGACCACCATATTGTAGTCAGTCGTTCATTTCACACCACTAGGCTTGAAACCCATCGTCACCCTTGCTGAATTCTCGTCGTACTTCTTGTGGTTCTCCATCATCATTACCATTATCAGCAGTTTTCTATCCGCTGCTAGATGAATACCTTCCCAAGTGTCTCACACTCTTCTCTGTCAATTTGATGATTTCGTCAGTTAAGTAAATTTTACGACCGCTTGTTGCCCTTGATTCCCCTGGGGTACCACTGGATGACTGCATTTGTACAACGATTATTCATCTTCCTAGCTGCTCATTGCCATTTAATTTTCTTAGCGTGTTTAATTGTATTAAACTGAGAGATCTCTCTTAGCATATATAGCATAGATAAAAAAAAGGACAGGTGTCAATATAGGTACTTGCTAATGCATGTTTTTTCTTACTCGTAATGATGACAACGTATACTTCATTTCATATTGAATATATATTTACGTACTGTTATTGAATACATAAAAGAGTTAAAATTCAAGTAATCTTTACCTAGAGATATTAAAAACACGTTCGTTTTTGGTCTAAACGCACACTCACATATGTGACCGTTTAACTAAGCACTTTACAGCTACAAATGACACAACGTCCGAATCCAACATACCCAGAAAGTCATAGATAAAAGATGGGGAAGTGCAATATTATTATGGATACTCATGTGTGCCTTCCTTACCCACACGTTTATTTTCCTGTCTCTTCGTATGATGCCAACATGCATTCATGTCTCTTTGCTTTATCCTGAGTTTTTGGACCTCTATTATATTAAGAGTCATTTTTCGCAACCATAAGTGAGTAGGAAGTATATACATATATATACAAAAAAAAAAAATTGCTACCGGGATTCGAACCTAGACTATGACCTAGGAAGCGCGTTCACTATTTCGCTATAGCAATCGAATACATTTTGGACAAATTTATAAATTTATATTCTATTATCTTTGTAATTGATACATACTACATCTATTATTATATTTTTAATAGCAATCGCGGTGAATCTCTTAAAAATATATATTTACAGTGGAATCCGGATATTATAATCACGGATAATGTTATCAATCGGTTATTGTTATCATAATCAGTAAGTCTCAAAACTCTGCATATAAAATTTCTGTGAAATAATTCGCCTATTATAATCAAACTTTGGATATTGTTATCGATACGTGGATACAAAAGACGTTAATTTTTAGGATACTCTTAAAAAGTGATCCTTATCTTCGAATATATCTTAACATAAGTGCACAACAATAATATAGATATAAATAACGACATTGCAGTGGTAGCTACAATAACTTTACACATAACTATGTAAAGAAGTTACCGATGATGATACTAAATTATGTGTGTCCATTGTAGCTATACACATTACTCTTTTATATTTTTAAGCTATTGTATTACTCAGGTCATACAATTGGCTATTTACTGAATTGATAATTCCTTTCGGTTGATCCGTTTTGTATGGAGTTGTTACTTATGTTGTTTTTTAACAGAATTAAATTTGAAAGGCTTACAATTGCGTGTAAATCATTGAAGTGTCTACTTCCCCTTTTTTTTTGCGAATTTTACTATCTTACTGTTTTTAATCTGTTGATTTCATGATTGCTCTTTAAATTTGGTACATGGATTGGTTTTATTATTAAAATTATTTCCTACGTTAACCTTTAACAAAAATAATTATTTCCTTTAGTTATTACGTGAAGGATTTTCAAACAATAAAAGAATTATGTTCAATCATAACAGCATAACCTAAATCTATACTTACTGCACGCCACTGTATATTAGTATGGGTAATACACACTTATATTGGCTTTTTAAATTGCTACATCTTCGGCAGGTACTTCAGTAGTGTGGTATCTAAATTAAAATCATTTACGTACACAAATTATTTAAGTGAATGCCTTTTGTTAAAGCCAAACCGACAAAAGGTATACATTTTTTTACATGTTGGCAATAGTGGATATTGAAAGTTTTACTAAAACTAGTTTGGTCGGTCTAACTTGGTGAGTGAAAGTGTTGTCAAAATAAGAGTAGTTGGCCGGTGGAAAATTTAAAATTACATGGATTAGAAGATCATTGGTTGAATTTTGAGGGAATTTTTTTTTAATGTGAACAATCTATCGACAGATATAATATTATGTAGGTATTGAAAGAAAATCTTTAGGTAGCTTATTTTTCTAATAATTAAAACACTCGCGTAATGATCTAGTTAGTGGTCATATGTTTGAGCTTCGTTCCAGGAAATCACAAAATTAGTCAAATTTTTGTAGTAAAAAAATATGAAATAAATATATTAATTAGAAAGATAAATACATAAAACCAATTTTATCGAAAAATATTATTGTTGCGCCACCAGGATTCGAACTTGGATCTCTATCCAAGCCGGGGAAGGTGCATTATCCCACTATGCTACAGCGACGATATTTTTAGCGACAAATTTTCGAACCTATATGTTACCTTTTTGATATTAATACATTTTATCATTCCATTATGTAGCATAGTCGGATAATGCACCTTCTACGGTTTGGAAAGAGATCCAGGTTTGAATCCCGGTTTCGTATCAACAATATTTCTCGATAAAATTGATTTTATATGTTTATATTTCTAATTAATATATTTAATTTGTATTTAAAAAAGTATCACAGACCTATGTTCTGAATAATTACAACTTCACAATAAGAATGTGTTCTCCTAATTAACAAATTAATTACTCTTAATATAAATTATATTTCTTTCTTGAATCTGTGCCTGTTATTTTATATGGTGATAAAAATATTATTTAGCAAGAAATTTTTGTGTTTTATTGATATACCTTAAAGTTAATTTTGAATAGTAGCTAAAGTTATAAAACATATGAATAAATACGATATATTTATTCATATAGATTTTTTTACACAAATACGAAGCATTTTAAATCCATCAAATAATGAAATTGTTATCTAGCTTTAATGATTTGAAACTGTATTCATTTTAACATTTTGTTAATTTCTTAATTATTACAGTATTATTTTCATAACCTTAGTTTTGCGTCCATATTGATGTAAACGAATTTAACGGTTGCGGTCTTTCAATTAATGCCTACACAACAGGTTGTCAGTGAAACAAAGTTAAAAAATAAAAATAATGAATTTTAACCACAATGTTAATTTTCCTAATTTCAAAAGTAATAATAATGAGTTTATTTGTTTTGTATTAGAAAAAAGGTTTTATCTTAGTTATTGTTTTAAATATTTCTAATATAAATGAATAATAGAAACTCACATTTTCACAAAAACGTGAAAATATGAATTTTTATTTAAGTCTCCTGTAACCCAATCGCATTTTTACATTTATTGAGATAGATCGGTTCATCTAAATTTAACTTCCCTTACTAACTTACTTACTTACTTATCATCACGCCGTTTCTCCGCGGGGGTAGGCAGAGAGGATAAAGCGCCACACTCTTCTGTCCTGACACACAATTCTCGCCTCATCCACATTCATACATCTTCTCATACAAGCTCGTCGATTGTTGAGGCTTCTAACAGAGCTATCCTCCATTAACTGGTTTACCTGGTCATGTCAAGTCTTTCGCGGACGTCCTCTATTTCTGGTGCCTTCAACACTTACGTCATATATCTTTCTTACCATTCTCTCCTCATTCATCCGTTCCATATGACCAAACCGCCTATCCTTCTTTCCTTATTTCTTCATTCTTTACTCTGTCATAAATAGATTTGCCACATATACGCCTAAGTGATCTCATTTCCACTGCATTCAGTCTACCTTCGTTCCTTTTCTGCCAGCTCCAGGCCTCACTTCAATAAATCAGTGTCGGTACCAGGATTCCATTGTGCACCGCTAGTCTTGCCTCGGTTGATAAATTCCCGTTAGATATAATTCCATTCAAAGCGCCGTTCACTTTATTCCCTGCAGTCACCTTCCTTTCGATATCATTCTCGGCCTTTCCGTTTCTATCAAACATACTTCCCAAATACACAATAAATATTTAAAAATAAATATTCTAGTTAAGCAATGAATACTGTATATCAAAAATTCATTTGAATCAAAAAAATTGAGCACCAGTGGATTAAATGCAAAATTTCTTTTGTTTAATTAGCAAAATATATAGCCACCATTTTTTTGCTGCAAACATTGAAAATATCGAGAACATGTCATCATTATTATATTCCAACGTATGTACGGATATTCATATAACGTTGTTAGCCTGTTTTTGAATTGGCGATGCCAAGTCACGGAGAAATTTAATCTTAGGTCATTCATTGGCTACAATATTTTAATAAGTATCAAAATTAATTCTGTTCGACCGCCAACTATCAGCGGTCATGTTTGGATTTCTATTATATAAATTAAATCGTTTCGTCCGTTGTGGTGTACATAGATTTAATATTCAACATTGCAGTGATATAAACATAAATATTTGACAAACGATAGTTTATTTTTAAAAATATACATTTTAAATGTATGCTTACACGGATCAATCACACACTTAAAATTATATATATATATATTAATATAAAACTGAATGTATCAGTTCTTCTGTTCTCTATAGAATTATACAATCTTTGACCAATCAAAATTTTGCATAGTTACACTTTAGGATCCTGCGCAAACAAATATACTCTCCCTTGTAACCTCACCTCTTTCTCACCGATATAAATGTGTGTTATTTTAAGTAGAATACTATCTGTTCCAAATTTTGCTTACTTTATCCTCATTCCCCAGGATTTAAATGTATTGCTACGTGCTGCTCGAACTAACCAGATATCCTTTCCATGGCGTGAATAGAATGCCAGGCCCCGAGATCCACGTCACCGGCTATCTTTTTTTTTTTCAACTTTATTACTTATATTAAATTACAATTTTTATTTTTTGCCAAACTGCAGAACAGTTTTACGGCAAGGATTGCCTTTTACATAGTAATTAACATAGTAAATTAATGAACGTACAAAAAAAACCTAAAAATTAAATAAGTAACATAGTAAAAATTTTGTCAACAAATTATTTTTTTAATGAATTGTAATCGGCACTTACAAATTCTTACAGGTTCTTACCGGGTTTCGTTTATTGGCCGCTTCATGCGAGTTTATTTTGTCTGTAGGGGATGGTGAATACACATTGATAACAAATCTGTTCACAATTATAAACTATAATTTAACAATAAGCTTTTACAAGCTACCCACGCTTCTTTTAATATATCCAATTTCGTTCTAGTTTTCAAGTCGACGTTTCACTTCACCACCAGTTTTGTTAGCACCATTTCTTCTTTGATGACTTCTTGCACACCAGAGGCCTTGGAGATCCGAGCTGATGATGGTCAGCGCGAATCAGCTCCCCAAAGTCGGACCCTCCATCTCAGAATTTTGCTAGTATAAAGCATGCCGCCAACGCCAGAATAAAATAGCAATAACACGCCGCCATCTCACAAGAAATGTAGCCAAGGATGCCCGGCTTCTAGTTATGGCCCTTACGAGCTTCGCCTTTGCATTTTTTGCCTTTTCCTTTTAATATTGGCCACCTCTCGCCAGAAAAAGTGACATCTATCATCTTGCATCGCGCCATAAATTATTCGCCTAACAGCGGGCTTCTCATTGGCTAATCGAACTGTCGATAGTGCGACATTTTATATCTCATGTTTCTGGTGGGCACTCACACATGGATGCATGTATCCTAACGTCACACTACATTATATTTAATGTCATCCATTCCAAATTTTACTTAGATACTCTTTAGGACTATAGCTAAAATATACTAATCCCTTCCCAACCCCCGGATATCTCACCTTTCCCCTGCCTGGACAAAATTTAGCACACATCGTTATTATTTAAGACCTGTGCAAACAAAAAAATTCCTTCCCTCTATACCTTTATCTTAAACAAATTTGAATATCAGGAAAATCCGGGTATGGTATTAGTTTACTATATATATTATAGCTCCAGGGAACATTTAAAAATACAATTTTCATATTATAAATCAAAAATAATTTAACAGTTACGTATGTGCACGTCTTAGTATGTACATCACTTAATAATTTATCTTCTTGATATTGAATTGTTTCAGTACAGGCTGGTATATAAATATTTTTACGGATCGAAGAATTAAATAACAAAATTGATCGCAGTGTGATGTAATAAAATCGAAGAAGAGAGTGAAAGAGTCGGATGTGTTTGCGCATGCTTACTGCTCACACATGCGCGGGTAGGTGAAGCATTCGGACGGCATTCGCGATCATTATCAGGGCGGAAAGTTGATGCTCGCTCGGAGCTGCTGAAGCAATGAGCCTCCGAGTACTGGGGGGCTCGTTGCGTCACCGGGCATGCTTTCTGCACATTACGAAACCTCAAGTGAACCGTTGTACGATCGCTGATTCATAGTTTTTCTACCATCCACCATCGAGGAATGCACTTCCACACAATGCATGGCTGGAGTCGCATCACTTAGTTCCAGCATATCGATAAATGAATCTTTTTGTGTTTTATAAAAAGAGAGAATTGTATAATATGATGTACATATACATAATATACCACACGAATAAATATACTTTACACGTTATATCTTATGTAGGTATACATATAATAGGTCGAATATAAAATTTAAAAAGTTCTTCGAAATTATGGTATCACCACAGACTTGTAAATGAATAGACATGATATGAAGTGTATATAGTTTATTGCACATTTATGCAACCGTAAAAATATTTACTCTTCGAAAATTAAATCTTTGTATAAAAATGACGTACTTTTTACATTAATGCATATTGTATTGTCAGCGTTTACATTTTCGTTACAAATATTGACATATTTTCATAAAAGTCTCGGAGCTCTTTGATTGCGTGATTTGGCACCAAAGTGATCACGTGGGTGCGACCAAAATAAAAATTTTAGGACAAGGAATTTGCGTTAGTTTATGTCTATATATTTGGTGGTCTGTAGATATTACCTTGGTTCAGTTTTTCGTACCGTTAGTCTAGGATCTGAATAATTTTTTTTCTTAATAAATATAGATGCGTACACGAAATACATGTCACATCAATATACTTACTACTTTCAAACTAAGATAAACGCTTGTGCTATGAGAATATGACTAACTTGATGGTCTCCTAGAACGAGGCGCGAACCTCTTACCACTAGATTAACTTTGAGACCTTTTAGCTCAAGATAAATCTTCAAATATGAAATTCACGGGACGAAATTTATTGAACCATATTTGACACTTCTGTGCTATTTTTATTTTTCATGTACAGGTCGCTAATAACTCTGATAGTTCTAGTACGATAGTAAGGTACAATTTATAATATGTTACAGAATACATTTTTATATTCTGCCGCGTAATTCAGGCCGTTTCAGATTGTAGAATTCATTATCCGGGCTGATGTTGCTGATTGACTTGATCTACTGGCTTAAAGGAGTACCGGGTTCAGGGAACTCCTTCATCATATTGTTTGCCATATGGACTGTTTTAAAAATAGGTTTAAAGGTTGCAATACCGTGTTGAAAGCAGGTGTCGTTGTTAGTGTCACGTTACGAACTGGCACGCTTTCTTTTATCTCTTGTACTGTTGTCAATTTAGGAATAAAAATAAATAAATCAGCTAATTAAACTAAGCACTGTCGACATGACTTTTGTTGTAAACAACTCTATAATTATTTTTGATGGATAATAAGTGTGTGCATGATTCCTTCTACGTAAGTATTTAGTTGTTCTAGTATTTCACATGTATTACATACATTGTTTAGTGGCTGTATTTTTTTTAAACAAATTCTGCACAGTTACGGAAAATATTATTTGTTTAAATTTTTTCAAAACAACAAATAAAATGGTATGTTTGAAATTAGGCACATATTTCTTAAGCATTTTCGACTCGTAAATTAGTATCAGGTATCCCACACATAAAATATTGTAGACTTGGTTTGTTACACCCTGTATATATAAAAAATACTGCCACTTAAAATATGTATCAAATAATTAAAAAAAATATATATATTTATTTATTTTTAGAACAACTGTTTATTTCAATACAAATATAATGTATAAGTTAATATAATCGTATAAATTTAACAACAAAATAACAACAATAGAGATGTGCACTCCCAAATGAGAGAGATCTTGAATCGATATTTATGTAAAACAAGATCAAAATCTACAATAATGCAATGTGAAATAATAAGTTTTATTCAAATGTTAAGAAATTGATCAGATTAGAACTTTTGAAGGCCGTTTAGTCATTTTAGAACCTATTTTTTGTGTACAAAGGGTGTCCAGCGGAAAATTTTCAAGTTTCGTCATCAAGCCGTCCATTTCTCTCAAGACACTCTTGCAATCGGACTCTTAAATTTGCGAACATGCGAGAGCAAAACGTTGGTTCACAGTCAGCAACTTCACGGCCGATATTTTCTTGTAGCGCCTGAATTTTTCGAGGATTGTTACTGTAAACTCTCAACTTAAGGTATCCCCACAAAAAAAGTCGCACGGTGTAAGGTCCGGTGACCGAGGTGCCCAGGGTATGTCTCCCCGTACTGGCTGATTAATTTATTGAGAAAAATTCCCCTCAGCTTCTCCATTGAAACTAGCTGTGTGTGAAGTGGCTCCGTCTAGCTAAAATTATATTCTGTTTTTGAATCTGGAAAACAGCTGCAGTTGCGGTACCAACAACTTGTCGATCATTCGGCAATACACGTCAGCAGTGACTGTCTCTCGCTGGTTAAAAAAATAAGAACCAATTATCCCTCGGGCAGAAATTGTACACCACACCATCGTTTTTGGACAATGCAAACATTTTTGATGGCATTTCCTTGGATTGTCGGGGCACCAATATCCCATGTTCTATTTATTAACATAGCCATCGATATGAAAATGTGCTTTGTCAGTTAATAATATGTTTCCAAGCGTTCGAGTTGTTCCAAAACGTTCCAGAATCGTTCTCGCTAAGGTTTCACGTAAAAAATAGTCATTTTCGTTAAGAAACTGCACGATTTGCAGTTTGTGTGGGTGAAACTGTAGTTTATTTTTCAAAATAACGTCCACTGTTGATTTTTTTATTCCAGTGTAGACTGCAATCTTCCTTATCGATTTACGCGAATTGCGCATAATTTTACGTCGAGCTTGGTTAACCATTGTCCCTTAACCCTACCCCTCCCACTTACCTCACTCTGATGATTTACGAGCAATTACAATTTAATCTTGAAATTTTTCCGCTGAACATCATATATTTGCTGTTAATTTAATTGATTTTGGCAGTTGGTTATACACTCTAGGAGCAATGTACGATGCATGCATGTATGTATGTATATTTTAAATAATACTACACTTCACTTAAAATGACATTTTTGGTAATTATGATACTTTACGTCGGATAGATCTCTTTATTTCAACCAAATGCGAACAATTAATTCACCGAGATGCGTTAGAGTATGGAAAATATATAACAGTATCCGAGGTAGCCGTGGTCATTGGCACTCGGGCATAAAGTTCCGCCACTTGAACATCTTCCGACAGAAATAACTCTTCTCATTTCAATTATTGAGATAATGTGGATTTAGTTTTACACTAATTAAAAGCTTTCTAAGTCTTGCCCCGTACTCACGTGTCTACTCTAGTCAAACTGTGTGAAACGGGATTATGAACGGTATTCATAGCAGTTCATTTTTTATACGCAAAGTATAATATTTAATTAGGATGTTGTACAGATCCTCGACCGAGAGCAATGTGTGTTTTGGTTTCTGTTTCATTATCTAGTCTTGTTTTCCATCGATTATATATTTTTACTTCCTCTCTTTCTCGGAGGAATCACAATTATATAAACAAAAATATATGTTGAAGTTGCACGAAGATACATGGTGTATCTAAAACAGTAGTCTATACGGAACATACTGTTAGGATACGACGGAAGGGACTTTATTACCCATTAAGTCAAAGAAGAGTTTTTCATGTAATTTTCATTAAATTTTGCATTATTTGATTGCCTACTTGCAAATCAGTCTAATAATATAAAACGCAAATAAATAACAGTTTAATATTTATTGGTTTGAAATATTAGCAATGTGGTTGGATATTTTAAATAATTAAACAAAAAGATTGTTATATTTAACAAGTTGCGCAATCTTTTTCAATATCACCCAGTTAAATATTAATGGTTGATGTTCACGGGGACAGATTTTGCTCCCATGAAATTCTTTGGAGACAGTCCATTGTGTACAAAACAAGTCTCAGAAACTCGCCGCCTCTCACCTCACTTCACATAGTATGTCAAACGTCAAAAATCAATCCATTAACTATTGATGTTCCATGGATTTTTAAATCTCCATTAGCAATATAAATGGATAAAAATATTTGTTATTTAATGCTTTTCGTTTGTCAATTTTTTATAGGTATCTTTGATTCTGTGTGATATGTGTGCGCATCAAGTCTCTTCTGTCAAATCGAACGATGTGTTCTCAGATTTAAGTTTATCTCTTTCTACCAATCTCAACAGTTTATCTCGAGGTCAACATCTCAACATTTGAACGTGGTTCTGATAAATGAGATTTATCTAAATTAAATTTCTGAGAGTTATCTCATCATATTTCACACTGTGAACAGGGGCCATAAGAAGGTTACAATTATAACATTTTAACCTAGTTTGTTTCCCGTTAACTATACGACGCTTAATAATATTCTATTAATTCTAAAATGTAATTCTGCCTCGGGTTGGTATTGCAGTTTACAAATGTGCATCTTTAGATAAATTAGAATATATAGAATTGATAAAAGGAGTAGTTACTTAGAAACAGGTTGGCATAAAATATTCAAGTGGTTAAATTAAATATATTTTAGTTGAATTATTTAGAGAGTATCGAAATTAAAAACAGGTTCATTATTATTTATGTTGGCACTTATTGCACATGTGTAATGGTAGTTTTGGTAATTGAAAATGAAACTGTATGTAACTATAACTAAACAGAATTAGTATATTAAATATTTTTTAATTTTAATAAGGATTTAAAATTGAAATAATTTATTTAAATAAATAATAATTATCATAAGTACATAACTACTTACGTTGTTGGTCAACAGGAAGTCTTTGATGCGGAAGTCGGTGAAATGACTCACGTAAAATATTAGTTTCTTCTTTACTTAAGAGATGATAGCAAATCGATGTCAGACCTCAGCTGAGTTTCAGAGATGACAGGGTATTCGGGTGAGCGGTCCAGCGCTGGCAGTGCGGGAGGTATCTCTGACCGCAGGTGTCAGTCAGACCGTGCGGACGAATTGTAAAGCGTGCGGTTTTATTGAATGGATTTTCTTTTGAAGAGTAATTGTTCTATGACCACAAAAAACATTTTCATTAAATTAATGTTAATCAGTGTCTGCTCGACTATTTCCGACCGGTGCGCGGTAAGTGTTAGGCACCGGCATTAATTCCACAGGCTGCACACAGTAATAGCTGTAGGCATCTTAGATAGCCACTACGTGAGTTACCATTTATGTGTATAATAGAGAAACTGAATTTTAAATCCGTTATTTGATTGTTGATATTGTTGTTGATGAGTTTTATTTTGAAACAAATTTAAATAAATCACTATAAAAGATACAAAAAAAACACATGCATATGTGTCCATTATTATGAAAGTGATCTAAGTCAAGAAATTATAAAAATTAGTTTACCAATTATTTTGCATCACATTGTTTTAAATTTGAAACGTTATATTCAGTGTATTGTTACGACGTTCAACGGTATTCCGCTAGTGTTTATTATGATAATAATTTTGATAAGTCATTTCAACCTACAATTTTTTATTTCCTTGTAAGCTACATGCAAAATTTGTACGTCGATATAAATTATAAATCTAGTAGACTAAATAAATTTTGAAACATTGTGTTGTGTCAAACACAAACCTTCAAATATCTCAAAAGAAAAGAAACATGACTTGGACCACATTTAAATACTAATTTAATGTATTAATTATAAATATATACATATAAAATCAATTTTGTCGAAAAATATTGTTTTTGCGCTAAAAATGAATTAAACTTGGAAGCCTGTGACTTAATAAAATATACATTATTTCTTAAAAAAATATATATAGATACACTATATTTCAGATTGAAATAGAAAGACATGTCACAAGCACTTTTTCTCACACTTTTTTTCTGCATTACAGGAGAAAGTACATTATGGTCATTTTTAAATTATCCTCACTGTTTAAAGTATTCACTGTATTTTCAGAGAAAAGATGTAACTGGTTAAATTATTTATAATTATACAAAATACTTTATTTAAACCACTGTTTATTAATCATTCTACATGTTTCGAAACCAATGACATCTTCTTCAGGAAACAATGTATACTGAAATTAAAAATACAAGCACAGATAAAAACAAAATTATAAAATGGTGAATAAGTAAGAATTAATATGAAAACAAATTTAAAATGTAACTATTTGCAAACAGGATTTGGTTATATATAATATTAACCTTGCTATTAAAACTTTTTCTAATTTCTAAAATTTCAAATTTATTTAACTGTAAACCCCTAGTATTTGTATGTATAATTTCTAAACCCTTATTAATATCAAAGGAATGGTTTGTTTCCAAAAGGTGATTGGAAAATTCTGAATAGTTATTGTTATTTAGGTATCTCAAATGCTCCTTAATTTTAATATCCAAATTGCCACAAAGTAATTTTGCAAATATTGAAGAGGTTAAATTATTGTTTCGCTTGTATTATGATTCTTGCTTTTGCAGATAAACTGTATGTTTTACAAATAAAATAAATATATAAATGTCCACTTTTTGCAATCTGAAATATCATGTCCTCCTTCCACTTTAAAATATCCTCCTTTTCTTGTTTATAGTGTTTCACATACTCAACTCAGATCACCGGCGTTATCATCGAAAAGAGACGTTATCAACGATGACGTAAATTTTCATCTTCTATCATTCATGTCATTATTGACATATAGTGCTCTCAATCAGATGAGATTCGGCTCGTAATGCTCCTCCACAAGTCCCGGTCCCGGGTCGCCCTCACAACTGACTCCAGCGCCAGGGTTTCCAGCCAGATGCAATGTATCTATCCACCGTTGTGGTACTCTTCCAGGTCTTCTTCGGCCCACTTTATTACCAATTGTTCATATAAACATAAATCTATACGATCAATTTTGTAACCTGTTTGTATTCCTTCAATCCAATAAATATGTAGTATCAGCACTATACTATGAGATTATTAACATAGTATATGTTTAATCGGAGGCTCTCCTAGATCCTTAAAAATATTCAAATAACAGAAATAGCACGATTGAAATAGTTTCAGTGATTTTTTAAATTTTCACGTTCATGATCAGGTCATAACAAGGGACTGCATCTCTCGAAACTATATTAGTGACAATAACCCAACGTGTGTATATAACAAAGTTTAGTTGTGAAAACTTAACTAATCATGCTGCACCACAAAGTTATTACCGTGATGATTAGTAGCATTAGTTTTAACGAATTTCGGAATACTAAAATATTAAATTGAGTTCAATATTATATTAGTTATGGGAGGTTCGCAGGTGGGCTGTAATATATAATAATATTGTTGTGGGTATTTAGTGTCTCTATAAACACCAACGAGGCGGAAAAGAAAAATATGTAGGGGCGGTAAGCAGTGGTGTAGTGGGCCGGAACGTCGTTCTGGTACTTTTTTCCACGACCGGAACGCGTTGCGGTACGATTTGTTAGCAACAAAATGTGTGTGTGTGTTTGTATATACTCCAGGAATAGTGATATAACTGTGTCGTCTTTTTACGACAATTTTCCAAGTTAGCTTAAATTCTAAGCTGAACTTGAATACACTTTATACGACAATAAAACAACACACGTAAATTTCGTTCAAAATATACTTTCACTTTATATTGTGTTGAACATGAATGAGTTAAAATTGAAAACATT
Organism: Eubasilissa splendida; assembly: GCA_031772225.1. Taxonomy (NCBI): domain Eukaryota; kingdom Metazoa; phylum Arthropoda; class Insecta; order Trichoptera; family Phryganeidae; genus Eubasilissa; species Eubasilissa splendida. Next base: position 8,338,151 of record CM062857.1, on the reverse strand, counting down.
AATTTTAATATTAAGTTAAGTTTGGGAAAATGATTTGTCATCGCTTACATAGTTTTTTCAGACTTGTGTGTTTTAATATTTTTAACTTCAAGGTTTTTAACTACGTTTTTATGTTAGCAATATTTTTTTGTGTTAAATAATTTTATTCTACTAAGAACTTTTTCGTTATTTTTTGTGGATTGATTTTTGTGAGAGAGATACTAGTGTATTAATTAATATACGAAAAAATACTATGTCCGAAAAAAGAAAATAAATATTATTTTTGGTTAGTTGCTGAAGTACCGGAACGCTCTCCATTTATTTTATATTTAATTAATTTATTTTATTAGCACTACACCACTGGTGATTCGATATATGTGCCAGTGTTAGAGATATGTACGGCGTATTTTAATAGTGCTGTTAATGTCTTATATTTCATAAATATATAATAAAAGTTTACATATAAAATTCTATTTTATTTTGAAATGTTCTTCACTTCAATTGATTTAATAGTAAATTAAATTGTCCTTTTTAATTCTTGAGTCTGGTAACTCTAACCTCACAATATGCTTTAAGCAAAACTTTTGAATTAGAACGAAACACTTCTGATTTTCATCTCAAACGATCAGTATTTTAGTATTGAGGCAAAGATTACTTCAATATAGAAAAAAAATTGTTACAAGCAATCTGATTGAAAAATCTGGGCTTCTGCTGTCCGGTTAGAATTGACTTTAATTGATGAATTAAATGATTGCAAAATCACTTGAATCAACAGCATTAAAATCAACACTAAACACATCTGTTTGCGAAATAAAACTTGATTTATCCCCAGATTTAGCCTTTCACATAATTTATAAGTGATAACATGATGCAATCTCTTGATTATCGACTATAAGCAAGAGCTTATAGTTGATAGTAAATACTTTTAACGCTCTGAAATAAAAAAAAACGTATTTCCGTGAATAAAAAAAAGGTTTATCACACCTCATCACAAAAGAATGTTAAAACTAATTAGTAGTCATCTACAGGACACACACTATGCACAATATTGTTTAATTAGTAGTTTACCTAGTTTAGTTATGGTGAGTGATTTTGTATATCTAGGAAGATATATGTTAACCCTTACGTTAGCTCTTACCAAACTGAATAGCAGTTTTTTGGTATAGAGCCTACACTGTTACATTATAAACATACATTAAATTAACAACAAGAAAATCAAATATATAAATAGTTAATATTCAATAAACAGCTGTCTTCAAATTAATACGAGTTTTTAAAATAAACGTACAATAAAAAACGTCACCATCAATATTCTTACTAAAACAGAACTAAATTAGCGGTTTTGAACCACTTGATCACTAGGCGAGTGTCTTACCACTGGACCACGTCGATAATTAAATAAGTTAAATGTGAATTAAATATATTCATTAGAAAGATACACATATAAAATCAATTTTATCGAAAAATATTGTTATTGCGCCACCAGGATTCGAACCTGGATCTCTTTCCTAACCGGGGAAGGTGTATTATCCAACTATGCTACAGCGACAATATTTTTAGCGACGAATTTTCGAACCTATATGTTACCTTCCTAATATAAATACATTTAATCGTTCCATTATTTGAAAGAGCCATCGACCTTATTTTTACAGAATCTCAAATACCTTTGAATAATCTGATAGCAGACGCCAGAATTATCAATCCATTTTCATTAAATTTTGGACACATTGATAAAACTTTATTATTAGGAGAACATATTCTTATCATGAAGTTGTAATTAATTATTCAGAATATAGGTCTGTGATATTTTAAATATCACAGACCCATGTTCTGAATAATTACAACTTCACAATAAGAATGTGTTCTCCTAATAATTAAATAAGCGTTTAAATAAAAAATATAATACAAATTAAATTCATCAATTAGAAAGATGTACATACAGATAAACTCAATTTATCGAAAAAAAAAATTAACTGCCTCCGGGATTTGAACCAGGACCTGGAAGTGTGATAACCAATTACACTACATCAGACTAATATAATGTGTTCTCTTTAAAAAAAATAAAAAATATATTGTTACGTTGTGGGCTGGCACCGGTGGATCGAACGCCAGCGCACCACGCCACCAGCTAGACTCAGTCTATAGGTAAGGTGCGTGGTGTCGAGATGCCTGTTTCGGAAGGATAGGAAAGGTCTTTAACAATAACAACACTGATTCACATATTAATTACACTATATTTACACATAAATTCTTATTACACAGATTGCAGCTAACTCCCAACGACTTCGCTGTAGAATCGATTGACCCAGCGTCACACGCCAGGGTCACAGTTACTTATTAATGATTTGAAAAGCACGGGTAGTGGCGCAGCCGTTACTAGCCCAGTCCAGATCTCGGAACAGAACCGGGCGGTAATGCAGCGCTCGGTATGCCGCGCGTTTTGAAATGAAACATCACATCACATGCTGTTTTTCGTATAACTCGTGCCGTATTTCTAGAATCTTCTTTAGGACGTATATTATTAAATATTAAAGGAACCACACGATTTTTCGTGCGAGGTATCCGTGATATTTTTGTCATGTAACGCACGATTTATAACCAATCACTGAATATTAACACGTTTGTTTCAAAATAGAAAAGTACGAGGTATCTCTGCCTCTCTTTACAAAACCACGGCCTATATGGCCTGTTGTATTTACTGTATCTGTCTATGGAAATTTAAATATATTGATTGCCAATTTTTAAAGTTACAATTATTGTTAATATAATGCCATATCACCCGTCGTTCGATAACCTAACAAGTATTATAATCCGCTGCTTTTTTGAAGAAATCTGTATCTCAAAAATGTGGTGGTGCTTACTGTTTCTTGAGACGCTGGAGACAATCTGCCAGAGCGGGCCATTGTTTTGTCATGGAAAAAACTGTGGCTCACCATGGACCAAGATGACGATACCTGGGAACCGGAAGATACTATACAAATATTAATACAGATGGCAACAGTTGAAAACTAAACAGTAGATGCTAAAGAAAACTGGTTTACATAGGCTCCTGAATTGAGTATTGGAAATTTCATCCGGTATAGAAGTCATGTTGAATAAAGCTCATACGATCAGATATGAGGACGCGCTCAATGAAATTTGTACTTGAAAACACTAAGAGTATTTAATCAAATGATCTGAAGAAAATAAACTATCTAGTAACAAATTTTTAATGTTACACAAAATATTATTTTAAAAAATTGTTATGATAAAAAACAAGCAATGTTAGAAAATTACATTTTCACAAAACCATATATTTGTTATCTAATAAGTATATTTCTGTAATCCATCGCTTTCACTAATCCGCTGCTAGTTTTAAAACATCGGTTTTTCAAGTGGCCCATTACCGAGAGTGCACCGTATTGTAACTTTATTAATTTAATAATTCACCGCGCCAATGGCGTCTATGTGTGAAGGTAGTGAAGGAATTATTAGTATTTTTTTTTTTTTTTGAATCTTAACCACAAAGATAACATTGATGATTTTAAAAGTATAATTATTAGTAGTTTATTGTGGCCATATCTGTTAATGTGAACCAACAATGATATTTTAACTCGTTTATTCGAATGTAATTTATTATCCCATATAAACTTTCTAAAACAGCAAGTCTCAAAAAGCGAAAACTAATATGATAATGAATGGTCCAACAATATTTCAAATGTGACACATTCCATCTACATACCAGTTTCGAGAGCAACAGCGACATTCTACATGTTCTTATCTCCAAAACTGTACAACACACTCAACACCAACTGGAAATCGTTCACTTTCAATAAGATTACACAAATATAGACCCAATATATGATCTAATTGGGAAGAGATCAATCAGAAGCATCGCTATCCACCATTGTAACATAATCATAATATTTTTTTTTTTTTTTTTTATTCCTGTCGAATCTTTATCTTAAATAATACCACAACAGCACGAAAAAAAACTGGCTACTTTAAAACAGACGGTAGTCTAGCAAAGTAGCCAGGACAATGCTGTATATATCGGAGGTGAAGGCTACTCCATCCCACACAATAAACTACGAGTATTACACTTAATCGCAATATAATTGTATCTTATGTTTATCATATTATATTATAATATATTCATATCTATCACAATAAAAACATGTCTGTTAATAAAGTTAAATAAATAAATAAATTCCTATGATAAAAATAAAATTTTCTAGCCACATTAATTTTTTTAAGTATTTTTTTTGTAATACTTGTTTATAACATTTTTTACAACAATGTTTTTTTAGTATCAATTATAATATATGTATTTTATTTTAAAGTTGTATGGTACTCTCAATAAGAGAAAAATTCCATGTTTAGACAGAGAGATCGTTTGCATTATGAAGAAAGTAAGACAAAACATAAATAATTATTGAATGTTGTAGAATCAGTAAGGAAAATTAATGTTATATAATGATAAGATTATAATTATATTATATATTAATAATTATATTAATTATGAGTCAGGAGAATAAGAAGAGAAAAATAATATCTGTAGGTATGTCAATATATAATATGTGCATCTAAAAGTCAAAAATTAATAAAAGTAAATTAGAAAAAAAGGAAAACGCAACTGAATACAAAAGCGTTATTTTATTTGTCCATAAAAAACTTTTTTGTTTGCATTTCTTGTAATTAGAATAGTTATACAAATTATAAAGATAAATATATAATTAATATTAATTATTTAATTATAATTATCTATACCGTCAGTTGGAAAATGTTTGTTTTACTAAATAAAATTTTGGTGGCAGAACAATAGAAATTATAAAATCCGACAAATACAATGCAGTCATGAAATCCTTTACAAATGCTCTCGACATATGTCAATCACATGTCATTATGCATCATAATCTGCCAACACTTCTACAGTGAAAAAAAATTTACATGGTAATTTATATAATACACTAGGTAGGATACGAAATTGGTGAGTAGTTCAGTCAAAAAGTATTCAAAATAATAATTATCGTGGACCGGTAAACGTATTTCTACATTAGAATGTACGTATAATAAAGAGTGTCCAGCGGAGAATTTTCAAGTTTAATATTAAATAAAAAAAAAACAATAATATTATTCTCATATTTTATTTATACAAAATAGAGTTTAACGATGCGGATTTTACGTTTTATAAACAATGTCGTCTAAATGCCGTCCATTTCTCTCAAGAAACTCTTGCAATCGGACTCTTAAATTTGTGTACACGCGAGAGTAAAGCGTTGGTTCAATTGCAGCAACTTCACGGCGAATATTTTCTTGTAGGGACTGAATTATTCGAGGATTGTTACTGTAAACTCTCGACTTAAGGTGTCTCTACAAAAAAAAGTCGCACAGTGTAAGTCTGGTGACAGAGGTGCCCAGGGAATGTCTCCGTACTTATATAATTTCACGTCGAACTTGAGCCACTTGTTCTGGCGTCGCTGCTGACGTTGATGGTCCTGGAGGAGCTTGATTAACCATTGTCTCTTCTTGTCTGAACTTTTGAACCCAACACCAGATAAGTTGCGTGCTCGGCCCATCACTTGCTCGTCGAATATTAAAGTGAGTACAAAAAGCGCGACGCGCATGAACCAATGAATCGCCGCACTTTAAATATTGCTCAACCGCGAACGCGCGGTGCGCTCTCCCGACTAGTGACTCATTGCGACTGGCAAATCCGCAAATCACTCGCGTCGAACAATACCCCTCACACTTACCTCACCCTGATGGTTTACGAGCTATTACAATTTTATCTTAAAAAATTTATTATTTCTTTAATATAACATTCAATATTGTTGATTATGATTTTAATACGCGTAAACAAGGAAACCCATAAAACAAGAGATATTGTTATAATGTTTATTGATTTGGTTTACTATATTTGGAGTAATATTTAGTTTTAATAAATACCAAAATTTCCGGAGTAAAAATACCTCCATGGAATAGTGATATTGGTTAATCCTATAAAATAAACATAGTTTAATTTTTCAACTCGACTGGGTGAGTACAAAAATATCCAATCCGTTATGAAAATAATATATAATATATTCAAATACATAAAGAAATTTGAGTAGAAACTGATACATTATATTAGAGTGAAGTGTCAGTTTCCTTTGAAAAATGTATACGTATTTGATAGATATGTGGTCTTTTTACGACGAGTATGAAGTCAGACGACAGTATACCTGTATAAAAATGGCTGCATTGGTTGGTAAAGTACCCAAATCTCCAGAATAAGAAGTTTGCGTGCTTTTATACCCTAGCCATAGTTTAACATCAGCAGTATGATACCTTGAGAGAGAAAAGAATTCATGAATTCAGCCATTCACAACATTGTGAAAGCGCTGCCGTACTACGCCAAGAGTAACGTGTACTAATTATTATATTCTATTTTAGACCGTTTTTCTTGAATGTTCTTCGATTAGAGCTTCTTAAGTCAATATGATTAGGCTTGATTATGAAAATATGTGCCCATAAAGATCCCTACTCTGCGAGTGAAGATCTCCCACCAGGTCAAAACAAATATATTAGAAACGAAAATGATTGTAAATCAGTCGAGATTCCTATCAGCGAACTAAAAGTGTTATCAACAATCGTGTAATCATGGAATTTCCTGTAATTTTTCTTGCATCACTTCCACCTTGAGGATTGAGTAGTTGGTTAATTAGGAGTACACTCGAGCCATTCTCCACTCCTAACAGTTGTAGAAATAAGTATCTCTTAAATGTATAACTGTTAAAATAGTACACTGTTATTTTTTGCGCTTTGCGCTCTGTGTTTTTATGCTTTCTTTTAAATATATATATATTTTTACCTAATCTAACCTAACCTAACCTAACCTAACCTAACAGTTGTATAAATAAGTATCTCTTAAATGTATAACTGTTAAAATAGTACACTGTTATTTTTTGCGCTTTGCGCTCTGTGTTTTTATGCTTTCTTTTATATATATATATATATTTTTTACAACGAGATAAAGATGTGAACGTGTATTAAACATCACATTAAAATTGTACACAATTGATACCCTTCCAGGACTAGAATTGCACCCCCGATCACAAGATCACTACGTGAGTACCTTACCGCCAGACTAAACAAGCGAGTAAAAATTAAATTTTTATTATTTTAGATCAGGGGTTCCCAAACTTATTTTGTGGCGGAACCCTTATATAATTTACCAAAAATCACGGAACATATGCCTATATATATTTTACGACGACATAATTTTAATAACAAAACAATTGTTTAAAAGTGAAAATATATTGATGTAAAATGATAACATTATAATTATTATAACAATTTTATTGATTATTATGCACTTACAAATATGATTATTAAAAAGATTAATGTGCAGAATGTTGGTAGTTGTTCGACACCAGTATATTTTGAAAAATTGGTTTAATTAATTTTGGATATTTGAATTCGCATATCTGATGCAGCGTTCAGCCTGTATGTATGCAATATGTATATAATAAATTTTATTAAAATACATACATCAGCTTATTTCGCAGAAATCTGATTTTTTTACGAAACCCTGTTTTTAGCAACCATAAAGATGAATTTGTGTGTTCACTAACATACCAAAATATCGATGGCCAAACATACGAGTACAATGGCATTCGTGACACGAGTAATTTATGGATGTTTTCAAAATTGTATCTTTGTCGAATAATAAAAGAATTAGCTAATACGGCACAACCGTCTCTCATGCTGTCATTAATAATCGTGAATATTAATTGACTCAACTTCGTTATGTCATTAGGGGGCAGTCACCGGAGATGCACTCACTTCTTCCTTTCCCAATACTCTGCTGATCGCCGCTGACCACTCGACGTTCGGCACTGCCGCGCGCTGTCACTTTCATTTCTTCATCGTCAAGAAGCATTTATTTGGGCCATTATTCAGATGGCCGACAAAGATTGGTAACTATTTCGATTAACACTTTAGTGTTGCAAGCGAAGTACTAGTACGTTCGGTACGTACCCACAAGTTCAAGACTGATCGCGGCTGGAGAAAGGCAAAAGACCGGTGCAGACCGGTCGGTGATGTGTCGCTTCCTCGGCAGGTTTAGAACCTGTCTGCATGCTAATGGTTTCACTGCAGAAATAACCGTGGATAGGCGTTCAATAAAAAAAATCTTGTAACGGTATTGCTAATCTGATCACGGCTAGACATTTATTAATGAGGAAATGACAAAACGCACGCCTGCGATTTATCTACACAAAATGTATAGATTAATAATAAATAATATTATAAGGTGAATCGGGGCAAGTGCGTCATATAAATCATAGATATAAAATTATGCTACGACTTTGAAACATTAATAGAATGATCATTAACTATTTCCTAATTTAAGTCTTTAAAAATCGGAATGTAACCTTTTAGGATAGCTGATATTGAAAGCATTTTATGAAAACTGGACGAGTAGATGCACTTACCCTAAATTTGGGGTAAGAGCATCTCTAGTTGTATTATTTCTATAAAATTGTTAAAATAATACAATTGTCTTTACTGATCTGCTTAATAACAATATGAATTAGTTATTTTGGTCCACAATGACGGGACGTGCTATGTCTCAAAAAAATCTAGTAAAATTTAATATACGTGGGAAGTGCGACGTATCATAGTGATTGTTTTTGAAATTGGTTAATTATTTAAAAAAAAATAATGGTACTGTCTACACATCACTGATTGAGATAGTTTCCATTTAAAAATATATGGGGTACCATACCAACCATTGAGTAGATGCACTTACCCCACGGTGTAAAATATATGGGGTAAATTTATCTGGTCTTATAGATCATAATTCGCGGAAATAATCATGAAACTAATACATACATCGCAAACTATAACTCAAAATAAAGGCACTTACCTAATATCAGCGTTCATTAAAGATTATCGAGATATACGAAAAATTGAAAAGGCATACGCGACTCGCAATTTGACATCGGACGACTGTCAAAATTTGAAATGATTTGGGTTTGCACGATGTCTGGACTCTCTCTTAAAATATTGAGTATTAACATTTCTTAAATATGAATTAAATATATTAATTATAAAGATATACATATAAAATCAATTTTATCGAAAAATATTGTTGTTGCGCCACCGGAATTTGAACCTGGATCTCTTTCCTAACCGGGGAAGGTGCTTTATCCAACTAAGCTAGATAGCTCTGTCAGATGATGGAACGATTAAATGTATTAATATCAAAAAGGTAACATATAGGGTCGAAAATTGTCGCTGTAGCTTAGTTGGATAAAGCACCTTTCCCGGTTAGGAAAGAGATCCAGGTTCGAATCCCGGTGGCGCAACAACAATATTTTTCGATAAAATTGATTTTATATGTATATCTTTATAATTAATATATTTAATTCATATTTAAAATATCACAGACCTATGTTCTGAATAATTACAACTTCACAATAAGAATGTGTTCTCCTAAAAAAATTAACATTTCTAGTTTTGGACACTGAAATCCAATTTAAAACGTAATTAGGAGATATCGATACACTTCCCCCATAGATGAACTTACCCAGACTCACCTCACGATATTTTGCAAATATATTCTTAGATTAGGCTGGAAAAAATATCTTGTTCAGATGTTTTGATTATCAGAAAGTTATAAACGCCTTACTTATTGATGTTTATGTGGGCGTATGGCAAATTAATCAGAAGGATTTGGTAATGAGTGAGAGGTGGGTGCCCCGATAATCACCCATCACTCATGTGTTCGTGGTTGATGATGATCGTGGAATGTATTTAATAAGTGTATGTGGCCAAAGCAAGATGGGGAAGAGAAACTACTTACGATTGACCCAAATATATAACCACGGCTATAGATTAGAGGTATACAATATCTGTGCGTGAAATTTCCTTCGATAGCTAATTCTTTCCAGGTTTTCTATTGATAAAACTATTTACTCAATATAACAGATCACTAATCTGGGTTTCTGGCTGTTGATGGGTTCTCCGCTGATGATTTCGCTCTCAGATGTTGTATAGTTTGGCTCGTTCTCCGCAGACTCCTCGAAGATAATCCTTGTAATGATCCGGTTCCGATAAGGTTCTGACAGCAAGTGGCCGCCGGTCAAATCGAAGACGTTGCCAGTGCGCAAACAGGCATACCATAAAAACACAGGGGGTGCCAATCGAAGGTAAACAGGATCCGTACAACGAAAAATCAAACAGAGGAACATTTCCTGCAGTTTTTATATAGAAGGGAACAGCGAGAAGAGTATGGATATTGTGACGTGGGTCCGGGTGTATTTTTACAGCTGTTAGGAGGTCTAATTTTGCGTACCGGTAAATGTGAGGTATATTCAGAGGTCGTCGGCGGTGATGATATAAACATAATTTATATACAAAATTACAAGCGTGCAGTTTACACTTTAAAAGTGGTGTTATGTTTACACAGCGTCAATATCACATTGTAATAGGTCTCGTATATTTAATTAGTGTTAATATTTTACGGTTAAATTGATTTTATTTATAGACCTTAAACACCAATTATAACAATCTATAATTAGTACATATATGACAATTATAGTTATACTTTTTATTTTATTAAAAAAACTACCTTATATGTGTCGCTAAAATTCTCCACTTAAAAAAATATCGAACCTAACCACTACATCGCCAGTATACGATACAACATACGATATATGTGTATAGTATGACAAGTTTACAAAATATTATATACATATATACATTCTTTAGATCAGCTAGCAGCAATCAGTAGATATTATTGTTTTATGTAGATTTTGTAAGAATTACTACATATTACAGAAAAATTTATGAAAAATTAAAAATAATATAAAGTTAAAAATAGAAACTTCTTTAATATTAGACCAAATAAAAAAAGTTAAAAGCATACATTACACATTACACACAAATTTAAAATCTACTTTACCTTTTTTTCTCAATACATTATGTATTTAATCTAATTTTAACTGGAAATTTCTTTGATCCACAAGATTCTTGCTTAGATATGACTGCAAATTCCATAAAGTGTAATAAAAATATTCATAATCATCGATACTTTTCCATGTAATGGTTTATTTGTGATGAGTTCCGGATTATTTAGTCTATAATTATAAGTATTCAAAGTGTTCATCGTGTTTGGCGTGAAAGTCTCGGCCGTAATCAATACGATTTATTGGTTTCCGGGCGGATAACACTAACCTAACTTTAGAAAACAACAGTAAATCATATATCATGCACAGATATTAATGAATATTTTGGTCCAGTTTCAATGGCGTGCAATATTGCTCAATTGATAATATTTTAAATGGATGAAAGTTAAACATTTTTTAGAATATTAACAACTTTTTTTGAAATCTCATGTGTATCATATTATATAATAATGTTAGGAGAACACATTCTTATTGTGAATTTGTAATTATTCAGAACATAGGTCTGTGATGTTTTAAATATGAATTAAATATATTAATTAGAAAGATATACATATAAAATCAATTTTATCGAAAAATATTGTTGTTGCGCCACCGAGATTCGAACCTGAATCTTTTTCTTAACCGGGGAAGGTGCATTATCCAACTATGCTACAGCGACAATATTTTTAGCGACAATTTTCGAACCTATATGTTACATTTTAATACATTTAATCGTTCCATTTTTTTTACAGAATCTTAAATACCTTTGAGTAAACTGTCGCTAATCACGAAAATTGTCGCTAAAAATATTGTCGCTGTAGCATAGTTGGATAATGCACCTTTTCCGGTTAGGAAAGAGATCCAGGTTCGAATCCCGGTGGCGCAACAACAATATTTATCGATAAAATTGATTTTATATGTATATCTTTATAATTAATATATTTAATATATAATAATGTGTCAAGAAATATCTAGAAGTTGTGGATGTCCATGACACAATCATTTGTTAATAATATGTTACTTTTTTAAACAACCTGTGGTTTTGTAGGTACTTACATAAGTCATAGGAACTGATTTTGAATTTTAGTCAAAACAAAACAGATACTATAGAGTATTAAAAAATTATTTCAGCGATGTTACATTTCAATTTAGCGTTGAGTATCTTAATCAACTAATATTCCGCAGGTTTAAAAGTGAAAATCATTAATTAATAAATACTCCTCAAGCGAAAATAATCTTTAAATAATTGTTTTTGTCGAATGCAGTAAAAATGCGGTAGCTTATGTGAAGATATATTATTATAGAATGAAGTGTATATACACCTGTTTATGGCTTTGTCGATATATCGAATTGAGAAAGGGTCACTGAAATGGTTTAGGCATATGGAACGTATGCACAAGGAGAGAGAGAGTGATGAATACAATTTACGAGGCGAATGTTGAAGGTAATTATAGAAGACCTCCTCTCTTACGCTGGGGAGTTAAATAACGTTTAAATATTTATTTGAGTAATTAAAGAAATAAAAAAAAATAATAGATAAAAATATACCCATTATGTAACACAAATTGATCAATTAGAATAACGTACAAAATCCATGAATAAAAAATACATAATTGTGCCCATTATTACGAAGGTGGTCTAAGTCAAAAAAAAAAGAAAAAAAAAAGAGTATAAATTATCTCGCGTCACATGCAAATTGTAACAATCTATTGTGAAAAATTTAAGGCATTATATTCAGTGTATTGTTACGACGTTCAACGGTATTCCGCTAGTGTTTATTTTGATAATATAGTATAAGTAAGTCATTCCAATTATAAAATTTTACATTTACTTATAAGCTACATGCAAAATTTATATGTCGAAAGAAATTATAAATCTAGTAGACTAAATAAATTTTGAAGGGTTGTGTTGTGTAATATATATATTTTTTAAATCAATTCAAACGCAAACCTTTAAATATCTCGAAACGAAAGAAACATGTCTTAGACCACTTTCATAATAATGGCCACAATTCGTGGATAATAATCACTAAGCTAAACGCAGAGCAAGTAAACCCAAGAGGTGGCTTAAAAATCAAAATGCAAAATGCGCGTGTTCGGTACACATTATTTTATTAATGTATATTACCGCTTAGGTCTGTTTTGAAGTGGTACACTAGTTAATAATATAATATTAATCAATATACCATTGACTATCTAGTTTTGAAGTTAATGCTGTGATGAAAACGTACAAAACTAGTTTTATAGAAATGTGATTTGCATAGTAAGAGTGCAAAAAAGAAGAAACAATTAAAACATATGCTTTTTTAAAAAGTAAAATAAATATTTCTTATTCCATTTTATTTTTATTGATATTTATTGTCATAGTTCATGGCTTACGATTAAAATAAAATTAATGTTTCATCGTGTTTTACTACAATCATAATAATGTGATATCAAACAGCCAAATTCAAATAATCTTTGCATAATTTTGAATTTTAAATCTCTGAATAAATTGACATTTCCAGCGTAATTATTAGTTATCACATCACATGTCATCACAATCATTTTTATAACGTACTTAAGTGAAATAAAAAAAATCTGAAATTATAGTTATGTTTAGCTTATTTCAATATACGGACAGCGAGCGCTTAATGTGGCCAGCCACCACGATATTATTACTCATTGCTTACTGTAGCCCAATATTCCTTAGTACTGAGTCTTGTAAAATAGAATACAACTATGTTATTATGTTATTATTCCTCACGTCAACTACTACAGCAGCATTTTGTTTTGTCTAATGAAGAAGAAATATAACAATTGTGAGTGTTGTAAAATTAAGCTTTTAAAATAATACTCAGAAAAAATAAATATACTAGAATCAATGCAGTGCTGAAAAATATAAATATGATGACTTTAAGCAGAAAATATTGTATTTATTTATAAAATCCTCATTAAGAAAATATACCAAGAATTTATTCAAAAAAATTGATGCAAATCAACATGAGCACGAACATCATATAAGAGGAAAAGATAGACTTAGACTGCCATCCAAGATGAAGGCTAAATCTCAGAAATCGATGATGTATAGTGCGATGAAGATTTTTAATGAAATGCCAGAAAATATAAGAAAGGAGAAGAAACTACATAGATTCAAAATGAAACTAAGCAAATATGTGTAAGATAAGTTGTAGTAAAAAGGAACGATTTTGATCTTGTTTATATTAGAGCATATATAAAAATACTTATGTATGCACTAAATTAAGAATAAATAAATAAATGATATATTGATTTAATATTAAAATAATACATTTTTAAAAATGAATAAAATTTTGTATAAAAAACTAATGTTTGATTAGTTTAACATCGATCGGTTTCTATATTACTATGTCTTAATCAGGATTAATGTCAACTAATTAATCCATAAAATAAAATATTTAACGAGATTAATTGTCGGGAATATATTAAATATCATTTTAAGTACCGTATGCTATTTTAAGAATTTGTTTTTGTGGTTTTTACAAGTTTCTAAAAAAAAACACAAAGTTTATGTAAAACCTTAAAAAATACAGTGTCTTAGTTTTTATTTTTTCATGATTTTGCAGCGTTCTGCATCTGGCTCCACAAAATATGATCAAAGGAAGTCATGCCAGGTTATTATGAGGTAGTTAAGGTTGATGACGATTATTGGATTGGAACCTTTTCTCGTACCGCTCTCCAAAATTTCGTAAAGCGTCACGATCGTTACTCGCTAACAACACTTTCAATCTCACATTAAATTTAACGTCTTCGCAAAGCAATGACAATTCTTCGTGCAAAATAATTCTAATGACTTCCGGTACCCAGACTATCAGAAATAAAAATACGGTCCAATGAGATAACTATCATCAATTCCATGCGGAAATTTCAACTTAATCATTGCTGATTGGGTTTTCGTCGTGGTCGAGTGCTGCACCTAACGCTACCTGTCCAACGTTGGTCGCTCATATTCCAGTTCAGAAAATATCAGGTATAGGAACACAGATTGCCCAGACACTATTTCCTGAAGCGAAGTAACGCGCTCGATCCTCCGGACTGAGATGCACACAGAAGCGGACAGCGTCGACTAAACTCTCCAATAAATGACTTTGTAATAAAAAAAACAATATTCTTAAGTTTAGTAGTAATTTATTTCAGTTTACCTATAAGTATTATGTTAGAATAAGGCGGCACTGTACATAAAGTGTCGCGCCTAATTAATTTGAAATACTTAACTTCCAGTAAATTGTTTAGAGGGTTTTTTATCAGAATTTTTTACCCTTCCAATTCATGTATTAATATAAAACACTTATGATATTTATTACAATAAGGTAGTTAGTAAAAGTGTCAAAGCGATTAGCGCTGATGCACTTGTAGTAGTAGATTTGGCGGTCTAGCCGTATGTAGAATACTCAGAGTATCGTAGACTCTAAGGAATTGGAAAAAAAATTCTTCCGCTCTTCCTTTTTTATTCGATATTTTTTATTTTACTTCACTGTACCTAAATAAATAACAAAAAAGCATCATCAAACTTTTATTTAAATGAATACTTTAGAAAGATATATTATATAAAAAAATCTGTTTATCAAATAACTATTTGAAAACGAATATAATATATCATTAAAAAAAATATACAGTATAATCTATTTATCGAAAAAATGTTTTTGTTGCCACCCGGACATGAATCAGGAACCATTCCTGTCCAGGGAAGTGCGCTGACCTATTACACCACGTCAATATTGTAAGCTAATGACAAATTTTCAAACTTATATACTGCACTTTCAAATTAATACATGTGTTTTTCTATTATTTGAAAGCAATCTACTTTATATTTACGGAAATCGCAAACACCTTTGAGTAAAATCCGATAGAAGACGCCAGAATTAAACGAACTAATTCATTTTTATTACATTTTTGGAAATATTAATGTAACTTCTATATTATTAAGGATTATTATTGTGAAGTTGCATTTTTTTTAAATAGTTCTGTGATATTTTTTGCAAGTTAAATGTATAATTAAGAAAGTATATAATCGTAATGTATAATGTTTTATCTTAGTATATCTTTCTTATATATGTATTTTATTTGTATTAAAATATCACAGAACTTTGTTCTGAAAAACTTTACAATAATAATGTGTTCTCTTTAATTCTTTGATTACAATCACGAACCCAGAACTTTCTCTCGCTAGAAGAATGCGTTACCATTGAGTCACGTTAACCATCTAAATTTCCGACTTATTTTAGACTTGTATATGTAGACTTTTAAATGAAAACATGTAAACCTATCAACTTTATATTTGCAATGAATCAAAAAAAAACCTTTGATTTTACGTGACTAAGTGACGCCAGGATTATATAATACATTTTATTTAGTCAATAAATTTGTTAAATATGAATTAAATGTATTAATTATAAAGATATACATACAAAATCAATATTATCGAAAAATAAAAACATTGTTGTTGCGCTACCGGGATTCGAATCTGGATCTCTTCCCTAACCGGGGGAGGTGCTTTATCCAACTAAGCTACAGCGGCACTATTTTTATCGACAATTTTTCGACCTTATATGTTACCTGTTTGATATCAATACATTTAATCGTTCCATCATTTGACAGAGCCATCTACCTTATTTTTACAGAATCTCAAATACCTTTGAGTGAATCTGATTGCAGACGCTAGAGTTATTAATTCATTTTTATTAAATTTTGGACACATTGATACAACTTTATTATTTTATTATCCTAAAAATAATAAATTTGTTGATAGCACATGTATGTATATATGACCACGAAGCTTTCTCTCGCGGGAGAATGCGAAAAATCATACAACTGTATTCTAAAATTGAAATATCACAAAAAAATATATTTTTCTACTTATAATGTTATTACGGTGACTTTCGTTTAGTGATAATTTTGTTTATATAAACAGATGGTCATTAAAATTAATCTTAATTTTTGGATAATTTTTCTAACTCAGCACGTCTATCTATTTTATTAATGTAAATAAGAAAGTTGACATTCTGACAGTTTATTAATGCATATATCCGACTCGTAAAAAATGTTAGGAGATTAATTTATTTTATATCTATTCATTTTTTGTAGCTGTAGTAAACATTTGGTATTTTATTGCAAAAAAATAAAATGTAAAAAATCTTTTTATAATATACAGTTCGGTTATTCTATTTGAGTGGCATCTTATGAGAAAGTTCATTAATGAGTACCTATTCTGTCTTTATTGTAATGGTTTAGGATGTAATCCGACTCCCATGGTTGCCTTAATAATTCTTCTCCATTCTTCCTGATGAAAATGATGATCCTGTCATTTATTATTTGCAGTCGTCTTATAAGGAATCAACCACCCTCTGGTTCTCTTGCCAAAATAGACGCTAAGTCTCTGTTCCGTACAGGAAACAAGAACGTAGACAAGGGTGGTTCGCCGATCTCAGCTTTTCTCTACTGGCGATGATGATGATGATCACGATAATGATTATGAGGTCGAAAGAAATGACACAGAAAATTTGTTCAATATAGACACTACAGTGGCAAAATCGAGAATGGCTTCCGCCAGCAGAATACTATGTTTTTATTCAAATTTATAACAATACATGTAGTCATATTTGCAAGTACCTACACGGCGACAGGCCGCCGCTTGTGATGCTTTACTAAGACGTCTTTATTTTCTTAAAATCTGTCCCACAGGTTTTTTTGCGCCTCGCCTTTAAATTATTAACGTGTCTCGTCATATCAATTATAAAGCGCCTTCTCGCGATAGTCTCTCTAGACATATTCATCATGGGATTTTTGGCGATTGACTTTTTTTTTGCATTTTTTTTATGTTGCGGTTTCCAATAATCAAGATTAATATTAGTAATTATGCGACAATACAAATAAGCGCGAGTATCGATTTCTGGATGTTAAAATAAATCTTTTATATTGGCAATGACTTTTTTTATAAATTTTAAAATCTATCATAGTTTATTGACGTAATATTACATTTAAATAAATAATGTTGAAATAATAATAATAATAATAAATGAAATTACTGTTGGTCAATATATTGATTTGGTCATTTAGTTTTAAATTAAATAAATATACTTTTGCGCGCAAAAAGTGCTGTTCCCAAAAGCACACTGGTTGAATTTTCGACTGTGGCACAACAACGATTGCGAGCGATCGGAGTGAAATTCACGTTGCTGGTCAATTTATCAACCAATGAACGTTTTGCGTAACTAAGCAGCGGCGTGCACAAGGCATGAACTTAAGTTATGCTGCTAATATCGATGGTGTAAAAGCGATGGGTATTATTATTAGAGGTTGAATTCATCATTTATTTTTTCAGAAGCATGTTTTTGTGTCAGTTTAGTGTACATTATTACTATTACTCTTGGGAAGTTTTTCAAGGTATTAACTAAAGCAGTTAAAATATGTTATAAAATGAAATAATACTACCTTAAAAGTGTATTGAAATGCATACAGTTAAGTCCGCTTCAATGACACACTTGCGACGTTATATAACACGTCTGTTAAAGCGAAGACGTGTATTCAGAACCCCGCGCGGTGCGAGAGTTGCGTTTATTTCGTGTACGTTTGAGACAGTTTTTCGAAAAAAAAGGATGCGAAGCTTTATTTGTCAATTTTAAATTCTTCCACTAGTTATACGATTCTTGTTAATACGTTAACATGAGAACTGAATTATTTTTATGTTGATCTTAATCACTTAATACATAGTATGTCAGATAAATATTTAATTTACATTTATTTCGCAACGATTATAATTATGCACAAGTTTTTTTGATTGTATAGAGTGCACGCCCCTATAACTAAGGTTGACAATACTACAAGTAGCTTATGATCTATCGGCCTAAATGTAAGTGGTAGATAAATAGACCGGTTTTGGCGTAAACCCTAAAGTACTGGAGATATTGAATACGTGCTTTTGTTGATATACTAAAGATTTCCTGGATAATCAATTAAAAGGTTATAAGACATCATAAATAAGTCTAGAAAACTAATTATAACTATCAAATAAAGGAAAACAGCTTTCTTTGGATTGAGAAATATGGTCTTTAAAAATTTATTTCGCAGGGAAAAATATTATCTTGGCTACGTAACCTCTGAAAAATAGAAAAAAATTGACTTTATATTATGGCCATTTTTGTAATCTTGTATATTCCATATTTAGTAGAAAGGGAAAGTTATTTATATGATGTCCTTGAGATCCAATATATATGTGTGTATCAGAGCGCCCCCACCGCTGGGGAAAGATGTATATATGTGTGTGTGTGTGTGTGTGAGTGGGCATAAATGGGTGACGCGCGCGAAGCGCGGCCTCTCTTTTGCGTTATCGTTTGGCTCCGATACTAGTTATATATAGGGTATCCAGCGGAAAATTTTCAAGTTTAATATAAAATTTTAAAAAAACTACAATATTATTCTCATATTTTATTTATACAAAATAGAGTTTAACGATGCGAATTTTACATTTTATAAACAATATCGTCTAAATGCCGTCCATTTCTCTCAAGACACTCCTGCAATCGGACTCTTAAATTTGCGAACATGCGAGAGCAAAGCGTTGGTTCAATGGCAGCAACTTCACGGCGAATATTTTCTTGTAGGGCCTGAATTGTTGATGTAATCTTTCGACTTAAGGTTTCTCCGCAAAAAAAGTCACACAGTCTGATGACCGAGGTGCCCAGGGTATGTTCTGTACTTATATCATTTCACGTCGAACTTTAGCCACTAATTCTGGCGTCGCTGCTGACGTTGATGGTCCCGGAGAAGTTTGGTTAACCATTGTCTCTTCTTGTCTGAACTTTTGAACCCAACACCGGATAAGTTGCTTGCTCGGTCCATCGCTTACTCGTCGAATACAAAAATCACCGCACTTTAAATATTGCGCTCCCGACCAGTGACTCATTGCGACTGGCAAATCTGCAAATCACTCGCGTCGAACAATACTCCTACCACTTAGGTCACCCTGATGGTTTACGAGTAAGTTCAATTTAATTTTGATATTTTTAAACTGGACACTCTTTACCTTGTGCTTTAACTGTATTATCCATGTAATAAAGATTGTAATTTTTCACTTAAGAGTTTCACTTGGACCACCGACAATCTACTACGAGGTGTACAACCGAGACGTACTTACTACTTGCACAAGTACGTAATAGTTTATCAAAAATGATCGATTATATTATTTGACATAGTGCATGTGGTTATCGCATCTAGATCAATAAGCCTACATGCCAAGTAGCGTGACCATCGTCCAGTCGGTAGGTGCACGCATGTTACGCCAGTAGGCCTGCTCAGGATGTGATGTTACTGAATTAAAAACCATTGTTGTAGGAATTTTCACACACAAATATCATAAAAATAAAATTTTGGATTCATAAAATAGCCAAAGAATTAGACAAAAATAATGAGATTTAAATCGCCATAATAGCAGTTGTATACTTTCATTAGTAGAATTTAGACAAGCATTATGAACGATGTCAATTAAAATCCGTAAAATACAGGCTTTATGAATGTGAAGCATGTCGCATAAAACCAGGTTGAAGGTTTTTGAAAATAAAGTCTTGCTCAAAATTTGTGGCTCAATAATATAGGGGAGGTTAAAAAACGTGGATCTTTAGGAGTTTATGACGCCACATGTATCCTGAAGAAGGTAAAAGCAATGATGCCCCCTTATTTTTTTTGAGGTATAGAACTTTAAAATATAATAAAACACATAAAAATTGTGGTTATGGCCATGGTATTGGCTTTATTAAAAATATTATTTTATGGCATTAGTATTTAAATATGATAACGCGCATATAGGCGCCGTGGCTGGCTCAAATAAAGCGCAATCTGGAAGTCCAATTTTCGACCAGTTTTTTGGTAGCTGGTGCCATATATCGGCAATAATGCAACGAATATTGGCTTCCTAGTCATCTATCATCTCTGGTTTATTGGCGTCGACTAGCGACTTTACATACCTCACATAAAATAATCTAAAGGTGTTAAATCACACGATCTTAGAGGCCAATTCACAGGTCCATTATGCGCTCATCGAATGTTTTCTTCAATGATGGTCACGCAGCTTCAATTCTTGCATGAGCTGGATCTTGTAAGCTCGTAAACTAAGATCTTTTCGCAAAATCTTCCATAAAGTGGATTGACACAGCTCCAATTGCTGTGTACGATGGCGAATCGACTCATTCGAGTCCTCCTCAATACTACGCTCCACTGCAGCAACAGCTTCTTCGGTGCGCACTGTACGACGTCTTTGCGGATGCATGTTATCAATTAAAGTATGCATTCTGCGAAAACGATCCATGGTTATTCGAATTACTTGCTCGGATAGACGATTATGTCGACCGTAAAATGGACGTAGCGTACGGTAAGTTTCGTGAACTGAACCATGATTTTAGAAATAAATTTGCACAATTTGCAAGCGTTGTTTTGACGTAAGTCTATTCATGGTTAAATAGTAAACCAAACTGAGCACACATCAGCTATCAACTGTCAAATTGTCTGTCGCTTGAAGAAGTGTTGCCAATTCTAAAAACAAACCTCTAAAAAAAACACCTTTACAAGCCGACACGCAGATGGATGGATGATGTCAATGGACCCTCAAGAGAGAGACCAGACCACAACGACGACTATTATCAACTGCGGTCATGGACTTTTGAGTCTCACGAGGCCGATGAAGAAAAAAAGAAAGTAAACAGTACAGTCTTATCTAATAATCTTCAGCATTATTTACTTGTATTACTTATTTTGGAGTAATCCCTATTTTCCCTACAGTTTGCGGAAGGTCGTGTGGACCATCTTGTATGGTTCAAGTAAGCAGTTCATGCGAACTGAGCCAAGCCGTGGGAATCCGACTTGACCCCCTTCTCTCCACTTCCACTTCCTTATCATCTCTCACATCGCATGTTTTATATTTCATATCAGTAGCTGATGGAAGGAGTTCACCAGAACAATTATGTGACTATTTATACTTCACTATAATAATAGACATCACATTAAAATTACGTTGTTCGTTAAATCGTATGAGCTTGTAATGATATAAATCTGTAAACAATTAATCTTTTTATTTAAAAGTTTGCAGAACTGATAAGTTATTATAGAACTTAATAAGTTGTTTATTTAATTATTAGGTACAATATAGTAAAAATAAAAATATAGTAAGTTCTGAAAACGACTAATAACTCGTTCGAATTGTATTTTTTCCTTCGTCATATTCTATGATTGCCCAGAATTTTTTGCGTGATATCTTTCATGGTTATTGGTTTGTCAACAAATAATATTACATATTTTTAATATTTAAAGCAAAACTTACATTGTGGTTATTCATTTTAATATTGATTTATTTATTACTTTATTTTTAGTGCATACATAAACACTCCTACATTTGCTCTAATATAAATAAGATTAAGTATTTTCTTTTACAAAAACTTATCTTTCACATATTTAGTCAGTTTAATTTTTAATCTATTTAATTTCTCCTCTTTTCTTATGTTTTCTGGCATTTCATTAAAAATCATCGATTTCTGAGATTTTAAATGAAATGCAAGGTAGTCTCAGTCTATTCCCCTCTCTTGTACAATGCTCGTGCTCATGTTGATTTGCATCAATTTTTCGTGTAAATTCCGCTGATATTTTCTTATTGAGGATTTTATAAATAAATACCAAAATATTAAAGTATATCTTCTGCTTAATGGTCATTATATTCAGATTTTCCAGCATTGTACTGATCCGAATAGATCTATTTTTTCTGAGTATTATTCTCAAAGCTTTATTTTGCAACATTGACAATTGTTGCTTTTCCTCTTCGTAAGCCAAAAACAAAATGCTGCTGCAGTAGTTGATGTGAGGAATAATAACAGAGTTGTATACTATTTTACAAGACTCAATACTAATAAATCTTCTGATTCTTCCCAGAAGTGAGATTCATTCGATAAATTCAAATTATTTATGAGTTAATTTAATACACCAACTAAAAATTAATTAATTTAAACCATTTATCAATTTTTTTATTATTTAAAATATAAATCTAGTACCTAACTAAAATTGTAACATCATCGTAACGTAACATCGCGGACGTAACATCTTCTTGGTGTTATTAAAATTCGCATCGTATGTTTTCGTTAGATACGACCAAATCAACTAAGAAATCCTTTCTTTATTTTTATTTTTAAGTGATATGTCCTTGCCGCTATAGGTTTATCTTTAACTGTCAAAATTCTGGGACACTTCTTACTGTTCAATTTACTCTATCTTTACAGATGAATTTGCATAGATTTATGCACATTCATCTGATTAACCTCATTTGCTCTGTATACGGTATACGTTCAGTATTTACTTCTACAAATCAATACCGTGCATTGGTAATAGGACTCCATTATGGACCGTCAGCTAAGTTTATTTTAGGAATTAATGCAAAAACTCTGAGTATGTGACGCTTACGGACTATTGCAGTAAAATTTCTTAGCCTAAGAATATACAAAACTTATTAGAATTTCGATAAAGCACAGTATAGCAAAAGATTGATAAATAAGTAGCTTGTTGGTCTAATGGTTAAGACGCTGGCCTAGTGATCTAGTGGTCGGAAGTTAGCGCCTCGTTCCAGGAGACCAGAAAATTAGTCAAATTTTCATAGCACAAACGTTTAGCTTAGTTTGAAAATAGTAAGAATATTGATGTGACATGTATTCCGTGTACGCGTGTCTATTTAAAAAAAAAAATTTATTCATGATAATTAAAATATAATATAATACAAATATTCTTGACTGTAATCTACCTAAATGTCTTACAAACACTGCATCAATTATTGTTCCATATTTTGCTGTTACTACTGTTCACAATGATGCGCCGCGTGTCGCACGTATGCGTGCGAAAGACACCGGTTGCGGTGTTTAAATTTTTCATAACGGCCTAAGCGACGTGAATTTTTCAAAAGAAAGTTGTCTTTTTGACACGAACCACCAAATATATTGACATGGACTAACGCAAATTTCTTGTATCGATATTTTCATTTTGGTGTCACCCACGTGATCAAATAGCTCCACGACTTTGTATAAAAATATGACTAGATTGGAAAAAAAAAATTTACGCTGACAATATAATATGCATTAATGTAAAAAATACGTCTTATTAGGAGAACACATTCTTATTGTTATTATTCAGAACATAGTTCTCTGATATTTTAAATATGAATCAAGTATATTAATTACATATAAAATCAATTTTATCGACAAATATTGTTATTGCGTCATCGGAATTCGATTGTCGCTGTAGCATAGTTGGACAATGCACCTTCCCCGGCTTAGAAAGATATCCAGGTTCGAATCCCGGTGGCGCAACACCAATATTTTTCGATAAATACGTCTTGTTTACACGAAGAGTAAATACTTTTACTGTTGCATAAATGTGTCATAAACTATCGGACTTATGTTTCTATTAATAATGTGTGTAGAGTGCCTCTCGTCCCGCAACTAATGTTCCAAACCCCTCTCATATATATACACTTTATTTCGTGTCTATTCATTTACTGGTTTCTGTACATTTTCAGATGTATTTATGTTTTTTTGTTTCAAATCTGTGTGACGGCAGTCTTGAATAATAATTCATTTGACTACATCATGACTAAAGATGTTTCATTTCATTAATTACATTACAACTACAGGTTAGATAACTTATTATCTAGTTTAGGCGTATCTGACCACATTTATACAGTTATGCAAAAACCAATCAAGCGTGCAGTACCTACACCACTAATTACGTTACGCATTGTGTTTTTGATGTACCTATATACGGATACTAATGATGATATGCGAATACTACATTCTAACTGCACGCATTTAACTGCGCACGTTTCATACCCGCAATAAAAAAAATATTGCATCAGATTTCATTTTTGAATCACCCGCCTCCGGTATTGATCACGAGTTTCTCCGAAACGTCCGCCAGCCTTCGGGATATCCGCTCTGCCGCGCGGCTCACCGCCTGACCTTCAGAGTAACGAACCAGCATTCGGCGAAAGTCACCCGGGCTGGTGGTCACCGTACGGGATCCAGCCTATTTTCGCCAACCCGACAATGTGGATGGTTCATTTTCTTTCACTTCATTCTTTGAATTCCACGAGCTAGTTAAATATTCCAACTTTCCACGTCCCTCGAAAGGAATTCGCAATGACGACATGACACGCACACACTTTTCGACCGTGTAGAGACGTGATCAAATTTTAAAAAATGATGTATACTACGCAGTGTGACGGAGAGTTAAATGGTTTAGATTTTATTATTTTTAACCTTTACCGAACCATGATAGAAATTACCTGTACGCTGCCATGCTGTCAACTCGTGTTACCCTAAGAAGTTTTTGAAGCATTTTAAAATAGAATAAATTTCTTTTATTAGCTTAAATGGCTTTAAAATAGTTAATGTCATGTATGAAACAATTCTCGATGGACAAACTCAAACATCATATCAGGAGCTGATTATTCGGTATTGGCAGAAAGGAAACTGAGCATGATTCATGGAAATGATCACATGAACAGAACATCATCATTAATTGTTTTCGTAGTGTTTCAATCATATGATAGTGAGAGTATTTTACTTATTTAAGTTATTTTAATTCTTTTATAACCCTGTTTAATTCATTCCTAATTTTTGGTTCAGATAAAAAAAGATATATGTTAATAATAATAATGGTTTTCATATTGTTATGATACGTTGTCTATCATAAAAATATGAAAATCATTATTACATATAATGCAGTTTTTATTAAGGTTTTTTAAACAACGTGTTATTTAAGTAACGTCCACGATTAGACACAAATGCATTCGCTGAGCTTCTCTTTTTTAAGATTTCCATAACTCTCGGAGTCATTTCTGGAGGAATGGCAGCAACATCCTAAGTGATCGCCTCTTTGAGAGTTTCTAAATTTTTGGGCCGATGTTGAATTTCAGGTCACTCTATAGAAAAAAATCGCAGGGTGTCAAATCTGGTGAGCGTGGAGGCCAGTCGACTTCACCATGCAAGGAGAAAACGTGTCCGGGAAACATTGCTTTGATGACTTCGAGAGAACGATGAGATATGTGCGCTATTGCACCATCTTGTCGAAACCAAATATTTTCTGCACTATGTTCATTGAAAAAAAGTGCGCAAAGTTGATGCAAAATGGATACTGTGTTACTGTCAACGACCCACCATTTCTAATCAACTCCTCGATAACAATATCGCGAGGTCCACCAGAATAAGATGTTTTAAATATGAATTAAATATATTAATTAGAAAGATATACATTTAAAATAAACATTATCGAAAAATATTGCTGTTGCGCCACCGGGATTCGAACCTGGATCTCTTTCCAAACCGGGGAAGGTGCATTATCCAACTATGCTATAGCGACGATATTTTTAGTGACAAATTTTTGAACCTATATGTTACCTTTTTGACATTAATACATTTAATCGTTCTATTATTTGAAAGAGCCATCTACCTTATTTTTACGGAATCTCAAATACCTTTGAGTAATCTGATAGCAGACGCCAGAAATATCAATTCATTTTTATTAAATTTTGGACACATTGATAAAACTTTATTATTAGGAGAACACGTTCTTATTGTGAAGTTGTAATTATTCAGAACATAAGTCTGTGATATTTTAAATATGAATTAAATAAATATTTAATTCATATTGAAAATGTTCTGTTCTGAATAATTACAACTTCACAGTAAGAATGTGTTCTCCTAAGAATAAGATATAACTGATACTAAAAACGGCACGTATAAATCTGTTTAATATCATCACTCCCACCACTCTTAGTTCTTTTTGCCGCAACCTGTGTTTGCATTAAGGCACTTGTCACGAGAGAAATGTACGAAAGATAAAAGGTTGTCCATATCGGTCGGTTTAATATTCTTTCGCTCAGCTGTTGAGTAAGTAGTTTCCTTTATCCGTTCTATCCCATGATGGAAGGCGTTTACATTAACATTAATGTTAATATTTAATAACGTTTGTCTAACATTACAGAATAGCTAGATATAGTGTCAAATCTCGCTGCCACCGAATTTACTTTTTGTCTCTTATTATTTATTTCAACAAAATCTTCGAGATTATCTCACCGCGTCTCCTTTCGTGGACACGGCCCATAATTCAAATAACACAACATCCCTTTACATCGGTCTTTAATTGACCATAAAATGTACAATCCATTATTGCCAGATCTGGATTTGTGGACTGTGCATGATGCCCACACCCATTAGAACGGTACATAAATGATAGTAATATATAATGAAGCAATCCCGGCGTCTCCGTTGTCGTATCGGAAATGTGCAATATTTCTCAAATAAATGTTGCCATATTTGAAAATACATTCTCCGTTCATTAGTGCCAGATTTGTTAAATAATAATGAAGTCTTAAAATGATGTAATCTCTATTTGTCGACGGAACGTACTCTGACAGTGTAACAATATTATTGAATGTACATAAATGTATTCAACTATGACACGCTTGTCAATTTTGTCATGGTTTATGGATATTAGTGTTGTATCTTCATTATTGCGCAAGAAGAGACGTCGAACGTGTAACACCAGTGTAACACGCCGCGCTCTCGCTAAAAGGCTTTACAAATTCAAACTGAATATATAATTTATTATATTTCTGTTTCTACAGATTGACGATTTTTAAAATTAGATTTTAAGGTATTAATATATACTAGCAAATAACCAATTGGCTATCGCCGATTGTTTCCTACTAGGCCCTGCGGTGATCGATGCGCATTCAGGGTCTTAGTATAATCTATATTTCAATACAGAGATCCTTTATTATATAGCTTAAACAATAGTGCATTGTGCATCCTTATTAGATGAAATATAGATCTTACGAAAGCCCGGGCTGCACAACGGTCACCATGGGGCAGGTAGTAGTCACTATCGGCTGCTTCGCGGCTATAATAGTCTCCATAAATGCTTTATGCTGCTTTTTGCATTAACCTAAAAGCAATTAATTCACTTAAAGACATTTTTGAAAAATACGAACAAAACTTTCACGTCACATTTGACAGTGACATAGATAAGGAAAGAAACCATAGAGTGCAACGCGTTATGACCATGAGACATAGATGAAATGACAGGATGCTTTTCTTATCTACGATAGGAGTCTCAAAGACCTGGCCGTTATAACAAGTACTTTACAGCTTTGCAAAGCTAATGACACTACCGACACCGCCACATCCAGAAAGTCATAGATATAAACGGGGATACGTAATATTATAAAGGATATATTGTTTACCTTTTTTGAACTTGTAACAAACCAGTATATTTACAAACAGTTTAAGATATTTTAAAACTGTTATTTTTACGTTTTGCTTCGTCAGTATTGTGGGAGTGACGTGCACTGGGTGCGGTTCTCCAGATTTTCGTTTTATTTATTAAACTAAATGAATTAATACTATGCATAGGTGGTATGATACACGTGTCTGAGGTGTGAAACAAAAAAAAACATAAATAATAATTATTTTAAATATTTATAATTAATTTCTATTTTATTAAACATTTCACAGAGCATAGGAGTTAAATTAATTACATTAGGCATGACTCGGTACACGATAATAAAATTATAACAAAGAAAAAATACAAATAACTAATTACAATATTAATTGGTCATTAAGGCGTTTTGATGACAGACACTTAAGAAAATAATTAATAGGATATTTTTTATTAAGCTGTATAACTGACACATGAATGTATCTCATTTGTCATGGAACATGGAATAAATTAATAATGAAAACAGATCTAATCAGTAATCATCGTCATCGCCATCAGCCTGGATCAGTATCAGATGGAGCCCACTCTCAACGGTTCTCCGACAGTATTTGCCATGTCACTCTCACTGCTCCGATAATTTTTTTTTTTTTTTTTATTAATATTAAAAATATAATACAATTTCAATAATCAGTGGATATATATATATTTTAACATTTGTTTCTTCTCTATGAGAGTAAGACTCGTGTATAAAGGAGTATATTCGAGTTAATTTATGTTTCAGTTAGTCTGTGTACATATTTTTTTAACTTCAGTTACAAATTTATGATAGTCCGTAATTTTTCTAATTGTGATGGGTAGATTGTTAAAAAATTTGATACCTTGATAAATATATTGATTTTGAGTTGCGGTATATTTTAGTTTTGGGATATCAATTGGATCTCTATATCTTGTAGATCGGAATTCGCTTCTAAAATTTAATTGATTTTTAATTTTGAAAATTTGAATTATTGAATTTTTTTTGTATGTCTACTATTTTTGGTACTTTAAAATCTGTGAAAAGTTGTATACTTGGATTGTCTTTTTTTTTTTTTTTTAGAAAATTTTTATTATCATTTTTTGAGTGATTTCATCTATCCATCAAGACTTTCAGCATTTTAGAGGACATTTTTTTGTCTTGTGATAGGCGAATGCCGGCAGATAGGACCACTAAGACGATGTCAAGAGATGGATGGCGTTCAATTGTGACTATGGTCATAGACTTCCGAATACCACGAGACCACGAAGGAGAAGACAAAAAAGATGCTGTGTTATTTGTTGTTATTCTGTAGTATACTACGTTTACGCATAAAACCGTTATCGTATTATTAATATTGTAAGATGTGCGCTTAACAGATGTTCTAAAGTGAACATGATTTTAATAGCCGGTAAAAACTGCATAAGATTCGTTGTTACTTATGTTGTAAACAGGGATTCTCAAACTGTGATAATGGAAGGCTAGTGTTAAAAATAAAAGTATGATAGGAACACACCTTTATGAAAGTAAGTACTTTAAATATAATACGAAATTAACTTTTGATTAAAATCAGACTCAATTCTACAATACCTACTAATAATACATTCAGTGTAAAGATAATTGAAGAGAAGTATCAATAACTTTATGGGACGAGGAGTATTTTAAAATTGATGTCTTAATTTGAACGTAATCAAAATAATATATTGTGACGCACGACAATAAATATCTTGATATAACTAATTTTAATTTTAATGCTTAATAGACCAATAGGTCATGTAAAACGTTCATATGCATATTTTATCTAATACACGAGAGATAGAGAGAAATAGTAAGCAGATATGTATATCTTACTAGAAACTGTACTCTTTTATAAAAAAATGAATAAGGTATTTCATTGAGAAAGTCTCTAATGCCTTATAATATTGAACACGATAAAGATTGAAACGTCAATAACACTAACAAGGAAAATAATAAACTAAACGAGACAGATATAGCAACATCACTAAAGCTGTCTAGTCAGTTTTTTATTTACGTATAATAATTTACGGTGCAAAGACCTGGAGTATACCAAAAGCTTGGAAAATATATTACATTCGTGGAAGTGATGAATCAAGAAGAAACAAAAATAAACTTAAATCATATACTTAGATAATTATTAAACATCTTTCTAAAAATATTCATAACACACATATTACATCAAATATTTAAATTTCTGACAAAATAAATAGAGAAATATACCTTCAGAACGTGCATTCGTGATACAGAAAAAAATGAGAAATTACATATAAAATTATTACTACACAAAAGTTTGTGGACCCCAGTTACGAGTATACACGTGTCTTAATACTTGAGCCAGCTGTCACTCCGACATACAGCCTCTCACTTTTACTACTAATTATCTTAATAATCGAAATTAAACGGTCTCTGCGGTGATTAGCATCTTAATTGCAAACAGAGAATAAAGAATCTTCAATAATTACATTTTACACAACTCAACATTAACAAAAATAACTATTTAGGTCGTGCAAAATACTGCTGTATGTATTATACAACAGACCAATATGATTTTTTGAATCGTGGATTGAATAATATGGATTGAATGTATTTGTTTATTATATACAGCATTACATTATTTTTATGGCTTTATTAACACGAGTTTTCAGGAAATAACATAACAATTATTCTTAAATATGAGGATTCATTTTTAGCTAATTAAAAGTAATAAGAAAATAAAATTTAAACATAAATATTAATGACATTTTCTCTTTTAAGACTGAAAAGTTAAACACAATGATGTATTAGATGATGCGTCTTAGATTATTTCGCTTCCTATGGTTATCGGAAAAATATTTATATATGTTATGGATAGAACCATTTATTTCGAATAAATCTGCATACTTTATTCAAAAACATATTTTTGGTACACAGAATATGTTATTAGACCATCGATTACATATACCTATGTATATTTTTAATATTTATACTGTATTTTTTAAAGTAGTTCTTTAAAGGATGGATATAAATGAAACAATGTTATTACTCTACTTGAGTTTATTAGCACTACTCGAGTTTCGAAAGAACAGTAACTCGAGTAGTGCTAATAAACTCACGTAGAGTAATAACATTGTTTAATTTATATCCATCCATTATGATGAAACTCTACAAAGTTAACGCCAATTATATTAATAATATAGTTTTTTAAAGATTTATTTACGCTTAATTGTACATACTGTTCTTTTTATTTTCGTCCATACATAATGACGTAAGAATTCGACTATATTTTTCGACTTTTATTAATTGTAGTACTGTGTAGTACACATGCAAAAATGTGTATTTTTTTCTTCAATTTTATTTTAGTCATGTTTGTAAATATATTGCATTACATTACAGACCCGCTGCAAGTTGGCCGCGTAATAAAATATTATTATTATTATTGTTAACAGGTGAATAATACACCGTGTCTTGACACAAGAAAGCGTGTCATGATAATGTATGTTAATTTTTTTGTTTAATTGGTATTTTATCATGGTGTTTGTACTAAGTGAGTATATTTGATTACAGGCTGTCAG
Source organism: Eubasilissa splendida (assembly GCA_031772225.1). NCBI lineage: Eukaryota > Metazoa > Arthropoda > Insecta > Trichoptera > Phryganeidae > Eubasilissa > Eubasilissa splendida. The sequence goes on along the minus strand of CM062857.1, from coordinate 8,306,419 downwards.
TTCTACCCTGCCGGAGAATACTTGCGGTTTGTACGTGTCCCGGAAAGCCTTCCCGTGGGAGGACAGGTGCTCAGCATAGAGGTTCATCCCAGGTAACGGTCCTTCTAACATTGAACACGGTGACTAGGACCATCCAAAATATATATTATTATTATTTTATGCGATGCAATTCTTGCAAGAGATTTGTGATATACATGTATAGAGTTCCTTCTCCTCGAATGTTACCGTTATCGGATGTTTGCGGTCATGTTGGCTATACGGACTTTGTTTATAGTTTATACAGCCCACAAAAGAGATTTAAGTCTGGTTAAACAATTCTGAAGTATTTTAGCCATGAGATTTTTTTTCTGCCGGTCATCGTTCGTTCATTTTTTCATGTGTTATGAGAAAAAACATTTTCATTATCTCATAAATAACATTTTATCATTAGTTCCAGAATACACCCGTTTTTTACATTTATGGATTGTATTGACTTTCTTCATTCACATTAATATGATGTTATTTCTTACGATATTAGTCCAGCTTATTTTGAGCATTCGTCTATAAACACATATTTTTAATGGCTCAAGTTTCTTGAACACAGCTTCAATGAGAGTCTAGCTTCTACTGCAATAAGGCAGGACGCAGAAAACAAAACACTGCACCAATCTTACTCGGTGCACCAGATTAAGGTCATGTTCACAATTAACGTTTTTGATTCGAATATATACAGCCTTCGATTTTTATATTCTATCGTCCCAGCTTTCATATAATGTGCACCCCATGCGAGTCATCTTGCCTGAATTTATTTATATATATATATTGTCCGTTCTCACCATGGGAGCAGATGTAGCCTGGAAAAGGGGGTCTGCATGGTCTGAACTTACAGGTTTTAGTACAACATTAAGAAAAATAAGCGTCGCAATTTAATATATCACCATAATTCTTAAAAACTGAATCTCATAGAAAAAAGCATAGTAAACTAGTGAACAAGAAAAATGTCTCACGAAATATCCTTTACAGATTTACCTCGATACAGCGTCACATACAGACAAACATTTCTGAACTTTAATTATATTTATTTTATTTCTTCATCATGAATGTTGTCTTTATTTAACTTGGCACGACCAGGTAAACCAGATACTGGAATATAGTAAGTTAGAAGCCTCAATAATCGACGTGCTTATATGAGATGTACGAATGTGGACGTGCGCCACACTCTATCCTCTCTGCCTACTCTCGCAATGAAACGGCGTGATGGTAAGTTAGTTAGTATTTTAATTTATGCATTGCATATTGTTACAAAGTTAATAGAATACGTAATCCTTCTATGGTATCAACGATCAAAATAGTATCATCAATTATCATCATACTGTTTGGTAGCTAGGAACTAGTAATTATTAATTTGTCCTCCCTATCGTCTGTATTCGCATATCGTTTCTAATGGAGGTTTGGTTGGTAATCCTGTTTATGTGTTCGGTATGTCACGTGACTTGCAAGGTCACCTTAACTCCGAGGGATAAGGCATGTTGTAAGAGTCCAAGCTTTGCAACCAAATATCAGAATTGAATGATCGCAGTGACTAATGTTTTGTTTTAAAGCATTCTAGTAATTTTAACGTCCTAACTGTATATTTTAGCCATATTATAATCAGTACGTATTCCATATTTTAACTTCTGTATTAAGACAACAACGAAAAATGATTGTAAACTTATAAATATAATCATAAATAAGGGCATTAATGTATTGAAAATATTAAATATGATTGATTTACTATCAGATTTACTTAAAGGTATTTTGAGATTCTGTAAAAATAAGGTAGATGGCTCTGTCAAATGATGGAACGATTAAATGTATTGATTTCAAAAAGGTAACATATAGGGTCGAAAAATTGTCGCTAAAAATAATGCCGCTGTAGCTTAGTTGGATAAACCACCTCCCCCGGTTAGGGAAGAGATCCAGGTTCGAATCCCGGTAGCGCAACAACAATATTTTTCGATAAAATTGATTTTATATGTATATCTTTATAATTAATATATTTAATTCATATTTATTAAATATGAAGCTTGTACAATCAAAATTCTCCCCGATTACATTATAATTTATAGTTATTAATCTCAGAAGTATTCAAAACAGTATATATTTGATATTCTAAATTGCGTGTCACGAATCTCCCCAGTCGCTAGTGTCTCCAACCTTCAAAATATCGAAACAAGAGACACATTTATTTCGAGCAACTTCCATGTTAAAATAAATCTTTCTACGAAATATTCCAGAACCTTCCAGAATATTTATGGTTTATTTGAAAGTTTGTTACAATAGTATGTAAGTACCTTTGCGTGGGCGAAATGAATATGAACTTTAACAATGTAAACTTTTTGAAATGTTTATTATGTTTAAAGGATTTAAAAATAATACACGGTAAATTGTATATTTTAATAATTGATTGGTACGGAATCTTTTCGGTTAGATATATAAAAATTAAAGTGATTTCGTGTACAACCACAAGGTCAATAGTAGTTCAAAGATACATTTGATTTTATTGCGGACCATAAACTAATTTCCTGTTGTATAAATAATTGTACTTAACGAAAATAATTGTTATGTTTAGAATATTACATTTCCGTTTCCCAATTATTTATCGTACGTTGATATGAGTGATGGACAAAGTTGAGCAGTAGAATTTTTCATAGAGCAATCATTTTATAATTCTTCGTTTTCTTTTTTTCCTGTTCGCTCAACTCATATCCGAGTACCGTGGTTTTTGGAATAGTATGCAGTATTTGACTTTTTATTCCTCTGGGAAATTTTAAATGAGATTCCCATCATCTCATTTATTTGATTTAACTATCTTGATGGTGACTGCTTCTGAATTATGTGTTTGACTGTCAGTGGCGTAGCTAGCGCTTGGGACCCAGTGGGGCTCGGAATCACTGAAAATGTTTAACGACTACAGCATAGGTTTAAAATTCTTACTTACGAATGAAATATATATGTCTTAAATATTAAATTTTTTTTTGTACCATCGACAGGTAAACGTCCAAAAAGATAAACTAATTTTAGAAAAGCAGAAAAATAACTATTTTAGGATAGTAATAGTGATAATTATATATTATTGATGAGAACACATTCTTATTGTGAAATAGTAATTATTCAGAACATAGGTCTGTGATATTAAATGTATTAATTAGAAAGATATACATGTAAAATAAATTTTATCGAAAAATATTGTTGTTGTTTTCAAATAATGGAATGATAGATGTATTAATTTGAAAAGTGTAATTAAAATTAATTAAAATTTCTACCCGTTTTACCAATATAAAATGCAGCACGATCCTTGCAACTAATGCTCCTTTACTCTTATATTAAAATTTCTACCCGTTTTACCAATATAAAATGCTGCATAATCCTTGCAACTAAGTTTATAGACACCAGAATTGTTAAATTTATCATCTTTGTTTTTAGAATTTATGAGTAAATTTCCTATATTATTACTTGTATAAAAAGCCGGTCTAATGTTTCGTGTATATAATTTAAAAAGTATATGTGTGAATATTTTTGAGACAAATCGGGACTTATAAAAAAAACGCATTCTTAATATTATGTCTTATTTAAAAATTCTAAAACGATTCTTAATTCCATACCTTTCATATCAATAAAATCGTGGATTACGCCAATAGTATCAATAAGTATCACATATAGTATGGTTTATGATGCTTTAAGATGTCTGCATAATTATAACATTATTAATGTACTGATTCAGTGTTAGCAGTTACCCGTCCCTCTCCCACCGCTGGCCGCAGCCGAGCGAAGCTAAGACGCAACATACAGAATATCCGCTATATCATTATATAAATGTAAGGAGCTTCTTCTGCATTCCGGATAGGCGTGGATTTCAAATAAGCGAGAAATAGGTGTAATAAATAGTTGCGCGACTAGAACTCCGTTAGGCTGCAGGGTGCATTGTCCTGCACCTGTGTCCGTACCTGAAGACGCCTCCGCCCTCACACGGGTTACAAGCCAGGGTCTCCACAAATCTTGATAAATCGACATTAAGAAATTTAATAAAAAATCGAGACAATCTTTACACCCTATGTCACAGATTCACTGTCTTGCGCCAAATGTCAGTTCAATGATCATTATTGTTACGTTCGTTAATTGCATGAATATGAATTGAATTAATCAAAATCTCAACACGTGTTCATGGTACTAAATCTCTGAGACTTATCTCATCGTTTTTTATTCCATAGACACAATATAGTACAAAGACAATATATAATATACAGATTTTATGACCACAAAAATGGAGCAATAAATTTCATATTAACTAAATACAAAGCCAGTTTTTAAACACTGCAGCATATCTAAATGAGATTAAAAGAGGAAAACTCCTTGACCCGATCAGTAATTGACAAACTAAGGAAATTCGGTAAGACAGAAACATCATCAGGTTCACTAAGACAAAGATTCTGTAAGATACCAAGACAACCAGAGCGAAGGAAGACAGACGCATTAGCGATGTAGTGCTGTGAATTCTTTGAACAGCTCATAGAACACATAGCTTAATTTTGATGAACAAAGTCTATCTTTCAAATTACATTCCTGACAGTATCCTGGAAAGAGCCATTTCATCAGATCTGTCCACCTTATCTGCGATTTTTCAGTGCACAATCCTTGCAAGCTAAGTTACTTTGGGCATATTACAAAATATACAGATGCGATAGAAAGACTGGTAAGAACAAGTTAGAATCTAATCTTCCATTGCCATGAAAGATCGTCGACTAGATATATGGTTATGGTGTAGACTGAAACCAATGGCTCACTTCAAGATTGCTACAGATCAGAGAATTTGACACCGAATGGTTTTGATTATAATGTCATTATAATGTTAATATAGAGGTCTATTCTTTATATATCAGTCTTATGCTAAATATCTAAACTGTACATATTCAACCGTCATTTTATTTTCAATAATATAAAATGTATTCGAAGTGAAGTGATTCGATAATAAAATTATTGATTATGTAATACGCTTAACCTTACGTAGGTTGTTTTTATGTATTGAACGATGAAATAACCCGTGCTTCCGCAGTCTTAGGTAATTATCAGGAATATAAAAGTCTTATTTATTATTATTACATGGTTTATCATATGCACACATCGATAATTTAATTTAATTAATTTATACTTAAATTTCGATTAAAATTTTTTAATAATGATTTTTCTTCTCCAAAATACATTGTATTGAAAACGATATAAATTGAAAATTTGATCATAAGTAATGTAATATAAATTAAATTAATCAATTAGAAATATATACAGGGAAAATCTATTTATCGATAATGCAATACAAGAGTAGCTTTTTGGTCTAGTAGTTAAGACGCTGGCCTAGTGATCTAGTGGTCGGGGGACCTGCAAGTTAGTTATATTTTCATAGCAAAAGCATTTAGTTTAGTTTGAAAATAGTAAGAATGTTGATGTTATTTATGTAAATGTCTTCGATAGCTGGTTCCCAGGTTTTCGATTAAAAATAGGCACACATATGAATTGCACTAAATTTTTATTTTTGCTGTCTTTCTGGTCCGATGTTGTTCTTTTAGCTGGGTTGTCTTGACCAAAGCGCGCACTGGTAGTTTATTTAGACCGCTGGACTGGTCGAAGCACGGGATGTAATAATAATTACCGTCTTCTTAGCTTTCCGAAAAAAGGGTGACAATACTCACACACACACATGTATATTATTATAAACCAGAAAACTCAGTGGTGCCAATCGAAGTAACAAGGCGCGTAAACAGATGTGAAATGTATTCGGTGTAAGCAAATCAATTTAAAAAAAAAAATGCAGGTATCGGGAATTCCATATGTGTATACTTCGGGGATTTCTTCTACGTGACAACTTATTTAAAATTTTATTATTGCAGTTCTCTTTTATTAAAAGAAGCAACTAATGATCAGGGAGAACGTTGATGATGACAATAACATTTTTAGATCACGCCATATTTCAAATGTCAAGCTAACAAATTTTTTTTTGAAGATTTTAGATCTTCTTTAAACTGCATTATGTTTATATGTATTTTAAAATAAATTTGTTCTGTCACGGGCAACTAATTATGCAAATACATTATTTTTTTTAATTATCGTGTATCGATAAAAATATAAAAGATTTTCAATAAATTTTTGTTGTTTTTTAACTTTTGCAAAATACATGTAACAATATAAAAATATGTCTCAATATATACCAGGCGATGAATGTTTATAGAATGAGGCGAAAATAATCTCTAGATGGAATATTATAAAGTAGGCGTACGCATAGATGCATTTTATTAATTTTAGAAAGTTGCACATCAAATCAACTAAGTTTACATGATGCCATTAAATATAAATTGCGCGTTAAAAGTTAAATGCCGAAGAGCAATGTATACAGTTTCTATTTTTGAAATATATGATTAATGAATTTTATTTTCTTGTATATTTCTTCTTCTTATTTTAAATAGGCAATTAACCCTTCGAGAGTGATTTGTGCCATTGATCAAATTAATACTTTATTTTATAAAAAAAAGTACAAAATATTATAGAATAAGAAATATATTACAAGTCAATACCATTGTCGTTCAAAAATTTGTTATCATATAGATTAAATGTGGCGAGTTAAAAATTATCATTGACGAGATTACTGTAAAAAAAAACCTGGGATCCGCAATGATCAGGTAAAAAAAGATATGGTCAAGGGTTTCCTCCTCGGCACCACACTCACACATTGGGTAATCTATTAAGTTCAATCTGAATAAATCTGAGGTTAAATTGGTTAAATTCCTTACTTGACGTTTTTACTAGATAAGATCACTTTTTTTGAAAGGTAGTGGTTGCCTATCGTAGTGTTTAACGCCAAATGCCAAAATACATCTTGATATGTTTAATGTCATTTGCGAAGTGGAAGGCGAAAGAAGCAGAAGAAGGGCACTGATGCACTGGACCAATAAAGTATCCCTAACTGGAACATCTATATCAGAAAGAGATAGCTGGTGTATCAGTACTAGTAGCGAGGGGTGACTCGTCACTCATTCACTTTAGATACACCATTAGGTGTACGAGTTCAGAGAATTTTTAATATGGGTGTATAAATAAAATATCAATTTTAAAATGAATTTAAATAGGCACATTGAAATTTTACGAAACTATTTTTTCAATTATTGATTTATTCTTAATATAGTGCATACATAAGTATTTTTATATATGCTATAATATAAACAAGATCAAAATCATTTATTTTTACTACAACTTATCTTTCACGTAGTTTTATTTAGAATTTATTTAGTTTATCTTTCTTTCTCATGTTTTCTGGCATTTCAACAAAAATCTTCACCGCACTGTACATCATCGATTTCTGAAATTCAGTCCTCTTCCTGAATGGTAATCTTTTTTTTCTCCTGTATAATGTTTTTACTTTAGTCTCTTGTATAATATTTATGCTCATGTTGATTTTCATCAATTATTCGTATAAATTTTGCCGAATATTGTGAAAAAAAGTACGGATTTGCTTAAGTACATAATCATGGCACTGCAGTAAGGTAAGCCTTGATCACCCCTAGGAGATCCTCACATTCTTCTCTGTTCTACGCCTTGGTTTGTCAGTCCTTGATATCGTGTAGATTCTTCTGAATCCCACTTAGGGCCAGCTGTGTGATCAATAGTAAATCTTGACCATGGTAAAAAAAAACGTTTTCAGGTTGTTGGTACGTCAAATTTACTACTCTCAAAGTTAATTCCACCTAAATTGTGCGTTAATACGAATAATCTTCAAATACATACAATTGTATACTTTATCTTTGACTTTATTCACCCCTGCATTAGAAATCTGTCACTTTGCTGGCAACATTTTTTAAATAATGTAAATTTAACAACGAGATAATCATCGGACGAACTCTCATCACTAAAATAGCCGGATATTGAATGATTTATTGTCGTATACTGCAACTTTCTAAATATCAATATGACAAATGTCTTTTGAGACAGCTATGAAGAGTCCGCCATTTTTTTCTAACGATTGACGATTTTACCATCGGATATTGGAGAGTAAAATTTGATTAGTTTCGTAATTTACAACAACCAGTTTTCACTTTCAAAATTCACTTTAGTAACATTTTTTACTATAGTAAAAACTTACCACTGATCGAACAACCTGCCCTTAGCCAACGGAGTAGCGATCTACTGATACTCTGACTCCTCTATGGTTTATTAACGCTAGGTGTGTGTAGCCGCTGTATTTTATTACATTTGATGACGTCAGACTCATCATAGAACTCGTAAACTTCAATGCAAAATATTATCGAAAATCGGACAAAAGATTTGTAATAGTTTAGTGTAAGGAATTAATTATTATAAAAATAAGAAGGAAAAACGCCTTAAAAACAATTGATCAATTTTAAAACGGGCCTCTTGAATAAAAAGCATAGCTCCAGAATTCACCGTTGAATCTCAAATATTGCTAACTATTATACTTATCCAAATCTTTTCCAGGAATCAAACATTACATAGAAACATATTAAGAGCACTACACATTACGTATAATAATATTATTAGAAGAAAAAACTGAAATGTTTTAGAGATAATAATCTTTATTGGTTAGTAAGAGCTATGTACCGTTTGTATAAATCCCGCTCAAGGCGGCGGCGAGAGTTTTTATCGTATTTTCTGTCTATGTCTGACCTCTCAGGTAGTTATTGCCGTATTTTAACTCGGTGTTTCTAAAGGATCTTCTAAGAGTATCATTTTTCACGCGGGAAGAATAAAGAAAGGAAGATATACAATCAAATTGGAAATAAAATTAGAACTTTAACTGACATTAAGGCTTTGAAAAGGAATGTTTTAAATTGGTTGTTGAAATTAGGAAGTGCAGATACTGAGAGTAAACTTTTTATATAATGAAATAATTCTTATAACTACTTTTGTGTGTTTTGATTTTGCATATTTTCATTTACCTTTTTTTATGTATATATTTTGTTAAATATTTTCACGTGTACTTGCCTTGTATGTTACGTATTCGATTTTATTGTGTTTTGCCTTCAATAAGTTTTGGTTTTGTAAAATGTATTTGTTTACAAATTTGCCCTAAAACAGGCTTGCCTAGTTGGGCAATGTGTGTAAAATAAATGTGAAAAATTGTCCTTTTTTGCAGCTGTATGTTATATATAACTAAATAAATAATAAATAAAGTTTAATACAATAAAAATCTGAAAATTTCAATATCTCGGATATATGATGAGACATCGGGGAAGTATGAAGTGGAAATAAAATACTGACGGATATTAGATTAGCATTATCATAATTTTTGTCCCATTATTCTAGGAGGATTGGGGGGCCAAAGTCTTGACAAGGCGTTTCCATCTTTTTGTCATGCATTGTTTCAATACTTTCTGACCTAATCTGTCTTCATACAGTCGTCGTTGCTGTTTTTCCCAGCTTAGTCTGAGGCGACCCACTAGGCGTCTTCCCTCTGAAGTTGCCAGGGAGATACATCCTGAGTTTTTATGTCAACTTCCCGAACGCCAACTTCTTAAAAGACCAATTCCCCTGCAAATTAACTTCATGAAAAGATTTAATATATATAGATATAAATTTATATATTTTCAAAGAAAAAACGTCGTTATGTATTTGCGTTGGTTAGTCCACCCGCAAATATCTTCTAATATATATTAGAAACTCACTACAGCATTTGTTTTAGTACTTAATTAATTAATGATTGTATAAAAAATAAGGAAATAATGTACACTAAAATTAAAAATATAAGCATAGTCAAATCACAAAAATATTAACTTATGTGATGGGTAACTAATTAGGAACTTCTGTAAAAATATATTTAAAAGGTAACTATTTGCAAATAGAATTTGGTAATTTATGTTTTATTGACTATTAACACTTTTTCTTATTTCTAAAATTTATTTGAATTATATTATATATGAATTGAGCCTTATTATTATCAGATAAAAAAATTGTTTCCAAAAGATAGTTGGAAAATTCAGAATTGTTATTGCTATTTAGACACCTAAAATGCTCCTTAGTTCTAATATCAAAACTTCTGCAAGGTTTACCTATATAAAAATAATTACAATCATTGCAAATTAATTTGTAGACACCCGATTTTTTAAAAATATCATCCATACCCTTATTATTTAATATACTCGTACAATGCTTTAATTCATTGTTGGTATAGAAATCTGGGTATATAGAATTTGGAATATTATTTATTATAAAAATTTAATTATGATTATTTAAAAACACGATTTTTCTCCAATGTTTTTCAATATCAATATCGATGGGTAAACATATGATCTGATAAACTTTTTCTTATACTTTTTGTTTAACTAATTATCAATTAATTAAATATTATAACCATTATTAATTGCAATTTATTTAATAATATTTAATTTTGTGTTGAAATTATTTATGGATAAGGAAACATTAACTAATCTACTGAGCACAGATTGAAAAGCTGAATATTTTCGAGAAAACGAATGATAATTATTATACATATATTAGACAATTTTGCGATTGCGCAAGGATGTGCATTTTTTGTGTCTAAAAATTTCCGTAAGACATTGCGATCAATTACGTAAAAAATGTATCGATTTTGTTACTACGGACCGAATATGATTTATTTATTGATCAGTAACAGATGTTATAACGATTACGAAGCGGATAATGAAAGTAATCGTGATTAACAATATTATGTAATTTCCATTCAAGATTTCAAAATATTCTCAGTAAAATAGCTTGCTGGCTTCAATGCGGACAGGTTAGATGCTCTCCCCGTAACCGAGATTTTGTATCTCATCCCTGGAAACTAGCAACTTATGTTAACTCAAATGTTGTTTTTCAACAACGCCAATATGATACGAGTTGATGCAACCATATAAAGTTAATAATCTGTGGTTAAATTATATTTCGTTTTTTGGCGTTTGACTTGTTGCCTCACTCATCCATACTACATCATATAAAATCAATTTTGATATAGATATCCAGGATTGGAAATAGAGATCCAGGTTAGAATCCCGGTAGCGCAAAAAAAATATTTTTAAACAAAATTGATTTTATATGTATATATTTATAATTAAAACATTAAATTAGTATTTAAAACATCACAGACCTATGTTCTAAATAATTACAACTTCACAATAAGAATGTGTTCTCCTTAATAAATGTATTCTCCTTAATAATATAAGTTGTATCAATGTGTCCAAAATTTAATAAAAATGAATTGATAATTCTGGCGTCTGCAGTCGGTTTACTCAAAGGTATTTGAGATTCCGTAAAAATAATGTAGATGGCTTTCAAATAATGGAACGACAGATGCATTAATTAAAAAAATTATAACATATAGGTTCGAAAATTTGTCATGAAAAATACTGGCGCTATAACACAATCGGTAGTGTACTTCCTCGGATTGGAAATAGAGATCCAGGTTCGAATCCCGGTAGCGCAAAAACAATATTTTTCGACAAAACTGATTTTATATGTATATATTTATAATTAGTATTTAAAACATCACAGACCTATGTTCTGAATAATTACAACTTCACAATAAGAATGTGTTCTCCTTAATAATATTTCCTTTAATTCCGCATATATAAAAATTATCCTTTTATCGCGAGTGTTAACAATGTAGATACCTCGCTCAGACGCTTGTTCTTGTGGTGAAGAAGTGCCTTAATTTTTTTCCTTTATGTATTGAAAGTCATACCAGTCGTGATTCCATAGCTAAACGGAGTGCAGTGATGATGCCTGAACGTTTCGAATGTTGTTCGGTTTGCATGGATCGAGGTGTTACCCAACCTACATAGGCTGCCTAACAGGTTATAACAAATTCAAATATCAATCTCAAACAGCACGCATCAAAAACACGCATGTGCGAAACCGAGATTAAGAGGAAGAGGAAAAATCTTGAGAAACCCAAGAACCACGAGGCGTTGATGAGATAATTGTAATAATGATGATGATGATAAAAGTCTTACTTTATTTTGGGTCGGTCTAACGGATAGTCTCCACAATGCTGATGTTAAGAGAAAAATCAGGATGGGAAAAAATACGATGTCAAAGTTGGATAAATTTTGTAAATAAATTTAGTTGTTTTTTGTGCTTAGGCATATGGTAAAAATAAAATTCGGAGTAAAACATATATATTAAGAGTAAGTGAGAAAAAAAACTTAACGCCTTTGAAATATGGTGCTGAAAACGAATGCTTCGAAATTATTGCCCACGATCTATCTGAGATGAATCCTCCAATTAATTACCAACAGGGAAGATGATAAGTAGGAATAACTGGTGGTTACCATAAAGAGCGATCTCCAACCTGATAAATCGACAAGGTCAAAGACATTGCTGGCATTCCTTTCTATTGCAACAGTTATTCGAACTGCGGGCTGCAATGAAAGAAGGAGGAAAATCGTCAAGGATATCCATAGGTCACAACCCTGGTGTCATGATCCTCATTAATGAGGGAATCGACCATGTAAAGAACCAGCTTATATTACAAAGATTAGAGTTACATAGGTTGTAATGACATCACGTATTAATAATTAATGTTTCGTGTTTAGAGATCGTTTCAGGCAGGCAGGACACATATTAAAATGCACCATCGGGTACTGATTACTGAAGCCATCGAACCAGCGAGACAAGCGAGTAAACTGGGAACCTAATGATAAATTAATCACATGCATCTTGAAACCAGAAACATCCTGTAGCGGGTGCCCGGTGCACTTCGCTGCACTGACAACCGGTTCCGTTGCATCCGACGTCTTACCGTATCGGTAATGGCGCAGGTTCTTGTCAATTGCGGTATGGCGGGGTCGCGCTCGGGAGTAATTCGAATCTTTTCGCAGGAGTGCTTACAGGATACGGAAGATGACCGTGAAATTAATGATTCAAGTTTTAAATACTATTTCGCAGGCGCAAAACATTATCTGAATACTTTTGATTATACATTTATCTATGTAATATGAAAAAATGACGTACATTATTTTACCGAAATTATTATTTGTATTTTATAATTAACGAACTACGTTTTCTGACACGCTTATGAAAAAGATAGGTCGTTATTTAAAATAAGATTAATTTTGTTTTGGACTAATTTCCTGCACTAAATTACTGTATTTTGTCAATATTCTTACCAAATATTTTACATATCTTATTATTAGTATGTATATATTTAAGTGTAGTATTTTTCTGAGATATTTACTTATAATTTGAAAAATATTACGATTTTTGATTTTGACAAGTAATTTCTTACATAGGTACTATCACATTACGTAATACATTAACGCTTAAGTTTAAACTAACTAAATTACCATTACGCCGTTTCCCCGTGGGGGTTGGCAGAGAGGATAGAGCGCCACACTCTTCTATCCTGATATACAATTCTAGCCTCATTTACATTCATACATCTTTTCATATAAGCTCACCGATTGTTGAGGCTTCTAATATAACTATGCTCCAGTATCTGGTTTAAGCTTAAGGTAATATAAAATACATTAAATAATGAAGGATACATTTTTAAAGTAAACTCATACCTATACGATTATTTTAACCTTTTAACTGCCAACTCTATTAGAAATGGAATACACCACATAGGGTAATACTGGGCTTTAAGGGTTTTGACTTATCTATCAAAAGCCGTGACCTGTCGTCCATAGATGGCAAAAAAATGGAAATATGACTATCCTTGCAAGTTTGCAAGGTCCAAAAATACGTATTGACACGCTTGTAGCTTGGCGTGATATACAAAGTTTGGCGTGTTAACGCGCTCATGGCATTTAAACGGTTAATACTTGAATCGAGGGTATACGTGTATTATGAACGCATAACGACTTATGTCTACTGACGCGTGGGCTAAGAGGATACCTACAAAATACATATTTATAAGAATTATTATTATATTAGCAATATTAGAATACGTCCAAGAACACACAATTACTGGATTTTGACCTACAAAGGCACTGGTGCTAAACAAATAATAGATACCTCATAGAGACGAAGCTATTTTTTTATTATTATATTTAATGGAAATATATGGAAGTATGGGTAATTACAGGGCTCACGACCTATCTTCGATTGGCTTATTTTATTAATGCCGAACAGCAATTGATAATGAAAATGGTTTCAAATACATTAGTGATGAGCTTAAAATCACAAAGCGTGAGTCAAACACTGATATCTTTGAGTCACACTCACTATCAGTGATTGAATATCTGGGAATATTGTGAATAGTGATTCATTTTTTAAATTTATTTATATTTAGTCGTGAACCGCAATTCGGCGCATGTGCATGTGAAACGAAAATATTCATGAAGGAATGACGTTATAATTCGTGATAAACGTATTATAACGTTCAGTAGATTCTGTCAAAAAGTTTTACGCATTTGACCCCAAAAATGAACACGTTTTCATTATCTTTGTGATGATATTTTTGTAAATTAGATATATATTCTAGAATACGTTTTTTATACAAATGAAGTTTGAATAATATAAGTAAATACGTTAAATTTTTAATTTTATTTATTTCGTGTATTGTGATATCGCGCGGCGCATGCGTATTAGTAATAAAACTGTGATTACGTCACAGTTTTCAATCACTGATATTATCGTATATCAATCACAATCACACCAGTGAGTTAAGAGTAGCATTTTTTCTCATCATTAAAATACATGTAATATTAAAAAACGTGACTTTAATTAGAATATAAAGTAAAATAAATATATACGTAGTTTTATGAAGAAAAAATGAATAAAAGGTAAAAAATACATTTTTTTAAGTTTTAATAAAATACAAAGAATTAAAGTAGTATGTGTGTTAAAATGATTTATTTATTTACCAATTTATTAACGCCCTTATGGGCTTTTACAAAATAGGTTTGGTATAAAAATTAAAAAAAATAAAACAGTTTAGCAGCTACACAGTAGCATGGAATACATATATAAAAATAGAATAGTAATTAAAAAAATAAGCACTAATAATATTATATTTATATATAAACATACACTTAGAGATAAATATTTAAAGAAAAATACTGCTTTTAATTATAAAACTAAAAAAATTAATATTGATTTACAATTTGAAATAGAATAATGATGAAAGATATCTACAATGTTCGGTCCACGTATATCAATTTTAAATAAAACAAGCCTCTTCTATAACAAATTAGTCAAAACAATCCACAACACTCACTAAAATAAGATTGTTTGCGTAATTTAAATTTAAAAAACATTTTATATTCAAATAGAAAGTCGTTAAATCGATTATGATGATTCGTGCCTCGTTAACAAATACCAGTTTCGATTCAGAGCGACGAATTTCATCATTTTTACAATCGCTATTCGATTTGATGCTCACAAATCACAAGCGCATTGAATTGTGAATTTATTCATTTTATATATTAAAGTGATGCCTAGCCATGCACGTCAAAAGTGGTTCTACAGGCAATCACTCAGCTTGACATGTCTCTGAAATAATAGGCAGTAATGTATTTTTTATCATTTGTAGTATTTTGTCAAAAGAGTTTCACCTTTAATTATGTTGGTTTTAAAGACCGTCTTCACAGGCGTGAATTCACATGAAGTGTTACAAAAAATCTTGCGCTTGTTCCTCTTCTTATTTTCGCTCTTGTCATAGCAGTCATTGCCATAAATCACCATGATCGAAATCCTTCCACACTATCTTGAACCATGAATGCAATCCTCGATTAACGTCGTTATGAGTGGTGTCTAAAGTACGTAACCCTCGCTTTCGGAATTGGCCTACAAATAATCGGCGAATAATAAATCTAGTCAATTTTTTAAGATCACATTATTATTGTGATATTGCAAATTTTCAGAACATAGTTCTGTGGTATTTTAACAAATTAAATAAATGATAATTTTCAACATCACAATAATAATGTGTTCTCCTTAAAAATATATTAGTTGTATCAAAGTTTATTAAAAATTAATTAAATTGATTTGATTTATTTTCAAGCATCTACTAGCGTATATTACTCAAAGGTATTTGAGATTTGTCACAATATAAAGGTGATAGATTTTTATAGAATAACAGATGTATTAATTTGAAAGAGCTGCAGCATATAAAATAGCATGTAACTGGTAACGCGTTTCCTCGGATAGGAAAATATCCAGTTTCGAATCCCGGTGGCAACTAAAATACTCTAAACTTTTTTCGATAAATTGATTTTTTCTGTATATCTTTCTAGTTGATACATTTAATTTGCAATAATTAAGTCAACAAGTTACGTTCCAGGTTTTCCAAAAAACACCACTACTTTATGTTCCATTTTGAGCCTTCGCCTGATGTATTAATTCTTAATGTCTCTTTTTTAAATTTGTGGTTGTTGGCCCCATGCCAGAAATGTCAAGGATCAATGCTCATCTACTTTCGCTACATTAATTTAATTTTAATTATCAATAATTTTTAAAACTATACAATTCTTTTTTTCAATTTATCAACTTTTTATGTAGTAATATAGATACTTATTATGATAGAGTAACTTAGTATAATATTGATGTTAATTCAGATGTTATATTCGTTGGTTTTCTTTCGTAAATCACTAATTTGTAACTAGAATATATTATATAGATACTGTTAGTTTCCCTATTAAATTAATATATTAAATTAGTGGGCTATCCATGATGTGTGTCGCCAGCATCGTATTTCTATCGTCTTGCGTTCCTGCACTCTAATATTCGTCGAAAAAATCGGTTTATTCAAATTCTGGCAACTTTTCTTAAATCTCCGTTGAAATGAAAGCTAATGAGTGTAGTAGTGTGATGACAGGTAGATGAAACGAACGAAGCGAAAATTTTTGTAATTGAATTAAATTGTACCAAACATTCTTCACTGATGACACTAATTATTAAACTGTTTTTAACTACAGCGAAGAATAAAATTGTGCTCAAGTTTGTGGGTCACTAACGTATGACATTATTAATTTATTACTTTGAAATCAACACCGTAAAGGGACTGTAATTTAGATTAAAAATTAAAATATTCATTTTTATTTATTTCATCTACATATATTAGGGCTTCCAACTCAATGCCTTATTTGACTTACCGGTTTTCGATTATTTTTACACCAATGAAACTGGTTAACCGGTTTTATCCGATATTGTAACTAAAATATAGGTAAGCATATATTTATATTTTTGAGAAAAATCAACACCATTAAGATATACTCGTAGCCTGTAGCTCTGTATATTTCTGGATAGAAGTCAGAAATAATTACTTAATAACTACGCGTTATTGGATCTCTTCTGTAGTAAAGTGTATCCAGCGGAAAAAATTCAAGATTAAATTGTAATTGCTCGTAAACCATCAGGGTGAGGTAAGTGGGAGGGGTATTGTTCGACGCGCGTAATGTGCGGATTTGCCAGCCACCATGAGTCACTGGTCGGGAGCGCACCGCGCGTTCGTGGTTGAGCAATATTTAATGTGCGGTGATTTATTGGTTCATGCGTGTCGTGCTTTTTGTACTCACTTTAATATTCAACGAGTAAGTGATGGGCCGAGCACGCAACTTATCTGGTGTTGGGTTCAAAAGTTCAGACAGGAAGGTACAATGGTTAACCAAACTCCTCCGGGACCATCAACGTCAGCAGCGATGACAGAACATGTGGCTCAAGTTCGAAGTGAAATTATGCGCAATCCGCGTAAATCGATAAGGAAGATTGCAGCCTGTACCGGAAAAAAAAAATCAACAGTGCACGTTATTTTGAAAAATAAACTACAGTTTCACCCATAAAAACTGCAAATCGTGCAGTTTATCAACGAAAATGACTATTCTTTACGTGAAACCTTAGCGAGATCGATGCTGGAACGTTTTGGAACAGCACGAACTTTTGGACGTTTGTTTACTGACGAAACACATTTTCATATCGGTGGCTATGTTAATAAATAGAACATGAGATACTGGTGCCCCAATAACCCAAGGGAACGCCATCAAAAATGTTTGCATTGTCCAAAAACAACAGCGCGTTGTGCAATTTCTGCCTGAGGGATAATTGACCCTTATTTTTTTAACTAGCGAGAGACAGTCACCGCTGACGTGTATTGCCAAATGATCGACGAGTTTTTAGTGGTTTTTGGTTTTCCCGGGTTCAACAACATAACACAATTTCAGCAAGATGGGGCCACTCCACACACAGCTAGAGTTTCAATGGAGAAGCTAAGGGAAATTTTTCCCAATAAATTAATCAGCAAGTACGAAGACATACCCTGGGCACCTCGGTCACCGGACCACCTTGTCTACCGTCAACCAGCATATACTTGATTTTCTGCCGATTTATAACCAAACCCAAGTTTACGGTGGATATTTTAAGATTTCCGAATGCATTTTGCCTCAGGGGTTAATGTCATCTGCACAGGCCAACAGTTGAAACAACAACATCGCAAGTCTACCTACTTAGTATTTTGAAGGAAATTTACAGTTCACAGTGTAATGAAGCAATTTCCTTTCAAATTCACCCGGCGTAATGTAATTGAGCGAACATTACACTTTTGAGCGTGTACGGACCCGAAGGTCAAATATCAGATTAGGACGGTTAATTTTTTTTATAGTAATAGTGATTTTATAAACTCAGCACTTCGGGTAGCATGATTGTTATTTGGGAATAGAAACACTTGATAATAGTTAATATGGTCGTATAAAGTATTATAATACCTATGAAATTACAGGTTCGAAGCAATGGCCAAACGATACACCATAAAACAGCAATAATTAATAATGTGCTTGGATATATATATTTTTTAAATTTTCTAATCTTAATTACTTACTTACTTACAATCCCGCCGTTTCCTCGCAGGGGAGGCAGAGAGGATAGAGCGCCACACTATTCTGTCCTGACACACAATTCAATTCACAACATCTTCTCATATAAGCTCGATGATTATTGAGGCTTCTAACAGGACCATCCTCCAGTATCTCCAGTTTACCTGGTCGTGTCACAAATCTTCCGCGGACGTCCTCTACTTCTGTTGCCATCATCCCTTGGGTCATATATCTTTCTTATCTAAATCATCCTCATAATTTTCTAATCGGTTAACGGAATAAAAATAACTGTTTTTTGGCTATTTTTAATTTGTTCAAGTTACTGATTAATTATTTAAACCGGTTTGGAATCCCTACACTGTACAAAAATACATAAATATTACAAATATACAGTATTTTAAATGAACAAACAAAAAATCATATCTTAAATATGAATTAAATATATTAATTAGAAAGATATACATATAATATCAATTTCATCGAAAAATATTGTTGTTGCGCCACCGGGATTCGAACCTGGATCTCTTTCCTAACCGGGGAAGGTGCAATAAAATTATATTTAAAATATCACAGACCTATGTTCTGAATAATTACAACTTCACAATAAGAATGTGTTCTCCTAATAATAATGTTGTATCAATGTGTCCAAAATTTAATAAAAATGAATTGATAATTCTAGCGTCTGCTATCAGTTTACTCAAAGGTATTTGAGATTCTGTAAAAATAAGGTAGATGGCTCTTTCAAATTATGGAACGATTAAATGTATTAATATCAAAAAGGTAACATGTAGGTTCGATAATTGTCGCTAAAAATATTGTCGCTGTAGCATAGTTGGATAATGCACCTTCCCCGGTTAGGAAAGAGATCCAGGTTCGAATCCCGGTGGCGCAACAACAATATTTTTCGATAAAATTGACTTTATATGTATATCTTTCTAATTAATATATTTAATTCATATTTAAAATATCACAGACCGTCTGTTCTGAATAATTACAACTTCACAATAAGAATGTGTTCTCCTAATAAAAACCATATCATTTATTATAACACAATTCCTCGTTTTCGATAATTTATTAATTATAAATAATAATATATTTAAAACCTTTCAGAAGATTTAAACCTCAACGAGGATTACCACCGAGCCAAGTAAACGCTGTCACACTAATTAGCGCGTTACATTTTTTGGTCTTCTTGTTATCTTTCTTACGGCTTGTGTTATGTTCCAATTAAGCGAAGTAGAATGTACCCGAGTACTCGACGTACGTTCGCACGTGGTACCGTTGCACGAACATGTAAGTAAATACAATGCAATAATCAATTTGCGTATTGCATTACCGACAAAAAAAACGTAACCCATTCATTGAACACAATGAGCATAATATTCTTACTATGTGTATTAATTATTACTATTATCGTGAAATAGAAAAGTAAAATTCTGCCAGCCTCGTCGACGTTTTCATTAAAAAAATATATATTTTTTAGCAGTTTGTAAATGTAATCAGTATGCGTAGTTTAATTCTATTGCATACAAAAATATGTGTATTTTTTCCAAGATTTAAATTATAAATTATAATAGCCGACAATCCCGTACATATGGAAAGACATTCAAAAATTGGTAGGTACTCGAATTCTCATACAGAGCGTAAATGTTACAGTACGGTCCACTATAGACTGGTTTCATACGTTGTGATTTGTTGCGCGCCGAGGTCTGGGTACCCTACTTTGCCGACTTGTGATGGTTGGCTGTCTGAATGGATGAATCAGGGACGAGAATCCGACTCTGGCGGGCAGCTGAGCAAGACGTCACTTTTGGTGGGAATGCTCAAAAACAGAACTGGGCGAAAAACTGTTTATTGTATCTAATGATGTAAAAAAAAACAAAGTGTTTTTTTAATATATTATAAATGATAAACTTTTCAACAAATTATTACACCAAATTTGGCGTACAACATTATTGCATACTTAACACAGCTCAAAATGACCCAAAGGGTGACGTCTTTAACTCACTGGGCAACCAAATTAATTTTTTTTTTTGGTGCCGCAAAAGTAAGAACTGATTTTAGATATTTTTCAAGTTTCCAAAAATACCTGGCTTTTTTTTAGCTCTAATTTTTGAGATACAGACTAATTGATATTAGTTCTGATAAAAGGCAAAAATAATGATATCTTCAGTACCTTAAATTAAAATCTAATTAGTCAGGTATTAAACATGACCGTAAAACTCAACATTCCTATATTTGGGTAGCCCCCACCACGAACTAATTAATAACTAGCTCATATTACCACTGCCTAACCCGATTCAGTTTACTATCATTTTGTGTAGAGTTTTGGCGCTATTTAGTAATAAAACATTGAATTAAAACCATGACATCTACAAGCAGACGTAGCTGTGTGAATCATCTAAACATTTTTTGTTATATATGTGGCGAATACACTTTGACAAAAAGTAGAAAACCTATTTCTGACTTTGTAAAAAGGGCTTATCTGGCCTATTTTGGTGTCCACTGGGAGACCAGGATAAATCTTGAGCTCCACATTTCGTATTCAAAACATGTATTGAACATTTGCGACAGTGGACAATTGAAAAGCGGAAGTGCCTAAAGTTTGGAGTATCGATGGTTTGGAGGGAACCAATGAGGTTATAGTACAAGAGTCGAAACAATTGCGGTGATTTGAAGCTTCAATGGTGATTACACGAAATTCGTACGGACACGTCGATTAGTCATCTCCCGCCTTTCGCTGGTGACACTTAGCTGTCATTATTAGAACAAAGTGCGTTTTTTAAGTGGTCTAATTATTCAAAATGGTAACTTGTGCTGTCAAAATGTGTTCATTAAATTATAATATATTATCAAAAGCATATTGAATTTTACCGGTAAAAAGTATTTTTTTAAGTTTTATTTTTTCTTATACATTAATATCGGCACCTATCACAGAAACGCGTTAAGTCCAAAATTTGTAATTAATTAATTACTAGAAATTAATATAGAGTACATCATCGCGTTTAGGAATAATAAACCAATTATTTGGATAAAAATAACTAATATACTAGAACCGCTTTTATTCTAGTTGAATTTCATTAGATACTCAAACAAATGGAATGGAATATATGTGTGAAAAAATGATAATATTTTCAAAAAATATTGTTTTTCGTATAAATTATAAGCTAACTAAGACAATTTTTTTTAAATTATTATATTTAGTAAAAATTATCTTGTTCCCTAGCTTTCCAAAGGATCGAAAGAAAATAGCGCTATGGGAAGCTGCAATCAATAGGCCTGATTGGAAAGCCAATATTGTATATATATATACATTTGTTCAAAACATTTCAAAGAATAACTCTTCTATGTATCGCCAGATGACGCAAGAAAATTTTACGAAAATGCTGTTCCAACTGAATTTTTTACTTTAGTAAGAAGTGAATTGAAAAATAAAGTAAAGGATTAGTATTTTCATTTTGTGCTAACAATTAATTGCATTTAAATAGATTAGAGAAAACTCGTTAACTGCGGTGAAACTCAACAACAACGTGGCTTGGCTCTCCACATACCAAAGGTCCACAGTCCCCCATAATACTGGTTAACAAATGAAGTTTTATTGAATTTGAAAAAAGGTAAATGTTAAATGGATGCTAAAAATTATACTACAGGGATACACTACAAAACACCTTCTTAAATAATATGATAATATATATAATTTAGTATCAAAAGCGTTAAAGAGATTTTTAAATGTAAATTTCTTTGACGGTTTAAACGTTCATTGTAAAGAAACGCATCCTCTAAATAATCACCAACTGCAATTGTTGAGAGCTGTGCTGGATAGATATTTTCATCTATTCGAGTAAGGTAAATAACAGTTATAAAAATTGTTTTTATTAGCTTAAATGGCACGAATTAACTCTAAATATTGAGCATTCGATTTTGAAAAAATGATTAATATCATAATTTAGACCATTCATTAAGTCCTATACAATGTGTCCTTACTTCTTATCTCTCTTCATTAAATTAGTGAGAAAGAAAAACTTATATTTGTATGTTTGTTGTTCTTTTCACTGTGAAAATAGTGTGTGATCTCTGTCTTTTATATCACAAATTGTATTTTTACCAACGTATTAATTTTACAACGGATTGAATGGAAAAATAATTGTTTTTGTACGAGTCCTTTTTCATAATTGGTTTTTCACTAGTCATTCCTGAGCGCTAATATTTTCTTTAGAATTATCTAAAATATGAATTTTATGATGCATGTATTTACCGAAATATTACAGGTTTAATTATGATAGTAGACCCGTGTTACTGCGTGGTTTGGGAAGGGTTAATAACTCAATTTTTTAAATTTGTAACTATGTTTCTCAAAAGACGAAAACATTTTCAGAGACGTGATAAGATCATTTGTTGGGACACTTGACGAAGAATATTTTCATATTAGGCAAGTCAAGGTTCTCTGTCCGTCCTCTTCAACTATCTGTCTTCCTCTAGCAACTGGTTGGATTGGCAAGCTTGCTGGCTTACTCACCAGAACGAAGAAATTATCCTCAAAATACTGAGTTGCTGTGATAATTGCAATTTTTATATTTGATCATAATCACCACGAATTCAACAACGCAATAGATTACTTTTTGAGATTGACGCCAGTCTACGCCCAGATGTGAACTACTCGATGTAATGAGAAAATAGAAGGCAAAATGTACAAGTGATTATGTCAAATATGAATATTCATATTTGAATCCACGTTCATATTCACATTATTTACTTTGCACAGTAAGAAAACATGACCATAGTTATAAGTAGAAACCCAAGCCAATTTTAATTGATTTATTTCTTTTTATTTTCACCTAATTATTGAGTAACATATTGTGAATATAACAAACACAAGTAGTCCAGTCGTTTATAATATAAATTAAACATAAATAGTTAATAAATATAAGATTAAATATAAATAATATTCTAAGTACGCCATACTCTTAATGTTTTAAAATCATTATCTTTGTAAACAAGACAAGGTTCGAACCCTCGATCAATTAATAAATATGCTATAGAGTTTTCTGGGCTAGTTTTGGATCCCATTGCAGGGTCCATCATTAGAGATAATGTCGCTGAATCGAGATGTCAGTCTCGGTGTTACGGTTAACTATTGGTCTGCAATACCATGTCCAATACCAGTACCGTACAGCGAAATTAGCCCTAATGATGGACCCTACAATGGGATTAGAGAGTCTCGTCACTAAAACAGCTTACCAAACAAGCTTATTTATAATTTTAATTGATTTTGCTGTTTTTTTAAAGATTTTTTTGCTTCATTTGAACAATCTACTAAACGTCTTAATAAATATATAGGTTACGCGGCACATTGCGCTATAGTAAATAGGTTAAATTAATGTATGTGTTATTATATGTAATATATAAACAAAGATATTGCTGATATTTCTGCGATCCGTGCTGCGTTACATTAATAATAACCTGATTTATAACGTAAAGCAAGTTTACAAAAAACCGTTACAATGGCATTAGTAAAGACTATCTAACATCATCACATATTGTGATCTGGATAGACGTCGTCTGATTGGTCCATTGTCATTCCATTTCCGGATGTTTACCTTTCATATGAGCGGAATATATTATTAAGTGTAGTTAAAAAGAAAGTTTCCGATCGAGAACACATAATAATAGCTTTTAAACAATCGCGTTCATCTAAGCCTTCCCGTCCTCTCATAATACGGACAACCAACACGGGTGAAAGAAACGGTACTTTAAGAAGCTGGCAATAGTCAAGTGAGGAGACAGATATAAAAATTATACCTTTATCACCTGATCTAGTGTACGAGTAGACCCAGGATCGGATTAAGAGAATTGGGATCTCAGATCTCCTCATAAAAAAATACGTATTTTTGTCAAGTTTAACCTACTAGTAGTTCAATTATGTTTGGAATCATGTTTTCAAATAATATTATTAGATATACATTGTTATATAGTCTCGCCGCTGGGCTTTCATTTGATGGCCGCACTTGATCGATATTTAGAAACAAAATTTTGTACTAGCTAACTGTTAATGGGTGTCCGTCCTGAGGAAATTACAGAAGAATCGAAAACAGTACATGTTAAATTATACAAACTTTTAAGTTTTCAATTAAAAATTATGTTCAACCACAATTATTGCTATAAATATCAACAATGTATTAAAAAATAAAGCGGTTTGTGTCTTGTCTAAAAATACAGTGTACCCAATTGTTACTGATGTGTGGCGTAAAATAATAATACATGATTATGTAAAGTAAATTACATTAATTGATAAAATGTTAATAATTCATATTTTAAAAATAACCGAAGTTTAAAAATATATCTATTTATGACAGAGTAAAGAATGAAGAAATAAGGAAATAATGTAAAGCTGATGTTAGTATAATGAGTACGATTAAGAAAGGATCACATAGGTGGTTTGGTCATATGGAACGGATGAATGAGGAGAGAATGGTAAGAAAGATATATGACGCAAGTGTTGATGGCACCAGAAATAGAGGACGTCCGCGGAAGACTTGGCACGACCAGGTAAACCAGATAATTATTTTTATATTATATTTATATTATAAAAATAGAATATATATATATATATTTTAAAATTAGCTATAAAGATTCGCTTAAACAAGCAAATGAGAGGTAAAAGAACTATCATATGTAATAAAAAAGTGAAAAAATTAAATTAAGAGAACAAATTAAACGAATCACTTAAAAAAAAACATACACATGAAAAAAAAAACCTAATACCGACAATAGAAAGTTCTGGGTTTGAGTCCCGGTAGTGCACATATGATTGCGATAGATTTTTTCTGTGCACGTTTTTAGTGAATTATCTAATTTGTTTTTGTAATATTTCATTAATTATTTATTTTAAATATAAATTAAATATATTAATTAGAAAGATATACATATAAAATCAATTTTATCGAAAAATATTGTTGTGCCACCGTGATTCGAACCTGGATCTCTTTCCTAAACGGGGAAGGTGCATTATCCAACTATGCTACAGCGGCACTATTTTTATCGACAATTTTTCGACCTTATATGTTACCTTTTTGATATCAATACATTTAATCGTTCCATCATTTGACAGAGCCATCTACCTTATTTTTACAGAATCTCAAATACCTTTGAGTGAATCTGATAGCAGACGCCAGAATTATCAATTCATTTTTATTAAATTTTGGACACATTGATACAACTTTATTATTAGGAGAACACATTCTTATTGTGAAGTTGTAATTATTCAGAACAATTACAACTTCACAATAAGAATGTGTTCTCCTAATAATTATTTATTCTTGTTGAACCTATACCCTTGGCGACATTCCGGTTAAGATTAAGGCGCCCAGGTCGTAATCCTGCCCTGAGCAGAGCCAACACAGATCGATGGAGATTGAGTTCATTCGTATCACAGCCGCGATCTTCCTAAGGCTAACCCTATAAGTCGATTACATGAATTTTCCTGGCTATCTATTTCGCTGATCTTTGCAATTCAATAGTTTGAGGCTCAATGAGGTCGGTGGTTACTTGCCAGTTTCGCGAGTTGGAATTCAGTAAAAGTCTATGGTACCTAGCTGCCTACTATAATACATACATACATCAAATGTTGCAATTCTAACGGAAGCGAAAAACCACGTCTACTAATCTATTGGATACTCGTTGGATTACTATCCGGTGTTGGTAGAGTTGATATTGACGATTTCGCTGTTTTAATTTCAAAAATATTATTTTAAACGTTATACTTTGCGGTTATTTTTAATACCTACTCATGTTATACCTTATAAAAACGTAACATTTAAATTCAAGACGCATCAAGCTTCGTCATATGCTGTATACCGGTCCATGGCCGGGATTCAAATCTAGTTATATTTTAAAATACACAGAAAGTATGTTGGATTTTAAATGAAAGCCATTGTTATCGTGTTAAAGTATGCATTTATTTTCGAAATGATTTTAATAGTTATTTTTGCCGACTTTCGAACAATATTTTATATCGATTGCAATCAATATAATATGATACATACCTATATATATATATATATCGTTGAAGAAGGTTGGATCGACCAGGGAGAAAGGGAATGCTATACGTAGGGTCCTAGAATACAACTGAGCAAAATTTGTTTTAAATTAGTCAAATTAGAAATGTATAGAGAATGAACACATTCAATTTTATGTAGGTCTACATATATTTATTATTTTATTTATATAGATGTTGTATGCATGCACTTTCACATTAACATAATAAATTACATATACATACTTTCTTCGATTTGAATATATCCATGTATGTCAAATGAAATCCGAATTGAGTTCAATTCTACGAAACCTATTTACTAATTAGTAGGTATCTACATTTTTTAAAACTTTTTTTGAATTGAATAAATTTCTGTAATATATTATAATTCATATCTTTCGCGAATCGCTTTCCGGTACTTAATTATCACATCATGTCAAATGTCAATAGTTATATAATATTATATGTGATCAGTGTATGAACAAGGGGGTTGGAAAAATACGAGAAAAATATGGGGGGGGGCAGAGGGACCAACCAGAACCAAGAAGAGACACGACAGTTGCTCCTTTAGGTATCTGGATTTTCTTCTTTCACTGGATCCACAGGTCTTCTGACTCTCGATGAAACCATACCTCTATGCAAAGTGGGATGATACGCACTATGCACAATAGCAGGATGAAACACTAATCGGCACTGTAGTGAAAAACCGATTACACGATAGTCAAGATATATAGACTTCGGCTCGTACAGCGAGAAACCGAACACATTAACATTATACCATCAGCCTCACACAGCAGGACCAATAAATAATTCGTTTCCACATGGCAGGAAGAACTTGGCGGCAGTCAACACACCAAATGCTAAACGAAAACCAGATCACACTCCTCAATTGGTCTAAAACCAAGGAGAACAAAACCACAGAAAAATGTCGTATTCTGGGTATAGTGAGTGTGGTAATAGGTAGGTAATAGAAATGAACCCTTCTATATGTCCTATTCTCATGCACGCTAAACTCGAAGGTAGTCTTTATCTTTTTTATGTGATGACATATTTAATTTTATCACAATCATTTAAAAAAATTGTGTATTTATTATGTAAGGCTACAGATTCTCATTAATATAATATTTTCAAAAGTATGTATATAATATAGCAATATTTAGAGCACATTGAATAACGTATTTTGTAGTTTATGGAGGCCATTGCTACCAACGCACTACGCTAGTAATTATGTATCATAAGATTTCGTAAAACGGAAAATAGATCTGCATTAATGCATTAATTAATACACAGTGGCCCAAAAGATATTAGACCTTTATTAAACGGATAATCCCTTTACTTTTTATATATTCACATTTAATTTTTGTAAACAAAAATAAATTTTAATTAGTTTTTTAAAACATGTCCTTCAAATGGCCACCATAAGTCCCGATGCCATTCTGCTATAACAGTTAGCGCGTTTACTGTCACATGTTTCAAGAAGTAAGAACCGATAAATCTTTCTGCACTTACACGGCACCTAACCGTTAGGTACTCTTACGGAGGTACAACTCACGTTGGGTTTTCCGTCCTCCAAAATCGCGTTGTAAAATTGTAAAAAGTTATTCGAATTTTAAATGGCCTAGTAACATTCGGGCTACGTTGAATAACGTTTTGAAACAAAAGTTCACTGAAAGAAAAATGTTACAATAGTGCAATTTTAAATGCATGTATCTATTGTTTTTGATTTTAACTTTGAAGCACATTTATAAATATCATTTAGAGGAAAATAATTTGCCAGCAATAAAATTGATATAATAGTAATCTAACAAGGATATTCAGCGCCCTTGAAGTGAAAGTTTTTACAAAAATGGGGCTATACAAATTATCCAATATTATTATTGCAGTGTAAAATCCTCACGGAAAATGTTCGTAACTAAATTCGAGTGACAGTTATGTGAAGGTAAAGTGACATCTATTGTTGACCGTAGTAACTATTTAATATATTGTATTTCAGACGGAACTTGATGTTGCAGCCGCTGGAGAGGGACGAAGATGCATCATTCTTCACATGGAGAGACCAGAACAAGACTCACGTGTCCGTGGTTTTGGCTCACTCTCTCGAAGATCTGGTGGACTCGGACACTCCGCAGAATGTGCTCAAGTTCCGTATTGGCTGCGACTTTGCCGACGGCGATGATATGGTTTGTACTCCTGCTAAGATTATTGTAAATTTTAATTGGTTATGTTTTTTGTACACAGATGTCGGGAGTATTAAGAACATGTGTTTAAATTGAATCAAGTAAAGTAAATACATATTTTTTATATGAAACGTTATAAAATATGCACTTAAATACTGTTAATTATGTTATTTAAATTACGCTTATTCTTAATTAAAAATGAAGAAATAATAGATGTCACAGTAACAGTAGGTATATTATAATACATACGTAAGTACTTAGTATGTAGTCGGAACTTTAAATTCTTTTTAACATAATCATAAATATTTATTTTATTATCATCACATATTAATATAATATATTAACATATTTATTAACAACAAATTATCATCATATAACACGCCTTCTGAAGGTTGATGCAATATTAGTGATGACGAAAAATGCTACTCTCGACCCATTGTGATTGATATTCCATAATATCAGTGATTGAAAACTGTGACTGTGATCACAGTTTCATTACTAATGCGCGTGCGCCGCACGATATCGCAATACACGAAATAAAAAAAGCATATTTTGTGTAAAAAACATATTCTAGCGTAAATAATTAATGTAAATCTAATTTTATATCATCGGAAAGAGAATTAAAATGTTTTAAAAAATATAAATTTATTTTTCGGGTTAAATTTTCAGCAAATATACGTAAAATGTTTTGTATGAATCTACTAGATGGCGCTGATCAAATTACAAAAAAAATGGTCGACGGTGCTGATTCAAGTGATAATCGATTTAAACAGCGGCGTCAGAAAAACAAAAGAATTTTTAACAAAAAAATGATTGAATCACGATATTCCTAGATATTAAATTACAGACAGTGAGTGTGATTCAAAGATATTAGTGATTGACTCACGGTTCGTGATTTTGAGCTCATTACTAGAAAATATTCTGTAGTTCACAGAGTCGTCTCAGTGCTCTAGGGCCCCACGATTCTGAGAGCCCCATGCTGTCGTAATACTAATGATGTATATTTTACAATAGTGCAGTGATGGCGAACCTTTTGGGCTCGGCGTGTCAAAAATTCGAAAATTCTAACTTAACTCACACAATTTTGTGAAAAATTTGAACGTTGTTGTCTGGTAGATGTCTGGTGGTAGGACACGTGTTCTTTGGTAATTCTGATATTAGTAAAATTTGCCGTATCACTTCTAACACGCGTGTCTTAGGTTAGCCATTATTGGAATAGTGGATAATTATAATGTTTGATCTCTCAAGCTGGTAGGGTTCAGCGCATTGCTTTGGTCAGAGCTTGCAATACTGACGATAGGCCCAGCAGTAGCGGTCTTTCATTCTGCGAAGTCTAAAAGCATGTATAAAAAAAAGTTAAAATAAACAATTAAATATTGTGTCCTTCTTTGTTAAAAATTACATATTATACCTACCTACTAACAATGAAAACCTATGAGCCTAAAAGATGGCAGTGATTGATGTAAATAATAAAATTGAATAGAAAATCTATAATAATGACATATCCCTCTTGCCTCTAATAAGTATTACTTCTTCAACAGATATCTGCATTTCTCTCTGTAACGGTTTATGTGGAAGACGTGAACGATCACTCTCCCAAATTCTTGGATGCTCCTTACCAACTCACCGTGGACGAACTGACTCCTGCTGGTAAGGGTACTTAGATATACTATGCTTTCGTGATTGGAAAATATCCTTAATGATTGAATCTATTTATATTTTGATGAGATATAACAAATATAACTACAAATTATGTTTTCTGTGTGTTACGTTGCTGAATTTTATGTAAGAATTAACAAGTTATAATAATACTATTCAACGATCATTTGAGGGTCATCCCATTTTTTGCAATGTAGCGTGAATGTAGCTATGTATAAAAAATACACCTTTTCATTATTGGTAACTCAGAACCCATATACTGTATTACGATAATACAAATTTTTAGGATAAGCTTAACCAGCTCATTGGGTTAGAAAAAACATTTAAAAAGCTATGCAAATTTTTTTTATAAATTTTCCACATTTAATGCAATTGAATACTTGATTTAGTTCGAAACCATCGATAGTTAGCTGATGTATTAGAGATATTCAACAATAAATAGACTTTAACACTTATATTGTATTGTAAGCTTACAAGTCAAGCCGAAAGGTAGCGTTGGTAGTCATCTTGGAAATGATATTTAGAATCGGTAATAATTTACATGAATTCTTCGCCAAATTTTTGCGATTCAAATAATGTTATTTTGAATTTTCTTCGATTGGTGATACTGTTGGTAAACCTGATACGAATATATCCATATTTACAAAAATATTTGTGAGATCAAAATTTGTCAAATTATTCAAACTAGAATCCCTCATAGTTGATTCTTAGAGTTGATACAATACACACAAATAAATTATATTTTTGTATACACTTGATGTTATTCACAAGACAGGGCCACGTACATCAAAGATATCGACAAATATTTAATATATTTACATAAACGTTTATTAAATAAATGTAAATATTTATTTTTCTTTGAAATTATTATTAAGTATTGAAATAATAATAGTATTTCTAAAATTATTTCTTTGGATTAAAAAGATTCAAAGCATTGTATATATACATATTTATGATCTCATTATGAATATTCTCAAATACCCTCCCGATCATTTACTGTATCTTAAAAGTCGTGTTTTGATTACTACTTTATAACATTCAACGTTTCGTCTATTGCAATGTACTCAGGTAAAGGAGAGTTGGAACCGATTACCTATGCCCTCATAGAATCATAGAAATATTAATATTTCTTGCCGTTTGGAACAACAAGATATCTACCATCTTACTGACTAAAAAGTAATTTTTGTACCGATTCGATTAATCTGCAACCCGGCAAATATAACTCCAGATAATTGAGAGTCTACTCTATTATTTATTAAAATAATAAAATTTAATTATTTCCGGATATATTACTAAGCAGTGTCCATTCTAAGAGTGGTCATAAATAAATGTATAGTTTCCTTTGATGAATGTAAAACATCGCTAACTTTAATATATTATAGTATGAAAGCATTTCGCTTGATTGGTCATAAAATTTCATACGCATCAGAACGGTCATTTCGTCAGAGCTGCGAGGGTTGGAGTCCAGGGTCACCAGTCTCCGTTTTACTACCGAAATAATATTTATGAAATCCGGCAAACAGTTTTATGACAATATGAACTTTCGTATACCTAATTCATGCATCATAGAACAAGAACAACCAAAATATAACTAGAGCATTCACGGAATTGCAACGAGCTTCTTAGTGACAACTGCAAATGACTAGTGATTAAATATGTAAAAAAAATGCAAAGAAATTGTTGCTACTATTTTTATTAGATTGGTTTTATCGTGTAAGATTATAGAAAATTAGCAAATGAAATTGATGTTATCGGGCTGTACATAGTTATGTAGGAATGAGACTGAAAGTAGTGCAGAATATAGAAATCGTCCAGCTGAGATGGATGACTAAATGAAAACTGGGATGGGAATTCAATGGTTCAGCTGAATTCTTCCACTTCGAGAAAATACCGTACAACTTAGATGTTCGTAATTATAAGAATGGAATCGAATGCGAATTGTGGATAGTCACTGAAATAATACTGAAACGAGTTAAAACACTCGATGTGGATCATTACACGACTACTGAAAATAAGCAGAGATTATATGGTTATTAATAAAAATGTATTGATTCAGATGTGAGACGAAAAATAAATCATTAGAGCGATGATTTATTTAAAATATTTTTGGCATATAATGAGACATCCAAAAAAATATCAGACTCTCTTGCTACCAGAAGAGACGAATCTAAGGAAATTGTTCAGGAAGCACGCAGATCAATTACTTCAACCTGAAACACAAAAAAATATACATTAATTTTAATTACTTACTTTAACAGCATAAATAATCGTGATTCACTAACATAATATGAAGCATATGAAACTAATTATAAAAATCTACAGAAATATGCAAGCACATAAGTAATGCAGTACTTACCATCACGCCGTTTATCCGCGGGGGGAAGGCAGAAAGGATAGAGCGCCACACTCCTGTCCTGACACACAATTCTCGCCTCATACATATTCACACATCTTCTCATACAAGCTCGCCGATTGTTGAGGCTCCTAACAGAACCATCCTCCATTATCTGCTTTACCTGGTCGTGCCAAGTCTTCCGCAGACGTCCTTTATTTCTGGTGACATCAAGACGTGCGTCATATATCTTTCTTACCATTTCTCCTCATTCATCCTTTCCATATGACCAAATCACCTAAGTGATCCTTTTTTAATCTTACTCATACTAACGTCAGCTTTATATTATTTTCTTATTTCTTCATTCTTCACTCTGTCATAAATAGATTTGCAACATATACGCCTAAACGATCTCATTTCCGCTGCATGCAGTCTACTTTCGTTCCTCTTCTGCCGTTTTTATCAAACATACTTTTCAAATACACAAACCCATTTACTTGTTCTAAACATTCATTACCTACAAGTATTTTGCACGGTGTCTTGCTTTCTTTCTTCTCGTGTACCATTACTTTTGACTTGTTGATATTCATAATAAGGTCGCTTTCCTTGCATACATGGTACATTCTACTCACTAGACTTTGTATTTCTTGTTCATTATTCGCTATTAGTACTGGATTATTGGCGTACAATAAACAGCATATCCATTTTTGCTCCTACATTCAGGAGATTTTGATTCTACAGTTCTTTCACAGAGTTATCTATATACAAGTTGAACAGCCATTTAGAAATTACACAACCCTGCTTGACACCCTTTATAATGTCAAACCATGGTGTGAATGTTCCAGTGATTCTTACAAACACAGAACTTCCTTCATATATCGG
This sequence comes from Eubasilissa splendida, assembly GCA_031772225.1. Taxonomy (NCBI): domain Eukaryota; kingdom Metazoa; phylum Arthropoda; class Insecta; order Trichoptera; family Phryganeidae; genus Eubasilissa; species Eubasilissa splendida. The sequence continues at coordinate 8,272,552 of CM062857.1, read as the reverse complement.
TTGGTACATAATCTCGTAATTTACAGTATAAAATAACATAACATTAGTAGAACAAGGCGAAAACTGGTGGGAGAAAGGATGGGAATATTGAAACTATGGTTAAGATAGAGGGAGAGCAAGGAGATGCGTTTGCAGGTAAAATTATTGGCTAAAATTAACAATGTATTGGTTCATAAAAAAGATTATTTTAGTGCAGTAAGGACAATACTGAAAACGTTAATTTCTGTTAAATTCTGATTATGGTATTTAGACGAACGGTGAATGAATGAATTTTGTGCATAAAGGGTTCTACTTCTAGGAATGTAGAAGAGGGCGGTCTGTCAGATCGATCTGGATGGAATGTGGAAATTTATTACTTTTAATTCTTTGGGACAGTTTATTTTTAGAAGTAATTGAAAAATTTACAAAAATCACATTTTTGTCCACTAAAAATATCCCCAGGGCCGGGAATATCTTAATAGACCTTTCGAAATATTGAATTTTGTACTGATTTATTAAGACAAGAATTTTGTACTTATCTATTGTTATATAACATTATATTATGACATTTGTTAAAACCTCTGGCATTAGCGCTGGATGAGGAATTAATAAAAAAAAATTGATGTATCAAATGGAAATATAACAGAATACAAGTTAAAAATTTGTTATTAATGTATTCGATTGTTATGGTTTTTATTATAAATTTTTAGTTGATTATTTAATAATAATCTTATAATTAAATTAAAAATAATTTAATGCTTTTTGTTTTTTTTTATAATTCCTTAGAGTCGACGATATTACATGCGGCTAGACCGCCAAATCTACTACTAAAAGTGCATCAGCGATGATACCTTTGACACTTTTACTAACTACCTTATTGTAATAAACATCATGGGTGTTTTATATTAATACATGAATTAAAAAGATAAAAAATATGATTAAAAACCCTCTTAATGATTTTTGTGTTGCGATACCTCTTTAAAATTATTATATTATATTACATTTTAATTAAAGTACAGCAATGTATAATTAAGTAAAAATATTGATGTAAAATTGTATAACAATGAAAATTATTTTACAAATTTTGTAAATCATAACATTATACATATTTTAAAAAATATAATGAAGTATAATTAAATATAATGATGTAAAACCACACATTTTTTTTATTATTCAAGTACATTTTATATTTAAACGTAACAAAACAATTTTCAGGACTGACAATTTTCCGCGGCATATCGGCCCTTGACCGCGACAAGCCCAACACCCCCAACTCAGATGTGCAGTATTCCCTGTCAGGGGGCGCGGGGCACTTCTCCCTGGAGAGCTCCCACCGCCCTGGTCTGCTGCTGGCGAAGGGGCTGGACTACGACAGCGGCGACCACAACTACACCCTCGTCATCACGGCCACGGTGAGTAATCTTTCAATCGACACATTTTACAGGTTGTGCAAATGATCAATTTAATTACATGTAATGTGACTCGTATCGCAGGACCGCGGCTCGCCTCCTCGCAGCACCAACACCACTGTGATGGTCATGGTACAAGACAACGATGATCTCGGTCCCCGCTTCACGCAGGATGTCTACAGGACGAACATCACGGAGTTTTATCCTCTTTCGGTAATTATTCATTATATTTCGGTATCTAGCTTTAGGTGTTTAATTTTCACGGGAATAGATTGCATTGTAATAAATTGAATTCAATATGAGACTAATAAGTTTTAATAAAATTTCATCTTAAATTATTTTGATCAATTCACTAAATATTTCTGCGCATGTAAGTAGTAAACGAAACCAAAGACGCATACTCCAGGAGCGTGCAGTGCATAGAAGCAAAAAAGCTGTACATTTTAGGGAACAAATATATATTAAATAATACCTATATAAGTATTGTTACGCGCTGGCACCGGTGGATCGAACGCCAGCGCATCACGCCACCGGCTAGACACAGGCTGTGAGTAATGTGTGTGTGGTGTCGGTATGCCTGACTCGGATGGATGGAATGGTCTCAAACAATAACAACCCTGATTTACACATTAATTACACTTTAATAACATTAAACATAACAATCCCGACATTGTAAGCACGTTAATTGTCTTAGACATCTTCTTTCTTCAAGTTAAACTCTCCTGTCCATTTACTTGAGTTTTACCCATGGGGTGAAGTAAGCAACAAATGCCAGGCTGCCATGGGTGACATCGCAGCCTTCTACGCCCCCGTACCAGAAATTATCTCTTCCTCCAGAAGGTTACCCCGTTGCCACCTTGTCACTGTGGAGTCTATCGAGCTCGTCCGTCTGCTATCGCTCTGTGCGGCCTCTTCGCAGATTGCAGAGGAGTCTCCTCAAATCCCGCTGATGGATCAGACCCATTTTAAATCTTTGAATCCACCGCGGGAGAAAACCCTCTTTTTTTATTTAGATCGTCGCCATTTTTCGCGCACCTCGCACCACCGCCGCTTGCGCGCATATCCCCCCTTCTTCTCCAGCCTTCTGTCTCCTCGACCGCGTCTAATCGATCGGTAAGCAGCGCTCTGGGTCGCTGCGCATTTTTTTTGAAATCTTACAATATATTATAAGCGGTCGATTTATTACAATTACGCTAGAATGCATTTTTTTTGAAATGTCACAATATATTATAAACGGTCGATTTATTACAATTACGCTAGAACGCATTTTTTTTGAAATGTCACAATATATTATAAACGGTCGATTTATTACAATTGCGCTAGAAAGCATTTTTTTTGAAATGTCACAATATATTATAAGCGGTCGATTTATTACAATTACGTTAGAACGCATTTTTTTTGAAATGTCACAATATTTAAGCGGTCGATTTATTACAATTACGCTAGAACGCATTTTTTTTGAAATGTCACAATATATTATAAACGGTCGATTTATTACAATTACGCTAGAAAGCATTTTTTTTGAAATGTCACAATATATTATAAGCAGTCGATTTATTACAATTACGCTAGAACGCATTTTTTTTGAAATGTCACAATATATTATAAACGGTCGATTTATTACAATTACGCTAGAACGCATTTTTTTTGAAATGTCACAATATATTATAAACGGTCGATTTATTACAATTACGCTAGAACGCATTTTTTTTGAAATGTCACAATATATTATAAACGGTCGATTTATTACAATTACGCTAGTTGTAAAAGTAGAATCATTAATTGCTTTGTTCTAAAACTACCACGACTATCCCGCCCCCGCGGTCGGCGCTAGTGTCCTCTTATACATAATATATTTCTACTAAAATTGCTATCCTCTGTTTTTAAGCTATCGTTCTACTGAAGCCATACATTTGGCTATCTACTGAATTGAAAACTCAATTCAGCTGATTCATTTTGTACGGAGTCTTTACTTGTGCCGTTTCTTAACAGTATAACATTTGAAAGGTATTCAGCTTGGCTTACAGATGCGTTCAAATCATTGAAGCATATAATTTCTCTTTTAATAATTCGCAAATTTTACTATCTTACTGTTATTAACGTGTTGTTTCCATGATCGTACTTTGCATTCGAGTTGCATGATGAATTTATTTTTGATTTGGGAAAAACTAAAAGCAAACCGGCAGAACTATTTAATAAAAATAATGATTAGATTTAGTTATTAGGTAAGTGATGGATTTTCAAACAGTAAAATAATCACGTTCAATCATAAAAATAGATTTATATTGAATTTTATGTATATGAAAGATGGTAAAGACGTTTAAACTTAGCAGTAAATAGTATTCAAAAATTACAAATAAATAAATTATAGGATTGCATAAACGATGAATAATTTTAGTATATAGTACGTACATATATTATATTTGATTATATAATATCATTAGTAATATCATAATCTAAATCTATACCTACTGCACGTCACTGACACACTTACGAAGGTAAGTATAAACTTTGGCAAATTCTTATTAAAATTTTAACAGTTAACAGTTTAAAAGTTAAAAAGCTGGAATTTTTTATATTCCAATACTAAATGTGAATTAAGTACTTGATAAGATATTTACTTCTTGATACCGAGATTTGAGAATACCATCAAGTCAAGCCCTTAGATTATTTTTTTAGCGGTAAATTGCAGACATTATCTTTTCTTTCGGGATTTCATTAACCACCTTAGTTACTTAAATCTTACTAAGTTACTGATGTTCGTGAAGACATCGCATATCTATTAGAATGTTTCTGTTGTTCAGCGATTTACGGTAATATATATACATACATAATATAAGTTCGGTTTACCAATTGCGAGTAAAATTAGAAGGTGTGACTTAATCGTTTTTTGTCTTTCGCAAATTCTTGATAGCACTTGTTGTATCTTGAAAAAATATTTAATTTAATATTTTTGTTACCAGAATATTATGTTTTTGGTCTTTCCAGCTCACCCACTACACGTACAATAGACTCTTTTTAGAATATTTCAATTGTACCACGAAATATATTTCTAAGCATCTTCATCTAGTTTCGAGAATCTAAAACTTATCACTTCTATACGACAAAATAATTTATTTTATTTTCCAAGGCAACAATAAAATAAACCTTTCCGCGGATCTTTTAATTCCATTACTTGATGTTGTGTTCCATGTTAACTCGAGAACAGCCGGAGAAAGGCGGTAAAATACGCCCATACATATCTTGGCGAATACAAGCCAAATGTTCACTATGAGGTCTTTCAACTACTTCCACAAATGGAATAAAAGATGTTGAATTTCTGCCTATAAAAAAATTCGGAGGTTTTTCACAACACTTTTTTTTTTTTTTTTTTTAACTTATCTGTGTTTTACTGAATATGAAACGTTAAAAAATATAAACTATTTTCATGTATGTATTTACTATTTAGGAGAATCTGTTCGTCGCCCAACGGAGTTGAATGAGAGCATAGAGCAATGGAGAAACGCTATCAATTCTATCACACGAAAGTGTGAATTTATGCATAAAAAAATGGCAATTTTAGTTAAGTTTTTATATAAATAAAGGATATAAATATATAAATTTTTCGACATTAGCGGGTTATTTCAAGTAATATTATCTATCATAAATATCCGATTAATTATTTTCACTTAAAAACAAACATTGCTACCTATATTAACTGAAAAGTTTATTTAAATTTAGGCAATTCAATTTTGTATTACCTCTTTTTAAGATAAATATATATAATTCATATACAGAGATAATAATAAAAATGCAAATAAAACATTTTACAAAATAAGCATAACAAATTTAAATACTATATATTCTGCAAGAATTAGACGTTAGGTAATCATCATTTGTGTTAAAATTCACGCATATCAATTTTTATTTTTATTTTATTCATGGGCAATACAAAAAATATGATCTGAATACTTAAAAATATTTTAAGTGTAGGATAGTTAATTGTCTGACTAAATTATTTTCATTGTCATTGGCAAGGCACGCCCATGGACGCGAACTAACTCTAGCGTATCATATAATACGTTTACTTGAAGAAAATTTAACTTAGTCAGGGTGTAGATAAACCAATATGGATGTAGGTAATTTGTGAGTTATCTAGCAGTCTGGGATATATATATTATTTAGGTGAAAAAATGTTTCACAAATTGTTTAAATAGTTATCTTACAATTTAGTCGCCGTATCGATTAATATATATTTCTTTATTGCTCGGCTTACAGATATCGTACTGTATTAACATATAGCTTACAGCTTTAACAGATACATTTTCAATACTCTGAAGTAAACAGAATCAGAATCTGTTAAACCGTTGAGAGTGAAAAGGTAGGCGGAGAGACGTTGTCTTAAATATATATAGAGATAAATAACGTAGACGAACACTACACATTCTCTATGTTAAAATATTATTTGTTTACTGGAAACATGTTACAATTGATTAAGAGTTTGTCCATCTGATTTCACTTAACTACAAATAAAATAAGTGATCGTGAGCTTCTTTTCTCAGGGTTCACGGATTCACGAAGAATTACTTTTCTTCCCTTCCATCGCTGCCTTCGATCAGGACAGAGGACTGAACACCCTCCTTCGCTATGACCTCATCTCGGGAAACGAGCGACATCTCTTTTCCTTAGACCCAAATAATGGTAGTTTCTTTCTCACAAGAGAGATTGATCTGGATGCTGAGAAAAATTTGCCAGGTACTAGATAAATATTGTTATTTTACATTTTTATAACGTGCGTAATGTAATTTTTTTTTAAAAATGCATCATGTTTAATTTAATCCTTTTCAGGAAACACTTTCACCCTTCAGATTCAGGCATCACAAGTGGACAACCCCTTGAAAACAGCTGTTGCCAGGATAGAAATTGAAGTGTTGGATCTGAACGATAACCTACCAGAATTTGAAGTCGACTTTTACAACATCAGTATTGTGGAGAACCTTCCTAATGGTAAGGAACAAATTTATTTCAAATCATTCAGTTTTTTGTTGTGACACGTGATGCTCAATTTCAGTGCTTCATAAAATAACTTAATTTTTATCTATAATTATCATGTTTTAGGATTTAGTGTGCTACAGGTTATGGCATCAGATAAGGACCAGGGAGAAAATGGTGAGTTTCTGTACCAATTGCAAGATCCCCAAGGAGCCTTCTCAATAGACCCTCGATCTGGCTGGCTAACAGTCAGAGACCAGGTACATTTTTTTTTCATTTTGAACCGAAGTTTTAATATTACAATGTTGATCTTATTTGATTCTCGAATTTCTTTATATTTCAGAGTGTTTTAGATCGCGAACAACATTCATCTTTAAAAATGAAAGTATTTGCTAAAGAAAAAAAAGAAAGTGTCGTAGGAAAATTTTCACAAAATCAAAGACATCCGAAGAGCCGAAGGCATCCTCAGTCTTCACCTAATTCCCGAGACAAAATTTCTACGAAACCCGAAGATAGAGTTAGTAATAATGCCAGAGATAAGACCACTTATGTTTTTCCGGATAGAGCAGGTGTGGGAGATCACGTGCTTATTGCTCCAAATACCAGTGAACTTGTATCATTCGTTAACGTGGAAGTAACACTTTTGGATGCCAATGATAATAATCCAGTATTTTTGCCCAGTAATCTGTACGAGTTCAGTATAAAATCAACTGCCAAGGTGGGAGATTTGATTGGAAAGGTGAGAGCTGTGGATCCAGATCTGGGCAGGAATGGTATGGTGCTGTATGACTTACAAAGGAGCAGTAATCTTACTGTGACGTCACCTTTCTTACTGGAGCCGCAAACCGGGGCTCTGAAGGTGGCAGAGACCCCATTGCCGGAAGGAAGGCATGCTCTGTTCCTGGAGGCAGCTGATCAGCCCGCCAACCCCAGTGAGCGGAGATTTTCTCTAGCTGTTGTGTCTGTGGAAGTCATGCATTCAAATAAAGGTAATAAAAGTTATTTTACTTAAATAAAAGGCTGAAAATAATATTTTTTAATTCATTGAAAATCTTACACATTATTTTTCATTTAGGTCACAAACCGACTGTCCCCGACTTTATCGGAGCCCCTTACGAATTTTGGGTAGGGGCTAATGTTGGAGTCGGGACAAGTATTGGACAAGTTAGACTCAATGATGCCATGGATAAGGACAACGTTGTGTATGATCTATTGCACAGCTATCACGAAGGAGGTACAATTGAAATAATTTATATATTTTGTAGTGATGGTAAACCGTTATGTGACTATGATTGAAACGATGATTGGTAACTAAGATTTAACTGTTCGAGGTTTATTTTATAGTGGACCATTTATTGATCTAAGAATTATGTTAATCAATTACCAATCATAATTACAATTGAACATTATCACAGTTAATTACAGTAATGGTATAAATAATGCCTTTAATAACAATTTAACCATCACAAATATTTTGACCAAGATACTATTACTTTTATACAATATATAGCTATTATACATTTTTATGTATTAAATAATATTATTTATCGAATATTAATGATTGATCTAAGATATCAGTAACTGGCGGTTCATGCTTGGTGTTGCCAGGGATTAAAGGATTCATATTTAGTAATAATAAAATATTATATTATATAATCTAGGGTATTAGTTTTGCGCAGCCCGTAAAGTTTAATGAGGTATGCAAAACATGGTCCAGACAGAAAGATAGTGAGATGTCTGAGGGAGTGTGGAAATGATGGCGTCTACATTTATACCGGGATGAAAGGGTTTTTCCTGTTTTGGTTAGTTTAGATCTGTCAAATAGTATAGGATTGTGTAGAAAACAGACGAATATACGACACATTCCATTTAAATATATAGATACAAGTGACGCGCACTAGGCATGAACTAGATTATTTTCATTACATGATCTACGTTGGAAAGCACCGCCCGCTACTGAAAAATATAAATATTTTCTGTACACATCCAAGACATTTATTATTATACCATTGTTCTAAACTATTCAATGACTTGCAGTACCTTTTGCCGTGGAAGAACGGAGTGGTACCATTACGGTGGTGGACGAGCCGGCGCGCTACGGCCGACAGCTGTATGACTTCGAGGCTGTGGTTAGCCGCGCTGGAGAAGCCCCCGGGGGTACCACCCTCATCACCAACGTCACCATCCATGTAGTGGATCCAGAAGACGAGAGAGGAGTTCTCATGAAGTAATTCATATCTCTTCTTATAATATAGAAATCATAAATGATTTATGTATTGTGAATAAATATGCAAAAAGTAAACGAGGTTGTGTTAAAGGCACTTTATTTAATGACCTCATGGGAATCCATGGCCGTAGTAACTACAGAGCGCCATTGATATCACCAGCCTTCTGAGCATTTGCCTACCGATTGCCGATTTTGACTCGATTCTGTTGATTTGTGTATATTAAAATAAATCATTTCAGATATTACATACATTGTAATATATATAATATTATATAAATTGTGATGGGAACTTATTCTGGCAGTTTATATATAAATAACTTTATTTAAGGATACGAATATTGTGATATACATATTTACAATCCACAAAATTTATTTGAAATAATTTAAATAAAATTATTATAAAGTTAAAATACTTTGAAATCTTCATGTACTTGTCGACTTTACTCGCTTTTCGTAATAAAACGTCTTCAGTATTGAATAATCTCACACAAATAAAATTTCAAGTCCACATATTGTATACAATATTTTTCTTTTTGAAAAAAAAGTATTACATGATACTTTAATAATCTATTCAAATAAGGTTTATTCATATTTATTAACCGTTAAGCATACATTTTGAATTATCTTTCGTAACACATTAATTGTTTGTTTGTTTTTAGGGGAGCTTCTAATTCACCGATTGAATTTCACGTAAAGGAAAATCTTGCTGGTGCCATAATCGGACAATTGTTGTATCAAAACCATTCACATTTTGTTCTAAACTCGTCTTCAAAAAGCATTCGATTTATTATAGCTAATCAGCAGGACGTTACGGATGATATTGCAATAGGTAAATATATAATATTTTTAATGAAAACCAGTGGCGTAACTATGCCAATGCAACCAATACAATGCATTGGGGCCCACGTTAGATAGGGGCTTCAAGAAGTTCGCCCCCTACAATCCATTCGGAATTGATATTTCAACGGAATTATCAAATTTTAGAAAATCGTTTCTCGCGTGTATTATGAAGTTCCTTTTGTTTACAGCATTACCGTGCTAATATTAGATACCAGACCATCGCTGTAAAGTGATAATCATCTTAAAGCGAAGCAAGTGTTTATATAGTTAAGTTTTTTTCATGAAGGTGGGATTATTATATGAGACAAGACTATTTTTTTCTAACTCTTTAATTGATAAACTAATACTAATCTTATATAGAATACTTATTTAGGGCCCTTTTCCAATGTGCACTGGGGCCAATTTTCGTACTTACGCCACTGATGAAAACACATTGTTGTTGTGAAGTTGCAATTTTTGAACAAAGTTATATGGTATTCTTTCATCTACAAGCGTGTATTACTCAAGGGTATTTAGGATTCATGATCTAAGTTGGAAAGCATCGCAACATTTTTTTAAAATGGAAAAATTATGTATCAATTGGAAAGAATATAAGATCAAAATTTGTCGGAAACGTGTTCGGTTGATATAGCGAAAATTGTAACGCGTTTCCCTGGATAGAAAAAGGTCCAGGTTCGAATACCGGTTGCAACCAAATATTTTTTCGATAGATATATTTTTCTAATTGATTAATTTAATTTGTGTTAAAAAATAAATGATACATTATATTGGGCAACTTTTCTTAAATCACAACTCATAATTTTTCAATGGTTAATAATATATCTTTAATAATATTCCAGGTCAAGATGGTACTCTCTATACTCAGAAAGGATTGGATAGAGAAAAAAGAGATATCTACAGACTCACAGTTATCGCTGAATACACTAAGGGAGCCGTGAGCGGAGCTGGTATATACCAAGTAACAATTGTTGTTGACGACGAAAATGATAATGCTCCTATCTTTAGTCAGCACTCATACGAAGGAAGCATACGAGAGAATTCTCCAATAAATAGCGAAGTTAATATGACTAACTTGGTCCTTGCACGCGACGCAGACATAGGAAACAACTCAGTTATTACTTATGAGATCTTTGGCGAGGGTCACACGTACTTTGATGTTGATAAATTATCGGGAAGAGTTTTTTACAAAGGAAGCATTTTAGATAGAGAAGAAAAAACTATCTACCGTTTGAGATTGGTTGCCAAAGATAAAGGAAACCTCAGTTCTGAAGCAAAACTAACCATTCACGTTGTCGACGAAAATGATAATTCTCCAGTTATCAAACGAATCATTGTCCCATCAGACGAGCACATCGAGGTGTTGGAGTACGACGACAGTGCTAGAATAAAGGTTGTTGAAGAGAAAAGATCGAATAATGGCTTTAGAATTATAGGTGCAAGAACACAAAGTAAAATTTTAGACTCAGTGGCTTCTTTCGGTCCACTTTTTTCAGTACCAGAAACAGTCGCTGTCGGAACAACTATTCTCAGACTAGCTGCCGAAGATCTCGACACTGGCACGAATGGAATGATCAAATTCTTTAGCAATTCTGAAGCCTTTCTTCCAAACGTTGCAGTTTTATCTGGACAACTTCATGCCAAACAATATTTTATTGTAAACGAACAAAACGGTGACGTTATCGTATCCAGAGTTCTTCCTCCCGAGTGTGAGTTCAGACTGAACATATCTGCTGAAGACGGTGGTGGTCTGCGTGACGACGTAAATGTCAGGATTTTTATTAAGGATATCAACGACCACTCTCCAGTTTTTAAAAAATCGTGGTATAATTTTGACGTTGAAGAAGCGGTATATTCTCGTACAGTTTTGGGAAAAATCGAAGCCACAGATGCCGATTACGGTAAAAATGCCAATGTGTCATATAGTATTGTTTCAAAAGAAAATTATTTACCTTTTGAGATATCTACCTTTAGTGGAGTTTTAAGTGTAAACGGAGAACTCGACAGAGAAAAACAAGAGTATTATAAATTTTCAGTAATGGCCAAGGATAACGGATTAGAAAAAAGGTTATCATCATCCGTAACAATCGAAGTGCACGTTTTAGATGTTAACGATAACGCTCCACAATTCTATGGATATGATGAGATTTTGGAATGGGCTCATCCCGAGGCTAAAGAATTATTCAACCATAACTATGAATCAGTCATGATGATTCCAGTTTACCACGCTAAATTATCAGAAAACAGTCCGGTTGGATCAGTAGTAGCAAAACTTTACGCCAACGATTCAGATTTTTCTGGTAACGGTAACGGTCTTCTTCTATTTGACATCCCAAGACGAAAAAATCTCGCTAATCTTTTTACTATCGACTCGAAGGATGGAACGGTCACGACTTCTGGTAAATTAGACTACGAGTCGCAGTCCATTCATAACATATCCGTGATAGCATCCGACTTAGGATCTCCTAGTCTCAGTTCCACAGCTTTAATAATGCTGAAAATAGCCGATATCCCTGAAGATTCAAAAAATTCTGATGGTCCCATTTTCGTCGAAAGATATTACGAAGTAGAAATTGAAGAAAACTCTCACACCCCAGTAGAACTTTTGACTTTAAATGTAACCGATTCTTATAAAGACAAAAAGTTGAGATTTTCTATTATAAGCGAGGATAAACACGAAATCAAAAGAATGTTTGTAGTAGATCCTAGAAATGGAACACTGTATTTGGTTAGGAGTCCAGACAGAGAGATCAGAGATATGTATGAGATAGTTGTACGAGCAGAGAAACCTAAACTGGGAAGAAACTTACCACACATGATATATCCTGTTCCCGAAGAGGAGTTAGAAGGATTAACAAAGTTTGAAGTTAAAGTTGTAGTTAAAATAAAGGATGTCAATGACAATGCTCCTAGATTCACAATTTTTGGTAGACCAATTGTTGCTGCAATACCAACTACTGCCAGTTTTGGATACGAGATTGTGAAACTACAGGTATGTTTTTACATATATATAATTTACTTCTTATTTCAGTTTTGAATTTAATTAAATCCCTAAACAACTTTTCGAAATTTTCTAACCACATAATTGAAACAAACCACTCTTTCGATAGTTATAAACTAAAATATCTCAACTTGGTACCTAATTAAGGACTAATAATAAACAATCTAGAAACCGTTGAAATACAAAAAACACTAATTAACAAGATAACATCCTCTAACACTTCACCATTACTGTCCATATTCGCATTAACGACCGAAATCTCCCCCCTCCTCCCAAGCCCCGCCCCATAAACCGAATATACTACAATACTTTGTTTACTTCAGTTATCACCTGATGATGAGAAGGACTTCACCTCTCAAAACTATGATAGTGACAATAACTGAACGTGTGTGTAGAACAAAGTTTAGTAGTGAAAATTAATCAAATTTTAATTAGACAGATTTATTTTGTAAAATCAAAGATAAAAGTTAAATTTATTTCTTAAAATTTCAATTGTCTTTTTACGGACAACAGATCAGATTACGATATTTGTTAAAAAAAACCTTATTTTTGTTACTGTGTTTGATATTTAGGCGAAGGATCCTGATTTTGGAAACAATGCAGCTGTGCGGTACCAGTTGCTGAATGATCACTCCCAGAGATTCTCCATAGATCCGCTTTCGGGGCAAGTGAGAGCGGCGGCGCCCTTCACGGCTGATGCAGGCCGAGTATTCGGGTTCGATGTCAAGGCCACCGATCGAGCAGGGGCTGACGATGGCAAATCTGCCATTGCTAACGTATTTGTGAGTAACTTCTTGACTGTTGACGACTCTTCACTCCCGCGTAGTGGAAGCAGGTTAATGGTTCTGTCATGTGCAGGTGTACGTGCTGGATGAGCGACGACAGGTGGTGGTGGTAGTGAATGGTGCTCCGTTGGAAGTGCAGGCGGCTGAATCTAACATCACCGCTGTTCTGGGGACTGCAACTGGACTGGACATCAGGGTCCGTCGGCTAGAACCGCACTTGGAAGAGGGACAGAAGTCAGTTATTCATCTTGTATCTTATTATTTAGACCACAGTTTTATTTGAAAACTTCTTATAGTAAAATTATTCTCTTTGATCGTGTTCAATGTGAATCTATCTTTTAACAATTTCAATATTATAGTACTATTGTATGGAAGTATTGTAATTATTATATATTTACTAAGAATATGTAAAATATATCACTTAAAAAGATACGTAGAAAAAAAACTATGGACGGAAAAGATATATTTTATTTACCACCAGTATTAGAACTCAGAGCGTTATATTTCTTGTAAACTATGTCATCAATAATGCCTATGTAATCATTAATTTTTCATCTGATTTCAATATGTATATCTTACATTTTATGGGGACATTTTTTCCTCTTGGACGCAAACATCATTTTAATTCCTTACAATATTTTTCTATTTAATTAATTTTTAATAGAACCTGCTAGATGGCGCTAGGATTTCAAGTCCATTATTATTAAATAGAAAATATGAAGTGAACTAAATAAATGTAATTGTAATTACTAATAATTGTAATACTGTTATATAGAAGAGTTATATAAAATATGTTTTATTTCATTACTGTCAACTTAAAAAAAACCGTAGTTTTATTTGTAATTTTAATGTTATATTTTACAAACATAAACAAAATGTGTTTTATTTACATTTCAGAACTAATATGTACATCTATGCTGTTGATCCTACTACAAATTCACTAATAGATATGGATACATTACAAAGGTATATTTTCGAGTGGAAATTTTTTCAATTCAATTTATATAAAAGTTTACAATTCAATTGTCTACGTATAATTTACAATTCAATTGTATACTGTACGTCAAAAAAAATCATTACAATTGTCCACGTAAAATTTACGTTTTTTTTTTTTTTTGATTAATTGTTCACGTACAATGTAAGTAAAATTAATACGTATAAGATGTCATGAATGTAAAAAATTTAAAAGTTCTTACCACCACGAATAAATTTACCCCTTGATCACCGTGTTGCAGGGCTTTGGTGTCTGAACAGCAGCAGCTGGATCGAGCCCTGGGTGGGAGGGTGAGGGTGGAGCGCGCGGGAGCTCCTCCCCGGCCAGCCCCTCGCGCCCCCTTGCGACCCCTTCAGCTGGGAGTGCTGCTGTTGGGCGCGGCCCTGGTGCTGGCAGCTCTGGCCACGGCGCTGTGCATCGTCTGCTTCAAGAGGAATAAGAGGTTTACCCGCTGAATAACGCACCATACACAGCTTCACACTCGCACATTCTGCTCTGGTGTACGATATATGCACGTCAATCATTATTTTCATTATTCTAATATAATATCATGTAAATATGTTTAATAAGACGTATGTAAGATTACATATGATTAATTTATTTCTCTCGGTTTTCTTAAAAATATTTATTAATCATTATTATTTTTAACATTTAACGATAAACAAGATTTAAGTTATATTTTTACCAAATATTTATCCCAATATAAGTAAAAATAGACAATTTTCGCTGACAACCCAACTTGAAAACATTAAACAATATAGAACCAACCCATGATAAGGGGTTTTTGAGTTAATACCAAATACTTCGAGAAAATATTATGAAAAGTCGAAAATAAACTTTGATGATCGTGAAATTAAAATTAGAAAAATTTATAAAGGTGCACTTTTGAACCAATGCACCTTTACCTCAATTTTATAAACAAATTTAATTAAAAATAATTGTATTGGTAACAATGTTATCATTTTTGCTAATCCTAAATATTTCACAATTATAAATTATTACTTTTAAAATTAACAATATTGACTTTGTATTTTTCGAAACCGGTAGATGTATTTAAACTCAATAAAACAAAGATAATAAATAAAAATATAATTATTACTCAGTAAGCGTGGTATTATCTGTATCACTAGATATACATATTGTATATCTATTCTAACACAATAGTTTGATTTCCATTCGGCAAAAGACTGGGTGAGTAGTTAAAGACCAATTTATGTCATCATCATCATCATCATCATCTTCAGCTATTATATTTTTTTTTTTCGGCGGTCCCTCGTTACGAGGATGACGTCTGATATAGTTGTAAGTTGTGAGTTCGAGTGTGACCGAGAAGTCCTATTCTTGAAAGGCACACCCTTCCACATGTTGTGCACGCGCATCTCCTAGGCAGGAGGGTACTGAGTGACAGATTTTCCTCCTTTTCTTTCATCTTTCTACTTTTTTCGGTAATTGTATCAGCGGACTGCAGATACAATAGTTCAGTCTTTATCAATCTATTGCTGGATATAGGTTTCCACAAGATTCTGCCACTCTCTTAATCCTACGTCAATCTTTGTCATACTTCCATTGCCCCGATTATTTTGTCTATCCATCGAGATATTGAGCATCCTCTAAGTTTTTTCATGGAGACCATTTAAGAATATTTATTGTCCGTCGGTTATCTCTACGTCTTGAAATATGGTCCATTTTTGTACATAAAATATATATAAATACTGGAATTAAATATTTGTACATAAGATAGTAATGATTGATGTATATGTAACGTAAACGTGAAATAAGTGTTAAAAGATTTCTTGAGAAACTCATAACAGAAGTAGGTACATCAAATACCCGCGTCAGAATTTGAAAATCGAAAAATAGACCAATCTTCTTTATTAGAAGTTGGTACCTATCTGTCTAGTTAAGGACATAAGTATAAGATTTATTTAAAATATATATACCTATTACTTATATATAACATTTTGATGGCGATTATTTAAGTTTATATGTTTCTGTGTTTTTTATTGATTAATGTCATTCAATTCTATGATAGTTGCTACGCAGTATTTTTAAGATTAAATATTCGTAGTATATTAATTAAGATTTGTAATTCCATGAAAAGTTCACAAAATAATCTCATTTCTGCATTTATTATTCGATTTTTGAAATTTTCCATCATTAGATTCAGATAGAACACTATATTTCAAAATAAGTTTTAATTAAAATTTACATAAACGTCTATCGTAATTATTTCAAAGAAGTCACCTGTTATTTATTAATTTTTTACAATTCTGTAAAACTAGTATATATTTACAATAATAAAGTTCATTCGTTTCTACAGTATTAAAGGATATGTTTTTGTCCGTGTACACTGTATAAACAGATACGATGTTTTGTTATCCGCAACCACTTACTCAAGCGCCATATGTCCAGACATCTAATAATGTGAGGCGACACGTATCGCACAAAAGTAGCGTTTTTCTTTAAAATATCACGATGGACCAACATCGCTCTTTCTTAAGACAACAGTAAGCAGCATTATATTTTAATAATTATTTTATCGCACATCAAGGGCAGAGATGTAAACTGTAATATTAAAAATGAATGCCAAAACTAATGGAATTCCGTTTCTTGACCAAAATATAGAATCCAATGTCTAAATAATTAATTTCGACTCTTTAATAAGTTCATCGAGTTCAAACAAAAAAGCGTTATCTCTTTATAATTGTATTTTTCATTATTATATTAAAAAACCACATCTTAAAATATTTCTACTAATTAATGCAATTGTTGTAATGCATTTAAGGAAATAAATTGTGTTTTTAGAATTATTGAGGTGCGTGAAACTTTGACCTCTCATCTCAGAGATTTGTCGGTGTAGGTTGGTATGTACTGATTGAATCAATCTATTCTGTGCACAAAATACACGCGGTAATGATTCACAGCACGCTTCGCACTCAATTCTGTACTGTCCTTTACTTTAATGAACATTGAATTTACTTTTACGTTATATATATATATATTTTTTTTTTTTGTACTATGAACATAACTACTATGCCGGAAAAGCACTGTCTGCTGTAATACAGTAAAATATTAGTGTAGCGGGCAGGGTACTGAAATATATGTCTTACTTTGCTGCAATGTTATCCGATTATAACAATACAACACTGTACTATGAATTTAAAAAAGTAAATTATTATGAATTAAATATATTAATTAGAAAGATATACATATAAAATCAATTTAAATTGTCGCTAAAAATGTTGTCGTTGTAGCATAGTTGGATAATGCACCTTCCCCGGTTAGGAAAGAGATCCAGGTTCGAATCCTGGTGGCGCAACAATAATATTTTTCGATAAAATTGATTTTATATGTATATCTTTCTAATTAATATATTTAATTCATATTTAAAATATCACAGACCTATGTTCTGAATAATTACAACTTCACAATATGAATGTGTTCTCCTAATAATTAATTATTATTATTATTATTCGAGACAAATCTCCGAGATCGTATATACGCTATATTAAAATAAAATCAATTAATCTTTTCAAAACATAAACAAAATGCGAATCTGTGAGTCAACAATGTGAAAAAGAAATTGTATGGCAAAATAATTTAAAAAAATACTATTGAGACAGAATTTTCAATGGTTCTTATTCATGCATGTTTTTAACACCTCTCTACAGTTGCACTCATTAGTTGGCAGTGTGTGCTTTGTTTCTTTCATTCGTAAGTACTTGCTACGGTTTAAAGAAAGAGATGTTGCGCTCCACTGTACGGACTCGGTGAATTTATGGTATGTAAAATAATATAAGCATTCCATGTACCTGAAATATCTTATCATATATTTGATGTATTAATTTAAAGAAATATCTGTGTTGTTGTTTTATTTAAATAATAGGTATACAATAATTTACGTTTAATTATTTTTAAATATTTTAAGACATGTAGTTTGCCTAATTGGTCTGGTCTATCCTAAAAATATTATTATTGCTGTTAAGAAAATGATTGTCGTACAAATATGGCCAAAAATACACTGAGATTGTAGACTTTAATATTTATATCTGAATATTTCGGACAAACCGTCTTCTGTGAAATGTCAATATTTCTATCGTTAAATAAACAATTATTCAATATAAAATTCCAAAAAATATGATCATTGAGAATTGGCACAATTAGCTTTTTTCATAAAATTAACAATATGGCCAGGCAGTAAGATTTTATTGTGTTATACTGTTTTTAATTAACTTATTGAGTTTTATGTCATTAACTGAATGTAAAATAATTAAGATAATATTTAATAGTACGTTCATTATATCATTGTTAACTCTCTCTACTAATGTGAAAATTGTTGGCATGGCTTGAGCATGGTTAAGGTACACATATTTATCATGATATCATTTTCATTTCAAAAATTATATTTAAAAGTTTTTGTAAATAAATACTTACAAATTATCCCCAGTATTGTTTCATTGATCACTTAAATATATATATATGACTGGTGGAGTGACATAGGCATTACTTGCCTCAAAGCTTATTCATATTTTATGTGCATGCCTTAACAAGCTTATCATTTACTTGTACATTTTCTTCGTTCAGGAAACAATCAATACGTCAGTACAATATCAAGTCTGTACGATGTCTACAATTTTGAAATCAAAATGTTTCCAAACACGAAATAATAATTTTATTAGTACCTACTTAGTGGGCTTAAATTCAAACCTTGCGGGACTCGTGTAGTGACGATTTGTGTATTTTTTACGTCCACTGAAGACTAATTATTTTCTGTGTTAATTAATTATTTAAATATGAATTAAATATATTAATTAGAAAGATGTACATATAAAATCAATTTTATCGAAAAATATTGTTGTATACATAAAAATATATATTTAATACATAAAAAATGTTTCTGTGTGATATATAACTAGTTTCCAAAAACTCTTTTTGAGATTTTTAATACCTTTTTTTATATATTCAAGACTATATATATATTAAAACATAGCGAGAAAAGTCTAAGCACTTAAAGACAATGAATGAAGATCTTCTCTTCAGTTTTTATTACATTTTCGTCCAGCATCTACTATGCATTATAAAATTTATTAAAAGCTCATGATAAGGTACTTATTAGTATAAATTCATGTTAAGTTCACAATTTCTTCCACTAATGCGGAGCGTTCTAGCAGGAATCGCCACAAGGCTTTCTCGCAGCAGCGGCTGACGGCACTGGGGTTATCTGCTGGGCACTTGATCAAGGGGGCAGGGTTGTTCCCGGCGCAGGATGCTTCTCGCCTGTACCGAGAGTCAGACCCGCTGGACCAGTGCCCGCACGGCCATAGCGTGGAGCAGTTCGGGCAGGCCCATCAGCAGTGCGTGCGTGGCCAGCTCTCGGCGCCCCGTCTGGCGCCCACGTCCCATCCACCAGCTCGGCCCCACGAGCCCTCCTGCGTGCGCTTCAACAGGCGCCCCGCCGGCAGCAAGAGGTAATTCACCACCCTATCTATCCTAAGCACCACCACCCTTCAAAGCCTTATAACAACGACGGCACATAGCCGCCCGGAGGGAGTAGCTAATTTGTTTTCTTGCAGTATTTGGCTATGATGGCTAAATGTGACGTTTATCCTCCCCTTCTGAGAGCGCATGACTTCTATAACTTCTCGCTAGATGCCTTCTAAATTCAATACGATAATAAGTCTCACGTTAAATTGACGCATATTGTACAGGTATAGCGCTGGTACGATGATACTGGAGCCAACCTATATCAGTTAATGACTAAATGTAATAATTGTGACACATAATAAAGGAAATGAAAAAAGTTAACTATGAAAGGGCGCCACAAGGTTTTAGTAACTAGCTGTCGGAACGTAACTAATTGTTCTAACTTTTAAATGTATTCCAAAAAAGCTTTGAATATTTTGTAAAATATTGCACGCGTTGCTTTGTTGAGTGGTTTACTTGGCGAGTATCTCTCAAAACGAGCCTTTGAGGTTTCCTTCATATAAGTATATATTATCTAATATTGCTTCTTAATAGTATATTTATTTATTTATTTTAAAATACAATTTATTAATAGATCGTTAAATGATGCTGATATATAGTTCTAGTATGTATGTACTTAGAGGAATAACGTGTTACAGAAAACTCTTTTCATGGTTGAAAAATAGAAATAAAATGAAAAAATATATATTGACAATAGATAACAAAAACTACTACATAAGTACAGTAATACGCGGGTTCCACAGTCAACGAAGTCTAATCAAGTGACAAGCGGTTTTGATTTATGATTTTTCTTTTTTTTTCCAAAGAGATTGAATGAAAACTTTAAATTACGTATTTTTCTTATAATTTTAGAGG
This sequence comes from Eubasilissa splendida, assembly GCA_031772225.1. Lineage (NCBI taxonomy): Eukaryota > Metazoa > Arthropoda > Insecta > Trichoptera > Phryganeidae > Eubasilissa > Eubasilissa splendida. Next base: position 8,252,010 of record CM062857.1, on the reverse strand, counting down.
TATCTACCAGATTTTTTCAACTTTTTTCGGAACGTTGGTGTATATCATGAACACATTATGCTTTTTTTTTATTTTTAGAAAAAATGATATAATTTTAAACTTTAGTAAAAATCTGATTAAATAAAGACTTATTCTTTTAATTTTAATAAAATATTGGATATTTGAACGCTGTCATTTTAAATTTTATGAGATTATGAATAATTTGGATAATTAATCTGGTAGGTCATATAATATTTGATAGCCACCCTAAGATTTAAAAAAAAAAATTTAAATCATATTTTCATAAGTATAATTTTAATTGCACATATGATAAGTACTATTTTAGATTCTTCACATATTCTTTTTGAACCCTCACATCAAATATAATAAATCATAAGAATTATTAACTTATTGTCCCAGCCTCACATTTTTCCTACCCTGTTTTATAAAATTGACACGTATTTTTCTATACTTAAGTAATAAAACTTTGTAAAAAACCGTTATCCGTCTATTCTATAGTCCACACAAAAGACAACCAAATACTATGTTTATTCGTTTACTTTACATTGTGCTTTTGTTCTTGAAAACTTAATTGGGGTGTGTCAATTAAGTTAATTAGACGAGTCCTGCTTGTCTGAAAATTCTTGTAGACTTCTACTAGGGCTGCGCAAAATGACCACTTCATTCTTCATAGCTTGAAGTTATGAAATAAAGGCTTGCCTATAAATCATCACCAGTAATGATCCTTTTAGTTTACGATCAAGGTGTATGCAGAAAAAAATCATTTGTTAAATTTTAAGGACCAATAAGGAGGAGAAAATACGAAATATATTACGACATATAAACCTACTGGTAGGGCCTGGAGTTAATGAATTAAGATGCATAAATAAATTAAGAGAACTAATAAAACTATCATGAATATAACTCATTATAATAATATTGGATAATTTGTATAGCGGCATTTTCGTAAAAATTTTCACCTTAAGGGTGCTTTACACATAAACTGTTTGTAGTTCTACATTATGTTTGTTTTTAAAATTAAAATTATTTTTAACTTATGGAAATGATTTTTTGAAAAAGTGCGTTTTTAGTCTCTTCTTAAATAAAGTTTTTGATGCACTGTTTTTTACGACGGAGGGCAAAGAATTCCACGCTTTTGGGCTTGCCACCGCAAATACTCGTTCACTAAATTTAGACTTTAGGCAACGGCTGAAGTAGAGGCTGACCTGAGAGTTTGACGTCTACCATTCAAATTGTCTGCGATATAAAGTACTTGAAGATACGGAGGCGCCATGTTATGAGTCGCCTTGTACATCAACCAGCACAATTTAAATTTATTTAAGGGAGCCGGAGTCAATGTAGTTCGTGTAAAAGGAATGTTGTATGAGATAATTTGGAAACGCCATATATTAACCGTGCTGCCGCATTTCGAATGGGTTGTAAGGGAAGATATAAGGTAGCAGAGGATGTCCAAAAAATTGGTGATATTATATAGGACTGCGACATGGTAGTCAACCTTTGACAGAATGCGACACATAAAAAAGTCTTGTTAAAAATTGTGTACGCTATGATGTCAAACTGAATGCGCACGCACACCTTAGAGCTGACAATTTTATCGAATTCCAATTCTTCATCAATGATAAATATGTGTTTCTGGTTGCTTCTGAAAAGTTGAAGAATTTTAAACAGCTTAGTCGTTGTTCACCATTTAAATTATTCAAACGGAGGAGAAAAAGGTTCGTACAATTTATGCGCATGTGTAAATTGTATGAAGTCATCAAAAATGTTGATAGAAAATCACATAGCCAGGTCAAAGAATGTTTTAAAATTAATAAATATTTGTATTGTACTAAAAACAATGTCATTATTGCAGAAAGGGTGGTGGGATGGAAACGTCCATCACCTCCGTGCATTCCAGCGGCCAGGACTCGGGTATTGCCGAGGGTCCTTGTGCCTGTCATTCCACAAGCCAATCGGAAGAAGACAGCAGCAAGTCAGTATCTACCCTCTTTTACACAACTTTGGGTTATTTTTTAACAATAAAGTGACATATGAGTTGTTTAATTCCAAACCCCTCTATAACGGATTTTTAACAAAACTTAGAAAACACGAAAAACGTATAAAAATAGAATTTTCATCGAAATGATTCAATATTTATATTAAAGATACGATATGTATCAATACTACAGGAAATTAAAAAAAAAATACAAATATGTTGTCGATTTTAAAAAATAACAAAATTATTGTCATTTTATACCATTTTTAGAGGTGTTTGAAACTTAACCCGCGTGTTTTAGGCGTTTGTCGCTCACATTATTATATCTTCTTCGGTACAAGCCATTGGAATACGATTAAAGACTAATGGTTAGTTTCATTATTGAGCCGTTTGGAGGTTAAGTACTCAATTATAGTGGGTTTCGATACGAAACATAAGATTGTTTTTGTTTGTTCTATTACTTAAATTATTATCTGTGGTACTTACTATATTTGAACCAACCGCAATTATATATTTTTTCTAGTAAAACTACATTCAAATATACATTTTTTATTATGGAGGGCTTTGCAAGTAAACGACTCGTATATCTCTAATTTTTTATGGTATTGATAAAAATATTTATATTAAAATAACTTAATTTCATGTATAAATAAATACTGTTGGCAGATCGTCGGTATATTTTGTAATATAAAAATATTTATGTTTACGTAATTCAAAGTTATTAGTTTTATACTTCCTTTTGAATGAATGTAACGCGAAGATTCCTCCTGGTGCAAGGTGTCATGGCTAAGCATGTGTTTTGTGGTATTTGCAGTTACTATCAGCAGTATGCCTTTTGCTTTGCCCCCTCCCGCGGCTGGCCCACCCCGGCCAACCCCCTGGCCAGGGGGAGAGAGCGCCCCTGAGCCTCAAGTAAATACCCTCATGCTTATATTACAGCACACATCCCTTCCTTGCACCCCTAACCCTAACCCTTGATAACCGATCGGTAGTCAAACCCACTATAAGCCAACAAGTAAATAATGTTAGCATCAGCTGTGACATCTTGAAGCTGACGTAGTCAGTTTGTTGACCCACAGTTAATGAGACATCACATTATCTTTGCTGGAATTATGCATGATTACAAGTTATCACAATAAATAAATAAAATAGTGGGATTCTCACAAATATAGATCCGTCTCGTGATATCCTATAAATTTTAGTTACAGCACCTATTTGCTACTTTTGATTCAATATAAATTATAAACGCGTATAAAGGTTCATCGTTAACTAATATGTAACATTATTTAGATTTAATTTTAACTAACTTTCGAGACACAAATCAATCCTAGTGCGGCGTAAAAAGATCAATCGGCCACCAACGCAACGCATATTACTTACAATATGTACATATGTATTTTTATATTTATTGTAATGTATTTATATTCTATTATTATGTATACGTATACATTTTAATCAATAATAAGTATAGCATTTCAGATATTATCGTCCATTCTGGTTCGTTAAGTTTTCAAGCCCTGCTGTTGACACAAACATACTTCTTGAAAACAACCTAACAAATTTAATCACTTGTGAAAAAGAACTGAAATGAAAAAAATACACAAGTACCTACAAAAAAATTAACAAGTCAAATCAACCAAAGTAACGATATTTACTTGTTTAAGACGATACAAATTTTGGTTATCATAAATATTAGAAATTTTTCTTCACTAACAAGTATAAATATGAAATTTTAAAATAATATTTTTATTAAATAATCATATTGATAATACATTTTATTTAACAAATTATAGATATCTCATAGTGAAGAAGCTATTTATATTATATTATATGGGAAGTATGGGTATTACAGAGCTTACAACATGGTAACATATATATATAACTTCCAAAAATTTGATTTCATTGATGATGATTCAGATTAGATTTATTATGGGTAGAATTGGTGAACGTTACTTTGTGTAAAATGATCACTTAAGCCAGCTGAAGACAGGTCGTAAGTCCTGTAATACCCATACTTCCATACTTCCCATGTAATATAATATAAATAGCTTCGTCTCTGTAAGATATCTAAAATTTGTCTCAATAACAATGCCTTTGGAGGTAAAAATCTAGTAATTGTGTGTTCTTAGACATACTAAAGTATTGTTATCATTTTATTTATTTTGCGACATCTGGTATCCATGCGGTGATAGTTTTCTATCCAGAATTTGCCTTAAAATAATTAACTGAAATGTATATGATATTTCAATAATAACTTTATTCAACCCTCCCTCGCTTACCGCTGCGGTGAGTGTAAATTGTCTAGCATCATAAATCTTAATAATATATTATAATAAATTAATATCTCAATGAATTTAATAAGTAAAGAGAATATATTTCTTGTAACTTCACAACTGAATAGACTTAATTAATATAATATTCTTAATAAAGAACGCAGTATCATGAATATATGATGTTTTATCGATATTTTATCGACACCCCATGTAATAATTTTTTTCATCTTAGAGAGCAGAAGGTTAAAGTTATATATATATATATATATATAGACGTTTATGAAGTATTACATAGATCATTGGATGCTTACAGCGGCAGTTATGAGGACTCCCTGAAGTCTTCGCACCTGACGAGGCGCTCCTTGAAGGCTCCGCGGCCCGTGCCCCCCGCGCCGGCTCCGCCCAGCCTGCACGCCTCCATCCTGCGCCGCGGTCCGAAACGTCGCAGGGGAGGCCGGGGAGCACCCCTACCTGTGCCCCCACAGGACCGCAAGCACTTCCAGCACAACATCAGCGCTGTGGAGGAGCCCGTCATTGACTATGACCAAAGTGAGATAGAAGAGGACGGGCCCGACGACGCCGCGTACCAGAGCAGGACGGGGAGAGGCAGCTCCAAGCTGCTGCAGCTTAGTCAGCGCGGGGGAAGACGGTCCTTCTCCCATCCGGTCCAGGCACACGTATAGTTGATAGTAAATAATGTGTATTTGATAATAAACAGTGTATAGTTGATTGTAAACAGTGTATAATTCATAGTGAACAGTGCACGGTACTCGTAGATCATATGGTACGTTATATGTTAATTATTTGGGTTACACGTTATAATAAAATGTCACATGTTATAGATGTAAATAAAATAATCGATGCCACTTCGTAGGTTTAGCTGTCTCCTGATTCTGCATAACTTTTGGGATGCATAAAATAAGCTGAGAAAAAATGATGAATTTTTCAAAAATATTTATCTGTTCCAGATGGGAAATAACTGAATCGCCACAAAATAGTGTTGCATATGTAGTAAAAAACAGACGATTACTTTTATTATATTTTAAAAATAAAATATAAATAATAAAATTCTCCAAAATAGCGCCACACAATTCTCGCCTCATCCACATTCATACATCTTCTCATGCAAGCTTGGCGATTACTGTGGCTTTAAACATGACAATCTTCCATATCTGATTTACCTGGTCGTGCCAAGTCTTCCATGGACGTCGTCTATTTAACACTTGCGTCATATATTTTTCTTACCATTTTCTCCTCATTCATTCGTTTCACATGACCAAGTCACCTAAGTGATCCTTTCTTAATCTACTCACTATACTAAGATCAGCTTTTCTTTTCTTATTTCTTCATTCTTTACTCTGTCATAAACGGATCTGCCACATATACGCCTAATCATTTCCACTGCATTCAGTCTACTTGCGTTCCTTTCTTCTAGCTCCATGTCTCACTTCCATACATTAGCGTCGGTACCAGGACTCCATTGTGTACCGCTAATCATGCCTCGGTTGAAAAATTGTTGACAAATGGGTTGTATTCGATTACTATGGTGAAATTCGAGAACGCGCTTCTCCGGATAGAAAGAGGTAACAGGTTCAAATCCCGGTAGTAACTAAATATTTTTTCGAACGATAATTTTTTTTCTGTATCTTTCTAGTTGATTAATTTAATAATTACTTCTCCTTTTAATAATTGAAGGGTTTGGTGGAATATTATGTGATATTCTTTCATACCACCGTCTGTCTTCTTATTCTGTCACAATAAGTAAATACCATATAATGTGGATCAAGAGTGTATGTGACAGATATGAATCAGACATAAATGTGCTATATAATAAAAAAATAACTTAATACTGTAATGTTTTTAATTCGTCTTTAGTAACTAAATAATTTTTTCACGTAATAAACATAATGGTAATTTATCACAGAACCTTATGAAGTCTATTACTATATTACTGTGAACCTTCCAAAAAAACAATACCATCATTTGATCTGGGTTTTTTTTTGTATTAATGTTAATACAAATATTAAATTCAACAATATTTATTATAAGCTATCGCATAAATGCGGCCCTCGGGAAATATGTCGTAATTTACAAGTGTACATCAATTTCGAGAAAAATCTTTAATATCCTCTAAAAACTTCCCCTAAAAGACGAAGGAATAGAGTTATTTCACAATTTTTAGATAATACCACGGCGTACATGACTAAAATATTATAATGATATGTTAAAACCAGCTCTTTGTATTACAGAAAGCGCTAGTAAAAAATTTCAAGAAATTATAAAATCTGACACAATATTTAAAATAAAATTATAATTAGTATTGTAAGTATTTAACCACCTCGAGGCATCTTTTCACATCACTTTTAAAATCAATACTGTGAACCCGAATTCCGGTTTAATACTGAATTATGTATAAAATCGTACATTAAAACTTAGTTTTATTCTACCCAAAGGAGCAGCCTCTCTGAAACCGGTTGGCGTTAAATTGTGAAACTCAAGTAATCGTAAATAGAGTTATTTAATGGATGGATATAAATGAAACAATGTTATAACTCTACTTGAGTTTATAAGCACTACTCCAGTTTCTCCCAAAACTCGAGTAGTTCTTATAAACTCAAGTAGAGTTATAACATTGTTTTATTTATATCCATCCATTATGATGAAATTCTACAAAGTTAACGCCGATTGTATGAATAATTTATAAAGTTATTAAAAAATTGACTATTATTTAAATATTTAAGTTAAAACGAAGGTAGCAAACAAAATTATTTTATATTAATATTAACCAAGATGTTTATTCTCAGTTTAATACTGCCTCTAAGAACTCAAAGTTTAGCTGATAAGGTGACAACTATACTTCAATCATGATCTAATTAGCCAGTATCATTTCATTATATAATTAATTTTGTAAAAATAAATATGATCATTTTCATGGTTTCAGTAAATTATGAAATAAACAAAACCTAGAAAAAAAATGTTCATTCAACCTAAGACTCAAGAAATCATTGTAGTTCTAAATACATAAATAACATTGTAATTTCAAAATATTAAACTCTTTAAAAATGGTATATAAATAGTTAAGTAAAAATATCCTACTCTGATTTAATTTTTAAAATCGTTGAAAATATTTGTTCAATATAGACATTATTATTAATACAGTAAAATTAATGTTACAAGCAAAGTAGCCAGAACAATGCTGTATATATCAGATGTGGAGTTTACTCCATCTCACACAATAAACTACGAGTATTATACTTAATTGAAATATAATTGTATATTATGTTTATTATGTTATATTATAATATATTCACCTCTGTTACATCAAAACATGTATATATGTTGATAAAGTCTAATAAATAAAGCGTAATATTATACTAGGAAGCTGTCGTTAGTTTCAATAAAATACAGATATCAAACATTCACTAGAGTAAACAACAATAAAAATAACTAAACTTGATACGATTCACATTATTATTCGAGATATTTGTAAATAAAATCATTTTAAAAAATTGGATTCAATAGTGCTAGAGAATTTAAAGGAACACCGTTAATAATGTATTTAGAATGATTTTATATGAATTTTTGAAACAAATGCTTCTACAAAAGATTAAGAATGTATTTACGCACTTACATGCCTGATATAAAAATTACAAAGAAATTATAGTACGATGTTTTTTGTAACAATTTTGTTATTGTATTCCCTCTGGCTCAATTTGGGAATATGTCTAATGAGACGAGAACCGTCATGAAAATTTTAATACACATATATACACATAATATTCAAATAAAGAGACACTAGGTGTTACAGATAGAGGAAAAAAATACAGATCCAGCATATATAAAAATGTGGCGTATTGCGTTTATAAAATTATTTATGTGAAGAATTTTTGTTTTTATTGTTAAAGTTTTTTTTTTGTTAAGAAGAGCAAAAAATTTATTAGTAAAGTTAATGTATGTAAAAATATGATTTTCTAGAAATGTGAAGAAGTCTAGAATAACGTGACATTGTGTATAAGATTGTTGGAAAAGTGTTGAGGAGGGAAATAGACACTGTGTTGCCTATAAATTACCAAACCGTGAACTGTGAGTTCCGCAAGTAAAATCATAGCTTTTATTTTTTGTTTTGTATTATAATATTATTATTCGTTATTTCAAGGTTACCGAAAACACCATTTATATATTTTTATACTCATGATAAATATATTGTAGTAAGTAATTAAATAAGACTAATATTCGATTATTACACATTATATTAAAATGTACATAGTTACTTATAAATAAAATAAAACTATATATATTATATTTTTTACTGTTGCATGTTATTTTAATACTTTCATAATGACTATATTTAAAGCACCTGAGCTATAATAGAGAAGCAAAAATAACTATTCTGAGCATAATTACTTATTTGTTTTCGAAAAACCAGTATAATTGACAGATGCGCAATATAGCACACATATTTTATTTTTATATATAGACTGTATACCAAATCAAAAATTTTTATGATTTACATTGTGCAATATTTATAAAAATCATGAAGATGTGTACACACAATATACGTACGTATGTATATTATTGAGTGTGTTGTTACCAAGTAAATAGCAAAATAATAAAAATGATCAAAATTTCAAAAGATTCGTATTAATTTAAAAGATATATATATATATAGAATCGTTAATTTAACATAGCTTTGTGAACAAAATTTTTAGTAAACAATTTTATGAAAGATTTAAAAAAATATAATTAAAAAGCATTTTGTGTGAACATGACATAATTATAAAGATTCCGCAGAATTATTCCACAATGAGATAATACCAACCCTAATTAGCTCAGCTTCACTGCAGCTTTTCATAATATCCTGAAAATGGATCTCGAAACGGGATAGATCTTAAAATTCTCCTGTCTTTACTATGCTATGGTTTGAGTAATTCAAAACTCTCATTGTTCGAAAATATTAAGGTTTAACAATGAAACAGATCACCGAGATCACTTTTTAATAAATTAATTGGTGAATTCATCTTTTATAATTTAAAGGTGGAGGTAGGGGTTCGTCTTTTCACCTCAAAATTAGCTGAGTTTAAATGAAGCCAAGAATTTTTTTTTTTTAAATTTTATTTCCTGTCATTTTCCCGCCGGTTTCACGATCCGTTCTAATTGGTATATAAAATAGCCTTTGAGAAAAAAAATATCACTGAACTCAAGTAAGTGTACATATAAACAATTAAGTATTTATTGTAAATTGAGAAAAAAAGATAACAGTGTAAACTGAGTCAGCAGACATTAGCGGGGAAATAATAATAAACAAATTATAGATACATCATAGAGACAAAGCTATTTTTTATTAATAGATAAATATGGAAGCATGGGTAATTGCAGGGCTTACAACTTATCTTCGTCTGGCTTAAGTTATCACTTTACATAACGTAACTTTCACCATTCCACCCAATTAACTTCCATATCTATCAAATTTATGAAATTTGTACATATGTTGATGTGCGTAAACACTTCGAATACCACTACACTATCGCCATCTATAGACTAAATTTCATATTCATTTTCCTGAAACAGCATATGTCACAACGAGAATTTTATTATTTTTAAAAATTATTTAATACAATATTCTTTGTCTGTAAAATGTTTTTAACAATCCTACTGTCTGCTAGAATCCGCCTGAAAAATCATTTTTTATTTTTGATATATTTTCTTATTTTGACCAGTATATTATTAGGAATATTTGAATATGTCCAAGATCACACAATTAATGTATTTTAACCAACAAAGGCATTGTTATTAAACAAATAATAGATATCTCATAGAGACGAATGTATTTTTTATTAATGGAAAAATATGGAAGTATGGGTAATTACAGGGCTTACGACATTTTGATAATATGGAGATTTGATAATAAATTTGATAGATATGAAGATTGATTGGGTGGAATGGTGAACATTACATTGTGTAAAGTGATCACTTAAACGAGTCAAAGATAAGTCGTAAGCACTGTAATTACCTATACCTCCATATTTATATATTAATAAAAAATAGCTTCGTCTCTATGATATATCTATTATTTGTTTAATAACAGTGTCTTTGTAGGTGAAAATCCAGTAATTGTGTGTTCTTGGACATATTAAAATATTTCAAATAATAATAAAGCTCAGGCAGATAAAAGAAAAGGTCACATTTTTGAAAAGCATAAGATATGTTTATTCCTAAAAATATCGATCAAAAACGCTGTAGAATTTTATTTTGATGTATAAAACTAATACTATATATATTTATATATTCATGTAATGAAATTACTTTCACCGTCATCTCTGAAAATGATTATTTGAGATATTGTAACGGTTGATTGGAATATGTACTAATGTTTTAATTCGGTGGACCCTTTCGTTTATATTCTGTAACATATAAAATATTATGTTATTCGGTGAACGACAAATCAAGATCGAAAAAAGTTTAAAGAAATTAATAAATCATTTCCATCACTGTTGTATACTTATAAAATATTAATATTATCTTTTTAAATACCAGAAATTTTCTTTTCATTCTTGGTAACATGTATCCAGTGACTTGAACAATCAAGTTTATTTTGTAATGAAATAAATCCATCTACGTTGGATCAGGAAGAAAACATTAAATACAGTTTCGTATAAAAACCTAAGGATCTAAAATACGTAAAAGTAAGGCTGCTTTCCACAGGACCGAAATTTTTGTGCGTTTTTTTATTATGCTACTTTTTGTTGGGGAATCTGGTGTCCTCTTTTGAAATACTTATTTTTTCAAATTATATAGAAATATTACCCATAGTAAAGAAAACGATGTATTTTATTGTAAGTACCTTTTCTACTTTATTTAGAAAATTGTAAATAATATTGTTTAAATAAACCAATGAAAATATAAAATATTTGAAAAATATTTTTTGTTTTTTTAAAAAAGTATATTATGTAGAATTTGTTTCTCTTTTTTAAAAAATTAAAAACATAATTGTACTATTTTTTGTCCCATAATCACTACTTCGAGTCGACATGTGTGTAACATGACGTTTTACATTGGTCACAACGGAACGATTGCGACACATATATGATATATTGTACAACACAAAATGTCCACATCACGTATTGTATTGATCAACAAACCCACACAACCACGTGGAAAACCACATGACGTGTTGTGTTGGCAACACACAAAACAACAACATGTTGTGTTGGTCAGTAACCACCAAATACGTCACATTTTACGTATTATATCGATCAACATGCAGAAGACCATGAAATAGCGTATTGGATTTGGACAACACACGAATTACCACATTATATGTCGCTAAATTTGTATCACAACTGGATGTTGTGATAGTCGGCATGTGACAACAATGAGGGCTGACCCACCGCTTACCCGTGCTGATGCAATAAGCTCACGGCTCCTATCTCTGTCCTACGCATTCGCCGCCTGGTTAGCATTTTTAGTGCTACTAGAAAACTGGTCGATGGCACCCCGCATATTGACAGGGCAATACCGCACAGCTGCCAAAACAAGATTTGCCCTCATTGTCCCCGGTTGACTCACTTCATTAGTAAATAAATAAATTATATTTACAATACATACATACATACATATGGTAACGCGTTACATGTTATGTTGGATGACCCAGAAATAAGAAAAGTAATACCAGTAGCGTAACTATAACAGCAGCTAATGCTGGGGCCCGCGTTAAATAGGGACTCAGAAATACACAATACTTTTAGTAACGCATGGTAGTATTAATATTTTTCTCAGCAACATATGATAATATATTTTTTTAATTCACCATAGCCAGAAATAGAATTATAAAATAATAAATCTCATGTATTTATGAAACGTGAAATGTTATCGGGTTAGGGATAGACCGTCGCGTCGCCACAAAGCAAAATAAGTACGAGTGTTTTTAAATGCTTAAAAATACACATGGAAGGAGAAAAGAGCTATCAATTTTGTTCATACTATTATTTGAATAAAATTGCGCAGTAATTAATATTCTTATATTTTCGATATACACGGTGCGTTAGAATCCGCAAAAAATACATTATTGAAAAAAGATGTTTATTTAAGCCAATGTACAAAGATAACAAAAAATGCTGTTGTATCTCATTTAACGGATCCTTGCTGGGAACTTTCATTCTATACAGCCACCTTGCGCCTCCATCACCTCCACGATCCTCGCCCTAAAGCGCGAGTACGCTATTTTCAACTGATCGCGATTCATGGCCGTAAACTCTGTCTCGATAGCAGCCCGGAGGGAGTTGATGTTAGGGTGCCTAGACTTGTTGGATTGCCTCTCGACTACGCCCCACACTTAGTAGTCCAGAGGGTTTAGGTCGGGACTATTAGGAGGCTAAAAGTCCTTCGACCAAAACATGTTAACGTTGTCTGAGAGCTAATTTTTCACTAAATGGCTCATGTGAGTAGGTGCTCCATCTTTTTGATAGATATGCAAGAGGCCACAGTCTTCATCCTCGACTTTACCACTGTCTTCGGGATCTCTAAATAAACCTCCTTCGTGACCTTTTTGCCCTTATGGAAAAAGTCGATCTGGGGTACTTGAAGAATATAATAATTTCAATGGGAGTTCTTCCGGCACGAAGGCTTTCTATAATCGCCGCTCTTCTATCGTACTTCACGCTCGGCCATTTTGAGGTTATGAAAGAATTACTGACATATTTAGTTAACTTTAGCGCCAACTAGCACCTAACCCTGAATTCAAATATAACGGGAAATTCAAACACAATTTTGTTTGGATTCTAATAGCGCATCCTGTATATTTTATTAGAAACTATATAATACACATGTAAATTATGTTTGGATTATGCTCGTCTCACTAGAAAATTCTGTGTTAAGACAGGCTTAGTTTACGAGTAATGGTGCAATAAATTAGTTTACTAGTGTTGCCGTAATTATCCTTCGATAGGTAGGTCTGGGTTTTATATTAGTGTTGTTGAATATATTAATTCAATCCATGCAAATAAAAAAACACCTAAACATATGAAACTAGGCTGTTAAACGCCAATGGTCGCTCTCCATGCAGTCTTGAAACTTCTAAATCTGCTGGCCAGTCTCCGAAACTTTATCACAACCGATATGTAATGTAGAAAATGTAAGAAAAAATATAATATATAATGTTTTTATATCACTGCCTTAAATATATTAAATCGAACCGAAAATTATATCTCAACAGAAGCAGTTTCGCTTTTGTTTGCTGTTTTTAAATCCACACAAATAGAATGTACATATTCAAACTTTATACTAGGTCTACCTATCGAAGTATAAAAACGTGTAAACAAGTATACATATACCTTATATATTATACAATTTTAACAATTGAACAATTTTATTGATTCCAAATTATAAACGATTACAAAGAATTAAAGAATATCGAATTCCGAGCGGCCAGACTATTTTTTATTAGATAATTGACTGATAAATAAATTTCTCAAATATTTATTTCGAAGTATTTTATAAAAATCTCATACAATAATATTTTCCTTAATGGTACATATCTTGTGTATAAATAAGTACTCCTTGAATCTTTTAGACTAGTAATTTAGTCAGGTATCCACTCATAAAATATTATGGACTAGGTCTGTTGCATCCTGTTATATCATATACTTATTCGATAAACTAAATATTTATTATATTCCATTCCATGCATAATTATTTATTAAAACTATATCTCAATAAATTCCTATGATATTATTAGTTTTACGTATTTATAAAATGAACAATTAATTTTATGTGTTTTAGTCACAATAATGAAGTTTAAATGGCTCAATTTTTAGCTCTGTTTTGGTCACGTAAAACAAATATTTGCAGTCAAGATTGCGGGTGTCGTGAAAATATTTGAATGTAGCGTTAAGTCGTTAAAGTCTAATCAAAGAGCTTGCCATCCAAGATAGCCAGTATCCGTATATAACGCCCTCGAGAGAAGATAAATCTTTGAAAAACAATTAACGAAACAAATCGCACGCGGCCGCCGCGCACGCGCGCCGCGGTGCACGGCCAGGGTGGCGGCGCGGCTGCAGCGGGCACTAGCCGCCGGGACGCCGCGCCGCTCACACCCTCCGCAGGCCGCCCCTCGCAGCCGCACGCGAGACCCTCGCTGCTCGTCACCTCTCAACCCTACGCGGGATCGCTCGGGTACATTTCACGTTCGCGGAAATTATAATTAGTTTTATTTTGCACACCGCCGAGAAACTTTACTCAAATCGGAAAAGTTTTATAATAACTTCCAATACGAACTGAGCGTAATAATTGTGAAACTTTTAGTCGCGAATTTAACGAATTTGATATTTGTAATATCAGTCATAAAATAATATTTAATATAAACCACTCCAGTGTGATTTTGAAAAAATAACATTTTTTCTGGAATGATTCGAATGGGACCAACGGAGTAAACTGACTATGAACAGGTGAAGATGTCTCCCGTGGAAGAGGCCGCGATGCGGGTGGCTCCTGCACCCGCCGTCCGCCACCACCACTTCAGGGCGCACTACAACAGCAGCCTGGTGGACCTGGTGTCCAGCTCCATCATGGAACTGGTGGGAGGTGGAGGGGTGAGCGCGCTGGCCGAGCTGGCCACGCGGCCCACGGTGCTCAACTCTTCGGGAGCCAACTCCTCGGGCTTGCCGGACTACTACTATCGCCACAGCGCCGCCATGACGGCCGTGTACTGCGTGGCCTATCTCCTCGTGTTCGCCGTGGGGTTGGTGGGGAACTGCTTCGTGATCGCCGTGGTGTTCCGTTCCCCGCGCATGAGGACCGTCACCAACTACTTCATCGTGAACCTGGCCCTGGCCGATATCCTGGTCATCGTGTTCTGCCTGCCAGCCACGCTCATGTCCAACATATTCGTTCGTGAGTACACTGTTTCCTACCTTACCTTATCTTACAATAAATCCCGTCGATTCCCCGTATCTTTATATCGAAATACAAATTCTAACAAACTTGAAAAAGATAATTTATAAATTATTAATTTGAATACTCCAGGAAAAACATACTACTTTATCATATGAAAATGGCTAATTTACTCGTATGAAAAATTGTAGAGACTTAAATGTGCGATGTACTATCTTGATTATCTACTTGCTTCTACGGGAATATGACGTGATAGTATATTCGTCTCCATAATGTGTTATACTAAAATAATTAAAGTCAAATGTTATTTTAACCTTTGAACTAAGCCTAGGTGATTATACCATAAAATTAAGATAAACTTTTTACACGTTGACCGATAAGCACCAAGACTAAATAATCAAAATATCTAAAAAAAACTATAATATATTTCATACATTTTATACAGATAAGTTCGAAAAAAAACTATACTTTATTTCATACATTTTATACATAAAATAAGTTCGAAAAAAAGCTTTATTATATTTCATACATTTTATACATAAAATATGTTCGAAAAATATAATAATTTCCGCCAATTCTTAGCTGTTATCCCCCATCGCGTGTTTTGGCTGCATTAGAGGGAAGAGCATTTTACAAGGTTATATACCGATTATACTGTAAATTATAATATTAAAATAAAACGTTGCTTCGGCATTTCTGTAGTACGATCAAAATATTGGAGAGTATATTCTGAGAGTTTAGTCTAAAATATTTGCACCTAAAATCAAGTTTTCAATGGTAGGATTTACAGAAATAAAATGGAGGGTTGTTACTATCGTATCAAAATAATAGCTGCGTGAACGGTTCTCTTTTAATTTAATTCTATAGCAATTTATCAAGTCCAGTTATTTGAAAGAAGGAATATAAAGCGAATGTTGCTGGTAGGAATACATTGGGATAGAATTATGTGATAGAATATCCTCTTATCGGTAAAAAATAATGTCCTTTGAAAAAAAAAAATTATAATAATGTGTGTTAAAGAAATTCTGATGAAAATCATTGCTAATTACAGTATGCAGTAGATATGGCAGTTCTTTCATTCAATGTACAAGAATTAAATGACTTCAAACAGTAAAGGGTCATGACACTAATTAATAAATGATATTTATATATATAATGTAACATATCTTCTACATCACCGTTACTTCAGAGATATGTATATATGCTAAAAGAGCTTTATTGATAATTTTAACACACGTCCGTTGATTAATAAACCTTCTAATTGGGTTATCTTTCAATATTTTGTAAGTATATAGGGTTGTTTATAATTAAAATCATATTTTCTAAAAAAAAAAAAAATTAAACTCACTCATAAGTTCTACAACCTAAAATAATGTTAGAAACCTTTTTTAATCCAGTCAACTACGCTATAATAAGCTTTACATTCGGTCAGAATTTTTACAATCTTCGTGCAAACGTTAATAGATTTTCCACACAAATGCTTGAGTGACCACAATTCCACAGCTTTATTCTTATTTTGTCAGTTCCAGATTTCACTTCCATACAATAGTGCCTGTATCAGAATTGTATTGTGGACTCAGTGTTACCTCAAATGAAAATTTCCTATTAGCGATATCTATCTCGTGTTGAAAATCAATTTCACTTTATTTCTGCGGTCATTCTTATGATACATTTCTTAACCATCTTTAGAAGATATATATTACTAAATACTTAAATCGTTTAAGTTGTTCTAAGAATTTATTGTTTCATAAAATACCCAACACATTTAGCCATACTTTTATATTTCTCGTATATCATCATATTTTACTTACTAATAATATTCATCATATTTTTCCGTTCTGTTTATCGTGCAACCGAGTGAAAATAATGATTTCATCAAATTAATAAAGCAGATTGAAGGTAAACGTCTCAAATAGTAATGTAACTGCTTTGTTGACTCAATATTAATTTGTGTTAATGGAACCCAGCTGTAACAAGTTTGGTAATTATGATCACATCATGTTTCAATAACAGGAGGTATATCAGAAGCAATTGTTCACAACACAGTTGAACTGGACTGCATTAGGACGTTTGAATATAATTCAAAAGCGATCCTGAAAAATGAAAAGTGTTTAATCAATGCATACACGGTTACACATGCGAAACATAGACTTCGAACAAAAAAGAGGTCTAAAAATTTAGAATAACGTAAAGAGGCATTGAAAGATATTTGTTGGGCAGAGTAGTCGATATAATAGAATACGCCAAGAAAATTAAATAGTTATGATCAGATTTTATCGCTCGGAGGCTGAACAATCGGATTGACGCGCGAGTTGGTTTAGTGGAAGAACACACAGTGATCAGTGATCACCGAGGCTCGTTTCCAAATACCACCAAGTTAGTCCAATTTTCATAATATTAGCGTTTAGCTTAGTTTGAAAATAGCAAGATCAATGTCATCTACGTCGGTTTCTCATGACAGAATTACGATCTCTATTACCTCCCGCTCTCCTGACTATGATATTTGGACTATCACCAGAGAAGAGTCTGTTGCTTTTTCTACTTGATCGGTCCAACGGGTAGGGGATCTTCCTCAACAGGCTTCGCCCTTATTCTATTTTTGCAAGATGTCCTTAAAAAATAAAGGATTCGTCTCAGACAAATGGTTAAGAGTCTGTTCTTGATCTTCAGTTCCTACAGAATGAAGACATTCGTGCGTCTCTCTGTGTACACAATTCATGAAAAATCGTTAAACGAACGCAGTCATCCAGTGGTGTCTGAGAAGAATTAATACGCTGACAGGCCATTCTAAAACACGATGGATTAAAATCATCAAATTCTGCTGAAATACGTGACAGCGTGTAACAAGAGACAGAAAAGTGGGACTCTCGGGAGGCTTACCTCCAGCAGTGGATAAAAAACGGCTGGTAATGGTGATTAAAATTGATAAATGTCAAAAAATTGTGATTTTGATGCTTGCGGTGGACTGTGAAGGCGTCGTGAGAAAAATATTTAACGCATTGGCAGACAAACAAAAAACACTGAATCATCTCACAAATATGACTTCTGTGACATAAAACTTTCAAAGTTATGATTTATGTTTCGAAAGAGAGATCATAGAATCAGCGAATCAGAATGAGGGATCGCAAGTAGGACAAACTTTGCATATTTCAGTGAGATAATCTTGACGATGAATACAGAGAGCTAAGAGTGTACCCTCTGAAAGTTCAGTTATAAATTCGTAAAACAGTATTATTCATACCAAGAAATAATTTAATGTATTTTGTTTGTTTTCTTTACATTAAAACCGTTGATTATAATACCTACAGAAAAAACTAGCACTTGGCGATCTTTCACTCGTATGTAAATAAGCATTCGTTGGACACGTTGCAAGAAGAAATGGTGAGAAGTAAGTGATCACATGGACAGTTGAGCGAGAAGATGGTCTGCTATGAGATGAATAGACCAAATAAAGAAATGAACAAGATTCTAATGGGAACGTGTTGTGGATCAAGTTGCGTGTCAAGTTGCGTGCGATCAAGATATATCAGGATCGATGCTATCATTGAGCAAACGATGAACAAGAAGATGTAAATAAGAAATATATTACGGACGGCAATAGTGAATATTATATTCCAGGCATGTTTCTTTTGAATAACAAAAAAATGAAACAAACTTTTTAAATTTTGTTTTTAATAATCGATTATTTGATTTATTACAATTATGCATCAAGTATGATATTGGCCAAGTGACCGCCTTTGGTATCGGCACAAAAGCGTGCTCTTTTTGATATCAGTACTTTTTGCAAAATTTCAAGCGCAGCTCGGGCTGTGTATGAGGTGCCACCGTTCTGTTGAAACCACGTGTATTGGAATTCCGATCGACCCAATTCGGCGATCAAGAAGTTTTCCAATATGTGACTATAGCGATCGCTATTAACGGTTACAGCATTGCCATTATTATTTAGATAAAATGTTTTAATGACTTCAACACGTTGTTGAGACGTTAGATGCTCCATAAAAATTTATAATCAACGACTCTCTACGATTACCAACGAACAGATAAATGTCTGACAAACCAAAATGGCGGCCGAACAAAATCAGCCTAAATCATAATATTTACCCAGTACTATGGTCGAGACTATGGAATTGATGAAACGTTATAGAAAGCAAACTATGATGTCCTGCATTCCTTGTGCAAGGTTCCGTGATTTTTTTTTTAAAACGCAAAAATATATTGCAGACAAGATTGCATTTAGTTAATTTCAAATCTGTCAAGCACTGTGATATATATATATATAATGTCCTAAAAGTTCAATCTTCCATTAACGTTTTATTATATTTCTCGATTAACGCCGGTTCTTCATAAAATTAATACCATAATAAATATTTTGTCTATCTTGATATAAACAATTTTGACAGAAAATGGCTGCCGTGTCATCTAAATACATTAATTATCAGCTATGAAATGACTGTTGTTTGCTGTTATCCGCGTATGTGTGAATAACACACGTCGATTAATAACCTTCAAGTTTTCATTTTCACCAGGGCAGGAATTTACCATCAAAATAATAGTAGGAGAACACATTTTTATTGTGAAGTTGTAATTATACAGAACATAGGTCTGTGATATTTTAAATATGAATTATATTTAGTATTATTTAATTCATATTACAACTTCATAATAAAAATGTGTTCTCCTAATAATAAAGTTGTATCAATGTGTCCAAAATTTAATAAAAATGAATTGATAATTCAGGCGTCCGCTGTCAGGTCTACTACAAAGGTATTTAAGATTCCGTAAAAATAAGGTGGATAGCTCTTTTAAATAATTGAACGTTTAAATGTATTAATATCAAAAAGGTAATATACAGGTTCGAAAATTTGTCGCTAAAAATATTATCGCTGTAGCATAGTTGAAAGGTCTTTCCCCGGTTTGGAAAGAGATCCAGGCTCGATTCCCGGTGGCGCAATAACAATTTTTTTCGATAAAATTGATTTTATATGTATATCTTTTTAATTAATACATTTAATTCATATTTAAAAAAATAGTATTTATTTATTTCATTCTTAACATAGTGTATACATAAACACTCCAATATATGCTCTAATATAAACAAGATTAAAGTCTTTTCTTTTACTAAAACTTATATTTTATATGTCTGGTCAGTTTCACTTTAAATCTATTCAGTTTCTTTTCCTTTCTTATGTTTTCTGGCATTTCATTAATAATCTTCATCGCACTATACATCATCGATTTCTGAGATTTGGCCTTCTTCCTGAATGGCAGACTCAGTCTATATCTTCTTCTTGCACGATGCTCGTGCTCATGTTGATTGGCATAAATTTTTCGTATAATTTCCACCGATATTTTCTTATTGAAGATTTTATAATATTAGGGCTCATCTTAAGAAAATAATAGATTTTTCTGTATAAATGTAAAATTAGTACGTCCTTGTCCACGGATGAAATTTTTGCGAAATTTTCGCCTCGAGATAATATCTGAGACAGGGATTATGCTCTCCTGAGATTTTTTGGAGACAATAATCGGGTTTCGTAGACCACCGTGTACACACCAAGATTCAGAGATTCGAGCACCGCCACTTGCTACCAATTAGTGATTCTGTATTCTCGACTTTTTCAATTCCCGGGACTCGAGAATTAACAGTTTCAAAAATTCCCGGGAATCGCGACCATGAATTTTATTTAACTAAAAAGATTTTTTTTTTAAATAAATGTTCTTATGTATGATGTACCTATAGTATTTATTAAGTTAATTTTAATTTTATAAAAAAAAATTAATTGTTTGAAAACATATGTATTATTGCACAATGTGGTAGTAGTTTTTTAAAATTAAATTAAGTTTACATATGTATTGAATACAAAACCGAATACGTTTATAAAAATAACAAAATACAAACAATTTTAGAAATTCTAAAATAAAACAAAATACCTACAGAAAAATTATAATTAATAAAGAAACATATCGGAAGACAATAACGTATGTATTTGATCAAAGTCAACTGAAGTCCCCTAATAAAGTTTTTCAAATAAACCCAAATTTCGTCCCATACAAATTTTGTTTCAAAGGATGGTATGAATTTATCCTCAAGATAAAAGATCACATTTTACAATGAAACGTAATCCCCTGTTTGAACAAACCGACGAAACCATTTTTGCTTCAGAATTTTTTGTTAGTAGTATATATCTTTGAACTAATTTCTCTTTAATGAAAATATTTATGTCTGGCCATATAAACTATGGAAACTTTCCATTTAAAAAATATATATATTTACACATGCACCGATCGCTGTATGCCAATAGGCAGTAGAGTTAACTCAACTTGTTTGCAATTAATAATATCGATAAAAATAAAAAGTCTCGGGTTATTATTTTAAAAAATCCCAAAAAACCATGGAATTCCCAGAATTTTTTTTCCAGGTTGTCCCCTACTGACAATAGATATTTTGTTGCGCACCTCATTTCAGGCTTGTTGTACGTCAAATGTAAGTTTATTGTCCGTTGGGTGAATTTGAATATCTTTTGCAGCAGTTAAAATAGAATAAATGTTAGTAATTTTGTGCACATTGTTTGTATTTTTTCAGAATAAATATCTGTATATATATCTATGATTCTAGATGACGTTTATGCACGAGTACAGGTTGGTACTACCGATCTTAAGTGGTAATCTCTGAGTTTATCTCCAGATCAAAACTTAACACGTGTACTTGGTACTGAGATTTATCTCAACTAAATCTCAGAGACTAATCGCAAGGTGTTTCATTCTATGGACACGGTTCACTATGGCGATATCCATAAAGATTTACGTTTAATTTAATGGTACTTTATTTTTGTTTCATTCAAATGTCATTTTGCAATTCACAAAAATGAATATAAAATTTAGATACAGTGAAATGATAACATAAATTATTTCAGTTTAGTAAGACAATATAAAAATCATATTTACATCTACTGCAATAATATGAGTAAGAAATGTACAGATAATAATATCTAGAAACCAACATCTATTATATTTTTTAATTAGTTGTCCAAAATTAATTTAATTGTGTATTAATTTATATTAATTTAATTTTGAATTATAACTAGCTTTTGGACGCATCAAGCTATTCTACAAATTATCAACGCAATTACCAATTTATTATTTCTTAGTATAGGATAATATATATGATAATTAGTTATTTATGTTATTATTCGATTAAATTAACTTTTCACACCATAAATTAGATAAAGTCAATATATCTTCCAGGAATTTCATAAACTACTGGCTGTACTACAAATGCTTAATTTTTTTGAATCAAATAGTTAAGTAACGAGTTAACAATTGTTTTAACGTAAAAACGTTAATTATGACTAACAGATGAGTAATACAAATAACTTTCTCTCGAGCTTGAAACGAAGACAGGAAAGGTCAGTCACACGAACAGAAGAGAAAGATCTCATGAATATTAATATTCTTCCAGGAGACTAAATGGCCGAACTTATCCGATAGCATCCCTTTCGTCTAGGTATGCTACGACATAAATATTCATTTGCCAAAATTGTAAACACCTATTAGTATATTTGCTCTAACGGTCTCGGGAAAGCTTCTGTGCATACTAAGTACTTTCAACTACCGGCAATTTGGATACATTTAATAATGGTTAATGAAACATCAGTACTAACTGCCGATTTCTTAATATGTGTTTCTGAAATATTTTTACATATTAAATAGAGAATTGTTAATCGAAAAAAACTAATTTCGATCACCTTCTACATATAATTGTTTGCTTATCAGACGTAAACGATCTAAAGGTCCATGTTCACGAAAGGATAAAACCTCAGAGATTTAGTTGAGATACATCTCAATACCGTGTACACGTGATGAGACTTAAGTGAGAAGATCAGCTTGAGATTGTTAGAATGAGGCAAAAATTCAAACCATTTTACATGCCGTAAGTTTTGACAGCGAGATTTGATACGTGCACGTAAACATCATCTAAAGCTATTATATATAGATCCCCACAACTAACTATTCTAAAAATTAGATATGTTATTAACCTTTACCATACCATGATATAAAATACTCGAACACAGCCATGCTGTCAACTCGTGTTACCGAAAATAACTGTTAGAAAAAAGGTTTTTATTAGCTTAAATGGCTTTAATGGCACGAATTTACTCTAAATATATAGCATTCAATTTTGAAAAAATGATTGATAAGTCCTATACAATGTATTCTACTTTATTATATCTCTTCATTTAATTAGTGAGAAAGAGAGAATTTTATTTGTATGTTTGTTGTTCTTTTCAATATTAAAATAATGTGTGATCTCTGTCTTTCATATCACAAATGGTGTTTATACGAAAGTATTAATTTTACAACGGATTGAAGGGATAAAATAATTGTTTTGTACGATTCCCTTTTCATAATTGGTTTATGACTAATCATTCCTAAGGGTTTATATTTTCTTTAGGCCTATTTAAAATATGAATTTTATGTTGCATGTATTTACCAAAATATTACAGGTTTAATTACGATGGTAGACCTGCGTTACTGCATGGATCGGAAAGGATTAAACATTAACATTAATACACGTTAAGTTAATCGACTAGAAAGATACACAGAAAAAATATTAAATTACTATTAAGAATCGAATAAACTAATGCAAATGAAAATATGTTCTGAAAATGCAACTTCACAACAAAAATGTGTTTTCCTTAAAAACATTAACATTAACGTAAGGCGTTACAGTATGAACGTTTCGCGTTTTTACTACTACTGGGGAGATTCAAAATCACAAAAATTACGAATATGTCAATAATGACATTTGACGTTTAATATACGAGCGCGAGACATGCTGTATACACGGTGAATATGAAAGTCAAGAGTTGTCTCCGAAGCATCTCAAGGGAGAAAAATCTGTATCTCAGAGATTGTCTCGAGTCGAGAATCTCTTCCGTAAACTGGGGCTAATAGCTCGGACAGTTGTATTGCGGACTTCTTAAACTATTGAGAAGACTCTTCTTCATTATCATCAGAAGCGCTACAAACGCTGGTGAATTTTCCGCTACTTTTTCCTTTTTGCAGCCACCAGTTTATCGCCTCCAGAATATGAGAGTTTACAACCACATCATTAAGACAGTTCAGCTGTTCCCGGCCTACCCTTCTGCGACCATGCTGATCATTGTACAAAACTTTATTGCTGGTTCGTGGTCTTCCAGCGTACTTTTATATTTTTAATTGATTTGATCACATAGCGTTCCTTCGAATTTTATGCCAATTGTATGACTTGAGTAATACACTAGTTTAAAAATAAAATAGAGTAATGTGTATAGCTACAATCGACGCACTGTAGCTACTAGCGCTACGGATACGGCGGTGGGTTGTCTTAGTAGTTTTTAGAACTAAGCCATTACAGTTTCTACTGGTACATAGATGGCGCCAATTGTAATAAATCCGTAAATATACGTTCATAATCTATATTACAGACTATTTAATTTATATTTGTTTCCCAGAATTTTTAGTAATGCAGTTTTTTTGCTTGTATGCACTGCACGCCCCTGCCTATAATATACAATCTCCAAAATCACTGAATATATTGAAACCGTGTCTAAAAACGTTAAACATATTTGGGTTTATGTCATTCCTTAAACTTTTCAACCTTGTTTAAGTTTCTGCCACCCATAGATTGGTATTCGAGATATGCTCTGACGTTTGAAAACTCTTTACTCATACAGGGGTGTCTTCTTTAAACCCATTTATGCATCAAACATAAACACTGGCTGTGACAGTTTTGTATTTTAGTTTACCAGTGAGGCTTTTATCCAGATACTAAGAACTAACATGCGGTTTATGTTTGATTAATTAATTAATATTGAGAAAATCTTTAAACTTAACTTTAAGCTTAATTTAGTATCTACGCGCTATTTTTTTGAAGAATAAAATTTCAAAGAAATAATTATACCGAGAGGGCACAGTTAAACCAAGACAATTTTAAATATATCCTCCATTCAGACCAGACTCGCTGCTTTTTTATCAATCACGTTTTTACGATTTCTTACACTTTAAAATAATTGAATGATCCATAAGTATTGTGGGAGTACTAAGTGCGGGGAACTTGGATATATAAATACGTCATAAATATTCCATTTTTGGCGGTTCGCGCGCTCTTTAAGTGATTTAAGATACAATGCCAATGGAATATACCAAACATTTGTGGTGGAGGGAAATCTGTAAGGGATGGTAATCGGGGGATAAATCAAATCCCCGCCGCCTATGGAGGCTCATTTTACCTTCCTCTGAAGGCAGTGGGCCATTTGATAAAAATACTGGTATCTTTTTTAGTATAATACAAAAGTGTAACATTGTTCCGTAATCGTCACGGTTCAAAAGTGGTCTAGTGAGAAAAGGTAAAATCTTCATCGTAAAACTATGGGTTCGGATTATGATCCCGGCGGCCAAAATTGCGGCTGCTAAAATCCCGCAGCCAAAATCATTTACTTCTATACTTACCGGTAGGTATGTCTGGAAAAAAATAGATAAATATGTAAGTAAATTAAAGACTCATTTTTCCTAATATACGACTCTTGACTCGTTTACTTTTATATACTTTCGTCGATTATCGAAGCTTCTAAAGCGGTCGTCTTCCAACATCTCTATTTTTATTTATTTAATACTTCAATACATTCAATATTTCATATGTTCCCTGCCCACGTCACTAGATCAGAGACGTATTGAGATGAACAGTGTTTTCTCTGTGTCATTCACATTTGTTCCTTTGTATATTTGCAATAAGTTGGTTGGTTACGATGGCTCAAGCAAAGTATATATGGATTATTAAACATGGTGATTAAAAATTAAAAAAAAAAAGTAGAGTAAATACAATAGTGTCAATAATTCGACAATTGAGGCTGTAAATACATGGTGTTGAATAAATTCATGGATACATTAGTTTAAAAAAATCAACAATATGATTTTGATACACGGTGTAAAAAATTATCCACAAGCTACCTCTTAATAAGGGTCAAAAGTGCTCCGAATGCTCTCGACCCACTTCTATTAGTTATCTGGTTTACTTTGTCGTACAATGTAAGAATATTCACGAATATTCCTGATTTCTGTTGCCTCCAATACAATATCGTATGTATTAAATAAAACAAAATTGATGCTGTAAGCCGCGTTGATTGACAAATTCAAAAAGTTATGAAATAAAGTTAGTAATAAAAAGTTAAGTTATGTTGTGCGCACAACGGGTTGAAACCACTGAATGAGCATTTGAAGGTTATGGATAAATTAGTTTCATAATAGTTGGCCTTTGTTCGATCGAAATTAAAATGATTTATTAAAGATAACACATTCTTATTGTGAGGTTGTAATAATTCAGAACATAGGTCTGTGATATTTTTAATACTAATTAAATGTATTAATTAGAAAGATATAAAGTAGATGGCTTTAAAATAATGGAACGATAGATGTATTCATTTGAAAAATGTAACATACAGGTTCGAAAATTGGTCGTCAAAAGTACTGTCGCTGTAGCATAGTTGAATAATGCACCTTCCCCGGTTTGGAAAGACATCTAGGTTCTAATCTCGATAACGCAACAACAATATTTTTCGATAAAATTGATTTTATACGTATATCTTTCTAATTAATACACTTAATTAGTATATAAAAGTATTAATGATCGAAAACTGCAAAATTTTGGATTGTTATTTTTCCACCCAATGCATCATTTGGGATCTGGTACGCTTTGTAATGGTAGACTTTACTGTCGTGAATCATAATTAATGGATTCAATTAGTATTATAATATTAATAATTAAGATAACTTAGAATATTGGACATATTAGTCAGACGGAGAGATATTATTTTAATGGCATTTAGGATGGCTACGATTGTAAGTAATTTACTTAATAAAGGACAATACGTGGTATAATGGTGGACTATTACAGTGACAGACGGGGGTTACTTGATACGACAACGAAGATTTAGCTTAATTGACCTATGGTATTCACAAATCACTTTGCTAGTGTTATTCAGGGCCCAAAATTGATAAAGAACATCTGTTGAATTATACCCTCAACTTCTATATCTATATTTGTCATGTTCATTATCATGAGAGATGTTTGTATGCGTGTTGAGTAGTCAAACAATTTTAAATGCAAATTTTATCGAAAAATATTGTTGTTGCTACCGGGATTCGAACCTGGATCTCTTCCAATCCGGGGAACGTACGTTATACGATTATGGTATACAAATTTTTGAAACTATATGTTACACTTTTCAAACTAATACATCTATCGTTCCATTATTTGAAAGCCATCTAGTTTATATCTTTCCAATTAATATACATTTAATTAGTATTTAAAATATCACAGACCTATGTTCTGAATAATTACAACTTCACAATAAGAATGTGTTCTCCTAATAATAAAGTTGTATCAATGCATCACGCATTGGTCACAATATTTGTAATCCTGTTAATCCCTACTTATTCCGGCTTCCAATCCACGCATTGGTCACAATATTTTTGATCCTGTAAGTCCTTACTTATTCCGGCTTCCAATCCACGCATTGGTCACAATATTTTTGATCCTGTAAGTCCTTACTTATTCCGGCTTCCAATCCACGCATTGGTCACAATATTTTTATCCTGTTAGTCCTTACTTATTCCGGTTGCCAATCCACGCATTGGCCACAATATTTTTTTAATCATTATTTTTGATAAATAAATACATTGACATTGTACAATTATACTGTTAAATGTACTTGATTTATCATTACTTGACATTGTTTTCAACAGCGAGACGTGACAGTTAACGGTTGGTAAAGTAGGGCGCGATATTTTATTAGCATGCTTTATGGACGATCAGTAGGTACTATGTGTTAAAACGAACATCTTCAGAAACCTTATTGACATTCGATTCAAATTAATTCTCTATGAAAAATTAGACGTTGCCAAGATTATGATACTTAAAAAGCATTATGCTAATAACACAGATCTTTACACATAGTTGAATAAAAATAACTAATTTTTCATTTTGATTAATCAAGCAAATTATTACTTATTTAATTAATCAATTACAAATATATACAGAAAAAATCTATCTATCGAAAAAATAATTTGTTTGCCACCTAGATACGAAACCGGAACTTTTCTTATCCGGGGAAATACATTACCGTTTTGCTACATCAACCGATTACGTATTCGACAAATTTCAAATTTATATGTTGTTTATATAATTAATACGTCTATTATTCAATTTTTTTTTTTCGATAGACTGATTTTTTGTATATTTTTCTAATTGTCTCGTTTAATTTGTATTTAGAATATCATAGAACTGTGTTTTGAATTTGCAAGTTAACAAAAAGTTGTTTTTATATAAAAAATAATTTTCTCAGAACAGTAGTGTTATATCTACCTTTAAAAAAAATTCATATTAACTTTATAAATGCTATTCAAAATAAAGTTTTTTTAATAAATTATGAGAACGTGTATTTTTAATATTTCTACTATTTTAAATTTAAGCCAGAGTCTAATAGGTGGACAGGTAAATAATTCTAATATTAAACATGTCTATTAATATTGGAAACATACCTATTGTAAAATTACCAAATGTTATTGTTATTATTATATTATTTGATTTCTAAGAACCACATTAACGGTTGTGAATGAAGAGAGTGAAATATTACAAAGTATTGTATGAAATATCTTAGACCGTATTAAAACTAAATAAATAATGCTGTTGTTCAACTGTTAAGATATATTAGAATGCTTTAGTTCTTTAACGAGAAACTCGACCATTTTGAAGATCAAACCGTTTCCGCACTAAAAGCTGCCGGTGCTGGTCCGGCTGCCAGAAATGGCGTCATATTGAAAGAACATTAAGGCTTCACGGCAATTCAGCCATTCACATTCCTCCGAAACGATAACATTACTTCATTTATGACTTTTCAGTCGAATACTTTACGATTTTACACTTCTGGATTTGTGTAAAAGGCGTTTTATTAAAAATAAAATAAAAAATTAAATTTTCTGCCCCAATAATAAAGGTCAAAGAATTTTTCAGATTTTCACGACCAATCTAAACCCGGAGGGTTTTCCGGGTCAATCTGAATGTGAAAGATTAAAATATTTTTGGTTTTTAGAGTTTTTACGTGAATATTCTGTCAGAACATATATACAGGGTGTAAAATTCCTAGTCCGCAATATTGTATGGGTGGATTCCTGACTAAATTACAAGTGAAAAATGTTCAAAGAATATGCGAAAAATCTACACCGTAACGGAAAATATTATTGTTTGAAATTTTAACAAAATCATGTTGCTTTAAGTCTATGTACTTCGAAATAAATATTAGCAAAATTTATCTATTACTAATTTATATCATTGCTCCAGGTTCTAAACCAGTTAATAAAAAATAGTCTGGCCGCTCGAAATTTGATGATTTTAAATTTGTTGTATTCAATATATAATTTGAAATTAATTAAAAATTTTAGTTAATCGAAATAATAGCATAATTACGGTGTTTTTGAAATGCTTATATCTCTGACATGGTTGAGAAAAGGCACATATTTCTTGAACATTTTCGACTCGTTATTTAATCAGGTAGCTACCAATAAAATATTGTGAACTAGGTCTGTTACACCTTGTATAAAGTTGTTAAATTATTTACTTCTGATAAATATTACTACCTTAATCTAATCAAATTAGCATATTAGTTTAATTTGTTTTGTCTATTTACTTATTTATAAATCGACAAAATATTTTATTTTTATTTTCGTTTGTTTAATGAATGTACAGAAAAAAACAATACCGTGGCATCATAACAGTAAGATGATAAAGAAAAAAAATTAGATTCAACTAATTTTATGAGTAGAAAATTAGCTGAAAGAATAAGAAAAAAAACACAAGAGTAGGAAAATCATTTATTCCGAAAAACCAAGCAAATGTAAGAAACGTGCTCTACATTAAATCGACGTATGAGACACATGTGATGCAAAATTTTCAGAGCATTTCTGAAAGTCTCAAAACTCAACTTCTCTAAAAATCATAAGCACGTACTGTAGTAACATAAGTTTAAATAACGAATCCTGTAATGGGATCTATAACATAAGTAAAAGTGGTAAGGTTCAAGCTAGAGTGGAAGAATCCCGCTCATAAAGTAGATTACTCATATGCTCAAGATCTGGAAAAGGTCTTCGACTAATAGGTCACTCATAAAGAAATATGTTGAATCGAATTAAATAGCTCAAAAAAAAAGAAAATTAAAATTGCCCATCAAACTTGCACGACTTCTATAGAAGCGGTTTTTTTTCTCTCGTGTAGATTTTAATATTTAAGCGCAATAAATTACAGTAGCTACTGAATTTAATCGTATACAGTCTGTCTGGCGCTATTTATTTCTCTTTGAACGGAACAATATAACAATACTTGGATCCACTGAAATCCGAAGGTGGAGAGGCTGTAAAATTAGTTCACGTTAATTTTCATTTAACGGTGTTTTTTCGATTCGACCTTTTATTTTTATTGTCGGATTAAAATATAATTAAAGATTTGATAAAAAATTTCATATTTTTTTAGATATATTGGTATTTTATTTACTTAAACTATATCTTTAATACATAATACCTATTGGGTCATTCCAAAGATAATGCGTTTTTTTACACTTTTTTTATTTGTCAAATTCTTTTTTAATCTACTATATACTCTCCTTCATTTTCTACAATGCTCTTTCATCTTTTTTGTGGATTTGCTAAGCCCTTATTCCAGTACTCTAATAAATATACTTGTATGTGACGAAAAATACTCCTTCAATACTGTTCTGACCAGGTCTACAGAATTCATATTTTTTCCGTTAAAATGATTTTGAAGACTGTGGAATAAATGATAATCAGATGAAGCAATATCTGGCAAATATGATAGATGGAGCATCGTTTCCTAAAAATGTTCATTCCTGAGACGTGACAGCAAAGAAGAGGACACATTCACTCTCTGCGCGCGATTTGACTCTGAAAGTTTGTGAGGAACCCATTAATCCAATTTGTTGACTTTTCCGAAGGCACGTAGGTATTGATGAAGGGTTGAATGACCAAATTTAAGCTTATCTGCTAGTTTTTCAACAGTTAAGATGGAATTTTGTTCCACCGGGGATTGCTGGACGTCCTCGTCGAGCTCTACAGATCTTCCAGGAAGAGGGTCGTCTTCTAGGCTGCAGTTTCCCACTCAGAATTTCTGTAATCACCGTTGACACTGGTTTACGCTTATTGTCCAATTCCCATATACTGCATTTATATTCCTCGCACTTTCCGTTGCGTTGTTGCCTTTATTGAACTCATAAAGCAAAACATGCCAAATATGCTCCTTTGTAACGTACATTGAAAGAATATCTCTTAAAATCGAACTTTACTCTTCAAAACGTACACTAAGAATAAGTTACTACTTATTTTAATAGCAGGTAATAATTTTAACTAATGCAGGAAGTTTATCCCGCCCAACTCCGACTTTAAGTTTATGTAATTGAAAAAACCGCATTATTCGTGAAATGATTTAATATTAGAGATCCAAATTTATGGAAATTATGGTTTAATTGGTAAAACCGTCCACCGCATAACATTTCGCTCATGTAAAGGTTTTATCATTTAAATACTGGCGTATAAGTTTCCATCGTACACATATTCGCGTAGAAATTCCGCGCACATAAACAGTGTGGACTAAGTCTACATAATATATTTTTAATTTTCAAAAATTGTTTAGAAACAAACTCAATTATTAGTATTTTAAATCGTAAATCATAAATTAAATTAAATATTCAACATTTAAGAAAGTCGCGAAAATCTTATAATGGAATCTGAAACATCGGCGTTGGAGATTCATGAAAAAATAGATGAAAAAAACTTTCACAGAAGATAAGTGAAAAAGATTTAAAGATGCCTTCGAGAGTGTATTATTTTTAATTTTTGATGAATGACTCGATATTTTACGAAATCAAATTTTATAACCTCAAATCGCTCGTCCTTTTTATTATATATAATTTATTCGTTGTGTATTTTTGTGAGTTCAGCTTTCTAGAGAGCATTTTTCTATAGTGTAATATCAGCATTAAAAGAGCTTGAAATTGGAAAATTATTTATAAGAACATATTATTTATCTGTCTCCTTGTCGTCTTTTTACTGCAAAATATCTCTGAATCTTCAAGGCAGAAAATCATTTCATGGATTATTTTTTGTTAAAGCCGACCGTATAGTCTACCTATACTGGATGTACGTAGAATTGATATAAAATGCTTAATGATGATTAAAAAAATTACATATTTTACATTACATTACATAGAATATCATATTTTTTTAAATCACATTTTTTTAAATGATACAGTAGGAAATCCCTACGATTTTCGAATTCTTGTTATCCTCAAAACCCACTACCCTCTTTGCCTTGTCCTTACCACGTCCTTAATATCTCTCAGTATATTGCCAGTAGAAAGGCCTCATTCATACCATAAACTGTTATTGGAGTGGTTACTCTCGTGCAAGCAACGCGGGTCTAATGTAACCATAATTTGAATGCGGTGTAGACGAATTCTTTAGATCAAAGTTAAATGTTTATAACTCCTTTATACTAGATTTCAGCGAAATTTCGGTGGTATTTATTGAAAAACAAAGAGTACATAGTAAAAGATAATAAAAAAATATCAGGTTAAAGTTGAAAGCATATTGAGACATTAATTAATAACATTTACATTTAATTAAAAGTAGATTTCAAACAAAAAAAGAGAGATGCTGCAGCCAAGGTTACCACAGAGTTTGAATGTTATCAAAGAGACGCTCTCTGAATGGGAATTTAGACAGCACGAACATAAAGATGTCCCTATATCGCTGTAACATATTATTGTTTTTTTTTCATATATACAGTCTTAGAGTAAACGAGACCTCTGTATATTTCCATCACCATCTCTCATCTTGCATCTCGCGTCCAACATGAACCGAAAAAGTATGAATTCTCGCATATATATTTCACAGTGGATCGGTTAGCTAATTTCCACAAAATACAATGTATAAGCCTCACCTCATGAAAAATTACAACACACGAATTTCCGGCTATATTTTTTCCTAACGCTCGTGAGATAACTATTTCTTGAAAACTGCGCCCTTCAACTGGCCGTTACATCTACATTAGCTCGATGAGAGCACACCACAATGATTATAATTGTAACTGAGTGTAAATCAGTTCTACAATACTGTAGTATTGTAAATGTGTAGTTTCTGTATCGTTGAATCGCGATACAATCCCATAAAAAATAAAAAATACAGCTCTGACGGTTGTTAGCCTGTTAGTGACATTTTTTATCGAGTGTTCATAATATTCAAATTCGAATAACTCTAGAAAATAGTGCGCTGATTCGAGAAATAAAATCGGTCGCTCTCTGCAGATAACCTTGAAGAATTTGAATAGGCAGATATTATTTTGCCGTTATCGTTTTCTTTTTCGAATACGTATACCTACATTATATAACAGAATGAAAACTCTTTAGCATATCTGTTTGATATATTTTAAATCTCACTGAATAGATACAGAAATGTAATAAATTATAAGCTGATACGATTTAGTAGAACTTGGTGTTTCTTAGAATTAAATATACTATTAATAATTTTACCACAATTGTATAAAAAAAAAAAATAACAATTACTTTCATCATCATCTCTATCTCTCTTTTTCAAATGTAATTTTATATTCTATCTCCCTCTTTATGTATATGTATAAGTACACTATTTTTGTATTTATGATCAGTTTTAAGTACGTCGTGGTGAAGCTTGAGATAAGCGATACCGGTTGACGTATAATAAATTTCGTGGTTTCACACAAAGCGATTGTTATTTTATTTAATATAACATGTCAAACCACAAAGTGATTGCTTTTTATCAAAATATAAAAAAAAATATTTTAAATTATTAATTGGTTTTATTATGTGTCTGTTAATAGCATCATTGTGTATTTATTATTCTTCTATTGTTTATAAGGCTTCGTATTTGATTCTACATTACGGTGTATGACTGACATATAAATGCCAAGTAATTTAATAGTAAGTCTTTAAAATAATTAACTCATTATGAAATAATGAATGTATGAATGAATATAACCTACTGTGTACATATTTTATAATAAAAAAAAATATTTTCGATAAGTTTTCGTATTTTTAAAAAATTATTACGAAGCTTAAAAGATATGTAATAATTAAATTAACGCAGAGAAGTGATTTTTTAACTGGATAGAAGCGGAATACGAGATTGCGGGTAGGTATTTCGATTTTATTGAATATTTGCCTCCGTAACCTGGGATTTATTGCACCATTAAATTAATATGGGTTTTTGACATGCGAAAAAATTGTACTTATTGGTGATATTTCATATATTGTTTTTGTAATGAAATGCTCGAGAGAAAATAAAAATCCAATCCAAGGATATACCCAAAAGTTGCTTAGTCCATACGTCAAATCATAATATATATATATATATATGTTCTTTTTATCTAGTTTTAGTTAAAAAAATATATTTATTCCCTTGAAATAAGTTATAATTAATATTCATATAAAAAAATTGTAAAATACTATTCTTCATATTGCTGAGAGAATAAATAACCAGCCTAGATAAAATTCTGAATTTGAGTCTCTGTGGTATATTTTATATATATATTTTCGATAGACACATTTTTCTGTACACATTTTCATCTAATTTATTTTAAGTATTATTTTTGTAAAATTCTGAGAATTTTTCAGTCACTTGATTCAAAATTAATTAAGTGATTGAAACTATGTATATGTAGACAATATACGGGCAATATATTTCACTCAGGATGTAGTGTGGATTTATCCCTTCTCCGATAGAACCACGGCTTAACAAATATCCTAGCTTAAGCACTCCTGAAAAGCTTAAGATTGGGCCCATATTTCGTGTTTTGAAAGGTTGTACAGCTTTAGTGCTCCCTTCCTTCAGTGCCTACTCTGTATAGGCTGCTATAGCTGTCACCCAGCCCCACCCTCCCGGTGCAGGGTGGTTCCCCGCGTATTGAGCGCTGCATGCGGCAAGCACCGAGGGCAATGACCCTCCCCATGCAATATTGCAACCATAATTTACCGATGCAATTAATTATATTTTTTTAAATCATTAGTACTTTTAATTTTATCGTGTAAAAAATTCAGTAGAGAGTATTCTAATGTTTTTTTATTGATAATGAATCTTATAAACATCTCTAAGATAGTTTTTTTTTTCTATTTAATTTCTCTTTAATTCGAGAATCTTCGATTTCTTCAACCTGGTATTTAATTAGATTTATCCCGAATTTATCTTAGGATTATGCTACTGTTATTGTGAAAAGTTTAATATGCACAACTTTTTTTCCAATGGCCAAATATCACCCCCTTAAGTCTTTTATTTTGTATTATTTAGTTTACTGGCGTTACAAACCATTAAGATCTAAGGCTGCTTAGCAAATGCTTTCCAGGTATCTTGGTCTTGAGCTGCTTTCTTTATAGCCAACACTATGCCTTTTTATTATGTGACCAGCCCAGTTCGTTTGATTATTTTGCGGTGTAGGTGGTTTTGGAAATTTAAAAGAAAGTTTTTTAATTTAGTAGGGCTTGCTCCGGAGCCGTTGTGTACTTGCAGCCATGTGGTGCAGATGCCGGAGCATATCCTTTGGAAATGTGAATTGTTGATGGATGCTAGAAAATATATGCTCGAGAGATTGGAAGAAGTAGGCCGCGGCTCCGTTAGAAACTGTGAACTACTAAATCAAGGTAGGAACCTGGATCTGTTCCAGGCCTTAATCAGGGTATGTGTGTTCTGGTGAGAAATCCTGAGGAGACCAGCAGCTGCGGTGGGAGTTTGATTGGTTTTCCAATTAGGCTCCATAGTGTATTGCTACCTGGGTGATATCTGTGATTCTTCTTAGTTCACCCCTCTACTCTCTGACCATCCTAGATTGTGCCCATCGCGTTGTCATCGCCTGCATGATTTCTAAAGCTTCTCTCTGGCTGCCCTCTGAATTTAATGTGATAACGAGTCTCACGTTAAATATTACAGGTATGATACCAGAGCCAACCTGTGATGGTATTAAGATATTAATAACTTAATGTAATAAATAAAATAAGTAATATTAACTAATTGTAATAATAAAGAAAAGGGAAAAAAAAGTTAATATGAAGGAAAGCCATAAGGTTTTAGTAACTAACTGCCGAAACTTAGCTAACTGATCTAACTTTAAATATAGTCCAAAAATAAAGCTTTTAAGATTTTGTAAAATATTGCACGCGTTGCTTTGTTGGAATTGAAACGAGAGTAAACAACTCTCAAAACGATTCCGGGATAGAGTGGGGCCCTTTGGGGTTTTCTTCATATACTCAATGACAGATGTGTACTTACTAACTGCTGATTTATTTTATATTTCTACATACTATATGTTATAGTAATGTGCTAAATAATTAAGAAATTTATTGCCGGAGGACAGTGAGGGGTGTATTTTGTCTGGTAGCTGTGTATCGCCGCTCTGTTACTCCTGTAGCATGGCGGTGGGGTACGATTTTATTTTAGCATTAAAAAATGCCAACCTGACGGTGAATGAGAAGGACCGATATGGGAACATAGAACGGACCTGGGTAAGTGGCTGGTCACCTCTCATTGTGCTATTTTGCTATGGGCCCAGCCCACTTCGTCGGCGGTCATAGGTATATTTCTTCTCAGAGTTCCTCCATAGATTGCTTAAAATGCACTCTAGAGCTATCCGCTCATACGACAAGAACCACCCCTCATAATCTTTTAGTCTTCAGTAGAAGCTTTGTGAATTTTATTTTATCAGTCATATATTATAAGAGAGATATAATAAGTTGTACAATCAAAAATATAAAATTATTTGATTGTACTAAAAGTCACACAAGATTTAAAATAAATATTTTCAAAACACCCCAAACACCATTCGTCATCAAAAACATTTCATAAAAACAGTATTTTCTATTGATATGTTTTTTTTGTTATGACACAAATGACACACTCGATGCCACAGTGTTTAAATGTAATATTAACATACTTAAATTTGTAATATTAAATACATATACAATTTTGTTCATTATTGTGGAGCATTTTCATATCACATGTGCACCCTTCAAGGGAAGCACGGAATAGGCTGATCCGATGGAACTACCTCTACATAATAGTTCAGGAACTACTTGTGCTGAGCGGAACAGTTCATGGAATGGGAATATCGGTTTTTTAGTCGTTTCGTCGCGTTTAGTTACAATATTGATTAATTGTATTTTAACATTATTGATAAAAAAATAAATAAGGATGAAACCACATTTCAAGTGATTGTACCATTAAGCATTTTATTGCTTAAACAATATCTCATTTTAAATATGAACTAAATATATTAATTATAAAGATATACATATAAAATCCATTTTATCGAAAAATATTGTTGTTGCGCCATCGGGATTCGAACCTGGATCTCTTTCCAAACCGAGGAAGGTGCTTTATCCAACTAAGCTACAGCGACATTATTTTTAGCGACAATTTTCGACCATGTTACCTTTTTGATATTGATACATTTAATCGTTCCATCATTTGAAATATTTTTCGATAAAATTGATTTTATATGTATATCTTTCTAATTAATATATTTAATTCATATTTAAAATATCACAGACCGTCTGTTCTGAATAATTACAACTTCACAATAATAATGTGTTCTCCTAAATAATATCTCATTTCATTGAAGATAGTAAACTTTCGTGCTTAACATGATGATGGTAGCAAATTTATCCTACTCTGCATGTATATTAAAACAAATTAAGCGAATAAAATAATTAAGTAAATAAAGTAATTTTAAAAAAGTAATAACAATAATCTTCAAATGTAATGTAGGTTTAAAAAAAAAAAACATTTAAAAAGGTTTAAATTTTATCATAGTTTGACAGAGTTTAAAATGTTCACATAGTTACCTCCAAAATATTTATAAAAATATATAAGAAGGCGATACAATTAAAAGTAAAATGAAAATAATCAATGCGATATAAGAACTGTAAAAATGACATATTATTTGTAACTCTTGACATTGTTGATTTTTAAAATTGCACCTTCAGATATTCAATGGAACCACAGTTGTCTTTAGTTCGACTGATGAAGACAAAATTCTACACACTGATTGTTTTTTATACTACCTTGATAAAGAAAGAAACGTTGTTCCGAAACCGCTTGATGTTAAACGATAAAACTCACGTTATTATATTAAAATATATTTTACATTAATTAGTTATTAATAAAATATTTTTTTATTTTATAAATATTTTCAAAATTTTTTTTTTTTATTATTCCGGTTTGCAAGCACGCATCAAGTATATCTGTACAAAGACGATTGTTCATTATTGAAGTAAATCCATTATTATCACACCTTTAGATGAAAATAACTTTCATATAATTATTAATATTTTTTTTTATTGTTACATTCCTGTAGTTTTTCGTCTTCGAATCACATGAACGAGTATCTACACATTTAATTTTGTTAATACTATTATTCATCGCAAATTAATATAATTAATACAGCGTGATAGCTGCATATAATAACTGATTTATTATATGATAAAAAATATATTTATTCTAATTCAAATATTTAGTGTGATTAAAATTACACGTAATTACGTTTAAAAGCATTTTAATAGATGGAAAACGTTCGACAACAAGAGAGTAGTGTCGGTTGCAGACTCCCAGGCGCCGAACCTTCGAAGCAGTACCTTAACCCTTATGAGGAATATATAATATTTTTAAAACGTAGCTGTCCTTTTTAACGTATCTGTTAAAGAATTCTTTTTTTTATGTGAAACGAATTTGATCGTAAAAGTAGTTTTATTTTAAATTATAATTAATCACTTCTTTAATAATCACCCTGTCAAATTCTTATAATAAGCAGAAAAGGTAAAATTAAGAATTATAATTAATTAAGAATACTGAATTAATTATTTAATTAAACTAAATAATTCTCGTTCTGTACCTTATTTGTGTATATTCTGTTTTACAAGCTTACGTAATATTTTGTTTAGAATTTATGAAACGTAGTCAATGAATTGCAACCAAATTTCAACGATATATAATTCAGCATTAAAATTATAATACACTTCTGTATTAAGCCTAGAGGATTATCTGAAAATAAAAAATAAATTTGAAGTAGAATCGTTTATAATATAATATTGTTGTTTATTTATAACAACAAGTCATTATCGCAGTGAATGTCAACACCGCAATAACTTAATAAGCTGAAGTTATTATAGCACATCTATTCTCTATCAATTATTTCGTATCACATTGTTTTAAATTAATATAATATGATGCAAATTGTAATATTGTGAACGAATATTGTGAAATTGTATTGTTACGACTTTCAATAAAATTTATTCCACTAGTGTTAATTTTGAAGTAAGTCATTTCAACCTTAAATTTGTTCATTTGCTTACAAGCTACATGCAAAATTTATATGTAGAAATAAATTATAAATCAAGTAGACTAAATAAATTTTGAAACATTGCGTTGTGTAATATAAAAATATTTTTTAATCAATTTAAACGCAAACTTTTAAATATCTTAAAACGAAAGAAACATGACTCAGGTCATTTTTATAATAATGGGTACATATTGCTTTGAGCTTCTGTTATTAGAATATCTAACATTGGCAACAGAGTTCTTTACTAGTGACTATCCAAATTTCTAATTTCATGGCATAATAGTATTGGATTAGATTTATTTTTGTTATTTAGGAATTTACTTGCTAATAAAAATGGTTGATGGTAGATGGTAAAAATACCCCAATGTTCCTATTAGGGTTAATTGTGGTAGAAATAAATTCTCTTTTATTTTGTTCACATTTCCATAAAACAATGTAATTTATGTTAAAATAAAGGAGGGGTTTGCTTCGTTCTATGTGTTTTTTAAAACATAAATAATACATTTACTTCAACATCAAGATTTCTCGCATTTTAATACTTTGGACTTCTTAAAGTTTCAAGTTTAGTGTCTCAGTGACATATTTTATTTCAATCAGTTACAAGAAGTATACGGCTATGGCAAACAAGATCGAGAGAATTGGCCTGAATAGATAGTGTTTTTTAAATTTATTTTTTATAATCTTCACATTGTAACTCGTTGTTTTCGTTCAGTTTTACTTATTATAATTATTTTACTAAAAAAAGTTAAATAAAAAATTGCGTTATGTATCCTCTGCATGGAATATGCTGTTTTGGTTTAAAAATATATTCATAAATTTTGTAATATAAATAAAATTAAAATATAAATCTTACTGGCGGAGAACCGAACACCAATCTCCCGCTTGATGGGCGGGGGCGCTAACCACTGCTCTCCCGACAGATACGAATGAGGAATGAGAATAAACATTTACTAATTTTTAATAATTAAGCATGTTTCAAAGTTCACCAGACGTAACAACTATTCAAATAAAATTTCATATTAATATTAAAATTTAATCAATCAAATGTACAAATAATAAAATATAAATCTATACATTTAATTTAATCACAAAAAATCAGCATTACCTATTTATACGAAAATTTGATACCACAGTCTTGTAGGGAAAAAGTAAAATGGTAGAATGATATTGGGATTCTTCAGATCTTCTTGATTTAAAAATCGATTCGAGAAAATAAATCATCAGGTAACAGCGAGAGTGCCACTTCAAGATGTGAGCGTTGTTCACCATGTATATGAAGGGGTAGATAATTTTTCATAACAGGGCTTTTACTTGAACACAGTAAATAAGACAATTGATGAATTGGAGATTCGACTTCTAGCTGGAAATATATGCTTTTACGCGTGTATAAAACTGCTGAGGTCGAAAATACCAAGTCATCGAAACAAACTGCCGATATACAAAACTATAGTAAGACCAGTAGTCACTTATGGTTGTGAAACGTGGTGCCTAACTCATATTGAAGATAACAAATTATCAGTCTTTGAGATTGCTAATTTATAATATCAATCTATGAACGCACACTAGAAAATGTAACTTATAGAATATAAATAAAGCATGAGCTCGAAGATTTGATTGAGCAAGAAACAATTGTAAGATTCTGTAGATCCTATAGACTGCGATGGGGATGTCGAAAAATGTTAGATAACAGAGTGCCAAAGATCAAGACCTACTGGATAACCAAGGAAGAGGTGGGCTGATTATGTGGAAGAGGACTGGAGTATGATGGGAGGGTCTGAGAACTAGAGAAGAATGTCCAGGGATAAGAGTTAGTGGAGAGCGCTTGTGTAGGAGGTCAAACCCTACTCTGGAATATATTGCCATGGAAGAAAATAGTGAGAGTGCATAAAAATGTTACGATATTTTCTAACGCGTTATTTATAACACAGTTTTCGAAATAAATTTCACTGAGGTACCTGGTAAATATAATATAAAAATGATTACAGTCTCCTCTTGAACATAGATCAGGCAAAAAATGTGACGTAATCACTACTTAAAGAATATTACGAAAAAATGTTTCGAATGAAAGAAATACAAAAACAGGCTGAGATGTATACCAAATAATGATAAATGCTAACGTGACATTTTACCAAAAACTTTCAAAACGACTTAGAATGGGGATATAGAGAAAATACTACATTTCAATATTATATAATTATCTCAAGTATACTTTAAATTGATTATTTTTCAATTTAAAGGATACTTGAGAAAAGGAAGCTTTGAAGTCACCCGGCAAAGAATTCGAATTCACGATAACAAGCACATCAAGTGTATCTTCAAGTGATCCAAAACATTTGAGTATTTTTTTGAAAAATACAGATTCAATAATAAATAATTTATTTACTTTGTTATTAACTACTGCGAGTTTATTATATTCACAAACTTTCATACGTTTTTAATTTTTTTTTTTAAATGATAGGAAATTATTTTTAAAAAAATCTGGTGCCTCCATGACTGAAATTGTTATAATGGTGAAAGATGTGGAAATTGACTTAATGATTAAATAGGAATTGTGGTTAAATTTAGTTGGCTATTTGTTATGTTCCGGTCAATTTTACAAGCTTTATTTATTTCGAATGAACAATTTGATATACGTTTTAGTTAGTTTTTTATCACTCTGATAAAGAAAAGGATATTTTTTGAAACCGGTTGATAAATATAATAAACTCAAAGATGTTAAAAACAAAGTTACTGAATTATTTATTTATTGTTAAAATGATAACGTGGTTGTGTTAAATGTTAAAAATATTTTTAAAGAAAATACATTTTTATGGTATATAAATACAAATTAATGAATCAACTAGAAAGATATACAGAAAAAAATGAGATTCACCGTAATATAAAGTTAAAAGCTTTAAAAATTTAATAATAAACGTATCAATTAGAAAAATTACGGAATATTAATTAAAAATATATTCGATTGATATAGCAAATTGGCGAACGCGCTTCCTCAGATAGGAAGGTTCGAATCCTGGTAGCAAATTTTCTGTGTATGTTTTCTAGTTGATTCATTAATTTGTATTAAAAATAAATACATTTTAATTTATCAGGCGACGGGTCTAGTGAAAGTTTGATACAAAAATATCAATTTTGTCATCAGTCATATTTGAAATGATTTCAGTAACTGATTTTACCAACTGCCAAGTCAATAAGTTATGTATTAAAAAAATAAAAAATAAAGTAATTACACGAACGAGTCGTACAGGGTGGTTCTAGCATCTTACTTTGAATCATAAATTAATGTTAAACGACATTTTTATCTGATCTAGATAACATTAATTGAAATGAGATATACATTTGGTCGTTTAGGGTGACACGGTGGCCACACGCAATATAGATTAGATAAGTGCGAACGGGATAGCGGATATACTTTGCTCCCGACGGGCACAGAAAAAGTTTTCCGTTATTACCGAACTATTTCGACTTCGGAGAAGTATGCTCTACCGATAATTTTGCCGAATTTCTATGAAAAAAAACTTTGAAATGTTTTTCCTTTTATAATCTTGTAGCGTAAGAATGTTACTTTAATACTTTATAGGAGTTTAAATAATTTTTAATGTTATAAGAATTTGTACGTAACGAGTTTGTCTCGAAATGATAGTTCAATATTACAATTATGTATTTAAATTTAAACAACATAATTTTCTCATAAATGGTATTGAGGAGTTAGAGTTACTATTTTTTAATTTTAAAAACTAATAAATTTTATATAAACCACCATGATTAATTTAAATTTTCGTTTAGTTCCGATCTTTCTATATTTTCATCAGAAGAGACGGGACGCACACTAACTAATCCATAAAATAAAATATTCAAAAATATTAACTAACAGGCGGGGGACGCAGCCTCGTAGTGATGGGAGTGGGTCGAAACCGGTCGACGTTAATTGATTAAAGTGGTATTTATGTCTAACCACAAAAATAACGCTGTAAATATCAAAAATAACATTTATGACAAATATTACTTTTTTCATTACATCTTTTGTGTAATTTCTGCGTTTATAAAATGCACCTCCAAAAAATCTGTTCTGAAAAACTTGAAGACAAAACCGATTTTTCTGCAATTTTCGTTGACGTATTGAACAAGTTTCTGGACAAGTTTTAGTTTATATATTATTACGGTACATTATCATGATGCTGAGCATATTGGACAAGTCGGAAAAAATCAAACGTATGGCATATTCAATTCGATTCAACGGCTAAACATTAGAGATAATATATATTGAATGAAAATTTTAGCATTTAACAATTCTATAAAAAGTCTGTAAGGGTTTTTAGCTAGTGGTAAAAATAAATTAAAATATTGAATTTGAGCATATGTCCGCCACAAAGTTTTAAAAGACTGTGCTTTCGCTTTCGCACACTTCTTTGTCACATGTCATGTAATCCGGAATAGGTCCTGAACGCGTCGCACAGACCTGTCCGTTTAATCAAGCACTTTACAGCCATTATTCACCGCCTAATAGCGACCGAAAATCTAGACGACAATACGTCGCAACGCAACCGATTCGAAAAGCCAGCTGAAGCAATCATTTTTTCTAGTGAGCAGCTCTAGTCACTTTATCGTGCGATTAAACATTCAACCTGTGTAAATTCATTTGTGCATCATCAACCGATTGTGAGTCCTGTTTCATTTCATCAACCTGCTCTAGCCCCTAATACCAACACCCATAATCACTCGTATGTTTCGCAACATTTATATACACTGTGACATTTACATACACGCGTGAGATTTGAGAAGGATGAGAGCCCTTAGACTCACCTTAAGCACACCCTTTTGATATTAATAATCTACAAACATAAATCACTACAATCAGTCATTGCAAGATGTCC
The DNA here is from genome assembly GCA_031772225.1 of Eubasilissa splendida. Classification (NCBI taxonomy): domain Eukaryota; kingdom Metazoa; phylum Arthropoda; class Insecta; order Trichoptera; family Phryganeidae; genus Eubasilissa; species Eubasilissa splendida. Next base: position 8,207,544 of record CM062857.1, on the reverse strand, counting down.
AGGACATCGAATTTCTAATGAGTTGTGTGAGAGACACAGTTTAGTATCCGATCCATGTGAACATCGATAACAGCGGCGATTACATTGTATTTCATAATGGTGAATAAATATATTAATCACCATCATCATCATCATCATCAGCCTGTGTCGCTTCACTGCTGGACACAGGCCTATCCCGAGGATCGCCAATCTTCTTTGTCTTCATATTTCCTACCGACTTCTTCAATGTCTTCACTCCATCTAGCTTGCGACTTTCCATCATCTCTTCGACAAATATATCCAGACTATTGCCACATAAGCATGAAAATATTTTAGATAATATCTGTCACCTCGATTACGATTTTCATTGCTCTTTGGGCAACTTTTTATTTGTGTATGACATTGACGGTCCTACTGGTCTTGGCTCCGTGTGTAGGTACAGTGAGTACTGATTGGTGGCTTTAGACTATAATCTTACATAAATCGACTACAATTCTTTATTTTATACTATTATTTAAGTACTCGTAGCTATTACCCCTTATATTTGTCGAATACATTTATCTCTTCAGTTTTCGAGAGAATGGATTACTTTCGCACATTCTTTTGCCGTTTCAAGTATTTTGCCTTTATAACAACTCTTTTTGTCCAGTTTATTTTTTCCATCCTTCTAGACTACGCTATATCAAAAATACTTCCAGCTTATTTTTTCTGTTGGTTTATGGACAACATTTCACTTTCGTATAGTGCTTTGCTTCAGATAAATGATTTTTGTTTATTTAGTATTTAAACATATAATAATAACTGCGTATATGCAAAATATTTATGTCAATTTTAAATAATATTCTCGTAGAATCCTTAATATTTCAATATGAATATATAAAATATGTATTATACAAGTCTGAATCGTGGAGATCACGTGTTCATAATTGTAATTGCAAGATTTCTTCAAAAACAATAAAACCTTAATCTACAGTACCTACGAGGTTTAACAATGTGCGAAATTATCTTAACTTTTAATGATATCATTAAATTTATTATTTTGTCACATGTATGTTAACGTTTCCATAGTTTAATCGTGATTAAAAATATATCCACGTTTTCACTCTTCAAGGATCACAGTCAGTAGTAAATATTTACTGATTTTTTATCATTATTATTACAAATAAAAGCATGTATCATATAATACATTCAAATGTATTTTGTGACGTTTAAACATCTTAGCCTACGTCTTCAAAACTTTGTACTAGAGTAATCTCAGACCGTAAATCGTTACCTTGACAATTCCAAATTTAATTTAGTACCCATAAACGTCAACCATCGTTTTGATTATTTTTAGAAATTCACACATTTGAAAACCTACAACAATCACATGCTCTAAATTAAATTGTTGCCTACTTAAAAATTAGAATTAAACTAACTGATTGAACTGATTACCTACCTACAATGATGAAATATTAAAATATCAAAAACAAATTAAATTAAATTTGACTTCTTCCTTTCATTCCAGTGAACTGTACATACACACACACACGCATGCCATACATAACCATGAAAATGAAAACACTTTAACCATCATATAAATCACAATGAATTTGTACCATTCAATATAAATATATCTGTAAGAATTCTCCTAATCTTTTCTTGTCCAACCTTATTAGTTTAAAGAATTGAAATAGTAATATACTATTATAATATATAGATAGCTAAAAAGTCAATAAGACGTTTTCATTTCATATTAAAATTAAAAAATCAGAGCACGTTTTTAGATAATTATTTAAAAAAAAACACAAAATTTGTTATTATGAAATGGCAGACAATTTCTAATTTAATTACGGAAAAATGAAATTGTTTCCTGTCATATTTGACAGATAACAGCTGGTGATACAAAAAAACGTTATTTCACCGAGGAAAAAATTACCGGAGCAAAGATTAAGTATGAGCACTTAACACTCTAGAACAGGACACACGCGGTGAGATAAATGGGAACTAATGGGGATGCTGAGTCTTCCGGAGGGGTGTGTAACGGTGTAAAGGCTGTGGTAAGAGGTTCCAGTTTGTCCAGAATGCTGTCGTACATTTTTGTTTCATTAATCAAGGAAAATATAATTAAAAAATATACTTCATATTAATTCTTAATATTTTTTGCATATGATAAATGTTAGTAATATTTAAAACTAATGAGTGGCCTTAGGAATAAAACTTTTGTACCTTAATAATATTTGAAAATGGTAATAAAGTAGAGTAAGAATCGATAATGTAAAGAAGTTGTGCAAACCATTGCGAGCAGAGCTGATGACCAGATGTTAATTTAATGTAATTTTATTATAGTATTGAACATTACTATAATAAAATGGAATTAGCAATTTTGCTTCTTTAGGGAATTATAGTTTTATAATTATTAAGCATTAGTTTTAATGCTATTCATATCAAGGGCTAATATTATGCTCCATACACAGTTAAAAAAGTTTTCAAATAATTAAAATCATTAGTTTTTAAAAAAAACAAAATCAAATGACTTCGTTTTTGCTAGGAAGAAAAATTTATAGACTTTTCCATTTAAGTTAATGTAGATAAATATTCATGTATATTTGAAAATAAGTTGCCTACACATTCGCCATAAGAAAACGTATATTTCCATCGAAACGCGAAGTTTTATACTCAGGTATCCAATATCAATACATTCATATTAAGGTTTATTACGCGAAGAAGACATGTTGTCCCACATTTGGTATTTTGGTTGTTGTTCTATTGTATTATTATGTATTAGGTAGGACACCTTTTGTTGTGATGTTGCATTTTCAGAATATAGTTCTGTGGTATTTTAATACAATTGAAATTAATCAACTAGAAATATATACATAAAAAATCTATCTAGTTGATTCTTTTAATATGTATTATTTATTTATACATTCGACAGTTAAAAAAAACAATTGTAGAGTTATGCACCCCCAAATAGAAAGATCTAGAATTATGGAGGTAGCATTCAACATTCATATAAAACAAGATCAATATATACTAAATATAAGAATTTGTTTACAACAAACAAAAAATATGTATACATACATCTATAATAATACAATATGAAAATTAACAGGTATTATTTTTTCTAATCACTGTAGTTAAAAACCTCTGTATGTATTGATAGTCTCTATAAAATAATTAGCTGAATTATGAGCATTACAGATTAAGTAAAGATCACTCCATTTTAGTTTGTTTACAGTATGAATTAACTTTTCAGAATTAAAAATTTTATAAATATAAAATGACAATATAAATTGCTATGTTTATTAAGAAAACTGTGGGACAAAACACGCAATGAACTGTATTGGTATTTATTCTGAAAATATTAAAAAATATATTTAGATAATAGAGTTGTAAATACATAGTAGGTATATATGAATAGATATTTTTTAAGATTTCGTAAAATTTTAAAATTTAAGTGCATCATTTTTAGATTTCAAATTTTTCAATATTTTGCGTATTGTCATCTCTAGGGAATTAGTAAGACAGATTATTTTATAGTTGAGACTGTGAGAAGTGAATGGTATTTAAATATAAACTCGTTCTTTCCTTAATTTTAAAAACATACCTTACGTCTGTCTCTTATTGAAAAAACGTACCTTGCCTTGTCTTATCGTTTGTATGTATGTGTATTTAAGGTTGATATTGAAACTGATAAATGTATTAAATATCATATAATAATAATAATAATACTGACGATAACGTTTTTATTTTTTGTTGGACAACAATTATGTCTATATTATATATATATTACTTTGCCAACCATTGCTGTGATGTGTAATAGAGTTATATAAATAATGCAGTTGATACAGCTGATATATTATAGCTTGTATCGTCTAAATTAAAATTAAAAATAAAAACTAATAAAATCATGCCGTATATGTATAGAGTTCTAAATGAGAGGGAAAAAAAACACAGTTCCATAAAATAATTAAAAAGTTTTTTGAAATACACGTACGACAGAAATATAATATAACTAGTAATTAGCTTGCTGCTAGGCTCTGCAGGCGGCTATTGTGGCCGCTTCGCTGCGCGATTGGGGTCTCAATATAATCTATATTTCAATGATAGAGCTTTCCCCACACGTAAATAAAATCTCGATGTAATTAAAATTATTCCACCTTTGTTAGCGGATAGACAATCATAAACACAAAAATGCTATTTGGAATCGGATGAAAAACATTATCAAAAATCGTTATGTTGACATTTCAAAAAGTGTTTAACTCTATGTTATATCATAGAAAGTATAGATAAGAAAAGATGACAGATGTCATGTGTATTTTTTCTTACTCGTAATAAAGACAATGTACACTTAATTTTAAATTAAATATATATTTACGTACTGTTATACAATATATAAAAGAGATAACATTTAAGTTATTTCAACCTAGAGATATTAAAAACACGTTCGTTTTTCCCCTGCTTGTGTCTCATAAACCTGCCCATTTAATCATAATGATTCTACTGAAGCCACATCCAGAAAGTCATATATGCAGATGGGGAAGCATAATATTATTATGGATGTATACATAATACAGATATTAATATTATTGATCGTTAAGACATCCTTAAAAATCACTTACCCGCCATGTCATGACTAACACCCGACAAAATATGATTACCTACCTATATTCTAGTAAAAAATCTACAAATAATTTTTTTTAAATCAATACAGCTGGAAATAATCGATATTTTAAATTCACTTAGCGCCTTGAAAAGATTTTTTTCAAAGCTTATAATAATATAATATACTTGCAAGCTCAGGAACACAAAACATGACCTGGAAAGCTTCTGAAAAGGATTGAAAAGACTGGCCATCTTGAATAGCAAGATGAATGACATCAAAAATCTCTTAAATTTATCACGGACCAATTTTTTACATTTTGGCTAAAAAAATGTCAACTGCCAACAAAGGAGAAGAAATAAGATTGATTAAATCGGCTCTAGTTATCTACTGGAAAAATATATTTATATTTCATATTTAATAATACTTGACCTTTCACTATTGTATCCTGACTTACGTAACCTAACATTATTTTGTAATAGTAATGTAATGTACATAAATCTAAATAATTTAAGTGAATTATTAAATTTATTACAAGTCTATAAACAATATATTTAAACTTACCACAATTATGAAAAATAGTTAATAGTTTGTGAAGATTGCTGGTTCAAGATAGAGTTGAATTTTTCTCACGCGATAGGTCACCCGAAAGCTTAATACTTCTGGTGAAGTCTTCTCCCAATAGTTCACTTCAAAAATGCACTAGGAATATAACAGATCGAGCAAAATTGTTACACGTTATTTTCATCTAAGTGTCGACAGCTTCAGGCTATAATGGTTCGTGTCCACAATAATCTCTCTTTGATCTCTGAGAGTCACTAAAGGCAGGTATGCAAAGTACTTTTCATTTAGAAATAACAAAATATTAGTATGTGTAACAGTCAGCTTCAAAAACATGCAATATATTTTTAAAGTATTAAATAAATACATGGTGCCGGAAAACTCGTAGAAAATATAACACATACAGAGGTCAAATTTTATCATATTATATTTTTTATGTTTTTCGTCGCCGTGTATATATATGTGATAGAAATAGGGTTAAATATATTTACGAGTACGTACAGAGAAAAAATGGTTTATTTGAATATACACTGTGTTTTATAATATTTATTTTTAATATACGGCTTTTATAGTGTAAGTACGTGGTTATATATTTATAACAATGGAAAAACCAACAAATGCATTTAATTAAGACAAATGTTAGTAGTAATTTAAAAATGCAAGAAGACAACTAATATATTGATAAAATTAATAAATATAAACTTTTATAATTTACAAAATTCAAGCAGATATTATAGATATTTTTCGTGAATACCATATTTGTAATTAATTTCAAGCGACAACTCCGCCTACGGACCAATTAAAACGCTAGGTGGCATCAATGCACTGTTATAATATGCATATTACATATGGTATTACTCACACTAATACAATAGTTTTTTCCTAAATGAAAAGGAGAATACTGGATGCGTCCGCGCACAAAACATACGAGATAATGATTCATAAATAGCTGACTTTTTTTTTTTTTCATCTCATCTCAAGTCGAATTTCTGAGAGAAATCTTATATGTGGACACGTGCCATGGTAAAGAAGAGAAGATTCACATGTCACAGAGGTCTAAACCTAGTATGCCCAACATATACACCAGCAGAAACTTGGCTTCTACGACAACTGTACATAAGCTGTACTCAACGAAACTATGGGACATGTTATTGACACAAGAAAACGCCAAAGGGCTGGCGGTAGACCGCATTCAATGGAGGAGTTCTGTGATGGCTAGCAAAAGGAAGATTAAAAAAAAGATAGCAAAACAAGGAGAATAATACAAAAAAAAACGTTCACTGCCGTGAACCATGTTGTAAAACAATCGCGCATGCAAACATATTCTGGTTTTAACCGACGTAACATCGTAAATCGTTTTTAAATTACTGTGTCATGTTTGCTTTTTTAATATGCGCACTTCAAACATCTATCTATCTCTTCTCCGTATTTAGAACATTATTTTTTTGTCCTAAATTCTCGTCAAGGTTAAATTTTTCAAAATACACCCTTCAATATCTCCCGACTGTTACCAGCCGCGGTCTCCGACGTCCGGGGCGCCGCGTCGGCACGCGTCATGATAGATAGGGGTCACTTTAAGGTTTGACAAATGATTGATGGCCCAAGTCCAGTCTTATTTACTAGACTTTCGTACCACTTCTTTAATTTCCTAGACACATCAGTAACAACAATTTATAACTCGGTGACTATTTTACACGCAGTAGTAAATATATGGTATCGCATGTTCATATACTTTTATTGTACAGGGTGTATCAGACCTAGTCCACGATATTTTTTGGATGAATACCTGACTAAATTACGAGTCGATATTATTCAAGGAATGTGTATTTAATCTCAATCATCTCAGAAATACAAGCATTTCAAAAAGTCGTAATTATGCAATTATTTATATTGATTGAAATATTTTATAGATTTCAAATTATACATTGAATACATAAATTATAGATCAACGAATTTCGAGCAGCCAGACTATTTGAGCTGAAAGGTCCGCACCGCGAATGCTATCGCGATGTGGAGATCGAACAAATATCGGTCAAATTGACGTCTGCTGGCATCAAAGTCACATTTCACACTAAAAAGATGAGCATTAGGAAATTTATCGATGGGAATTTGGAAGTGGAAATGTGTCAATGGCGCGAAATGAAAAGACGCGCCAAAAATGTATTTTTCGAATTCGGAACAGGAATTATTAGCGACGATAGAGACTAAAACAAAAAAAAAATACTATTCTAAAATATAAGAGAGAGGAAGGGAGGTTAATGTTTATCATCAACAGAAATTTAATGAGAATTGACAAACTTTTCTATGAGCAAAATAAGTCACATGCGCTTTCAACGTCAACATAAAGGAGATAATTCATTTTGTTTAAATTAACGACAACACCTACACAACAGCACGCAAAATGGCAGGCCTATAAGTACATCCCCATATCAAGTATGGCTGGCTTTTAAAAGGTTAAGCGCTATCCGCTGCTTCTGACAAGAGGTACTTGTCTTCTGGGACGGTCTGCTGTCACAGTAACCACCATAGAAATACGAGAACTGTGTCAAGGAAGGTGGTTGGGTTCTCGCATGCAACACAAATCTTATCGATTGTACCTTAATATTACATTAAACCACAAATGTATTATGTGAAATGTCACATTGTAATCCAGGGAGTTGCAGGGCTATTAAATATGATTGAATTATGAATTAACCAATAATCTTCTGAAATATATTTTTTCGTTATAAGCTTAGTAAAGATTCATTTCATTAACATATAAATGTGGATAAAATGAAATAAACATCTCTCAAAAAAACCTATAGCTGCAACTAGGACTTTTTTAATGTCTTTTGCTATATTTTGTTAATTTCATCACATTCAATAATACGACTTTATCGTTTTTTCAGTGGAAAGCAACCATATTTTTCAAATGCAATGTTTATCAGATTAAATTTGGAGCGAAATATTACAATTATGTATAATTTTATACAAAATATGCAATTTTGGATTTTTATTTAATTAGCCGAAGCACAAATTATACATCACCTGTCTCGCGAAATCCCTTAGTTAATGTTACAATATTTCCACTATTTAAACTATCTCCATAATTTAAAATCATAGATTTACTATAAATAGCTGATAAGCATTTTATTATAATACAATATGCTGATAATTACGTACATCGATATAAATAATTTATTTCAGGAACAATCTATTAAAAATAATAATTTAATTCGTATAAAAGTGTATCACAAATTGAAATTACTTCTTGTAATTTCAATTTATTTAAAATTCTCTTCAAAATTAAATTATAGTTATATTTAATAATCATTAATGTTTAGCATCGTCTAATGAAAATTAATTTTAAGATATATGATTTATTACAAATTTGTCTACTTTTAATATTCTACAATTATTAACTTTAAATAACATAATTTATTAATCCTACCCCGAGAGAACAATTCCACAATTTTTTTTATTAAAAATTGAACAGCAAAAACATGATCGTGGTAAAATGTATATATACGGAATTCTCACGCAGCATACTTAGAATATGTTATATAATACCTACGAGAAGGTTTTCATAGATACAACTAAAGCTGGTAGATAACTATAAAAAAACTGCAAACAAAGCCAGTACCAGGGACTGGCTTTTACAGTACGGCGGGGAGCAATCCAGGGCTCATTTCATGTTCGAGTCATTTAAACACAATATAATAAAAAATTCACCAAAACTGAAAAAAGGAATTCAAATGTGATATTTCGTACTCTGTAAAAAATCTGATAACCACTCTCGCAATTTTAATTTTTGGATTTGGGTAAGAGAAATAATTATTAATGGTAATAATAATTCACACAGCTCGAAATATACAAACAATACAACGTTTCCTTTCATTTCTAAACGAAATATTTTCATTATAACTTTAATAACAAATCAATTGTCGGATATCCGGGTTCACGCAGGATGGGCCTTTATGGGAACCTACAGTATAACTAAATCAATTTACAACCGTACAGTAGCAATCCTTTTGAATATATAAGGATTCTAACTGGAGATTTCATGCGGTAAACACGTCCCACGCGTAATATTGCTATTTTATATTAATTATAAATTTAATTCGTAGGTACTTTAATTAAAATTTCATGGAGTACCTACAGATTTTTAAAATAATGGGATATATATTAAATTTCAAATAAGTAATAATAATGTTGAATATTTTTTTAAACGACAACAAATAATGTGCTTAAAATGTTATATAACAAACTTTAATATAACACATTATTTTTGTGAAGTTGCAGTTTTCAGAACACACTTCCGTGATATTTTTAATTTAATACATATTCAATTAATCAACTGAAAGGATATACAGAAAAAACTATTTATCAAAAAATATTTTAGTTACTACTGGGATTCGAACTTGGACCTTTTCCAATCCTGGGAAATGTGTTATACAATTTTATCACATTAACTGAGTAGGTTTTGACCATGTCTTTTTTGATTGTCTATCGCGGATCATAATTTTTTGTTACAGTGATCTATATCCTCTTTCTCTCAACTCGCCACATTTGATCTCCATAATATCAAAATTTTTGAACGAGAATAGTATTGACTTGTGATAAATCCTATTTTATAATAATATTGTACTTATTATATAAAATATAGTTTTAACATGACTAATGGCACAAATCATTCTTGAACGGTGGATTGCCTAAATAAAAGAAGAAGAAGAAGAAACAAAGTAGGTTTACGACGAATTTTTGATCTTATATTCTGTAGCTCTTTAAAATTGATACATCTGTTCAACTTTATATTGCGACGAATTTAAAATACCTTTGAGTAAAACAAAAAGGACAGAAAAAGGTCCTGGTTCGAATTCCGAATATTTAAAATGGATGGATATAAATAAAACAATGTTATAACTCTACTTGAGTTTATTTACACTACTCGAGTTTCGAGATAAACAGTAACTCTCATCGACAGGTGAAGTAGGTGACAACATTGTTTTATTTATATCCATCCATTTTGATGATAAAACTCTACAAAGTTAATGCCGAATCCATCAATAATATACTAAAATATTTATTCGATGAATAGATTTTTTCTGTACATCTTTCTAGTTGATTAATTTAATTTGTATTATGCAATAATGTTAACCGGCTTATATTTAATTTTATGATTGTAAAAATTTTGGGTGGTATATTATATATAGACATTAACTTTTTATCGATACAATTTATAAAATAAAATAATCGTATCCGAGTCAGTCCCAGCCACTTGTATCTGTATAATGATTCAAGCCGAGGCGGTAGAAAGGACATTATTCAAATTAATGGAATATTTTGCAAAAAGAAGACAAAATCAAATGAGAAATTCCTCGATGAATAATAATCTCACTTGTTCATAACACAACCCTTTAAAATTTTGGCATTCAAAATGCGGTACACGTCTGAATGCAAATCGGCGGAGACATTCCATCTCACTCCGGTAACTACGCACGATAATATTTTTTTAACGAATGCTTAGTATTTGTGTGATGAATATTAATAAGTAGTTTAAAAAGAAGCCCAATATTATGACTTTCATTGTTTGTATAGGTAATAAATCGGCAATAATATTTTGTTTTGTTTATTTTTTTTAAAACCAATAAAATATTAAACGCTGAAAGCGTGAAAATATACAATTATTATTATTAGGAGAACACATTCTTATTGTGAAGTTGTAATTATTCAGAACATAGGTCTGTGATATTTTAAATATGAATTAAATATATTAATTAGAAAAATATACATATAAAATCAATTTTATCGAAAAATATTGTTGTTACGCCACCGGGATTTGAACCTGCATCTCTTTCCTAACCGGGGAAGGTGCATTATCCAACTATGCTACAGCGACAATATTTTTAGAGACAATTTTCGAACCTATATGTTACCTTTTTGATATTAATACATTTAATCGTTCCATTAATTGAAAAACCATCTACCTTATTTTAACAGAATCTCAAATACCTTTGAGTAAACTGATAGCAGACGCCAGAATTATCAACTCATTTTTATTAAATTTTGGACACATTGATACAACTTTATTATTAGGAGAGCACATTTTTATTGTGAAGTTGTAATTATTCAGAACATAGGTCTGTGATATTTAAAATTATTATTATATAGATTTGCCAATATTCATGAAATAGTTTAAAATATAATAATTTCCACTGTACTTTGATTGTTGTGATTATTAAACATATGAAATTGATTCACTCACATCCGCACCCATGTTTAATTTAACTTTCACATTTCAAAGTTTTGACTTAAATATTTATAATTTTCATAAAGTGTTATGAATAGTAAAATCAATGTAAAATATTTTTAAATAAATAAAGTTGTTATATTATAAACAGTTGTCAAGGGCGTAAACATGTGCTTTTATATTTTAACACTAAACGTATATTTTTATCACATTCAACAAACTTGTATTCGAAAATAACCAATGTATTATACTCGAGTGCTCAATATCTTTGAATTTATTAACTGTAGTCAAAGCAAGCATCTAAAAAAAGGGTTTAGTAAAAATGTTTTATATATCTATTAATTTATTGTTATTATTGAAACAACTAAAGGGAAAAAGTCGCAAGTACGATCCTGTTTATTTTATTCGTAATAGCCTCCCTTGCAATATTGTCCCGCTACAGCAGACACCTGTACTATATAGTATCCACCTGCTACTACTGTGCAGTGTGATGATCTAATAGTAAAGGCTGAACGCCTGCAGCCACGCTGTCTGCCGTGGCACGGGGGTAATTCCATGGCGCAGGGGATGGGGTAGGGGCGGAGAACTGGGGCACGGGGCTGCTGGCCGGGTCAGGGGGTCAGTGCACCCTCCCACCCGCGGTACTGCGGGGCAGGTGAGCGCTGAAGGTGTGAGGTGTGGGGAGGCAGAGTGGTTTAAACAATTCATGTGCTTGGAAATTATTAGAGATGCATTTCTATAACGCGATACGTAAAACAATAGTATACATTTAATACGTATTAAAATCAATCAACATTCGCTTAAATACAATATAAAATAAATTCTACACTAACATAATCAAGGTAACCAATCCAAATTATATATTGTGTCGATATACTACTTTCATTTTGCAAATTTAAATGATAGGTATAGCATGTTATAATTTATACCGAGTGTTACAAGTTATATCGTATGGAAAAAAGAGCCCAGAAAAAAAAATCGCGAATGACAGAATGTGATTAATAAATAATTGATTAGTTGTTTTTCAGTGATGCTATAAAACATGCCTGCAGTTTAAATAATGAGCTTTTTAATTTTAAATATTATATGCATACATTAATTTATTTTAAAATAGCAGTACATAACTACGTACTAAATGCAATTTTAATGTGGTTATTAAATTTAGTGTAACAATAATAATAACAACATTATACAAACTACGGTATTTTTGATAAATAATTCGCGACATAGATCTTGCTGTATTAGATTCTTGTAATATTAGGTACGCCAGTACACAAAATCACGAAGTATCATATGATGTAAATTAAAAAAATCATTTATTATAAATTATAATAATAAAAAACTCAATATAGTCCACATCAGAGATGGCTCACCTTTTTACACAAGTGGGTCAATATATATGCCCGATTTTTTTAATATTCGCATGTCAGATAAATACAATTAAAATTAAAATAAATAATCAAAATATGTTTGTCAAAATATTAAATTGAAGACTAGTGTTACAACACTTTCATTAAAAAATACAAAATGCAGTATTATTTTTTCAATATCACCGTACTTACAAAACCGTTATTTTTGGTACAATATGTTCGGACGCCAACAATGTAAGTCACATCAAAATACCTCACAATCACCACACTACACTGTGTTCACACTATACCACACTTATGTTCAGAGATACCATACTACACTATATGTTCAGAGACCATCAATTGTACAGAAAATAATATATTCAATTGCATATTCACGCAATAGTAGGCGACTAGAGGTCCATGGTGTTCGGCATATGAAAAGGATAATGAAAAAATAGACTAATAAAATATTATTCAACTTAGGTTTTCCAAATAAAATTCTAATATTTCCCGTGTGTCATGAGCTTGCCATCTTTGATTAAATGCTATAAAAAGCATTTCCATCCGCGTACTGCTCTCGTATATAATGCACATTTGTATGAAAATATCAACGGGATCGCCTAAACAAAATTAAATTGAAAATGGAAAATATTCTACATGCTCGTGTGGCGATCCTAATTTCAATGTAGATCTAGTGAGTTAGTAGTTCCATAAGTTGGAGCACCGCGCAGATAGGGATGGTTTACGTGCTGCGTAGTATAATATCTCGTAATTAAATTTTGCCAATTAGAACATTCCCGCCTACCTACTCAGGAGATCTAATTTAGCAGCATTATCATATTATGTCAAACTGAACGCAAACATGTGAGGCTGAAATAACACAACGGGAATCCCTATAATAGTAGTTTAATAAAGGTTGTTGTGATAGTTTAAATAATTATTTATTGACCCACCCTTGAATACCTTGTCGTAGATGCGTTGCCACACTTTTTAATCTCCAGCCGCTAGTGTATATGGAGATTACATAACAGTATTTCTACTTGTTTTTTTATTATTTTCTTTGATATCATCTAGTATTCATTGTATCTCTATTGTATCCACATGGTGAAACCTTACTACGTCTTTACCCTATATATACCTTTCCTCTACTACAACAGATCGTGATTTTCAATACCCCTATTCACTTTTCTTGCACTCCAACCTAATGGAAGAAAACTCCGAACAGACATTGACCGCCATTCAAAATTATGTTCTCCTGGCACTTGTGGACTATTGAGTATAATAGTAATACTCTATGTAGATAAAGTTATATTTAAATATCGTGTAATCATAAAACGACTATTTTAAACGGTCTAAACGGCATAAAAGGTTTGAATGTATATAAAAAAAATTACTGGAACAATATTAAATGTTAGTGTAGTTTTTCATATCCGTCATAAAAAATTAAATTAATACATTAGCCCTGGTGATGGCCACTAACTGTGGCCAGAAACCTTAACAACTACCGACGAACCAGAAAATTAATATTTTTTTAAACTAGAATAAATTTTATATATAAGCAGTGTTGTTTTATTGCGTGTTTTTATATATGTGTAGTATAAAATTATTTTTTACATTCTAATAATGTATTTAACTTCGCGTGTGGTTGCATCAATATATTATCGATTTCGCAAAATGTAATTAAGATTCTCTGAATCTACTGATTATTATCTGTTCAGTGTCAAGTGTCTTGGATCTGGTGCAGGGATCTAGGATCGGGGGGAAGTAATAACTATTCAGAATATTTTTTAAATACGTCTGATCGTTAATTGGTTATTTATGATGCTTTCGGTTCTTATGGGCGATTTGTCAATCTCTAGGTTATATTTACAAGTGAATCTTATGTATTTATCAAAACTATGAGATGTGAGGCGAAGTATGAGTAACCGTGGCTATTCAAGCATACTATTGTGGAGGGCGGTGAGAATGAAACGCGCGGTTGATGTTGAGTCGTTTATAGTGTCAGAGGAGAGAGCAGGAAGAATATAGGGGATGCAGCGAAACGGATGATGCGTCGACTGCGAGCGGGTGTCCAGGTGTCGCTCGCGTCGTTCGTCGGACAAGAGCGGCGATACTGGCAGTGGATTTAAATCACCATCCCTTCACTATTATGTTGAAATTTTTGTATATTAATTTATCTAAAACTACCAAATTTTAACATAAAGTACATAGTACTGATCATTATTTCATCATTATCACAATTAACCTGTATTGCTCCACTGCTTTCTACAGACCTCCCCTAAGAATTGTCAATTATTTCTGTTTTCTCATTTATCTGTTACTGTTTTTTATTTGTTGCCGTATTTTACTTTACGCGATGTACAGAACTTCAGAACAAAGTATCTGTAGGATATTTTACCTGCAAACTATTTTTGTCTCGCCATATTTTTAATCAAGATACCCGCATAATATGAAACAACATTTTAGAAATTATATCAAATGTAATTTTTGAGCTGAAGGCTTCTACAGATGTCAACTAAACGACACGAAATAAAGCAATGGTCTCAATATCGACAACTGGAAGACAACAGATGGTCAGAATGTACCGAGAGAAATAAATGATATTTTCATCCGGTAACCCTTGTATTACTTACCCTCTCCTCTCAATGTTAGTAAAATAATAATATTCCAAACACAACCTTTCCAAAGGGTGAGGGGATGCGGGAGGCGTACTCCGCAACAAGCGTGACCTATATTGGAACGTTCTGGAACCGTGTACCGGATACCTCCCCGACACGACGAATATCATAACAGTTAAGGGAACAATTTAAACACGGCGTAGGATTGGTTTATCCCGTTAAAATTTAAACACAGTGGTGTAGCCTGTCCTTAAATGAGGTTTGATCATTTCATTTATAACAGCTGTTCCACGCAGTGTGGAAGGGTGAAACAAGCTATGATCTAACCGAAAAATATACCGTACACACAAATGAAGAGTGACTCTTTGCCTATGGCTATGAAACTTCTTCAAAATATCACTTTTAAAAATATAATTTTACTTTTTTTTCAGTACATTTATATTTTAACTTTATTTTAAATAATATAATGTTTAATTTTTAACAACTTTATTACGCATATGTAATAGTCAATAAGTTTCAGTTGGACCCAACCGTCTTCAGGACAATAGAGTATATAGACTGATTCTATATACCCAACCATCTTCAGGGTTGGGTCCGACTGAAACTAGTCGACGTTAGTATATGTGCATATTAAAATGGTTTAAAATAAAATATAATATTATTTAATTATAATGTCAAGCCACAACGTGTTTGGTTTCTTTGAAAAATTAATTTTATTTGAATATAACATAGTTCAGTTGTACGCCAGTCCTGACGAAGATACGTTAGTATCGTAACCGGTTGATGTAAAAGTAACTCAAAGTTATTCATAAAAAGATATATATATATAATCATTAATTTAATTTAAATGATTTATTATTGAACATAATATATTTAACGTTATTTCTTACACCGCACGACGCAAACGGCAAAGTTAAACTATAGTACTTAGTCAAAAAATGCGACGTTGTGTACTTATACAAGATTTATTAGATCATTTTTTCATTCATATAAATACATATTTTCAATCTACCCTTAGTCATAAACCATATAAAATAAATCGATTTTAATTACCCATTTCGAACGCCACCATTGTTTCATGATTCAATTTCAGATAAACCTCAAATTGCTGAGTTGCGCCGCGCCGCTGGTAGAGCCTGCTCCAGAGCCTTTTAAAACTTAACGCACCCTTATAAGCTGCTAAACCGATAGTTCATAGCTATCGATCGGTCGTAACATTATAAAAAAATCGTTTAATATTTCTTATGTAGCAATAGTTTTTTTCAGCTTCTACTATCCTATTTAAGAGACTCGAAAAACACTCCCTTCCACGTAAGATATCAGCGTCAAGTGTGTTGTATTATCTGCCGGAGTAACATGACGAAGTGAAGAAGGAATAAAGTACACATGCTCCATCACAACTTTCTTAACAGAAGGCAAAAAAATATCTAGCCACGAAAATTAGAAAAATGAAACCTTGTTACGAAAATTGAGGCAGTTGATATTTCTCCCTCACAGTAAACGTCTTAATTAATATTAATAAATTATAATTATGCGATATAATATTAATGAGTAAAAGATTATTATAGCTTTGCTTATGATTTAAATAATTTTCGAAAAGATTAGTAATGGAACAATTTCGCAAATATTTATTTCGAAGTACGTAGACTTCATGCTTAACACGATTTTGTAAAAATTTCAAACAATAATACTTTGCGTGACAATGCAGAATTTACATATTCCTTGAACATTTTCGTCTCGTAATATAATTAGGTATCCACTAATAAAATATTGTGAACTAGGTCTGTTACACCCTGTATATTGTGAAATATTAATGTGACACGTATTCCGTGTTCATATATCAATTTTTTTTAAGAAAATAAAATAAATTAAATTAAATTAGAAATTATTTATTTATTATAATATATCCATGCGGTATATAAGTATTTGTCTATTCTCTCGGTCTGTGGTGAGCATTCGGCATGCATTACGGTGTACGCAGTTCGATTCATTGCTGGAACACCAGTTCCAGTTCCAGATGAATATCAGATAATTTATTCGATTACTTTTGGAAGCGGTTTTAACGTTCGAAATGCATTTTCAAATTTGATTAATTAAGAAATGCTTTTTGGAACCGGTTTTAACTTATGGAACACATGGTCGAAGTTGATCAGTTTGCACTGGGAGGATTTCTAGAATCTGATCAACAAAAATAATCAGTTGTTTTTAATTTTTACCTGATTGATCAAATTCGATTATGGATGAATTTCGAAAGTTGGAACCAGTTACAAAAGTAACCGATCAAATAATCCGTCGTCGCCCAGAACTATTAACGTTGCAAAAAACGAGTTATTTTTAATTTTGACAGCTGACTACTCTGTGGAACCGGTTATTAAGATATCGAGTAACTGGGTGTTCCACTGACTTGATAGTAACCGGTTAAAAATCACCGGGACATAAAAATATCAACCACCACTAGTGTGGAGCGAGCGGTCTTTGAGGAGAGACGTTTTCAGATTCAGATTCCTTCTATCTTTCCCTGAACCTCGCATTTTTCCATGGTGTCCTCATGTCCAGTATATAAAGTAAAACTCATAATCTTAAATATTTACCGTTTAAAGTAGCTTGTTGGTATAGTGGTTAAGATGTTAGCCTAGTGATCAAGTGGTCGAGGGTTCGTGACTCGTTCCAGGACACCAGCAAGTTAGTCCTATTTTCACACTACAAGCATTTAGCTTAGTTTGAAAATATTAAAAATATTAGTATAACATGTATTCCGTGTACGCAACTCTCTTTTAAAAAAATTAGTTTGTAAACATAAAATATACTAATACAGATAAATCAAAATTGTTTCAAGTATGACGGTTTGACGGTAGTTTCTGGAAATTGCGTCTTCATAAGTAAAATGTGATTTCATTTAAAATTATATTTTTCTTTATATCTTCATTACTTATTTAATTATTCATAAAACTTTTCACATTCTCCGTCAAAATTCTATTATATTGCTTTCATGCGTTTCCCTATTCAATTCACCGTGAATATATAGATTATTATACAATTCAGTCTGAAAGCTTATGAGACATGCTAGCAAGTTCAAGTTATATACTAGTATTAGAATTATTCCGTCTTGTCCAATCAATCGCGTGCGACTAAATACGAATCTAATCAGTAACTGATTTAATCCCCTGCCACTCAACACAACCATATTATTTCATTTTTATTTCATCCATTGTTTTCAGTAATATATATATATAAGAAGTTGCAATTTTAGAACAAAGTTTTGTGATATTTAAATCAAATTATATGTATCAGTTTAAATGATATACAGAAAAAAATATTAATCAAAAGCAGGGGCATGCACTGTATACAAGCAAAAAAGCTGTACTTTACTAAAGATTCTAGACAATAAAAATACTTTTTAATCTTATGAAAAGATCCTATAAAATTTTAGCCGTTATTACCCGGATTAGCGTAACTCATGGCTATATTTTTGTCTAGCCGTCAACAGTATGAAAAATTGCGACTCGTTTGTATTCAACTGTATTGCCATTCGTCTCCGCATTTTACTAGAATGCACGCGTCGGTCGCATCTAACTTGTTTGTTCAATCCCTATGAGAAACGTACTAAACTATGTATTTTCTTACTCAACCTATTGGGTGTCTTTAAGGCTGCCAAAACTTACTTTTTATTTAAACAATTTGTGCATAATTCAAAAGAGATTAGTCCATACTGAAAACTCCAAGTAAAAACTCTTTTACATATTTGCTTCGCTAACTAAACTCTTTTCCACAGTGTATTTTAACGGAAAATTTGTTATCTGTCAATCTGTGAAGTGTGAGAAGAGTGTAATACTTATTCAAGTCGATTATTACTTTTAGTTAATACATCAGTACGTACAGACACATATTTTAATTAATAGTATCAATTCAATCTGTTTCTGTTTTTATGAATAAGTTTTTAGTTAGCGCTTTCATTGACGAAACAGGCAAAAATAAAAATAATTGTCGCTGATGTTAAAATACATTTCAACCGCGTTTTAAGAGAAATCGTAGATAATATTTTAAGCTAATTTAGAAAACGGTATGGAGTAATAAAATAATTTTTTTAAATTAATGAATTCTAAATTATTTTCTACATTTAAGAATTATTAATTTCCAATACAATTGTTTTCAAAATCTTTATTCACACTTTTTAGATTTTGATCGCTTTAAGAATAAATTAAAATGTTTATATAGTTCACTAAAACGAATTTATACTTATTTACGGAATACTCAAAATCAGGAATTTTGGATCTTCCAATGATTGCTATTGAAAAAGAATTGCTTTTAGAATTAAAAAAGATCGGAAACTTTTTATAACGATATTATCGGTGAATTTACGAAAAAACAGAGACGGATTGAATTGGAATATAAATAATTATCTTTAGTATTTAACATTAGTCACACGCTGCAGCTGATGATTAGACCCGGATATTCATTAATATAGCTGGATGCTATTTATATTATTAACTTTTGAGATATTTGGGGCGGCTAAGAGAGTTCTCTTCTGCCTCTTCTTATATATATGCAACCGAGACAACCGTGTCCGGTTTCCGTAGTCAGTAACAGCGTAATCTAAGTTTAAGCCTACTGCACGCCACTGATCAAAAGGTATTTGACTACCACCGGGATCAATTTTTTGGTACATTTTTAAAATTGTTTTATCAATTTTTTTTTTTTATATATTATTTCAAATAATTTAAGGATTTGTGTGTGCATGCTTTCACATCATGAGTATTAATAAAATAGATTACTCAATAAAAAAATAAAAAATCCATTATTTATACTGGCTATTAGCCTAGTTATATTACCTAACCATAGATAGTACAAATAATCAATCTATCATCAATCACACAGTAATAGGTTTGACCCAATATTTTGATTGCATTACCAAATATTGTCGCTCTGGTGTATTAAATATTTTACTAATCTAACTATGGTTAAACCCAACATATACTGTCACGTCCAATATTTCAAAAATGGATTATATACTAATACTAAATGTAACGTTGTGTGCTTTAAAATATAACGAAACAATAAATACGTGACAAATTTTGTTTAATCTATAGATTCACAATTTTAATAGAATATTATTCGTTTGACCTAAATTCGGTTGACAAATATTTATATACCTGGTTTATAAGCGGCGGCAGGATGTGGTGTGGACCCTTTCCAAAATACAGAGTTAGCGGATATGTATATAGCATGTACATGTTATGTTTCGTTACCTACAGTAATTCATAACTCTCTTATGACTATTAGGTAAACATTTATTACGGAAGTCTGAGACTAATACACACAGCCAGGATATGATGGAAATAATCAACACGCAATGTACAATATTGATTACTATAGATACATAATATAAATTAAATTTTTCTCCTACATTGTTCACATCAACTAATTAGCTCTATTTTATTTTTAATTAGAGAAATTTAATGGGATACATCTATTTATTTATTTTATTTTTTTATTTATTAGATGACATATATATTTTTGTTCTAACAGAGGTGGATATATTAATAATAATAATAATGGATAATTTGTATAGCGCCATTTTCGTAAAAACTTTCACCTCAAGGGCGCTTTACACATAAAATGTTTATAGTTCTACAGTTATCTATGTTTTTTTTAAATCAAAAAATCGTTATTTTCACTTATGGAAATGATTTTTTGAAAAAGTGCGTTTTTAGTTTCTTCTTAAATAAAATCTCTGATGCACTGTTTTTAATAACGGAGGGTAAAGAGTTCCACGCTTTTGGGCCTGCCACTGAGAATGCCCGTTCACTAAATTTAGACTTCTGGCAACGGCTGATCGGTTCTACAACCCTTTCTGCAGCTGAAGTAGAGGCTGATATGAGAGTTTGACGTCTACCATTCAATATTATATTATACATAATAAACATAAGACATAATTAATACTCATAGTTTATTGTGTGGGATGGAGTAGACTTCACCTCTGATATATACAGCGTTGTCCTGGCTACTTTGTTAGACTAAAGTCTGTGTTAAAGTAGCCAGTTTTTTTTTCGTGCTGTTATGGTGTTATTTAAATCATTAACAGGAATAAAAAAAGAAATAAATAAAAAAATAAAAAATATGTAGTGGGACTAGTGAATTATTAGTGTAGGTATTGTATAAATTATATTAGAATGTTAAATAGCTATGCTTCTGATTCATCTCTACCTGATTGGATCATATATTGGGTCCATATTTGTGTAATCTTATTGAAATTAAACGATTTCCAGTTGGTACTGAGTGTGTTGTATAGTTTCGGAGCTAAGAACATGTAGAATCTTTGATAAAATGTCGTTGTTGCTCTCGGAACTGGTTTGTAGATGTTTGTTGTTTGTCTTGTGTTGTGTCCATGATTTATTGCTTGAGGTGAGTTGTTTTAGCATGGAAATATTGAACGAGTCTCAACATAAAGATTTGTCTTAAATCTAGGACATTGTACTCTTTAAATATAAGATCTGGTGGATATCTAAAAGGACGACCAATTATTACCTTGATAATTGTCTTTTGTGCTTTTTAGCCCACTCCTATATTGTTTTTGCTACTCCTCCCCAAACTAAAATAGCATAATTAATTAAGGAATAGTAGAGTGTAAAGTACGCCGATCTTAAGAGTTTGTAATCAAGTATACATCTTATTCCTTTAAAAAAATAAATTAGTTTTCTCATGCGTTTAGCTAGGTTCGATATGTGTTCTTTCCAGTTAAGATGATCATCGATCAGTACTCCCAGATGTCGAATAATTTTGACTCGTGTCAATTTTTCACATTGGCATCAGGAAGCCGTGTTTTTGTTTATTTTTCAGTCATGTACGATGAGTGTAGAACTTTGATATGGTGTTGTTCTTTCGTTAATACATACATATTTAGATTTTTTTATGTTAAGTGATAGGAGGTTCGTGTCAAACCATTTTTTCGCCTTGTTCAAACCATCCTGTGCACGAGTATTGATTGACCTCTTCATTAGTTCGTATGTTCGGCTTTTGTTCTTGACTTTGAAATAATGAAAGGTTTGACCATTTAGCTTTAATTAGAGTTTGTTGTGAAATTCAGTAAGAGAAAATTGAATCGAGATGGTGTTACGGCGAGAAATCTAGATTTCATCACCAGTCCTGTTTAAACTAATGCTTTAATTTTTTCTTAGAAAACTGTGGTTTTACCTGTACTAATTTTTTTTTTGGTATTATATGTCTACTTTTTCCCATTAAGAGGTATATTAAATATTTAAAAATCACTCTCTCAGTGCGTCTATTATATCATTAAATTTTATTTTCTAAATACTAATTAAATGTATTAATTAGAAAGATATAAAATCAATTTTATCAAAAATATTGTTATTGCGCTACCGAGATTCGAACCTGGATATCTTTTTTAATCTGGGGAAGTTGCATTATCAACTATGCTACAGCGACAGTATTTTTGACGAGACATTTTCGAACCCTTATGTTACACCTTTCAAATTAATACATCTATCGTTCCATTATTTGAAAGCCATCTATATTGTTTTCACGAAATTTTAATTACAACATCAGAATAAGAATGTGCTCTTCTTTATAAATTTATTTATGTAATTCTTGCGTGTATTTAATTAATTTCTATTGGTTATATTCTAGTAAATTGAATCCATTTTGTAATATTTTTTGGCAGCCACGCCGTTTTACATGGCCGCTATTGCGGCACTATGGAATAAAATAGTTATCAAGCAGTGTTACAAAATGACAACCTGGCGGTGAATGTGCAGGACCGATATGGGAGCTTTTCACCATCCACTGTACTAATTTTGTCTAAAACTGATTAATTTTTTCTCTAACAAAATTAAGGTAGTGACGCCGTGCAGTAATAAGTGTCCCGATAATCAAGCGACCGGATGATCAAACCGGTAAAGAGTTCACCCCGTGAACTGCCTATTTTACATAAGTAGGCCTGCTGAGGTTTCCAGGTCAATGGGCTATAAATATGTCGCCGAGATAAAGTGCTAAACCTGCAGAATCACCTTAAGTACCTTGGGCACAGATCTGTTACAGATATCACTTGACTACACCCTCTTGCCTGAACTGTCGTTCAATATTCATATGAGTGAAAACCGTAGAAGCCCGTAGAAAGGTATAATGATAAGATGAAAAAAAACAGACTTAAATTAGCCAATTTATTATCACTCTCACTATAGCCCCTTATAAATGAGCCTTACATGAGGGGCGTATCAAGTAAATTTGTATTTACCTTTATACCCTTGTCTACCTCTCACTTATTGGCAATCAAGCTGTCTGTCCTACAACAGATATTTATAAACTTTAACCTAGTTAGTCTTAATTAGAATGCCCATCAGGTATTTTATTATGATGATATATGATAATAGTTAAAAGAAAACAACCATTAAAAACGTAATAGTGTTAGATTGAATTTATTGTCAGTAAAAAATTAAACCTTTAAATATAGGTATTATATTGTGGGGGTAAAGATCTGCGTCTTTCCTTTTCACCGGCTAGTCAGTGAAGAACACAAGATCCGCGGGTTCTGTACTTGATCAACACATACTCACCTTATTTTGTCACATTTTGCCTTCATCCTAAACTGGGAAAAACTTATAGTAACACCTGGAGGCGATAAATAAAATATGTTATTCATTAGATAAAGAAAGACATCTAATCAGAAAAAAAACACAAGAATAAAATAAATATAATAAAATACAATCCACTTGACAAATCCACATCTCGTCGGGTTGGGCGCAAGTTGTACGTCCTTCATGCATGTGATAACCAGATGTTAAAATTTTATAGATCCCATCCACATCATAATCGACTCTCAGCATCCAGGCTAACGCGTTCGGATTCGTAATCGGAATTTATTGAAGATGAACATCATAATAAAAAACCAAAGGTATGTACCAGAGACCAAAAGTCAAATCCAGAGGGAAACATTTTCCTGTAAAGATTATTTACCATGCGATTAGATTAACAAATTAATAGTAAATTGTATACTAGTGATTGAATAATATAAAATATTCACCCTTTGGTTATAGTGGATCGCTCACAATTACATTTTAGTAATGTCGCGGCTGTTCAACCGCCCAAATATGACAGCTGCCTCGATGATTTTGAAAACGAACCATAGATGCAACCATTTTTATAACCTCAGAAACCGAATGTGATACCAACTTAAGAGCAACTATTTGTGAATTGCAAGGTGCTTAACAAAAAAATAAGTGACGGGGCAATTTCATACGTGAGCCCAATTTATAACGTCACAATATATAATGTCAATAAAAATGAAACCTAGAATATTTATCTTTATCAAAGTTGTACCTGTATCTGTTTTCCAGATTATTAATTTTTTGGCAGGAAAAACACACCTAGTATTCGTATACGATTAATGTCAGTCTCATGAGTCATTTATGTATAAAATGTTATATCATTTATTTATCAATGCAATGTCATTTGCATTATTTATTTTTTTGTATTGGCCATACATAGTCCACTATAATCTAAAATGTGCTTTTCAAAATTCGAATTTGTTAGCATGTAATCGGAGCTAGGATATATATTATTTATGACTAGATATTATTTAATTTATGAAACATATTTTTCATTATTATTGTTTAGTTTAACGAAAGACAAAAAAAAAAAAAGTCAGTTAACCAGAACTGATACCTACAACATCAGAAACGATAACGTGTCACATTCTTCAGTTATTACCAGTTGCGATAAACTTGATACTACCTAGCATACAGGGGTGAGAAAAGATGACCTAATAACTTCTAAACCCGTGAATCCATAAACGATTTTTAGTCTTGCAGCAATTTTATGTAGGTGTCTTCAAAGACGTTTCATTTCAAAAAGTTCGCCTAGATGTCAAAAAGAAACATCTTGTTAGTCATTTCTCTGGCACCTATTCGTATCCAAGTCACCTTAATTGTAATTTATATATGTAGAAGTAGGGGCGTTTGCAAGTTACGATGGTGCCTGGTGACCCTGTACTTTATCACGAAAGCAGCTTAAACGATATTAAGCGAGTCTAAAGTCAGCGTAAACTTAATTCACAATATTAATAAAAATAAATCTAAAGTTTAAAAAGGTTTCGGTAATGAGCTATGAAACCGATATCCTCGTCCGCTAGTTGGATAGATGGCTACCCTATACTTTATCACGAAAACCGCCTAAGCGCTATAAAGCGAGTTTGACACGAGAGAAGTTCAACCCTCATTTTTCGTAATTTAAGGGAGGTGGTGTAATGAATCGCGTATTACAGCAATCAATATGACACACACTTATCGATCATCTAAAATATCGACATAATTTTATTTATTTATAAATTGCTCCCTATCGCTTGAGTAGACAAAAAACATATTAATATATTATTGTCATCATCATCATTTTCATCGGAGGCCTAAAGTATCAACAAGTCGCTTCCATCAACACTTGTATTGCGCCGCTTCAGAATTTGTTAACCAATAAAGATTTAATCAGTCTTCATTCAGTTTTTGTTGCTGTTCATCCCAGCTTGGTGTGGGGCATTACCGGCATTAAATAGATATATATATATATATACATACATGATAAAAAAAGATGTTTTAAGTTTAGTAAGTAGATTGTACCAAACTGATACCAATAAAAAAATCTGAAAACACATGACGAGCGATGCGGTGTACCAAAAATGATTATCCTGTAATATAAGATAGGTTATGTTGAGATTTTTTTATGGAAGTGAAATATATTATATGAGAGAAACCAAAGTAAAAATGATAGTTTAAGTTTAGTTTTATACTTCCCCGACGAAGGAACAGACGTTGTTTCGAAACTGGTTAGCGTTAAATAATAAAACTCAAGATTTTTTATACAAAGTTATTTTATTAATAATGAAAAAACACTTTGTTTATACCACAGTTTTTTGATTACTCTACATGTTTTCTGTAAACTGTAAATATAACAACTGTAATATAACAAATCTGTAAATATAAGTTGCGAGAGCGGGTAAGAAAGAAGGGAGGGGGGAGAAGGGTGGCGAACTAATTAAGAACTACTGTGAAAACAAATTTAAAATGAGGCTATTCGTAAAAAGGATTTGGTTATTAATAATGTTTAATTTGCTATTATCTAACTGTAAACCCCTGGTAAAATGTATGTATAAAATTACTAAACCCTTGTTTATGTCAAAAGAATGGTATGTTTCCAAAAGATGATTGGCGATTTCAGAACATCTCAAATGCTCCTTTGTTCTAATATCAAAATTTCTGCATGTTTTACCTATATACAAATGATTACAATTACAATTAATTTGTAGACACACTGTTTTTTTAAATATCATCCATGTGGTTGTTATTTAATATATAATTCTTTATTTTGTTATTGGTATAGAAAGCTGGTTATATAGAATTTGGCATGTTTTTTATTATTGAATTTGAAGTTTGATTATTTTAATTTTAGTATGAAGAAGGGATCATTGATCCCGTAATGATAATCATTACATGCTATAACTCAATCTGTTCTCTCTCTATACATATAACTGTTGCTCACATCAATTCTGACTTTATCGAGAAAGTTCTCTTTCGTCTGATCTTTCGTATTTAGCTGATAAACATTTCTCTCTCTCTCTCTCTCTTAGTCGATGTGTCTCAGTTAATATTCATGTCTTTAGTCTGCTTCTACAATTGCGCGCCGACAATCACACACAGATAACTGCGCGCAAGGCTACAGCGCGCAGTACAACCCAAACAGCGCGCAGTAACGCGCCAACAAAAATGCGTAGAACAAAACTACAAAATTAAAAATTTGGTAAGCGGGTTTGTATGAAAAAATCATGAATTATAAAAAACAAAAATATATAAAAAAATAAAACATATTTAATAGACAGTTTAAATTTCATTAACCTAACCTAACAAAACTAACTTATTTCTTTAATTTAATTTAATTTTTTAGTTCGTTAAAAAACTATCTTTCTGAACGGTACTTTTTTTCTAAGTTTTTTCATGTAATGAGTGTCTTACAATTAAAATATTTAAAAAAATTAAACACATGAAAATAAATATCCTCACTTACTTTTGTATTGCGCGCTGTTGTCCTTTGTGAAAATGTCGAGATTGTCTTCAATGTCACGATCTTGGCCATATGATGACGATGAAGCATAAACTAGCGTATTCCATTGCAAAATTAACGTTATTTTATTAAATTGTGTATTGGGTAAAATAATAAGACATTATTTTAATAAAAACATGTGTAAATTTCATTATTTATCCATTGTTACACATGGAACAGACCGATTTATTTTCGCAGCTATTTAATTACTTTTTTGGCAACCCTTGAATATGGTTCAGAGACAATTGGGCGACAAAAAATTTAGCGGCAGAACAGCTGAACAGTAGCAAAATTGGCAAATACGAATTATAAAACCATACATTTTGTTTAAAATGCTTAGGAACTCTTTGTAAATTATATTGTTTAATGTTAATATATTGAAATATATTAAGTTAAAAATATACTGCACCAACTTGACTCTTTGATGGGTCATCTTGTGATTTATATGTTTGTCACCGAGTTGATACCAAAGCAATTCAATTAGTGTAATTTTTACATAGAGGTTGAATATTTTCGGCCCATTAAATCTAGAAAACTTATTGTGAACCAAATATATTAAATGTTTTATTATTGAGATATTGAACAATCTGTTTAGCATAACTTGAATATAAAATTATCTTAGGTTAAGGGGTATGTATAAAAAAATTTCTTCAAATACATGTGTAATATTGAATGCAGATGTCGCTGATGTCGGTGCCGGCTGGGAACGGCGGTAAATTTGAACCGCTGTCCCTACATATGTATCATACCACCCATGTATTCAAAATGTTTTCCTTTACATATTTATTTCTCATCAGAATCTACAAATATTCTAAATATCCTGTTTAAATAATGCTATTTATTATACATTACAATCTACCATTTTACAGTCCGTGCTATTTCCATAATTCCATTTTTAACATTCAGTAGGAGTCTCCGATAACACATATTTTAAGATATTTTCTTTATCATGTTTTTTAATAGCGAGTAATAGAGTTTTTATTTAATTCAAAGTTAGAGTGTATAAAAATAATTACGCAATTGTTGTAACAAATTTTACTGAGATATCTGCTGAATAAACAATTTTTTTGTTAAAACAACCGATAAATAAATTTTTAAAATTTTAAAATTTACCAAAAATAGATTATAAAATGTTCAAGATGAATCAAAAAATGAATTAAACAATGCTGCTTTCATTTTGTGCATGTTTACTATACATTAAAGAATTTTGTGAAGCTGCCATACATTCTGGAGCCTTTATATTAAACGGCCCAGCGAGTTCCCATAGTCCATAACTCCCGACGGTCCGGTGTGCTCCAGGGACCTCCATTGTTCACTTGGAGAATGAGATTCGGTTCATTTGCTTTTACAGTTTTATTTTATGGCAGAAAGCGAAAGTTTTGGATACGATTCGTACGAGGAGTAGCAGCTTGGATGAACATTTCAATCATGTAACAATTTGCAAGAATCTTTTCTTTATCCATCGATATTGCTGATTTAAAAGCCTATAATTATTGATATATAAATGCGTAAAAATTTTCAATTTCGGTTTTATGATGACAGTAATATTATTAACATTTTTAGAGTTAGTTAATTATTTACATATCTATATAGCACTAGATTTTTACCTTGTCATGAAACAAATTTCGGTTCATAATATTCACGTGAGGGACTGGACTCCCATCACTTTGCAAGTGGTAGGTTACCAACCGACTGGGATTCGACCCTGGGAAAAATCGAATCAGTCTTCTGCCATCTAGATGAGTTTTTAATAACCTAGCAACCCATATTAAATAATGAGACGCGATGAAATAAATCTCAATGATTTAGATAAGATAAATCTCAATATACACGTATTGAGAATTTTATCTGGAGATAAACTAAGACATCAGCTAGAGCTTAGTAGAAAGAGATAACTCAGACTCTTGAACCAGATATTCGATTTGACAACCATTTGCACACGTCATCTATAAATGTAGAACCTACAACTATTTATGCTGAAAGTTAGACACACATAAGGCATTAAATTACTAATATTTAATCCGTTTTAACAGCTTCTGAGGAAATTCAAATTTACTTAACTGACAAACGGAACAGCAACGGACAATAGACTGACATTTTTTATGTACGTTTAATGTGTGGAAATACTTTTGACGTACAATAAGCGTGAAGTGAGGCGCAAGATGATAAATCTCTGAGACTGTGTACACTGTAGACTACGCAGCCGAGAGTTGTTTCTAAAAAATTTGAATTTCATGGGAACATAATTCCTATCTCAAAGATTATCTCGAGTCAAAAATCTCATTAAAATGACACATATGAATATGGGTGAGATTAAACAAATCATTAAAAAATCTTTGAAAAAGTGAAAGCTTTCATTCAACACTGAATGCGGATCGGCCGGAAAAATAGATTAAGAAACGAAAAGGTATTTTAGAATATTTTTAAAGGCACAATAATATTTTTTGTAGCAAATATCAGAATTGAAGCAGCACTCACGTCTTAGAATAGGTAAAAGGCGACAGATTTAGCTTCCAATTAAAAAAATAAAATGATAAAAAGGTTATTACCTAAAAATCTTCCAACGAACATTTGTATTCATCATATTATACTAAACTTAAATTTTTTGAACTTAATGTGAATATTATCAAACAACTTATATATATGCTTAATAAGATTAAATATTATTAAAGAATTCGGTACAGTAATCTAAAAATACTTAGACGAATTTCAGTTCACAGTAGAGAAATATAATAATATAAAGTTGTTTAATCCTGAAACGAATCACACCCGTAACATGGAAATTTAAAGTCACTAGTTTTTCTATTTGAAAAATGTACCTTCTGATCAAAAAAGTTCTCGTATCCAATTAATTTGCGTTTAAAAGGTAATTGAAAATTTATTTCAATGTAGGTAATTACTTTTCTTTTAAATTTATCTACAAAGAAATACTTGATCTTTTGTAATGTTGATAGTTTCGAAAAATTTGAATCAGATCTTTATTAATTTGAAAGTGTAAAATCCAGTTTTCAATTTACGACACTTGAAATGATTATTTGTTTTTTTATTTAAAAAAAAACTTTCAGAGTAAAATAGTCACATATCTACCTAAATCATATTACAATGGAATTGACACTTCATTTTAATAGACACATTAATTTTCCTTTCAAGCATTAGAAAGCGTTACACACAAAGCTGAGCTTTTATTTATATTCAATGATTGCAATCAATTTTCGTCGGAGTGCTGGGATCACTTTACTTCACTTAATTCTTCCTCTCAACGGTTCTCTCAAAACAATGAAGTCACAATTTATCAAATTATCTTCCAGTCACCGCATTGTCGATGAACTCGCGAAATAAATAATACGGAAATGAAACAGCTTCGATGAATATTCATGGAGCAGAGTAGATGAAGTTCTAGATCGTTATAGATCAAATTCTGCCCAGTTAATTAAACATCAAACTGTATTTGAGATATGTACATTAACAAACATTAGGTATTATATAATTATTTTTAATTTCGATTTGCAGGAGATTCACTTTCATCGTTGGTATTTAATCTAATTCTGGAGTATGTAATGAGGAAACAGCAAATAGCGACTAATAACAATGTAGATATTTCATTGGCATATGCAGATGATATATGCTTTATTAGTCGTAAATCATCGGTAGTAACATGATTGTTTATGACTTACAAATCGAACGGATTGATTTGAGACATTATTATAAATAAAAATGCGTCAAATTTTTGTTATGTACCTAAGTATATTGAATTATTATGTATGTATATAAGTAATAGATTTTTAATAGATGGTACTTCACAAAATTTCTACACTTTGAATATTAAATATGTAATTTCTATTTCCTATATTTTCATTTTACTGTGTATTATTTTTGCCATGTATTTAATGATTTAACTTTTATCGTGTACTTATTGTTTTTATTCTATATTTTTCATTTTTATCTTAATTTATATATTACAATAATATATTATGTATAGTGTTAAAGGCTCAATTGGAGTCGGTAATTTAAATACATAAATAAATCATTTATTTGTTAAAATTCGCACGAATTAGCTCATAACGCTACCATTAACGCCATTCATGGTAAAAAAACAAATTTTTGAAACAGTTAAATAGTTTAAATAATTAAGAACTACTAATATGGTAAGGAATAATGATATCTAATAAGAAATAAATAGCAGAATGAAATAATAATACTTTACAGAAATTTCTGAGATTTTTGTCAAAAAATCTGGAAATTATAATCTACATATATACAACGCTAATACAACCGATTGTTCTATATTAATGTATAGTTATAAATTAACAGGATAATGTTTCCGTTTGATTCTCCGAAAGGAGACTCTCTGAGAGAATAATTTTAAATATCTCTAGAATGAGAATTGAACATTGCCAGGTAGTCTCATATTTATTTAGATTGAACTTAATATATTCCCTGTGTTTGAGTGTGGTGCCGAAGAGGAGATCCTATATCATCTTCTCTTCTTCGACTCGCAACATTTGATACATATGACATCATTTTTTTAACGATAATGGTATTGAATTATTGATTAATGGCACAAATCACTTGAATCTTGAAGGGTAGATTAATATGTAAAAGAAGAACAGGAGAATGTGGGAGACTAAAGAACTTGGAATTTCTTGAACTGAAAGATAACCAAGATATTCTGAGGAAAGTAAGAACAAGGAGCCAGCAGCATCAAGGCCGAGGAAAAGATTGAGTCGTGGTTGGGTGGATAATGTTAAAATGTACCTGCTAGTGATTAACAGAAAGGACCACAATGCCGATATCAAGGAAGGAAGGCACTTGAGCTCACTAAAAAAAAATACGATAATAATTTTTAATAACAAATCTTATAACTTATTGCCGTAGGAAACATAATATAAAATATTAAACAAAAATATCAAAAATTTTCGCACGATCAAAAATATTAAATAAAGCTTGAACAAAGACAACCCCGATAGATTCACCTTAAGTAAAAGTTCACGCATGAGAATATGATGTGTCTTACAAGACGTTCCCCTAAACCACGGACATTGTGGGTGACGCCTATTATCCCTTGGCACTGCCTCGAAAAGGCGCATTATACGCCACAAGTAGCATGCTATGCCTAGTCTGTCTCTTATACTTTTCTACTGTTTCCGAAAAAGGGTGGCCAATTGAATTTATGACTTTTGGGGTCGGTGACACTCTGAGAGAAAATTGCTATTTTTCGGTATTTTCTAGAATGTTCTCACGTCTCGTGAAATGTCGGAACAGATTTTACGAACAATTTCTGAATTGCTGCGTATTTTCATGTTAGATTACAATTTAAAATAAAGTTGATATATAAAGGTCTTAATTGGTAAAGCTGGCAATAATAGTCATAATTTTTAATAACAATACTATACAATATACTTTTCCATCTAAAACTAGAATGTGTTTTTAAATATTTCAACAGTTTAATTAATAAATAGAAAAATTATTTTCTTAAAGTTACTGTTCATTAATAATTTAATTTTTACACCAATTCAACTTACTTTACATAAAACTATTAAAATATTGATCGCAAAATGTACAACGGTAACAAAGGTTAAATTTAGAATTGTAGATACAATCATCATTATACTATTTTAAATAAATTAAAGTTATTCGCTTGTTCAACTTTTTAATTATTATTAATTTACAAATATATATCATAATATTAATATATTATAACAAGCTACAGAATAATATTTATAAGTCATCGCAAGGTTGCACGTAAAATGATGATTTAGTAGCACCTAGTTATTCAATTTTCAAAAATTATAATTGCATACATTTGTTAAAAAGGTGTGAAAAGCAAACATGCTAGCGAATATTCAATTTAATGACCAATTTATACTCTTATGTCATTAGAGCATTGACGTCATAAACACTCTTATTTACCCACTTAAACAATTGTCAAACTTTATATTTTAATGAGATAATTACATTTGACACGAGAAGATTGAATTATTTTAATCAGTTTTAGAAAACTTCAAAGTTTCTATTCTCAAATGGAAACCCACGCGCATCCATTCAATCATCTCAATACACGAACCAATTCCGAAAGTGACAAGGTTCTGTATTCCAGGAAGAAAAAACGTCCTTCGCTACGAGAAATGATAAAGACTTCCGACGAGTTTAAGGCAGCGCTTTCAGGAGAACTGTTAACAGAGGTTATTGATGATAGGAAGTTTCTTGTGCTCGGGAGGCCTATTCTTAACCAAATGTCAGACCTTCTTTGCCGTTCAATCTCATCTGAACAGACTATACAAATACTTTGCTAGATAAACGATTAATTTCCTTATTTAAGATAATCAGGTTTAAAATGAAGATTTTATTACCCGGCGGAGTTAATTTACTTTTGAAATTCTACGAAGAAATTCCGAGATTATTTAACGTTAAAAAGATATCTAGGTAATTGATGATTTCGTGATAATGTTGCAATTATTTAATGTAACTTATTTACTAATCATCGCGCAGGAAGAGAGGATGGATTGCCACATTCTTGCCCCTTATTGATATCCAATTACTATTTCATCCGCATTCATACGTCCTCTCAATTTCGCATGCTCGTCGATTTCATGCAATACTGGTTTACCTGGTCACACCAGGTCCTATAACTTTCCAATCATCTACTCCCCATTCATTAGTTAGTAACGTTATTATAATTATATTAATAATATTTTTTATGTACTTATTACTAATACACTTTCAATTATCTGGGCAGGCAAAATAATATGAAAGTAATTCATATTTTCGGCATAAATTGTATCCGCTAAAATACTTATTTTATTTTTTAATTGGTTTTTTAGTTTTTCCATCAATTATAAAAAAAATACAGTAGATGATTAAAAGTAGGCAGTTGTGTAGGTATTCAGTGTGCCTTCATTGTGGTCGTGGATTTTTATAGTTTTTTTACTCTTAGTAAGGTTATATTGCAGAGATGTTCCATGTATTATGTGAATTTTATTGACTGGAATAATTTTGATTACACTATTAATTTTCTTACAAATTCTTGACGTATCGATCTATATTCAATAAAACAATTGAATATATAGATATATTATATAAAAAATAAATTTTGTTCATTACGAAGGCCGGAAAATTATTTAATAACAGAAAAATTCAATGATTTATATACAGAATATTTCACAGGAATGACTATTAATAAATCAAATAATATTTTTGCGTACAACTAATATTTCTTAAGGGATCCAATATTGATGTTCGTCCCCGGGGACGGTTCCAAGGGGTGTGGGTTAGGTCGGGAAGGGCGCGGGGGGGAGGAGGGAGAACCCGGTTCCGGAGTTAAAATAAATGGCCAAATTACGACCGGGTATGGCTGAATTCATCTTTTTTCGTAGGATTACATGGGGTTATACCAAACATTCAATGGGTAAATAAATTGTATAGTGAAATATTGAAAAAAATGTCCTTATTTTTTATAATACAATATCACCTCCGAAAATAACTCCATCTGGTCGAATTAATGATTTTCTGAATAGATAAAACCATATGAGAAGTGTTTGTGGTCAGACATATTAACTTTTAAATAAACTTTGTATTTAACTACCGGAATTTGATTCCGACTGTTATTATGATGCAGTGATGACAAAATGGGTTACTTCCAGCCTGGTAAAAAGATGGACCAGTAACCGTATTTATTGCAGCTTTTAATAAGACAATTAAAAAATGTTAAACTGTCATTCGAACATGTAATTAAATTGCTGTTTTATATTAATCAAACATCGATCGACAAGTATTGCTGAATACAATATCATCAGTATGCAGGAGTCAGGGAAGCCTAGAGCTAAGATGAAGCGACAATATCTTTAAAGACATGTATGTCTTTGAAATCTGAGACTGGAGAGAAATGTGTCGTAAGAATCAATAGATGTAAATGTTTGAGGAGGATAAGACCCACTAGGTCTAATAGAGTGAATAGTAATAGTTATGATGATGATGATAATGATTATATTATAATTTTTTAAAAAAGAATTATCAACATGATAAAAGAAGTATTATATCGAATGCAATAACTTCAATAATCATGCAGATGAGAAGTAATGGGATTTCGGTAGATTGCTAGACGCTCATGTCACTAGTCTGTCCTGGTGCGGAAGATGTGTCGATATAATACCACATTAGACAGGGGGAGGAATATAATAACAATAATGATTAAAATAAAATTAAATAGGAAAAAACTCGCGATTTCAATCTGTTTTTCAAATTCACGATCACTTAACATTTTCAACTGTTTTCATTAACAAAGTACAACATTCGCCCATTTAATTACTCTCCAATATAAACTTGGAGTACATTTTCTTGAGTGTACTATTTATCCATGTTTTTCCTTTGTTACTTACACGACATAAAAATTCACAGCCACTAACAAAGTTATAAATAAATATAAATTTTGACGGCATTCCCCTAGTAAAATTTCTTCATTTTTGCAAACGTGTCATATTTATATTTAGTAATACATTTTATAGAGACACCCTTAAGTTTTCTTTTATGAGAGTTATGGTTGAATAAAATAAAAGAAGGCGCCTAAGCCTAGAAGCCTTTAATGTACTATATTTTGCCTATCTTCGTGTGTCATATTTGTGCACATCCTCACAGCCATACACACATATATATTTTTTTGAGATTTATGTTTTATATAATTCACACATTTGAAATATATGATAACACTCCATAATTTAGATTTTCAAAATTCAGATATATTTACGAGATTACACGTTAAATTAAACTACGACAAATTAAAGTTGAATATCTAAAATTAAGTTTAAAGGCAATAAATTTCAATTAATCCAGTAAACTTCTAACTTAATACATCAGATAACATGAGGCGTACAGCTTAATTTGATTCCAAAAATAAAATATTAATATAATTTAAAAATAAACCACGATAAATATAAATGCTAATCAAAGTTTCATCTTACTAAATGTTCACTCCCTTCTCTCGGAGTTGCTCGCCTGGTAGAAGAGTGGGGGCAGTGAGTGGCAAAAGATGAAGATGAATGAGAGTGACTCGATTGATCTGTCAGGAAACTGAGATGGCTCAGCTATTGCTTTTTAATATGGATATAATGTCAAACTACCATGAAAATAATATAGCCAGTGACTCGTGAGATTTCCTCCGAATTCAGTGAAGGTAATCTCCTGTCAAAGGCGGGGCACAAATTGTAATATATTTTTCACAATTTCAATGTATCTAAGCTGCTTTAAGAATTGTATGTACACGCCTTTTATTAGCGTCTTAAAATTGCTTTCTGTTGGAATATAAAAAATTAACTGCTCGTTTTAGAGGAAATAAACCTTGTTTATCATGTGTAATTCCACCGTTTATGTAAACATTTTCTCAGGATTCATAGAAAAAGAGATATATATATATATATGTACGCTGCAGAATGGAGCGTGCTAATGGTCCCTATGGAAGGAAAATATTTTCTCTACTAGATTACATACAATTCATTCCATACACTATTATGCTGCAGGCTAGAATTTTGTTAGCTTTTTCAGTACATCTCATTAATTAGCCCCAGTCACCCGAATATTTGTACTACTAAGTAATTTTCTGTGGCAAATGTTTTATGAATAGATCGATTGTTATTGAAAGGAAATAATTAAAGATATTCAAGGAAAATATTTTGTTTTCTTCGAACTCATAAGAATTATTGAAGTAATTTTGTAGTTTGACTTATTAATAACTAATATTAATTAAATACTAAATAAATGTATTAATTATAAAGATATACATATAAAATCAATTATATCGAAAAACATTGTTGTTGCGCTACCGGGATTCGAACCTGGATCTATTTTCCAATCCGAAAAAGGTGCATTACCAACTATGTTACTGCGACATTATTTTTGACGACAAATTTTCGAACCACATGATACACTTTTTCAACTTAATACATCTACCGTTCCATTATTTGAAAGCCATCTATGTTATATATATATCATATGTTCTGAATAATTACAACTTCACTATAAGAATGTGTTCCCCTTAATAATATTAAATAAACTGTTTTGTTTTTAAATTTTGATGATCTGTGTTAAATTATTTTTAAAATATTAAATACCTACAAAAACTAAAATTATTGTCTCAACTGTCATATCAGTTCAAATATTAATTAAATTAAATATACGCGAAGATTTTAAAATCCAAAATTAGATATTACGGGTTGGTTATATATTTCTACGATTTCTGGTTGAGAAAATTTCAACGGTTAAAAACAAAGTTACTTTTAGTTTAATTGTTAATTATATTTTCATTCCGCTTCGGTGAGTTTATGGAAATCGAAAAGAAATTCTTTGCAAAATCTTGGTACGTCCGGACATTCAGTATTCAGAAGACATTACTCAATTTAGCTCTGCTTGGTATTCGGAATCTAAACCTCGGAATGCTTCGGATTGGTCCAGCGTCGGTCTCCGCGTCAGACAGCAGTCACCAGGCCTCGGCTATGCGTGGGATCTGCTCCACCGTGAGCAGGAGGGGGAAGGAGGGGGAGTTATTAGCGTGAGACGTGTAAACATGAGAACACATTTCACCACTCTGGCGGAGAGTTCCTAATAGTTCATGAGAGTTCATGATCAGGATGTAATAATCCTTCAGATACCAAAGAAGTAGTTTGACAAAAAAATCTTATTTTATTAATTTTTTAAATATTTTATATAATATTAAATAATGTGTGTATTGTTACCATATTAAATTTGAAATTAAATTATTATTGAAGAATATAATACGAGTGTAATGGCCCATGTCCTTAAATTATGATAGATTTTTAAGAGATTGTCGAGTCTCAATTGTATAATATCTAAAATACGGATTTTGCTCCCATAAGATTCTTTGGAGACAGCTCTCGCCTTTCGTAATCTCCGTGTACATACCATGTCTTAAATTATCGCCATCTTGCAACTTACTTCACGCTTTTTACTTACGTCGAACGTTAAATGTCACTGTCGTTCGTTAGTTGAGTGATTTTGAATCTCCCCAGCAGCGGTAAAAACTGAATAAATGTTTGTAGTTTAACACTTTATATTATTAATGGTAATGTTTATGTATATGGTATTGAGATATAGCTGAACTAAATCTTTGAGATTATCTCTTTGTGTCTCCTTTCATGGACATGGACCTTAATTTAATACATAGAATGGTAAATTCTGGTAGATCTGAAGAATAATTATATGAGAGAATATAACAGTGCTAAAAACCAAAAGAATTAATAAACATATAATATACAGTGTTCATATCATAGTAGATACATATATTGTACATAATATGCCGTGAAGAATAAAAATTATAATATGTTTTATATGTTTATAAATAGATATTTAAATGTTTACTGGATAGTAGTAAATTATTAATTAAGGAAAATATTAAACTGAATGTGGTTATAAAATAAATATTCAAATTAATTTTTTAAATTTGTAATTATGAAATATGTCAAAGAAAGATATATTATGCTTGACAGATTGTGCACGCTACATACATATATGAATAAGATGCTAACACGGATTTATATTTAAATCGTAGATATATATGTATTCTAGAATGGGATAATAAAATAAGGCAGTCTGTCGTCTTACGATGAGCATTAGCACTAAAATGATTTCGTTGTGACAAGTTTTCTATTGAATTAAAGGATAATATAATAATGGTATAATAACAAATTTCAACATCATCATCTTCGTCCCTTCATCCTAGGAGGATCAAGAGGCCTAAATACTTGACAAGGCGCTTCCCCTGTCTAATTAATTCTGATTAACAAATTTTAACTCCTACCATATATGAATATTTTGTCGTTTTAATCTCACTGGATATAATAAATCATTATATAAAGGAGCATGAACGAATAAACGTTCTATATATATCACAAATGTGCCTATAAACATAATACTTTTATTAAGGAGAACACATTCTTATTGTGAAGTTGTAATTATTCAGAACATAGTAGATTAATTGTGTATTAATTATAAAGATATACAACAACAAAATTTAACCACAAAGTTAATATTGCTAATTTTAAAAGTACAACAATATTTTTCGATAAAATCAATTTAATCGAAAAGTATTGTTGTTGTGTACATAATATCATACATTAATAATATATAAGTTGTATCAATGACGTATAATAAATTTCGTGGTTTCATACAATGTTATTATTATTTTATTTAATAAAATTAATTTAATTTAATGATAATTTTAAAAAAATCTAGTGGTTAAGATGTCAAGGCTTCGATCGTCTTTCTAGAACACCACCAATTTAACCTTTTTTTTCTATTCTTAATAATTATTTTACATTTTATTAAGGAGAACACATTCTTTTTGTGAAGTTGTAATAATTCAGAACATAGGTCTGTCATATTTTTAATGCTAATTAAATGTATTAATTATAAAGATATACATATAAAATCAATTCTTTCAAAAAAAAATGTTGTTGCTACCGGGATTCGAACCTGGATCTCTTCCAATCCGGGGAATGTGCATTAACCGATTATTATACATAATATCACACATTAATAATATATAAGTTATATCAATGTGTCCAAAATTTAATAAAAATTAATTATTAATTCTGGCGTCTCCTATCGGATTACTCAAAGATATTTGAGATTTCGTAAAAATAAAGAAGATGGCTTTCAATTAATGAAACGATTGATGTATTTATTTGAAAAGTATAACATAAAGGTTCGAAAATTTGTCGTCAAAGCACTGTGTTGGTATAGTATAATCGGTTAATGCACGTTCCCCGGATTGGAAAAGATCAAGGTTCGAATCCCGGTAGCAACAACAATATTTTTCGATAAACTTGATTTTGTATGTATATCTTTCTAATTAATACATTTAATTTGAATTTATAATATTTTTATGTTTAGCCCGTTAAGTATATTTGACGGATGCTCTCAAAAAGGTACACGTAAACGCAGTGTTAATTCATATTTAAAGTATCATCGGTGTAATTTTGTATACATTCTTAAATCATTTTGAACGTTAATTTATAGAAATATATTAATCCACTATATATGTAAAATCCAATCCATTATATTAATATTGCTTACAAAAATAGTAATCCAGGAAAATACGAAGCACTTTATGTAAGCTGCGAGAATAATCTCCATATTCATCTTAACTGTAGCCATCTTAGTTTGTAATGTTTACAAATGGGTAGTATCGTGAATGCTGGAAAGGTAGCCAGAGTAACTACAGCCTTTACTCGCGATGGTTAAGGCGGTGTGCTCACAAAAAACTTGAGAGTAAGACCAAAATAAACACGTGAACTAAATTTCTTGTCTAACTTATAGGGGATCTTGCATATTTACTCTCCCAAAAGTACCGCTTCTGCCCACCTACGCACATTCCACTATATCAACCTTTCTGACAACACGGATCCCGCACTAAAACTAGAGCAAAATACTACTTTACTTTGCTTGACGTCAACATCTATTGAGAATAGTTTTTTTTTTTTTTTACTTATTAATTTTGATTAAACTCGCTAAGTACTCCAATCAATAGTCAGTATTACCAATAAAACAAAATTTTGAAAGAATATAAAGAGTGCACTAGTATATTTTCTGGGGTTGTGGCTTAATGAACAGTGAGTTCAGGTCATCAAGATGACAAGAAGTTGCTTTATGATACATGAAGCTGCTTCATTTGTCCATTCAGAAGTTGGCTGTGGTCATAACAATTTCCACTTTTTTGCATTGACTCTATGCGCAGTTAAATCACTCACAATTCTTTTATCCAGAAAGTTTTCTTCCCACTTTGTGTTTTTCTTGTACGTACTTTTTCTTGCAATATGGGATACTTTCCTTTGCAATGTGGCATCTCTTCCCTTGCATTTATTTCGTACCTTTGTTTTCTCTTTCTTTTCTCTAAAATTTCTCTTTTAATAGAGGTCAGTACGATATAAACACGGACATCATTAACTGAAGACTTTTCTTTTGAAGCATTGTAAAATTTTAGCCTAATAATTATGTTTTAGTTTCCCCGCTGTTGCCCATCTGTTGTTTATCAATTTATTTTGTGACATTTTGTTGTCCCAGCTATTAGTGATGAGAAGAATGCTTTTTTTGACTAACCGGTGTGATTATGATTCGTGTTCGATAATATCAGTGATTGAAAACTGTGACTGTGATCATAGTTTCATTACTAAGGGGCACGCGCTGCGTGATATCAAAATACACGAAAAAAAACGTGATTTTGAGCATATTTATTTATATTATTAAAACTGCATTTGCGTAATAAATATATTCTATCATAAATAATTAATATTATTATCACAAAGGGAATAAAAACGATTAAAAAAATGTGAGTACATTTTTTGGGGTCAAATTCTCAGCGTTTCAGGTCAAATGCGTAAAACATTTTGACAGAATCTACTAGATGACACTGATCATGAATTATAAAGTCATTTCTTCATGGATATTTCATCGCGAATCATGGTTCACAACTAAATATAAATAAATTTTAAAAATTAACCACCATATTCATTCATTGATAGTGTGTCTCAAAGATATCAGTGATTGAATCACGGTTTGTGATTTTGAGCTCATAACTACCAGCTATATAGTTTGGCCTAGATACTCGTAGTACTTAATAATAATTATTAGTTGTCGTAGTTTTAGCGTACTAAATGTATCGACTGTAACCGTAATAGTAGTAAGGGTTCTGTTAGGTCACTATAGTAGTCAAGTATTCCAAGAAACAACACAAACATACATGTCATCACATATTAAAAAATCACGGAACTTATGATACTAAAATAGTCAACATCAAATTGGATAACCTTTCACAAATTGACTTAAATATATCCCTCCATAGATTTTCATCCCGCATTTCACATCAAGTTTTACTTTACCAATCTAGGCTATTTCTGTCCCCTGCCAGGAATGTTTAATTACTACAATGACATCTGGATATGCATCACTGAATTTCAAAATCCGCTATAACAATTTTAAGTTATTTAAATCATTGGATTCGGAATTATTATTTTTATTTATAAATGTACGTTTCATTTAAAAATTACACATTGTTAGCTAGCAATAATAATTATTATAAATATGATTTAAATATATTAATTAGAAAGATATATATATATAAAATCAATTTTATCGAAAAATAATGTTGTTGCTCCACCGGGATTCGAACCTGGATCTGGATCAAATAATGGAACGATTAAATGAATTAATATCAAAGAGGTAACATATAGGTTCGAAAATTTGTCGCTAAAAATATTGTCATTGTAGCATAGTTGGATAATGCACCTTCTCTGGTTAGGAAAGAGATCCAGGTTCGAATCCCGGTGGCGCAACAACAATATTTTTTAATAAAATTGATTTTATATGTATATCTTTCTAATTAATATATTTAATTCATATTTAAAATATCACAGACCTATGTTCTGAAGAATTACAACTTTACAATAAGAATGTGTTCTTCTAAAAATAAATATTATGTTGAAGTGAGCCAAACCCGATATAACGCAAAATGACTAAAAAATTACCATGTTTTTTTTATTCAAGTTATTTTAGTTTAAATTAATACAATTATTTACGTAAATACATAATAATTTTATTTTAGATGTAAATAATTCATCAATTTTCTAAAAAAGTAATAATGCCTGTCATTAAAGTATGGCGGTTTTGCTAGATTTTCTCTATATTATGAAAACGTGTTATAGCGGGTATTGAAAGTCAGCGGCTCAATATTCATTATGGTTCAGAAGCGAAATTGTATTCACATGTCGTATTTACGTGTATTTTGATAGTCGCTCAAACGTGTAATACGTGCTTACACTCAACCAAATGTATTACC
The DNA here is from genome assembly GCA_031772225.1 of Eubasilissa splendida. Lineage (NCBI taxonomy): Eukaryota > Metazoa > Arthropoda > Insecta > Trichoptera > Phryganeidae > Eubasilissa > Eubasilissa splendida. The sequence continues at coordinate 8,164,283 of CM062857.1, read as the reverse complement.
TTTAGGATTCATGCACTTTTATACCTTGCGTGATAATTTTAATATCTCATTTTTATCTCGTCTATTTTTTTACATTATCTAAATTCTCAGCTATAAAAAGATTTATTTTGTGACATTTTATTGCCTTAATTAACTTTTTTCATTGTAACTAAATATCATAGATACAAGAGCTATCTATCCGGGTCACTAACGACCTGTCATCAAATATATTTGTTACTTCCATATCTTTTTCTTCTTTAGATCTCTGGCATTAGTCCTTTAAAAATTTAATTGCTTTATCGTTTTCACCCTTGACTTTTTGTTACATCAAAACTTGCCTTAAAATTTCACTCTGTACTTTTATCGGTCATGACCTCATTGTTCTACCCGAGCCGTGTATTAAAACTTATTACATAAATAAATGTATTAATTAGAAAGATATACGCATAAAATCTATTTATCAAAAATATTGTTGTTGATAATGGGATTCGAACCTGTATCTCTTCCAATTCGGGGAACGTGCATTATCCGATTATGCTATGCTAACATAGTGGATTGACGACAAATTTTCGAACCAATACGTTACACTTTTCAAATTACTATCTGTCGTTCCTTTAATTGAAAACCATCTACTTTGTTTTTACGAAATCTCAAATATCTTTGAGTAAACCGATAGGAGACGCTAGAATTAACAATTCATTTTTATTATATCCATAATATTGGTCTGGGATATTTTAAATACAAATTAAATGTATTGATTAGAAAGATATAATAATGGAACGATAGATGTATTAATTTGAAAAGTGTAACATGTGGGTTCCATAATTTATCGTCAATCCACTGTGTTGGTATAGCATAATTGAATAATGCACGATCCCCGGATTGGAAGAGATCCAGGTTTTAATACCGGTAGCAACAACAATATTTTTCGATAAAATTAACTTTATACTCGTACGTATGTCTTTCTAATTAATCAATTTAATTTGTATTTAAAATATCACAGACCTATGTTCTGAATAATTACAACTTCACAATAAGAATGTGTTCTCCTTAATATTACATAATCATTATAATTTATATTTATTACGAAATTTTAATTGAATTTGCTAAGGCATACCAATTAACTTCCTTTCTCAAACAACATTACAAATATATTTACTAGAAATAATGCAAAAAAGAGTTGGAGTATTCTGCCGCGTTTTTTTTCGGAGTCTGTACAGGATCCATCATCAGGGCTACCAGTATCACAATGATCTCTGAAGCACATTAGAATGTCTCATAGATAAACATATAATTAGAATTCTTTTTATAGAATTTTAAGTCATGCATAGCTTATTTTAATTAACGCAATTGCTGATGGATCTAATAGTTTACATTTTAAGTTAAATACAAACACGAGATAAGTGAATGAGATAGACTTAAAATATGTATGGAAAGAAAGCAATGACACTCAAGTATTTGGAACTAAAGCTGAGTACACACAGGACACATAATTTACTGCGGGAAATTTTCCCGAATAACATAACCCCAAAAGTGGAGATATAAATAAATTGATTCGCACTCTTATCTGATTTGACTGTACTAAATTTTATACAAGGTTGGCTGAAAACAAAAGTGTTCGTCAACAAACAATCATGACGAATCTCCAAGAAAACATGTTCCTCTAAATTTCCGTTAAATTACGATAAACTTGTCAGTCACAGGGCATCCCTTTGAGAGGGTTTACCGAGAAGAGTTGTAACATGTTGTTTTCAGAAAGAATTTTTATAGTATTTTATTATACATTTCCTATTGGTTCTTTAGATATAAAAACTACAAAAGTGTGATAAATTATCGTAAATTTCTAAGATAACATTTTTTGTCACTTTAAACTGATGCACTTATTCCTCTTACGTAATACAGCACGACGACTTGAAGATGTTTTTGATTTTATAGGAAATATATATTTTTGTTTTATGAACCATCTGGGTGAACAGCTTGAGATATTTTCTTTGAGATGATTTAATAGAGATGATTTTCTGATCGCCCTTCAAGAATGCTGCCCCAATTCCGCCAAGCTTCTGCTTTCACTGAGCGACCCACTATGCTAGGAATTTCCTTAGGCAGAACCTTCTAACCAGAAATAGGTCGGTAAAAGACAGGGGTGACCTGTGTGACAAGGTACTACCTAAGGGGTAGCTTAATATCTTACGAGTACCTTAATGTGATGGAATGTGAACACCATATTAATCTGTGTACCCGGTGGGTTCGATCACAACGTCACTGAATTTAATTCATGGCCTCTATTGCAGATTTGTGAGATTTTAACACTTTCTTGAATACAATAGTGTGATAGAAATTGCAATTGTGCCTATTGTTATGAAATGATTTTATTGATTATTTTGCGTCACATATTATTTAATATAGTATGATGCAAGTTGTAACAATTATGAAAAATTGTAAGCGTTATATTCAGTGTACTATTACGACGTTCAATGGTACACTGAAGAGTAAGTCATTTCAACCATAAATTTTTTATTTACTTTTAAGCTATATGCAACATTTATAAGTCGAAATAAATTATAAATTTAATAGACTAAATAAATTTTGAAACATTGTGTTGTGTAATATAAAAAAATATTTTAATCAATTCAAACGCAAACCTTTAAATATCACGAAACGAAAGAAATATGACTTAGGCCACTTTCATAATAATACGCACAATTATCAACATTTTTATTCTCTTTCTCTGATCTAATTTATCCACTAATTTCCAGTTGGATATTTCGGCTATCAAATTTTATTTATAAAGATTGCAGTAAAGTGTACCTTACTGAAACATAAAAACAGTGAACAGTGGATAATACTACTATGCTAATAAAAGCTACAACATTACTTAAGCAAGACTATTGAACTATGTCTGAGCTTTAAAGGAATTGCCCGTAAAACATTTAATGGATTTCAAAGTCTAATGCACATTTTTACAACCTTTGATTTTTTCAATGTACATATATATCCAATGTATTGGTGGATCGATTGAAATAGTGAATTCGGTACAGTTATTTTATTATTCGTTCAGAAATAATTTTTTCTGCTATGTTTTTAACACAAAAGTATTGTTTCTTGGATCGTAATGAATAATGTTTCTATAAAAGGATTAGAATTCAATAAAAATGTTCTCAGAGAACTTTTAGAAGTAAATATCAAACGCAATACAATCGTGTTTACAAAATACTTCCCCTGTTTTTCAATGAATGCCAAGAGCTGTGATTATTTTTGCTTTGAAAGACGGGGGCTACTATTTATTGTCGCTTTTTCTAAAGAATTTTCGTGCTAATGAAAAACGTTTGATTTATTAAATAGGATAGATTGTTTTAGCACTGTATAAATAATATACTCATAAAAATTGATACATAGTTTTTAAAAATATATATACATATATAAATATGCTAGGTGGCGTCAGTATTTTAATAAATTTTAACATAACTAATTTTATTTATCAAGGAGCGATCATTATCGAAAATATGTTCCGAAGAATCGCAACTTCGCCCAATAAAAACATTGTATCGTTTACATGTAAAATTGTTGCATATTTGCCAACAATACAGTGTGTGTCACAACGAAGCGATCGATTTGATATAATACGGAAAGAAAACTATTTTTTCAACGTTTAGTGGTGAAGACAAAAGATACGGAATGGGTGGTTACTTCGGGTATGGATTTTAAAAGGACGTGCGTATAATATATGGCACAATCACCAAATAAATTGAAACGAATGAATTTAACGATTTTGTTCTTTTCACGGGTGGTTAAATTTATCGTTTGCGTTTCACGAATTTCACAAGTATCAAATTTTATAAAAAAATATAAATTGTTACGCCATATATCTTTTAAGGAAGTATTTATGTGAAGGTGAAGAAGCAATCGAATGCCAGGTATTTTGCGAGCGTTGTGGGATTAAAAAGTATGAAATAAAATTAATTTTAAATTCATATTAAGGTAACTGCAACTTTTGTATTATACAATATATTTTTGATACATTTTTATAAGAATGTTTTATTTAAGGGTGTCATTCTTTGGTGTACTTTGAACCTATAAAAGATAAAAAAATTTAAAACAATAAAACCTGTATTTTTTTTACTATAAACGCCACCAGTGTATTTTATAAATTAATTATTGTACATTTTATTTCAATTATGCTTAATTCAAATCATTGTAGAAAGTCAAAAAGTCTAGTTGCAAACCTTTTTTTTTGTACAATTATTTTTTTTTTAATCAAATTGGCGTATAAATGATGTTTTATATAATAAATATATTCTATTGGATTAAATATTTTATCGGCTTTCTAAGATAGATAGTCTCTATCAAAAAAGTGTACGTATACTATGCAAATCAATAATTTATCAGGCTCCCATTAAATTTTCTTTAATTATATAGATTTGTCCCTCCACGCCTACGATCAAGGCTATATAAACATATATATATATATGTTTCTCGCCCCAGGAATGTACCTTTATGGTTGGGTGAATACGGCAGGTTTTTCTTGCTGAAGTTTTTCACCTTTCAGCGAGGAGAGTAACCCAGTTGTGATGACCTGGTTGTGGCCAGGGACCGGTAGCTTCAAGTGGAATAAAAGCCTCGCAATAAAAGCCTCGGCCTCCCTTTATTATTTTTTATTAACATTCACCACCATCGAATCTCTACAAATGATTAGATTGTATATTATGTTTGTTAAATACGTAGAAAATATACAACAAAAATACTGAAAAGACTTTTATTAATGATTTGAAATATACGCCAAGGAAATATATATATATTAAATATTAATTAAATATATTAATTATAAAGATATACATATAAAATCAATTTTATCGAAAAATATTGTTGTTGCGCCACCGGGATTCGAACCTGGATCTCTTTCCTAACCGGGGAAGGTGCTTTATCCAACTAAGCTACAGCGACATTATTTTTAGCGACAATTTTCGACCCTATATGTTACCTTTTTGATATTAATACATTTAATCGTTCCATCATTTGACAGAGCATTTAAATTGATTTTGTATGTATATCTTTATAATTCATATTTAAAATATCACAGACCGTCTGTTCTGAATAATTACAACTTCACAATAAGAATGTGTTCTCCTAAATATATAATATATATATATTTTTTTAAATAGATACATGAAGTATGTGTCACATCAATATTCTAACTATTTTAAAACTAAGCTATACATAAAATAGGACTATCTTGCTGGTTTTCTAGACTCGAACCCCCAATCACTGGATAATTAGCCGAGTGTCTTTACCATAGAATCAACAAGCACGTTAAATTAAAAAATATTTCTTACAATTTATTATTTTAAATAATTTACAATTAAAATTTTTCGGTAATTAATATATTTTATTTTAGATATCAGGGTCCAGTTTCCTTAACTATACTTAAGTCTATGTTAACTAAAGGAGACAAATTCGTCCGTTTATTCAAAGAATATTATTCGAATTACAACTTGCTTGCAACAAACATACGAATTACAAAATTCAATGACCGAAAAAATTACGTAATCAATAATAAATAAATTATTAATTACCAATTTCGATGTACTTGTTGATCTTGTGATTAAGACACTCGCCTAGTGATCTAATGGTCAAGGATTCAAGTCTCGTTCCAAGAGACTAGCAAGTTAGTCCTATTTTCAAAGCATAGGCGCTTAGCTTAGTTTGAAGATAGTAAGAAAATATTTAATAGATATGATACGTATTCCATGTTCACGAAAATGCAATTAATTTAAAAAAAGAAACAATGCTTAATAAGTTAACTACAAAGTATTTTTTTTTAAATATGTATCTACCCTATATTGAATATGTCTATTACATTCAAGATATTCAGTTCACGTAAACATCTCTTAAACACAATAATACATGTATTTAATTATACAAGAGCCACGAAGCTTACAATAATAAATATCAATTGTTTAATTAATTTTTTTTTTTAAATTAATAAAATCAAATATATTAATTAAAGTATTTAGGAAACACAGTATGATTACTCATAATGTAAAACATCTACCTTAATAAAACGTAATTCTCAGAATAATGGACGTAAATGTCCCTGATAATTTATGGATCGGAGAAAAGCTTTTGATCGTATTTTCCAGTCTAAACTCCGTAAAACTAAAACTTATTGGTACCGTACCGATAAATTTACTGTACTCAGGTATGCCGATCGGAAAGTACTTACCACATTCGCTAGGTGTTCCATACAAGAACGCTGGTGCCGCGCACTATCCATATTATTCAAATATAAACACTTCCTTTAGTATTTTAAACTAGTGTCCTGTCATGTAATTTTAAAGGAAAATTATGAATATCTAGGAAAATATATTTATAAATTTCATTATATTTCAGATTTTTTAAATTAGATATTCAAACGGTATTATATTAAAAAACTTTTTCCTTCTATTTATTTGATCAGTAAGTATTTTGAAAAATAAATCGTATCTATAAATAATTTAGTATTAGTATCAAATCGAATTTTTGTTCAGTAAAATTTAGATTTTTGTAATATCTTTTATTCATAATATGGTTACGATAGATTAGACTATTTACGTACTGATATTTTATTAGAAATATTAACCGTCTATTGTAATATTAATCTGATATTAAAATATTGATCAAAAATATACCAGTCAAGCATGATTTTTTTGCAAATATCGTCAGTTTTTGTTAAAGTGAATTAATTATGTAATATTTTTGTTAAATAATTAAATAGATTAAAACATGTATTTATCAAATGGATAAAAAAAACTTTTTTAAATATTTTATTTACCAATTACATTATTTGGAATATTACTGATTCATTTATCTTTTAACAACCTTATTTTTATTTATAATATAAAAATATATTCCTCTTCTAACTACGAGATTTTTCCACAATAATAAATTAACGTATACACCACACCTATTTGAATGAATGAATGAATTTGAAATGTAAAATATTCATCTAAAAAAAATGACGTTAAAAAAGATTATGTATTCTTAATAATTCAGCAGAATTCATTCAAATATTGAAATAATGGTATGTAAATCTGCTTGAGCACGTTACCACACCAGCCTTGATAGTCAATTTGAATAATTTGCCATGAATTGGTAGACACGTGATGTGATGAATAATGGAAGCATTTTAAGAGCCTGTGCGTTACTGAATAGCGTTAATATGTAACAATGTAATATGTAACTTTTTATACAGAAGTATCGACGTGCGGGAGCAAAGGCAAACCTTTCTTGTGCAGCCCCAATCCCCGAACAGCCCTGCCAAGGGTGTCCCTGACCCAGAAAGGAAAACCTCCCCTAAATCTTGTTCCGCCTGCAAACACCTGTGAACTTTATTGACCCGAGCTGAAAGAGTACTGCCGACTACTTCCACCGCCAGGTATACCTGATCTGTGACTTTTGGGCAAATATATCTCGGTAGCGAATTGTAGCGTATCTTACATTGGTTGAATTCTACCTTATTACACGGATTGACCCAACTCAATACACTTTATTTAAATCTTTTCAATAAATAAGTTATTTTTATTTGTTTACTTTGTTTTATTAACCACTTATTGAGTTTAAATACATCTACCGATTTCGAAAAATACCATTTTCTTCTTCAAGATGTCAAGAAAATTAATAATTAAGAAGAAAATTGTATTTTTTGAAACCGGTAAATGTATTTAAACTCAATAAGTGGTTATTAAAACAAAGTAAACAAATAAAAATAAGGAATTTTAACCACAAAGTTAATTTTGCAAATTTCAAAAGTATTGATAAATAAGTTTTTTATTTCTTATCGTTAATTCTCTTATAAATACAATTTACATTTGAATTAAATAAAATATTGGATGTACTTAAGTATACATTTATAATTTTAAAATTTGTTGTAATAATTAATGGATATTTTAATACTTTTAGGTAAAACTACAAAAAAATGATTTTCAAATATTCGAAACTTTCTGGGAATTCATTATAACATATATTGATATAATATATTATATAACCTACATATGAAAATATTATCAACATAAATTTAATGGTATTATTAAGGACTTTGTGCTCATCAAGTACAACAATTATTATGTTTTTTTATACATATACGTGTCCATATATGATTATGTCAAATTTTATAAACACTGTCTAAATTTAATCTATGACAATCAATAAAAATTCAACAACTTTATAAAATGTAAAATACTAATTAAATGTATTAATTAGAAAGATATACATATAAAATCAATTTTATCGAAAAATATTGTTGTTGCTACCGGGATTCTGTATTAATTTGAAAAGTGTAACATATGGGTTCGAAAATTTGTCGTCAAAAGTAGCATAGTTGGTTAATGCACCTTCCTTGGATTGGAAAGAGATACAGGTTCGAATCCCGGTAGCAACAATAATATTTTTCTATAAAATTGATTTTAAATGTATATCTTTCTAATTAATACATTTAATTAGTATTTAAAATATCACAGACCTATGTTCTGAATAATTAAAATTTCACAATAATAATGTGTTCCCTTAATAAAATATAAAATAATTATTAAGAATAGAAAAAAAAAGATTAACTTGGTGGTATTCTGGAAAGACGATCGAAGTCTCGACTTCTTTACCACTAGATTGTCAACACTATTTTTTTTTAATTATCATTAAATTAATTAATTTTATTAAATAAAATAACAATAACTTTGTATGAAACCACGAAATTCCATTCCATTCCAAAAACCATTATATTTCCCTTTTTATGTATATATAAGTCCACTCTTATTGTATTTATGATCAGTTTTAAATACGTACTGATGAAGCTTGAGATAAGCGAAACCGGTTGACGTATAATAAATTTCGCAGTTTCATACAAAGTTATTGTTATTTTATTTAATGTAATATGTCAAACCACAAAGTGATTGCTTTCTACGAAAATATAAATGAATTTTGTTTCTATTATTTATTCTCGGATCGGTATAGTAATAAATATAAGAATTTTTGTTATTTTGAATTTGAAAAAAATATAAAAATGTGGATAGGTCCCAATTGTTCTGGGTAATAACAGTTTGCCAATAAACAAATAAAAAGGTTTGGAAGAGGGTGTAATTATTATGAACATAATCCGACATAAAAATTAATACAAATATGTAAATTAGCTTGGTAGAATTTCGGGAAGGGTTTTATTAAATTTTTCAACCTATCGTTAAAAATCTCGATACGATCGCTCGAGCGGACGAGATATTCGAGATAGGGGTTGATTATAGGGTGGGATTATTTTTTCTATTTGTTTTTAAACCAGGAATAATCTAGGCCTAGCCGTGTAACTGGGTCAATCTGATTCTGACATTTGCGACAGGTCTCATCCGCACAAGTTTGTATATCCTTAAGGGATAGAATAAGAAATACATTGTAGGATATGTTAGAAATGACCAAGGCAGAATATATAGTCCGTTGAATAACAGAATTGTGATGCCAATAGGCTGAGAAGGTTAATCGAAGAACTGTTGGACTGTAAAGGTCCTGGACTGAAGTTCTTATATTGGAAGCCTGGTTTGTCGCTCAGCTCGTAAGACCGATAACATAAAAATAATTATAAGAAGTGGCTGGATATAAATAGAAGACAAACTATGAAGAATAATAGTGAGCACTATACGAGTGTGCGACCTTTAACCAACAATGTGATGAAATGTCATAGCGATTTTTCTTTATGCTACCACTGCAGTTGCAGACCACCTCGCAAACACTTAGGGCTTAGGGACACAAGGGTGAAACTACAAAATCACGGTTTTGAATTAACACTTACAGCTCGGTGGTGGTGGGTCATTTTAGACTCACCTCAAGTTTTCGGTTTTTCAACCGTTTTGTGGGAGATTTTTTTATAGATATTTCATTTTAAATATGATTTAATGAAATGGCATGATGTGCCGCAATGTTTCTGCTAAAAAATTAAAAAATATTACGAATAATGTATATATTTTAATGCATCAACAGACACCCTATACAGCCAAAATACAAACATCCGCTGAGCATGTGATCTTCTCGTCGGAACCCGAGCAGGAAGTGCCATAAAACTTTCAGGTAGGCGCGACGCCCCTTAAATAGTTATATTACTGGTATTGTCTAGGGACCGCTAAACGAAATTATGTCAAAACAAATACCTGATATCCTTTGTCTACCCGCACAAAATTTAACAATATATGTTTCGGCGTAAGCGCTGAAATTCAATCCGACTGATTTTGAGCGTTTTTTCACATTTTTATCATTAACTTATTTGAATCTCGTCCGATAATATTTATTAGTATCTCAAATTATTTGAAAATATTTAATAAAAGATTAGCTAGAAGGAAAACAGCATTAAATTAATATTTGTAGCATAATTCATATTTTTACAAACACCCCGGTCAAATCTGACCCACCACCGTAGAGTATGTAAAAATCAAGTCTATTAGTGATACAAAGATGAAACTCATACGATAATTGCTTTTTAAGATAAACTCGGGTGTAACTAAAATAAAATAACGTTTAGAGACACAATAACGAAACGCCTCTTTTGCCAGCGTAATCTTTCTCTACTACGTAAGAATGTATGTTTACTTTTATTTACTTGTAAAAAGTATAATATTCTACGCAATATTTTTGTTGATTTAAAAAATATATTTTTGAATAATTTTTTGCATAATCGTCATTAATTTTAGTTGTTTTAGCACAAAACTAATTCTCGTATATCTATTACATCTTAAAGTGGTCTACTCTGGTCCTACTGTCAATATTTTCATTTCTTATTCAACCTCGCAAAGACTTGAGCTGGCTATCCGTTTACAAATTGTTTATGTTTTACTCAGATCTGTCCGAAACACTCTGACTTTCATCCGAACTGAAAAATAATCTCTAAAACAAATGTCACCTAAAAGCGCGATATTTTCGATAATAATAGAATATACTCAAATATTTCCAAACTAATAATAATAAATGTAACATTACTTTCACTTTTACAAATGGCATCGTTGTATTTAATGTTTTATTTTATTTGTTATAAAACATGTTTAAACTATGAAATCATACACGGCACGTGTTAATTGTCTAGTATGTAAATAAATTACTGGGCGATGTTTTTAATATAACATATATTACCTAATCAACTTTGTGGTTAAAATTAATTTTTAGATTATCTAACTATATTTTTTAACCACGAAATTAATTAATACACCAATTGGTTTTATGTAATATCATTTCTTTCTTCAGAATCTTAAATTAACTAACCAAAAACATATATATATCATGTTTTTCTATTTAACGTTTTTAAAAAAAAAATTATTTAAAAATAAATATAGTTCCTCACTTAAATTGTTAATGATATTGTAAAATTAACAAAAATATCATAAATTACCAACTAAATTTAACCACAAGTCTTTTTCTAAAAAACTTATAATATTTTTATATCATTAAGTCAATTTCTATATTTTTCATCATCGTAACAATTTAAGTTAGGTACTAGATTTATTTTTAAATTATTATTATTACAATTAATTTTTCACAAAATAGTTTTTTATAAAACTTTAGAATAACAAAGATAATTTGACATCCTGAAGGAAGAAATAGTATTTTCAGAAACAGTTTGATGTATTAATTAATTAAGTGGTTTTAAAACAAAGGTAAATTATCTTTAAAATAAAAAACATAAAGATAATGAAATTTTCTGCAATGGGCTCCATAACTAGTTTGATATTTTTTACATATATATGTCTTATATTGGGAGGAGCTGACAACAGTAGGGTACGTAGTACGTTAATAATGCACCCTAGTAGCGCGACTCGGCCGCAAATAATGGTTTCATGTTAGACACAATCAAGAAATGAACGACTTCAATTCAAGCAATACATTGTAGCGGTTCTCCCCTTGGCCCCGCAATATAGGCCAGGTCACTGCTCGCACCCACCTCGCGGCCTGCGCGGCGGCGCGGTGCAAGCGAGACAGGTGTAGTGACCTTGCTTCGTGCCGGAAATGTCGGCTGATGGATTAATGAGCTATTTCAGTTTGCACATTATGCATATTACGCGAGAACTTTCTAGAAACGAGATACAAAAATGCAAAGGAAAACAAAAACACACGACGGTGTTTTATTATTAACCTACATAATATATCAGTAGTAATAAATTTGAATGTATATGAGTATATGAAACTCGTGTCTCTTCTAGGTTAGATCGAGATTTTTGCAGATGGTTCACTTGAGGAAACCTAGTCCTACGTTTCAGCGATAAAACGTGCCATTGTCAAGGCTTTGTTTTAAAAGATACGGTATTCGCGCCCAAATACGGTTATCCTGTAATTTTAAAGGCAAAGCTTTGACAATGGGACGCGTTACCTCCGGGACGTCAGCCTAGGTTTTATTATATATGTATATATACATGCAGAAAGCAATCCATCCTCATTGGGCAATACTCGTGATGAAACAAACATGTCTAGGAATCAATAGAAGAGTTTTTGCACTTGGGAAGTAAATATAATATGTTTAATAGAAACTGAAAGGCTAAGCAAGATAGCGTACGGAGAATGATTACATGGAATACAGAGATTGATGCTTTGAATGCAGTAATTGTCTATGAAAGCTTGTTATATGTATATGTAAAGCTTGTTATATGGAGCTGACAAAAGAGAAACAAAAGTAGACTAAATGCGGTGGAAATGCGGCTCCCTTCTAAGGTTGGCAATGATCATTGCAACACATGTTCATGTTAGGTTTTCTTTCTCGACTCATTTTTCCCGGAGTGATAAGTATCAGTGTATTCAACTTATTTCGCCCGGTCGAGGTGTTCTGGTTTTCTTCTCTTTATTATGACCATAATTTCGCTCCAACTTTATTCATCTGTTGTAGAAAATTTTTGACAGTCATCCATATTTCCACGGATTCAATATTTTTCATAAGCGTCAGGTTTCTACAGAGAATAGGTAAAATATAACATCAAACAATGAGATCGCTCGGGCGTATAAGTGGTAAATCCATTTATGACAGGGTGAAGAATGAACAAAATATGAGTAAAGCGGGTCTTAGCATAGTGAACAGTATTGAAAAGGGTCACTAGGGTGGTTTTGTTATGTGGAACGGATGAATGATGAGAGGATGTAAAAAAGATACACGACGCGAGAGTATAGTGTAGAAAGAATAAGTAAATATCCAGTAGAAAAAAATGTGTACTTATATATTATACTTTCAAAATATAAAATGAGATAACTTTCAGTTAACTTAATATTTTTTGTTTAAAACTCGCGTAATTAGCACATAGGTTATTATTGACTATTATTGACTGGTGATTGTATCAGAAAGATTTGTGGATGTAAAACTAAAGCTCTAACTATCTCCTAGTCTCACAGTCTCACGCGAGTTAGTGTATGTTGCAGTGTGTAAGATGTGCGTGTATAATTACTATGTTTTGTCTAAAGCAAGGCATTTAAATGAAAGAGCACTTACAAAGGTTGGCGTTTATTGATTGATGAATTACACAGAGGCGGTATACAGTTAAATTTGCGTATGTGGTTGAAAACTGGAATGGCTCGCTCGAGGTGCCGATAGAAGAAAGGTCTACGGAGAAGTGGTCGCTAGATCCTAGGGCAGTATCCGTCACAATGTATGGTGTCTGTTGAATTTCGACCCTACATGGTTGTTAAGTGAGTCCCTACATGGCCATATCTGTGAGGCGCGTGCAAGGTCACCACAAAAGCAATGCAAACGATAACAATCACCCCTTAGTTCACCAAAGCAAAAATAAGGATTATTTTTATTTATTAAATAAATCTCCCTTATGACTGTGAGTCACATTTATAGTTCAACTAATTATACGTGTTTGAGATGGAGGTACCTCAGGATATAGTTGATGGACGACCCCCAAACAACCTCCAATGTCCAGGAGTAAACGACAATTTAATTCAACCTACGACCGTTAATCGCTAACATTAGGGTACAAACGTAAATTCTTAACTATATTTATACAATAAATTATTTTCAATTTAGAGGGCAATCATACTTTGGTAAAGTGTTTGACGTGTAGCGTAAATCACTCCACAAAATCGATTTTTAAATCTTGATTGCAAAGAATATATATTGACTCCGTCGTTAAATAATCACTTCATCGCTTTATTTTTAAAATCCTGTTACTTTCAGTTCTTAATCCCGAAATTCTTTATCCCGTAAGCCTAAAATTCCCTTTAATGTTCACGTATAAACAGGCACTATCGGTGACAATAACCTTAATGGTCTACACTGCAAATTACTAACTGCGAGTCGTAGAGAGAAGTGTTCGAGGCTCCAGCCGCGCGTCCCTAAATCTCTAGAATTAATGGTGTGAAGGCTGCGTTGGTCACATCCAGAAACATTTTCTACTTTTGTATCCCCAACCTCTAGTTTATTGTTAAGTGAAACACATTATTAAATAATATCACCCTTAACCCTACCACGTTTGTGATTTAATACAAAAGCATTTCACTGTGAAGACCTCTGTGTTGGCTAAATTATTTGAATACCAATAAAATCATCCAAGGTCAAACGGATCCACATAGCGACTGAAATGAAATAAATAATAAAAGTATTTATTTGACATCCAGTAATTCAAGAATAATTAATTTCTTATTTTTTTCTGAATTAATCTGCTCCCTCGCAGTTTTTATAATAACATCGATCAACAAAAGGGATACACAAGAAATTTCACATTCATGTAGTTATTTGTGTACAACTAAACTACGCTCTACACAAGACTAATTTGGTGATTTTTGAAAGTAAAGATAACCTACTACGAATATATTACTTTACGTGAGTCTTTCTGTTTGGTTCAATAAGCTTATTCATGAAATATTATTTTATTAGACCACATTCTTATTGTGAAGTTGTAATTATTCAGAACATAGGTCTGTGATATTTTAAATATGAATTAAATATATTAATTAGAAAGATATACATACAAAAGCAATTTTATCAAAAAATATTGTTGTTGCGCCACCGGGGTTCGAACCTGGATCTCTTTCCTAACCGGGGAAGGTGCATTATCCAACTATGCTACAGCGACAATATTTTTAGCGACAATTTTCGAACCTATATGTTACCTTTTTGATATTAACACATTAAATACATGGCTTTTTCAAATAATGGAACGATTAAATATATTAATATCAAAAAGGTAACATATAGGTCTTTCTAATTAATATATTTAATTCATATTTAAAATAGTATTTTATTTAAATATTAACATATTATCACAGACAACCAAATATATAGATATGAACTAGCGCAATTTCCTTGTTTCAATATTTTCATTTTGGTGTCACCCACGTGATCATTTTGGTATCACTTACGTAATCAAATAGCTCCGCGATTTTTTTTAAATATATATCTTGATTTGAACGAAAATTTTAACGCTGGCAATATAATATGAATTAATTTTAAAAATATGTCTTCTTTACACAAAGATTTAATTTCAGAAGAGTAAATATTTTTACTGATGCATAAATGTGTCATAAATTATCGGATTATGATTTCACAAATAATATGTGCAGAATGTCCCTCGCCTCATATCTCGTAGACCTTCACTCTTTCTTTGTCTCTTTTCATTAGGTTCCAGCTTTCACGCTTCTACGCTATTACGGTTGCAACATTAAAAAATTAAGCATTTTAATTATTTAATATTACCATCACACCGGCTTAAAGACTGATTCACCAATCATAAAAATCTTAACAGCTTGAGGATAATAATTATTTGAATATTACATGAATAATAAGATATTTGAAGCCACATTACATTATTTTACACATAATATTGTTAGCCATCTTATTCGGTAGGAAAGCATCTAGTTTATAAAGAAAATATTTCCAAAATTTACTTATTTATATTTTGGAAATATTTATGGTGTATTTGTGATATCAGATACTCCTTTTTATTAGTTTGGCTGACATTTGAAAACAAGAGACCAATCCTTTAGGATATAAAAGGGTAAGTTACAATATTTTTTGCTTCCATATCGAATTATTAACAAATACGAATGGAGATCGTTTCGATTTTTATCTTTTAAAACAGCTTTGTTATGTGATTGCCTTTTATTATTACAGGACGTTATTGAACTCTGGATTATAAAATCTGTCTACACCAGGGAAAATGTTTTTTATATTAGTTAATGTAATAATCTATCTGAAATATTTAGAAGTTTAACATTTTGATAGAATATTTTTAATATTTTTTTATTTAATCAAATCTGTTAAAGCAGATCTACGAACAAATTTTCTACTTGTTTACCTTGTTACAATTTTCATGTTATATCATTATACCGATTTATTGTTACCGTTAACCTATTTCTATCACATTCACCTTTTTTCACATGTTACTTTTAACCTGTTTTTATTATGTTTACTACATTACTGTTAAGTAGATTTCATCCAATTTTCCCTATTACTGTTCCGAAAATATTTTGTGAAACATATATATTAAATATTACATACGACAGATATCAAAATATTTTATCATTTATATGATTTAAATGAATATTTGGAAATCAGTATCTCCCTCTAGTCAAAAGCTCATACCTGAACATCGCGAGCATTTAGTACTTGCCACTTAGTACTTGTCCTTTTGATGCTGGGCGTTATTCAAAGCAAAATGTAGCGAGCATGTACTTTTCAAAAATACGCGATAATTTTTTTTGGTTATCGATCTTTTCAATTATGCACATAACAAAATGAATCGTCTGTTTTTGAGAAGCATAATAAGTTTTACCTAACAAAAAGTACACTTTTCAACGATAATTTCCATACTAAAAGTGTGGAAATTTTTATGAACAAAAAATGTTAATGTACATAATTATATTCATTATATTAAAATATATTACCCCCAAACAAAAATTATAACAATAAATAATGCAATATAACAAATTTAAGATCTACTCACACATATATATAAGTAAATAATTAATATAATAAAAAAGTTAAATGAATGTTACCTACAAAAAAAATTAACAAAATGTAATTAAAATTTCAGAAGAATTTCTTTTTAATTAAAAAAGAAACACTTTATAGCACAAAATACACACTAGTTCATTATTATTAATTTTATTTTACATATTCTTAAAATCTAGACCCATTAGATGCTTGTCTGCAGATTCAAATTTTCACTTAAGATACAAAACTTTTTTTAAAACAATATTATAATTAACAGTATTAAAAATTAATAAACAAAAAACTCACTAAGTGAAATTATATTTGATTATTTAAAAAAATGTATCGTTAATAAATTGAGCAGTTTTTTTTGGAAACGATTTTCGCTTTAATACATCACCGTGATTGATGCAAAAAGGCGATTCAGTCAAGAACCTACCCACGAGCGGATAAATTATGCCGACCTTAGCACACCCGATGTTTTATCCCGCAATAAGTTATATTCGCCAAGTACGAAAAATATCACTCATAAATATGCACCATCGCCGGGAAACCTCACTTGATAATTAAACTTTGGGGTTTTATGGCGTTGCGTGGGATCTGCTGCTAACAGTAACTGTTTTTTAGAAATACAGAAATTAAACAATTCGTCATTTGCCTTTAGCCAAATAGCCACAGCGATATCGCGGCTGAATCGGGTACAAATACTTCCAAATATATACAATATTATAGCAGTCGAATACATAATACATTTGCATAGAAGCCGCTAGAAATTCTAATCAATTACAGTCATACTTTTTATTAATTGTTTTATACATTAATTGTCTTGAGTGTACACCTCGTATGTAAGGTCCAATAAATATACTATGAAACAATTAATATTTTAATATAATAAGCTACAATTTCATATAAGATATATCAATCGTATGTCAATCAACTAAGCCGATAGGTTGCAAGCAAAGAGACGCGCGCACTCCCGCGCGCCGTCTTTATAACCACACATACACACACCGGCGGTGCGGCACTCATACACTCATACACACACACCATCATACCATCCCAAGGACATCACACTCAATTTAGGGATTGTATCGATTGTGTATTGTGGAGAAGGTGGCCAGAGGAAAAGTGATCGCGTCAGCTGGTTTTTCGAACCGGTTGCGTTGCGATGTATTGTTGTCTAGATTGTCGGATGGTACTAAGCAGGCGAAGAATGGCTGAAAAGTGTCTAGTTTGACAGCCAGGTCAATTTAACTTCACATTAATCTAAAAGTATGTACATAATAGATACATGGTAGTAAACATGGTATATAAATAAATGAAAAAGTCTAATAAATACATAGATCAATGACAATAGACAAGATATACTATTTTACAAATAATTTACTTAATTATTATTTTTTTAAATAATGTAAATACATAGATTAATGGTAATAAGCCTTATATGTAAACTGAATTTTCTAAAAGAAGATTTTTTAAAAAGTACATCATCCACTTCCAGCGCTGCCTTTTTTCACATAACATACTTGTATCAGTCTACGTCCGACGTTTGTCATAGGTGGTAGCGCCTGGGTATGTGACTCGTTATATCAAAAACAAGTTATCGCTATACATGCCTCTTTTCTATTGTAAATAATGCAATATTGTCTCATTTTTCTCTTTTAATTAAGTTGATTACATGAATTTTAAGACACGTATAAAATAGACGTCATCGAAATACACTACTGGAGAAGAATATTACATGTTTCGTGGACAGCTCGACGTACAAATGTCTCTTTAAAATTAAAAGAATAGGATGTTGGATGGACAGGTAACATCTGGCTGGGGTGATCATCTGTGAGAGTGACCCAAGATTGATACTTGTGGAAGTGCACTAAGAGCAGTGTCTCATCTAATTGAAGCCACTATATGTGACACCATAATGAAGAAGAATAAGAAAAATACTATTGTATTTGAATTTGCGCGCTAGCGTCACGGTAGCCTGTTTGATCGACCTATGACACGAGCGGTGATTGGCTATCTAAAAGGATGAATCAGGAACGAGAATCTATTTCTAGCGGTCAGAAGAACAAAACATCACTTTTGGGGGATGCTCGGAGAGGGAGTAGCGGATCGATGGGGCCGCTCTTCGTGGATAAAATGGTGGCGGGGTGGAAACTGAAGCTATGGTTTCCGCCGTAGATTCAGAGATTAAAACTGGGCCTGATCCATTCGCGGGATTAGAAGAGACTCCGCTGCAACCGGCGGAGAAGCCGCATGTGAGCGATGGCAGACGGATGGCATCAGGGTAACCTTCTGGGGGAGGAGAACAAATTCTGGTACGGGTGCGTGGCGGCTCAGGATCAAGGCTACGACAACCTCCATGGTAGCCTGGTATTCATTGCGACTTCATCCCTTGGCAAGCTGGGTATAAATCGATATGTTCTAAATCGGTAACATATTGTGTCCTCACTGAGATGAAAATATAACAAAAAGAAAGAAGATTTCAAAGACTATTATCGTACTCATAATGTCGGGATTTATTATGTTTCTTTTAATGAATAATGTAATTTGTCACTTCAGTATTTGTTCTTAAAACTATT
Organism: Eubasilissa splendida; assembly: GCA_031772225.1. NCBI lineage: Eukaryota > Metazoa > Arthropoda > Insecta > Trichoptera > Phryganeidae > Eubasilissa > Eubasilissa splendida. The sequence continues at coordinate 8,144,810 of CM062857.1, read as the reverse complement.
TCCAACCAACCGAGGTAGCAAGCGACACACGAACACCCACAATCCAGACTGAGCTAGATCGGTGGCGGCGTCTATGGCTTCCTATCCTGTTGGGCCATAAAGCAACATAACAAGATGCAAATTTTAATGAATTACGGTTAGGGAAAACCATATAAAATCTGAAAATAACTTCAGAATGAGAAAATAGTCGAGCGTGTATAAGAAAGAAAGCAATAGATAGGTAGGTACTATCTCTAAAAGAATGTCTCGGGATATAAATGAGAAAAGTTCTATCCTCCATTCTTAATGTCAGATCTACATGAATTTATCAACTTTTCAGAGATTTTAAAACATTTCATTATTCGTATCATTCTAAAAGAATTTTAATTTTAGAATTTCAATACCTCCCGGAGTACTGCTAAGTCACCAGGGCGTGATGGCGTTAATGTTCTTGCTACTTAGTACCACGTGCCCTCGGTAGCAAGTCAGGTTGACCATCTATAAATATTTAAGCTTTAAGCAGACGGTATTATCATTTATAGTGTATATTTCATATTTAAAGAATTTTTGAAAATAAAATAAGTTTATTAAATTTAAAGCTGCATCATACCGCAAAGTTAAGGCGTTAATGATAATTCAAATTTTAGCGTTTTTTACAAAAATGTGGGTTTTTATTAATTATTTATATCTAAAGTTATTCACTAGATATGACTTTTTTTTAAAACTATTACTTAGATAGGACCATTACACTAATTTAAAACTAATAAACTTAATGTTATTTACCATAATTAAGACAATTTAAGCATTATAAGAAAGATCGCGACCATTAAATGTACTTTCCGCGTGTCACAACATTTTCTTAATATGGAAAATTCTTGCATAAACGAAATATATTATCTTATAATCTTAAAGTTAAGATTACGGAGATAAATTTACATTGAACCAAAGTAACAAAATGTTAAAAATGAAGATTTATAAACCATTAAATTTGCAGGATACATTATTAATTTTCAACGTTTTTAAAATACTTGAAAGTACTTTGAAACTAGTGAATAGGTACGTTTTTTAATAATATATTATATTTACTCACATGATATGTGACTCCAGCTACTATTTAAAATTAAGTTTTAAATCAAAATCAAAATAATCAGTTTTTAAATAATATATTATCAGTCTTATAAAAGACGGTAATTTTAATTGTTTATCAACTTCAATACCCTGGTCTATCCGGCCATGGCGAGTGTCGAATCCACGCTATTGAAAGTTTCATTTCATTAAAAAATGTCGAAAATATATGTTTTCATGAATATTTTTTCCACAATATGAATAAATATTGAACTTATTCACAACATTAGTAGCAAATTTCATAAATTAGATTTTTTTGTTACTGATTTTAAGGGAAAAAAACGTTTCCTTGAACAAAGTAAACATTTTATGTACGTTATTTTTATGTATGTCGCAATTAAATATTTCGTTTATATATAACACTGTTGTATTTTAAACAAAAGCTGTTTGTTTTATAAATAATACGTAATTATGAAACAGATATAACCATATGTCACCAAAACGGCAACATGGCGTTTTAAATGGATATTCTTAAAAAAAAGAATAAATTGAAGCTGTCTTAATTTTTTAAAATTTAGAACATTGATTTAAGCGATCATCTAAATATATGTAGGTACTTTGTCTGATTTCAAAACATATTAATATATATATATTTATTTTTTTTGTAGCATAAATAGTATATAAATAGAGGTCATTACTTTACTAGACGTTGTCTGTTCTAAAGAAATTACCTGTACAGTTTTCAAAAGTTATAATTGTTAAAGTAAGTATGTGTAATGTAAACTAAGTTATAAAAAGTTATGTAAAAAAAAAAAAAATCAGAAGTTAGAAAATGTTATTGTAAAAAAAGTTATAAAATTATTTTTGTCTGTAACATATGTAGTTGGAGACAAAATGTATAGGTAGTTAGGTTAGCACAAATTACAAATTAGTTTTATTTTGCTTTCTATCCACATCAAGCAACCACTTTGTTATTTTTGGTTTAAAATCGTTAAATCACTTTAGACTATATGAATTAGATACTTTGATAAATAGTTTATGACACATTTATGCAACAGTAAAAGTATTTACTCTTCAAAAATTAAATCTTTATGTAAACAAGACGTATTTTTTACATTAATGCGTATTATATTGTCACCATTTAAATTTTCGTTCCAGTCGAGTCATATATTTAAAAAAAGTCGCGGAGCTATTTGATTACATAAGTGTTACCAAAGTGATCACATGGGTGACACCAAATTGAAAATATTGAAACAAGGAATTTTCGTTAGTTCATGTCAGTTGGTAATCTGTGATAAAAAGCTACAAGCGTAGTGTATATTGACAATCCTATGTTAATTTATCCGAAGTGTGATGAAAAACAGAAAATTATATTAATCCCTCTATAAAGCTTAAATATTAACCTGGAAATACATGAAATAACAATAATATCATACCCATACCCGCAAAGGATATAATCTAATCTTTATAACTGTAATAAATAAATGTGTAAATATTTAAGAAATTTCCATAATACGTTTACTTGTAATGTGTGTAGACTTAAAAACATATTACTTTCCACATTTGGGAATATTGGAGTGAAAGGCTAAAATTAATATTAAAGGGAATTTTTATATTTATACAAAGTTAATTTTGTATTTATATAATCTTATATGATCATAGTATTAAACTAATCCGTACCTAAACATGATACGACAGTTTTAAAAAAAATAAACCATAACTGTATAAAAAATGTTTAGTCAGTCTTTTTAGCTGACCTAACCAAAATTCGTTAAATAAATATTAAATACTTATGTGATTAAATCAATATTGCAAATATCTGAAAATATAATTAAAGATGATACAGACACAGTTCATAATATTTTCTGGGATGATACTTGTCTAAATTCTGTTTCGAAAATGTTCAAAGTGATCGTAGTGAAATAATAAAGAATGTTGATTTTTAATATTCGCCAAATAAGAAAAATATTTTTTTTAGTATCTAAATCCCTGAAAATCTTGATTTAATTTGTAATATTATGGTAGTTTATAATTTTTCCCCCTCTTTGCCTTTTACAATACATTTGGAACCAATTAAAACCCTTGTATGTTCACGACCTCATTAAAATTCGTATATCTCTGAAATAGTTAATTTGATGTTAAGAATGTATATCAAAAATAATTAATCAATGCATTACGTTTTAAGACAAATAAGCGTGTACACTTATATAAAAATTTGATACTAGTCTATTAGAGAAGTAGCAAGATGACAGCGTACTTGAGTCCAAAATCAACTAAAAACTATTTAAAATTTTCTAACGCAATTTTATGTTCAATGTTACTGGAATACCTACTGATGAATATATACACGTTAAAATAAATGACATGAAGAATAATTAGTTAAGAAATGGTATAAACATATTTGATGACAATCATTTTGTTAATCGAACAATGTGTCTTTCTTTTAGCCTGGGTGCTGGGATGGTGGATGTGTAAGACCGTCCCTTATGTGCAGGGGGTGTCCGTAGCTGCCTCCGTTTACAGCCTCATAGCCGTCTCTGTCGATAGGTAAGTGATATCCTGATAATTCTGTATTCTTTATATACTGATTATAACAAAAAAATTAATGGTTAAGAAATAATTTAATACTTCATCGCCGTTGTTTGCAATGATAATCTAAATTAATATAAATCTAGTTGTCAACTAGAAAGATATGAGCTTACATTTTTAATTTAGTTTGTATTAAAATACCACAGAACCGTGTTTTAAAAAAAACTGCAACTTCACTATAATAATGTGTTCTCCTTAAAAATATTCTAAATTATTTTTTTATCACATTTTATTTCTGAAGTTATCATTTTTAAGAACACAGCTCAGTGATAAATAAAACGAATATATTGTAGATAAACCATTTAGAAATATGAAAGATGCATAAAATAAACAAACTACCAAATAAGTATTGTCATACTCATTGCCTCGATTCGACTCGAACACGGATGTTTCTATTGCCGGTAGAAAGCTTTCAGGAAGTCCTGATGCCATCTAGCTGATTCAACTCATGGGATAAAGATAAACATTACCTATAATTAAAAATAGGATTGATTCCAACCGGGAAAAATAGATGTGACTTATCAAACGTATTATGTTGATTAAATTAGGTGACTTATAGGTTATTGTAGTTTAATCAGTCAAAACTATCTATCAGCAATATAAATTTCCAGGTTCAAATTCCGGTTTTATTAATTATTACAACTATTTTTTTATGTGCATCTTCATATTATCTTCATTTATTATTATATTTACTTTTATTTGTTTTAAAATTGACAAGAAAAATATTATTTTCATAAGAAATCCGCCATATTTGTTTAATCCCATTGCTTACTCGTGTTTTTCAGAATTTTATTATGATGGCATGTACTGCAACTATGTAATGTGACGTCATAGTATGTATTTCAATCAAAACAATGTTCTGATCTTCATTCTAACTAAATACGTCGTTCCAATACTGCACAATTGTCGATAATAATATATATATCTGATTTCTAATAATAACAAATTTCGCATAATTGTCACTTTTGTAAATAAAATGAGGCACGCATTGTAATAATCTAATCATAAAATTGAAATAATTTATTTTTATGTACCTATGTCACGATTTAAGAGTAAATAATAGTCGCGAGTGAAGATTTTATGGATTTGACATTCCGCTGTCAGTTGATGTGTCGGAGCGGTGTTGTTGTGTTTAATGCGGTTTTTATTGGGAAATTGTTATAAAATGACCGTGCTTGTCACGTGTTAATAGTCTAATTTTACAGCTACACTTTTTTATCTCCATATATAAAAGTGAATGTCTGTCTGTTCTCTGTATAATACCATAATCTATGACTGATCTAAATAAAATGTACTGTAAATAGTTTTTAGAACTATGAGCACAACACAGGAACCAACCCCTTTACCCATGGCCACCCCACCCCCTCACTTAGATATAAATGTGTTTAATATTGAACTCCATCCATTCCAAATTTTGCATAGTTACTCTTTAGGAAAAATAAGCATCTTCCATCCAATTCCTTTCCCCTGATATAAATGTATTCTATATTGAGTGCCATTTAAATTTTGCTCAGTTGCACGTTGAAGAAAAGATAGTCACACCACTCATATATCATTATTATTTAGGGCTCCCATAAAACAATGACACTAACCGATATTTTATTTTATAATTAAATATTATTCCTATGACCGCTATACTTAGCCTCAAACTATCGAACCAATGATGAGTCCATAGTGGACAAAGTACCTCAATGAACTACTTCGATATAGTCACAGTTCACAGCTCGCACATTTTAAATTGTGCTAACACACACACACACACACACACGAACAAATAATACAGTTACAGTGAATACAATGAAACTTTCACTTTCAGTTCAACAACCCACACAGACGCAATGAACTGCGAACTGTGTAGAGAACGAAGACAATAAGCAAGTACGAAAAACTTGGTCAAGTACTACATACGCAGCTAACTTCATGGTGTTCATTGAAGTGTATGTTTCGTGAAGTATCACACTACACACATCGCATCGCACTTCAGACATTTCATTGAACTTGTTCAATAACTGTTCAAATAACGATTTAAACACACTTAACTGAATTATACTTGACTTCGATCTGCATCGGGAGTAAGCCAACCAGTGGTACCAACATACTTCGAATGAAGCGTTCAAAATGAATGCTTCACCTTGGTGTACGTGTATTTCATGAAGCGTTCAATACGAAATGAATTTTTGCCCTTCGCTATATCGGACAACTCCGGCCAAATATCATAAGATCGGTAGGGATGCATATCGCGACGATCGCTTTGTCGATATTATGCTACCTGCGTATGCATAGCTAATGTATCATTTTGAAGAGCTGCAAGAGGCCGACCTGAAAAATATTATTTTACGATAAATTTACAAGATGACAACAGCGATACAGATGACGACGATGATAACTGCCTGTAGATATAAATATAGTTATATAAATGATTTTTATACATATAACTATATTGTTATGTTTAATTTATATTATATTCTTTTATATTTGCATCCATTTCCATTAAAAATACTTTTCAAAATAAATACCTATTCCAGACTATTTCTGCCGTTTATATTATTTTATACCTTAAAAATTTATACTATCACATTTTTATATTATGCATGTCACTGCATAATGCCACCTGGTAATTTTTAATGATCATTATTTTTGCAATAATACGCTCTGTAATTTAAATAAATAATTTGTGAAACAGTAAAAAATAAATTGATAAAAAAACATGTCAGTATTAACAAAAATGCATTATGTTCATCATTGGTACTGCCCCATAAGGTGCATAAGTGCGAGCGAGCGCTTCAACGGACCTAACATGTTTTATGACACATAGTTTGGATCCGAGTACAGTAGTTAATATGAAAAATTCTATAAAATTTTATAGGCATTTAAAACAATATCCCTCATTAGTGAAATTCCCATTGGAGTTAACATAGCGGCTTACTTGCTTTAAGTGTTCACAACTTTGGCTGAAAAGTAACATTACCGATTATATTTTACTGATATATAGATAAAATATTTCTAGGAATTACAAAGTCACTCACGCGAGGGTTTAAATGATGCTCGTATCTTGAGCCATTAGCCATTGAAGTGGCCCAAAAATATTATATTATTGGTGTTAATCAAAATGTGGGTTTATCCTCAAAACAATATTAGGTATTATGAATGGCCTCACTTTACAGCTGACGGCTGTAATACGTCAGGCAGATAAGCAGGCAGCACTGTGAAAAAGTGGGAGTTTTTGTGAAATTTATCTAATAGAATTACCCCGCGGATGGGTGAACTTTCGCCAGCGACGAACAAATTTCTCCCCCTGAAAAGGCTTTTTTTAAAACTAAATGACTCTCGAAAACAGTGGCGGCTGGTGCTTGAAAATGAGACATAAGGGACAACTAATATTATTATCAATTAAATCTAATGCCATAAAATTTATATTGATTTAAAAATCAAAAACTTACTATTTCTAAGCTAATTTCAGGATACCAAATGTATTGGACGATTACTTTTCTAAACAATAAAAATGAATAATGAAAACATTTACAAGTGAACCATAACACATGAATTTATCTGCTTTCTCGCTAACTTTAAAATATTCTAAATTCATTATATTATATTATAAAATCGTATATTTCCTAGTAAGAAAAGAAGGCGGATCAATGATCATACAGTCAGTATGGATGTATTACTATATTATTTTAAGGGATTCTTAATAATTGAAGATATTTGAAGCAAAAACTTTGAGGTCTGACATTTTAATGATTAAAACACACTGATCGCGTTCATAAATACGCATGACATCTTTCATATGCCGCACTCTTTGGTGGCATTATAATTTATGATTTTACAGTACGATAATGCAACATATTTATGATTTATTTTTAAGAAATCGATAGCAAATGTTCTCGAGTATCCTCACGAACATAAACAAATACAGAAATTAGAACCATAATTACAAAATAACGCAAACAAAATTATCCGTGAGAGAACACAACTGTGGCCTACGCCATCACTAGCGCCATTTGTGGTGATATTCATACGTACTAGAGTGAAGTAGTGATCTGTGGGGGCGCTGATTTTTGATATTATTTACAAGTTTTTAAATTCCGACATTAAATTTAACTCTATAGTTTGAAACGCATTACATCCTACACGCATAAACTGAGATTGAGAATTTGAATAACTGAGCGATTATTATTTCGTGTTTGTTTATAAAATGACTAATAATCCTTATTGATCTTTATTAATTTTTTTTCGATTTTCGATTTCGGATCGCATGTTGAAACATCACAGAATACTGGATGTATAATTTGTAATAAATATTTAATGTACTATTTATATGTGTAGTGTTGTTAAATAGTATTGGTTCTTCAGCGAGCGACACTGGAGCCACCACTGGCGTTGTTACTATGGAGATGATATCTGGTCACCTTCCCCGGCTGGCTGTGGCGGCGACCGATTAATTTACTACCAAATATAAATTGTCTTGAAGTATTTTACATCACTGTAATCAAAAAACGTTTTTACACTCGAATTCAAGATGAGCTTTGTTTTTAAAGAAATATCTTTACCGGCACCAACGTACATACAATTCTCACGCGACTTACATTTATTCACAAAGACCAAAATGCTTCTCGGAAGATATTATGTCAATCATATCCGCGGCTGTCAATACTCACATCCATCATCTGTTAAATGTCAATTTCTGTGGTTATGGTGGAAAGATTGGTTCCAGTGATATTAAATCTGAATATGCCTGAGTCATATATCAGTTGGTCATTCTGCTTTGTGCACAAAACACAATAAACAAGGTATTCAGCTTACTCAGCGCTCAACTCCGTACCTACTCACATTCTTCTTCTTCTTCTTTTAAATAGGCAATTCACCCCTCAAGAGTGATTTGTGCCATTAATCAAGTTAAAAATAAATAATCATATTGTAGAATAGGAAATACTATATCATTACTATGTCGATACCATTGTTGTTCGAAAAACTTACTATTATATAGATTAAACGTGGCGAGTTAAGGGAAAGAAGATGACAAAAGTTAACCGTGAACTGAAAATTATCACTGACGAAACGTACTGACCTATACACCAATTACAAAACAAAATATATATCTGTATTCTCCAGTTGTAACGGGCATTTTCCCGAGCGGCATCAACGGGAGCGCATTATATATCACATCGAGTTATAGTGAACCAATATTGAAAAGTATAATTTTTATTTGAGTGAAAAAATTGTAGGAATAATTTTCTATACATAATTCTTGCATTAAAATCTAAATATTAATTACATAATTTCAAACACTCACAAAAATAGCCTATTCCGTTTCACGGTAGAGGAATATCACCCACCCACTGCCTAAATATTGTGCGACATGACAGGAGAGATGTAGCACACAGGTGCTAGATGTATTTATTTAAGCATTTTCAATTAAAATATCGTTAGAAGGGACCCAGCATATTTTCCAATTCAACGTATTTAAGTTGAATGGTAATCCAAGGTGAATAAAATACTTAGAGCTAACACATTACAACTCATTTTTATATTTTGGCGAATCTATCATTTGCAATGATTCGGCAGACAAGTTTAATTAAACTATATCCACGACCGATAAAATAACCATACATTATTTTATTTTGAATACAAACAATTAGTCGATGTAAATAAAAATCATATTAAAAGTGTAACAAAAATTGAACCAATTACATGGTTTCTCTGAAATAACAATAAATTCAATTTTGATAATTAGTTTTTTAAAACTTTAATAGGTAATGAATTTGAAAAGAAAATATTTTCGGAAGTCATCTTCATTTTGTTGCAGTAGACTTTTGATTTTCGAACAATTTTCATATCCTGAAAATAAAATCTTGCAGAGAAGTAATGTAAAACGAAGTATTTATTTTATTAAATTCAATTATTAATTTTTTTTAAGACATTATTAAAATGATATTTAACAGATTTTTATTATAATATTATGATTACACTGTGACTCAAAGAAACAAAACTTGTTAGTATCATTTCTGAGATCAAAATTAAATTATATATATAATTTGAATGTGCTGTTTTATTTCAAAAACACTTCTCATTAGTATCAAAAAATGTAACGAGTATAAAAAGCACTTTTTTAACACTCATTAAATTAAATTACTTGGTGGAGGAATTTTTATGAACTAATTTTTTTATGAGATATTGGCCAATGTATTTAATTTGCGTGGAAATCTCTTGCGGTGACCCGAGTGCAGTTTGAACTTCCTAAGGATAATTGGAAGTTCAGTTTGATGAAAAGCTAATTTAATCCCACTTTGATACTTAATGCGTGGCTTGAATTTCCTTTTATACCAAAATAATAATTTGCGTCAAAAAATATCTCAGAAATAAGTTTAAAATTGGTAGATATGCACTTCCATGAAAACTACTATAATGAATTATAGACTTAGCTGCTTAGTGGATGTTTTGACTCTAACGGTACATATGCATGAATGAAAATTTTTCTCCAAAACACGCAAAGAATAGCAGAAAAGGATAGTGCAGAATTACTAGTTATTAATCTAAAAGTTATATTTTCTATTTTGTATAGAGAGACTAATCAACTGATGTCTGCTTAGAGACTTTTACTGATAATCTCTACTAATCCTAAGAGGAATTTTTCACCCGTATACATAATCCGTAAAATATTCGATCTCAAATATTCTACCAAATTAGATATATATTCAAAAAATATAAACTTAATATATATTTGGGATAAAACGTTAATAACTAGAGCAAAATATTGTACATTTAATTATTTATTATTAGTTTAACTTTTTAAATGTGTACCTACACATAAATATTTTAACTTTAATGAAATAAAAATTAATATATTTAAAAAAATATATTAATTAGGTTCTTGTTACCAAATTATTTGTTACTAAATTAAATTATGTCCTTATTACTAAATTATAATACACTGTTCATTAAATAATTAGTTTAATTTATGTAATCTTTGGGCACAAAAATAACTAGGTACAAAATTACAATACATTTCATCGTTATCGTAATCAATTTCAATAACGATGAATATGTATTATTGTACATAAAGTTTAAAAATCCATAAGTAAAAATCTGAACTGAAGACTTATTTTAATATTTTTTCTGAACATAAATATGAAAAATGATTTGAGAGCTTGTACATTTTGATAATGTTATCATTTTTCAAAATTTCGAGTTAAATTGGTTGAACTCGATTTTTCTTACTTAAGTCTATACCAGTGCAAAGCCATTGGCCTAGGAGAGCCCCGAAGAGCAGATATAAGCCGTCTGTAAGGAGAAGCAGCGAGAGTGTTCCGTAATGCCGTAAGCCGTTATGGGGGTCTGAAGTTCCCCCGAGACGAACCCCTGGCGGTGACCCCCTAAAGCCCCGTAATGGGGAGGCTATCCCTCGAGGGTTTTTCAATAAATTTTCAGCACAGGGTTGCTTTAATGGAGAAATTTCATATTCTAAGATTATTAAAACATTTCGCGTCTTGGGTTAATTTAAACAAATCTATTATTTCGAATTAGATTCTTTTTTACTCTAATTAGTATAGCAATTAGCCGAAATTAATTCTCTAATGTACTCTAAATACTTTCATTGTGCATACATAACTATAAGAAATATGAGGAGTGGACTTTAATACCTAATATACTTGATTACATAATACACTTTAATACTTACAAATTGGTAGGGAATTACGGAGTCTTCAAAAAGAACCATCTGACATTATATAGTTTACCTAAGAATATAAAATCGTCTTCTTTTCAATTTCCTCCAAGGTTCGTAGATATTTAACTTTTCTTAACTATCCTCTTTGCTATTTATACATGCAATTTACATACCGAAACCAATGCTGTCCTTTTTTTAATCGCATCGTGACGTAATGGTTCGTGACCAAGGAAGAGATTTTTACGACATTTTCGACTCGAGACAATCTCTGAGATACGATTTCTGTTCCCATGAGACGATTTGGAGATTACTCTCGACATTCGTTTTTACTATATCTCAGATATTCGTCATCTCACGTTTTACTTCATGCTAGTATGTTAAAAGTTAAATGTCATTATCGTTGTGTTCGCCATCATCTCCCCAGTATCAGTTAAAACCCAATTATTTTTTTTTGTTATTTAACATCTTATGTTAATGTGTTTAATTACTTATATCTAACTCCCAGAATAGACAATTATAAGGATCTATGATAGTTTTAAGTAATGTTTATGTGTACGTATCAAATCTCGCTGTCAGAACGTACGCAGTGTACAATGGTTTGGGTTTCTGTCTCTTTCTAATAATCTCAAACTAATCTCCATAATAAAGTCTCATCACGTGTACACGGAGTTGAGATATCTTCTTCTTCTTGTGCCCTATCCGTTCAACGGATGTTGGTTATCATCACTCTGTTTACTGCGGCCCGGTGCAGCTCTACCGTATACTGGTCAAACCATTGTCTCGGGTTCTTCATTTTTGATTGTGTTTTTATGGTTGTTCATGTATATCAATTTATAATGTTTTCGTAGTTTCTTGTTTTCCATTGTGTTATAATCTATCGGCAGTGGTGCTTTGATTGCTAGTTAAATTGTGTTTATTTTTGTTTTGTAGTTTTCTCCTATCGGGAGTGTGTTTTCATCTTCCTCTTTGCTCCCCGACTAAAGACACATATGTTTATTTGTTTCTACTAATGTTATTTATTTTTGTTATCCTTTGTTCTAGTGTTAATTTAATCTGTTATTTGTGTTTACGTTTCTTTGTTTTTTATATATATTGTATTGAATTGTGTATATCTAAATAAAGTTGTCAGGGTTAATGACGGCAAAATTGTGATGACAACAGTGCTGCACCGCCTGGCACTGTTGTGCGGGATGTTATTGCACAGTTGTCATAGTAGCATTAAATAAATGCCAACCTGGCAGCGAATGAGCAGGACTATATAGGAGCTTTTGCTTATAAACGGTCCTGGTTAACGGGTGGGTCTGCCCTCATAGTCATGATGTTCTGTGGGTTCCCTCATTAACTATGATGTTCTCCTTCTTCCAGGGCCCCGACTTCTAACAATCTTTCCCTGCATTATAAGATACAAGATCTCGCACATCTCCGATTTTTATTATTTTAAATATTTATTTTCCTTTATTTATTCCAAACCATAACATTTTCATTCGTAACTCTATCCATCCAGCTTATTTTAAGTATTATTCTGTAGATCCACATCTCAAATGTAAAAAGTCGTCATTGATATATATCTGAACTAAATCTCTGAGATTGTCTCCTTCCGTGTACATGGACCCTAAGTTGATATTTATTGTTAATGTGTTTATTTTGTAGAATGTCAATTTTTAAAATTTCCTCAGATGATAATTTTTTAATAGACGCCGTGTTAAAACAAAATAGTTGAGCTAACTAACAAATTTATCTCAGATATTATCAAGGTTAATTTTTCAGATATCATGTTCATAAAATATGTATGTATGTAAAAATAATATATGTTCATCCGTTATAGTCTATGCATATCTTCCGTATTTCTTCCATAATATCAGAATTAAGACATGCTGGTCTCAATTAGATGGTACATACCTCCACAAGTCTCGGCGGTTCTGACTCAACCTTTATAGATATATTATATACCAGTATATATTAGCTAAACTTTTTAATGGAGGGAAGTTTCGAGATCGTCTGATCATAGTTGAAAAAAGTGCATTGACCTTCTGCAATAGGTAGTATTTCTATCCAAATCTACCTAAAATTACTAACTAGCTTACTTACCATCATGATTTTTCCACGTGAAGTTAGGTTTTAGAATAGAGCGCAACATTTTTATGTCCTGACACACAGTTCTCACCTTTTACACATTTATACAACTTTTCATACAAGCTCACCGATTATTGAGGCTTTTAGCAGGACCATCCTCCAGTATCTGGTTTACCTGGTCATGGTCAAGTTTTCCGGGAGAGTTCTCTATTTCTGGCATCATCAACACTTACATCATATATCTTTATTACTATTTTCTCCTCATTCATTCGTTCCGTATGACTAAACCACCTAAGCGATCCTTTTTTGATCTTATTCACCTAAAATAATGATAAAAAAGTCGGTTTTATTGTGAGATACCAATACATACAATATGTATGCATTAGTATACATAAAAAAAACAAATACCTATCGCAGAGCCAATTAAAAAAATCATTAGGTTACGTATACGTTTTGATAGTAGTCAGATAGCAATGTATCTTCTACTGGATTATTCTGCCATAGATAGATTTTACATGTTGATTTTCTGATGACATTCACCGAAAAGCAGCACAGCCCAACCGCGGTAAATTAACCCAAAAAAAACTATTTTAAAAATTAATCGAATAAATATTTCTTCAATATTAGCAAAATTACTTTGTGGCCTCATTTTATTTAAATAATTAGACAAAATACTTCGTTTAAACCACAATTTATTGATTATTCTACATGTCCATAAAGTGGTGAATAAGTAAGAACTAATTAGTAGTTTTGTTTTTATCTATGCTTGTATTATTTAATTTCAGTATACATTGTTTCCTGAAGTAGATACTGTAGGTATCGAAATGTAGAATAATCAATAAATAGTGGTTTAAACAAAGTATTTTGTCTAATTATTTGAATAAATTTTTAGTTGCAATCAGGAAAAAAAATTCTAAATAATAAATATCTTATTTAAGGAAAATATTGTCATGGTAAAACATTCCCCTGGCAAGATAACGTTTTGGGTTCGAGTCTTGGTGTAATTTTTTTTTCTGTGTATCTTTCTGAGCGATGTATCAATTTTTTGTATGAATTTATTTCAAGAAAGATTACACTGTTATTTGTTTAAGCGTGTATTTAAAAACAGAAAATGTATTCACTATAGACGCCTATCTAATTATTCGAGGAACAACGTTTTCTCCAACCTTGAACTAAAATACGAAATGCATTTCGTTTTCTATAAGCAATGGAGCTCAGCACACCGAACAAAAGTTCAATATTTTCCGCTGCACCGAGCGGAAAAATAATTCTAAAGAGAGCTTGCGCGCCACACCATTTTGGCGACGTTGCACGACGATTGTCTTTTACGATAAATACTTTGAGAATACTACTCGATACAGAGCCATCGTACAACGTCATTCGAACCACTGGCTGCAAATAGTTTTTTGATGGTCTGCCATCGAGCAGACAAGACATTAAAGATGTTTTTCGCGCGGGTTTGTATAATTTAATGTTATAATGAAAATATTAATATTTTTCTGCATGCGCTTAATAATAACTAGCTATATTCGATTCTGTACGGGTAGAATATTTTAACTTCTACAATCCTTGAAAAATCATCAAAAAAGTTCATTCCCCCACCCACAGCACCAATATCTTAGAATACTAATAATTTAATGACTATCATATATAAGTTTAATTCTGGCGTCTCCTATATAACATTACTCAAAAGTATTTGAGATTTTTTGCAACATAAAATTAATTGCTTTTTAAAAATGGAATAACAGATGTATCAATTTGAAATAGTTACAGCATACAAGTTCAAAAATTTGTATTCAATCTACTCAGTTGATCTGGCGAAACTGAATAACGCTTTTCCCCAGATAGATTTTCGACCCTATATGTTACCTTTTTGATATTAATACATTTAATCGTTCCATCATTTGACAGAGCCATCTACCTTATTTTTACAGAATCTCAAATACCTTTGAGTAAACTGATAGCAGACGCCAGAATTATCAATTCATTTTTATTAAATTTTGGACACATTGATACAACTTTATTATTTTAGGAGAACACATTCGGTTAGGAAAGAGATCCAGGTTCGAATCCCAGTAGCAACAAAAATATTTTTTCGATAAATTGATATTTTCCGGATATCTTTCTAGTTGATTTATTTAATTTGTATTACTCAAAAATATCACCTAAACGTGTATTTTATCCTTAACACCCCCGCATAGACCATATTGCGGACACTTTCATTTAACATTGTTTTGGTAAAAATAACAGGTCTGAGAATAAATAGCATTCTACCATTCACATAAATCTTTTAATGATTTAAATATTAAATAAAGTCTCTGTTAAGTCACTCATCAATTTCCCGTCATGCGAAAGCAAGAAGTTTTGGTTCAAACAAAATATTCAATTATACAATAATTCGGATAATATAGTGTTGCAACAAAACGCAATGACATTTAAAAAATGTTGAAGTGAGTTAACTCCTTCACACATACACACATCATGTGGAGAGACAAAAAAGTTAATGTAAAACAGAACATTTTCTGTAAGGTTTAATGTTGTAACGATGCATTATATATATAAGTCCACACCCGTAGTGAAACGAGTCCATGGAAGTGGGGCTGACATTAATTCGTTGTCTCGATTGCCGACCTACTGAACGTAAGTGATTAATGTGAAACACCCAATCAAAATAAATGATTTCATCACCCTCGTGATGGAAAGAAATCGATGGCGGTTTGTCTCTCTCAGGGTGGAGTAGGTGGTCCTCGTAAAATATCGAATTAAATTTCTTCGACGATAAACTGTGTCCAAACAGAATCGGTTTGTGTAACGATTATGAAATCAAGTATTAAATGCAATTTTACAAACAGTATAAAATATTAATTTGTGATGATTTCAAAAAATAATAAATTCCACAAATTGCGATACGTACTGCAATATTGTAAAATATATAGCGAGAAAAATGAAGGATATATGTATATATTTTTTTTGCAGTAGGTAAATGGAATTTAGCATAACTATTAGGTTGATGCACTTTTTCAAAGTATGAATACTTTTGATATAATTATTTTTTACATATATGTTATGTCAATGTAACTTTAATGTCATTAAATTGTTTTATTGAATACGTCTTGAATTTTTCAATTTCTAGAAAATTTTAGATTGATTGTTGGCTAAAGAAAATAGAATATATAATATTTTTGTTTTTAAGTAGTATTATTATTGTGAAGTTGCAGTTTTTCAGAACCTAGTTATGTGGTATTGTAATACAACTTAAATGTGTAAATTATAAATATATACAGCAATAAATGGTGACAGCTTTTAAAAAATGGAATAATCAGCTGGCTTAACGTAAATATAACACATTTCCCTGAATAGGAAAAGATCCTGGTTCGAATTCCAACTAAAATATTTTTTCGATTAATTGATATTATATATATATTGTAACGTTATAAATACGTTAGCAGTTGAATTATTTTAATCATTTAAATAATTCGTTTGATATTAAAAAAATTAATGATGGCAACACTTTCGCGCGTGCGCAATTGTCTGCGGTCAGGGGCCGGATCGGGAAAGCCTCGCGCAGCGCCCAGAGCGCTATCAGCAGCATTTACTTGTTAACGGGCATAGAGGACGGCCAGAGTTTTTGGCGGCTGGCCACAACATGGCGGCGGCTCTGCCGGTCGTCGAACGAGTTAATTTAAACTCGTAATTTAATAAATCCATAATGGGATACCGGGTAAGAAAAATAGTCACAATTACTAGTACATCAATTTCTAATAATAATTTGCATTGTATTCATATCTTCTGTAGAAATATTTTATTTCCGCTTGAGTGCGGGATGAAGAACTCCGGAACTTATGATGGACGATGTCGCAAATGGGTTGTGGATGGGTGTCCGATTGCTGGGCATGATCTGCCGATAAGGGTAGTGGATGCCCAGGGCCTATAAGCCAATTAATTCAAAATCAGTATGTGGCGACAATGCATTATAAGTAACGAATTCAAAACCTGACCCAAACCCAAGGTCATGTATTATTATTATTGTTCCATTTTTTCTGTCTGCGCTGGATTGTAAATCTACCGTGATGGCGGTTCTACATCTTCAACTTTGGACATTCTGCACAGACTATTTGTTTAGGATTACTCTAGTCTGCCTTTATAATGATCGCTCTGTTCCTTGTAACAAACCACTTTGATTAATATTAACTTCTTTGAATAATGTAGGGTAGATACCTATTCATCCGAATTACTCAAGTAGTTATAAATTTATCACAAGTGAAGAGAAAAGTCGTCGGTAAGGTGAGTTCCGAGATCCGTACCCACATTTCATGTTTTCTCCGCTGACTTAGCCAGTGGAGGATAGACCGCCAGATTACACCTCAACAATATATATATATATGCATATCTTTCTAATTAATATATTTAATTTGTATTAAAATATTTATGTTGAGATTAATCGAAGAGTTAAGGCATTACAAAAGCGACTATTCTAGAGCTCGGTTGGGAGGTTATTCTACATCCGTCCCATTCTCTTGTTCTTGCTCAATCAGGTTTTATTTTTTTCCGCTCTTTATGTAACAATCGTCGGAAAATTTCCGCTGCTCTTTTAAATTCACTTGTCCACTTTTTCACTTCCGAACCATTTACTCCCGGCTTGATCTTTCGTGGGCGTACTCCATTCTAGTGGGTACATACCATTATACTTTAAAAATATTCATGTATAATTCTTTAAGCTCCTGACTAAAACCACGATTGCTGTTTCACTCACAATTTCCTTTCGCACGCTTTGGCAAGAAAAATCTCTTCGCTCGATCAATCACCACAAAAGTCAGATATAACTGGATTACGCTGCTAGTTGTCAGTGATGCTCGCTCGTGGTCTAGCCGTTCGAATATTCCTAGACTGCGTCATTATGTATGTGTAAAATTATTAATATTATTAGAATATAGTCATATTAATATAACGTTTTCATTAAAAAGTTCCATGTTCCTTGGAACATTCGGTATATAGTATTTTTTTTATGTAATATGTTTTGGCAAATTGAAATTTTCATTCAAATTTTAAGTGTTAAATTTTCATTAACCATAACAAGTTAATTATTTTAAAAGCGTAGTATCAATCTCATTCTTAATGTTACAATTGAATATGAAAGGGCTTTAAGGGTTTTTATGTACATGTACTATATACACGTATTTTATAAAATATGTTTAATATAAACATTATTGAGAAATATTGTATACGTACGAGAAACTAATAAAATACATGTGAAATATTTAAATTGAATGTAAAGAAATTTACACTAAATATGAATAAATCTCGTAATAAAATTTTTAATTTCTTAAGAATTACTATAAATAATTAATATTTTTAATAATTATCTATCGCAAAAATATTGTGGTTATTCATTTTAACAAATTGAGTGAGAAAAAACTATAACCATATTAATCAATTATTAAGCCACTTTTAACATTAAAAAAAATAATTTATGAACATAAGAACAATTTGAGTTATAATTTAAGGTTTTTTTTATTACACTGATGAATAAAAATAATTTTCTAAACCGGTAGGTACTTACATTAAACTCACGGTAGTATAATTAATGTATAATTTATTTAATAAATTATTATAATCGTTATGAAAATGTCTCCATAACCAGTGGATTTACATAAAGGTTGGTACCGAAATTTTCCGTTGAAAACATTTTCTAATTACCCTTTTTGTAATAAGCCTATCGTTATAAACACCGCTGTGTTTCTGAATGCCGGCCCTGTTTAGTCCCAGAATTAAGCGAGTCAAATATTTCGCGAATTTTTACCATTATTGTAAATATAGATTTCCATGTTATTTCACATACCGGTGTCAAGTGTCAACTAATAATACCTTGAAACTATCTCATTTACATCCATAGCGGGGATTCTAGAACAATCTGTTGACCATGAATGTTTGGCTTTCTTGAATATGTGTAAATTATACATACTTTCTTGGCACGAAAACATACTACATTTGTCCATTGTTTGTGACGAGAAAAATTGTCAGTTACTTTTTATGGAGATACTCGCGTATCCGTGCATTTGTGTTCTTTTTATGGTAAATTGTTGAAAGGATTGTTTGGACATAAAATATATATTTTACTTTTTGAAATGGTATAAATTAAAATATGTGTTTTTACAAGACATTTTAGTCATCCCATTTGGAAGCGTATTCTATACAAACGATATCTTTGACTGCCTATATGGGATATATGATATATTGTCTATATCTTTTTAATTATATAACATCTCTTCACCATCATATTTTACATATGGTATGAAATGGGTGCATGGTATATTAAAAACCCTATGAATTATTATTCTAAACTGTAAATATTATCTTTCTTCGTGACCTGTATACATTTTTTCTATGAATATATGTATTCATACTGTTTTATATTCTTTTGAATATGAAAAAAGTAAATAGTTTTGAATAATAATATACAAAAGAGTGCTGAAAGGTTTAGCTATAGATATTCGATAATCAAAACATATGCTTGTTTTCTATTAATTTGTAAGTATCACATTACATTTTATTAAAGTCACGGGTTTGATTTGATGAGTGGAACCGACACGGTAGTTGCTTAACTCTCAAAACGGTTCCGGGAAAAGCTGAGTGCCAACAAATTATATGAAACTCTAAGAAAGAAGTACAGAAAAAAATTTGTCTAAAACTCTCTATTGCCGGAAGAATATGTTACCGTTTAATTTTACAGCAAATTTATACTTTATATGTAAATTCTCAAGTGATAGATCTATTATTTCAAATGAAAAGCAATTAAATTTGTATTTGCAATTAATCTAACTTTTTCTGTGTATCTTTCTAAGTGATTCATATAATGTGTTTTAAATATTTAAGAACTATGTTTCAAGATAGCAATCTCACAAAAAAAAAGAGATTTCATTTAGATATTTTAAATTTAAATACAAATATAACAAAGCTAGTAAAAAATAAACAACGTAGTTTCGTCCGTCCCAGTCATTTGTTATAGTATGAGAACTGATTTCAACGCCAAAAAGATTGAAAATTATTTCCTGCATAACAACAAGTATTTTCTCTATTTTATGGTCGTGCATTAGCATACATGTACATTATTTTAGGGAAATGTCCATAACCAAAAATGTATTCATGCTGTAGATATTTTATTCTTTGAGCTTTATGTGAATATATAAATCTGTTAAGATTTTTAGATGTACCAATAAAAAATAAAAACCATCTCAGGATAATTATGTATTGTCCATCTTTGTTGAACAAGTCCAGTTAACCCTTTCTACTTTCTACCCTGGTGGTACTTTAAAGTACTATCAATTTTATCTAGTCAGATATCTAACTGTGATGTCAATTATCTGACGATACTACTGAGTCTACATAAATAATAGTCTACTAGTTTTGTTTTTTTGTTATGCCAACACTGCAGCAGGTGAAATTAGTTACTTGCGCATTGTTACAAGGTTAGGTTTGACGCGCTTCTATTCCCTGAGATTATTAATAGTTGTTTTCACTTTTTTTTTTCTTAAATTTCAAACTATTTTTTTAATATATTAGAATATTTTTTTCCTCTTTTTTGTGCTATGCTATGTATTTTTATTTTTGTGTATGCCATGTAAGGTCTGACTGTACTCAGAAATACCACAAATCATAATTAATATTATTTATAAGCATAGTTATTTTTTTCCATCACAATATGCTTATTTTATATTATAAGAATACTACAAAAAATACACAGTTGCTAGGCACTTAAATGTAATAATTCGGGGTAGAAAGGGTTAAAGAACCCGATGCCGATTTGGAAATACAGATTTTTAGCTATGCAAATATGTCATCTGAGTATAGTGGAATTTGTATTTAATGCAGCAGCCAAACTGATATTCAGTGAAATAAAATATTATCATTTACTTTTCTTCTGGGAGTTCGCCTGCATAAATTATACCTGGCGGTGTTTAAATTTAAAGCCCTCAGTGAAATGGTACCATTATATGTTTCAGAGATGATATATTTACGATCTGGGAATAATAAATTACTGTTATTGCCAATATATAATAGATATTGTAAACTATACACACCCGTTATTATGGAACATGTTTCCATTTTAGGTACTTTGAGGTATTGTTTGTGTTTTTTGTTGTCGTGGTGGCATAAAATGACGTCAAAAATAAATTATTTTAATATTTTTTTTTATTCAAAGGTATTTATCAAGTAAACGATATTTTTGAACTTTGGAAGTAGGTAAAATATTTTATATGATTAGGATTTCGATAATATTTGCTATCTTGTTTACATGAATATGTATTTAAAGAAAAAACTACTTATTTTGTTGCAAAACATTTAAAAATTGAACATTATTAAACGCAACGCTAATGCGCAGTGAAATAACTGAAACTCACAATGGTAATTTTTACTAGCAGAAAGCAATTGGCTATTGCTATTATATTGAGCGCCTCGTGGTCACGGCCAGTGTGGCTGAAATTGTTAAATAATAAAATATATATTGTATCTCATTGTGCAAAGTTAGTAAAAAAATAATGTTGTTAATCAAAATTAGCTTCAAATATACATTTATACGATACAGTGGAGCTAAATATTTTTTAAATAAAAATATTATTTTGACGTTAAAATTATAAAAATATTTTAAATATGAATTAAATATATTAATTAGAAAAATATACATATAAAATCAATTTTATCAAAAAAAATTGTTGTTGCGCCATCGGGATTCAAACCTGGATCTTTTTCTTAACCGGGGAAGGTGCATTATCCAACTATACTACAGCGACAATATTTTTAGCGACAAATTTTCGAACCTATATGTTACCTTTTTGATATTAATACATATAATTGTTCCATTATTTGAAAGAGCCTTATGTTTTAAATAATTACAATTTAACAATGAGAATGTCTTCTCCAAATATAAAAATATTATACGACGTGACAAAATGTGAAACGGCTAAAATAAAAAATTAACTGCCTAGTAGCTCTAATTCACTATAGCAGCGGAATTTTTAGGAACTACATGTTACTGAGGATCAATGTCATCATCGGCTGCTAATATGACATCAGCTAAGTGACCTCCTCTGGCATTGGCACAAATACGTGCACTTTTAACCATATTTTTTATAACATTCTCGCACACGTCGCGTGTTATTTTAGTAATTTCATTTCAAATAATCCCGTAGCATTGGAATTGTTATTGGCTAATTGGCGTAGACTTTTTTTTTCGAGTTCCACAGAAAAGAGCCTGAACTGTTAAATCAGGAGATCGAGGAGGCCAGTAGATATCGCTACTTTTTGATATAGCGATAACCATTAATGGTTACAGCATTGCCATTATTATTTCGATAAAATATTTTAATGATTCCAACACGTTGTTGAGGCTTTAGATCCATAATAAATTGTAAACAACTACTTTCAAGACTACCAAATATGAACTGACAAATGTCTGCCGAACCAAAACAGCGGCCAAACAAAATCAGCCTGGAACATAATATCTATACCGTATTATATTAAATAAAACAAATTGTTAAAAGAAATTAAAATTAAACAAAAAGAATTAAAACTGAAATTAAACTTATTTATAAGTATCGGATTCAGGTTCCAGTGAAAACTAGATTTTTTAGATAGATAATTTTTTTCTGTGTACTTTTATATAAATTTGTTTTTAATTGCATACAATATAATACATAATGATAATAGTAACTTTATCAACGAAAATAAAATGCTATGTAATAAAAATATCAGAGGTCAAAAAATAAACCTTTAAATTCGTGACCTTTTCAACCGTGAAAATCTTCTCTCTCTTATTTGAATGTAGGTATATAATTTTTAAACCAGTCAAATAAGACTAGAGATTAATAATTTAATAAAATTTAGACAAGGCATAAATCTACTTCGTTAAGCGTATATTCACCATCGTTATATAAAATCAAATGAAGAATTTTCACTGCCATTGTACAGAATCAGAATTGACCCCCAACGTTCGAATTGTCCCTACATCTGACGATAATGGCCCTTGAATATAATTTTGTACAAATGGGTCAAATATACATTTAACAAAGCGCGACTGAATTGCACAGACATTATTAAAATATTTAATTATGTCTTTTCGTCTGGATATTCCGCTGTCGAATATCTAAAAATCAAAGGACAAAAATATATTTTTTAATGTTGGTCAAAATTAACTTTCCCGTATCAAAATTTTGACAATAGTTATCTCTTTAAAACTGATAAAATTGTCTAAATTCTTAGTAGTTTAGGAGAGAGTAATTAAAAACTTTAAAATATATAAATAAAATGTATGAGATACATTATACGGGGTATAACATACCTAGTACATACTATTTTAGGGAAACATATTAAATAAATAAGTCAAAAATGTTCAAACTCCATGTGCTCAATCTCAACGTCAGCATTTTTACCTCGTAGCTAATTGAAATATCTTATTGATTCCAAATTACATACTGAATACATAACATAAATGGTACTCGAAAATTGAACGATTAAATGATGTAAGGTCTGAAACAAGTAACATAATAATGATGCACCAATTTCGCACATATGTGCTTATTTCAAAGTAGGTGGACGTAAACCTTAACAATAAAAATCTCATACAATAATATTTTCCATGTACAGTTGTACAGAATTTATACAATTGTACATTTTTGACTCATATAATTTATTTAGTATGTTTGCAATGTGTATAATGCGCCCGAAATAAATTTAAAAAAATTATTTATTATTCTGAATAAAGCGATGGATGACACGGGTGATGAACCAAACTCCGCCGAAGAAATTGAAAAATTATTATTAAAAAAGTCGATCTAATCATCAGATAATAATAATATAATTTTGATTTTCCAAGGGCACGATATATTAGAAAATACAAGAGATTTAATATGATAATTAGTTTGTCATTATGATTTTGATAAATTCAACATATGGTGTGACATTAAAGAGAATAAAAGTAAGTACATCATTATATTTATTTTCAATCCTTGTTTTGTTTCAATCCTTTTTTTGCACAAATGGACATGCATAAAATGTATGTATTTCGGTATTTACATTTAAAAAAAATACAAACAATATTGGAATACACTTTTACACTATCAATTATAATGTACTGACTTAGTTGTTCTTACTATATCGTACGTAATTGCTTCGCTTGTACGCACTTAATGGAGTGGGAGAAATCCCTTGAGAAGTATAAAATATGTAGCTACAAATACATATTAATGTTGAATATTTCGATGGATGTAATGGTTCATTTTAAACATATTTAAACATTTTTGATCTATTGATTAGAACTTACCATTATTAGAATAATATTTTTTTGTAATCATTGTTAAATGGAACCCTTTAAATATTTATCAATAAAGTAATTGGCGCTAGTTAGCAAAAACAGAACAAATGCTATAAATAACAAATTTGTCTTAGATAGTGGAGATTTTCTGTGAACCAGATATTTCATCTACATTTGACTTAAAAAATATATTTTTAGTTTTTATTCAAATACTTGTTAATAAATTGAAACAATACTTTAATTTTTGCAATATTCAAGGCAATAAATTTTAAAATTGTATGTAATGTAAGTCTATAATCATTTTTGAAAGAGCTATAATTGTATCCCTTTCATAATACAATTGTTTTGAAAGGTACACAATGGTTTATGAACTGGACGTTAATAGATTGATAGTAAATATTTAAAAGAGTATAGCTATATTGTAGTTCAAATCAAAAGGTGTATTGTGTATAAATTGTAGGAACTTTGGCAGAAAACGTGTTATAAAAACAAACACAAATAGTTATAAAGGCATCAATAAAAATAAAAATAAATATATCAACTATCTTATTGTGAAGTTGTAATTATTCAGAACATAGGTCTGTGATTTTTTTTTTTTTTTAAATACTTAATAAATGTATTAATTAGATAGATATACATTTATAATCAATTTTATCGAAAAATATATTGTTGTTGCTACCGGGATTCAAACCTGGATCTCTTTCCAATCAGTGAAGGTGCATTGTCCAACTATACTACAGCAGACAGTACGTTTGTCGACAAATTTTCGAACCCATATGTTACATTTTTCAAATTAATGCATCTACCGTTCCATTATTAAGTCATATTTTATATAAGACAAAAAATCCGCCCACTTCAGTATACCCACGAGTCTTCAATTCAAGATATTATGCATTGAAAAATAAGGTATCGAATATTTTGAAATATTGCAAATTTTTTTTTTTTTAGTTTGTTTTTATTCCTATTATTTTCACGATTAATATAAAATACAGAAAAGTAACAAAGTTAAGAAACTTACCTCTATTTATCTCCGATTAAAATGCTAACAAAATTACTTTCGAAGCAGCATTTATTTAAAAGTCACATAATTACGCATTAAAAATAGTATCTACCAATAGAGATATGAACTAAAATTAATTAAAAAAAAAAAAAATTTAAAAAGAGATTTCTTCCATTTATCATTTTATTTTACTCATCCATATTTCATATATGATCTCCCGTACATTATCAAAATTTCCTAACTTAATTCGCTGATGTCAGATATTGCCGGTAGACATAAAAAGCTCACAATTATTGATAACAGTAATAAATTCAAACCAACAGCAGTTTTTCTTTTCGTGGTTGCGAATTCATCAGTCAGGTCAGTGGCGTGTTAAAACTTTTTTTACCTAAATCCCAACTACGTGTGGTAAAATCTCAAAGAAAAAATGAGCATAATGCATAAAGGGCACCGATAACTATAGCTTATGAGCCATATTCATAGAGCGATCTCAAATAGACGGCGACCTTATGGCAAAACCAAATAGAGATGTAGCAACAATATGAAGAAAGATCTGGAAGTGCTTTGTGTTCCTGTCTATGAGTGAAGTGTGATGACCTAGGACAGACGCGCTTGACGCCGAATTGTAAATCAGGCAAAGCCTCTCTATGAATTGATCGGAATTCCTTCGTATGTTTCAGGTAACATAAATATTCTACTTTTAATGTGAAAAAACGAAATATTTTTCAAGGTAAAAGAAATAAAAATTGTATCCAGCATTCTGAAATGTCTAACGTATGCAAGTTTCCCACTCCACACATGTTCATGAAAAATTTAACTAATATATTAGGAAATGGGTACCTGCGTAAATAGTAATGACGAGCTCCCACTGTGTGAGAGGAATCGGCGCTTTGTGGATTTTTCAAGATCCACGGTCCAGTGCGTCACGCTCCGGGTACCGGAGGCTGGGCTGAGACAACGCCGCGGCGTTACACAACACCCACCGCGCAGCCCGGGTCCAAACCGGTCACGAGAGGTTCTTTGTTACCAACGAGTTAAACAACACTTGTGCAAGAAACTATCGAATTATCAGCGCGGCTCAATTTGCATAAATTATAAATTCCTCAGCTATGGTGACATTCATTTTGATCTAATGCCGACAAATTGTGAAACATATCTATATATAAGGTTTATAAAAAGTGGTATTCTTAACCCTTCCCAAACCTTGCAGTAACACAGGTCTACCATCATAATTAAACCTGTAATATTTCTGTAAATACATGTAACATAAAATTAATATTTTAGATAATCCTAAATAAATAATTAGCGCTTAGGAATGACTAGTGAAAAACCAATTATGAAAAAGGAATCATACGAAAACAATTATTTTTCCATTCAATACGTTATAAAATAAAACATACAAATATAATTATCTCTTTCTCACTAATTAAATGAAGAGAGATAAGAAAGAAAGACACATTGTATAAGACATAATGAATGCTCTAAATTATGTTATTAATCACATGAATGCTCAGTATTTAGAATAAATTCGTGCCATTAAAGTCATTTAAGATAATACAAATATTTTTTCTTACTGTTATTTACGGTAACACGAGTTGGCAGCATGGCTGCGTTCGGGTATTTTATATCATGGTATGGTAAAGGTTAACCGATAAGTATCAGAGGTAGGCTGGGCCAATTTTTTTCAACATTAAACTAAAAAGTTATGAAAACTCTTAAATAACGAGATGAGTCCAAAACCACGAGGCGAAAACATGATCACAAAACAATTTTTATTGTAAATATTTTAATGACGTCACAAAATATATTTTTTTAACCTCAATTAACGAAGAAAATCTGTATCTAAAAATGTATTATTTTTATTTGTTAACTTTGTTTTATTAACCACTTATGGAGTTTAAATACATCTACCAGTTTCGAAAAATACAATTTTCTTCTTTCAAAACCAAGAAATACCAAGAAACCGGTAGATGTATTTAAACTCAATTATGAATTTTAACCACAAAGTTAATTTTGCTAATTTCAAAAGTAAAAAATGTATTATTTTCTAATAAAATATTGGATTTATTTTTGTTTGTTTTGTAAATATTATATGGAAAGGCATAAAAACAAGAAAAAGGTGTAACACATTAAATAACGATTAGCAGCGATCATCTTAAAACTTCTGCCGACTAAAAGTAAATTTTATATTTAAAAAATATTTCGACTAACTAACAACAAGGAACTCTTTTAAATTATAAATACTAGACTAGAAATACTGCAATTGTTTTATTGAACAACAACGGTTTTAGGGAAAAGGTACATCTAACAGCTATCTACAATGGTTGTATTGTTTAAACCCTACTACTACTCGTATTTTCTGATAAGTACATACATATCTTGAGTAAGAAATTTCATGAATTTTTCTTACTGGATTTTTCGCCAACTATTTTCACGTCGTGGGCAGGAGAATAAAATTCAAAACATTCCTATCCTGACACCCAAGACTTTTGGTATTACCCTCTTTAAGGATTAAATTTGTTCTATTTACTTCGCTATTTGCCAGGTTTATTCAGCCGTTTCCTATTCATGTGCTAACTAAAATTGTCCTCTATAAATGTAAGTTATATTTAAAATATATATATATATATATAATCAACTTAATTTTACTAATTTAAACGACCGGACTTGATACCTATCTTCAGTCAGGTCGGACGGACGCACTCACAATTTGTATATGTTCCTCCTGATAATACAATTATATCGAGACCAGTCGACATTAAATTAAGTTTATCACTTCTTTTTTAATATTAATAATTATGTCTAACCATAAATTTATCGACAATATTTTATTATTTATAAAATTTATTACGGCTTCGTATAATTTCCTCATATCGTTAATCTTGCTCGATCGTTTATAGTCTTCCAACACATTACTCTTAATCGCCACGTTTTCAAAGCGTTTATTTGGCGAAAAAATCTGAGAAATTTATATTTTTTCATGTTGGTACTACATTCACTTCGTATTGAATAAATTCCCTAAAAATATATTCGTATCTCATTTGTCAGGTCACAATTTTCCAACTATATTGCCTGGCTGCACAATATGGTGGTGCATTCCGACAGAAGGCATACGAAGAAAATAAATTCCTGTAAATACATATGTATGATATATAAAATATTACCTATTATCTGCAGACAGACGTCATTATTCTACAGAAACAGGGTGGTTCGAGTCCTGTCTGACATTATAACACTTATTAACTCGGGGCATCTGGTTCTGCTCGCTTTTGTAGATATGAGTACTATATTTTTGACACAGTCTATATCAAGTCTTGCTTGAGAGCATACAAAAAACCTATGGGGTAGATGGAAATGCACACGATTGGTTTAAATCATATCTTTGTAATCGGTGCGATATCAAAATTCAATCTCGCCTACATCTATTTCTAGCATCGGGGAACCTCAGGGATCAGTTCTTGGACCACAATTGTATATTTTATATACCGATGATACAGAATATATAAGAGAATCGTCAGGGTTATAGCCTCACTGTTAGGCGACGATACGTAAATTTATTTTAAGCCGGATAAGACAAAAGTATTAAAATGAAAAATTGCAAGATGCGCATAGAAAATAGGTGAGTGGATGGCACAAAACAGACTTACATTGAATCGATCCAAAACAGAGCTATTATGGATAGCAACATATAGAAGGCAACGCCTTACGGGAATTAAGTATTCAAATGCTAAATCTGCAGTTAAGTTGTTGTCGTGTATATTGATTCAGATCTTTTAATAAAAACACAAATCAACAAAACTATCAGTGTATGATTTTATCAAATGAAACAGATTTAAAGTGTTCGTCGTCTTCCTTATGATGCAGCCCGTCTACTTATAAATGCATGTGTGGTGTCACGTGTGGACTATTATAACAGCATTTATGCTAGCCTGCCAATGTTTCAGTTGAATAGACTACAATCCATTCTAAACGTGGCAGCATGGATAATATATGAAGTTTCTAAATTTCTAAACTCCGGTTCGCTGAAAGAGTTGAATTTAAATTGTGCTGGTTGATGTACAAGGCGAGAGCCTTCATGAGTTTTTTATCCTAGACAATTTGAATAGTAGACGTCAAACTCTCAGGTCAGCCTCTACTTGCCAGAAGTTTAGTGAACGGACATTTGCGGTGGCAGGCCCAAAAGCGTGTAACTCTTTGCCCTTCGTCATAAGAAACAGTGCATCAGAGACTTTATTTAAGAAGATACAAAAAACATGACATTTCAAAAAATCATTTCCATAAGTTAAAATAACACTTTTTTAAATTTTAAATACAAATATAATGTATAATTATAAACAGTTTATGTGTAAAGCGCCCTTGAAGAGAATTTTTTTTACAAAAATGGCGATGTAAAAATGATATAATATTATTATTATTACTATAGAATAATCGTTTCAAAACGAACAGATCCATTAACGCATATATTATATGATTTATCTATGACTAATGTGAAACAAATTATTAAAAATGATTCCTTAATTAAAGTCTAATGTATTAGACAATGATTATGTATACATTGATGTATGATTCGTACGTTAGGACTTGGCAGCGTACATTAGCATTAGTTATATGTATACTACAACATACATTTTGAGGTGGTATATTTGGTGATTTCGGAATTTGTTTCGCAAAAATGACTTGCATTAAATGGATGAATGAATATAATATATTTAAATAGCTACGATAATAAATTTCATTACAATTTAAGTACCTACCTACAAAATGTCTTTAATAATTTTAATTGTTTTTTTCTCCAAAAATAATTATATATAAATAATTAACTCACCTAAACCTTCTACACTATATATTTTAGTATGTGTATATTTTGAACCTGCTGTTAAATTAGTTGGTGTTCTAGATAAATAAAATAATAAATATAATTCGTAGATAAAAACAAAAATACATAGTAAAAATAATAAATACTCTTTAAAACATTAAATTCACATATGTATCGTGAAACAACACACGTAGAAAATAAAATTAAACAACAATGTAAAACTATATACATTATGTATGTCCACCAAGCTTAAATATCAACTTCCTTAACAATTGAATCATTCTACAGCACACAATCAGCGTTAAATACATCAGTTCAAGAGTAAGTTTTTACAAAAATAAATATCTGTAATTCTCTCTCAGACAAATTGCACCAGGATGAAGGTCGGTATCTCTTCGAGACATCTCCTTGACCAAAACTCTTCAGGTTTTTGCAGATTTAAAGTTTGTCCTCTTGCTTCATTCACTCGATTTTCACCACACAGTGGATCGTCCGTACGATATCTTCTTTGGTACATTTTCCAATACAATGAGCTTCGCCAAACATTCATTGACCAAAAATTGCAAAATTCTCTGGTTACACAGAGAGAAAAAATAAATTAAAAAAAATATGTAGTTGGATCAACAAAAGACGGTGAACTTAAGACGGCAACAATGTACTTTGGATAGAAGTTGCTAGAGTGTTAATTTTAATACAAAATTGTATAATTTAAATAAATTCTAGTTACCATCGTCGGTAACAGTCTACTAGTTATGTCTACTGCAAGCCATTTTGATGTTTTGGTACTACACATAAAACTGTTCAGGGTATAGAATGTTGCGATGGTGTAGAAGTTTTATTTTTTAGTTCTCGATAAAGTTCTTTAAGACAAACCTAATAAACAAAACAAAAAATATATCCGCCTTTTAATAAAAACATAATTTAATGTATAGTAAATATGTTGAAATTTTTTATTTTATTCCCATAATCATCGTAAATTAATCACCCTGGCAGCACTAAGTCAAATGAACCTGTAATGGCATCCTGTCAAATGAAGTGTCCTGTCAAATGGAAACATCGGTCCTTTATTGACTTTTTCAGCTTCGCAAAACTTCAATACCTCGTTGGCAATTGTTCTACTGCCACCACGTACTGTTTTAAATGTTTTCGAAATGATTCGAAAAGTCACCGCTCACCAATTCACGTCGGTCGGACTATACTTTCACTCGCTCTCAGAGATTATTGTGAACAAGGGTCTAAAAAGTTTAATGTGAATGAAATAGCTCTTTCAATTGTTCAGAAAATGCTCCGTAGAATCCTTGCACAGAAAGGCAAACATTGAGATTATTTTTAATTGTATCACTTATTTAAATTATTTTTGCAAAAATTTCCTTCATTCCCATAACCATTCTATAGTACAACCAAAGAGCCATAGGTTGCATGAAAAGACTGCAATTTGTTTTGGTATCATTTAAATACTTTATTCCTTTTTTTTCATAAATATTTTAGTATAATGAAAGGCATTCACTATTTTTATTATTTATTTTACTTTTAAGTTAAGGCTATTATTAAATATGAATAAAATATATTAATTAGAAAGATATACATATAAAATCAATTTTATCGAAAAATATTGTTGTTGCGCCACCAGGATTCGAACCTGGATTTCTTTCCTAACCGGGGAAGGTGCATTATCCAACTATGCTACAGCGATAATATTTTTAAAGACAATTTTCGAACCTATATGTTCCCTTTTTGATATTAATACATTTAATCGTTCCATTATTTGAAAGAGCCATCTACCTTATTTTTACAGAATCTCAAATACCTTTGAGTAAACTGATAGCAGACGCCAGAATTATCAATTCATATTTATTAAATTTT
This sequence comes from Eubasilissa splendida, assembly GCA_031772225.1. Taxonomy (NCBI): domain Eukaryota; kingdom Metazoa; phylum Arthropoda; class Insecta; order Trichoptera; family Phryganeidae; genus Eubasilissa; species Eubasilissa splendida. The sequence continues at coordinate 8,112,451 of CM062857.1, read as the reverse complement.
GGACACATTGATACAACTTTATTATTAGGAAGTTAACTTCACAATAATAATGTGTTCTCCTAATAAGGCTATTATTATTTTTATGCATTGTTATTAATGGTACACCGAAATTCAATTAAGTTTTCAAATTTGCAACCTAGCATTCAAATGTGCTACTTAATTGATTCAAATAGTAGAAACGCATTTTTTTTAAATGTTTAAAGTGTACGAGGTTGCGATACATTTGTCTGTATTAAATATAAATTGAAGACAACATTGTTAATTACGTTATGTATGTTATTATTTTTCATGTCTTGTTTATTTTCTCATTATTAAATTTTATTTTTATTTGTTTGCAATGTTTATCTGGATCTGGTAAAAGGTCTTTTTACCGTAAATAAATAAATATGTGCATTATTTTCGATATAAAATTGTACACAATAATAATTACTCCAATAAAAAATAATTCTCAGTATGTAGTGTATTTTTTTCTTTACTAATATTTATGGATATACAATATTTTAAAAATAGGTGGTTCTATCCGAGGGTAAAGACCTACACTTTTGAAAATATATGAAATTAGATAGGCAAGGGACTGATCGGCGTATGCCGTGCGTAAGAAATTTCATGAAATGATTACATTTACGAGATTCAGTGTTTCGTATTGATCACACGCGTACTTTCGATTTTAACCTTCGATAGAATTATTGCCGTACGTAATGCATGTATAAAAAAACGAAGCAAAACAACATCACGCGACCGATGTGACCTTGATATAGTAAACTTGACAGGTGAAGTCTACATAATACAAACTATTTCCTATTATGTCGTTATATTACGTGGGAAACGCGTTTGATCGCAGCTTTACAAAACTTGTTGGTATTGGTGTATCGAGTAGCACGTATGAGTTGATTTCTTCACAATTAACTTCCTCCATAATAAATATGGCTGTCATGTAGGTCAGGGCTATTGGCGCTTGTACGAAAGATGAATTTTAGCCCATGGCTAAAGGAACTGTTCTAGCAACGGATCTCCTTGTGTTTATTAGATTTATCTCGACACTGATATTACCATAACCATACATAATCAATCCAGCATCCAAGTTTAGGCTGTCAGGTTCTATAATCTCTCAGATCTCTCTGGGAACAATCTGTAGGTCTTACATAAGCTGTTTGTAATCAAAACTCTCGACAAACTATAAAATAGTTGCAAGCACATCGCATTTCATTAATTTAAAACATGTATAATATATACGACGTAAATTAATTTATAATTTTATATCAAATCTCCATACACCATGATTGAGAAATAACATTTTACACATATTAAAAAGATGTCTGTTTTCTTTTCGATATTCAAAAATTTGTTGTGTCTTCTGAACCTTTGACATACATATTTAAAATATACATTTACAAGATGATAATTTAACTTTAGAACTCATTATATATATATATATATATATATAAGATTTATGAATTTAATTTCTAATATTAATAAACATGACTCAAGTTTGCAAAAAAAATTTACTACACGTACACTTAATATAAGGGTTAAGTTAAAATGTGGAAGAACAATATTTAAGATTCACATCTTTTAGAGGTTTATTTTTTTTAGATAATATTCGCATTTCAAACTACTCGTTCAACACATTAACTAACCCTACCTACCGATAATTTATTATGCTGCCTTCGTCGTGCAGAGAGTATGGAGAAGCAGCTCTCTTATTTAACGCATTTTATGAAGACAGGTGAGGCTGGTAAAACTTATTATCATGGCAATAAAGTCTAATATGCGACCCTCACAACCTACCCCACTTCTCACCGTAAAGGATGAGCTGAATGGAGGTACTCGCCCCAGCTTCGCTCGCCATCTCTTTATCCCTATGTGATCCAGTCATTCGTAATCGTGAGTGTTTTCCCCCCTTTTAGCGTTTACCGCCGTACTGATCTACCCGTAAGAACACAATTTTTACTCTCCGTGGTTCAATTTGTGAACTCAAATTTCTCACTTTGTTGACAGAATAGTTAGATTTAAATAATAAAATATCCGTAGAAATTGCAAATTTTAAAAATATACTACGATTAGATTATGATGGATGCATGGTCCAATATAACTATCATGTTTTTATTACAAATTACAAATTGACTGCGATTTTGGTTGCATGTTTCATATATATGACTGTATTTGAAGTCAAGTAACGTTGTGATGATTTAACATTAATTTCTAGTTATATTAATTAATTTGTTAGTTGAGAAGCAGAAATGCTAAATATAGTATCAAATATTGATTTAAAATATTATTGAGCAAAATTCATTCATTGTACAGTCTTCTGGGCTAATCTGTCTTGTATATCTGACCTTTCTGGTTGGCGTTTCGGATATCATTGCAGGGTCTATCATCAGTGTGACTGTTGGTGTCGCAGGTCGAAAACTTTGCACAGAAAATTCTGAAAAACCTAAGAACATTTTTGAGATACATTTTCTTTTTTTTCTCAAACATAGATTTTTATAGATGGGGTTTTATGTACGATATAGGACATTATCTTTAAAAAATTATGAAATTAAAAGCATGTTTGTAAAATAAATATATTTATTCTTAACTTAAATTAATACTGTGAAGTCTTATTACTCAGCCGTAGTATTTAGTTTTGTACACTTTCTGCACCTTTACCACTGGAGATGAGACGTGGTGGATATGATGAGTATGATGACCATGATGAAGAGACAGCGCGGGAGACGAATGGGAGTGGACTACCGACGAGTGGACTACAGGTGCAGCGTGAACCAACGAGGTGTGAACTACGGGCGCCGCGTGCACCAGCGGTTCTGCATGAACCACCGACGTGTGAACCACAGGTATGGTGTGAACACTGTAGACCGGTACAGTTTGCACCACGGGGGCAGCGTGCACTACAGGGTAGGACAGGGCGGCAGGGTGGCCGAGACTGATATGGATGCCCGGAGCGGATGAGGTAATGCCTGCCAGAAGCAAGATGGTTAACTGTAACGTTAGAAACATACATGTTACATTATTATTATAATAATATATATATTCAATACTTTCTATAAGCTAGCACATGGTAGTAATTTTACAACCGGCCTTACTGGGCTCGGCCCGTACTTAGGTAAGCAGTCTTAGACTAAAAATCAAATAAAGTACATTCTTCAAATAATAGACAATTAATTACTTTGTAATAAACAAAACCAAATATACAATTAAACAATATGAAACAAGATAATATGAATTTATACATTTTTAATAATGATAATTTATGGTATAAAATTATCACACATATTTTGACAATCACAATAAAAGTATCATTATTCCTAGAATAAATTATGTAAGTGATATAATATTAAATAAATAATAAGGTTAAATAAAATTAATGAATAATTAATCGGTAAAGTATGTCGTAATAAAATAATAATTAAAAAAACCTTAATGCATCAATCATAATCACAGGAAGATTTAAAAGTTTTCGAACGTATATATTAATATAACCTTATCTCAAAAATTTGGCTAAGGTATTTACATGAACTTAATAATCGAATTCAATTTGTTAATAAATACGTCAAACAAAACTATTTACAGAAAAGTAAACATTTATAAAATGCGGTTTTATATCGTTCCTCGTGTGTTAATATTACCATTGTGTGTGTTTTTTCTGAGCTTCATAGGCTTCTTATAAGTTATACGTCCTCAATCTTATAATAATATTGTTGGACAATCAGAACATTCAAGTCAAATGTAATACATTTTTTATCGTCATTCATTATTTGGTGCTACGGGCCATCCATGTCCAAAGCTGACTGCACAAATGCTCTTCAGGCACTTTGCCTCAAGCCAATCTCCCCAGACCGAAGCCTGCAAGCTGTACTTGTACTTCTTCACTGTATCTTCCTGTCTCTCCATTTAACTCTTGGAGAGACCTTCACAATATGGCCAGTTCATTTCTGTCTTCTTAATATCAAAAGTTATCAGTATTTTTAGTTATTTACGATTTCGTACGACGATGGTCCGAATAACTATTACTGGCACAAGTATTCCGCTAAGAATTTTGTTTTTATATTGGATGGCTTTTTCTTATACCCTCCGTAAGACGTATCCATACAGCATTATCAGCTTTATGTTCACGTTATAGACCCAGAATTTAGTCTGTCTGAATAGCTGTTTAGACCTGAAAAGGTTCTGTAACTCGAAGTAAGCGACTTTTTTACTTTTAATCCTTTCGAGAACTTCCTAAGAAAGATTATTCATTGTTTTAAATATGTTGATTTTCACAAGTAGGTATTATAAAATAAAAATAACTCCATGAAGGAGTATTATCAAATAAAAAATATGCTACATAAAAAATCATTTCTATTTTTTTTTAAGATGAACAAATTTTTGTTGTGAAGTTACAATTTCAGAACATAGTTCTGTGGTATTTAAATACAAATTAAATTAATCAACTAGAAAAATATACAAAAAAAATTTATCTATCGAAAAAAATATTTAGTTTACCGGGATCCCGGTTGCGATTGCGGATGAGAATGATACAACGCTACGTATACTCTTTACTCCTTAGCAATGTTGAAAAGAGAAATAAAGAAAAAAAAACATATTTTTGATTTTTTTTTTGCATCCTGTAGGGTTTAATGGGACGAGTTGAATGCAATTTATTTTATCCAAACTGCTCTATAAACATCGACGTTATTTGTCACTCCGTCAGAAAAACGTGCGATCAGCGCGAGCAATAAAAACTATCGTGTAGCCCTGTACCGTGGATGCAGGTATATCACTTCCGTAACAAGATTTCGTTTCACTTGTCGGTTTTTGATGAACCTTTCGAAAATGCATTACGAAACGAACGTGTCTGAGCAGCCAGGGGATAGTTACCATGCGCGAAATTATACTAATATATTTTAATGGCAGAAAATTTCGGAAACATAAATAATGATATAATATTATCACTCGGGCAAGTGCGAGTAGGTACTGCAACGTTACACTCACCAGTTTCAACATGTCGGATAAATTAGTGCACCTCTCTTGTTTACTGACTGACACAATTTCATTACTTACTTTTTAGTCTCTTGTTTTATAGCAGCGGCGATATTCGCGCGACGAAGTCAGAAAAAAACATCGCAACTCCAAAATAGGATTTCTTGAAAATATAAAAAAACTTTAATATCAAAGTATCGATCGGTAAATATTTATAGTCGTGTCATGTTTCTGTGAGGTTTTAACGTATTTGGAAAAAAGTTTTTAACTCTTTACGAGGCGAAGTTTTTAATTCGTTAATACTCTGAAAGCTCTCGTTTAAAAAACGGACAACGCCGACAATAGAACGTTGGTAACGGATAGTTTGTAGAATATTTACCACTCATTACGAAGGTTATTAAATTATTTTACCTTTACGTTTAAATTTCTATAATATTTGCATCCAATCCATTATATTGGCACTCTAATGTATTGGTTTGTTATTTTAATGTTATAGATTGTTACCGCAAAAAGTTTTGACATATTTGTGACCATTCTGGGACATTTGTTTTCTAGCATTCTGTTACAAATGATCTTGTTATTTATGTACAACGCCGAATTGACTATTTTCTGTTTGTATTTTTTCAAAGTAAAACTGTTGCTTGCTATCGAAAATTCGATAATTAGACAGTTCAATAATTCCAAGAATAAAATTCGTAACATGATTCACAAATATATATATTTTGCTTGAATTTGTAAGTTTGTTTTACATAATTTCTAGTCCTACACCTGAAACACGAGAAATACACCGTTAACGGTTTTTATGTGACTTTTTTGGGCAGCATCCCCCAGGATTTGACGTAATGAAATCCAATTTCACAGCTCTATAAATAGATGGCTACATTTATGCAATAAATTGATCTGCATAGATATTTCGATAGATGATTATTCAATATAATACAACAATCTTATTTAAATTTTGTATGAGTATATGGGAAAATTATTTATTTTTGCTTACACAGCAATTACTTTTAAAAAAATATATTACGATTCAAAAATATTTAGATAAACTTATTAATTAAAAATGAATGATACATCATTTATAGTTTCGGTAGTGTTATAAAGTATAATAATTATTATGAATAAGAATTGATATAATAAATATGAATTAAATATATTAATTAGAAAGATATACATATAAAATCAATTTTATAGAAAAATATTGTTGTTGAGCCACCGGGATTCGAACCTGAATCTCTTTCCAAAACGGGGAAGGTGCATTATCCAACTATGCTACAGCGACGATATTTTTGCGACAAATTTTCGAACCTATATGTTACCTTTTTGAAATTAATACATTTAATCGTTCCATTATTTGAAAGCTTATTTTTACAGAATCTTAAATACGTTTGAGTAATCTGATAGTAGACGCCAGAATTATCAATTAATTTTTATTAAATTTTGGACACATCGATACAACTTTATTATTAGGAGAACACATTCTTATTGTGAAGTTGTAATTATTCAGAACATAGGTCTGTGATATTTTAATTCTGGTTAAATTAAATAAGATTCTGAATAATTACAACTTTACAATAAGAATGTGTTTTCCTAATTATTTAATTAAATTAAATTGTATTTGTAAAACTCTGATTTTACTGAACGTAGTTCCTTGATATAAAAATAAATTAGATAAATCGCTTAAAAATATACAATTAAAATATATCGTTAATTTTTAAGTGATTTATCTAATTTTTGTTTCAGTTGATAATAAGTTATAAGATTCTTCTTGTGAGATGAAACCGACAAGGTTCACTTGCAGATGTTCTGGGTCCGTTTGCGAGTCTGGCCTCGGAGAGTGTAACTCCAAATACGAGCCCAATATTCATTAACCAAATCTTGACATGTCTCTCGTACATCAAACTGAACCACCTTGCCCAGACTAAATTATTCGCGTCGAAAAAAGTGGTTCAAAAATGCAAACATAGTTCACGTGACGTGATAAAAAAGTTTTGACTTATTCGTCTGACAATGTTGACCTAGATCCATTGAAAAAAGCAACAAAATACCGGGTCATTAATTTTGATATCTTTATTTAATGAATAGGTACAATTTTTGTACATGATACTATTAGTTATTTTAAATGTTCTTTTGTGTTCGAATATTTTAACACGGAATGTGTTTATTCAGCGTACTCGGATAAAACTGAGTTAGAAAGATCGCATTTGAAAATTTTGTGACATTTTTATGTAGTACTCACTTTTATTTAGTGTTTAATTTTCACTTTTACCGGTAGGTTCTTGAATCAATACCAAGGGACTTGAATATTTGTTCGATATCAAAAAATTTTTGGAGGCGCTGAGTATTGATCCTGCCAGCTTTCTCATGTTAAGCGAGCGCGTTATCATTTTGTTATTCTCCTTTAAGGTTTTCCTTTCAAAAATAATTGATATTTCAGTGTTTTTTACGAAAATATCGCTTTTTTATTATTAATTTATATTAAAAGTTATACAATGGATGTGACTTTTTTAAAATTATTACTAAGATAGGACCTTACAACTCATTTAAAGCTAATAAACTGAATATTATTGTGTGGTACATCATTTCCCGAAATATTAAAACAACGATTTTTGGTTCTGCTTTTCATCTGATTCCGAATAGCGTTTTTGTGTTTATTATTATCTATCCTCGAACAAAGTTGGAATAATTGTAATTACAACGAGATTTTATTTATGCATGGTTTGTTTTGAGGAAAGCTTTATCATCGAAATATTGATTCTATTGAGACACTGACCACGCAGTGGTCACCAAAGGCCGCGTAGCGGCCACTATTGGCCGCAAGGCGGCTACAATAGCCGTCCACAGGGTCTAGCAGCAAGCAAGTAATCGGTGATAGCTGATGAGACCCTGAAATTGGCGACAGCCGATTGCTTATCTTCTAGTTAGATAATGCTAATTTTTTATGTTAGAATTGAATTCTTATTTCTAAGTTCAAATTTTTTTGTTAAAATTCGGCATTTTCCGATTGAATTGTGTGTACGTCATCGGTTGATTCAATCGACTTGAGCATTTCATATCAGACAAGCAAACACGTCCACTGCTGCTGACAGATCGAAAAACTGTACCGTTTATATCAAATTGAGCAAATTTTGAAGGAGAAGGCATGATTTATGATGGAAAAGTTCCAGAACAGATGTCATTCCCCGCCTCCATATTGGAGGCTGTGAGAATTTATCGAACTGAGAATATTGCATGCCGCAGACACACACCGCGCCGCAGCCACACATACTACACTTAAAGTTATTGAAAGAAACTCGTATCAATGAATTAGTCGACATATATAGTAAACGATACATATCTGGTTATATGACTGTGACATAGATAAACATCTGCCGCTACCACCGCAATAGATTTTGCTCGACTTGTTATGCATCAGCAATGATGCCATAACTATATGACGTAACAAGATAATTTAAAAATGTACAAATGAATATAATATTAATTAAATAACTGGTAAAAAATTATCGCACCTAAAATCAAAATCACCAAACTTAACAATACGGAAAAAACTGACTACTTTAACACAGACGAAAGTAACTAAGTAGTCAAGACATGACTGAATGACTATTAAAGGCGATATATATTGCATATAATCATCATCATCAGACTGTCTCGTTCTCCACCAAGGCTCTTAAAAGAACCGACATTTTTTTTTGGCTTCATTCCTTCTCATCTATCTGGTATACACCACACTTCTGATGCAGTCGCTTCATCTACCAGTGCAACCCTTTCAAAAAATATTTGTATTGTATTTCTAAAATTACTATTGATGTTTAAATCGTTATTGTGACTTTAATTATGTTCGATTTGAATGATAATTTATAACTGATTATTCATAATTTTTCAAGCATTACTGGTACACGAGAAACTAAACTGTCACACCAATCATTACAGTTGAACGTAACCACAGTCATAATAACGGTTAAATATCATCAAGTCTTTTGATGATTTGAAAATGACTGTTTATTTCAAGTATATATACGTTATTTGATTCTGTAGTTCAAACAAAACATTGTTAAAAATTGTCAATCAACTTGCATCTCTGCTATAATGTTGTCACATTATAGCAGAGATATTGAGAGGTGGGCTGACTGCGTGGAAGAACACTGGAGCAGGATGGAAGAGTCCGGGAATTGGGGAAGAATGGCCAGGGATAGGAGTCGGTGGAGAGCACTTGTGGGTGAGGTCAAATCCCATTCTGGGATGTGTGTCATGGAAGAAAAAGAAGAAGAATTGTGACTATATTAAATTTTGATCTTATCTTAATATAATTTGGTACTTTTTTTTAAGGAGAACACATTCTTATATGTCTGTGATATTTTTAATACGAATTAAATGTATTAATTATAAAGATATGCTTACATATAAAATCAATTTATCAAAAAAATATTGTTGTTGCTACGGGGATTCGAATATCTGAATGAATATCCGGTGAAATGCATTAACCGATTATGCTAGCCCAACACAGTAAGTTGACGACAAATTTTCGAACCTATATGTTGCACTTTTAAATTGTTACATCTATCGTTCCATTATTTGAAAGCCATATACTTTATATTTCACAAACAGGTTCAATTCCCGATAGTGACAAAAATATTTTTTCTATAAATTGGTTTTATATGTACATTTTTCTAATTAATACATTTAATTTGTGTTTTTTGGTACTAATTAAGAATGACAAATTCTCATGTCAAATGTAACTCTACAAGAGATCTTGATATCTCAAGTGATATGACGTGCGACTTCGTTCTCTGAAATTTGTGGTTCGCGTCGTTGGTGTGCAATTTCGCTGACGATAATTACTGTCAGTAAGATGAATTACTCGTGGGCCAACAACAGGTTGCGGTAAATACCGTGCGTATTTCGCCTGTAATAAGGGCTCGCGAAGGTGAGGATAATGATGGCAGATACACGGCGGCATATCCCAATCCGTAATGCATATTGATTCTGACTGACCAATTGCTCAGAATTTTAAGTGGGCTTGGATGAGATTGTTTTGAAATTTTCTTCCCTTTTACATATAAAAAGAAATGAAAGGATTCACTCTCCACCAGTCTGCATTCAACTATCTTCTGTAGTCAGCTGATTAATAAGTCGAAATGTTGACTCTTGTGAGTATTAATAATTCTACTATTTTGTTTTTATATGTTTCTCTTTCGTGAAAAGTCATTTAAAATCTCATATTAGATATTGTTTATTTTATTTTTTTTGTTATTTATTCACAATTTTTAAAATTGCAAGTTTAATGTAATAAGTTATCAATCATCTGAGAAAAAAATATCAATCTATATGTAGTAAATAAATATTGATTATATTTATAACACACATTTTTTTGAAAATTACTAAGGCCATGTGTAAAAACTGAAGGGACTTTCCGGACTACCCTAATAGATAACTTGCGTTTTCTTTTATCAATTAAATATTTTTTAAAAAATCCAACTTTTTTCACATGACAAATAAAATGGTATTAATAACTATGTATCTTATTTATTCTCCTCCCAGGTGTGTATAGTATTGGTGTTATCATGTGTCACGGCAGTTCCTCTGCCTGGCCAGGTAGCTGAACATCCAGTGTCCGTATCTCGGACCAGCTCACTCACTATCCACAGAAAATCCATCCATGCAGTTCCAGTTATCCACACAGAACCAGCCGTTCATAGCTACCCCGTAGTTCATACCGCATCAGTGTTACATGCTACCCCCGTTGTCCACGCCATGGTTCACAGTGTGCCGTTGGTTCATGCCACGCCGGTGTTTCACAGCGCGCCAATAGTTCACACCTCGCCAGTGATTCACGCTGTCCACCATGAACCGATAGTACATTCCACACCTGAGATTCATGCAATCCACCACGAGGCTTTGGTGCACACGTCGCCGATTCACGCTATCCACCATGCGCCGGTAGTTCACACCGCCCCAGTGGTACACTCTATCCACCATGCGCCAGTAGTTCACACCGCTCCAGTGGTACACTCTATCCACCATGAACCGTTAGTTCACACCGTACCCGTATCGCATCATATCGAGTATCACGCAGTACCCTCATCCAAGACGACGGTGACTCATAGCAGCTCGGAAATCCACCATTCAATTCATAAACCAAGTGTGGCATCTCACTATTAATTATACATCATGTATTAATATCCATATTTAGTGCCAAAGCCAATCAGAACAGGCGGTAAGACGAGAAATCATATTATCTGACAAGACATATGTACTTCAAGAGAGCGAAGGCACAGAACAATTAATTTGTGTTTAATTGAAAATTGCCAAAATTGTTACACAATAAACAGTATAATTTTGGTGTGTTAATATTTTAGTAAATAATATTTTTAAAGATGATAAACTACCATAGAAATTGTAAACGTTCAATACCGTATAATAAATGTAAATAATTTTAAATAATTATTAATAAAAACCCTTAAAAAAAAAGTTTTTCTTTAAATTTTTTAATTAGATTACCACTGTTATAGAGGAATATTTATAAAAATAACAAATTGCTCTATTCAGCAACTATTTTAAATATATTTATATGTAGATTATTTTGCTTTGTTAATAAAATTCTTATAAAAAGTATTATATTACTAATATAAATTAAATTATTCAACTAGAAAGATGTACAGAAAAAAACTATTTATATAAATTGATTTTTTTGTATATATCTTTTTAGATTAATTATTTAATTTGTATTAAAAATATCACAGAACTATGTTCTGCAAATGCAAATTCAAAAAAATATATATATTTCTGTCAAAATCCTAATGATTCCAAGATACGCCTCAGGCATATTGAAAATTCAGACATTTGTGCATCTTGCTTTCCATTATATGTGCATATATAATATGTACCTCCAATACCACATTTCAAAATGATTATTCCGCCTATTTTCCCATGCCTTTTATGGCACGTGGCAGAAATTTGACTCGCCGATAATAATTTGATTTCGCCATAAAGTTCACTACAGAAGCGAAGCCTTTTATGAATCGTCATTGGATGTGTTTTGCACGCAGCTTTGAATGACGTATCCAGTATATACGTACCTTTAGCCTCTGAATGCACGAACACTACATCCCTTGCAGTCTTTCCGTATCTTCTCAAATCTGGAAATGAAACTCTTCACCATATCCATGTGTCGTTTGATTTCTTGATATCTTGAATATAATATAGTATATTTATATTATATACAGGATATCCCAAAAAATGTATATACACAGTTGAATAATTAAAACATATAATTAGCATTTAAATTGCAAAAGAATCTACATAAAATGTATAACTTTTCCTCCTGCCGCAGATGTTCAAAATTATTACCATTCTGGTCAATGCGCTGCTGATAACAGTGGACTATTGATTCACAAACTTCAACAAACATTTTATTTGGTGTTGTGGTGTAGTCTTGCTCAATTGCGGCTTTTAATTTTCTAGACTTTATTTTTAAGGTATCACCACAAGAAAAAGTCGAGTTGCATCAGGTGTGGAGAACGGGCAGGGTATTTTATGTGACCTGTTCGTCCGAGCCATCTGCTTGGAAGATATTCATCAAGAGCCATGTCTCCGTGATCGTGATGTAAGACCATTACATCACGATGATCGTACGGAGGTGCTTCGTCCTGTCTGGATCATCTATGTACCATTGTTTGAATGTAACTTTTCCATTTACAACCTCTTAAGATACGAAAATCTCACGATTTGTTTGTCTTACAAATTTTTTGGATGTTTCGCAATAACTTTCCAGTACTCTTTCTTGACTAGTGAAGCTTGTTGATGTTCTTGGTATTCTGGTACGTTATCTATGAACATCCTGAACAGTTGCATTCATTTCAAACTTATATTTTATCTGATTAATTGTAAGTCGTGTAGGTGGATCTGCCTGAAACTTCCTGCGATACTATCTTTGTACTTCTGCTACATTTTTATATTTTCAATAGCATTTTAAAATATTTTTTCTTTTTTATAAGTTAATCTTGGTCTACTCGTTATTTTCAATTAATTACACCTTGAAAAGAAAGAAAAATCAGAAAGTTATGACCCGTTAAGCAGTGTATACATTTTTTTGGGATACTTGTATAATATAATATAAATATCAGTATAATATATATAAATAAATTGATATAAAATATCATTTTTTAACACCTACTTCCTCTTAACATTTTGAAACTATTATTTTAAATAATTAGTATTTACTATACAAGACAATGCAATCTCCATGAAATTAAATACTTGACATGCTTATTGGTTGAGTGGTAAAGACATTCGCCTATAGATCCAATGGTCAAGGATTTGTTCTTTATTCCAAGAGACCACCAAGTTAGTTCTATTTCCATAGCACAAGCGTTCAGCTTAGTTTGAGAATAGTAATAATATTTATGTGACATGTATTTCGTGTACCTACGTATCTCTTTTTGTTTTAAACTAAGAAAAGAATGATAACTCATAAAGAAAACCTTACGCCCTCTGAAAAGATAAACGCATATTATGTATTACGTAACAATTTTAACCAATCATAATAAAATTATGTTTTTGGTTCCACTATAATATTACAATAGTCTCTCAAAACATGACAATTTTACTGATTTTCATTAGTAGTATGTAGCCCAGTTAAATGGAATTTTGTCAAGAAATTAAAATGAAAACCCTTCTCAATAGATATCCATTTTTTTCTTTTTATTTGAATAAATATTTCCAAGCGACCTATTCATTAGTAGTATGTATCAAACATATGATTTTGTTTCACTAGATAAACAAACCTTAATAATTAATAATAAAATATATTTTATGTTATAAACTGTCAATAATAATAATCATTGTTAAAAGTTCATTACCAACGACGAGAAAATTTTCATCTTCATTCAAATAATCCAATTAAAATAAGAAGTTTTAAGTTTGTTTGTTTGGTCTCATCGACCAAACAAACAAACTTAAAACTAATGACGATTTATCATCTTTCTCACAGCAGTGAAAGAAAAAGTATATTTAACTTTCTTCTTGAATAAAGAAAATTTCACAAAAATAATTTCTAAGCTATTGGAAATTATATCCACATAAATCTTTTCGGGTAAAGCTGGAAGGTGAACTTGAGGTCTTAATCCCGAATATTTAATGGTGCTTTTTATGCTCCTTTTAAGCTGTGATTCTTTGAAATAAGTTAACTTATTTAAGAACTTAAGAAATTCATCACTTATACTAATACTGGCAATTAGTATTTTTATTTAAATCGTTTAAATACATCTGTAAACCAACACTTGAAGAAACCATATTATACATATTTTGAATCAGTATTCGTTAACCTGTGAGCTATGTGAGTTTCAACTCAAGTAAGATCCGAGCTATGATGAATTTTCAACTCAAGTAAGATCCGAGCTATGATCAAGCTTCAACTCGAGTAAGATCCGAGCTATGATCAAGCTTCAACTCGAGTTAGATCCGAGTTATGATCAAACTTCAATTCGAGTAAGATCAAAGCTATGGTTAAGCTTCAACTCGAATAAAATCCGAACTATGACCAAGCTTCAACTCAAGTAAAATCCGAGCTATGATCCGTCTACATCTATAAGCTGCTTTCTTATGAGATTTGAATCCTTAATCAAATGGCGCCACCTGCAGACTGCAGAATAGTTATTGAATTTATGTAAGCATCTACTTATTATTCCTTTTTAAAATATCTTTATATAATTACATATAAATTTTTTGATACATAATTATGTAATAATGCCGAAATAAAGCACAAAATGCTAGATTTACAGGTGTTAATTTTTTAAAATACATTAACCTTGACAAAATAAAAACCTAGCTAGGTTCCTATTATATAGCTACTTATATTGTCAAAATAATTCATTTAAAAAATAAAGAAAATTCTTATATATTTATTGTTATTCGAATTTAGACTTTCACACGCGCTCAAAAAATTAGTTAACTAAACATATATTTCTTCAATAATAAAAAAACCTAGTGGCAACATATTATATAAATAATATAAAAAATACACTTTGTTTAAACCACTATTTAATGATTTATTAACATGTTTCAAGACCAATTGTGCCTTCATCAGGATAACTTCTTATTATTTAAGCGAATGTTTAGTTAAATTAAAGTATTTAGTTATTATTTTGCAAATTTTTGGATGAGCTTTCCAGCTAAATATTATTATATTTTTCGGGTCTCGTTCCAGTAACCCAGTAGAATTAAAAATATATTATTTTAATTTATATTTATTTTGGGGGATGAAATAATTGTACAGGATTGAAAATTTCACCACTACCCTCGCTTCGGTCGTACATATTCTAGAAGACCGATTATCCATCCTTGTGGAATACGTATTTATTTCAGGGAGAAGAAATGGTTTAAATGATGACAGTCCAAGTTTTGTTATTTTTGTGGTATTTTCCTTGTTTGCTATATTTTGTGACGAAGTCTCTGTCAAACTTGGAAATTGGTTTGGTAACGTTTGCGTTTAGTAGAAAAAGTTTTCTACTAAACCTACCGAATGATACATCAAGGTCAACCTTCATACCCGAAAGTTTTTTAAAATTGTATCAAAATTTTGCGCAATTTGTCTTCTTTCACGACTAGCAAAATATGCTTTGTCTTGAGTGTTAAGTCGTGTTTTATCGCTTTTGCTCTTTCAGACCGATGTTTCTGGTAGCTTTGCAGCATCCCTCTGTGCGCCGAAAATGTCTTTTTTCTATACAATATTTTTATTTTAAAATATTCTCAGGATGGTTCGGTTGCTTGTAGGTTTTACCAGTGTATTTATATCATTATCAGATAATGTAAAATATGTGTTTTGAAAGAAACGTCACTTATGTGGTATTGTCAACTTCGACAAAAATGAAAATGATCGGCATGACGAGGGTGTTTTACGATGAAATAAAAGCGAGGTATCTTCGTCAAATCATTTATTTTCGAACGAAAAATCATAAATACTTAAAATAGTATTAAAGCCATACGTCGGCTTTAATGATGGTGTACTGCGATGACTGGAGCAGAGTGGATCACGGGGACGGCCTTGATAAGAGGGGCTGAGTGGTGAACGACGGAGCTGCTGTGGGAGACGGCGTGAGAGTGAACCAAGGGAGCAGAGTGCAGCAGGGGAGCGGAGTGCACCACGGGCACGGCCTTGATCAGGGGAGCAGAGTGGATCAGAGGAGCAGAGTGGATCAGGGGGGCAGAGTGGATCAAGGGGGCGGAGTGCACGACGGGCACGGAGTGGATCAGAGGGGCGGCGTGCACCACGGGCACGGTCTTCACCAGAGGTGCTCCGTGATGAACCACGGAGCTGCTGTGGGATACAGCGTGCGACACGGGCACGGCATGCACTAAGGGGGCTGGGTGCACGGCCACCAGGCCAGGGGCTGCAGCAGCGAGAGCCAGCAGAGCGGAGAAAACCACCTGCAAAGATACTTCTTTTATTTACTTATATAACAAAATGAATGAGAGTGTTAAAGTACCTATATTAACAGAAAAGCATATAAATTATATCGGATAAATAACATAATAAGGGTTGTACAATAACAACTAATTAAAGTATGTTTTTCTGTTATTATTATTTGATTTTTCTACTATTATTAAGAATGAAACTCCTCAGAAATTAATATGTAGGTACAAGAATTTATCCGAATAATAATATATTTTATAAACATATCAATAAATTATTAAAAAACATTATAAATATCTCTTACATATTTAAAAAAATTAATACGATAACAATATCATATATCAGAATTACAATTATAGTTTCTTAAAAGGTATTGGAAAAACAATCTTCTATTAAAAATAGATATTTAAAAAGCCTACGAGTGCAGAGTCTGTCTGTCATTATATATTTAAAAAAAACTAATATAGCAAACAGGGTACCGAATGAAGTGCTTATTTTTCTGCTAAAAGCTTAATTCATTTTTTAAACAATGAAATTAATATAATGCAATGTAAAACATTATTATAAATTGATATTGCTATCTTGCTTAATAATACTTGTATTATAATAATATTTTAAAATGTAAATGGTTTATTTATTATTTTGATATAAACTTGACCTAAATTTATACATTTCTACAATAATTACGATTGCTATGAAAGAACACTTACGAATTTGAACATGATGAAGAGTTTTGGGGTTTAGTAAGGCTGTGGATTCTCAAATTGTTAGTCGGTAACTGTGCTCTGTGACTCGCTTCCCTCCTTATTTATACTTCTGCTTTGTCCTTCCTCTTATCTTGTTGGCTCTGATTCTGGAGGTTCGAGTCTCGGCTGGAGGCCGACAAGTCAACCACGACATCGTTAAAAAGTACCGAGTGTACCCTTACATCACCAGAGATGGAAGCTTTGTAACTTTTTATGATGTCACGCTGTTTCACTAACTACTTACTGATTTCATTAACATCACCCGAATTAATTATTCGACGGGTTCGTTGCTCGTTGAAATACTATTAAATCATCTTTTGGAATATTACATTTTACCGTAACGTATTTACAGCATTTTTTTTTGAATCGCGGTATCTTTTTTATAAGATTTAAATCATACGGAATACTTCATTATAATAGAGCTACCCATTTTTAAATATATTTTTAATACAACCAGCAGCGTAGTATAACATCTTAATAATAATAATGTTCTACGATACAATATATTAATTTCATTATTGCTTTCAGTTTTAATAGTTAAAGAATTATGGTGTTAATTTCTTTAGAATTTATATGAATACTTTACTCAAACATTTTGTTATAAATATACTTCTTCTACATAATGTACTACACAGATTATTGAATTATATTGTATGTAAAATAAATTTTGATATCGATAAGTAGTTTTTCAAATCAATAAACTATTTATGTATATTATTTTTAATACTTGAGAACCATCGACCTTATGATAAACTATCAGAAGGTAATCGGCTTTTGCAGATTGATTTTACTAGGTCCTGGTTATTAACATATGGTGGCTAAGATCGGAGTCTTTATATTGATAAAAAATTAATAAAACAGAATCTTTGGTATAGATAAAACATTTATAGAGCAGTCTGTGTTGTCCTTGTGGGAAAAAATTTCAAACAAGTATCAAATATCAAAATAAGATAAGATTAGATTTATTAAATATCGAATCTATCTATCACTGAGCACGAATCACATACTTGATGTATGTTCTAATATCAACTTTATAATTTTATCTGTATAGTGAACTAATAAAAAAATAAAAATTAATGTTTTATCTTCGCTCTTAACATAGGATTGTTATTATTTTCACTATTCAAAAATTCAATCTAATATATGTTTCACATATCCCTCTCTTATAGAAAGGATGCACGCCATAAATAATATATACCAATAACACTCTAAAAATACTGTACAAATTGTTATAAACAATACTTTTAAAATTAGCAATATTATCTTTGTGGTTAAAATTCATATTTTTATTTATTATCTTTGTTTTATTAACCACTAAATTGAGTTCAAATATTTTCTTCTTCAGGATGTCATAACTAACTTAAACATATATTGTTTCTTTGACAGAATCTATTTTTTAAAAAAAAAAATTTTTTTAGTACCTAACTCAAATCATTACTTAATACAAATTTACTCAAATAATTTTTAGGAAAAAATTTTAGAATGAGACTCGTAGTTGAATTTTTTCGAGTTTATTTAAAAATAATTCGAGTAAATTTGTATAAGTAATGATTTGAATTAAGTACTAAAACTTTCTTTTTTTTTTAAAATAGATTTTGTCAAAGAAACAATATATGTTTTAGTTAGTTATGACATCCCGAAGAAGAAAATGGTATTTTTCGAAACCGGTAGATGTATTTAAACTCAATTTAGTGGTTAATAAATAAAAATATGTTATAAACATATAAATAAATTGGTGTGAATATTTTTTTTTTAAATTTAAGCAGAGACGCGTACACAGAAAAGCTAAACGCCCATACTATGAAAATATGACTAACTTTCTGGATACAATAATTATATAAATATACTTATTGTATCTCCTGAATCGCACTGATTTAACAAAAAATAAATGCTATAATACTACCATGCCACATCTCTAAGCTTGTAAGTTATTTTCAAAGTGATCGTGACGACTGTCATTGCCGTTGTTCGCGCATGTATGAACAGTGCGTATTTCTATTTAAATCAATTCAAAATCTTTAATCAGTATCCGTACATAGTATTTTTAATTACCAATATATGTTGGATTTGCGAACAAAATAATAATACATTGAAAAGATTATGGATTCTTTTGCATAAATATCATGTTAGAATGCAAAATTATCCAAAACAATATTTTGTTCAAGGATACAAAAGGACTTAGCCGAAGTAAGGGACGGACGGTTATAAAAACTCGGTATTGTTAGACGCAGGTGTACCAACGCACCGAGGGTATAGCAATAAAGAGATGCGGCGAACGTGACTAGAATCACGTAGGTAAATGCACCTTGAGGGATAAATCACCATAGGCGAGCAGTCTTCTGATATTCTCCGCCGTGAGAAGTGGCTCCGCCAAAGGCGAGATTTTATTTTCAATTACAAAATAAAACCAATATCGTCTCTAAAAGTATTAAGTAAGCGCTTCATAGATTGTAATTCCGGGGAAAATTTAAACTGTGCGCCTCGAGTTTAAGCTTAGACTGTGATGTTCTCTGCGTTTAATCGTAAATGTGAAAGTATCAAAAAGGGTCCCGCTGGATCTATAAAAAGTTGATGAATATAATCGGTGTAGCGAGAACAGACTGTCGCTATAGCATAAGAATATTGCGTCCAGAGTCCCGGTTTGCCTGGATAATTGGGCATCGTTTTATCATCAACTACAAGCCTGAACTCCGTCACTTTACGCTGGCACCACAAGAAGCTGACCACACTTCACGCCCAGGATCCAGGACCATCCTAAAATGTAATCCCTTACGTGAGGGACCTGCATAATCTACATCAGACAAGCGTCAACATAGGCAATTTGGTAGAGAAATTAATGCTGGCATGATGAATACAAATATTTAATGTTAATTTTATTGTATTTACCACTTTTAACACATGCAAGTATCTTAAGATATAGATTATAAATATTCTTATAAAAAAAATATTCTTTCATTTCATAACCATTTGACTTGTCAATATTTAAAAAAAGAACCAGTTAGGCTAGATGCCTCCCCCCTGAACATGAAGCCGAGGCAGAAAGAAGAAATTACCTAACAATCATTGTAATCTAAGACTTATACGCGTAAGATATACTTTACCAATTATTTTTATGTTGACATGTATATGGCACATTGTTATTTACGATAAAATCATTATATTTTTGGAAAATTTGTATTTTTCGGTGAACTAACGAACATATTTAAATCTATTAAAATACTTCTTACAAATAAATAAACACAATTAATGTATTTTCATTTATTATTCGTTTAATATTAAAGGTATTTAATAAACTCATACATTGCTACGCGAGCACAAACCGTTGCTACGTTACTGGGTACATATTGTTTCATCGGTTAGGAAAGCCATAAAATAAAAATAGTCTTCTTGCTTTTGAAAAGATATGACTAAAAGCGCATAACATGTGCACATAAAATTTTTGCCTTTAAAGCATATCTTCAATTGCATACAAAGTAAATATGAGATACAAAGTATGCACTTCTTGCCATGAAGCTGCAAAGCTATTTCTGTGATCGATTTCTATCGTCTTATTAGCAAAAATGAATCTGCAATTTTATCTTTTATATCAATATATATCAATAATATTTGTGAATTATTTTATATATAAAATTTTGAACCGTTGTGTTATATTTTTATCGTGACTAAAATGTCGATAGGTAGTCTCTGTCGTCAACAGGTGTAAATGACTAGTTTTTTTTTTAAATATATAAACGGAATATGTGTCACATCAATATTATTACTATTTTCAAACTAAGCTAAACGCATGTGCTTTGAAAATTAGACTTATATGCTGGTCTCCTGGAATAAGACTCGAATCACCGACCACTGCATCACTAGGCGAGTTTCTTAACTATGGGACAAACGAGAACAATGACGGTCTACTTTTTTATACCGGATATCTGTGGTCATTTATACCTGTTAATAAAATGGATTGCACCTCTCGAAATTACAACTGTGACAAAAATATAACTCAATGTGGATGCATTACAATGTTTAGTTTATAAAAAAATCGTGTTGTACCACAAAGCCAACTCTGTCATGTCAATTAATGATAGTGTTTTAATATTTTATTTGCCATGCGTGTATCAATACTAGACTAGGCTCGAATAAATATGTGGGTCAATTACAAATACAAGAGTCAAAAAGATATGTCTTTGAAATGTGTTATTGGAAACGACTTACGACTTATTTTATGAACCGCTAGATGAACGGATGATTATAACGATAAATATAAGGTAATTAATTCAAAATTAAAATGCATACAAATTTATGTATTAAATTTAAATGACAACGTAATAATTTGTGCAATACATTTTTTTGATTATGAAATTTTCTAATCATTTCAAGTAAGGTAATAGAGAAAATAATATTATAAAAACCTTATTAATATTTATTTTCAGTACAATATTACAAGTGGGGGAGTGGAAGCAAAGACAGCGATCTTTAAAAAAAAAAATTAACGTATGCATGCAGAAATTTATAGATCGTTATTCTACATCTTATAAACATACATTTGAGAAGTAAAATAGTTTTTCTATATAATAGAAAAACTATTTTAAAGTTTATATACGAAGCGTGGATAGATATTTTCATACAAAAAAATTTCACCTCACAAATAGTTGAGAAGATGGAATGTCATCATGAAGAAGTGTCATTATTATGTATAATTTTCGATTAAATATAATAAAAAATAGCTTTGTCTCCATGAGATGTATTTTATTTGTTTAATAACAGTGCCTTTGTAGGTGAAAATCCAGTAATTGTGTGTTCTTGAACATATTCAAATATTCCTAACATTATTTTATTTTATATGGATACTGATTTTTCAATATTCAAATACAGTTTTAAAATTATTAGATATACAGGTAAAGAATGTATCTATTGTTGTTATACATTTTTTAAAAACAAGATTTATTTTTGCGTTAATCTCGGTTTTACACTTAATTGTAATTAAAATGAAAACTTTTTATATGTCAATGACATAAAGCAACTTTTTAATTAAAATTCTAGGAAGAACACCTTTCGTATAGGGTTCAATGCCCAAGTAAACAAACAAACAAATAAATCTACATAATTCAACAAATATTATGTAGATTCGATAAACATGATTTTATTTCCGAAGACTTCATGGGTTGATGGTGAGAATGGTGAACGTTATATTTATATAAAGTGATCACTTAAGCTAGCCAAAGACAGGTCTTAAGCCCTGTAATTACCCCATACTTCCATATATTTACCATTAAATATAATAAAAAATAACTTTGTCTCTATGAGATATCTGATTTTTGTTTAAATCATTATTGCTTATTTTCACAGGCAATCACCCAAATATTTATGCCTGGTAGCGGTAAAAAAAACTATTATTCCTTTTTTTTGAACAATAGTTCATAATATTATTTAATAAAAGTGCATATGGCTATCCAAAAAAACTGAACGTATTGAAATGAGAACTCGATAGAAAAATCTTCTTTAATATTATGTTGAAACAAAAATATCGATATTCCATTTAATATATAGTCCTAACGAAATTTAATAAAAAAAAAATTTGTTACCGATTGGATATATTAACAGTAAATAAGAACGAAAATTTTGCATATGTCATAGAACGAAAATCGCGATATAAAAAATATGGACTCATTATTATTTAGGGCAGGGGGCGATCTTTACAGCATTTATTTAATATTTACTTTTGAGGCAAAGTGGGCGAGCGCATTGCGCTGAATAAATGTGAACTGGACCAAAAAAAAAATTTTGGCGGAGATTATCAGGGACTATTTTAATACGGTTATTTTTTTCCCATATCGAATATTTACTATTGTACTTGAGTCACTTAGTAAAAAACATTTTTCAAAACTAAGAGGGAAGGGAAGAGGAACCAAAAAACTTTTAAAATCTTTCTTATGTAGACAATTAAATGAAATTATATACAGTGTCTTATTAGAGTGCATTTTTAAATCACTATGTCATAATGTATAGGATCTCGCATTTGTATCTGTCCATTGTTATTCGCTGTCACGTATTTCTCGCAGAGTTTGATAGTTTCGTGATTCTAACGGGTCAGAGAGCGGCCTTTCAACCTCTGGTTAATTGTGTGGCCTGCCCAATTTTTAAAATACTTTGTATTAAATAATTTGTCATAAGATTTATTGACTTATTTGCAACAAATTAGTGTTTATTTTCTAAAATATGTAAATCCACTTTTCTACCTAAAATTAGTATTTCTGCACCTTAAATGGAGATTCAAGAAGAAGAAAAGCGGGACACCGTGTAAAATACTTGTAGATAATGAATATTTGGAACGAGTAGATGAGTTTGTGTATTTGGGAAGTATGTTTGATAGAACCGGAAAGGCTGATAAGATATCGAAAGGAGGGTGACTGCAGGGATTCAAACCGTCAACTGTGCAAGACTAGCGGTGCACAGCATAATCCTGGTATCGACACTTATGTATGGAAGTAAGGCCTGGAGCTGGTAGAAGAGGAACAAAAGTAGACTGAATACAGTGGAAATGAGATCACATATTTCAGTGATGGCAAACCTATGACACGCGTGTCAAAGATGACACACCACAGCGTTTTGGGCGACCCGCCAGCGTTCACTAATATCAGAGTTATCAAAGAACACGTGTCTCGCCACCAGACGTCTACCCGACAACAACGTTCGAATTGATCACTACGTACATATTACATCTGTATCTCTTTTGGGTCTCACTTTGTGAAAAAAACAATTAATTGGAATAAGCAATTAATTAATTGACATTAAATCAAATACTATGGGTTCTATATTTTTTCTTACTTACTTACTTACCATCACGCTCTTTCCCCGCAGGGGTAGGCAGAGAGGATAGAGCGCAATACTCCTCTGTCCTGACACACGATTCTCGCTTCATCCACATTCATACATCTTCTCATACAAGCTCGACGATTGTTGAGGCTTCTAACAGGATTATCCTCCAGTAACTGGTTTACCTGGTCATGGTCATTTACCTTCTGCGGACGTCCTTTACTTCTGCTGCCATCAATAGTAGCATCATATATATTTCTTACCATTCTCTCCTCATACATCCGTTTCATCTGACCAAACCATTTAAGTGATAATTTGCCCATTTATTGATAATTAGTCATTTATACATTTTTAATTTAAATTTAACTGGAAAAAATATGACATAGTTACACAAGGAAGGAAGAAAGAAAGACGACGCATGGCGGGATGATTGCATGAAGAAACTTGTTGAAAAAAAAATGCGTGGCTGTATCTTTTGACAGTAAATGGGAAGCAAAGATCTGTATAATGCTTGTATGAAAAAAGTCAAAGCTGGTGGGAAAGAAAGGAAAGAGCGGCTGAAAAGAGAGGTAGGGATGAAAATGACCAAGAATTTCCAGGATAATATAAAATTCTTCTAGAAATAAAGGGTGCCCGCGGTAACCAGGTAAACCAGATACTGGAGCCTGTTAGAAGCCGCAATAATCGGCGAGCTTGTATGAATGTGGATGACGCGAGAATTGTGTGTCGGGACAAAATAATGTGGCTATCCTCTCTGGCTACCCCCGCGGTCAAACAACGTGACGGTAAGTTAGTTAATTACTTTGCACCTTAAATCCTTTCACACGGATGTGCTCAATGCTAAAAAAAGTGAATTTTCAAAATTACCTGATTTTAATCTAATACAGTGATATTAGTATTCAGAAGTCTTGTGATGTTATAGACCTTTTCAATTCTAAAGTCTAGAGAATTATCCAAATATCCGGAAAATTTCGCAGACATTTACGGTAAGCCGTAAGTATTTCCATCAAAGAAGTCAGAATGCTTCTCACGCTACACAAAGATTCATGATCATCACTTGCAAACATTCCAGTTTAGGAGCTCTTCGATCGTCGTAAAATTACTGAACAGCTGCCCAATTTATGTTAAACCTTCACCTGTTGTATTATAGTACGCACTCTTTGTTTAATGTCATTAACATTTCACGATGGCCGAAGGCCTTACCTTTTTTTATCGCAATCAATAAATGTAATTAAATTTATATAAAACTGGCCATAAATCTCAGCATCTGGCATGATAGGAGGTTATTACATTAATATAATCGGAAATTTTGTAGGGACTCTTTTGAATATACAAATTAACCATATACTTGTTAATCGATTTTTTATACTTCAACTAAACGACCAACACTCTTCTGTTCTTATAAACCACTGTTGCTTCATTTATTTTTATACAATTTCTCCTGCGCGCTCATAGGGTTTTGAATCTTCTATCTGGTTGTTTTCTAATATCCGGTTTACCTAATCACTCCAGGTCTTTTGCGAACACCCTCTACTCCCATTGTTTTTAAAACTTGTCTCATATATTTTCTCTACTGCCCTCTCTTTGCTAACACATTTCACACGACCAAACCATCTTTCTGACCTTTACTAAATTCTCCCAACTGTATTGTAAACAGATCTGTATTCTCTCTTAATTTATTCATACTTCTCTTTATTTATAGGTTTTTCGTACAAACTCAACGACCGCTTTACTATAACATATACTTCTTTAATCTATAATACTTATTTTGTATACTCCACGGGCTTTTATACTTATATTATTTCCTTAAGTTCTAAATTTACATGTTTGTATTTTATTTCGAAATTATTTTCTGTTTTAATTAATTTGTTTGAATTATTTATATTGTGCATTTTTAAGATTATGAGTAATTATTACTTCATGAACTAGCATCTACACATAATAAATGGTCCAGTGAGCTGGTGCAACTGTGTACGGCAATTTATGCATAAATAAATAAATAATATTAACAAAAATTATCAGCGAGCGAGATTTGTGGCGACAATACGCTTTAAACATTAATATTTTTTAGTGAGGTTAGCTATTTTATCAATTAACATTTAAACTGACGTTCTATATTTCACACAATCTTCAATACACCAAAATTCGTTACAAAATATTTTTTTCTAATTGATTTTAACGTCATTAAAGTACTGTATTGCTATATCGTAAGTATACGTATTCGAAGTACAAATCCTACTACTTTTCTTTTTATATTTCATTTGAATGTTGGGCGGAGTTTGAAAATCTTCAGTGTTCTTTATTTTCTAGTAGATTTTATCGATTTAGTCAAAACGGAAAATATTCATTACGACAAGTTTTAGAATTGAATAATTCAATTCTAAGAAACTAATCAACATACGCCTAACTAACGAACGAGCGTCACACTATTTTTGTCTTGACAGACAACTCTCTCCTCATCCACATTCGTACATTTCCTCGTGCAGGTACCTCGATTGTTGATCGATCGTCTACCAGAATCGACCTGATTGTGCCAAGTCTTCTGCATACGTCTTCTATTTCTGGCCCCCAAAACACTCGCGTCTTATGTCGTTCTACATGACCAAACATATGTGACCCTATTTCTAACAATTCAATTCTGCGAAATCAATTTCAGTATTTTAAACACAGGATAAATCTTTAAGTGTTTGTTTTCCTTTAAAGTAATCTATTAATATGTAATAATACTTTACTATATTACTATAATAACTTTATTATAATAGATTTACTACAAATTTTAAAATATTTCATTTAATTGGGAGAGTACTTATTGTACAATATCAATAATACTATTAAATTCATTGTAGGCATTTTTAATGATATTTTTGTGTCATATATCAAGTGTGGGTGGTCCAAATGTTCCAGAAATTAAATAAATAGTTGTTTGACCATTTTTTTTAAATTCACATATTTTTTGTTAGTAGTTCAGAATAATTATTATTTTAATTTTATTGCTTTAGATTTTTCCGTAGCTGCCATATTTGTTATACGGGGCGTTACATATTTTGCAATGTAAAAAGTTTGCAGAAACTGAAATATCTCAGCACCTATTTGACCTATCAACATGAGGTTAAAGACAATTTATTAATAAATAAACGGGCATATATTGCGTTACCAGAATTTTACCTACACGCATTCCCACAGGATAAAATTTCAGCCTAACAATGGTCAAGCAACCAGTGCTGGACCATTTCATATGGAATGACCCTACATATGGGGTTGAAACAGTCGTAGCGGGGTGGAGTAAATCATTGAAACAAATTAAATATGGTCATTAAAATTATTTATTTTCATAAGATGAAAAGGGTTATCATCTGGTTAGGCCCTAATGATGCAGAGCATAGACTGGGGCGGAGTGGATCAGAGGAGATCCGTGGTGGACCACTGAGTTGCTGTGTGACACGGCGTGGGGAACGGAGTGCAGCAGGGGGGCAGAGTGCACGAGAGGGGCAGAGTGCAGCAGGGGGGCAGAGTGCAGCAGGGGGGCGGAGTGCACCAGTGGGGCGGAGTGCAGCAGAGGGGCGGAGTGCAGCAGAGGAGCAGAGTGCAGCAGGGGAGCAGAGTGCAGCAGAGGGGCGGAGTGCACCAAAGGGGCGGAGTGCACCAGGGGTGCTCCGTGGTTGACTACGGAGCTGCTGTGTGACACGGAGTGGTGAGCAGGCAGAACCAGAGGAGCGGAGTGGACACCGACGTATCCGGGAGCGGCGGCGGCGCAGGCCACGAGGGCGGACAGAACCAGCTGTAACACAAGACAGACAATCAAAATAATGCCCTTAGATGTGCTATTATTCGTTATATACTTGTCATCCTAAAGTAGGGTGTGTCATTTCAAGATGTTGGTTTTTGTAACATGTTGGTAATAATTTTATTTATTAATTTATAACTAATTTTTATGTTTGTAAATAGTATCGTAATACAGTGGATAACGTTTAACATGAAAAATAATTTCATGCATTTTTTTTCTTTTCATAGAACATAAACGCATAACATGAAAAGATCTTGCATTTTTTATGTAAATAGTACACCACAGACGCCATACTGTCATCAAATTGATTGCTGTTTATAACATAATGACTAAACGTTCTATTGATAATAAGCCAGGGTGCCGCTTGCCGCACTGGTGTATGCTTCAATTTTAATCATTACCAGAATTATCTGTCGGACACGAATTTCTGTTTATGACTTTACGACTTATTGACTATAAAGATATCTTTCATTTTTTTAACATGAAAATATATTTCCAACGTATATTATGTCACTCGCATTTTTTATTCACCTTATATATAATCATTTAGGTTTAATTAGTTATCTCAAAATCAAAAAGGTTGCATTAAGCTCGAATATTAATAGGTAGTCTAGAAAAATTAATAACAACAATTGGCTTAGAATTTTGCATGTAACCACTAATGATAACATTTTTTTTAAATAACGTCCAAATCACTTCATTAAATAACCATTCAATGTAAAATATTTTGAATACTCACAAACTTGAACATTTTGGAAGGTTTGTTTTGGATGCTATTGAACTGTTGTATAAACTGCTGCTGAGCGACTGATAATTGCTACTGGGAGTATTGGCTTTTATACTAATCAAATCCTTTGCATAAAGGAAGTAATTCAATCGCCAGCCTTTCTTTCCCCAGCCGCAGATATTTAATTCTGCCCCACCGACCTCAATGCCAATCGAAATGCTCGGCCCACGATCCAAACAGTTCCCGGTAAAATAATCGAGCGACGGACAATGTTAACAGTCTAAATAACCAGCACAAATGATTCCCGACACTTAATTCTATCCGTTTTTACTTAATGGCTAAAATATACCTTAATTTTTTTGACTACTCCTTACAAAACAGTCACATCTAATATCATTATAATTTGTGCAAACTAAATTTGGGCAAGCAGAAAAAATATGATTGTATTGCCTCTGACAGGTGCGTCGCTTCGTACAAAAGACTGGTTAGTTTTACAACAAGTCGTTATTTTGTCTTCTTGTTTTCATGATAAAAAGCTTTTCGCGGAAGTTTTGTCAAAATCTTTTAACATCAATAGCGATGTGATTGAAAATCCTATAGATACTTTTTGCTTTTGAAACACCATCAAGGAAATACTTAGTTATATAATATAATACTCATTTATTTTACAGAGGTAAACTTATAAATATTATTCTACGCATTTCTTATAAGAAAAATATTTTTTACTAGTGTTTAAAATCTGCCTAGGAATCGTTTAACAAAATTGTTTACAGAGTTAAATTCTTTATAAATATGTATATTCATTAAAATTATACCTTAATGCTTCTTCCATTATGATCTTTTTGTTGATAGGAACATCGTATTTAACTTCAGCCATAGCCTAGATATATTTAGAATAATAGATTGATGTTTTAATTTTTAAAAAAGATCGTTACGAACGGAAGGATATTTAAAAAAAAATACATAGTCACGTAAGTAGGTTATTATTGAATATATTATTATTGAAGATTACCCACCTATGTATTTCAGAAATATCAGTGTTTTTAAATTCTATTTTTCAATTATTGTATATAGGAAACATAAGAATTGAATTTTGACACGAACAAAAAATAATATTTTACAATGTAAATCACATTAAAATATTGATCAAATTTGAAGAGAATTAGTACACTTAACAAAACAATTTGAATCGCACTTGTATAATTTAATCAATTAAGTTATTTCATATATATGTATAATATTATGTTAAAGGTTTGTAAAATATAGGCACAAGAATGCGAAATATATATTTTTATTAGTATAATATTAATTTTAAGTATATTTATATTTGATTTTATTTTTCGAAGCGACCTTTCTTTCATCTAGTTATTTTAGTAAATAATTATAATTATATTATAATAATTTAATTTAATTAAAAATCTAAAATTTTTGAATATTATAATTAAAATTTGGGAATTGAAGAAATAATACACAATAATAAAAATTAATTTATTTTAAGAAATAAATAAAGGCAATTTTAGTAGCCTATACGTAATAGTCTGAAAATTCACTTAAATATAAATAATACAAGCAAGCATTTTTTGTACGATAATAAAAAAAAAATTACTCCGATTTGGCTCTAAGCAGTCGAAATATAACACTTAATATAATAATAACATTATTTTATACACTCAGCTATATAATTTACATAGTAAATCTGATATAATATATTCACATACAGTATAGGTTTGTATTGATCGATTTTAGTTTTACATAAAAATGGAAATATGAAAACAATTGTAGTAATTTCGAATCATCTGAAATTAAATTTAAAGAAATGTGTCATTTTTAAATTTCTAAAAATTTAACATAACACATAATTATTGTGTGAAATGAGTTGAAACAAATATGTAAAACTTCATATTTTTTATTAAGAATAATTAACATATTATTATTGTGATGTTGCAGTATTTTTAGAACATAGTTTTTTGGTATTTTAATACAAATTAAATATATCAATTAGAAATTTATCGAAAGAATATTTTTGTTGCTGCCGGGTTTCAAACCTGGATATTTGCCTATCAGGGGAAACACACCACGCCAACAGAATAAGTTGACGACAAATTTTCAAACTTACATGTTGCAGCTCTTTCAAAATTATACGGTAATATTATTAAGAAAACGCTAACAAAAAGATAACAAAAAATATTAACTTTTCATTATATGTTTAGTAGATTAGTTAATGTTCCCTTATCCATAAATAATATCAACATTAAATGAATTAAATACTATCAAATAAATTGTAATTAATAATGGTTATATAATATGAAATTAATAGATAACTTGTTAAATAAAAAGTGTAAGAAAAAGTTCATATGTTTACTCGCCAATAATTGCCCAAATTCTATACAACCAGCGTTCTACATTAAAAACAAATTAAAGAATTATATATTAAATAACAATGATATTTTAAAGAAATCGGGGGTCCATAAGCAATCATTTTTATATAGGTAAAACTTGCAGAATGTTTAAATATTAGAATTAAGAAGCACATAAGATGTTTAAATAGCAACGACTATTCTGAATTTGCCAATCACTTTTGGAAACAAACTATTCTGAAATTGTACATACAGAGGCTTGCAGTTAATTAGAAATTTAAGAAGTAAAAAAAAAGTGATTTGGTTAATTAAGAAAGGATCACTTGGGTGGTTTGGCCATATGAAACGGATGAATGAGGAGAGAATGGTAAAAAAGATATATGACGCAAGTATTGATGGCACCAGAAATAGAAAACGTCCGCGAAAGACTTGGCATGACCAGGTAAACCAGATAATGGAAGATGGTTCTGTTAGAAGCCTCAACAATCGGCGATCTTGTATGAGTAGATGTATGAATGTGAATGAGGCGAGAATTGTGTGTCAGAGAAGTGTAGCGCTCTATCCTCTTTGCCTACCCCCGCGGAGAAATGGCGTGATGGTAAGTAAGTAAGAAAAAGTGCTAATAAGTTAGTTAATTAGTTAAGTAATAGCAAATTCAACATTACAAATAACCAAATCCTTTTTACAAAGAGCCAACTATTAAATTTGTTTTCACAGTAGTTTCTAATTAGTTACCCATCTTCTCCCTTCTCTCTCAACACTTATATTTACAGTTTTATTTACGTCTATTGTATCCTGAAAATGGGATCATTGGTCCCGAAACATGTTGATTTATTAATAAACAGTAGTAAAAACAGAGTTATTATTAATATAAAATGTTGTCACAAAGTAACTTTGCAATTATTGTAGAAATATACATGTTCTTTCGTTATTTCAATTGGTGAATTAAAATCAATAAAACTGGGAAACGACGTAGGTACTTCATTTTTAAGTACAGAAAAATATATTAATCTGGTTAGTCGCTGTGTGTGTTTAGAAATTAAATTATATTGGATTATGTCTAGAGTAAGAACTCTTTTGTTGTTTTCCTGTTTGTATGGTAATGAAATTTATCTGGATATGTCTGGTAGCTACCAGACGACAATAAAAAGAAAAGAGCAGAAGAAAACTACCCCCGTTAATAGATTAAGAAAAAATATTTAATCCAATATTATGGATCTACACGACAAATACGGTACCAAAATAAATTACTTACACGTGAGTTGATATGAGAGTTTACATATTACGGTGTACATAACATTACGCCGCATACCACAGGGGTAGGTGGAGATGACTGGGATCCACTCGTGTATTATTACACCAATATTTTATATAATAATTTACCAAGGAAGGTTGTATAGCACCACTTAGGGAAAATTCATCTCAAGGGCGTTTACGTTTATTGTATACTTATGTCTAGTACCTTACCTATATTATTATTCCCACACGGGAGTCGCGATATTATATAATATATTCAATAATAATATCAGATTGTCGCATATATCTTTAATATAAGCACAAATTGGATCTTTCTGAAAACTACAGGCATTTTTAGATTTTTTTACATATATCAGTTCTTTTTTAAATTTGCTAATTATAATTATTCTATATTCGGTTTTATTAGTTCCAACTCGGACACAATGCGTTTATTGGCAATATTTGCGGTGTATTGGGTCAATAAAATAAATAAATTAGTAATAATAATAATAAGTTAATAATCAATCAAAAACATATGTTATAGTTTTTTTTTAACAGAATCTATTATTAAAAAATAATAATTATTTAAAAAATAAATTTAGTACCTGACTCAAATTGTTACTTGATACAAAATTACTAGAATAATTTTTAAGAAAAAAATTTAGAATGGAACTTGTAGTTAAATTTAGTTGGTTGTTTGTAATTTTTTGATTAGTTTTACACGCTTTATTTAACTCTAAATTATTTCATTTATGACCAACATCGTTTACATGCAAAATTGACAATTCCAATTTTTTATCGAAACCATGACCATTTTCTATCAAATGATTAGGAAATTCTGAAAACCCACTATTGTTCAAACATCTCAAATGCTTCTTTAATCTTATACAAAATTTTGACCCGCTTTACCAATATAAAATGCAGCACAATCAAGTTTATAGGCACCAAAATTGTTAAATTTATCATCTTTGTCTTTAGAATTTATGAGTAAATTTCCTATATTATTATTTATATAAAATGCCGGTCTAATGTTTCATGGTAGGTGTTTAGATATTTGATTCGAAATTTTTTTTATACATAAAATCCTACGCCAATAATCATTATGTTTTATCTGTGGTTTATATAAAAATTAACTATTATATATATTTATTTTTTTACAAAATAGTGCCTATTAAACCTGTATTATACCCGTTATGAACTTTTTTTTTTTAAATTGTATTCAGTTTAATATTGAAATTAGATATTGACATAGAAATATTAACTAAACGATGTCATTTTAACCACAAAATTAAAATTTCCATTTAAAAAAAAAATTAAAAAGAAAATTAAAATAAAAAGAAATTTGGATAGAAGATTTTCTTGGGGGTGATACGCCTTATTGAAGATATTAGAACTGTATGCTATCATTAAAGAAATGGACCCAAAGTTAATGAAACGAATGTTGCACAAAGACTCAAAATATACCCAAAAACTGCCCTGAGACATTTAAAATAAATAGAAATAATATATAATTTAGGCTTAAACGCTACAGTAATGAGCTCCTTGTATCTTATAACCAGATAAGCGTCTCGAGGTTTATTAAAAATTGATGATGATAGGGATGTTGATAGTGATAATGATAGTGGTCACTATAGTGATGATGCTATTACTTAAATACTGCTGACACGACTACCTTTGTAAAATACTGAATAAACTTCAAAAATGTATTTAGTTTTCAAAGTTTTCTTAAGACGCATATCATCGTTTAAACTTATTCTTAACATCTCAGTTCCATCGTAACTTAACAATTTTATTAATGCGTGTTTCATTATAAGATAAAAATTATTCACGTACCCGAAAGTTTATCAAAATTATGTTTAATTATTCACGAAAAATCTCCAGTGTCATAAGAATTCAGTTCGTCAAAGTAAAGTTATTTTTTCCCACTAAAAACGGCAGTATATTTTACCTTGGTTTTACACACCTATATTTTTTCGACGTAAAGATTTAAATTTTCATTTCAAAGTTATTTTTTCTGAAAATTAATTTGTTTTGAATAACATGTTATTTTTTTATGTATGACTTTCAACAACAAAAAAGTTCCTTGTTTTGTCGTGCAGTGGGGTCAAGTCTCTCGAGTCATGGACCAAGATGAGGCAATACGGAGCACAATTAACTCAGATCTAACTACACACACACACACACACACACATTCAAGGCTATTAATTCTGTGCCCTCCCCACTTCTGACACCAGACACCTTAGCCGATGGCAGTGGCGCCACTTAACACTGCACTCGTGGCAATAAAGTATCAATACAATTTATACACGTAATCGTACTTTAAATAATTAGATAATAACATTTAAGATGCCTAAGTAATTCTGAATTTGCTACCACCTTTCAGAAAAACGTGACACTTTTATGAAAGAAAACGGCAACATTAAGGTTTTAGATTAGATAATTTCTAATGAATTACAAAGGCTGGAGTGGCTCGCTCGAGATGTCGATGAAAGGACGGTCTGCGGAGAAGTGGTCGGATAGCTTCGTGGACTCGTCCGTCATGATGTATTTCATCTGCTGATTGGTCAGTTTGGTTTCGGCCCTATATGGCTATTAGGTGAGTCCCTACACGGCCACGTCTGTGGGGCGCATGCAGAATCACCACACAATCGTTAGTGTGAAATCGAGGAGAGAAGATATATTGATGCCTTTGAAATGTGTAACTGAAGACACCTACTACGTTATCAACTATTTGCCTAAGATGAATCCTTCAATTTTTTGGACATCCTGTGAGAAAAAATAACAGCTTAAAGAAGTTTGTTGTAGTGGTTTATCAAAGAACAGAGAAAAAGAGTAAGGTCTCCGCCCGTTGGGTTGACTAAGTGGATAAAGCAACCGCCATTCA
The DNA here is from genome assembly GCA_031772225.1 of Eubasilissa splendida. Taxonomy (NCBI): domain Eukaryota; kingdom Metazoa; phylum Arthropoda; class Insecta; order Trichoptera; family Phryganeidae; genus Eubasilissa; species Eubasilissa splendida. Next base: position 8,077,541 of record CM062857.1, on the reverse strand, counting down.
AAATAGGAGGAGTATGGTAAAGAAGGCGGAGATTTATAAAAACCACGATTTTCAGTCATGTTATGATGATACTAATTTAAGTTGGTTTATTTTTCCGTGAAATATTCCACATTTTTCATGCCAGTGTGGATGAATACAAGAAACCTACAAACGTATGGGCCCAAACAGGTATTGACGCCACTGTTATTACTACATCAGGCTGTGTCGGTGTCGGTGTGCGTGCGCTTTATCTCAACGACAATCGCGGCCCGAGCTCTGAAGCCTGAGAATAGGCAACAGTCCTTGGTGCAGAAAGGTACTTCAGAATATTTCAGTTCACTTTGTTGCCTTAAAGAATCACCATCGTGATCGCCATCATAAAATTATTATTATCATTTTATTTTAAGTACTATTAAAAAAATATTATTTTTAACTTGTTATTTAGATAGCAGGCATTTTCTTGTATTGTAACATATTTATAATGCAATTAAATTAAATTAATTTATCAAATTTGAATAATTAACAATAATATATACAAAACGTAACCTATTATGTAAACTATATTAATTATTTTGTAATAAGCCCTGACTTTTTTTAGGTGATTTCCAAATTTTCAGTTTTATTCGAAATTCTAGTATTTAAATTCTTCAGTAATTAACAAAAAAATATTAAAAAGAGCCATCCCTGTAATAGTAATAAAGAAAAATAAAATAAATAGTGAATGGTTGCAATCAACTAAACAGTGTAGCGATAAAAATAAAGAAAATCTGTGAAGATAGGAAAAATGTGATAAAATATATTATATGTATGTATCGATATTAAAAATAAATATTGAATTAAAAATTACAATGGGACGACTCGTAAGTCTTTGTATTATTAAAATAAAAAATATGCAAAATGCACTGTTTTTTGAAAACTAACGCGTACTTAGTTATTTTGATAATTTGCAGTGATAATCGTGCTGGCAGTGGTTATTTTAATACATTTATTTCACCCCTTAATTGAAAATGACACAGGAAATAGTAGTTTTTTTTGCATTTTGCACATATATTGAAAAAAAAAAACGGAGAGGCACTCTCATAAATAGTCAGTTAAGAGCGAACGTGACTCACTGACATTTTTGCCAAATTGAGTTTTTAATTACTATGTGTGCTTTTCAACGTTTTCAATATCATTGGAAAAATTGAAAATGATATTTTGAATACGTTCAATTTTCTATTAATACTTTATCATTTTGGATAAAAACAAAAAAGTATAGTTGAATCATTAGAATAGTGGCCAAAGAGCCAAAAAATATATAATGACGATGTATTTAATCAAAATTAAAGTAAGCAGAAAAAACTAATTTTGTTTCATCTCAGAATGATGAAATTACAGTTTTTGTTATTAACCGACGATGTATTGTTTACACACACAGTAAAAAATAGTGCGTACACATTTATATAATGTAGTTAAATACGCAAGCACAATTGCGGTAAGAGATTGTGCGACCTTTGAATAATTTCCTATGAACTAATATGATAATTATGGCTTTGTATCGAAATATTAAATTAAAGAATTAAGAATTATTCTGTATAAATATTGACATATCGTAATAACTAATTCCCCTTAAGTACTACATATGTACGTACCGAAACATGTTGTATTTAGAGAGGAAGATCATTTATATTGTATACATAATTATAATACATGATGTCCCAAAAGTGTTTTTTATAATAAAAATTCTGTAAAAAAAAAAATATTTTGCATTTAAGTTCAGTCTTTAAGAATTTATTTCGTAAAAATTATGTTTTCTAAATGTGATCAGTTATTTTGTTGGTAATTTTCTAAGTGGGAGGCAAAATTTCTGAGAACTGGTCGGCGCGTATTCTCCGAGATCGCTGCCATTTCTTCACGAATATTTTCTTTTAATTGATCCAGAAAGGGAGGATTGTCAATGTATATCTTTGATTTAAGGTAGCTCCATAGAAAAAAGTCAATTGGTGTCATGTCGAGGCTACGTGGAGGACATCACGCTCCATAGCGACTGAATTCCTAAGGACGCGGCTAGTGATCTCTCACGCTTGTTGCGTTGGTGCAAAATAATTTTGGGACTCCAGTAATAAGTAAACGGTAATTTGTAATAAAGCATTTTGACGAAAAGTCTGATCATAAATTTTTTTTAATAAAAATGAATTGATAATTCTGGCGTTTACTCAAAGGTATTTGAGATTCTGTAAAAATAAGGTAGATGTCTCTTTCAAATAATGGAACGATTAAATGTATTAATATCAAAAAGGTAACATATAGGTTCGAAAATTGTCGCTAAAAATATTGTCGCTGTAGCATAGTTGGATAATGCACCTTCCCCGATTAGGAAAGAGATCCAGGTTCGAACCCCGATGGCGCAACAAGAATATTTTTCGATAAAATTGATTTTATATGTATATCTTTCTAATTAATATATTTAATTCATATATTAAAAAAATCGTTGTAAAGAATAGTATTTGTTACTAGAAGTTAGTAGAAGAAGAAAATAATAGTAAATTTTAAGAAAAACAAAAAGTAGGTAACGCGTGTAAGGATAAGGAACCTTACGGTCAGAGTAAAAATAAAACAAGTCAGGGGAAAAGGTAAACACATATTATTAAAACAACATAATTACACCCACTTAAGTTCTCAACATTGAGTTCTTTCCCCAACAACATCGATAATAAACCCACCAGACAATAACAAACAAACAAACAATACGCAGTGAATATTTATTACAATATATTGTGTCTAATGTGCTCATTGGTTTAGCGGTAAGATACTCGTCTAGTGGCAAAGTAATGGAGATTTGAGCTTCGTCTCGGGAGACCACTGACATCAATACTTACACGCCAGCATCGGCGATATTAATTTGATTAATTTATTTTATGCTATACAGAATATTAACATTTTAATGATTCAATAGAGGTTCCAATAAATGAGCTACATTACAAATGCGGTCAATAAACCTCTTTAAAATTCTCATCATATGCGTGTACTGTAATGTGAATACCCACCGTAGTCTAAAGATATTACAGTTGACATGAATTGTGCATTGACTATGAAATATAATACACAAGAACACACAATTACTAGATTTTCACCTACAAAGGCACTGTTATTAAACAAATAATAGATATCTTATAGAGACGAAGGACTTTTATATAATATTTCATGGAAAAATATGGAAGTAAGGATAATTACAGGGCTTACGACCTATCTTCGGCTGGCTTAAGTGATCACTTTACACAATCTAACGTTCACCATTCCACCCAATCAACCTCCATATCTATCAAATTTTTGGAAGTTGTACATATGTTAATATAAGCTATAATATAAGGCGTATTCTAGTATAATGTATTAAAAATATTTTACAGATAAATAATATTGCTTTAAATAATTTCAAAAAATAATTAGATGTTGTTTCAGAGAAATAAATATCAAATTTAGTCCGTAAATGGCGATAGTGTAGTGGTATTCGAAGTGTTTCCACATATATACAACTTTCAAAAATTTGATGGATATGGAGTTTGTTTGGGTGGAATGGTGAACATTACATTGTGTAAGGTGATCACTTAAGCCAGCCGAAAACAGGTCGTAAGTCCTGTAATTACCCATACTTCCATATTTTTCCAATAAATATAATAAAAAATAGCTTCGTCTCTATGAGATATCTATTATGTGTTTAAATATAATATACATAAAATGAAATATTAAATTATATATCTGAAATATGTGTATTACAAAATACATAAAAACATAATTTATTAAAAAATAAGATGTGTTTTTAAAAATGTAAAATACTTAATTCATGTTATAAAAAATGTCAAATAAATAAAATAAAAAAATATAGAGATCAGAGATGGGTCATGCAATGAAAAACGCAACATCGTTTATAACGTAATTTAAAAAAATTATCTGAAAAGACAAGTTCTCTATCTATCTGTGAAATGTCTTATAATAATATGCTGTTTCCGTGATAATGTTACGTGAAATGTACAAGAAACCAACGTTCAGAGAGAATACAGAGAAGAATTTTCTATCTACAGATAACAATGAATCGCATGTGAACTATTGTACAAAACGTAGCTAAAATTTACAAACGGCTCTGTGTTCAAATAGGTTGATACCGTATCCTGTGGAAGTAGTAAGTAGAGGATAACAAATGCTACAAATTTGTAGCATTACGTACGTGCTTATTTTCCACCGTATTTATTCACTTTCTGATTTAGTTACAAAGAACAAGTGTAGTTTCTGCTACATCTATTCATACGTTTGTCGGTGGTTTTGACTGTTAAAATTTCATACTTACCATTAAGTTTTTTCCCCCAGGAGTTGGTAGAAAGGTTAGATAGTCAAAACGTCACAGCTATAGCATCGGCCACTTTCATACGTATGTTCGTGTATGCTTGCCGATTAAGACATGATTACCATCTACTATTTGGTTTAACTGATCATATCAGGTTATTCGGTAAGTATTTCTAGTACCATTCTTTCTTTCACGCATTCTCTCCACACGACTAAACCATTTTAGTGACTTACGCTATAATAAGCTTTGCATTTAAGCAAAATTTATTCATTGTTTACTCTATCTAAAATGTATTTGACATGCATATTAATAGTTACTATACCTCATTTTCACTGCATGTAGTATACAGTGACCGCAGTACGTGTAGATGGTAATAGATCATTCAAGTCGTCATCCGCTAATATTCCCCGGTCAAGACTGCTCTCATTGAGAGTAATTGAAGATGAAGAAGTCTACTCTAATTATATATTCACTGCATTTAATCTACTTAGATTATAATACAAATTAATTGAATCAATTACAAAGATAAACCTACAGAAAAAAATCTATCTATCGATAAAATATTTAATTGCTAGTATCATATAGATTTTTTTTATTCATTTAATTTGTATTAAAATACCACATATTTATGTTTAGAAAATGCAACTTCACAACAAAAATGTGTTCTTGTCTTGTAACTTTTTTTTTCTTACAAAGAGAGTTGCGTACACAGAATACGTGTCACATCAATATTCTTACTATTTTCAAACTAAGCTAAACGTTCGTGTTATGAAAATAGCACAAGGCCTCCTGGAACGAGGCTCAAACCCCCCGAATACCAGATCACTAGGCGAGTATCATAACCACTAGATCACATGAATGTTGACTTCCAAATAATCGTCACTTTCCTTATATATCCTTTCATATTATATCTCTAAACTCTGAAACGCATTTACTATTCGCCATTAATACTGCATAATATTAATATATAATACATAAATTTCATTCAAAATTTGGTGAGAGTTTTTCTGCTATTCATATCTGACTTATAATTATTCCAATAACCTCTATGTTATATAATATGCTAGATTAATATTTGGAAACTTTTTTAAACATTCCAAAAATATTAAATTATTTTCTGCATGTCATAAATTCAACACACACATATATAGCCAATTTAAAAAAAAAACGCCGAATTTAAATTATATTTATTTATTATTAAAATATTTTATTAATAAATTATGTTATTTCTGATACATGGTAACCTCGGTACAGTACAGTAACCTCAATTCAATATCAAAACAAATCGTAAGTAGGACTTGGAGTAATTTGCTTCCGGACTACCACAGGTGTGGCCGTAGTATCTAAAGTGCTTATGGTAGGTGCTGTGAGGAGGAAAGTGAACGTTACTTACAGTACTATTTTATTCCACATAATAAATATTACAAAAATAAACATATAAAGATATTAAATAAAAATTAAATTAATCAATTAGAAAGATATACAGAAAAAAATCTAGCTATCGAAAAAATATTTAGTTGCTATCGGGATTTGAACCTGGACCTCTTCCTAATCCCCGTAACAACTTAATATTTTTTCTTTTTTTAGGAAAACACATTCTTATTGTGAAGTTGTAATTATTTAGAACATAGGTCTGTGATATTTTAAATATGAATTAAATATATTAATTAGAAAGATATACATATAAAATCAATTTTATCGAAAAATATTGTTGTTGCGCACAGGGATTCGGCTCTGTCAAATAATGGAACGATTAAATGTATTAATATCAAAAAGGTAACATATAGGTTTGAAAATTGTCGCTAAAAATATTGTGGCTGTAGCATAGTTGGATAATGCACCTTCCCCGGTTAGGAAAGAGATCCAGGTTCGAATCCCGGTGGCGCAACAACAATATTTTTCGATAAAATTGATTTTATATATATATCTTTATAATTAATATATTTAATTCATATTTAATATTTTTTCGATAGATTTTTTTTCTGTGTTTTTAAATGTGTTCATCTTAATGTTTATTTAATTTTGCAGTAAAGACATTATTATCGTGAAGGTGCAGTTTTTCAGAATATGGTTTTGTGATATTTTTAATACAAATTAATAAAATCAACTTTTTAGTTAATTAATTTAATTTGTATTAAATTTATATTTAACTATTTTACCAAGGCTATTTCAGCACTTAGCAGCAATGGCAAATTGCTAACTATCGAATATGCGTGTATTATATATACCGTATTGTAAATCGTCTATCGTTACTTTAAGATTTTCATTGATAAATCCGTGTCGTGTGGTAATAAACACATTTTAATCAGCAGTTGACAAACGCATTATAATTTTTATCCGCCGAGTAACCCTAAACAGCACTTCCCCAGAGATGGTGAAACGGCCTTGTGTACTGGAAACGTCTGGTTTTTATTTTGATGAAGTACTCGTATGCAAAAAATATGACTACGGCTGGCAGTATTTTTGAATTTTATTTTTGAGTTGCCAAAGGGACCAGTCATCTTCCCAACTCGCTCATACCGTGTATGTGTAAGGCTTGTTATATAATATTAGTTTACGCATAATTACTTACCCAGCGAAATGAAATGTAAATGCTAGGTATGCTTATTATTATTATTATTGTTCAATTATCGAATGTACACGCCATAAAATCAATGTCGAAATGCATCTGAAGAGAAAGATGCACTTTTTTAAATAAAAAAATATTAATCTCTGGACGCTTTATATTAATGATGATGGAAAATTAATAATATAGTTTACATAATATATTTTTTTTTAAATAACAAAAATATAACAAAGTTAAATAAAATATTAAGGCTTTTGATTATATAATACAAATTAAATTAACCAAATAGAAAGATATACATAAATAATCTACTTATAGATTCCAACTGGGATAAACTAAATATTTTTTCCGAATATCTTTCTAGTTACTTACTTACTTACCATCACGCCGTTTCCCCGCGGGGGTAGGCAAACAGAATAGAGCGCCACACTCAATTCCTTACACTCAATTCTCGTCTCATCCACATTCATATATCTTCTCATACAAGCTCGCCTATTGTTAAGGCTTCTAACAGAACCATCATCTAGTTTACCTGGTCGTGCCAAGTCTTCCGCGGACGTTCTCTATTTCTGGTGTCATCAACATTTGCGTCATATATCTTTCTTACCATTCTTTCTTCATTCATCCTTTCCAAATGACCAAACCGCCTAAGTGATCCTTTTTTAATCTTACTCACTATACTAATATCAGCTTTACATTCTTTCCTTATTTCTTCATTCTTTATTCTGTCATAAATAGATTTGCCACATATACGCCTAAGTGATCTCATTTCCGCTGCATTCAGTTTACATTCGTTCCTCTTCGGCCAGCACCAGGCCTCACATCCATACATCAGTGTCGGTACCAGGACTCCATTGTGCACCGCTAGTCTTACCTCAGTTGACAAATTCCCGTTAGATATAATTCCATTCAAAGCGCCGTTCACTTTGTTCCCTGCAGTCAACCTCTTTTCGATATAATTCTCAGCCTTTCCGTTTTTATCAAACATACTTCTCAAATACACAAACTCATCTACTTGTTCCAAACACTTATTATCTACAAGTATTCTGAAAATGCTATATAATGACAAAAATGTTATTAAATGTCCATAAAAATAGTTATTATGTTTAGGTTATTATAATATTATAATAATAATATAACATTATAATAATCCCATAAACTTAACAAACTGTACATATTACAAACTGGTAGATGTCTCTTTACATATATTTATATTCATCTACAAGTACTTCAGAAGAATGATAAAAAAAATTATAAGATTAATTCCTAACAAAACTATATATAAACAGAAAAATGGTTTTGTTAAAAAAAGTATACATATTTATAAGATAAATATACTAAAAGTTAAATGTCAGAAATGCCACGCTAATTAATATAGGTATGTAAATATTTGTAATATGTGTAAATATTTCGGATAATAATAAGTGTATAGCACAGCACAACTATAGATTCCAGGGTCTACCTACATATTGAGGGTCATGAATAATGTATGTCAAAAGAGACAGTGGGTATGATTTAATTCAATATTATACAAAGATATTTAGAGCAAAACCGAAATCAAGAATTAATTCAGTGAATATGTAATTAATGTCCACGTCCAGACTGCTCCTTAGCACAGACACTCCTCGCTCCTCGCTAGCCGCGCGTGGCGCAAGACGACAGCCGGGCGCGAGCAATTGGTGGAAGCGATCCACACCGTGCGCGGCGGAGATGAGATACAGACATGAGACGCGAGGCTGACTACAGACACTCGGGAACTGCTGGGCTATCTGTATACAGGGAGGTCGCAGATCAAAATTATACAGAAACTTTGTATCGAACAGTTGTGAATTTTATAATTACAAGTGTCCCAAAAGATTTTTTATAACAAAAATTCTGTAATACAATAATGAATGGGTTTAATAAAAAAAATGTTTATTTTGCGTTTATGTACAGTCTCTGGAAATTCATTTCTTATAAATTATATTTTCTAAATGTGATCCGTTATTTTGCTAACAGTCTTCTAAACGGGAGCCAACATTTCTGAGAACTACCGGCACGTATTCTCTGTGATCGCTGTCATTTCTTCTCAGATATTTTCTTTTAATTGGTCCAGAGAGGGAGGATTGTTACTGTATACTTTTGATTTAAAGTAGCCCCATAGAAAAAAGTTCATTGGTGTCAGGGCAGTTTAAGTCACCTCGTCGGGATATCAATTTTCAATGGAAAATTTCACAAACAACTGATAAGGATACTCTATATAGCGACTGAATTCCCAAGGACGCGGCTAGTGATCGGCATACCCCCCGCCACTCTCCCGCTCGTTGTGTTGGTGCAGCGAATGAACCATAATAAAAAAGACTTTTGGGACATACTGTATATCAACCGCTTTTGAAAAGAATATTTTTCTTCATCAGGGTGATAAAGAACTATTCGACGACTATTTTTTTTTTAAGTTTAAAATGTGGCACTCTTTATGATAATAATTAAAAGGTTTTTGGTTTTTTGTCTCGTCTCAGTTTTGGTTATTTTGAAATAAATGTGTATTTATTCAATGATAACATGACAACAAAATATATATAACTTAAAGGTTGATATTTTTCTAATTGGCGGTAGAGTACATTGAGTACACATAAAGTGATATCGGAGTCTCCTGGTCATGATCGAGGAAAATACATTTAAATTTTTTCCGAAGTTGCATCGTGAGACCTTCTACAATGGGTAGTTTTTCTATCGCAATCTGCCCGAAATCATCAAAATTATATCATTAACAATGATTCAAAATTTTAAAAATGAAGGATTAGAGAATTTGCCAAACTTATCAAATACGCCGGTAAATTGAGTTGTAATACAGTTGCCAATCACTTACGATGACGTCAGCAATTATTGAATTAATTATTGTTAATCGGTTCATGTCGGTAATAATAGTAATTGTTTGAAAGTTTAGGGCAACAGTTAATTAATTGCTTGTTTACCATCAGTTAGTTTGAGCACCTTCAGATACGAGCAGTTAACAAAACTAACCTTCGCTTGTAAACATGAGCGTACCTTGAAAATTGTGCAATTAAGATTAATTACGAAACGTCATCGAAACATGTGACGCGTCTTGTTTACGAGTTTGAATGTATGAAAAATATATTATATTTTTGTTATATTTTATATACTGACGTCAGTATTCCAAGTTAAAGTTAAAGTTTATCGAATACAATTTAAACAAATAATATTCGATCAAATTAATAATAGATATCAAAATCAATGCACGGTATTTCGCAACTTGGTCATTGCCATTGGTCAAACTTATATAGGATAGTTTTTGTATGACTCTTCGACATAAAATTATAATTTTTTAACAATTTTCTTTCTCACACGTCATAGCTGAAAATGAAAGATAGAAAGTATCAGTATGTTGCTTATTTCACACCAAATATTTTCATAAAATGAATGAGTGTTATTTGTTGCTATTTATATTGTTTATGATAGAGAATATATAAGAGTTGCTGTAAATAAGAACATTAGTCTACTGTTTTCATAAATATATATAACAATTTATATGTATACATAATCAGTGGCGTAACTTAATAATTGGTCCTCAATGCGAAATGGAAGAGCTCCTTGAATAAATTGTATATATGATATAAGAATATAGGTTCTACGCGATTTTTCCAATAAATAGTATGAAAAAAAAATATTTTTGTCTACTGTAATATTCACACATTAACACTTACTTCCCGGTGGGTAAAAATAAAACACGTCCGGCGGTGGTGGGTCATTTTAGACCCACCTCAAGTTTTCGGTTATTCAAGCGTTTTATGGGAATTTTTTTTATAGATATTTCAATTTAATGAAATGGCATGACGTGCCGTAATCGTGTGTGCTAAAAAATTAATGTTAAAAATTAAAAAATATTACGAATAATAAACGTATTCGCACGCATCAACAGACTCCCTACACAGCCAAAATACATGCATCCACTGGGCATGTGATCTTCTCGTCGATTAGGGATTATTTCTACCTGCTTGAGTGTAACAGTGGTTATAAACAATTAAAATGTATTAATTACTTTTAAATATATTAGTATTTTTTACAAGTAAACCGGATGAAAATAATTGAAACAAAATATTTATATACAATATTGATTGTGTTTTGTGAATTCCGGTCAGTAAATTGTTTGTTATTGTCAGAATATAATTTTCAAAAATATAAATAATAATTGCCCAGCTTCTAACATACAGGCAGACGCAACGTCCCTCAAATAGTTATATTGCTGGTATTGTCTAGGGGCTGCTAGATGAAAATAAGTCAAAATAAATAACAATATAAATCTGTACAATAATTGAACTGGCTCTCAATATATGGATGCATTCCTGGTATTCTTTATCTACCCACCGTAAAAGATATTTTCAAAATGTTGACAATATATGTTTCGGTGTAAGCGCTGAGATTCAATCCCGTAAAAGCTACTGTCTTAGGTCAGTTTTTGAGCGTTTTCTCATTTGAATCTTGTCCGATAACATTAATTTGTATTCCAAATTATTTGAAAATATTTATTAATAGATTATCTAGAAGGAAAACAGCATTAAATGAATATTTGTAGCGTAATTCATATTTTTACAAATACCCGGGTCAAATCTGACGCACCATCGTAGAGATGTGTTAATAAGATAAAATAAAAGTATGTTTTTAAATGTTTATATGTTCTCGCAACTGAAAAAAATCCTTTGCTTTTCACTTTATGGCAATTTTTACTTTACGGCGATAATCTGGTCTCTAACCCGACATATTAGAAAGGTACTACTAAGTACATAGATAATGTTTTCACTTTCGTAGGTAATATACGTGAATATTGTTTTTTTTTTTAATTATATAATTTCATTATCATATTTTTTTAATTAATTTAATTTTTATAATTTCATATTTATAAAATTATTATTACATTTTAAAGCATTAGTAAACGTATCTATAACAAATATATATTATAGATCGCGAAACTTTTAGACCCCTATCTAACGTAGGCTTCAACGCGCCGCATGGGGTAGTTAAGCTGCTGTATAAAATATAGTATTATTTAAAATACCACACCATCCCAGATAGTTTTTTATGGTCTAATAAGAACAACTTAAAACTCAATATCCGTAGTGAAATCTCAGTAGTTTAATTACAGTCTCCATTCGACAATGTCTAGATTGGATAGAGTTGGTAACTTTTACTGTAATTGATATATCCAATTGCTTGCTGCCAGAATACGGCAGAATTTTTAAGTTGATGGTTCTGAATAAAACTAAAAAAAACATTAACAAATGAGGGAATATTAATAATTAAAATTATCTTCATTTATTTAAAAAATCGACGAAAATACAATAGCAAAATAGTTTTACGTTACTATGTGACATGGACGAACGGGCATAAATAAATTATATTCTCATATATAATTGTTATTTTAATTGACTCTTAGTAATAATGTATACAGTTTGATGCAATAACCACACACTTTTATACGATAGGATAAACATTGACAGCTGTCAATATATGTTTTAAGTTTTATGTTACACTGTTGGACGGAAAATATTAAAATAGTGACGTCTCTACATTTTGCCAACGTTATAAAACTTTATTTTCTATATTAATTATTTTACCGTCTTTTATTATTTTTATCGTATTTTCACCCTATTTGTGCTTAGTAATTTAGTAGTTGGTTAATTTATATATATATGTATAATTATATCTTGAGTAAAAGACTCAAATAAAGTCGTTATTAAAAATAAATGTTTTCACTAAAATTCTGAGCATTTTTAAAATCACGCCAATATCTGTAATATAATTCACAGTCTTTGCAGTAATATTGCCACTAAGCATTGTGTACCTCGTTTTATTCGAATTTTAAAAGATTAACTGAAAAAAGAATTTACAAAATACTTGTTTAACGCCGTTAAAAATATACAAAAAGAGCCCCCTGTCGATGATCAGTCATCGCAATTGAAAAATACGCTATATTTATTTTTTATTATAATCCTGGATTAAAAATACGAACGATGGGGATGACATTTTGCCGGTCAGACGAAACCCCTAAAAGGTTTTAACAAAATTGTGTAAAGAGAATTGGATTTATTCAAAGTTTTTTGAAATATGAAACTACACACGGCTCATCATTTGAATAAAATTAATGTTTTATGAAACGGTTAATCGTAATTTTTAAAAAAGAGCAAAAGGAACAAAAAAAAACATTTCAAATATGACCGGGTTTCTACTAATTCATAGAATCATTTCAATATCGTGTGACTGATGTCAATTTTCGGCGGTCTCTCGTTACGAGGATGACGTTTTCCATGGTTATCGATTGTGAGTCCGAGTGCAGCTAAAGAGCTCTATTCTCGAACCGTGCACCCTTCCACATGTTGTGCACGTGCATCCGCTGGGCAGGACGGTTCTGTGTCATGGACCTTTCTCCTTTTAGTTTTTCTTCCTCTTTTTTTTCAGTAATTGTGTCAGCCCTCTTCTGTTCGCAAGTTTCCCCTGCTGCAATGTACTTTTTGACGCCATTGTCTTCTGCCCTAGGCCGCGATTTCCCAGTTTTCAGGATCTATGCCACATCTACTCAGATTCGCTTTCAAAGTGTCTGTGAATGTTTTCCTCGGTCCACACTGTCTTCTTTTGCCGTGAAATAGTTGCGCAAACATAACTTTTTTGGAATACCGCGTATCATTCGTACGAACACCTTGACCAACCCATCGTAGTTGGTACTTCAGGATCGTAGTTTCGATACTGGGAATGTTAGCCTCATCCAGGATACTCAAGGTTGTTCTGCGATTTTCCCATTTTATACCTAAGATCTCCCTCGAGCATCTGTTATGATACTTCTTAAGGGTCTTTAAGTTGCGGCTATATAAAACCCATGATTTGCATTTATATAGTAGTTTGTGTAATACTATAGCACGATAGACTAATACTTTAATGCAATTCGTGGTCATCAAACACACGTGATGGTAGTTTGCCAAATGCGCAGCTTGCATTTCAGATTATGTTATTGGTTTCTACGTTAATGTTAGCCTTGTGTGATATGCCAAACATGCGTTTCTCTCCCACAAATAGAGAATAAGGCACCAGTAACGCAGGTTATCCGATGAATTTTCCCTTGACTTCTTCTACTGAAGAGCATGACCCCCAGATTGTGATTGATAATTCTCCGTCATGTTTCTCAGCTGCTCGCGGTACGTAGAACCGTTATAATAGGATATTTAGTCACATCTTTGATCTGATCTATCTGTCAAGTTGCAGATCGTCTTCTTAATTTCAGGATTTACACATTTCCAAGTGTCTTAATTATTCTCAAATTCAGCCATTAGTATACAAATCCATAAAAAAAGATATAATATATCTGAATACCAAGTTTTTGTCTATGATGGACTATTGATAAAAACTTTCGGGTTTCATACAAAATGTTTAGATGTTAAATCAGATTTTTTTATAATATATGTACATATAATAGATTAAAGAAATTGGAAATATCACGAAAAAATGATTTAAAAAGACATTGCTAGGGATGGGTTTAACACAAAAAAGGGAAGGAGAGAACAACCCTTATAGTTTAAACTGCCATTCAAGATCTCGGCTGAAACGATATCCACCACGTGTTACTGATCTGAATTTAACCATCTATTTTTAAATTTCAGGCAGGGAAAAACTAGGGGAAAATTATGGATAAGGCTATTCCGCTTTATATAATACGTGCATCTAGTTAGTTTGCAAAAAACTTTCTAGAAAGCTACGAATATCTTGAGTAGGTACTTAATTTTATTACTTGAAGTAAAATGGTATAAAACAGTAACAAAAAAAACCTTCACCAAAACGGGACAAGGCAAAAGTTCGGAACAAAAATTATATTTGCTCGCATCATTAAATGTAATACAATCGTTTTTTTATAAAGATTGCGAAAAAGTATTTTTTAACAATGTCGAAAGATTTGACTTATAACAGTTTATCAATCATTTATAATATAATTGAATACGTAAAATATTTATTTTATTTTATTTGTAACTATATAATACAATGTAAAATCTGTTTGGACTGTGCCTGTCTCACTAGAGAAATTCTGTGTCGAGACGGGCATAGTTTACAAGCAATTGTTCAATTGATTTGAATTACAAGTAGTAGATAGAATTACATTTATCACTATATAAAAGGTGTATATGAAGAGAAATTTTAAAGTGGAGTTAATTTTTGGATCATTTTGTAGCAATAATTAATATAGGTATGAGTCAATATATTTGGGTGAGTGCACCAATACTGACTCTACCCATATTACGAATCCAAGTTTTAATATATAGTTTCATGTTCTTGGGACAATTCAATTGATTTAAATCTTTTAGCATTCTGTTAAATAATTTAGGTCAAAAATATTTGTAGTTTGTTTGACCATATATTGTATGTACTCTTGGGGTTTGTAGGTTATTTGTATTTGTCCGTGTGGAAATTGTATTTTGAGTTGTTTTAATATGTGTCTGTTTGTATTTATATATGTATTTAAGAGTAGTATTATATAATCAATAATTTATAATATAGTTCATAATATAATCAATAATTTATAATATAATTTACTTTGTAGGGATTTACAGGGGAGGTTGTTGTGTTAATATATAATATAATACTTGATATACTTAAAGAGATCTTGACAGAATTATAATGATAGGAGGAAATATATATTTTATTTCATTATTAAATGATAATAATAATAATCGTTCGCCTGTTGCTGATATTTTGTTCATTGTATTATGAATTAGTATTTTTATTCTTACTGGCTCTCTATTACTAATCACATTCTGTCTTCCATATTGATATGCGTTACGATATATTCTTAATAACCATATATATATCGCATCGATTCACGAAGATATACTTTGAAATAACCTTGCTCATTATCTCAAAAACAAAACTTATCTTATTTTTACAAGCGTGAAGTTGGGAGTGGTTATTTATTTAACACAACTAAAAATTAAATATTTACTAATCTCTGTTGTACTTATTCATATATCGAAAATATAATTTTTTGAATTAATTTGGTGATGTTTAAAAAAAGCTGTACGCTTTTTTTTATGTTTGTGGATTTGAATATTCTTTAAAATAAATAAATAATCCCTGAGATATTACGAGTTAAACCCATCTATAAATAATCACGATTTATTATAAAACAATATATTAACAACATTTCTATGCTTGTCCAACTACAGATGCGTGTAAGTACATATTTGATCACGTTGTAAATGATCACATACAAAGGTCTTTGGCAGGTTTTTTCAATGGCAAAAATTTAATTAAACCGGTTAAAGTGTATACATTTCAGAGATTTATTCTTATATGATTACGATTTGCAATTTGTTGTAGTGTATGAAATGCCATGGTGATATATTATTACATTTATGATACAAAATGCTGTAATAAAATGGCAAACGAAAATTTATTCAGAGTTTCTAAATTCATTTCTTATCTATATTGCATTACTATAATAAATTTTCGCTTTATATTTTTTCCCGGTTTAAAGCTTTGGATGGATTTTCCCAAAAAATCTTTTGAGTATATAATTTTATTAGCGAGGAATAAAATATTTTCCCTTTCAGCACATCAATATAATTTATAATCTTTTATATGTTGTAAATTGGACAATAAAAATGGATGTGATCAGAGATTTCATAAAGAGAAACCGAAATTTTTTTAATTAAATTTTAGAATCTTGAGGTGATGATAGATGTAAAATAATTCATACCTTTTAAAAATACATATAACCATAGCATTGAATATACTAAAAACATAATAATGACGCGACCAGTGGTATATTATTTTTCATATCTCAATTCTAATCCATTTTAAATTTTAAACACATTTTTCTTGTGAAGTTCCATTTTCAGAACATAGTTTTGTGATACTTTCAATACAAATTAAATTAATCAACAAAAAAAATATACAGAAAAAAACTATTTATTTTTTATTTTAGTAAAAATTCGTTAAATAATTGTTTACTTAATTTGGTTTAATAAATGTTAATTTAATAATTATAATCCCATAAAATAGCATTTAAATAATCTTCTACCTAATTATTTCCCTCATTTGGTAGAAATTTGCATTATTTTTATCATAATTATTAATCAGGTTTTTAATTGTTTTCCTTTTATTAAATATATTTCGTATATTTATTTAAAACAGTTTCTGTATTCATCAAAATGTTAGCATTTTATATATTATCTAGAAACAACCTGTTAGATGACATGAATAATTTATAATATTTTTTGTAACCTTAAAAATTTAAACAACAATAATATATAAAGCTCTAGTATACTTTGTTGGATGCAATGACCACCCACTTTTAGAGAATTAAATTGACAGCAGATCAGTTTTATTTCTCAATAAAACAAACACGACCTGACGGATAATTCACAATAAAACGCGGACAGTTAACAGTATGTTACAGGTTTGTTTTATTATATTATATATGTAAAAACATACATTTTTTCTGTAAAACGATTTAAAAAATAAAAAACCTTTAATTCGTAGAGTATTACCATGAAAGTAAAAAAAATATGTTATAGATAAAGCAAATTTCTCAAATTTTCATCAAATGTAATTTTTATGGTATCATTTTCAAAATTTCGTTAGCACTGATGGGTATGTAAATATCAGATGAAAGACATTTTTTTAACATTGATTAACATCTCTGTCTCTACGTAAGATAAACAAAAATTAAATCGAAAAAAAAAAACTAATTTAAAACGTATATCACCTAAAGGGTATAATTTATATTCCGATTAATTAATTTTACCATGTGTTCATTGAGATAAAAAATTAAAAATATGAAATAAATATATTGATTAGAAATATATACATATAAAATCAATTCTATCGAAAAATATTGTTGTTGCGCCACCGAGATTTGAACCTGGATCTCTTTCCTAACCGGGGAAGGTACATTATCCAACTATGCTATTAATACATTTAATCGTTTCATAATAGATAATGATAGATGGCTCTTTCAAATTATGGAACGATTAAATGTATTAATATCAAAATAAGGTAACATATAGGTTCGAAAATTGTCGCTAAAAATATTGTCGCTGTAGCATAGTTGAATAATGCACCTTCCCCGGTTTGGAAAGAGATCCAGGTTCGAATCCCGGTGGCGCAACAACAATATTTTTCGATAGAATTGATTTTATATGTATATCTTTCTAATTAATATATTTAATTCATATTTAAAATATCACAGACCGTCTGTTCTGAATAATTACAACTTCACAATAAGAATGTGTTCTCCTAATAAAAAATTATGTTATTTTAAAAATATTTTTCTTTTTAATCGTCAACATCGTCCAACACGATTTATTCACGATATACATATTGCACGCATGTACGAGTATCTCAATGAATGATGGCTGTAGAGATTTTATCGATCACCGCAATAATGAAATAGCTCTGATGCTATTGTAACACATCATTAAATCCGTAATATCCCATCTTTACAAATATTATGAACCGACTTTAATAATTAGTAAAGAAAACTAGTACGCCGTTTATATTATAGACTAATATAAATTATTCAACTCGTTCAGGTAGAAGTCATAAATCTCTCGACAGCACCGCGTTGTAAACAGGTTATACATGTGGTATATATTGAGGAAATAATATTATATTACATACGAATTGATAACCACTTCCGATTCATAAGGGAACATATGTATTTGTAAACGGTTCCCAAGGGCAATTCTAATAATTTATTATTGGTATTGGCCTTTGGAAAAATATTTACGCGAATCTAGAAAATATCATTGTATTAAACTGGGACGAATAAATATTTACACAAATCCGGAACATGTAATTGAATACAAATATACAACCGCATGTAGCAAAACATTTATTTGGTTGACCAATGTTTATTGATACGTGCTAGTCGAGTATAAATATGTTGCGGTTTTGTAACTGTGTTTATTTCTAAATTGGATAAATCTAAATGTAGATATTCTCTATTTTCCCAGGTTCCTGGCGATATGGTGGCCGCTCAAATGTCAAATCACCAAGCGGCGCGCCAGAATCATGATCCTCATTATTTGGGCCATAGCTCTCACCACAACCATCCCGTGGGCGCTTTACTTCGACCTCGTCGTCATCTTCCAGGACTCGCCGGACACCAAGCTATGTCTGGAGGTCTGGCCGGACCATCTTAACGGCTCGCTGTACTTCCTCATCGCGAACTTCCTCTTTTGCTATATTCTACCCATGATCCTCATATCCATGTGCTACGTTCTCATCTGGATTAAGGTATGGAAGAGGACCATTCCATCGGACACCAAGGACGCTCAGATGGAGCGCATGCAACAGAAGTCTAAAGTCAAAGTTGTCAAGATGCTCGTGGCCGTTGTGATACTCTTCGTGCTGTCTTGGCTGCCGCTGTATGTCATATTCGCTAGGATCAAATTTGGAGGAGAAATTGAGATGTGGGAAGAAGAGATCCTGCCCATCGCCACCCCGATCGCGCAGTGGCTAGGTGCGTCCAACTCCTGCATCAACCCCATCCTTTACGCGTTCTTCAACAAAAAGTATCGGCGTGGCTTCGTGGCCATCATCAAAAGCAGAAAGTGCTGCGGCCGGCTGCGCTACTACGAAACAGTGGCCCTCATGTCGTCCAGCACCAGCATGAGGAAGTCCTCCCACTACCACCAGCGCCGCTCGCCGCCCGCGCAGGACGGCACAGCCGTGTCCTTCATCTACAACAACACGGGAGTCTAGGCGTCCGGAGAGCGCCGCGGTGAAGCGGTCGGGAGTTTGTTATTGTCCACTGTCCGCAGTGGCGAGAGCCCTGGAACCGGACGCCGGACGCCGGACGCCGGACACACCCGGGGTCTGCCGGTCAGCTCGCTTCGTCTAGGGAACTTAGGGCGGAAGAGCCGTACGGAATGTCCGTTATTTAGGGGAGTCACTAGAGATCACCAAGTAGTATTATCAGCGAGTTATACGCTGTCGTAGGGAACAAAAGAAATGTATCTGGTGGAGCCAGATCGCTTGGAGCTTACTGTCGGCGCGCAAAGCTTGAGCTTCATACTCTTAATAATCGTTTAGGTGTTAGTTTACGATCAGGATATGATATCTGTTTTACTTAATATAATATCTGTTTACAAAACATTCTCTGTGGAAATAATGGATTTTCGCCTATTTTAATAAAGAAAATCTTTAAAATTACTTATTGTCGTATCTTCATATTTCTCGAGTGAACTGTACCTACTCAGGATTTCACATGTCAAAATTTAAAACTTAGACACTTAAAACATAACATATTTAAACATATTTGAATAACAGAGATTTTATCTAGTTACATATTAAAGCTTATTTGCGTTATAATTTCGAAAGCAAAGGCTCAATGAAGTATAATAAAAATATTATACGTATATAAACTATTTTTAAGTAAAAAACGAAAACAAATTAACTTAAATTATTAAGATATTTAAACACAATTTGCGAGTAAGCAAGTACATCTTATTGAACGTTTCTCAAAATATCTTCTAACTATCCACATTTCTGTCCAATTTTAGGATGGATTACTTTACAAGATAAATGAACTTGTGCAATCAGTGTCTATAAAAATAGTCAACATATTAACGTATTTTAAAAACTACGTTACAATTATCATTTTTATTCCAGTTCTTACTGTACTTAATAAAACTATGAATTTATCTTCTGCTGATTCTGATCCAGTGACCAACAATAATTGGTGAACTTTAACCACCGAGTGCAACTAGTCCTTTATAGTACAGAAACACACCATAATACAAAGCAGGCCTAACTTTACAGAGCTCAAATGGTTACAACTCAAACGAAAGTTTCTTGGTGTTTGGAAACATCGCGATTTACTCGTAAACTCGGCCAGTTCAGCCTGGCTTATCGTTAATTTGAAAACCAACATATATTAGTAAGAATACTAGAACATTAACAAGAAACTGATAAAATACATATTTTAAATGGTTTCTTTAGATTGTAGTCCTTGATATTGTTATAAAGGGCCTAAACCTAATAATTAAATCAGGTTCTGGTCTATTAGAGGGTAGCCACTTGTATGTTAGTATTTTGTAATGACTCATAAATCTGTACGATTTAATAACCTTTTTGAATACCTTGTATTCGCCATCTAGTAGAGGTATTAATTAATCAACAAAGTTTGAAATATATAACATTTGACATATATGACATTTGATATATATATAACATTTGATATATATGAAATTTGATATATATAACATTTGATATATATGACATTTGATATATATGAAATTTGATATATATAACATTTGATATATATGACATTTGATATATATATAACATTTGATATATATGACATTTGATATATATGACATTTGATATGCGATGACATTTCGTGTAAATTAACTCGGAAGCTATGCACAGTTATTAAATTCAATAGTATAACATAAATGTCTTTTTGATTATAGATTAAGATAACTTTAGAACGTATTCCTTGTTAATACTATCACGGGTCAACAATTAAAAATCAATTTTTGACCCATTATAGGGTGACCATTTGTGAGTATATAAGTACTCAAAAAAATGAACATATGTACGATTTTTAAGCACCTTGTAGCTAATCGTCATTTAATGGAGGTAATCAATCAATAAAACTTGATATGATAATACACCATCACATTTTTCAAATATTAAATATGGAACTAAGCACATAAAAAAATTAGCATTACAAAAATGTCATTTTGATTATAGATTAAGCAGTCATAAAGTTAATATTACAACGAAAATATTTTAGGAAAAACCAAACTATTTTTTTTATAATTCATGGTGGCATCATCTTATCACCATGAATAATTTGAAAAAAATAAAAATATAAATGTATAATTTTGCTTAAAATAAATACGTCGAAAAATACCACTGTTAGACATCGATGTCAAGATACTCAAAAACGTTATAAATATGTATCTTTGTCCAGGACAACATTCACTTTTATGTACAAACAGATCTTAGATATTAAACACGACAATTAACCATCAATATAAGAGAAAAACAATTTTCTAATATATGTAACGCCTAATTCCAAAACCTCCTAAAACGAATTTCGGATAATTTGAGTTAAATATGCAATTTTGTAAATTTTTTTTTGTCAACTACATGCAGAACACATTGTTTCTCGCAAAAGCCACTAAAATCCACTGCTATTGCATGTTTCTAAATCAAGGTTAATTCCAAAATACCCCAAAGCAGACAGAGTATTCGTGCTATTCCCCCTAAAATGAAATCAGCAAATCACAACGCTTAATAATGATCACGTGATCTAAAATCAAGTATTGCTGCCCGAATGATACACAGAAAAAAAATATATATTACAGAATCGTCTCAGAAAAATGTTGATGTTAAAACATGCATTTCGTACATTTGCTTTCAAAATATACACATATCATACATTAAAAAATCTACATAATATATGTAGCGTCTAATTCCAAAACCCTCTAAGATGGATTTCGGATAATTTGAGTTAAATATGCAGTTTTGTAGATTTTTTTGTCAGCTACATGCAGAACACATTATTTCTCGCAAAATCCGATTAAATATATATTGCATGTTCAAAGTCAGGGTTAGTTTTAAAATACGCCAAAGTAGACACAGAGTATACAATGCTTGTTGAAATCCAATATAGTTTCCAGAACGATATATCCAGGAAAAAAATCTACATTACAGAATTGTCTCTTAAAAAAATGCTGATGTAAAAACAAACATTTTATACATTTGCTTACAAAATATACACTTTCATGCATAACTCAAAAACACACAACATCGTTTTAGGGAGTTTTGAAATTAGGCGCTACAGATTTTCTATGGACCAAAAACAATAGTACTCTTCCAAACACATGGAAAATTATGAAGTCGCTGTTCCCAAAAAACTCCCCAATGAATGGTCACTGGCTGATCAACGACTGCAGAACAAGCCGGTGAAAATGTTGTTCTCCATTCTATAAAATTAATAAAATTTATGTATCAGAATATTGGATGTTGACCTTTTAAAACAATAATGATTTTTCATTATATTTATTATTATTTAATATTTTAATTTATACTTTTGAAGCTGTTAGAATGCAGACATCATAATAGTCTGTATGTTATTATGTATTTATAAAATGAATAAATTTTTTAAAGAACTGGTATATGCATACAAAGTACTTACTAATACAAGTGGGTGCCTTCTATCAAAATTGTACCAAAAACAAAAATAATTAATATGTGAATGTTACCACAAGAGGGGTTTTGTTAAATCACTCATAATATTAAAATACGTTACATTTTATATAACTTTCACAAAGGTACCAAAGTCATAAAACAATCTCATCGATGATCAATACTACATTAATATGTACGTGTTTCGACATAAAGTCTCTTACTAAGGATTCGTTCAATTTATTTCCGCTGCGTGGCGATAGCCTATTGCTGTTACTTGCACAAACAGAAATATACCAAATAATAATAGTTATGCTAACAGGAAAAATATATGTATAATTAATAAATAATACAATAGTGACAATTAATTTAAATGGCTTATTTTAACCCTAAATTGGTATCGAATGGTGTTGCAAAACCCAGGCAATCGATTTTTTTTCTTCAACTCCCTTTTTTCTCAATTTTCTATTTCGTTTAACTTCGTACAACATAATATTATTGTCAAAAATATTTTTTGTAGATGCATAAAAAATAATTGACATACACTGTAAATTCAAGAGTTTTTCAGAAACAAAACATGTCTATACAAGTTTTACTTTATTTATACATATGGAAACAAAATAGATAAGAATATATAATAATTTGTAGTGATATCATTAAAATTTTAGTGATATCTGCATACACGGTAGAATGGTTAATTGTATGCATTTATTTTAATGAAATATAATTATTAACTTATTGTCTTGTTTCGAAATCTTTTATTTTTAACCAGAAAATTCAATAAAAGAACTTCAATAAGTTAACATTTGTGTGCTTTAGTATCGTGATCATATTTTGTGTAATACTAGTCGGTGAAAAGAGATTTAGATACATTAATTATTTGTAGTGATTTTTCAAATATCCCACTATATCGATTATATACATACATCTATAAAAGAAACAATGCCAGTTGAGGCTTAACGAATAGATCATAATTAATTTTAAATTATGATATTACATTAGGTAGGTGTAAACAAAGATTACAAATATATTATAATTATTTTAATTTTGTGTGATTGAGATATAATTCTGAATATTGTTTTGAAATGTTTGGGTGTTTAGATTTAAGTATGAAAATAATTGTGTTAGACAAATAAATCACGTATTTTTTAGATGAAAATTATACACGTAGAATTATATTTTAACAATTATTCTCATTTACATTTTATATCTATTAGAAATAAACAAGAGAACTACTCCATAACATGATAATATTTTTACACTCGATTATTATTGGAACCTATAATATTGATATAATTATTGAAAAACTATATTAATATTACTATATCCACTGACATATTAAATATTATATATTACAGGACTTC
This sequence comes from Eubasilissa splendida, assembly GCA_031772225.1. Classification (NCBI taxonomy): domain Eukaryota; kingdom Metazoa; phylum Arthropoda; class Insecta; order Trichoptera; family Phryganeidae; genus Eubasilissa; species Eubasilissa splendida. Next base: position 8,053,132 of record CM062857.1, on the reverse strand, counting down.
TTTTAGATTTTATAAAGGTCGTGTACTCTAAAATGAAATATTTATTTTCATGCTTATTTTTTTTTAATCCGTGTTTAAATTATGATGTACCAAAATAATGTTATTACGTGAGTGATTAAAAATATTATTTAGATGTGTTTGATTATCTTACTTCTGTAGAACATTTTTATCGTTTTAATACGTCCATCTAAATCGGTACGTATTACACATGTCATGTAATGGAATTTTTTTTCTATATTTATTACTTATTATTATTAAAAAAAAACTTTCTGTCCACGCGAGGAGTGTATCGTACGTCAACGATTTTAATATAATAAATAAACTTTCATACATTTTTGAAAAAGTTTAACATTAATAAATTATATTAAATACGCTTAAATTCTTTAAATATGTAACTAATGTGGTTGAAAGATAAGAATAACTTATTTGTACAAAATTTTGTATCAAGAAATTAACTTTGAACGCAAAATTTCTATAGAAAATCATTACAAACGTTGTCTAAAAATTGTAAACAGTAAAAATACAACGTAATATAATATTTAAGAAAAGTTACATTCTCACATATTCTTTGTGCTGTCTCAAATCAACAAATTTGATTATTTTAAAAAACTCATCAAAACAGTATAGTCTCTCAGTGCGTTAGTCTAAAATTATATGAGAGGTAATGACAGATGAAATACGCGGTTTTCGGTATTCTAACTATTTTTAGAGCGTACCTACAAATTTAAAAAAAATTGGCAATAAAAACGCGTTACATGTCCGATATATTTCTTCCTCTAAATATTGAATATCCATGACAACATTCTTATATACCTATATATTGCAATCCACACGTGAACATCCTATAAATATCTAACATTCTATTTTAACGATCTAGGGGGGGAGTCTCTGATAAAATATATTCTATGTTAAAACAACAAATGACTTTAAATGTTCACAAAAAACAAAATACCTTAAAATTTCTTGGTAAAAGCCACTTACATTAAGTGTTTACACATATACTAACGTTATTGCCAAATTACGACAATATTACTTTTGGGTCACTCTGGCAGCTGAGTGAAACTACTTCATTTCTATATTGGATTTTTGGTATTATATATTGTTTATTTTACTTTTTGTTTTAGGTTATACGTTTAAATGATAATTAACATCGTTCAAAATATACTGATAGCAAATTAATTCCAGAATTCATAATAACTGCACTTTTTATAAAAAAACGTTTCCTACTCGGATGTAAAATATGTATTAAAATGTATATTATAGTTGCGTGCATGGTGTACGTGAAACACTCAATATCTATGATTATTATAGAATTTAGATTAATTTTGTTATAATTTGCTTATTGATAAACTAAGCTTTTTTATGTGTTAGAAGTAGATCGTGTCTTCATTCAATGTCATATATGTATCTACCAGTTTGAAAATAAATTATATATTTATATTTCGGTGTTCGTACGTAGATAGGATTGTTCATATTAATAATGTATCACATGTTATTCTATAAATAAGACTATTTTTATGGATATATTTTTCTTTAGTTTGATCTACAGAAAGGATACTTTGAGGTACATAGTATTCTTTAAGATATTAGAGTGAGTTGTGTATCACGTTGGAAAATTTCGGATTTTCAAGAATTACTATATTAATACTAATTGAATTAATCAATAAGAAAGATAATGGTGTCTAATTAATTAATTTAATTTGTATTAAAATACCACAGAACTCATGTTCTGAAAATGTAAATTCACAGAAAAAAATGTGTTCTCCTTAATTAATTACAATATTGTTTTTTTTTTTATTAATTAAAAATTCTTTAAATAAAATTTTCAAAAAAATAAGAATACCTACCTAATATTGTGTAGATAGCCTAAAAATAAAGAATAAAGAAAATAACATTTTGCAGTTTATGTAAGCTGCAAAAATTTAGATTATAAACTATGTACCGGATAAAACTTAATTGTATTAAATGTTACACTGCATATTAAAAAATTGCAAATTGAAAAAGAGTTTATCAAAATTAACTGGTTTTGGATACGTCAGTCAGTCATTGTATTCACGTAATATAATAGACCAGAGTTCAATCGTAAATAATTTAATTAAATACAAATTCTATTTTTCCAAAATTGTGTTCCATAATGTGTAATTTATTAACATAATTTAACACACATACATACATACTGTAAGATTATATTTATGTAGAGCACAAAAAGCTTTGAAATTGTAGTTATTGTACTAACCATAATTTTATGTCGCAAAATCGATCGGATCAATGGAAAAATTAATTATTGTTTAATGGTTCATTTTTTTATATTCCCGATGGTTGATAATAGTTTGCGTTACAGAGTGTGATTCAACAATTTTATTTATTATTACTGAGCTTAAACATAATGATAATTATCAATAAGTTTAAATTAATAAAGAAAAATGAACAAATTGCAAAAAGATTTATTGTTATTTATGTTGTTTAGTACGTATTTTTTTTAATTTTACTGATACAAATTTTCTAAAGGCGATTATAATTAAATGTAATTTTTATCCCGTTTTTAAACAACTTTTCTGGTTTTGAGACCGAGAAAAAAAAGCACCTGAAATTGCCAAAAAAATAGTAGTGAAAAATTTCTCAATGTTATGTGTGTAGCATTTTTGAAAAGCATTAATAGCATTAAAAAAAAACATTTGATATTAAACGAATCATAAAAAATACCAGAGAAAACGGGATACCCAAAATATGTTCGGTTTAAAAGCATTATATGTCCAAAAATACATTATCAATTTTAAAATAACTAATTTTATCTCTTTAACTTATGTTTGTAAGCTGAAAATAAATTATTTGAAAACTGTCGTATGATTTTGATTTGATTTTTCCACTGCCTTTATCTCATTACATGTTGACGGGCTGAAGTTAATCAAAATCAGCCCCCCTTCCTCCCCACCAATTTTTAGAGGGCAGCTAGTCATCTTGGTTATTCAAGGATAATATTGATAATGAGAAAAGTTTCCTTATATTGGTGCACAAGCACATTTGTTACATTATAAATTTCTGCTACTCAAAATTCATTTGGAATATTTTCGAAATATGATAAGGTATTAAGGTAAGGGGGGAGGGATAAGGGCTGAGCCCCTTGTCTCCGACATATGAGGTAACAACAATGGCGTAACATTTTTTGGGGGACTCTATTCGGGGAACATGGTGAAATTGTTTTTTTTAATATCAGGTAATTTTAACTTTGTATATGATTGTATAAAGTAAAACAAAAATAGGTAAAGTTTTTTTGTATAATACATTTTTGATTTATTTTATATTTTGTTAATTCTTTTTTTGTTTGATTTGGTTGAATTTTTTACAAATTTTTATATTTTTAGTGAAAGTTTTTATAGAATCAAATTATTCAATAGGGTCAAGAACAAGATAAAGAAGTGAAACGAGACGAAGATGATGGGGGTTTGGGATGGAAATTATTTTAGACGATAAATCGTGTATGTGTCGTTTGAGTGAGAGTATGTTTGAGTCTCTGTGAATGATTGTGTTTCTGACAAATCAGGGTGAGTTTGTGATTCTCCGTAGTTTTGTGTGGATTCTAAAATTTTTGTGTTACTTGAACCCCTGATGGAGCTCGCGTATGTGAATATAGGACGGATGATTTTTTTGTACAAGAGTAATTTGTTTTGTAGGGATAGTGAACTGTGGGAATTTAGGAGGGGATATAGTCGGTTGTATCTTCAATTCTAAATATTGCGGCGAAAATACTAAAATAAAGTAAAGTATTCATATTTTGTCAAAAACGCCACAGAAACGGTTCCTTCTGTCCCGCTACATGAAATATAACGACAATTTGTCAATGGCATTCTGTTTTTAAAATTGAACTGAAATAAATAATTTGAAATTTTAAAAATATTTATAAACTGAGCGATTAACGGAAAAGGTCATATCCATAGTCACAAGTGAAATAGTTACGCGTATAGTTAAAGCTACAAAAACCGGCAAATAACTATCTCAGCATTGAGTATGTAAAAAATATATGAGAATATCTATCCCTGCTTCTGGGGACGCTATTTAGTAACATGATCAAGCATCTATACGTACTTGCGGAAATTACAAAAACCATTATTGTACCGATATTAAAATCAAAACAACTGAATATATCGTCTCCTAAATACTATAGGCTGATATCACTAGCCACTATAATGGCAAAAAAAAAAAAAATAATCATTATGGACTAGATTTCTATAAACATGAATACTAGAGACGACCATTTGGGATTCAAAAAAAATCTGTCAACTGATAATCCGATCATTATCATAAAACAAAGTGTGAACTTCTTCAAAAATTGAAGGCCACGATATATGCGTGCATTCTCGATTTGAGCAATGCCTTTTAACCGTGCCAGATACGACAAATCACGGATGAAACTGCGCGACCAGAACGTTTCCCAACCAGTTGTAAACGTACTTGACGGGTGGCACAGGCAACAATAGAACTTAGTGCAGTGGGAAGGCGCTGACTTTGACCCATTTTACCTGCTCACTGGAGGCAGAGCGGGTGCATGTCTCCAATCATTTTCAATATGCACATAGACGAAATAAGCGAGCGACAACCCCATACAAAAATTGGCTGCCACGTGGGCGGGACGAATATGAACCATATTATAATAGTTATGCCGATGATTACACTAGCGCCATCTATAAAAGCGATTACAGATTTGCGAAATATATACCAGTGAACATAATAGTATATACAATGCCAGCAAATCGGTCATAACGGCCTTCAATTATAGAAGAGGACCAGATATTATCTCTCCCGTGTGGCAGGACAGGACGAGAATGAGCGTTTAAAAAAAGGTTAAATACCTTAGCCGTATCTTCAATGAAGTTGGATAAGATGATGATGACATAATGACGAACGATAGGGGAGACAGTTAAGTATGTGTCTACGTCACAGCGTTTCTACCAATGCAGTAAGGAGGTGCAGCATTATTGTTTAACCGTTCTTTACCAGCATGTACATCTGCGAGCTTTAGCCAAAATACAAACAATTAACGTATAACCGTCTACAAATTTAAAATAACAACTCATACAGAATACTGTTCAGGTTGGCCCTTTATTATATTGCATCTACAATGTTTGCCGATGGCCGTGTGCATGGATTCATTCCGCTTCTGAGACATCGAGTTTGCTGGCGTATAGCTACGGCTGGAGCTTAGCACCAGCTCTTTAGTGCAAGCGACCCTCTCATGGAAAGCTGACTTCCTGACCAGAGAATGGCATCATTTGCAGAGTTGCTACAGATTAAATAATAGCCGTAAATGAAATCTATTACTTATATTTTGTTTATGTAGATGTGTATTTTTCATCTTATTTTAACATAAATATTATTTTTTAACTTGTATGTATTGTGTGTTATTTATTTATCGAATCTGGTCTTAGACACACAACCATACTACATTGGAATAAACATATTATTAATATTACTATATTTCCCATTGCCGAAAATGCCATATTCTATTAATAAATTGTAATATTAAGTGACTCTTGCAATAAGTAAGTCTAGGTGGAGTCCATATCACCTGCGGGGTATCGTATTAAAATATGGTATAATTTGCGGTGAAATTTCTTTAAATTTCGACTCTACTCGGGTTGTGATGATGGAGAAATTAAAGTCAACAAATCATTCAACGTACAAACGATCACATGAAGCAACGTCAATAACGTACATACAATTTGTACGTGTTCATCATGTACTCATCATATACCAGGAGTATACATTTGAGACGTAAGATCCGCAATAATTACGTACCTAAAACAGAAATATCAATAGGAAAGGGGCAGCACACCAACAATAATAATTGTATAAAAAAGGTTTGTTAACTAGAATCGCCCTTTTTTACACTGTCCAAGACCCTCAATAATGATAAAATAAACACATATCGAAAAAAACTAATGTAAAAATGATTATCAATCAATAAATTACTATTATTATTTTAATTATTCAAAAAAAATTAAGTAAAAATAATTTTTTGTTATATAATTAAAATAATATAATCATTATAAGAACCTTAAAACCTTACTTAAACTAACAAATCAAAATTAACGTACACAATGTGGATATATTTTTTTATAAATGAAAAAAAAAATTTCAACCGATTTTGTTTTGTCTGTGGCACAGGATGATTATCAGATTCGATTATAAAGTATCATATACCTATTTTTTAATTAAAAAATAATAATCATTATATATAATACATACAGAATATTACTGAATAAAGTTTTAATGTCACATTCATATTACCTATTTTTAAATATTAATATGTTTTTGAATATTATAATTATCTGAATATTTGAATTATTTAAAATCAGGATTTTTGTTCCACGTGATAGAATAATCTTTCCCTATCCAGATTCTTTTAAATTATAAAAAATCGTATTCTCAAATTAAAATTCAATTATTGCTATATAGCTACCGTTTCAAGATAATAAAATTAAAAATATTGTCATCCAGTTGTGATCGTCTGCCCCACTCGGCGGTATTGGTTGACTCAGGATTGCATTATTTTATCGAGGATAGGAAAAGCGATAGTATTATTTAGTTAATATGTAGATTAATACGTTGACTGAATATTTGGAATCTAATCCTATTTGCGCTACGATGATATAACAGCCCATTTACGCTAACAGTATAACAGCTCACAAATTAAAAAAAAAACGTTAATTATGAAAATGCTTGTTTTAAAGATTTCCCAAAAAAATATATACACTTTGAAGGGTTCAATATTGATTAAGTTAAATTTATGTTTTTTTTTATTTCAAATCTATGAAGATAAACGTATATTATTTTAATTATCGCAAACGTTTGGACATGTGCATTCTGGACTAGACAAACATTTAATATTTATAATCCAAATGGCAAACATTTTGTATTTGGGTGCAATGCACATAATTCTTTAAAATATGTCAGTTTTGTACCATCAACCTTTATTTTTACGTCCCCGTAAAAAAAAAGTGCAATGGCACAAGGTCCGAAATATGTGGGGCATATTCAATTTTATTTCCTCGACCAGTTCATCTGTTGGGTCCATTCATCAAAACAGGTCCTCATATCGCGATGGTAGGCTGTGCTGGAAATGAAATTCATTTTTAATAAGTTAAACTTTTCCAATAGGCTCACTTTAAAATGCAAAGGATGTTCGATTTTGGAACTCCTGTCTCATGTGTATACATTTTATTGGAATAACATGTGTTTTGTTGTCACGATTATTCGCATTAATTTAATAAACCTTTATTTCTTTAAATATGTATCTAGCAATATATTCTATAGATGAATATTTTTATATCAATATATTTGCGTGTGCATATGATTAAAAAATTTTAACTGCTCAGTTGCAATTATCCTAAAGGTCCACAATAACCAGAAAACTTATTATTCAATATAATATGATTAACTAAGCGATATGAAATATTTAGATTTTTTTTTTAAATTTTAAATATTCATCTAAATTCTCGCCTTCTACGAGCTGGTAATGATAAACACGTGAAAATTTTGATAACCTAATGATTCATTTTCACTTATAAAAAAATGATCAGTTAGTTTATTTTATTTGGTGATAAAAAAATTACATTCGTAATAAGTATGAGGTCAAAATATTTCAATTTTTTTTCTCGTTGAAAGTAAGTAAAGTTTGTCGTCTTCGCAGATACTCTACCCTTCTCAATCTTCTGTCCGTCTTTATAAAAAATTAAGTGTACCTGACATGAGGCAATTATTTAACAGAAATATTATCTACAAACGTTCTTGCGAACATAATACGAAACAAAGGTCACAGTGAGATATTTGTTTGTACGTGTGTATTCTTCAAATCTCAACTGCGACATACCGAACTAATGGGTACCTAAATTTTCGAAAAAAATATTTCAGTATGCGGTTGGAGGTGGAGGTGGACGCGGAGAAGTTTTACCAGTTAGACGGTAAAATGAAGATTTTGAAAACAATTACCATTTGACCGAGTAAATTGGATCATTAATTAACATGTAGTATCATGCGGTATCTCTACATAAAACTTAGTTTTAATTAAAATTCTGTAACATGTTTTAATTAATAGTCTTCTTAATTATTATTTTAATACCTATTTGCCGGATTCTGTTTTGTAATACCGAGAATATTTTTTTTACTTTTGAGAAACCTACCTCTGAAAATATTTTTATGCAAATTTTGAATAAATTATCCTACTCTCGTAGTAACTTCTTGCTGGCTGCCAAGTTCTTTTTTGATAATCTCACTCAATAATTACTTTTTAATTAAAAATATTATTTTTTAACAATCTTTTATGTATTTAGCAATAATTTTTCTCTTACATAATATTATATACATACAAGATGATATATTTTATTATGATTCGATTTATTTCATCTGGTAAGATGCTGATAAAAATAAAATATCAGGAAGAAAACAGGGATGCGAAAATGAGATAGCATCCTAGCTATTCAGATCTAATCACCAAACATCAAACCTATTATAGAGAAATGTTTCAATACCAATCAAACAATCCAGAACCAAAGGAATACAGAAATATCCTGCATTTATTTTAAAATTACTACAAATATGAATTAAATATATTAATTATAAAGATATACATATAAAATCAATTTTATCGAAAAATATTGTTGTTGCGCCACCGGGATTCGAACCTGGATCTCTTTCTTAACCGGGGAAGGTGCTTTATCCAACTAAGCTACAGCGACATTATTTTTAGCGACAATTTTCGACCCTATACGTTACCTTTTTGATATTAATACATTTAATCGTTCCATCATTTGACAGAGCCATCTACCTTATTTTTACAGAATCTCATAATACGTTTGTAGTATATACTGATAATAAGTATAATATTGTCTACGCCCTAAGTATTTTATTTGCATGAACCTATTACCTGCATACCAATTATGAATCATTTAACATAAAATTAATTAAAATATAATATTTAATATGATATCCATTTTTCATTTTTCTTACTTACTATAGATATAATAATTTTTCATTTTTCATTATGTTTTACTGTAAGAATCTATAAAAAAATAAATTGTAAAGTAATAGTATCTTAAGTCATGTAATCAATTCGACAGCGAAAATCAAATATCGGAAATTATTCACCAATTGTTTAAAAATATAAGATCTAGTTCATGAACAGACCAGTAAATTAATAGTCATGAAATAAAGTGTACATATAGGAGAAGGGTTTGGAATATTAGTTGCGGAACGAGGGGCATTCTACACACATTATTTGTGGAAACATAAATCCGATAGTTTATGACACATTTAAGCAACAGCAAAAGTATTTACTCTTAGAAAATTAAACCTTGGTGTAAACAAGACGTATTTTTTACATGAATGCATATTATATTATCAGCGTTTACACTTTTGTATCAATCGAGTCATATATTAAAAGTCGCGGAGCTATTTGATCGCGTAAGTGGTACTAAAGTGATCACGTGAGTGATACCAAAATGAAAATATCGAAACAAGGAATTTCCGTTGGTTCGTGTTTATATATTTGGTAGTCTGTGAGTTCACGTAATTTTCATCTCATTCTATTCAAATATATGCTAAATGTATGTAGTTATGTAGATAAAATAATAAATACGAAACAATATTTAAAAAAAACCGTACTGATATCAGTGACATAGTTATTAATATTTATTTATGTGAAAAATAACTTTATATGTTTTTGTTTTGCTTGGATTGCTTAGCATTTTTAATTATTTATTGATTCTCCATATTTAGATTACTGGAATAGAAATGCTCTTGAAATTGAGTATGGATTTCCCAATATTCAATCTCCTCTGAAGCAACAGTTAGAGGTAGCACACACTGCTGACATTGGTACTGCAATGTTCCCGGGCCTGGCCTATATCGTACCCGGGCCACAGCCCCTTCTCTGAAAGCCTATATAGGTCACCCCCACACCCCTCAAACTCGGAGGATCTCTACCCTCCTTCATTTAATAAGGAATGTTTATAGGGGCTTTGGATCGTTGTTACCTGGGTGCTCTACCTCCACAGATCTCACGATCTTTCCAAATCATAAGTAACTGATTGTTAAAAAATAAAATATCTGAGAATGCACAATTCTCGAATAAGATTGTAGAAATTTAATAAAAGTATTCCAAGTAAGCAATTGTCAGCGGCATGCAGTTAGTACTTTGAAATAAGCTGTAATTAACTAGAGTTTTTGCGAAATAAATCGGAATAAAATATATATCTCATTATATTCCTATCACAATTATTTTCATACTATGCAGACTTCATGTCGGATAAATATGTATTTATTCTTTATTTCCCAAAATATATAATTCCGTACAATTTATTTCATTGTACTGACTGCACGCGCCTGGCAATTGTGTACATTGAGTTATAAAATATTGGAATTCATAAATGGATACCTCTGGTGCCACTCATCCCTCAAAGAAAAATGGGTTTTAAAAGACAAACAATTTCTAAAGTGTGTGAATTTTATCTAATAAATTTGAGATCCGGACGACTCTTCATCTTCAACCAATGTGCTCGATGTAGAAGATAGTTCGGCAGAGAGAGAATAGCTACGCAATAGATATTTAATGTAAAATAATAAAAGATACGAAAATTTTGTACATCTATACATATGTTTATAGTACATAGTAATTCTAAGAACGACATTTGGGACATTAAACTAGTGAGAAAGAAAAAGTTTGTAACATTAAAGGAGAGCAATGAAGATGAAGGCAAATGAATTAACTATGTTACTTTTTGACTTTATTTTACTCTTACATTATACCCATATATGGTTGGTTAAAATCTTGAAAATATTTTCTTAACCTTGTTTAATTGCTTGTGTCATTCGTTTTACGCATTTTTGGCATTTTTATTGGACTAACTACACGGTAATTATAGTATGTCACGTAACCCATAATTATTAATCACTGATGATAAACACATTTCCCCAGAAGCATTATATTGTACTTCAATATTATTTGTTACCGGTGACAGCCACGAAAACTGTACTTAGTCACTGTGGATAGTTAAGTCCTCCTAATTACAGTTTAGTTACTCGGGTAGGTGCCTACCTACCACTAATAATGACCGCTGTTTTGATTAAACTTCGCGCGATGGTAATGTATGGATTGGCGAGAAACGGGAGACCGTAACGCATTTCCATACGATGGTCATGTTAGCAAAAAAAAAATTCGTAGTGTGCTTGAGTCTCTAAACTTAATACATGTATACACATTAAGTGACTATTATATTACATTAGAGATCCAATACAGAGCTACTTAAAAATATATATCGGTATATATAGCTAAATTTAAGTTTCTATATTTTCATTTCGTAAGAATTTGTATGTTGAATTGTACATTGATGTAGAATTTTTTAAGATATTGTAAACGTCCAAACTTATAGCTAATCTACTCAATAATATTGCAAACATCACGAATAGTTTTGAGGTGTGTTTGAACATATTCTACTCCGATAGTTCAGCTGCCTTTAATTCTTAAATAATTGTTCCTGGTTTTAACCATAAACCTTATTTTTGATGTGTTCTCATTAAAAATATAAGGGTGCAAAGGGTGCGAGGGCTATTAAATGCTACCTCTACAACCAATTCATATGTTTAGCAGATTTTCATTAAATTAGGGTCTCGATGGTATTGGGCAGGTGGTGGAAATAAAACCGTTCCTCATTATCAAATAAAACTTTTACAAAAGGTACGCTTTTAAATGCAATAGACGCTCGATTTTGGAACTCCTGTGCTCACGCATACATTTTTGTGGGAAGCCATATATGACAAAAAAAAAAATTTTTTAGGTAAAAGATTAAAACGTGTATATAAGTCATATTTTCATATATGAATTTCAGAAATAAGTTAATATGTTATGAAATTTGTAATAACAAATTATCTTCAAAAGTTATGTATGTTATTTTAATTTTAATTACTCATTGTTGGATAGGTAGTCTACTAAAATGCTTTCTCAAATGAAATATCATTGAAAATTAATATTTTATTTTTTATTCCTGTTGATGATTTAATAACACCACAACAGCATAAAAAAAATCTGGCTACTTTAACACAGACTTCAGTCTAGCAAAGTAGCCAGGACAACGCTGTATATATCAGAGGTGAAGTGTACTCCATCTCACACAAAAAACTATGAGTATAATTATGTCTTATGATTATTATGTATAATATATTCACCTCTGTTAGAACAAAAATATGTATATCATTTAATAAATAAATAATAATAATAATAAAATTTGTAAAAATATAAATACATTTTACCTACAGGGCGGGGCATCTTTAAATATTCTTTTAAACTAAAAAAAACAGGTAAACATATTTGATATTACTAATTTATCAATTTTAACTTAATGTATACATAATAAGATTTTATTCCGTACTTTATTCAAAGTTAAATCATCAAGAAAAACAATATACATGGATACGAAAGGAAACTTTTTTATTTAAATTCAATAAAAATCTGTCACGTGACATGAGAAACAATATCTTCCCATGCGAATGCTTAAGCAAAATGTTGGCGCTTATATTGAATAATCGCCCCACCTTAAACCTCCCTAAATGGTCCAACAATTCGCAAAGTGTACCCCGGGGTCTAGGTCTGTGTCCTAAATTCGCCTGCAACCCCTTCCACCCCTCCCGCCCCGTCGCAGAGCCCCTACCCGACCGCCGGGTGTGCCCCGTACCAAGGCCGTGTTTGGGCGCACATTTTCATTACACAGTACTTTATTTTCGCATACGTAACATTTAATTGTTACTAGTTCAATGGCAGTTGGAGACGAAAATAAGTATAAATTGACTTTGAAAACCTTAAAATATCCCAAGTTTCAACATAATTAAACATCACAAAGTCAAGGAAATTAGATTTTCTCTTTTCTTGTGACATGTATAGAAAACTTTAACTAAGGGTAGTTAACTAGGGTGGCTTGCAGGAACGATACTATTATCGATTAATTATGACTAGTGATAAGTTTTTTTCTTTAGAAATGATAAGTTTTTAATTAAAATGTAATATTTTGCATTGTTTTCTTTTTATTTCTTTATTAAAATTTGATATATTATATTGTTTTTTTTTTTATTTCTTTATTATTCCATATTTTTATTTTGTATTTTCACCCACAATCCGTTTACTCTAGAATAAACCACATACGATTTTCGATATTATGCATTCGAATATTTTTTAATGATAATGATTTTTATCAATGATAATCTACAGAATCATTAACACAAAAAAATCTTGATTTTTTTCAGCTTTCGGTCGCTTGATATGAATAAATCCCCATTGTGATGATGCAGTGCCGTTTATAAATTAATCCATCCGCATGCAAAATACCACAGTGGCTATTATGGGCTATGCACATAGGCTGTCCTTGAAATATTCGCGGCCCGTATCGACCAGTGGCGTTCCATTTATTCGGATCGGAACATCTGGCGCATTTCGGCCTCGGGAGTGCATGGCGCCCTCTGCCCCAGCGAAAACTGTGTCACCTGTTGATGTGGACCTTGGCTTCGAAGCTGATCTTCGTCGGTCGGACTGGACCGGCTGACAGCTTAGCGATGCAGCGATTAAATATAGATTTGCATTGTTGACCCCTTTTCCTGTGCGTCTCTCCAATACATAAATCTGTGGATCAATTTTCTTCGGAGGAGAAATTAAATGTCCTATTTCCAGGATAAAGTTCATCTAGATTGACCTATTTGTGAACATAGTACGATAATATTATCTGGATTAATGAAAATATATTCATTCACGATAAAATATAAAGCATCGATAAATGTTTTATGTATTTTGTATATATGTATGTAAAAATGTCACGGTAAGAGCCATCTACAATCATAGAACAATTATTATAGATTCTATATATAGAATAATCCAATGTATTAAACACAATTATTATTTGATTTTCAAAGTAATCAGCCGCACAGCTATGGTAAGAAACTGTATACACTAAGTGTAAAATAAATATATAATATATAATTTAATTATGTTTGTGTTTATATATGCACACGTATTATGGTGTATTTGTAAGAGTGGAAATTTTAGTAAAAAATTAGATGTTAAAATACTTCAGATGGATTTAATGTATACATTTTAATGGTTAAACATTTTAATATGTTGATGTGAGGAAAATTTTCATTACACATTGCCATTAAACGATTAAAAATATTATTTTTATTGTAAAGTTTGCAATTTCAGAACATAGTTCTGTGGTATTTTTAAAACAAATTAAATGATTCATTTAGAGAAATATACAGCAAAAGACTATTTTTTGAAAAAAATATTAAGTTTTTACCGGAATTGGAACCTAGACCTCTCGGTAACACGTTTCCTCGGATAGGAATCGATAAATTGTTTTTTTCTGTACTTACTTACCAACGTACCGTTTTTATTTTATTTTTATTTCTTTTTTATTACATATATATTCATTTTATTTGTATTTTTTTGCCAAACTGCATGACAGTTTTACAGACTCACACGCCACACTCTTTTGTCCTAACACACATACCAGCTCGACGATTATTGAGGCTTCTAACAGGACCATCCTCCAGTATCTGGTTGAACCAAGTCCTTCGCGAACGTCTTCTACTTCTGGTGCCATCAACACTTGCGTCATAGTTATATCTTTCTTGCCATTCTCTCCTCATTTATCCGTTTTTCTCTATATTTTTATAATTGATTTATTTAATTTGTATTAAAAACAGTATTCTTCCTAATTATTGTGTAAATATTTTTTTATAAATTGTATTTTTATTTATGTGACGGGTTGGATCTTGCAACCCATTTTAAACACACACAATTATCTTTAATAGTTATAATAACTCTATAGTTAGACAATATTTATAATTTAAAAATAACTATATTTGAATAAAAAATTTGATTAATTTGATGTCGACCGGTTTGGACTCCATTGTATCTTGGCCCGTTAATAATAACATCCGTTCATTTTACGAGTACACTCAGCTTTTTTATAGAATTATCTGACCATTTAAATAATTCTATAAAAATTCATTTTAGATTTTTTTGGGTTGCCTTTATGTTACATAACCGGTAAAAAATGCACTAAGGTGGGTATATGGGTTGGTGTAGGTGAACATATGAAACTAGGAGAACTTTGCTTTTCACCACCCCTATCCTTGAGTAATTCCACCACTGGAAAGAGTGTAGACATGAACATCAATACTTGTTGAAAGTAAATGCTCAGTTCTCTAAAAAGAACTCGGGAACCGAATCTCAGAAAATTTCACGGATCTACAAACTTTGCACAAATATTTTCCTCTCGAATCTATCTAGTTGTAACGGCGGTAACAGAATTGGCGGTCTTCGTACGGTGTATGTGCGGTAGGGGGATGGGTGGGGTTGTAGGGGAGGTTCAACGGGGAATTCCTTCAGCAAAATACCACTTAATATACAATTAAAGTGGGTGAAACTCATTTCATTTGACGATCACTTGCTCAATTAAAGAAAAGGAGCAGTTGTTAGGCGTTTACTACGTAGTTCAATGAAAATAAATATCTTCCCTAATGTCTCATACGAGGTTTCATTACCAGTATGATGAAGAGGTACTTTCTAATAATAACAGCATATATTAGCTTGATAAAATCAGGAAATTTATAATTTTTAACTATTTTTGATAACTGCGTTAGATCGCTGAATTGCACTAAAAAAATCATTATTTTATATTATTTTATTTCCTAGCTCAAAAAACACGCCATGTAAAATACATTTAAAAATAGTTCAAATAACAAATTAAGTAATAGGTAATACTAGAAAAATAATAATACCACAAATAATTTTTTTATTGACTTATATGGTATTATTAATGAATATAATTTCAAAGAATATTAGTAATTATTCATTTTATTATATTACAACACATTTTTTCTATTTGTATTTCCTAATACAGCACTCGCGCTAGTTTTTACAAACAAGTTCAAAGTGTATTACCTAAATAAAAAAAAATCATATTTGCGCACTGTAAATAATATATTTTTGGATCACACAGGCGACTATAAGTCCACGAAACTCCGTGGAACATGTTCATGAGCAGAAGAACGAAAAGAAATATCTTGGTTATATTTTAATCCTATTTTAAAAAATCTATAAAAATAAGTTTTATGAACAAGATTCTAACCTAACTATGTATAATAAGTTCTCCATCTCTGCCTTAATACAATATATAAAGTAATATATCAGTTAAGTCGTTAATTAAATTTTATATATTTTTTGTATGTCTTGGACATTAACTATTGTAATTCTAGTTTTTTTTTTTTTTTTTAAGAGTTTATTTAATGTACAGTAATGGCGTCTGCTATCGGTTTACTCAAAGGTAT
Source organism: Eubasilissa splendida (assembly GCA_031772225.1). NCBI lineage: Eukaryota > Metazoa > Arthropoda > Insecta > Trichoptera > Phryganeidae > Eubasilissa > Eubasilissa splendida. Next base: position 8,036,764 of record CM062857.1, on the reverse strand, counting down.
TTGAGATTCCGTAAAAACAATGTAGATGACTTTCAAATAATGGAACGATAAATGTATTAATTAGAAATAGTATAATATAGGTATAGATTAGAAAATTTGTCGTCAAAAATACTGTCGCTGTAGCATAGTTGGTAATGCACCTTCCTCGGATTGGAAACGAGATCCAGGTCCGAATCAATATTTTTCCATAGAATTGTTTTTATATATATATCTTTATAATTAATACATCTAATTATTATTTAAGGTTAAGTGATTAATGCGTAAAATAAACATTTGAACTTCATTTTATTTAAAAAAAGATTAATAATCGTTCTGTGTTATATTAATTTGGATAGTGGAATTTAAAAAAACTGCGTATGTACATCTCATATTATTGGAGGCTGAATCAGAGTCGGAAAGGACATGAGTAAACCGGTTCTCGGAATTTTCACAAAAACAGCTCCGGTTCGTGGGATTCTCGAAAATATAACTCTAATTCGTGATATCTTTCAATTTCAATTACAAAAATTATTAAAAAGTCATAAATCGATTCTCCTCGAATGTCAAAAACGTAATCAAGTTGTTATAAAAAATGGACATATTTAAAAATCTTTAAGAACTAAGTAGTAGTCGTAGACGTCAGATTCACATACTCTTTTCACGAATATGATCATATATACATTCATACATATATTGTATTAAATATAAATGTATATATTTTGATCAAAAATAAGTGTAAAATTTCGCATATTATCAACCGTAATGATTTATTATATCTTCTAAATCGAGCCCTGGGTTTCTGAATCAAACAATTTCCAATTCAAAATTTACTTAAGTTTTAGCCACTTACTATTCACTTTGCAGAAGTTTAAAGATCTTCATTTTTGTTGAGGACATTGAAACATCACGCAAGATCCCCGGGCCATTTTCCCCGAAACGAGGGAGTTCCTTGTAAGGAAGATACCCGTATAATTATATAAAGAACCTGGTGGAGGGACAAGGCCAGTCATCGTATTGTTAAGCAGGAATAGTTAGACAGAAGAGAGGTTACTTTTATTTGAAGAATTTTCATGATCCATTTTGACTCACAATAATACATCAAAAATGTTTTTTTTTCAATTCGATTTAAATCATCTTTACTAATAATTATTGAAACTTTAAAAAAGATTTATTTTTTAAATAGACATTGATATATATAGATATGTAGGTGCATAGGAGCATATGATGATTATATATTGTATAATATAATTTGTAGATCTTTGTGTTTTTGAAAGCGTACAATTTTTTTTTGTCTCTTTAACCAAACTCTATGCAAATGTCGTTTCCAGAACAGGCAGATTCTAGTGGAGAACCCACCCTAGTTTATAAAGTGATATGTTGATATACTAATACGTATAAATAAATAAAAATATGAATAAATATATTGTAACGTTGCACTTTCGTATTCGCCCCGATAATTAAATTCACGTAGGAGATTTTTATTCTACAATGGTGATAACCAATCTATAAAATTAAATATCTATGCCTGCTCGTTCGGGCGACGGAAAGGTAGAGCGCTGCTCTCAGATGGCAGCGGTTATGTCTGCTACTTGGTCGCGGCGAAAATATTTTAAATCGGTAGAATGGTTTCCATGCCGGTAAGCGGAGCCGATACGATATGGCGACACAATGTGTTATTTACCATCGATCCTGGCAGAAGATTAATTCCTGCCAGGGTCATTTTCACCTTGGGATGGGCACGTGATTCAAAATGGAACTATTGTCTGGCTGGGCAGAGGGTTTTGGTCCTGCCCGGCAAAACCCCGATGCTTCTGCATGGGGGAGGATGTGGCCCTGTCAAGCTTTATTTGGGGCGGAGCCCTACTATGGATGCTGTACCCTGATCTCACGACTGTGAACGGAGTCTGGCGCACCGAGCTCTGTATCTGGGCGCGGCCTCGGAGGATGATGGTATAATCATGCAATATGAAATGGAAGAGTACTGTAAATATTGTTATCCCCTTTTTTTTGTTTAAGCTAAATTGATCACACTTTTTATAGTTTGTTGCCAAGTAAAGTTCAATGTATAAAATTTTGTTCATTTGACAATCAAGTTTATATTTATTATAAAAAAACTACCTTAATCATTTTGCTATTTCAAATTATTCTTCTTTTACCTAGAGGGACGAATGCAGATTTGGTAGATCGTTGGTAAGGTAAGGAGTTCTGATAGGTTCGGGTCGGTGGGATCCACATCTCACGCTTTCCACTAAACTAGCCGGTGGAGGTGCAGACCCTGGCTCCATAGAGCACAATATATTTAAATAGAGATGCGTACACGTTATACACATCATATCATTATTCTTACTATTTTTAATTTAAAGGATTAATTTTCATTTTAAAAAAGAGCCAACTTGGTGTTCTCCAAGAATGAGGCTCGAACCCCTAACCATTTGGTCACTACTAGATGAGTATCTTACCACTAGACCAAAAAAGCATAGTTATTTATGTGATTAAGTTGTGTTGTAATTAACATAAAATATTTGGCAGTATTATTTCCGACTTCTCTTGAATAATCTACTAACCATACGAGGATATCTGACAATTAAACTCGTGGAATACTTTTGCTGCACATTATGTGGTAACACTGCAACATCGGCAATAAGCTAGATACCGGAATTTGTTTCCATAAAATAAACCATTAATGCAGCATATATCTGGAGGTACTGAAATGGTTATGAACACGAGTGAGGCGTGTCCAGTCTGAATTGTTTGCGAATGAAAACAAGAAATGCTCCAGCACACAGCCATTATTTTGAGGGACTTTTTCATCAAAAAATCGAATAATCGTGTTATAATACCTACCTTATTTGTCTGATCTAATATTTTTTTAAATCAAGAAAGATAGAAGTATTATTTTCGTGGGGTTACGAGTGGAGGTGAAACTTATTACGGCGAGTGCTCTAAACAGCCTCACGAAGAATGACTGACTATTGCAATTGAAAAAAACCTTTTTTTAAACCAAATGTACTGCTTTAGAGATAAATTATTTTAAAGTAAATTATGTACCAGAAATGTAAGAAATATGTATGTACTGTATAAATGTAATAAAAAAATTCTATGAGTTTTATTGTCAGTCGATGTGCGTATATTTTAATATTTTTTATGTTAGAGAATGACGTCCAATTAAAATTAAAATTTAATTTAGTATCTTAGTATCTACTATAAACTTAAATATTAGCATGGCACATTATGAACGACACTTTAACATTATTAAAAATTTAATTTAATCTTTTATAACGTAAAACCGATCTATTTTTTAAAACTTAGTAAAAAAATATAGAAAATAATCTTCCAACGCGCATTCAGAAGTCTATACAAGATTCTATCTTTTTATTTTCTAGCCTATGAAGGAAAGATGTGACGCTTAGTGAAAATTTAAATTGGAAGGAAAATTAGAATTTGATACTTCAATAGAAAATTTACAATTTAACCGCAAATTAATAAAAAAAGTATATAAAAAAATTCTAAGACAGTTTGCTTAAACGTTCTTCCAATTCTTCGGTAAAGTTTCATCTTTTCATCCTAAAAAATATTCATCGACAAATATAAATAATAATATTTTTTTATTATAGAATTAAAACTTCATAATTAATTGTGGCTTAGTTTCATATGACGTAATTCAATTATTTAAAAAAATCATTGTTATTTTTCTTCAATTACACAAAATTATGATTATACCAAAACTCATTCGTAGAGACGAAGTTCTTCATCGGCCACAACTGCCGATGCTTCTATTCCCACTATATTATAGGTCTGCATTAAAATGTACGTACGCGCCAAAGTAATTTTTACTCAATTAAAATCACAATTTGAGATGCTAATCAAACTACTTCATATTTAACTATCATTACACACCCACCCACACACACACATTATTTCAAAACATCAGCCATTGTCTAAGTCGTTTTTTTGTATCTCAGATACCATTTACGAATATTCTTTGTCCATCGATTATCGTCAGTGGATCACCATTTACATTTATGTTTTTTTGCAGTGACGATGACATCCTTCGTCATGGAATGCGCTCTAACGTATGTGTTTATTTTTTCTGTCTCTTGTACAGATTCCCAACATTCTCCTTTTCGTACAATTGGAAATAAGAATATTGGGCTACATTATATATACTACGACTATATTGTCTGGAGCCAAACACAAATTGAATATTTATGCAATACAAATACTAAATATAAAATTGCTGTTTATTGTAAGCCGTTGAACGCCGATAATGCAGTATTAATGGTAAACAATGAACAAGATTTACAGAGTTTAGTGAGTATAATGTATGATGTTTGCAAGGAAAGTGACCTCATTATGAATGTCAACAAGTCGTACGTGATGGTATTCGAGAAGGAGGAAAGCAAGACACCATGCAAAATACTTGTAGGTAGTGAATGTTCGGAACGGAATAAGTTTTTGTAATGGGAATTTGTCAACCGAAGCAAGACTAGTGGTACACAATGGAGTCCTGCTACCGACTCTAATGTATGGAAGCTGGCAGAACAGGAATGAAAGTAGACTGTAGGCAGTGGAAATAAGATCACTTAGGTGTATATGTGGCAGATTTATTTATTTTTTTGAAGAAATAAGGAAATAAATGTAAACCTGATCTTAGTATAGTGAGTAAGGTAAAGAAATGATCACATAAGTGGTTTGGTCGTATGGAACGGATGAATAAGGAGAAAATGGTAATAAAGATATTTGACGCAAGTGTTGATGGCATCAGAAGTAGAGAACGTCCGCGGAAGACTTGACCACGACCGGTTAAACCAGATACTGGAGGATTGTCTATTAGAAGACTCAACATTTTTATGTATTTATATATATACATTCAACAACATAATAATCATCAAATTATTTTTTTAATCTAATTTTTGTTAATATTTTTACAACTTGAGCTGTCTGTACAGGCACCTATTATTGTTTTTATATGAATTTAAATCAGAATAATATAAATTAAATTAATCATCTAGAAAGATGTACGGAAAAAAAGTATTTATCAAAATAATATTTAGTGGCAACTAATATGTACAGTCTGTTAAGTTTGTGGGATTATTATAACCTAAAACATGTAATAAATATTTTTAAAGAGAACACATTTTTAGGGATACCGGGATTAATTAAATATTTTTGTGTATATCTTTCTAGATGATTCATTTAATTTGTATTAAAAGTATCACAGAACTATGTTTTGAAAATGCAACTTCACATCAAAAATGTGATCTTAAAGATACATTCGTTGTAGATATCAAACTTTACCCAAATTGAATAAAATGGATTAATTATGTTAATTCTGATATCTACGAGCGTGTTTTACTCACATGTATTTGAGATTTATCGCAATATAAAATTGATTGATTTTACAAATGGAATAATAGATGTATCAATTGGAAAGATTACAGAATATAAGTAGAAAATTCTATAAATTCAAAATTTGTCAAACATGTTTATAGCGAAAATAGTATACGTGCTTCCCCGGATTGGAAGAGGTTCAGGTTCGTATCCCGGCAGCGACAAATTTTTTTTTCGAAGAATAGATTTAATCTGTATATATTTCTAGTTGATTCATTAAATTTGCATTAAAAATTCGACAGAACTATGCCCTTCTAAAAAATTCTTTATAATACACGATTCTTTAATATTCTTTAAGATAATATCTTTCAACGAAGATGTTGCGTTATCATTTGCGATTAAGTTAGGTACTCCTGGTTTGTACGTATAAAATTAACAATCTTGCTTAGCTATATCACTTGCCTTTACATTACAAAATACAGAGCCGAACTAGGCACTCCACCGCGACGAGGTGCAGCTGTAGCGGCACGAGAAGCTGCGTGTGACATCAGCCGACCGTTTTTGTCACATTTTTTCCCACTGCCAAGACACCGAGAGGACGGGCCGACGAGCGTCGCGCCTTCTGGCACCGCTTCACGTTTTAAGACTAACGAAAGTTGAAAGGGAATACATCATCGGGAACCTTGACCGCCTTTAGCCTGTTTCACAATAATTTATGCCTACACCAAACGCCAAACAGGACGTATATTTATATCAGTCTATAAATTATATCTCTTTCCGTATTAAATTAACTGTGAGTAAGTTGTGTATGCTTTAACGGCAATATTTTCGGGCTAGTTGGCGTAGTTTATTATAAAGTTGGCGCATTAGAATATCATTTACATCGTTAAAGGCTTATAGAGCTAAGCGTAATTTATTTTGCGAATTTCATCCAAACTTCGTGCGCGCGTAATGTTAACCTTCTGTATCGAGAGCCCAGCCGCATATTTACGATAGCAATCTGAGAGAGATCCTGAAATTGTTATTATTATTTGTTATCAATACCAAACTTTAGTAAAATTTAATATTTCTGAAACAAGTTAACTGAATTTAGCCCCGAGCGGGGGATATTCACGTCCACAGTTTTGATGCTGTAATGAAAAATAAATGTTTCATGTTTTTAATTAATCTTTTATGTTTACAATTAAGTTAATTTTGCTTAATAAAATACACACGTCTAGAATAATTTGATTTACATATTACCAACCGCATATTAATAAAATGTTATTTTTAGAGAGAATACCATTATACAAAAGCAATTACCTACATATAAATTCTATCTAATATTACTAATAAAATAAACATTTTAACAACAAAAATAAAAGTAAAACAAAACACAGTACATCGTTAATATACTAATACAATTAAAGATATTAATTACCTGTCGTTATTTTAAATAATACTATATTTATGTAAGAAATAAGTATTATTTACGTATATACGTGATAGACTGCGTAATTTATAATATAATAAACGAAATACTATATGATGATAGTACTTTTGCATGGAAATGCAATTAAAATACAAAAAACACTGTATATACAAATACATATTATTTACTTACTGCTTATATACATTTAACACCTCGTAGAAACTTTACCAAGATGATGAGACAGACACCTTTGTACAAATTGATACGTAATAAAATAAATCCTCAAATAAATGTATTCTGTCAAGTTCTCGCGTACATTTTTTTTTATTCTAACATTCACCGCTTATTGACGTACAGCTACATTGCGTCAACTATGGACATGGAAATCGTTAGGATTTAATTTTAGAAAATTTCACCCTTAAACGCATTCTTGTATATATAACCACTACTGAAAAAAAAACAAATTTTTGATGGATATCTATGAAATTATAGTTTTTAGTTTATTTAGGAATGCAATACTGTATCGTCATTGCAAATGTAGCTAAATATAGTTAACCATCTGAAATATTTTTACGTAGTAAATATTTCATTTGTAATTTGTAATGTGTTGCATAACTAACTTACAGTTAGGTTAGGCAAAGATGTTAGAGCGCCACCCTCTTCTGTCCTGGCGCACAATTCTCGCCTCATCCACATTCATACTTGTCATGCAAGCTCATTGATTATTGAGGCTTCTAATAAGACTATCTTCTAGTATCTGATTTACGTCTTCTGCGGACGTTCTCTATATCTGGTACCATCAACATTTACATACATCTTTCTTACTATTATTTTCACATTCATCCGTTTCATATGACCAGTCCATCTTAGCAACCCTTTTATAATCTTATTCACTATGCTAAGATCAGCTGAACATGTGTTACAAAAAATAATTTACTTTTTATTGTGTGAATTCGGGTTGTTTTAAATATATTTGAATATTTTAAATAGTTCAGCTATATATATTTATTTCAGTATCAAGTCCAATGATAGAAAAATGGGATTACCTTACGACTGTCACATGCGTGGATTGAACCCTCGACTTTTCGTATCCGCGAGCAATTTCGTACCGCATCACCGAGTCAATCAAATACATATTTTTTTACTAAAATGTGATTGGACGGTTCCCACAGTACCTACAGAGCCAGCTCTCACGGGTAACCTCACATACATTTTTGATGCGACACACATTTTTCTATCGCTAGAATTTGTATAAATATATATGAGCTCATATCAATCTTATGGGCCATCCCCGGCTAATAACAGATTTTATGCCAACCATCATAAACTTTACAAACACATTTCAGCTAATGTTACAGAGATGGCATAATAACTCAACCCTAGTGGATATTATGATTGAGGGGGTAGATACGAGTGAGACTTCATCACGTTTATGTAAAATAAAAATTAAATTTATTTTATATTAATAAATAATACAACATGATCTTCTGTGTATTGTTTTCTGGGCTAATCTGCCGTGTATATCTGACCTTGTAGCTGACGTTTCATCAGGTACCCTGATGATGGACCCAGTAATTGGATCCGAAACGTTTGCCAGAAAGGTCAGATACACACGGTAGGTTAGACCAGAAAACTATACATAGAGGATTCAGAACGGCCGCGAAAACCTGAGAATATTTTTAATATAACATGATTTCTGAAATGATATATCAAATAGTTAAATTTAGTAATAAGAATAAATAGAATAGATATATTAACTTATTTTATTTAGTCTTTTTATGAGTTATATCGATGTAAAAAAAAGAGAAAATAAATAATATCAAAAATATAGTGAAACAAATTAGACACAAAATATTAGAATTTTATATTGACTATTAAAATGTACTTAGTGTTTTTAAAACAGTGTACTATGGCACTCTGGTATGCCGCGAGTGTCCTCCTAGTATCTCGCCAAATTTTCCAAATTTTTACTTATAAAGAACATGATAAGGTAACATCAAACCTTCTAACATAACTATGCAACTAGCTAGCAGTGGCGGTCGGTGACTTTTTGTAGAAGGTATGCTGGAAAACAAGTTTATACCTACTGTCAAATGTAACATAAAATCTAAGAATATTCAATGTTTCAATAATTCGGCTTCAAGTATTCAAACCAAACTGTCAAAAATGCGTCACACAAAACAGTCCGCTCGCTTTGTAATGTATATTCTATTTTGTGCATTATACCGATAAGCATTAAAGTCATTTTTTATACGTTGGATCCTGTTAACGAATACGTATACGGTATTCGAAGACGTTGATAGGTGAAACTGAATGCGCATGCGCAAAAATCGAATAATTTCAAACATTCTGAATACGGAACGAATGATAGAATCCACTATTGCTGATATATATATATGTATGCTGTTGAGAATGTATATGTATTTGAACTCGCTCCGTGTCATAGTGTGTGTTATGACTGGTATCTAAACTGCATTGATAACCAAAGCTGTGCGTCACTGAAAGAAGTAAAAACTTTGTTAATCGCTCAGGATTGATCAAGTTAATGAGTCGCACTTTGTTTACAGAGTGCGTCAGGTTTAATTATTATCATATCTATATATCCATCCGATATTATATTTAAAGAGTAAAATGCCCCAGACATAAGACAAATCTATATGTTGAGATTCGTTCAATATTTCCATGCCAACAACATCTCACTCCAAGTAATAAATCATGGACACAACACAAGACAAACAACGAACATCTACACACCAGTTCTGAGAGCAACAACTACATTTTATCAAAGATAGCTTAGCTTCCAAACTGTACAACACACTCAGCATCAACTGGAAATTGTTTACTTTTAATACGGTTACACAAATATGGACCCAATATATGATCCAATTGGGTAAAGATCAATCAGAAGCATCGCTATCCAATATTCGAATGTAATCATTATACAGTGTCTACACTAATAATTCACTAGTTCTACAACACTCTTACTACATTTTTTTCTTTCTCTATTTTAATTTTAATACTGTCGAATCTTTATCTTTCTTGAATTAAATAATAACACAAGAGCACGAAAAAAACTGGCTACTTTAACACAGGACAGCAGTCTTGCAAAGTAGCTAGGATAATGCTTTATATAATAGAGATGGAGTCTACTCCATCCCGCACAATAAAATACGAGTATTTAATTGCAATATAATTGTATCTTATGTTTATCATGTTATATTACAATATATTCAACTCTGTTAGAACAAAAATATGTACGTCAATAAAGTCTAATAAATATATTTGGTTAGCCACGGGAGTTTGATGGAGGGTCAAGTGTGCCATGTTAGTAAAATAATTAAATAACGCTTGTGTAGTTAACATTAATTATTACTGGATGGCCACGTTGCGAGAAGCGAGAACTCTTGCACTCTTCAAAAGGTCGTCGAGGGAACCCCGGTCGGAATTTGACCACTAGGCCGCCCTAAAATGAGATAGGCATAAAGGTTCATTATAAAAGGTTTCTGATAAATTGCAGGTTTCGGAACGGAGAATTTGCCTCGAGACAGATATGTATAGAGGATATTCGTGCAGTTAGCCTTGGACCTGGATGTTCTTCAACACCAAATTACGCTGATGAGCAGTTTTTCACTGATTAAAAGATGTTCTGTATTTCAAACAAAATATATTGCTCACATTTAATCCCCTTAAAATTCAAGAAGCAGACTAGTGACGTCATTTTTATCATTTTCAGTGCCGATAAATCGGCGTTTTTATTTTTTATAACTTACATCAATATAAAATCCCTAGTACAAATATTATAATTCATTTCATTTACATGCAAGCTTTTTGGCCGCTTACTACCTCGCTAGATACATATAGTACCTGTTCTGAGGTAGGTAGCCATAAGGTTCCATAAGTTAGAATATAAGTAAAAATTAGAATAAAAGGTAAAAAAACATAAAAATCAAAAGGAGACAAGTAAAGTAAATTGAAAAAAGAAATTTTTGATACAGACTAAAGATATGTAAGAAGTAAAAGAAAAAAACATGCAATGAGCAAACAAAACAGGTCATAAACATAACGTTCATATATAGTTTAACCATTGTAAATATTATTGTTTTTTATTCTAATTGACGCTAAATCTATTGTTGCTTTAGTTTTTAAATTGAAAAAATATCAATTAATAAATCTTAAGATTATTATTAAATTATAGCCCGTGGGAATAAGAGAATCTGAGATTTAGTTGAGATAAGTCTCAATGGTCAATGAAATTTAATTTGATGTTTAATATATAGGGTGGGCCATAAGTTTCAGTCGACCGCGCGCGGGAGTTTGTCCTTGAAAATTTAGTCGCAATGGATCGCTTCACGAGGGAACAACACGCGTTCTGCGTGATTCTTATGTGATTGTTCAGTGCCTGTTTTGCGCTCACTGCAGATTACACAGTGTGAATCAATGTCTGAGTATTGCAGGAAGATCGTAGAGACCGGTTCAACGCTTAATAAGAGAAAACCGGGCGGCCACGGAGCGATTTATAACGTTCAAAAACTTATTACCTAGCTGTATAATAAACACGCTAGACGGTGAATCTCTGAGACTTGGTGTGATTGTTATAGTTAGATACATGTTATATATTGTTGTTGTTCATATACCTTTTTATGTAATTATTAACTACAAACACTCGCCCATGATGTTCATTTATATTATTTGCTTAATAAAAAAAATGTTACTTGTTATGTCTGAATAAATCAAATACAAAATAAATTGATTCATAAAAATACGCAGAATATTAAAAAACATCGAACGTAAATATAATTTTTACACTCACATTTTGCATCGAAATATACACGCATATGGCACAAAAGATTTGTTAGTATACTTTTTTTTTAAATATAATAAAAAAACTGTTAGAGAATAAGTCCTATTCATTTTTCGTAATATTGAAATTGTATAATTTACACACACATACTCGTAAAAAAATAATATACGAGGCGCGTTTTTTAAGTAAGTTTCTCGGCGTAGCGCCGCGGTTACGATGTTGCGCATGCGCAATGGTTTTCTTTATCTGTTGACTCATCACATGCAACATTAGAGACATTCACACAGTGTGGCCATCTTGTAGTGAGTGATTGAAATGTTCAAGACAATAGATCAGCCTGCCGACTGTGAGATGCGGTCCGTGATTCGTTTCCCGAATGCACGAAACATGAAACCAGCTTTGTCAATTTAAGTGTGAAGGAAAATTTTCTTCCCAGCATTTGAAAATTCAACATGGGGGCTGGGATAGGGAGGATGGGGGTGTATTTTTTGCTCAAACTGTAAAGAGTAATGATGTATGCAAAATTTGGTCCAGTCATGGGGAGGATGAGAGAAATGAAGGAATGGGTCGACTTTATCTTCGTCGGGATCTTAGAGTGCAACTAAGTAAAATTTGGAATTGACAACACTCAATATAATACACATTTATATCATTGGGAGGTTTATTGTTTCGAAGGTAAATTTGTAGAACTCCGTAATCACACATACGAAAATAATAATACTTATTTTTTAGTTCTACTCATTTAATTTTCTTGAGACGCGTTTCGCCTTATGAGGGCATTATTAATCTAACCGTTATAAATTCAATAACTTGTACTTAAATGAAATCTATTAAATAGAGATAGCAATATAATTGTAAGTACTTAAGGTAAAAATGGCTATTTTAATTTTAATGGCATTTTAAAGAAAGGTAACATATGAAAGAGGATAGCTGTATAATTTTATGTAAATGAGATAGAGATAACAATATTCATGTTAACTCTTGAAGTTTTTTTTACAGGTGTTGTTTTACAGGAAATAAAACAAGTAGAACTAAAAAAAAAGTGTTTTTATTTTTATATGTGTGATCATTTGGAGGGTTGGAATGCCCAGGAGGATGGGGGAGGATACATATTTATACACATCAGGGTAATAAAATATAGTTTAAATTTAAAAGTTTCTTATTTATTCATCATCATCATCCCTGACTTTAAGAGTACTCCTCTACAGGATAGATTCATATTTACATTGTTTCACCACCTCATTGTAAGTCCATCTATTCTTCGTCTTCCTTCAGGTTTATTATTAAGTAGCCATTTTGCCAGTTACGCATCGTTCATACTTTTTACATGCCCAAGCCATCAAAACTTCCCTAATTTTATAAATTTTTGGACTTTCAGTTCATCATAAAGTCGTAAAGTTCCTGGTAACAAAGCTTACGCAGCACTCTATTTTTTTGACTGTTCCAAAAATTCTCCTGAGGATCCTTCTTTCAGATACATCTAGTGTTACTTCATCATTATTTATTTGAGTCAAAGTTTCAAACTCATAGGTTATCACAGTTTCATACCTTTATTTTGTTAGACATCATATTCAGTTATTGTTTTATTTTGAATTAAATTCTATATTTTCAATTTATCCTTTAATATCACACGGCCCATTATCCCCGAAGGCGACAGGGGCAGGGGGCGGTAAAAAATATAGCCTCTGTTAAATTCAATCTGTCGGGAAGTATGCCAAGGCCGATGCATCTGTGGGCGAGCCGCCATTCCTATCGGCTGGTGCTCCGGGCCGCTCGCCTCTGTAGGTATTGTATGTAAATATTATTCAAATATGATATACAACATAATATATAATGTACACTACTGTACCCGTAATCTGCAACCTGCGTTTGCACATATGGGGGATCCGTTATGAACCGAACATTTTGCTTAGATTAGCCATAAAATTGTCATCAACACTTGTTTCTATAGCAAAATGTAATGTAACAATATCTTAATATCTACAATATATTAATGAAATATTTTTTTTATTAGACTTAACAATTTCAAAGCGAAATTCTGTGATATTTTTAATACAAATTAAAAAATATATACAGGAAAAATCTGTTGAAAAAATATCTATAAATTATCCCGGTAGCAACCAAATATTTTTATAAAAAGTAGATTTTTTTTGTATATTTTTATAATTGATTTATTTCATTTGTATTCGATTTTAAAAATATTAAAAAATGTGCTTATTTGATTAGTTCTATAATGCCGTCATTATGAAAAGTACACAATATATAATGAACCGGACAAGAATAAAGTGATAACACCTTATGTACCGTATCCATTTAAAATTAAAAGGTACATCATCGCGTGGTAGTACATTAATAATAATCTTTGTAAGAATTTCTCCTCATAAACAAATACAAAAGATTAAAGAAATGTTTATTATTATTTCTATAAAAAATAACAATCATTTGTACAATCACAGAAGTTGAATTTTTAAAAGGACATAAACCCGCCTACTTAATAACAATAGATAAAATAATACAGTAATGATAAAATAAAAACTATGATGTTAGGTAATTTCTTCTTTCTGCCTAGGCTTCATGTTCAGGAGAGAGGCATCTAGCCTAATTAGTTCGTTTTAAATATTAACAAGTCAAATGGTTATGAAATGAAAGAATATTTTATATATAAGAAAATTTATAATCTATATTTTAAGATACTTGCATATGTTAAAAGTGGAAAATGAGCAATTTACTTTAATACTTATAAATAAGTCTATTCAAAAATAATTACAATAAAATTAACATTCAATATTTGTGTTCATCATGCCAGCATTAATTTCTATACCAAATTGCCTATGTTGACGCTTGTCTGATGTAGAAAATCTTATTCGTCTATTAAAAACATCCATTAGCTATAGAAAAAATACTAAAATTTATTAAAAATAATTGCCAGTTAAATTCAAAATTAGTATCAGACTTCAATACACCCGAGTGTTTATTCCATTCTGCCTTGACAAATAAAATATCAAACGACTTGAAATATTGCAAACTTTTTTGTATTCGTTTCAGTGTATTTCCATTCACATAATTGAAAAGATTCATGTAAAATAAAGGAAAGCAATAAAGTTTAGAAACATACCTCTATTTATCTCAGATTTTAAACGACCACAAAATTACTTTCGTAATAATATTTATTTAAACAATCGTCACATTATTACGCAATAGTAAGAGGGTCTATCAACAGAGATATTCATTAAAATGGAAACAGTGTTCAGTAAACAAAATAAATATCTATAAATGTGTTCGATTCCAACGCTAGCACGTCCGCCTCTTCTACTATTCACTGCCCTCCAGTTTACTTATATCATCATCAGTATATACATCTAAATACATATGTTGAAGCCATGGTCCATGACCCACTGTCTACGATGATAAGGTATAATGAAGACAATTAATGATATTCTCGCATTTTCTACATTCATCTGTTGTATAGAATCATGCAGAAAGCTTGCTTTAAAAAATATATTTTTATCAATCTAGCATTATTATTTTTATCTTTATAGATTGAATATAACACTTTTTGTATATTATTACTATACTTTGTTTATTTAATATACCGGAAAAGCACTGTCTGCTATAATATAGTAAAATACTAGTGTAGCAGGCAGGGCAATATAACATACTGTACTACCAATCTAAATATATTTTTATTATATTAATATTATTATTATCAACATCGTCGCTTTCATTAGCTTATTCTAGGAGCGTCGGGAGTCTAAAGACTGGATATGGCGCTTCCATCATGTACTGTTTTAATAACCGACAGCTAATTAAAACCCAATCTGTTTTCTCTTCGATGTTGCCAAGACGATACATCTTGGTAATAGTTCCGCTGGCATTCGCAAGATATGTCCAAACCACCTAAATTAAGATCTCTTTCCTTTATCGCGATACTTCCATTAATATTACACCTGCCCTTATCTATCCTATTAAGCAAATATCTACTTACAGAACAGACATTGTGAACATTAATTTACATAATTATTCTCGCTTACGGTACGTGTATACGAATGAAACATAGATCTCTTGTCTTGAAATTTAGATAGCCATGAGTCAGCCGGTCATACTCTGCGTATAATATACAATAGACAATCAATGACAGCTCGCTTCTAGACGAGTGAGTTTCGAGACAAGTCCCTTCCGTGTAAATGCACTATTAATTACAATTGTCTGAAAAGGAGAAGAAATGTGTACCTAGATTCAGTCTAATTTAATTACAAACTTGGAAAATATATTATAAATCAGTTTATTTTAACTGCCTTAGATATCGGCAACATAGTATTTTAGTACAGAATTAAGATATTTACAGAAGTAGAACTTAATTCTAAGTGACTGGCGATTATTAAATATCAATATAAATATTAGCTATTGCAGAGAATCTCATAACGCAACTTCCTGAAACTTTAATGAGCTTTTTTTCGATTACCACTAGGTGACCTCCAAATTGTCCCCAGTTAAAAAGTTTACCTATTTTTTGTGAAATTTAACAAATATTCTTGACACGATAAACACCGTAAAAATTAAACTTGAAATTTCAATCAAACTTTTCAGAAAAATTGACGCCATCTTGTCTTAAAATGGCGACTTTTCTAAAACTTTAAAAATTTGTGACTCCGTTAATATTGGACTTAAGAGAAAAGTAAAAAATCACGGCCAATACCGAAATAGATTTTTTTCTTGTTTTCTATACCATATGATATTTTTATATATTATAATTCAATGTATTCCATAAGTCTTAAAAATTGCATTTGTGACGTAAATAAATAAATGAATTAAATTGAGAAAATGTACATATCTAACCTCTTTGAATATATCTCGGGAAGATCCGCATAGAATATTTAGAATGGTCGGAGAACTTAATTAAGATAATATTTTAATGTTGTTTCTTAGTTATCTATGTGCACACAAAAGAACACACGTATTCTCATACAATTTTAGACAATAATATACTATTTAATATAGCATATGAATATAGGGTAGACAGGGGGAATATGGCACCTTATTCTTCGAAGCTCTATTTTATACATATTATATATATTTTTTAAATTAAACAAATGCAAGAAGTTTGTTTATTTATCAAATAACATTATTATATAGTCATAAACAGGTTTAATAAAAGGAAAATTATATATTACCGCAATACTCTGGGGACAACAATAACCAAAAAAAAAACAATTCTATTATTTTTATATATTGTCGATATTATTTTTTAAATTTCAATGTACATTCTGAGACATTATATTGTCTGGAGGTTTCTCGAATAGATTATTCATTTTTTAACTTTATTGTTCCACTATTAACAATCTTTAATTATTCGACACATATGTAAAGGGTAATTATAATTAAATGAAAAATTGTTTTACATCAATACTTGTTATACTAAATATTCAATTTATATTTATGATACTAAAACATTAAAAATACTTTTATACATAATATTTTGTAATTTTACTTGTATCATTATGGTTTTAAACCTAATTTCCTATTACAAAGCATCGAATTCCATCAATAAATAGCAAGGAATAACTTCTTAAGATTATATATGAGGTGGGCATTGAGCGGCATCTAACGCCGGGTAGCAGAGACGCGGCAGCCACGTCGCATACCACCGAACAGACGAGCTTGGTTGAACCACCGTGAGAGACGGTTCGCGCAGCTTCGCGTGACGGTTGACAGAGCGTGGTCCCGGAGTCGACGTGGAGTTACGAACTCCTCATTCGTCTCACGTGACTGATCGGACAAGGCAGCTTACAAATGTGTCTCTTAATTTATTGTGATATTCCGTAAATACTTTAAATTATTAACGACGTATATCTTACATTTTTCATTAAGAAGACGTGCGAATAAATCTCGACATATTATATATATATTTTTTAATAATGACAATTTTTACGCGGCATATTCCCCCTATTTACCCTAACAAATGAAAGTAAAATTGCCACCAAAATTAAACTTCATAAATCATTTTGTTGCATGTCTTTGGTTTCCTCGCTTATCTGTGGAGGTGGGTTCTCTTAAGAACTATCTCATCGACCCTCGGGGTCTCGACTATAATAAATTACTTTAATATTAGATGCAAAAATGATTCATAATTATAATTAGAAAAGGACGTGATAAATTAAACCCAGAAGTTAAAATTATTTTAGCAACAATACAAATATAAATAAATTAGAAAATTTCTGTCTTAATGAGATTCCTAATTGATGATAAATCAAATCAGATACACAAATATCATAAAATACATTTTTTTAAAAAGGTATTTCACTTGGCATTAATACAAATATTATTCCTCATCTTCTGTATTTA
Source organism: Eubasilissa splendida (assembly GCA_031772225.1). Taxonomy (NCBI): domain Eukaryota; kingdom Metazoa; phylum Arthropoda; class Insecta; order Trichoptera; family Phryganeidae; genus Eubasilissa; species Eubasilissa splendida. Next base: position 8,018,900 of record CM062857.1, on the reverse strand, counting down.
GCAATAGATTGTGTAGTTGGCTGGCGTCAAAAAGTCTTACAAACACTCACCAAATAATGATCATTAAACTAAACCTATTTTTTACTACAAAAAAGAAAAAGACCGTCACAGACTTAACAAGTTGTAATTAATCATTTTAGCTCTCAATATTACAATGATATATAATTACATTTTGCTCTGAAATTTTTTTTTTTTTGCAGACATGATTATCGAATTGTAAATTTACAGTATTCTCTCGCTCGCAAGTCTAATTTAAAAATAATTCACACCGTCATCAGTAGGCCTCGCGCTTTGCTACCTAATTTGATATAATTATTTTCAAATTGAGGTAGTTCATCGTCTGACACCGGTGTCTTTGTTTTAGAAGACGATTAAAGGCTTAAATGTCCAGAAAATTGTGATAATTTGTCTCAGTCATCTCCAATCATGCCTTTTGTTCTGTGTCAGTTGGACTTACCGCCACCTCATCTGTGCATTTAAAAGATATATAGTTATTAGTGTTATATGTATGTGTTTATAAATTTAAAATTAAAGAGTTGTAGAAAATAACGTTTAATGTAATAAAACACCAAATAATAATCAATATTCTAACGAATTAATCTAACCTACCGTAATCATTATTTAAAAATGTAAAAATGTACCCGGAATATCTTTAGACAACTGTAAAATAATCAGTTCTATATTAAAAAGCAAAAATGTAGTTATAAATCAAAACGATCAAAATTTATCAAAAAAATCTTATTTCAATATATTCGGCGAACAATTTTCCAGACGAAGAATTGTGGCCACGAACAATGTGGCCAGGAATAATTATGATCATGAACAATGGTTGGTGAACAATTATGGGCGATAATTATGTGCGAACATTATTCCGGATACCACCGTTAATAGTGCACCAACTATTATTTTATCTTGACTGTTATTCATTTTCGTACAATCGCGAACCGGGCTTTTTTGAAAACTTTCATTAGACCTTTTCACCATAGCGGCCACCAACCTTCCATGTGAACAGTAAATTAATCCTTGAAACATAGTATTTTGATGGTATCTTTATCCTGTGAAGTGACCAAAGTATTTAAAATTAGTCGAATAATAGCAGACAGGTGCTATCTAATTTTAAGGTTTTTAATAAACGACACAGTAGTCTAACTGATCCCACTGAGGTTGTATTTAAAACTACAAGTTCAGGCTAGACAAAGTGAAATTATGTATGACAATACATAATTCAATGAGGCTGCTCTGAATGTCTCACTTTGTTCACGGTGTATACAGTATAAGAGTCAAAATCAAATGATTACGATGCGGAGCGACGCTGTAAGCTGCGTACGTTTGGCACACTACGCGCTTCGGTCAGCAGCCATATCTGGCTGTCACTCATGCGTGATCGTTTCTCGCGGAGTGGCTACCTATCGTTGATTTTAGAGAAAGTATATAATAAGTAGTGGCGCGCAATAGGTATAGATTTAGGTTATGCTGTTACCAATAACATTACACAATCATATATAATATATGTACTTTCGTTTAACCAACGTCTTTAGACAAAATGTATCCGTCGTTTATACGACCCTACCATGTATTTATTTGTAATTTTAGAGTACTATTAATGGTGTTTTTAAAGTTTAAGTTGTAACGTAAAATAATACCTTCTTATAATACCATCAATATAAAAAATGTATGGATGTTTTTAAGAACACTTTTTATGACAGAACATGATTATTTTATTATTTGAAAATCCTTCACGTAATAAATAGTTAATAGTAAATAACGTAAGAAATAGTTCTACCAATTGCTTTTTGTTTCTCCCAAACCAAAAACAAATTCATGAACCAAATGCACCTCGAACGCAAAGAACGACCACAAAATCAACATGTTAAAAAGAGTAAGATAGTAAAATTCGCGAATTAGTAAAAGAGGAAGTAAACACTTCAATGATTTGCACGCAGTTACAGGCCTTTCTAATGTTATTATGTTTAAAAAATAGCATAAGTAACGACTCCACACAAAACGGATCAACCGAAAGAAATTTTCAATTCAATCAAGCCAAATAAATGACTTGAGTAATTGACTAGCTTAAAAGTAGAAGATAGTAATGTGAATAGCTACAATGCGTCGATTATAGCTACTAGTGCTAAGGCTGCATGGATGGGTTGTCGTGGTAATTTTTAGAACTAAGCCATTAAAGTTTCTACTGGTGCACAGATGGCGCTAATTATAATAAATCCGTAAATATACATTCACGGTTCATATTAAAGATGATTTAATTTATATTTGTTTCCGAGAATTTTTAGTAATACACACTTTTTTGCTGATAGTAAGTAAATCTTCATATATTTCTGGTTTTAACGAACATAGGTATAGTATATATGAATAAATTGGAGAAGTAGAAAGATCAAATAAGTATAATATATGCGCCATATCTGTTTTTTATTTACATTAAGTTCATGTTGCTCATCTTTCTCTGCATATTTTTCTCATGTAATTCTTAATCTTCTTTGGATAAATTTATTTTGCACACCTATTTTTAAAATACACTATTTTGAAACAATAATGCGAAATATTAATGTAATAAATTTTATTTTATTCCATTTCGTTGTCAAATCAGCAAAGCGCCTGAAGTTAGGCAATCTGTACATTAAAATTATATTTTAAATATGAATTAAATATATTAATTAGAAATATATACATATAAAATCAATTTTATCGAAAAATATTGTTGTTGCGCCACCGGGATAAAATTGATTTTATATGTATATCTTTCTAATTAATATATTTAATTTAATGTTCTGAATAATAATAATATGTTCTCCTAATAATAAAGTTGTATCAATGTGTCCAAAATTTAATAAAAATGAATTAATCATTCTGCCGTCTGCTATCAGTTTACTCAAAGGTATTTGAGATTCTGTAAAAATAAGGTAGATGGCTCTTTCAAATAATGGAACGATTAATTGTATTAATATCAAAAAGGTAACATATAGGTTCGAAAATTGTCGCTAAAAATATTGTCGCTGTAGCATAGTTGGATAATGCACCTTCCCCGGTTAGGAAAGAGATACAGGTTCGAATCCCGGTGGCGCAACAACAATATTTTTCGATAAAATTGATTTTATATGTATATCTTTCTTATTAATATATTTAATTCATATTTAAAATATCACAGACCTATGTTTTGAATAATTACAATTTCACAATAAGAATGTGTTCTCCTAATAAAATTATAATTATTTTTACACTAGATACTTCAGATGAAAAATGTATTAAAATATGAAAATAAATATTTATAGGTACTACCAGAAAGTTCAAAAAATGAATAAACATAAATGTTTTCATATACATTATTAAATTACTTGGTAAGTTACAATTGAGATAGTATAATATAAAGAAATGGTCTGAATCTTAACTCAAGAACTTTCTCAGCGCTGTAAAGGGGAATCGGGAATGGTCTGTAAAAGTTTGTCTAGTCGAGATACTTCCGAGGGAAATATTTTCAAAAACAATAGAATGGTTTGAATCACTTTGTTATTCATATGAGATTAAATCTAAATAAAATAACTTTTAAACCATTGTAGTTTTATTTTTTGATTCCGTCCGGTTTCAGATCTATCGCTTCATCACCAGGAAGATGCAATGGACAATTTAAAAAATAATTATAACTAACAAAAGAGTAACATATAGGTTCGGAAATTTGTCATGAAAAATACTGGCGCTATAACACAATTGGTAGTGTACTTCCCCGGATTGGAAATAGAGATCCAGGTTCGAATCCTGGTAGCGCAAAAACAATATTTTTCGACAAAATTGATTTTATATGTATATATTTATAATTAATACATTAAATTAGTATTTATAATATTTGATTAGTTGTCTGTAAAATCAATATTTATTTAAGCATCTTATTCAAATAAAGTAAATTTCTTCTAAATGTTCAATGTTGATTGTGATCAAAATTGAGTCCAACTGAAGCCCCATTACCCAATCTAATTATTATCCATTCTAAAGTATAACCAATTCTCATCCATTACCCATCCATTATCTATTCAAAGTATTGCCGATTCTCATCCATTACCTATTCAAAGTATTACCAATTCTTATCCATCCACTCGACTGAAATGTGGACAAATCGTGTTTTCATGTATAATAAAATACAAAAAATCATATTATTTCAATAACCATTTCTGTTACAAGCTAAATGTTTATCACTAGGAAAATTTCTCAAGCATTAGACCAATATAAGTACTAAACATAATGTTATTTGAAAAATGCCTGCAAACCTTTAAAAAAAACTATATAAATAATACAAATAATTTGAAGAAGGATTGAAGCTAGAGACACTTTACGTTCAAGTTATCGTCTCCTGATTTTTGACTTCTGATCACTTTCTTTGACTCATTAATCTTCACTATTTAACTACATATCTAGAAAATAATTCAAGTTCTTGTATGATATGGGAGTTATGCTGAAAATTAGTTGTGAGCATCTTTTCAGCATTCCTACAAATATAACTTATTCTGGATTATGCTCTCCTAGAGTGAGAATGTGCAAAGCTTATGTTGATATATTCAGCGAGATTGATATATTTGTATGACAATGCGTCCAAAATTTAATAAAAATTAATTGTTAATTCTGACGTCTGCTATCGATTTACTCAAAAGTATTTGAGATTCCGTAAAAATAAAGTGAATGGCTTTCAAATAATGGAACGATAGATGTATTAATTTGAAAAGTGTAACATATAGGTTTGAAAATTTGTCATCAAAAAGTACTGTCACTGTAGCTAGTTGGATAATGCACCATCCCCCCCGGTTTAAAAAGAGATCCAGGTTTGAATCCCGGTAGTGCAACAACAATATTTTTCGATAATATTATTTTATATTTTTAATGATACATTTAATTAGTACTTAATATATCACAGAGCTATGTTCTGAATAATTACAACTTCACAATAAGAATTTGTTCTTCTTAATTATGATATTTTTTTGTTTATTATTTAATAATCACAATTTTTTATTTATATTCAATGCCCCAATATTTAATATAATCAAAAATATAATATGGTGGTTAGGAGCCAACTGAAACTAAAAAAATTACTAATATATATTTTGCCAATCTAAGCAGATTCAGTCGTCTCAAAACTTTTCGAGATAAGCTACAAAGTGTAGAAAAGACAGAAACTAATTGTTTTGAACATCTTCACGCGGAACTACTCGGTGAATTGGAATCGCTTCGGCTGGAATTAATTTTTCTGGAAAGATTCCAGATGAAATTGTATTATAATATTAATCTAGTATCACTAAGTTGTTTACCAATGCGTGATTTTATTAATTGAGATGAAATATGGTCCCGTTCTGACGCAGGCCGAGTTTTAATTATTTCGGAGATTAACCCAAGAATTTAGATTCTGTCGGTTGTGAAGCACGATAGGCGATTCTGACCAGACCCACAATTATTTTTCCCTGTTTATCAGGATTTATTTTTACGCCGTTTTTCGTACCTGATCCCGCTTTATAAATTAGATCCGACAGTTTGTATTAAGGGAAGATAGAAAGAAAAAAGGTCTCCTCTGTCGAGATCCTATTACAGATCTTGGATATTTTAATTAATTCAATTAAATTGCCCGTTTTATTAGCTGTTTTTATGTATTTATAAATAAACTACAAGATATAGTTTATAGATAAGCATTAACTTAAACAGATGTGATAAAATACATTTACTGACAATTATTAGTATCAAGTTACGTTACATTTTAGTATGAAATTTGACTCAATTTTTTTTCAGTGTATTCATTTAAAAATGTAAAGTAAATAAAGTATTTAAACATTAAATTGATATTTTTATTACATTTCATACCTATATACGTGTATGTATATCTCACTAAATATTTCTACGACCCCTAGAGATTTAATGTAAGAGCTTGGTTTACCCAAATTCCACAATTAAAATGTGTTAATGATATTTGAAAAAATATAGAACGTCCACGAAGATCTTGGCTTGACTAGATACACCAGATAATGTAAGAGAGGTCTATGATGAGACAGGGGTAACTCATCTTCAGAAACTAAGTACCACATATACAGAGAACTCCTCGGAAGAACAACATGCGCACGCACTAGCCAGAGATTGCGGGATCGCAGCGGCGGACCAGCGCGCAGCGGTCGACGTCATTTTTGCCAACCTACCCATGAGCCTCAATCACCAGACCACAACACGAACTCTACACATACTGTGAAGTGCCTTACTCAATCGATTGTATCCTGTAAGAATAAATGAGCGTTGAATTAATTCATTTCCAACATAACCCATCCAAAAAATAGTGAGTAAAGCATTTGTCTTCATCCCTATATTTTTTTATATTTTTTAAATTATGAAACAACAATATTTATGGTAGGTACAATATTCTTTTTTTCGTACTATGCTTCTCTTGAACGCTTATGCTTGTGTAGAGAAGTGAAGTGTATGTCAATAAAAAATATTGTTTACAATTAGTGTTATATATTATATAATTAAAATAATAGCATTAACCAGCAATTCCAGGACATCAGCAAATTAGTCCTTTTTTCATAGTACAAGCGTTTAGCTTAGTTTGAAAATAGTAAGAATATTGATTGGACATGTATTCCGTGTACACATCTCTATTTTTTTTTTAAATAAAAAAAACATAAATAATAAGTTTAGGTGTACATTTTTTTAAACTCATTATTTTTTATACCATTTGATAATTCTTTTGTATCACTAATTTTCCCAATGTTTTCAAGGTAAGCTATTAAATCATTTATTCCCTAGGTGTGTATAGTGGTGTTGTGCAAATGAAGTATTGATTTTAGAGCATGAAAATACAAATTTTAATCTAGTACGATTTTCAATAATAAATATTTTTTTAATACATGAGAAGTCTCTATATAGTAATGGGCATTAACCTGATAATAATTGACGAAGGCACAAAATGCATGAACATGGACAAAACGAAAATTTTGTGTTACAAAAAAAAAAATTTTCATGTTTTTTTGCTCTGCTCCTTACGAGACAAGAATGCATTTATTATAAATACACCAGACAAGCGAACTTTACTGTATAGAATAAAAAGAATTTATTGAATTAAAATTAAAACCAAATATGTAATCATATAGAAATATAGAGGTCTCTAGCGTTATTCCGCTTTAAACAAGATGACAAATTTTATATTCTTGATGTCAGCCAAACGACATAACGTTTGTAAATTCACTACCGAAACAATATAATTATCTGTATCAAGTGTGTTATAAATTTTTTTGCCATAACTTGGCATAAATGTTTATATAAATTTTGTTTCACTTGGAGCTTAAACACAAGTGAAAATACATTTCATTACCTTAAGATGTCGCTTGAATCACATTCTTGGCAAAATATGTGCATTTTAAAAATGTTTTCTACTTATTTGTGGCATAAACCGTATATTTGGTCATATCTCACGTTTTCAGAAAATATTTCTGGATAAACGTCAAGGAACTTTTTACCGACACCAACATTCTCACATGCCTAAAACTTGTTCGTGGAGACGAAAATTCGTCACTGAAATTATTTCGTCATCAACATCCGCCTCTTATTCCCATCCTTGTGTTAGTCTGTGTCAGGCACGGTACTAGTAGTCTGATGATCCAATTTTTAAAGAATTCTCTTTAATCGAACTGAAAAATAATATATATTCGATCACATTATGCCGATTGTATCGAGTATCCCTACTAAATCAATGGAAAGTCGCGGTTAGAGTGAACAAACGTATGTACTATTTGAGATGATTATCAAAATACAAAATCAGAAAATGCAAAGATTTACTTGAAATAATTCTAGAAATTTTGTATGCTGATATTTATACGACGAAAACTTATACGCCAGTACTTATACGAATGGAGATTTATTCGCTCATCACTTGAAACACCAAGCTTTTGTACGATGGCATACATTTTACGACTATAAATACATATTGTATACCAATAGCAAGGATCAATAAAGAATATTAAAAAGCTCGACCATTCACAACAGTACCATGCTGTGTTTTAATGAACTCTGGGAATCGAACGTTCTATAGAAGTTTGTGGATTGTTACAGCGTATGTATTTCAGAAGTAATAATTGCCTCAAAAAAAATACAATCGGTGAGAAGAATTGTTAATGAAATATTGGGAGCAAAACATGATCTGAATACCCTTAAAACACATTAAGATTGCTTCCCTGAGTTGCTAGTAGTTTGCTTTTCGTGGATACAATCTAACAGGAGGTGCCAAGAGTCGCTGTTCTAGGAGACGCCAGACGATAATTGTATTTAGCCCGATGTGATCATTAGATTTATATTTATTTTAAATGAATCTGAATATTAGAGCGTTAAATAATTTTTTTAATGCAATAATAAATGATTTGGTAGGTATGGTAAAATATGTGACAGTTTAAGAGTCAACGTGAAACTTTTTACATAAATAATCAAATATTTCATAGTAATTTGAGTATGCTCTAGCTCAAGGTCCCGCATTAACCTCTTACAAGGAATTAATTCGCCTAATTATACATAATACTTTACGGTTAGTTTCCTAAATGTTTAGGTTTTGATTGCTACTATACAACAGAAACGTGAATTAAAATTAAGTACGATGGTGTATATATATAATATTATACATATATTATTAAAATATTACGCGTTTTGAATTTATTTTACTCGTACGTGAAAATAATCACTTATATGTATGGGGTAGTAATTGTCGCTTCTAATTCCATTGAGTTCCATTATATACGAGTTCCATTATATGCTAATTTGTTATATAATAAAATATATTTATGTTTCACAAAATTTGAAAAGAGTTAAAGTACGATGTTAGCATAATAAACGGGATTAAAAAAGGGTTTATCAGATGTTTTTGGTTGCATGGATCAATTGATTAAGGAGTAAATTAGAAAAAAATTAAGAGGAGAAGAAGATCCGTCTCTAAGAATACTTTTTACCCAAAGGATGAGATCAATATATTTGGAAGGGTGTGCGGTTCGAGGATAGAGCGCCTCCATATTATGAGAATGGAATGGGCAAATATCATCCTCGCAACGAGGAGACGAAGGTAAGAAGGATATACGGTGCAGTTTTGATGATACCATATTAAGGATGTTCACTGACGTCTTAGCATAATGAGGTTAACCAGATATTGTATGATGACTCTAATATTATAAAAACCTTAGCAATCTACATGTGTGGAGAAAGAGAAGAGTTATGTGGCAATTAATTATTATCAAAGAGCGATGTGACTTCTAATTCTAAAATAATTTAGTGTTCACAACTCAAAATTTATAATATTCAATGGAACACTATCGTAATCATCGTTCAGTTATATATTTGTATTGTATCTGCGTTAATAACAAATTTTGTTCTCTACTCGTTCATGAGCTATTTCTTTGAATCTTTTCTTCGGTTAAAATTGCAGAAATATGCATTGTGTAATTTTCGTAATGTATAATTAATTATTTTTTTAATATACTAGTAGTTATTGATTTAAAAAATATTTAAATTCAAATAAAATCATTAATAATTAACATAACAGTTATTTTATGATGCAATATATTTATTTTTGCTATTATTTACATCTGATGAGAGGTACTACACCTCTCAATACTAAAGTCATTATAAAAATAAAATTCAGTTGTGTATAGTACAATTTTTTGTTTATTTAAATTAAAATAAAATAGTTTTTATTAGCCTTTTCGCCATAAACCATTTGAATGCAATTATTATTAATATAAAATAATAACTAAATTAATTAATCATTAAATTTTTTTTTTAAATTATTAAAAGTTAATGTGGAAATATAAAATAGACAGATGAAATAATAAATTTAAAGAAACTGTCAATCTGATTAACTTTCGCTCTGAGACAACCATTAATTAATACCGATGATCAATAAGTCGACAAGATTAGTTAAAGGTCGCTAAGATGGTTCTAGTGTGTGGAATATAATATAATAATGGAGAGGGCGGTCGATATATAATATGTCAAGAGCATTGAAGCTTACAACTGAACAAAACCTGACAAGATTGAGTAAACCAGATTAGAATAGAATAGTGTGTATGAGAAAATTAATCAAATTGTCAGGAGTGGTATTCTATTACAGAACTGTACGGCGTTCTCTAGTCTATATCTGACCTGCGTTATAGTTAGTTTTTTTTTTTTAAATAATGAGACATGTACACGAAATATATATGCAGTATCAATATTATTATTATTTTCCAAACTAACTAAAGACTAGTTTGGTGGTCTCCCAGTCGCAAACCACGACTAAATCATAACTAAACTGCTAAACCAAACAAGCATAGTTAATCTTTACTAATCATAATATCTACGATTATTGTAAAAATAACTGTATCTATGATTAATATAAATTAACTTTAACTGTGATTTATGTAAATTAACTATAACTGTGATTAATATAAATTAACTATAACTGTGATTAATATAAATTAACTATAACTGTGATTAATATAAATTAACTATAACTGTGATTAATATAAATTAACTATAACTGTGATTAATATAAATTAACTGTAACTGTGATTAATGTAAATTAACTGTATATGTGTAAATAAACAGTATCCGTGATTATTATTATTTATATCATCATTTATGTGGTGAACCTGCACGCGCCCCACTGATATGGCCGTGTTAGGACTCACTTATCAATCATATAGGGCAAAAACCCAAGCAACCAATCAGTAGACAATATTCATCGTGACGGACAATGCTCAAGCAGCTAGAGATCACTTCTTCGCAGACCTTCCTTTCAGCGACATCTCAAGCGAGCTACTCCAGCGTTCAACCTCATACGCGCATTTAAGTGTATACCGCCACTGTATAATTCATCCCTAAATAAACGCCAACCATTGAAAGTGTTCTTTCAATTTAATACCTTGCTCTAGTTACAACAACATGCACCCTACACTGTGACATACACTAACATACGTGAGACTAGGAGATAGTTTCAGGGCTTCAGTCTCACACCAACAAAACCTTCTGACACAATCACGAGTTAATCATATTAAACAACCACAACCCCTACATTTATAAAGGACGTGCAAAGGGTTGATACCCCATCCATGTAAAAAGTCATAAAACTATAGAGAAATAACGGGATAGATAAAAGAAAATGACCAACGCAAAGATGTAAGGACTTGAAATATATTGTGTATATAGATTGTCAGAAGTCTATGTAAACTTGGAGCATTCAACTGTTTAATAAAAATGGATTTAGAAAAAGAAGATAAAGTTGGCGAATACTCTGTAGACTTAACCGCAGTGGGGATGTTAAAAGGATAGATGGCATTTAATAGTGACTGCAGCCTCATAAAATCATAGTTTAAAGAATCTGTTAAAGAAAAAGAAGACTAAACCATCATTGACTTGATTTAATATAAATAGCACCATCGCTGATCTGATTAAATGTAAAAAAATATATAATACAATTTTTCTTTATTTTTCAGGGATCCAATCAAGTATCCGAATTATAAAAATGCTGATATAGCGATTCGTTCACATCTGGAGCCTGCCTAAAGAATATATTCCAACTAACGGGACCGCCGGTCAGGTTCGGTAATGTGGAAGGGCTATAGAGAGGGGTTGCGGGGGATTTTGGAGGTTTTACGGTGACAAATTATCGTGACGGGTCCCTGACCTCTGGACCGGGGCGTTTTATATCGGGACATGGAAATTTCGACCTTGTTGTCAAGGAAAAGGACCCAGCCTTGAAAAACATTTTACAATAGAGAAAACCACAGAAACAGATAAAGCACGAAAGCTCCACAAAAAGCCGACCCTAAAAAGCTTTTTAGATTTGCTATCGCGATAAGCTTTATGTATGAACTCATAGGAAATAAAATCATGTTTATCGAATCCACATCATATTTGTTGAATTATGTAGATTTGTTTGTTTGTTTGTTTACTTGGGCATTGAACCCCATACGAACAATGTTCTCCCTAGCATTTTAATTAAGAACTTACGTTATGTCGTAATTATGTTAAGGTCAGAGTACTCGTGATATCTTTGACAGATAGAAAGTTTATGTTTATGTTTTAATTACAATAAAGTTATATTTTTATTCGTGCAAAACCAAGATTAACCCAAAAATTAATATTGTTTTTAAAACACTGTATAACAACAACAGATACATTCTATACTCGTATATCAAATAATTTTAAAACTGTATTTGAATATTGAAAAATCAATATCCATGGCAATATTTGAATATGTCCAAGAACATCAAATTACTGGATTTTCACCTACAAAGGCACTCTTATTAAACAAATAAAATATATCTCATAGAGACAAAATTATTTTTTATTAATGGAAAAATATGGAAGTATGGGAAGTTACAGGGCTTACGTTCACCATTCCACCATATCTATCAATTTTTTGAAAGTTGTATGTATGTTAATATATCGAATCACTTTGAATACCACTACACTATCGCCATCTATGGACTAAATTTGATATTAATTTTCTCTGAAACAGCATATATGTTACAATGAGAATCTAATTATTTTTTTGAAATTATTTAAAGCAATATCAGTAAAATGTTTTTAACACATTATACTAGAATATGCCTGAAAAATCAATATTTTTCAATTTTTGTATATTTTATTATTTTTATCAGTGTATTATATATTAGTAACTCGTAAGCTCTGTAATTACGCATACTTCCATATTTTTACATTAATTAAAAATAGCTTCGTCTCTATGAGATATCTATTATTTGTTTAAATAATATTGTTTTTAAAAACACGTTTTAAGATAATGTATGTAAAGTATGTTAAAATTGTGGTATTATTAATACAGTTTGCTTGCTTAATGTAGTATAAAGGAAATAAGATTACATAAATAATATTTCCAAAAGAATTACCGGCATCAATTAAATTTATTCTCGTGCAAATATGGGTACCTACTTTAGCTGGTACAAGCGTGTTACAGATAGATATCTAAATCATATTTGCATAATTTATAAAAAACGCATACAATAATCTTGATGTTTTCGTAATATACAGATGGCAAATATTGATATTACAATGTTCATTTTCTTCAAGAAATATTTTTTTAGTATCGACAATATTGCCCAACGACAAACATCTCAATTATTAAAGTCCCTAAGAAAAATATTAAAAACACGATTTTTTATAAAAAGCTTATGTTTAACTGCTTATCATAAAAATACTTCCAAAAATAGTTGATGTTCATCAATTTTTAGTCCATATTTAATTGTTTTCTAAATATTTACTTCTTGGTACTCTTTTGTCTTTGTATTCTAAGCTAACCTAACTTAACCTAACCCAACTAAATGTTTACAGGCGTAATCTTTAAGATGCTTTGGGAAATTGCATGTGCCATTCGGCCAATCAGTCGTATCCTGTGGTAATTCTACTTCCCACCCGCTAAAATATTGTTTCTCATACTCATCAAATGTTTTCCAGAGATTGTCATAAGTTTCACATTACAATGCTTCACCGCCTGGAATTACGTAATACCGCTTCAATTCACTGTTATTTTTGGTGAACATTGACTAAATTTGGTCTCAAGTATTTTTGATATTCATTATTTTTTTTAATTCAATGCTAGGGGTTTCAGATTTTGGTAAATATTAATTTAATTTAATTCTTTTAATTCAAATTAAATTATCCAACTTGAAAAGTTTACAGAAAAAAATCAATCCCGGTAGCAACTAAATTTTTTTTCCATAAATTTGTCAATTTTTTTTGTATATCTTCGAGTTGATTTATTTAATTTTTATTAAAATACCACGAAACAATGTTCTTAAAATGCAACTTCACAACAAAAATGAGTACTTCTTAATTATTTAAAAATATATATATACATTTTAGCTCAAATTCATTTCCATACATCCGCTGACCTCCGCATCCAACTGCTTCCTGCTATCTTTCAGTACGGGGCTCCACTCTAATATTTGTTCCTTTTCTTTTTCTTTGCATTAGCATTTTGGCTTGGTTATTCGGCGAATTACTATGTAGGTCCTATGCGATTGTCTCCATTTCTTATTCTAACTCGCAAGGATACTTCAAGCATAGTCCGTTCCACGGCTCGCTGGGTTACCTTAAACTTGTGAGTGAGGCATGTTGTTAAGTTTCGGGACTGTAAATCTGGACAGCTTGTATTAATTGAAGACTTTTGTTTTGAAACTTAGGAATGGAGTGGGCAGATGTTTGTATTACACCAACTTTTTTTTTTTAATAAATACGTCATTAGAGAAAATATTATAATCCTCCATTGCTATTGCACAGTAAAAAAGCAAATATAGAAAAAAGTGTATATATATAATGTATTTTTAAAAATAGGTGTATTAACGCAAACATATATTTAATTCATTATTATTGTGTAAAAATAAATCATGTTAATATCTTAAACTGTAAACTGTCTTCTGGTGTATTTAATATATACGAATATATTTTTGACAAATCAGCCTGATAAAAATACAGCATATATATTATTTATCGCGTGAAAAGAAAAATTAGACAAATAAAAATCCATTATTAACGAATGTTCTTTCTTTAGGAGAACACATTCTTATTGTGAAGTTGTAATTATTCAGAACAGACGGTCTGTGATATTTTAAATATGAATTAAATATATTAATTAGAAAGATATACATATAAAATCAATTTTATCGAAAAATATTGTTGTTGCGCTACCGGGATTCGAACCTGGATCTCTTTCCTAACCGGGGAAGGTGCATTATCCAACTATGCTACAGCGACAATATTTTTAGCGACAATTTTCGAACCTATATGTTACCTTTTTTATATTAATACATTTAATCGTTCCAAAAAGGTTAGGAAAGAGATCTAGGTTCGATTCACGGTGGCGCAACAACAATATTTTTCGATAAAATTGATTTTATATGTATATCTTTCTAATTAATATATTTAATTCATATTTAATGTTCATTCATTCGGCCAAGTTCCTTGCACATATTATGCACTACTTCCAAAGTTTACCTCAAGGTGGCATACCACATTGTGATTATTAATGTACGTATATAATATTAAATTAAAAATTTATTGTGCCAAAATAATTACGTTGACATTGTAATATTTTTAATAAATTAATGTATATTGATTAAAATTATCTAACATCCACTAGCACGTTCCCATAATATAATATAATACGGTATGTCTCAATAACACAGCCTAAAACGATAAAATAAAGTTATTATAATAATTATAAATTTTACTTTGCCAGCATTTAAATTATTTTTTTCGAAGGTACGTGTGTTTTTAACATTTATATATGCACATTTTTACTTTGCAGCGATAGTTTTGTTCCTAATCCGACGTACTAGTGAGATACTACTATATACATAGTTAATTTTGTCATGTAGTTTTCTAATTAACACGAGAAATGATTTTCTATATTTTATAATTCTATTTTTTGTGGTAGGGCGCAAACCTTTTGGACTCACATCTAACGTGGACCCCAATGTACTCCATCGACTGCATTAACATATGTAGTTACCAGTGGCGTGCAGTAGGTATAGATTTATGTTATGCTGTTACCATGATATTATATAATACTACGTATATGCTACATTGTATATAGGTTAATGAATTTAACCGACATTGTTAAGCAAAATTAATCCATCATAATAAAAATGCGTTATACTTGAACGTAAAGAACAATCATGAAAACAATAAAATTAGTAAGGTAGTAAAATTTTAGATTTGGTAAATGAGGAATTAGAAGTTCAAAGCCTTTCAAATATCATACTGTTAGGAAACAGCATAACTATGGACTCCGTACAATATGGATCAGCTGATCCATTTCTGACTCTGTTGAGTGGAATTTTAATTTTATTAGGTAGCAATTATATAGCTTGAATATAACGATAGATTTTTTTTTCCAATTCCTTAGAGTCTACGATACTCTGAGTACTCTACATGCGGCTAGACCGCCAAATCTACTTCTACAAGTGCATCAGCGCTAATCGCTTTGACACTTTTACTAACTAACTTATTGTAATAAATATCATATGTGTTTTATATTAATACATAAAACAGTGGCTAGCAATTATAGTAGAAATAAATGACCACAGCGCTCCGGTGGCGTCGCACGGTAGCATCCAGAACTACGCAACTAATATTTCTACTGATACACGATGGGTGCTAGCGTAATTATAACATATAGATTATTTAGTTTAGATCTGTTTCCCAGAATTTTTTGTAATATACAGCTTTTTTGCTTGTATGCAGTGCACGCCCCTGGTAGTTATTGAATCTACTTTGATGTTTGAAAGTCTCATTTAGAAATCACCGTGGACACGGGCCATAAGTATTTCATTCTACCATCTCTGACAACACATGAGTCATGATGTGTGTATTTAAAATGCAACAATGAATACTTTATTATTCTCATTATACTTTTATCATAAAACTATAAATGTGTAAGTGAACTATTAGACTGGAAATATTATCTGCAGTGGACCAGATGTTGGGGATGGACTTTGTGGTTTTAATTGTTCCAGGCAGTCCAGGGTCGATTGAGTGACCCAATTATCCCTCAGCCCCGGGTACATCGCCAATACCATTCCAATATATTTACTAAAACGAACAACTGCAATCCAGAGCCGTATCGGGCATTCGCCCGGCCCTTGCAAGACCATATATACATACCCACTTTAGTTTTATTATGTAATTCCAATCGGTTCTAAAATAATATATTTGTTCTCTTAACATTTAAACAATTGGACTAAAATGTTCAAAACTCGAAATAGACAATTCAATGTTATTTTATATTATTTATTAAAATTAGCCACATAGCTATTGCTGTCAAGTATTACAAAAAAAATGTACATTATAAAATACTGCTCACTGAGTAGTAAAATCAATAGAGTAATATAGTTTTTTATAGTGAGACTATTAGCTAATCTGAAAATAAAAAATATACCATAATTTCTTTACTATAATTTTTAATTAATTTTGTTATTCGGGAGACCTCTTTGATTAAAGTTTATGTATATTCCATTTCCTGTAGGGTGTTTTGTTATTAAACAGTGCGTGAAACTGAAACACCAAAGTCAGGTGGGGTTCTACATAACCCCAAGGAGCAATACGGTATATAAAATTTGAAATCAGTTAGTTGTATGTATATTTTAAAATCATGTTCATGGGTATTACATTTTATTTAGTAGTATACTTTAGTAGTATATTTAATAGTAGCAGTTACATAATTTATAAATTAAAACAAGGTTGTTTTTTTTATTCTGTACACATTTCTTTCAGCAAGTTTTATATTATTTTAGGTAGTAATAACGTTGTTTCAAATTGAGAAAGAAATCTAAGGGTAAGTTAAAACAGTAAATGAACATAGTAAGAATGTAAAAAATATTCTATTTAATTTTGGCAACGATAAAGGCGTAGGTAATAGAATTATTAAAGTGCTGAATAATTTAATTTTTTATGTTTTATAAGAAGCTCTGAGATTTTTCCTGAGCCCCCATTCTTCTAATCTGGCTCTGCTGTCGGCAGCCTCGCTAAAGTAACGCGGTGTAAAAAGATGTGACAGCAGCTCAGCTGACTCAAGTAATGAGTCTAGTGAGATGTCAAGGAGATGCTGCGAGAGGAAAGTGAAAAATATACTGAAAAACATACAGAGACAAATATAATACCTTCTTTCATTTATTGCTTGTTTTATTTATAATAAGAATTTATTTTATTTTATATATAATATTTAATAATTATATATTATATTATCATGGCGTATCTGAAAAATAGTATGCCAATGCAGTGCATCGGGGCCCACGTTATACAAGGGTCCAAAAAGTTCGCTCTCAACAATACATTTGCATTGATATTTTTGCAAGTAATCCAGTAATATTTGTAGTCACTCCATTTAATGCAGTCCTGGTCGGATAAGGGATGTCCAAAAACTCAATAGGCAGGCCACATCGCTCGGAGGACGAACAATCGTCATACGAATGCGGTCATCCAGTGGAACCTGAGAGGTATTAAGAGGCTGACAGGACTGCTTAACTGACAAACTCATCAAATCGTTTCCACATATTTAAATAGCAGCGACTAACAATGGACCGAAAAGAGTGGGAGAAACATGGGGAGGCCTTCATTCAGCAGAGGATATAAATTTTTTGATAATGATGTTAAAAATATTCGTAGATTTTCACAACAGTACAGAATCTTCTGTGTACAGTTTTCTGGTCAAAGTTTCAGATTCATTTACAAGGTCCATCATCAGGGCTGATGTTATGGCTGATTAGCCTAGAAAACTGTGAAAACAGAAGATAATGATGATGTTTTTAACGGGATTAACGGGATTTGACTGATTCAAAACCTCTTTCTAAATGCTTATATATACAAGTTCATGAACGCACTTAATACATAATATAAAGTTTATTTTTTAAGTACCTACACATAATATTAAAATAAATTCAAATTCGAATAAACAAACAAAAATTTAATCAGTATCCTAGTGTAGGAAATATTAAACAAAATTCAACAAACACACCATGTTACTAATATTGTAAGCCATTTTAAAATTTAAATAGAACATCTTGCAGATTGTACACCCGTATTAAACGCTTATGTACTGCTTATCGGCAGGCATACCGAGTGATATCAAAATTTTGCCTGAAAATAATTTAATATCGATATATTGACTAAGGAAGATTGATGACATAGCGCAGAAAATGAAGAGAGAAAAAAAATTCAATGTGAAATTTAATTGATTGATCTCTTACACACCATACGTACAGGCTACACAGCAGTTTTTCTCATTTTTCATTATCAGCATTTCGACATAATTGACGAATACTGTATATTCTCAGATTTTTACAAAAAATATGTCTTCCTGTAGAATTCGTTATCCTGATTTCAAAAATGAAAAATAGCAAATAATTATAGTTAAAAAATCCGCATTTCATATTTAACAATAGCGATATAAATACTTGTGGATAGTTGCATTTATAATCACACTATTGGGTCGTCTAATAATACTTAGCGGGTTTTTTTAAATGCTATGAAAAAAAATGCCATACTTTTTGATAGCATTTGTTCTGCTCTAAAATGTCAGTTTCGCCGTTTTCATGTACTTATCTCATAGTTTTTCTCAATTTTTAGGCTTAAATAATGGAGTGTTAAGTTGAGAAAAACGAACACTTTTGACAGATACTTTTATTTGTGTTTAATCAAGGTTAAAATGGTCATCCAGGAGCCCAACTGTGAATTTCTGGCACATCCACCTTACAGTTCCTACCGCGCTCCTTTTTCAGTCGCTCTCCAATCAAATGTATGGCCTTTTATGTTCAACGACGATGACTTTGTATAAAAAACATCAACAAACTGGTATGATGTAATTTTTGTTTAAAAAATTGGCTTTATAATTGAACAAAATCACAAATACTCATTAGACAACCCAACACTCGATGAATATAATATATTAGAAAAACACATTCTTATTGTGAAGTTGTAATTATTCAGAACAAACGGTCTGTGATATTTTAAATATGAATTAAATATACTAATTAGAAAGATATACATATAAAATCAATTTTAGCGAAAAATATTGTTATTGCGCCACCGTGATTTGAACCCGGATCTCTTTCCTAACCGGGGAAGGTGCATTATCCAACTATGCTACAGCGACATTATTTTTAGCGACAATTTTCGAACCTATATGTTACCTTTTTGATATTAATTCATTTAATCGTTCCATTATTTGAAAGAGCCATCTACCTTATTTTTACAGAATCTCAAATACCTTTGAGTAAACTGATAGCAGACGCCAGAATTATCAATTCATTTTTATTAAATTTTGGACACATTGATACAACTTTATTATTAGGAGAACACATACTTATTGTGAAGTTGTAATTATTCAGAACATAGGTCTGTGATATTTTAAATATGAATTAAATATATTAATTAGAAAGATATACATATAAAATCAATTTTAGCGAAAAATATTGTTGTTGCGCCACAATGTGTCCAAAATTTAATAAAAATGAATTGATAATTCTGGCGAAATTAGATGTATGTTAATTACATATGCTAGAATACGTTTTTTTTATCTAAACGAAGTTTGAAAGAAGAAGAAAATTATGTTTTTTTTATTAATTTAGTGTATTGTGATATCGTGCGGCACATACGTATTAAGTATTGAAACTGTGATCACAGTTACAGTTTTCAATCACTGATATTATCGAATATCAATCACAATCACATCAGTGAATCAAGAGTAGCATTGCTATTTTTTGCATTCATAAACTGCTTTTTCTTCAATTTGGATTAGACACCACGATTTATAACTATAAGCCGTCTTATTATTATTGTATATATTATCAATTTGCTGACTCAGTATTTTCGACCCTAGTAATTGCTTTGATTTTCAATTTGACACTATTTTTTTATAATAAATTATATTTTCCACTTTCAAACAAGAAATACTCAAACCGTGGCCGCATTGTTCACAATACGCAAAATATCTGAATTATAAATGTTAAAAGCAAATTATGTAAAATAAATTCATCTTGGATTAATAAATGTGGAAACTTTGCTAAATGGGTTTTTCAGAACTGATCTCAGAGAAACTCTAGCGTGGAAAATTAAAATATCTGTTTTTATCCGCGATCTGTTATTTTTAATTCTTAAATGGCCGACGATTGAAATAGATTTAAGTCTAGAATGAGTTGGGAAGGCGCATCGGACGGCACGTCGCTCTCTTGTTTTCATTGAAGCTGTTCTCTATATAGACGGGAGATTCTTCTAGATCTCGAAGTATTCACGATTCTCTCCGTGTGTACCCCTGGAAACGCACGAACTCTTCGAGTGTCAAACGTGACCTCTAAAGTTCGATTCAAAAACATGTAAACAAATTTTATTTTACTTTCACTAAACCAAATAAACACCTGTTACAATATACTCTTAGTCTCTTTTCTCGTGAAATTATTGACCGTTTTTCTGATTTAATAAATATTATATTGTTATAATATACATTTAATTGATTTATGATTAATTTATATTGTGTACTTAATGTGCTTATTGGTCTAGTGGTTAAGCAATCTGCTGGTCAAAGGTTCGAGTCTCATTCTTGGAGACCATCAAGTTAGACCTATTTTCATAGCACAAGCGTTTAGCTTAGTTAGAAAATAATAATAATTTTGATGTGATTCGTATTCCGTGTATGCATCTTAAAAGTTATTTATAAACACGAGATTTTTCTCTTATAGACAGTATCATAAAATTTAATATATTCAAATATTAATTTCATAATATTAGCATTTTGTGGGGTAAAAATACTAATCGTTTAGAAATTATAATAAATCAAATTAAAAATCTTCAGCACACATGATACCTAAAGTAAAAACTATCTTTCATACATAATTTCCCACAAGTCCTTAGGTGTCATATAACGACATAAAACAAATATATATGAAGTAAATTATTAGATGTATTTTTTTAATATTCAAAATTGAAAAAAAAAAAAATAGTTACGTTAAGTAATAAAATCAAATAGCTTCCACGATTTCCGATAGAATGCTCTGTCAATAAAGCTACCGCATAGCCGATAAGAACACTTAGTTATCCATTAAAACAAATCTTTTAACTGTTAAAAAATATTTTTCTGATCTTTTTTCCATTCTTTTTGATAATTCAAATTATCTATTAGAAACCATGTCACGTCACGTAAAAAACAAAACGTTTCTAAAGCTTTATTGTACGCTGTTTACGAAATATGTACGTACGTAAGAACGAACGCGTGTTTCTTCTTTGTAATCACACTACACACATAATGTAAACTCTTTTTTTTAATACAAAAAATATAAACGTGAAATCTCACGCACATCAATATTTTTAAACTTATCCAAAGCTCTTCTGTCATTATAATGGAACAGCGTAATCGGTTTACCAATCATTCATTAGTCATTAGCCATTAGCAGGGACGTCCAATAGTCGTAGGCAAGTAAGGCAGTGCCTTGGGGCGGCAAATTGGTGGCATAATATAAGTATTAGATATAATAAAAATATTTAAATCGTCGTCCCGTAAGTAAAAATGCAAAAAAATAAATATTAATGGGTACTTTAAGAGTCTATTTTTCAGAATTGTGCGAAAACAATCGGACAAAAAAATATGGGATAATATCAAAGGGCCAGAATACCTATAAAACGATGCTGTAAAAATTTGGCAAATGAAGGTAATGCACCCGATCATAAAACAGTACATTTTCAAAAGATAACATGAATTTAAACAATATAACACATTGATGGGGATAGGTTAGGTTAGTAAAAATAATAGGCGCGGCATTCTAAAATTTGCTTATGGGCGGCACTTTGCCTAGGGACGTCACTGGTCATTAGCGTCAATATATCCAAACCACCATTTATATGATATTAATACATAACTACGATATACTCATTATCATCATTTGACACTCGGAGCCATCCTTGTTTTGAGCCAGATCTCTGTAACCCGCAGAGTATCTGTATCTGTTTTTACTGTATACGCCAAGCTCATTATTGGGTGACTTCACGGTTAAGTTCGGTCAAACGCTAGAATTTCAGTCTTAGATTTTTCCCTCCTCTCAACATGGCCAATCCATCTCAGTCTCAATTTTGGGCTATTTGAAGATCTCATAAAACTCCGAGATGGTACAACAACGCAGTCGAATATTAACGGTATCATTAATATAGAGTTTAAGGCTATAAAAATGGTCACCGTCTACGGTTATTTTTCAAATCATCGAACAGAACTGTCAAACTTGTGCGGTTTAATAGCCGCTATCAGCGTTTCTAACATGTTTGCCTTTGGTTTCTTCGCTTTGGTTTTTTTCTCCTACGGTAATTCTCACCGTGGGTTACATTTTTCGCTTTACTTCACACTTTCACTCGGGCTTCTTCCGCTTACGAATCCAATTGCGTCAGTCTGGATGCTGGGGATCATCCACAATAATAGGCCAAGGATACGGGTTACTCGGATGAGCATGGACCAGAGTGATGACGTCTAGTGTCACCTGCCTGCATCGCAGAACGTCGAACGCGCGCCCAACCCGACGAAATTAGGATTTGTTAATGTGGATTGTAGATTTATTTAATTTCTTTGTTCATGTTATTTTTATGATTAGATGCCATTTTTATAACGAATAAAACCTTTTTATTTATCACCTTCCGGTATTACTTATATTTTTTTTCCAGTTAAGGATGAAGGCAGATTGTGACAAAATAAGGTGGGTATGTGTTTCTGAGGTGAAGAACCCGCGGATCTTGTGTTCACCACTGACTAGCTGGTGAGAGGGTAGAACGACGGTCTTTACTCCCACAAAATATATATACATGAATACTTAAACATATTATATATTGAGATGCTTTGTGCACCAGGGACGTATGCGAGGAAGGGGTGAACTATTCATCTTCAGACGCAATCACTGCGAGACTCAACCAAGGAATTTTCAGCAAATTCCAAGCCATAGAGCGTATTCTCATCAAACATTTCCATATTCCAGATGAGCCCGTGAAAATTCATCCGACGGATCAAATTGATGTGTAAAATAATATTCGTTAATAAAACATACAATTTTTTTTTTTTACATTGTCAATTTGTATTGACATCAAACTGTAAAACAATTATAACATTTTATCAAATTACTCTCCATTAATTCTGAATTAGTTCTGACTCAAATCGATTCTAAGCTGCCCGTGGAAACAAACAATTGCTTACATGGCTTTTAACAAACAAACAACTTTTGTTTACAAATTGTTTACATGTGTTGAATATTTTTACTCTCTACTCCAACACAAGTTAAATGCCCTAGGGTTACATTCCAGGTTACCACCATATGTCCAACATATTACTCTATTTCCCTACACCAGAATAAATAAGTACCTAGTTAAGTATAGTATATGCAAGCAATTATATTTCTAGTTTTTCTATTATTTGATAATTTAAAAAAAATTCTTTTGATAACTGCGATTCAGGTAGATTTAGTATGTTTATATTTCTCTAAGGGTCCAATATTAATGGAATTACAAATTTTAAAGTAACTAATTTTTAAACGAAGAACAGCCATTATTTTGGAACAACTCAGCGGATAAAGATGGCTAACGAACTTAACCAGGTTAATTTTTCATAAAAGTTTGTTTGAAATCTGATCAGAACTATATAATCGTGTCCACAAAGTTCGTTATATTCCCCGGTCAGTGCAGGAACAGATTTTTTTAAATTTGAATTAATAGTCTCTTGTTGGGCGGATGCTTACTTAGTTACTTACTTACTTATGTGATACTTAGGTAATATTGATACTAAAAAAAATATGTGGTTTTAAATTATATGCAAAAAGGCGAGTGGAGATTCTCCTTCGTGACCTGGCCCGTCCGGGTGCAGCAGTCGCGTTTGTGTCATTACAATATATTTTTTTACACTTTTAAAATTAGCAATATTAACTTTGTGGTTAAAATTCATATTTTTATATACAATAATAATATTGGATTATTTGTGTAGCGCCATTTTCGTAAAAATATTAATTTCAATGGCGCTTTACACATAAACTATGTTTTTAAAATTATGGACATGATTTATTGAAAAGATGTGTTCTGATACACTGTTTCTTATGACGGAGGGCAAAGGATTCCACGCTTTTGGTTCTGCCATCGCAAATACACGTTCACTAAATTTAGACTGCTTGCAACGGTTGGTCGATTCTATAATCCGTCCTGCGATCGAAGTAGAGTTTGATGTCTACCATTCAAATTGTCCGTGATATTATTAGAGGCGCCATATTATGTGTCGCTTTGTACATCAACCGGCATAATTTAAATTCAACTCTTTCAGGAAACTGGAGCCAATGTGACTCATGTAAAATGGATGTTAAATGAGAGAATTTTAAAACTCTGGAATTTGGAAATATACATTAATTACGTCAACAATAATAAATATACAATAAGTCAACAAATTTACATACGCATATGGACTGAAAGAATGCTTAAAAAATTTCTAGAAATTGTCTATTGATAGTCAATCACGCTCATTCTGAATGCACAATGTTTATTTGTTGTGTTTTAACCCTTCCCAAACCATGCAGTAACACAGGTCTACCATCATCATTAAACCTGTAATATTCCTGTAAATACAAGCAACATAAAATTCATATTTTAGATAATCCTAAACAAAATATTAGCGCCTAGGAATGATTAGTGAAAAACTAATTATGAAAAGGGAATCGTACAAAAACAATTATTTTTTCCATTCAATCTGTTGAAAAATTAATATGTTGGTAAAAATACCATTTGTGATATGAAAGACAGATATCACACAATATTTTCATAGTGAAAAGAACAACAAACATACAAATATAATTGTCTCTTTCTCACTAATTAAATAAAGAGAGATAAGAAGGAAGAATATATTGTATAGGACTTAATGAATGCTCTAAATTATATTATTAATCATTTTTTCAAAATTGAATGCTCAATATTTATAGTAAATTCGTGCCATTAAAGCCATTTAAGCTAATAAAAACATTATTTCTAACTGTTATTTACGGTAACACGAGTTGACAGCATGGCTGTGTTTAGGTATTTTATATCATGGTATGGTAAAGGTTAATATAAAATGAATTCTTTGCAGTCCCGAGCCAAGTGGCGCGCGGCCAATCCACAAAATGAGAAAACATATGCGGCTTAGTGACACGAGACCCCAATTGAATGGCACGTGCATAAAAAAAATAATTCAATTACATTTTTCTCAACTCATTTACCGTTGGTCTGGCTTTATTTTGTTTTAATGTCCGGCACGCGGTGTGCACTCTTCTTAATAATAATAATAATAGTAATTTAGAAACAATCAATCCATTCGCTTGACTGTAGTACCGGGAATATTCAATGTCCGGGACAATGTGCATACAATACACACACGTGCGCAATTTAGATTAAACTTTTGATAGGATAAATTTTTCCAGACACGTAAAAAGGGGACACAATTAGTTTCCATCACAAGACAAGGCGGGTGCACACATATACAACTGAACACAGTGACAAGTGCATTAAAAGACAATTGCATACAGTCAGCTTATTTCTCTGCTGCCGATACATTGTATAATAACCTTAGTTATCGTAACTTAGCATAACTTATCATATAATAATCTATTACTTTGTGTTCAATTGTCATTATGTGCAGTTGTCTATATGTGTGCCTGTCATGTGTGCAGTTGTCATGTACGCAGTTTTCTGGTCACCAGGGGCGTGCACTGCGTACAAGCAAAAAGCTGTGCATTACTAAAAATTCTGGAAAACAAATATAAATTAAATAATACATATGTTATAATAAGGCTAGCCGCCCACCGTGTATCAGTATAATCATTAGTTGCGTAGTTTTAGATGCTACCGCGCGACGCCACTAACATTTTTTGCTACAACAATTGCTTGTCACTATTTACATTTATCGTTCTATTCAAGCCATACAATTGCAACCTTCTGAATTGAAAATTCCCCTCGGCAGAGTCAAAAATGGATCAGCTGATCTATGTTGTACGAAGTCCTTACTAATGGTGTTTCCTAACAGAATGACATTTGAAAGTTTTTTAATTTGGCTTAAAGCTGATCGAAGCATCTACTTCCATATTTACTAATTCGCAAATTGTACTATATTACTAAACGCATTATTTTGATGATTATTCTTTTGCGTTTAAGGATAATTAATTTTTATTATGATGAATTCATTTTGTCTAAAGATGCCTAAAAAAATGTACTATGTAGCATATAGTATATTATATAATATTATGGTAACAGCATAACCTAAGTTTATACCTACCGCACACCACTGCTGGTCACCCATAACAGCACACATTCGGACATGGATCTACCATTGCACTAACCAAAGACATCACATTTTCAGTTACTTACTTACCATCACGCCGTTTTCTCGTGGGGATAGGCAGAGAGGATAAAGCGCCATGCTCCTGTGTCCTGACACAATTCTCGCCTCATCCACATTCATACATCTTCTCATACAAGCTCGTCGATTGTTGAGGCTTCTAACAGAACCATCCTCCATTATGTGGTTTACCTGGTCACGCCAAGTCTTCCGCGGACGTCCTCTATTTTTGGTGCCATCAACACTTGCGTCATATATCTTTCTTACCATTCTCTTCTCACTCATTCGTTCCATATGACCAAACCACCTAAGTGATATTTTCTTAATCTTACTCTAGTTTTACATTATTTCCTTATTTCTTCATTCTTTACTCTGTCATAAATAGATTTGTCACGTATACACCTAAGTGATCTCATTTCCACTGCATTCAGTCTACTTTCGTTCCTCTTCTGCCAGCTCCAATTCTCACTTCCATACATCATTGTTTGTCGGTACCAGGACTCCATTATGCACCGCTAGTATTGCCTCGTTGACAAATTCAGTTACTTTTTCGTAAATATGAGTTACATATATAAACTATTCAGTATAGTCGAATAGTTCACGCACTATACTAGCGTCAAATATTATTCTTAAATCATCTAATTACCATTTAAAAAAATGTTAATTAGTGACTCTTTTACTAGCGTATTGTATTGTAATCTTTTTTTACAAAGTCGGGCGACCAACTAGGCAGAAGGTAGATCAATGATTGAGCATTGATAGCAATCACATTCTCTTTTTTATTCATCACCAAGTGAATACCGTTGATTATGTAGGAGAAACGGGGGCGCATAAACTGCTCCCGACGCCTAAAATTAAATTACGCCACTGAAAAGATCGTGATACCGAGCATTTCAAAAAGTTTATTTAGGAGAGTGCTGCCAGTGGAGGACGCAATATTTTAATTTGATTCTTTTAAAACGGAAAATTATTTGACGTATTTGTTGATCTAGTGGTGAAGACACTCGCCTAGTGTATCGTCTCGTGTCTAGTCCTGCCTGACCTCCAGTGATTCGTAGGAAGCATTTAACATTCAGACTAAATACCTACCACAGCACGAATGTGAATTGTGTATTATATAAACAATTACATATTCTCCAATTAAGGTTAACTAAGCTACAAAAAACTTTTACTTGAAATCATGTTCTTATATATTAGTGCTAAATATTTATTCATAATGATATTTAAGTTTACGTGTGAAATGAACACGAGGCTGAAGAAATATTGGATGCAGAATGGGTAGAAGAAATTCGGTAGAGGGACAGGAATAGGGAACAGGGGGCGGCTAAACCAGAAAACACGACCCACCTATGAAACGCTCCTTTCGGTATCTGGATCTTCTTTCACTGGATCCACAAGTTTTACTCCAGGATACGTACAACGTTGTCCAGCATAAAGTACCCTTGGACAAACATTTTTGGTGATAGCGCGAAAGTGACAAACAACATCAAACACAATGGCAATATATACAGCACTAAATCGGTTAGCACGGTAGTGAAAAACTGATTATATACAAACAAATATCATCACCACACAACAACAATTCATTCCCACGCGGCAGGACGAATTTGGCGCCAGTCACCGTACCCAAAATGGTAAACTCCACTTTCAGTTCGAAGGTACTACTTCAACTCAACCAAAATACCATAGAGAACATAACCATAGAAAATAATGTGTTTTGGTTATAGGGAGGGGGAGGTAATGGATAGGTAATAGATAAGAACCACCGATTTACGAATGTCATGTTCACATGCGCGTGTATTGTTTCATGTTTTTATGTATTTTTCATTAGAATTTCTTCATGTATATGTATACTGTAACATATCATTTTTATTTACATGGTATTTTACTGTCACTATAGTATCTGCTGGCTGCGATGGATAGTCCCATTATAGTAAACGCTTGTGATAAACATTTTTCAAACTTTCATGTCTATATTTTTAATTATTATCATATTAGCTATATTGTTATGTGTTATGTCATTGAACTACAGCTAAGTAAATTATAAAATAAAATAAAACGTCTAATCCATGTTCAGATATAAAGTGAGATGTCATCGGCATTAGAATGATGGTAGGTACACGTGAGATAAAGACAACCGCTGTATCCGAGAGCAACAAATAAATATTACTGGTTTCCATTAAAAATTTCGACTTCATTTGGCAATCCGTATACATGAAAGAACATTAATAATATATCGACAACTTACCTATGCCACTGCCAACTTGCGGAAATTATTGTTTGTATTATTGGAATAGTATTAATGCACTCTGAAAATTTGACAGTAATGTTATTTCGTAAATAAATCAAAAAGTACAATACTCTCTCTGGCAGTTGTGAGACTTTCGAAAAATAAAAATATAACTTGGATATCAAATCACAACTTGATTTATTTGTTACATCGGGCAGATTTATCCGCATTTGTAAAAATTTTAACGTTTTTATAAACGCTGTGTACAAACAACGACAAAAAATGTCGGGCGTGATTGTTTATAGCGTAAATATAATTAGTCTTATATTTTTATTAATATAGGTATGTGTGTATATATATATTTCATAGGTGGATATACGACTTAAATACGAGTCAAAAAATTTCAAGGGATATGTGCTTAATCTCATGTCAGAGAAAAAAGTATTTAAAAAAATCGTAATTGAAATATTTTATTGATTGCTGAAGAAAAATAAAAAATAGATTAATTACGTAGACTTCAAGCTTAACACGATTTTGTAAGAATTTCAAACAATAATATTTTCCGTAATATTTCAGAATTTGTACATATTCATTGAACATTTTCGACTCATAATTTAGTAAGATTACCCATAAAATATTGTGTACTAGATCTGTTACACCCAAAATATACATATATATGTTAGAAAGGAAGTTTCTTGGTTATCCTGCGCCTATTGGTCCTGAGAAAGAGTATTGTTGTTCCAACGTTTTGAGTAAATCTCATTACCCATCTTCAGTTGATGCCTTATCAGTGAAGAGGTCTTTTCAGGCAAGCAGTTCAGCGCTCAGTGAAATCAATAATCTTAGGATCAACAATCAACAAAAATTAGGATGTTTACGAATTTTGTTACGACGATGTTTACCTTATATTAGGTAAAATCGGCTACTTGCGCAGACAAGTAAATGAATAGACATGAAATAAAGTGTACATATAGAAGAGGGGTTTGGAACATTAGTTGCTGGACGAAGGGCATTATACATACATTCTTTGTGGAAACACAAATTCGACAGTTTATGATACATTTATGCAACAGTAAAAGTATTTACTATTCAATAAACAAGGCGTATTTTTTACATTAATGCATATGGATAGTCAGCGATTAAATTTTCGTTCCAATCGAGTCATATATTTAAAAAAAAGTCGCGGAGCTATTTGATTACGTAAGTAGTACCAAAGTGATTACGTGGGTGACACCAAAAAGAAAATATCGAAACAAGGAATTTTCGTTAGTTCATGCCTATATATTTGGTAGTCAGTGGCTACTGGTGATAAAATAATTTAATTACCATATGTTTTTATTCAGAATTTTATATTGTGCCACTTGACATTTATTGTAAGATTTAATCATTTGTGTAACGCATTTCCGTCTCTATGAACAAATTGTAATAGTATAATTTAATATACCTACAAAATTATTATTTTAATCAGGAATTCAACAATAGAAACCAAAAAAAAAAATCTCAGTTTTGAATATTTTTTTATTTCCTGTATGTAGTCCAAATCATTATCTTGTTTTATCCATTATGTAGATTTAAAGGACTCCATTAATTCGGTTTAAAAAAATATATCCTTCTGTGTTTCTTTATTTGCGTTTTAAGGGTATATTTTTTATTCCACTTTAAATTAAAGAACTCCAATTGTACGGTTCGATAAGCAAGGCGTTGTCGTGAGTCTACTACAATGGGGTTACTTTTATCTGACTTACGCAGATGTCTCACGAGTCAATGTCACCGTCTGCAATCAAGAATCCCAACTCGAATCTGTCTTGAGGCTGTACGTGTAACGGCAGCGAAGCGTTAACGCTAGTAGCTGTCTACGTTTATGCTGAAATAATTGCCCTAAGCTGCCGGGGACGTGCTCTGAATATTAAGTAGGCTCGAATGATACCACGTGGCTACAACAACTGTCAACCTCGCTAATCATTTTATACATTACTTTACCGCGTCTTATATTTATCACTTAAATAATAATTCTAGTTGCGAAACTGTATTACATTACTTATTATCAAATTATCTTCTCAAAGTTTACCTTTGTCAAAATTCAATTACCTTGTGTGCGTAATAACTTCTTGTACAGGTATTACGTAATTTAGCGATTTAAAAACAAAACTACTATTATCCAATGACAAAAAATATAGTGTGATGTATTTAAATATTATTATCTGGCAATATTGATAGTTTTACAATTCGACCCCTTAGAACAACAAGGTTCCAACTAACATTTTGGGCTAATTTGAGTTATTGCGTGAAAAGGGTTCCAAATGCATTATTCTTATTTTTTTCCATATACACCAACTCTATTTAACGTATATTAAAGGAAATAGCAAGAGCTCAAAGTTCCAACTGCATCAGTTATTTATTTCAATATAAGGATCATTATTGTTAATTTACAATATTTGTATTTATTTTTAATATCCCTCATCTCACGGTTGTCATTGATAATACTGAAAATAAGTTAAGACCTTAAAACTGATCATATTTGCATACTCAGAACAAAATATACATGAACATATGTTGAAATTTAATTAACACTTTTGAACTCATTATCTCAAAACAGTATCAGTGTCAGGTGGAACCTTATTATTCCGAGGGGTCGAATTGACAACTGCTCCTGAAAATATGTTTATATGTTTTAAAAGTGTTTTATGAAAAGTTTATCAATTTTCAAATCTCCGCTCTGGTTGTAAATTCGATTATTAATATTTTAAGGAGAACCCATTTTTATTGTGAAGTTGTAATTTTTCAGAACATAGGTCTGTGATATTTAATACAAATTAGATGTATCAATTACAAAGATATACAGATGAAATCAATTTAAAAGTGCAACATACAAGTTCGAAAATTTGTCGTCAACTATGTTGGTGTAGTGTAATCGGTTAATGTATTTCCCTGGATAGGAAAAGATCCAGGTTCGAATCTCGGTAGTAACAAAAATATTTTTTCGATAAATTGATTTTATCTGTATATCTTTGTAATTGATACATTTAATTTGAAATAATTATTAATACGTTTATCTCAATTTCGTCAATTGTATAATAGCGGTTTTGTTTCTGAACTCTTCAAATAGACTACTCGTGTTAACCTAGTTAAGGGGTCAGAAACCCTCTTAAATTTCCTTGGACTTACGGCGTTAATTAGCATAAGCAGCTCGTCTCGCTTCAGCTACTTCAGTTGTCTGTTTCTATAGCCTTAATTATTTTGACTGAGCGTTGGCACAAAGTTACGACCTGTGAGGAAATCACTGATATTTTTAAGTCATAATCACTTACGGTGATTGCATATTGAGTATAACAGTATTCGCGATTTACTTGTATTAATATCATGTCGAAACTTATTCGTAATTAAATGACGGTCATCTCCTAGAAACAAAAGTTCTAATTTTAAAAATATATCATTTTTATTTTGACTTTGTACTACGCACACAATTTTTTGAGTTAGCATCACTACTAGTCTCGGGATGGCCAGTTTTTCTCATCTACAGCTGTAAATTGAACTTAATTAAATACAGTTGGAGGGTGGTGGAGTACATAAGGGTGAAAGTGGTTTTATTGTTTCGTGGAAACATGGATAATTGCAGTGAAGTATTTGAAAATGTGATGTTATTCATTAATGTTTTTTCCGAATTTAAACTTTTCTGGATTTCTGTCATTTCAAATGGTGTAATTTAAGATCTAAGCTGTCGAAAGAATGGTTGGTATCAATGATATGGTTAGAAAATTCGGAAATATTATTATTTTTCAGACAGCGTCGATATTCTTTAGTAAATAGGAAAGGCGCCCTTCCCGAAACTAGTAGTGGTATTAATTCAAAATATTGTGTGTGCGTGTAGTATAAAGTCAAAATATAAATTATATATTTTCCAAATTAAAATGTTACACCAAGAAATAATTGCCAAATCAATCAATGATATTAAAATTTCTAATCTCTTAATCACAATTACTAATCATCATTACAGGCAAATATCAGTCATATATCGCAAATGATTCAGAAATATAAATTTATCTAAATAAATATCAGATTTCAACTCAATGAGAATCTGATTTTTGTTGAAAATTAATTAAAATAATATTCTTTATCCGTAAAATGTTTTTAATACATTATACTAGAATACGCCTGAAAAATCTTTATTTTTCATTTTTTATATATTTTTCTAATTTTGACCAGTATATTATTTTAGCAATATTTTATTATGTTAAAGAACACACAAATTACTGAATTTTTACGTATAAATGATATATCTCATTACTTTGCGTCTAATAATTATAGTTTATTTCTGTTTCATTCCATTATTTTGTAGGTATTGTCTTTTTCAAACCTTTCAATATCTTTTTCTTGCATTATCTAGATGTCTGAACTTTTTAACTTTCCAATAAAAATGTAACTGTGTGACACCATCTCCACGGCTATTGTTAAAACTATTTTAGTTAACAATATAATTTTTTCAGAGTCAACAAACTAAATCAAAGAAGGTAGACCATTTTTTTGTTTTGTTCACATCTCGACAATTTCATATATTATTCAACACATTTACCTATTTAATATCACCCAATTTCACTGCAGGCATAGATAGAAAATAGAATATCATATTTTTCATTTTCGACAATTGTGACTCTCGCCTCATTCAGATTCTTACATCTTCACATGCACGTTCGTTTATTTAAATACATTTCTTGACATATTTCCCTATTCATTTTTCCTATACGGCTAAGCTTAACTAAAGAAATAGAAAAAAACTATATGTATGAGTACTTAAATAATAATTTTGTTATGAAGAATTGAGTTATGTTACTCTTACTACACAAGACATTTCAGAATGGGAGGAAAAATCAGTAAAATAGAAATAAATGGATAATCATTGGATTCATTTTAACCAATTCAAATGCATTATATATAATACCAACTTTTCTGAAATACTGGTAAAGGCGTCGAGTAATTTTGAAAAATTCTTTATATCTTCTTTATATGCTGCTATCACTAAATTATTACAATAATACTGTCTATCTTATCACATTTATAAAAATAAAATAGCGGCCATGTCAAACCTTGTTAGTGATTGGCTGAGGGACGATGACGGCTGTTGTTGCCGTTGCCGCGTATGTGCGAATTCATCGCCTAAATTCAATAATATGTCAAGTTTTAATATGCACTTATCAATGAATCGTATAAATTATTCAATCAAAATTATTATATGAGGGTTCATGTTAAGAGTATTACAGATTTTTCGGTAAAATATCACTGCAATCTGACAGGATAGGGATGATATCGCTCACATTAGTATATTAGCAACATCAAATTTCATTCAGGTCGTTTTCTATGGGTCTGAGAGATTGAATATACTCGGCAGAATAGCCCAGAAAACTGCACATTACGAAAATTATAAATTTTTAAAATCACATCTACACCCACGCTCATTTCGAGTAATCTTCCGTTATAAGATTTATCGAGATAAAAAATATATATGTTCCTCATTTCTGATACAAAATACAAAATACATCATAGAGATAGAAATTGCTTTTCGCATAATAGAACGGATGTTTACCTACTTTTATGTTAGTGTTACTACGACTATACAGAAAGAAATATAATGTATATTTTGATTTATGTTTTTTGGTTTTCAAGAAAATTTATATCTAAACGGCGACAGAATTTATCTCGGATAATAATGAATGGAAAGAAATTAATTCCGATATTTGTGGTTGTGGTCCTTCCAGCCCTAGATTGCAGAGCGAGATATCCGCAATGGAAACTATTCAGTTATCTTCCTATTGGGAAATAGTATTTTTTAGAAGAATTATTCACGAGAGGTTCAGCTTAATTGAATTTGGATCTGTAAAGATAACGGAGAGGATAATTTAATCAATTGATGTGAGTATGTAAATTTTATAAATAGGGATAGTTTTTCAAATTAAATATTAAAATTTTCTTTTTTCATTTGACAGAGATAGTACTAGTTTAAGGTCTGTGATATTTTTTGAAAATACTAATTAAATGTATTAATTATAAAGATATACATATAAAATCAATTCTATCGAAAAATATTGTTGTTGCGCTACCAAGATTCGAACCTGACATATACGATACGAATGTGTTCTCCTTAATAATATATAAGTTGTATAAATGTGTCAAAAAATTAAATAAAAATAAGAATTGTTAATTCTGACGTCTGCTATCAGTTTACTCAATGGTATTTGAGATTCCGTAAAAACAATGTAGATGACTTTCAAATAATGGTACGATCGATGTATTAATTTGAAAAAGTGTAACATATAGGTTCGAAAATTTGTCGACAAAAATACTGTCGCTGTAGCATAGTTGGTAATGCACCTTCCCCGGATTGAAAAAGAGATTCAGGTTCGAATTCCGGTAGCGCAACAACAGTATTTTTCTATAGAACTGATTTTATATGTATATCTTTATAATTATTACATTTAATTAGTATTTAATGCATTATTTTTAATGGAATCATATTTTAATCTATTAGTGAATTTATGATTTTTCAGAACATAGATTACTGATAATTAATACAAATTTATGTAAAAGAAGTATACAAATTTTATCTATGTACATTTTCTAAGTGAGACATCTAAAAGTCATAGTCAAGTTGAGTCATAGTGATGACGATAAATAAAAAAAATTCTAAGTACTTTTTTATGTAAACTATTTATCTAAATTAGATTTTAAAAATCAGTACCATAATTATTGAAGTACCTATATTATTATTTATTAATTCATTTAAAAATAACAAATTTTGTATATATAATACTTTAAGTAGTTTGACGTCGACATGTTTCTATACCACTGTATCTTCGTCAGGACGGAAAAAACATAATAATTGTAACCCTAACTAAGTTAACCCTAACTGTAAACAATAAAAATATATTCCTTAACCCTCCATCACTACCAATAAACGATGAATTTTTATTTGCCTGGATTTTTCTAAGCATAAAAGATTTCAGCGTTTTACGGCCAATTAAAATCTTATTTTTTGCAGAGCTTTATCTGGTTTTCGAAACGTCATCATCAATGTGACGAGATAGCAAAACTTTGCACTGAATATAATAAAAAAAAAAATTATTATAATGTTTTTTTCTGATTGAAAACAAATATTAAATTATGAGTAAACAATGGAGAGTATTGATTTAAGCCTGTTTAAATTAAATTAACCTTAAAATTTGCTTTATTTTTACTAACTTCTAAAATTAGCCATTTACATAATGTAAAGTAGGTCGAAATATCCGCAATATAATTTTAATATGACAAGTATAATAAAATAAACTTCTTATATAAATGTAAGTAGGTAGGTATATAGCAAACATATAATAATAAAACTACTGAAATTTTTATTATTTTATATATTAATTAACCACTTAATGAGTTATTTTTAAACATAAACCGGTTTCAAAAAGCACCATTTTCTTCTTCAGGATCTAAAATTAACTAACCAAAAACATGTGTCACTTAATTCTAATGTTTTAGAAAAAATCTTAATTTAGTACTTAACATAAATTGTTACGATTGGACGGGATTGACTTGATACTTGAAATTATTTTTAGAAATTTTTAAAAACATATTAAACATATGAAAACACATGGTCTCCTAGAACGAGACGCAAACCCCCGACCGCTAGATCACTGCGCCAATGTCTTAACCATTAGACCAATAAGTCACATACTATATATATATGTGGAACTAGCGTCTCTTCTTAGTAATAACGCGATTTTTGTAGATGGTTTCCTTGGGGGAACATAGGACAACGATTCAGCAAGTTAACGCGTGGCAAATCAAGAGATTGCCTTAAAAAATTAAAAACACGTTCTAACCTAGAAGAGACCCTAGTTTTATATACTAGTATTTGCTGAAACCTTAAATCTAACATATATATATTTATACTTTTTTTTTTATCTTCGTACTGGTATTTTAAAATTAATCTAATTGTTTTAATCATAATGCAATATTTGCATTAGCTACTATTCCGGAAAACTACTGTCGCTACAATACAGTGAAATACTAGTGTAGCAAGTAGAGGCACTAAATGAAGTATTTTATTTTGTTGCCAAAATTCTCCTTATGCACAATGCATTAATATTTTGGTACGTAAGTCTATCAAAAAAAAAAAATTGTACTAAAGTTGCTAGGCCAGCATCAATCTCACAGTTGATATTCAACTGTTGTATTTTCTCCGTTGATTAATTCCCTCATGTACGTAGTAACTCTTCCATATAGCACATATTTTTCAGGTTAATAAGACGTGTCTAAATCATTGCCTGGTACGTCGAGTAGAAATAAAAGAAACAAAAGTGCTGTGTTGACATATCATGTTAAGGTCAAATGTAAATAAAATTACAATGTTACAGTTTATGTTTGCTGGTGTCCATTGTAAATCACTGCCACGATCCTGAGTGAAACCGCCACAGTGACATTCATCCATCTCCTGAAGGACTCCATCCCTCGACTCGCTCACCCCCCATGCGTCATTTAATTGGGAGCCATACATCACTTCTGATTGGCAGAAACCCTCGTAGCCGGATACAGCGACCACTTCCGAATGTAAATAAAATAATATGATCTCCCGAAGTCTGTACTTTATATCGAATATTTATATATTATTCCAGAAAATATTTCAATCGAAAATAATTGAAGAGCGACATTTAGAAAACTTCTCAGTCCAAAAAATGCACACTTAAATTATCAATTTTAATTTTTAAGTAGAACACATTGAGAAGTTTTATCAGAACATAGTTCTGCTGTATTTTAATACACATTAAATGTATCGATTAGAAAGGTATACAGAAAAATCAATTAATCGAAAAAATATTTTAGTTGCGCTATCAGTTTAGTATCTTTCTAGTCAATATATTTAATTTGTAATAAAATTTTAGTTTAATAACACTTTTTTCATTGTATTAAAATTAATATTTGTCGCCATATAACCAAAATTAAATAACTGCAAAAATCTTACTTACTTACTTCTAAATGACCTTACGCATGTCTTCTCAATAGTGATTAACTGATTCAGCGAATCCAGGCATAAAATCCTGGATTCGAACCTGGACCTCTTCCTATCAAGGAAAGCACGTTCACCATTTGGCAACTCCTAATGAAATTTCACTACACTTTTAAAAATAATTATAAATGTTTATTCCAGGCCGTTCTATGGGCCGGCTGTGTGATCAGTATTAACTTTTTACTATGATAAAAAATGTTACTAAAGTAAAAAATTGCGAAAACGGGTTTGTTTGATCGTTAGTAAAATAATATTTTCTTCTCTAAAGTACATCGAGTAGTAAACTAATTTTACTCTCCGATATTTGATAGTAAAAATGCGAATCGTCAAATATAGCAGACTCTTCACAGCTGTTTCAAAAGTCATCTGTCACATTGATATTTTGAAAGTTGCAGTATACGACAATTAATCATTTAATATCCCGTTATTTTAGTGATGAGAGTTTGTCCGATGATGATCTCGTTGTTTAATATACATCAGCACATATTCCGAAAAAATTTCGCCACCGAGGTGGCAGGTCACGAACACAGGGGTGAATAAAGTCACATAAAACAAATTATATTTCATGATTATTCGCCTTGCTACACTGAAAGTCGAGATTGTCTTTAACAGTAGTAAATTTGACGTACCAACAACCCAAAATTGATTTGTACCACAGGCGATAGTAAAAAGTAAGTATAGTAAAAACCTGGTAAAAATTTACTACTGATCACATAACCGAGCCTAACTGTATTAAAATAAGAACGTTAAAAAATTGCAAAAAAAACAATGGTATAAGTTAATTATATTAACAATTTATTTTTTTGACTCGGGCAATAATGAAACGTTTCTTTTCAATTGACAGTAAATAATAGTTTACACAATAGATACATTACCAACCTTCGAAATTATGTATTTTGAAAGTAAACTGATATTACATTGGACCTTGGAGGAAGTTAACACATCCGAGACAAACTGCCCAACTGGGAATCCCAGGGACACAATATCAGATCGTGTATAATATTTGTAGTTAAAGCGAGGACGCAAATTTCAGTTTCGTGAATCTGATATGAAGAAAATAAACTTATGGCGAAGACGGGAATTTGTGTTCAGAAACAATAAATATTTACTTCTTCACTTTAACTTCAAACTAAAATACATTTTATTAAGAACCTAACATAAAAATATTCTGTTTCAAGGTTTTCCAATAGACTTGATATAGACAGACTGTCTTATCGGTATCGGTAGGGGAGTCGCGAAAAGACTTCCGGCGGACGATATGGGTGGAGAGCTACTTCCGGCGAGCGGAAGATCTCACCATCTATTGAGAAAGTGATATAGGTACCGATGTGTTGAAATATTAAAAATAAAAAGTGGAAATGTGTAACAAAAATTGGAAAAATACATTTACGTTGATCTACTGCCTATTATACAATATATCTAAATAATGAAAGATATTTTACAATAACGAAATTGATTTACAATTCTTTTCCAATTCAATTATTTATTGAACCATATTATCTAATTCGTATAATATTAACTAATTGATTAATAAATGTATGTCCGACAATATTCATCATGAAATAAACTCACAAAACATGTGTTCAATATTTATAACTTATTTATGGATCGCTGGTCGGCATATGAATATGACATACGTAAATCGGTAGTTCTTGTTTATTACATATCTACTGTTCCCTTCTTCATATAACCAGAACACGATTTTTTCTCATGTGTATTCTCTATGGTATTTTGGTTTAATTGAAGTTTTACCTTCGAACTTGCCGCCAAATTCGTACTGCCGTGTGGGAACGAATTGTTGGATTGTGTTCATTATCTTCCTGCTCCGTGGGGCGCTGATATTTATTTGTGTGTAATCGATTACTCGCCAACGTGCGAACCGATTTAGTGCTGTCCATGGCACGGTTGTTATTTGACACTTTCACGCTATCACCGAAAGTGTGTGTCTAAGTGTACTTCATGCTGAATAACTTTGTTCGTGCCCTGAAGCCAGAAGACCTGTGGATCTAGTGGAAGAAGATCGAAATACCGAAAAAGATGTTTCACAGGTGGTGGGTCGTGTTTTCTAGTTCTGGGTGGTCCTTCAGCCGCCCCCTGTTCCCAATTCCTGTCCCTCTCCCGAATTCCTTCTACCCGTTCTGCATCCAATATTTCCCTAGCTCCGTGTTTAGACAATACATAAGAACACCATTTCACACTAAACTAAAAAAAACTTAAATATAATTATGAATAAATATTTAGCACCAATATATAAGAACATGGTTTCAATAAAAAGTGTCGTATAAAAGTTTATTGTAACTTAGTAATGAATTGGAGAATATGTACCCATTTACTGTGTTAATGTCATGACGTTGATTCGGTGTAGCAAGTAGCGGACATGACCGTAAACCATCACATCGCACATAATTTCGTTTCACAGTTAAGAAGTTTTTAGAAAAAAACATTTTTTTAAGCTTTAAACATGTTCAGATTTATTATAATTTCTTACAGGCTAAGGATGTATTAAAACAAAATAAAACCCTTATTTGTTACGCTTATGTATATTCATGTTTAGGTAGAATATAATAGAAATACGCGGCAACGTATTATTTATTATTGTCAGTTTACGACACCATTCCACTGGACCACGATGCATTGATTGTTAGTTTTAGTTAGTATTCGATGCAAATTGATGTTTTTATTACAAGTATAAAATGTTAGTTATTTTACCAAAAACGTAAAAATTGTATGTGTGTGTATTGTGTTTACAGATCACCGTGGAGGACGGAAGGAATTAATTTTTTTTTTTTTTATTAATATTAAAAATATAATACAATTTCAATAATCAGTGGATATATATATATTTATTTTTATATATATTTTAACATTTGTTTCTTCTCTATGAGAGTAAGACTCGTGTATAGAGAAGGAGTATATTCGAGTTAATTTATGTTTCAGTTAGTCTGTGTACATATTTTTTTAACTTCAGTCACAAATTTATGATAGTCCATAATTTTTCTAATTGTGATGGGAAGATTGTTAAAAAATTTGAGACCTTGATAAATATATTGATTTTGAGTTGCGGTATATTTTAGTTTTTTGTTTTTTTTTTTACATTACATATTATAAATGCATTTTACTTGCTGTCGGTAGGTACTAGATGTATATTTATTTTTTTAAGTAAAATTCACAAATAAATTCTTCACGTACGTACCGGAACGTGAAAGGACAAATTAAAATTTTCGAACATGATGGATACTGTATAAAATATGTATCACCGTGATAACAATTGTGACTTTTTTTTACTTAAAATTATATATTTTAATTTAAAATTAGTACAACAAATACATTTTTTTTTATATTATACCCGTTTTTTTATGTTTTAATACAATGTAATAGGCTACCCATCAGTATACCAGGATTATATTGACTTTTTAAAAGATTTTATAATGACATTATTTAGTCAATTACGCGTGTAAAATTTATTTGTTCATCCCTTTATTTCGTTGTTAGTCCGATTGTTTCATTACAATTTATTAGAATAAAAATACAGTTATCACACATTACTTCTGAAAATTGTACTCGCTCGCACGAAACAAGCAATTGTGTGTAAAGGACAAATAATGGTACCTAAACATTATTTTAACATGGGAGTAGGAAGCTCGAAGGATATAATTCCCCCGGTGATTTACGATGCCTTTTTGAATTCCAACAGCATTCCTATCGAACAATAGAAACCATAGAGCAAAAGCAAAATACTCATTACTTGCGATAAAAACATTTCATGAATAGAATCTACGGAACGCTCCGGGGCGACCAAAAAAGGAGCCTTCCGACACTGGCGGTGAAACTGAATAATAAAAGTTCCTACCTAATGTCACTTTTATAGCAGACGAAGATTGCTTCACCTTACTACTATCAGACGTAACCAAAAACTTCGCAAGAGGGGTGGCAGCTCGACGTGGCTCCAGCAAACAAAAAACATTAAAAGTTTTATGCAAATCGCGGGACGAACGATCCACCCTCCATCGCAATTCGGGAATCGTCGCCGTGAACACTTTCGGGTTATTTAGCGATTCTTCCTGAAAGAGTTCTGGTTCCACGGGAATTAGGCGGTAAATGTATTCGACGCGGGGGTGATTGGATGGAGGTTTATGTCCCGCCGGGGGATGCTGGGGGCGCGGAATCAATGAGCTACTAGAGATAACGGGCGATACATGCCGGGGCGCTTAGAGGGTGAGAAGCCGCGCCGCGCGGAGGGTGTTAAGAAATACATATTCATGGAATGGTATCGGAAGAAGCGATCTTGAAGCTGAGCTCAAGGTTAGCGCCACAAATATGCTTATTATGTTGATACCTATATCTTCTTGCTGCCCAACTAACGGGAGGGAATCCGTCGCTGTTGCCAAAGGTTGTGAGGGTTCGGTTCCACTAATATTTTGATATTAGTAAAGTGTTATTGAGAAGAAGAAAATTAAGTATATCAAAAAAAGAATAACGGACTAACTAATATGTGTATCAATGTGCATGTTGGTCTAGGAGTAGAACATTCTCCTAGTGATCGAGTGGTCGTGGATTCGATCCTCATCTCAGTAAATCATCAAGTTAGTTTGATTTAGTCTACTCCCAACAAAT
Organism: Eubasilissa splendida; assembly: GCA_031772225.1. Lineage (NCBI taxonomy): Eukaryota > Metazoa > Arthropoda > Insecta > Trichoptera > Phryganeidae > Eubasilissa > Eubasilissa splendida. The sequence continues at coordinate 7,976,135 of CM062857.1, read as the reverse complement.
TTCAACATTAAAATTACCGATGAAAAGAATTGATAGTGAATTTCAAGGCAACAATTTAATATTTAAACGAAAACACATTTTATTGTGAAGTAGCGATTTCATAACATAGTTCTGTGATATTAAAACAAATTAAATTAATGAATTAGAAAGATATACAGAAAAATCTATCGATCGAAAAAATATTTCCCGAGATAGGAAAAGTTCCATATGTTATAACTAAATATTTATTCGATAAATAGATTTTTTCTTTTTATATTTCTAATGGATTCATTAAATTTGTTTTATAATTATAATGCAGTGAAATAGTCAGAATATAGAAATTTAGCGATCTTTATCCTTTTATCTTTGTGCCTATAAAAACTACGATTTACGGTATTCGAATTACGTTTGAAGTACAATAACTATAAAACAAGCTTATTTCGATTCATTACTATTAAACAAATTGTTTTCGATTAAATCATCCTCTTACTTTGGTAAATAATAAAAATATATATGGACATTTTATGCGCAATTTTAAGGATGAGTGCTGTTACAATCAAATGTTGACATTAAAGTGCATCATACCAGTCTAGACAACATTCGATAAACCCTTTAAAATTTAACAAAAAAGTGTTCCACATTTTTATCATTTATAACTTCAATTGACCCAAGTCAGTATAAAAATACAGCCGGATGATTTAAAACTGACCTCCATTTGTTATTCTCGACATATCGAGAGTTTTAAAGTAAGCGTTATTCTCGGCCTGATCGATTCCCCGCTTCCTGCCCCCTGCCACGTGACTTCTCACTCCCGAGTCGGGACCCCGCCAGATTGACATTCGACAGTCATGGATTATTCATTAGAAAGTGAAGTGCATCTGAAACTATGAAGGATGCCTCAAACTTTTGTAATATTAATATATTGGCGCCGTCTAGCAGAGATATTATTACGAAATGTGATTTTAATTCGCATAAGAGTACTGTGTGCTAGTTGTACTAGCTACAAAGTCAGCAACCTCTGATATATTTTTTTCTAACTTTAAATATAGTTATTTTCTTATTCTTTTTCACATTCTGTTAATGTTGTATATATTAATAATCAAATTTAACTCTTTTTGGCGTAAATTGGTCATTCAAAATCTGTTAGGATTCAACTAATAACAGTTATTGCTATTGCCAATATAGGAACTATCTTGTTTTTGGAAGGTATTGCATATATTTTGTATTTTAAACCATATTGTAAGGATTATTATTCATAATTGTAAATGCATTAATAAAAATATTGTTATTTTTTTTTTATTATTTATCTTTGTTTTATTAACCAAATTCTTTTTTTTTTTAAAATAGATTTTTTAAAAATAGATTCTGTCAAAGAAACAATATACATTTTAGTTAGTTATGACATCCTGAAGAAGAAAATGATATTTTTCGAAACTGGTAGATTTAAACTCATTTTAGTGGTTAATAAAACAAAGATAATAAATAAAAATATGAATCTTAACCACAAAGATAATATTGCTGATTTTAAAAGTATAAAAATATTGTTCCTCGATATCCTATCAATTTTTCCTGTTTCTATGCTGAGATTGCAATTAGTACCCTTATATGAGAGTTATAGAAAAATAGCCGTACCAATAGTTGATTTTGGCAGTTAGTTAGATATGTATAATGCATATCTCTGTCCCATTCCTAATTTGAACATTTTTAAAATAACACGTTCATTAGTTTTGCTCAGTCTGATAGTTGTGGTGAATTTTTATTCCATCTTCTTTAAAAAAATGAAATAAAACATTTTTTTTACATAAAAAAGATAAATTTAAAACAGGAAAATCTTTAAAAACTTGTTTGATTGGGTCTAACCTTATTTAAAATAAATAAAAATAATATCTTTTGAGTTGTGATTATTGGTTTGAGATTGTATTATATAATAATATGCTGCTTTTTTTCAAAGCAATAGCACTATAAGTTTTATTTTAGACTGTGATTAAAATATCAGGACTATTCAGGGTTGCGTAACATAAATTATTATTATGGAATTTTGTAGCTGTGGCACTCGAAAAACTAGTCTAATGTATTGATTTTCACGAAATTCACAAAAGTGCCAATATCTCGAAAACTTGTGATTTTTTACTAGTCATATTTTGATATTCTGGTCAGTCATGAGGTAGTCTATCAACTCTACAAGGGATGACGCCAACTTACAAGACACTCTGTATATATGTAACCCAAGATTTTAAATCACGTATATTTCTTTCTTTTTTCTCTCCTCTACCCTGAATGCTTACTTACTATAATTAGATCATATCCATTAACGCTATTCTGGATACATTCTTTAAAATACAGATTCAATTAAAAAGCGAAATAATATTGTAAATACATAAAAAGGTCAGGTTTTTCAAAATCTCTGAATTTCATGGGCTTTCAGAAAACGCAACATTAAGACGGTATTTAGGATAAACGGTCTTGCTAAGATTATCGAAGGGTCCAGACCCTCTAGAAATGGGCGGTGTTTGTAGGCTCGGCGGCCAAGACTGCTACAAAGTGCTCGTGGGACAAACAGCACGTAATCTCCAAAAGGGTCACCAAATCTCATCAACGGGCATGCAAAAACGGTCATCCCGAAAAATCTGCATAAGTTGAGCACATTCTGCAAACTGGCTATCACTTTGCGTTCAAGCCGAAGATCCTAAAAAAGCCCACAAGTCATCACTCACATCTTGTCGAGGATTCACTCGATATTTATAAACACCCGGTGAACATCATTAGAGAAGATAGTCTAAAATTAAAAACTTTTTTCTGGAAATAATTCATCAATTTAACATTTCATTTTTGTACCTATTTCAATATGATGTTAGATATCGACCCTTCCTACGTAAACTATCGTAACCCACAAAAGTGTCATTTTGATTTTTTTATGTTTGTGTTTGGGACATATATTTGTGCTTGAGCGAGGATGATGTACTGTGCCTTCCACCTCTCCCCCATTCCTCACTTGCCACCGACCCAGTCGATCGGCGACCCTGAACCGGTACGGTTACAAAAGATTTCGCAGTGTAAAATAGAGTGAGAAGTGTGTCTACGTGACCATCTATTGCAATCTGAATCATTCAAGATCCTGAACAGAGATTGTGTCAAAACTATAGTTACAGTCCACATTGGAGGTGCTAGGAGAACGGGATTGTGGTAAGTGGAACTTCTTTCTGAATCCTGTTTCTTCCGGCATCTATGCCATTACGCAACAGTTTGTTTTTTATGAGACAGTTAACAAAAAAAAAAAAATTACGGGTTTTCACGCAATGCAATCTAATTATTAATATTTAATCATTTTAGTGTTAAGTCATCGCAAGCAGAATAGTATTTAATTATTTTGTTTTAATTTTGAATTAAAGGTTTTAACAAATAAATGTGATATTTAAGAAATGAAGCCAAAATTGCAGTTCTAGCTAACGTGGAAAAATTTACGTTTAAAAATCGTTTGAACTTCTCAAAGTATAAATGTGTATGTAACACATACGATAAAAAAAATTGACCTAACCCCATGTAAATGATGGTATATAATACATACAATAAAAAATATTTAATGAACTCCAGTGTAAATTATCGTATGCGATACATGCGATGTTTACCTTAAATTTGTTTCCAACGTATAATGCCGTATGTGCATTATTATAAAAACCGGTAAGATTATTGACACTTTAACACCTTCTATAAAACATTACATACTATTTAAATATATATTTAACATAAGGACAAAATCGGTCTTTATTTAGAATTATAGCAACATGAAGAAACTTAAAATAAATTGCTCTCTTCAACAAAACTAATTTTAAAGATACGATAGTTTATGTAGGAGGGGTCGATATCATTGATTGATTTGGAGGTTAATTCGTGGTGTAACATTTTAATTTTTAAAATATATCATTTTTATTTTGACTCTATACACACACAATTTTTTGAGTTAATATCACAACTAGTTTCTGGAAGAGCAGTCCTTCCCACCTACAGGTGTAAATTGGACTAAATATAAAAAAAAACACCGCCACATAGCTAATTGTATTTAATTTAGATTTTAATTTTTTCAATGATTTATATGTTCCACCCTAATCTATTTATATTCACTTTTTTACTGATATATCTTCATATTGTACTTTAATATGTCTTTATTATATGAGTATCTATTAGGATCATATATAACGATTTCTTTAATATCTATTTTAAATAATTACGATTGTTATCCAAACAATCAAAATAGACTGAAGATGTAGGTAGACCTTTACATTCGCATAATGTAATGTACCGTGAAACGTAATTTATATGACATAGTATTTAATACTGTTATTTTTTATATGTGACAGTGTTGAATACTATTATTATTTATACATGAGAGTAAATTAAGTACATTATTATATACAGGGTAAATATTATGTTCCAGGTCGATTTTGTTGCAGACATTTAGTAGTCATAGAGAATAGTTGATTACAATTTATTACGGAGTATCTTACGCCTCAATAACGTGTCATAAAAATATTTATCTTAATAATAATGGTAATGCTGTAACCATTAATGGTGATCGCTATAGTCACATGTAGGAAAACTTATTGGTGACCTAATTGGGTTAATTGGGTATGTAACACATATGGTTTCAACAGAATTGTGCCACCTCATACACAGCCCGAGCTACGCTTGAAATTTTGTGAGAAAATTTTCCCGACCACATAATGTCAAAAAGTGGTGATATCGACACCTGATTTGACGACTCCCGACTATTTGATTATTTTCTTTAGGGGTATTTGAAAGGAAAGGTTTACTCTATTTCAAACAATATTTTTTATAAAATTATCACATACTTCGCGTGCTCTTTTTATAACACTCTCACAATTACACCATGTGTGCCATTTATAAACTACACCATGTGTGCCATTTATAAACTACGCAATGGGTGTCATTTATAAACTACACCATATGTGCCATTTATAAACTACATCATGTGTGCCATTTATAAAACACTCATTAACATATTGAACGCGAAAAAATATTTTTATTTAAATACACACAGTTTATGTCCCGATCCTGAAGCCTGCCCCAACACAGAAAAAGGGGAACTCCTCGAGAAACAATATTATTAGTCAAGGGTCTAACCGGAGGCAGGGGACTACTTGTCTGTAAATGAAAAAAGATATAGTCTAATTTTCGATGGACGTCTTATGATACTCAAAAATATAAATACAATAAGAGCCAATGTTTGTCGTGCGAAGCTGTAACTGGGTAAAATCTTAAGGGGTATTTCGCGATATATATATGTTACTTATATATATATATGTAACATTTTTCTATCACACCAATTTTTTATGCTTTTCTTTGTGAGGTTAAGAGCTTTTTATGATTTTGAAAATTTTGGTGACAGATAAAATCCCTCGATAGATAGAATGTTTTTCAGCATTTTTTAATTATATTACTATGCATCTTACCCATATTTCAAATAATTTTATTTTTTTACCCTTTTACAATTGTATTATTTTTTACTTACATTTCCGATTTCTACGAAGACTGGTTTTTCCGTAAGACTTATTTCTGTGTATAGAAAATATAATTGATTATCAAATAAAGGAAAGTAGTGAATCTCGGTACATCTTAACTTAACCAAATAATGCATAAATACCCAATCAGACATTAACATAGGTAATGTACCGTTCCGGCTCTAGCATGACGCTCCACCATATATGGCCCAACCAGCAGAGTAGTATCGCCGTGTTTCAAATTTGTACCGTAATATTATTAAGGATGTATGTTATGCTTGCTATGCGTGCTATTGATGGTTTGTATTGACATTTTTCGTATCTATTTTATTTGGCTGAAATATTGATAAAACTGTTTATATTATTTATTATTTATTATAGTTATTACTCCGAATGTGATCCTAAAAATTATTTACTAATGTTTCGATTCTTTTGGGGTTATAATCTTTAATAAATTATGAACTTCACATATAAGCAGAATACAACAATCTCATGTAATCTGAATAAAAAAGACAAAGCAGAAATGTTGAAATATACGAAGCGTGTTATTTAATTAAGTACCGGATTCTTTTTTAAAGAAACACAACATCATTTTTAATTAACACTTTACTTTCTTCTGACGCTACACACCTTAAACTACTTCTCAACATAGTTGCCACCATTATTAAGGCACTTATCACAACGGGGTAAACATTTTTGTATACCTTCGTTACAGAACGACGCCTTCTGGGAAGAAAGTCATGTCTGTACTCCGTCTTTGAGTTCATAAAAACGCTTGAACCGACGCAGAACCGCTTCAGATAAAAGAAAATATGAAAATCACTTGGCGCCAAATCAGAACATACTTGGCGATGAATGTCAGCTGGTTTCATGTTTCATGCATTCAAGAAACGAATCACAAACTGTATCTCACAGTCGACGAGCTGATCTATTATCTTGAATATTTCAACCACTCACTGCAATATGGCCACACTGTGTGAATGTCTTTAACGTTGTATGTGGTGAGTCAACAGATGAAGGAATCTATTGCGCATGCGCAATATTGCAACCGCAGCGCTATACCGGGAATATCCGGCAACAATGCTTACTTAAAAAACGTGCCTCGTATAATGAAACATTGATAAACAATACATTAAAAAGTCCCTATAATATTGTTGATCAGATGTTTTTGTACAAGTTTGTTAATAATCTGGTCGACAGCACACTGATCTCTAAAGAAAGGCTTCACGCAACTACCAGATCATTAAGGAAGCATTAAACATTCAGACTAGATACCTACTATATTGCGTTCAATCATTTTGTATTACGTCCACTGTCCCTCTTTTGGGAGTGTTTTTAATGAATGGATCCTCGAGTGTCTGCCTTGAACTACTGCACCTTAATTTTCCATATGCGTGTAAAACTATGTTCTATGGATTTATATTATATGATTTTTTTTATGAATAAAGATAGCACTTTAGGGACGCTGGAGGGTCTAAATTTTAAATCTTAATTGCTAATAACTACATTGAAAATCTTCTCCGTTTTTGTTTTGTAATTGAAAAAATGTAATTGAATTAAAGTCGCGTATTTTTATTAGTTTTGATGAGTGAAACCGATAAGAAAGCCCTAGATTCTAAACCGGTCCCGGGAAAGGGTGGGTCCCCCTTCTCTCCAGCTGTTCTTAAAAAAAAATCAATATTGCGTTCTTTAAATCAATTTTACGAATATGTAGATTGTATAATGATATTAACACAGTAAAAGAGTTGAACATATTTCTCTAATTCATTACTAAACTTACATGACAGTTTTTCTTGAAACAACATTTGTATACATTGGTGCTAATATTTATTTATATTTAAGTTTCTATAGGTGTGTGTTTTATGCATTAATTTTAATTTGATCAGATATATTCTGTAACATCGTATTTTTGTGCTTAAATTAAAGAGTGTTTTTTTAGAGGTTTGTTTTTCAAATTGCCAATATTAGCGACAACCAATTTAAAATTTGTGCTCAGTTTGCCATTTCACTAGTAATAGACTAACGCCAGAACAACGCTTACAAATTTAGCAAATTTATTTCAAAAATCGTGGTTCATTTCGCGAAACTTACCGTGCACTACGTCCATTTTATGGTCGACGTAATCGTCCATCCGAGCAAGTAATTCGAATAATCATTGATAGTTTTCGCACCATGCATACTCTAATTGATAATACGCATCCGCATAGAGGTCGTACAGTGCGCACCGAAGAAGCTGTTGTTTCTTCAAAAATGATGCCGGCCAGAACGTTACAGTCAATGAAGAGCGCTGTAGATCCATGATTACAGCGTTTTTCGTTATTTAATTGAATGGCAACAATGTGGAAGGGCTGTGGTTTCAACAAAATAGCGCAACATGCTACACAGCGCTCCCCACAAATAATTTGATGAAGGAAACATTCGATGAGCACATAATTTTGCACTTATCGAACCTGTGAATTACCCTCTAATATCGTATGATTTAACACCTTTGAATTATAGGTTTACACCGAAAAACCAGAGACGACTTGGAAGCCAACATTTGTCGCGTTATTGCTTCAGCTGCTCCAAAAAGTGGTCGAATATTGGACTTGCAGATTGCGCTTTATTTGATCCAGCCGCGGCGCCCAAATGCGAAAAATAATTTTTAAACACTATTGACATAAAATTATATTTTTAATAAAATCAATAACATGGCCATTACTACGATTTGTATGTGTTTTATTTCATTTTAAAGTTCTATACGTCTAAAAAAACACCCCTTATTTCATTGTCAATGCATGGTTCACACCCACTGTGATATCTACAGGCTACGTTGGGTTATCGCATTATAGTGAACGAATGTAATAAGTATTTTTACATGTTTTAATGACTATATATTTAATTATAATTTAAACTATAATATTAATGTGTTGTGTCATTGAAATGTTATTACTCTCCAAATTATAAAATAAACAAATATCCAAACTACAGTATTTTTTATAGTCATTAGAAATTACAAACCCCACAGCGAACTACTGTATTTTAATATTTTTAAAATTAGCAATATTAACTTTGTGGTTAAAATTCATATTTTTATTTATTATCTTTGTTTTATTAACCACTTAATTGAGTTTAAATACATCTACCCGTTACGAAAAATACCATTTTCTTCTTCAAGACAAGAAGACTTCTTCTGAAGAAAAAAAATGTATTTTTCAAAACCGGTAGATGTATTTAAACTCAATTAAGTGGTTAATAAAACAAAGATAATAAATAAAAATACAATATTTTAAGAAAAGTTCAGAAGACACGTATCGTAAATTTGACTATACCACGATTTCATTTAGAAGATGGCGCCATTTAGCTTCTCTCGGTGTTGGACTGGTCACCGGTCAGGATATCATCGGCTGAGAAAACTGGAATAAGAGAAACCTATTCCTGTTAAACGGAAGGGACTCATACTCCGCCCTTTAGAGAGAGAGTGGACTTTGAATTTGGCTCGAATCACTAAAAAAACTCTTATCAAATAATGCTGAGTATTGGGAATTCAATGAAATCGTAAAAAAGGTCAATTTAATTACAATAATTATTAAAGTCTTATTTTTTTTTCGTTATAATTTTTTGAATTGGACAAAATTCCGTTTCATTAAAATATTAAAATACAAATCCTCAATCCTAACCCAAGGTGACTTAGACACCAATGGCGTCATTTATGTAATTGAATTTGGAAATATGAAACGTCAAAAGTTTAACTTAGTTTCTGGGAAATCTCTTAAGACAACTTTGGTGGATCGCGAGCTAACTCAGGACAAATAATACCTTCACATATTCAATTACTGTATTTGATATAATAATTATTTAACATACAAAAGGTGGCTAATACACTGAAGTGTATTTAGGCCCATATCCAAGGGAGGAGAAACGATGAGATAATCTCAGAAATTTGGTTGAGATTTTGATCTGAAGATAAACTCGGAGATTGGTAGAAAGAGACAAACACACGAACCAGTTTTCAGGATACTCGATCTGACAGCAAGATTTGACACGTGCACACAAATGTCACCTAAAACCACCATATATCCCTATAAACTATATATCCCGAGATCACTGGTCCTTCGACTTAAACCTCTATTACTTCACCGAGCCTTATCCCTTATATCTAGGTTCCCTTATTTACCTATTTTACCCCCCCCCCCCCTGTGACGATTCCAATTTACGATCAGAATCGTCGTAATCCGATCCGCGAGACGCGCGACGTGCATTTGCAATTCGTTCATTAGATCTATCGGCGCAGGATTTACGTCTACTTTTTCAATATATTATATATAATACTTATATATATATAGTATAATCTGCTCTCTTTTTACCTCTACCTTAACATGTTCATATTTCTGTATAGGTTTCACTGATAATATTTTAAATTTTATCCCAACTTGGGTAGTATGGTAAAAGACCCACCGCCGATATGTGGAGTCAAGTATCTAATGGAATATATGAACAAAAATAACAGCGAGAAATGTTAATAAACAAAACAATAAATACAAGATAAAACTGTGTTAGCACATCTTACCACCATATTTATGCGTGTTTATCTCTTGTAGGATTACTTCAGTGAGAATCTTTTGTATTATTATCAGAAAAAAGTTAAGAAAATAAAATAAAAAACAGATCATTTACAGATTTGATGTGCTATTATTTCGTTTCTCAATAATGTTAAGAAAGGAACGTTTGTGAAAATATCAGGTAATGTTGGTACAATACATTTAGTTGAGAATAAATTGCGTGAGCTATTAATCTAGTGAAATTAGACATTGCGCTTCCTAAAAATTTCCGGAAAGCTAGATTTTGATATGGAGCTTGATATTGTAGTTCTAAACAAAATGTCAAAAGTCCCCATCGAAACGAGAGCTGCTAAAAATTTTACATAGTCAAAGGTCACCAACGTTTGTTTGCGAATATTAGTGATAAAAAATATATATTATTAAATTATTTAAACTGTCTCGAGTCCCGGTACGTTATTGTCTTCTGACCTGCTTCTTTATTAATTATTATATTTTTGTACGTTTTTTATTTTGTTTTATAATTTTATTAAATTGTTAGTAATTTGTAATTATTTAGATATACATATGTTTTTTTGTATTCAATATATATATATACTTATGTAAACTTAATTTAATTTTAAAAAAACTACTAACACATTATGAATCAATGAGTATTTCATCAAACGGGTTTTATTTGTTTAAATAAATTAATAATAACATATGTTAACAGATAATTATATATCCTAAATAGCTACTGTATATGATACATATAAATATTTACATTTATTAGAATATTTTTTCTTTTAATTAAATAAAATTCATTGTTTTGATTCTCGGGAATTCCTAGGACTTGAAAATGTTTATTCTCGAGTCGCGAAAATCGATAATATAAAATCCCTAATACTCATGCACTGATGAAAGATTACCAGCATTATGCAATCTATATATTAATAAATAAAGACTCAAATTGAGACTTAAGTCTCGCCGAGCTTAACGGAACATGAAATTAAAGTTTACCTCCTAAATTCGGACAGTTAACTACGTGGTTGATAATTTTATTTATTACAACCAGATACGGCAGATACCATATATAATTTATAGATATTTCAGTTCAAACTTGGTATAAAAAATAATACAAAACTTCAAATTCATCATACTATATATTAGACGAGGTGTCAGATTTATAGTTTATACTTCTTATGAAGCGATCTCGAACCAAAAGACATAACTCTGGTTAGATATTATTATTCTTTTATATGTACATGTGTTCCCTAACTACTGAATTGATTTATGACTATAGATTAAATAAAAAACCACACGTATTGTAGATATGGTATACCAAGCAAATAATGAGGATAAATATTATTAAGTGTACCATTCAAACAGATACGAATCCTTCATTATATTTGAAAATGGTACAATGCTACTCGTTAAAGGTAAGTATTACTGTAAAATTTCACTAAAAAAGAATATATATTCTTTCTGTCAGAAATGTTTATATTTATGTTGGTATCACTCGCTAGAAGTATTATAATAGAATTATTATTTTTGTTTTTAACTTAATGAGTAAAAATACATCTACCGGTTTCGAAAAATATCATTTTCTTCTTCAGGATGTCAATAACTAATATAAAATATAAGTTATTGTTTCTTTAACAGAATCTATTTAAAAAAAAAACAATAATTATAAATTTAGTACCTAACTTAAATTGTTACTTGACGATACAGAATTTACTAGAATAATTTTTAGGAAAAAAATTTAGAATAAGACTTGTAGTTAAATTTATTTGGTTGTTTATAATTTTTTGATTAGTTTTACACGATTAATTTATCTCCAACGATTCCAAATTATTTAATTTGTGACCAACATTGTTTACTGGCAAAATTGACAATCCCAATTTTTTATCAAAACCATGACCATTTTCTATCAAATGATCAGAAAATTGTGGAAACCCACTATTGTTCAAACATCTCAAATGCTTTTTTACTCTTATATTAAAATTTCAAACCGTTTAACCAATATAAAATGCAACACAATCCTTGCAACTAAGTTTATAGACACCAGAATTGTTAAATTTATCATCTTTGTCTTTAGAACTTATGAGTAAATTTCCTTTATTATTATTATTTGTATAAAATGCCGGTCTAATGTTTCGTGGTAGGTGTTTAGATATTTGATTCGAAAATGTATTTATCTTAACCACAAAGTTAATTTTGCCAATTTTAAAAATATAATAGAATTATCCGAAAATCATTTGAATTACTCTATATTTCAACAAAACTGCAGACGACTATTATGTGGCCGCTGCGCAGCCATAATATCGGTTATTACCGTTAGTAGACAATAAGTAGAGATATGAAGGTCTCGTTGACTTTGCAAAAACTGCAATGTCAAAATTAGATACAGTTTGGAAGTTGTTTAATTATGTATTTTGTTTTTTTTTTTTTCAAATTTCTTCAAATTTTTTCAAAAATGCTTTTATAATACGATGCTGGAGGTGAATGCTTAGATTCCTTGGACAGCAATACATACTAATGAATCAATTTTGGAATAATTAATCACCCGCGACAAATCGTCTGCGAAGAGGACGATAACCTGGAAAGACTAGAAACTCAGAAAGGTATAGAGATATGAACCAGATCAATAATTTCACTGCCTGTCTTCTTGAAACGGCTATCCTAACTGCGAGCTGCAGATGAAGGCGATCGATATCAAGAAACAATATCGATAAGTCACAACTCAGAGATCGCAATTCCCAGTGGTAAGGGAACTAATGAGAGAAGAAGAAATATTATGAAGTAATGATTTGATGTATTTGCTATTGAATCGTTATTTGTCTCGACAAATGTTGAGTACAGAGTTCGCTCGGCCAGCACTCCGAGCTGCTTGATATTATGCTAATCCTCAAGGCGACCAAAGAGAATAATACCAGCTGTGATATATGGAAGGTGAAAGCTTTTACTTGTCATCCAAATGTGATAAAGATTACTTTTGTGTATTTGCGCGCCGTGCTTTATTATGACTTTAGCAACGTTCAGTAGGTCAAGGGGTCAAAACGGACCTCAAAAGGGTTGATCATTAAATCCACGAGTGGGAAGCTCTAGCGGTGAAATATGGTAATAGTGAAGGTACTTACCTACCTGGTCATGCTCTGTTTTTACTTTAGTTCCTCTCCAATCCCATTTCTCACCTTGGAAAATAATTTCGTAAGATTTTATTTGGCTATGTACTAAAACGAAACACTACATATTATTTAATTTTTCAGATATAATTTTGTAGTGGCTTTCAAATGACTCATGACCAAATAATGCAATATTAATCATATTAAAAATATTTGGATATTGCCAAGTTTTTCATCGATATTCTCTGTTTTTATTGCCTTCAACGTTACCATACGTTTCACGTGCTTACATCTCTGTAACGATCCTTTATTAATTATATCGACAATGCTAACAGTTAGTTTTGAAATACGTATAAGGATATATGAAATATACTTTGAATTAGTGGATTTGAATGAATTTAAGTATGAAAATAATTTAATATAAAGAGAAGATATGTTATATCATATGAGCAATGACTAGATTAAGATGGCACCGTGGCCAACGTAAGACAAAACCTTACAAATGATGGGCATTACCATATTTTTTCGCTTTTTAACAGTAGTAAGATTACTCAGTGTAGAAGGTCAAATGAAAATTTCTAAGAGAGTGGCTGATATATATAAGATAATAGATCCTTTATAATGTACACCTTCAAAAATTGAAGCAGCATAAAATAAAAGCTTACCAAAAAGCTAAAATCTGTTATTAATGAAATGAATACTCGAAACGAATGCTTCGTCTCTATGAGATATCTACAACTTGTCTTAATAACAATGCCTTTGTAGGTAAAAATCCAGGAATTGTGTGTTCTTGGACATACTCACATATTGTTAATATAAAATACTGGTCTAAATAAGGAATATTACAATTGAAATATTGACTTCTCTGGCTTATTCTAGTGTTAATGTTAATCATTCGTCATATATACATGTACAGAATACAGCTGTCATATTTTTAAACAATAAGATTCTCATTAGTGACATTTATGCTGTTTCAGGAGAATGTATATCAAATTTCAAACCATCGATGGCGACAGCGATGTTGTACTTGAAATGTTTCTACATGGTAACATACATAACTTCCAAAAATTTGATAGATGTGGAGGTTAATTGTGGGTAGAATTGGTGAACGTTACATTATGTAAAGTGATCACTTAAGCCAGCCGACGACAGGTCGTAAGCCCGGTAATACCCATACTTCCATACTTCCCATATAATATAATATAAATAGCTTCGTCTCTATGAGATATCTATAATTTGTCTTAATAAATTATAATTTTGATCTGGAAATAAATGATTTCTGCATTAAGTAAAAACTATTTATACATTTTATCAAGTCTGATGGCAAAGCGCGAAAGATAAACCAAATTTTTATTTTACTGCTGAAACAAACGCTGACAATTACTATACATATGATACTTATATATATATATTTGGAATAAGTATTTTTCAGGTTAGTAATATCTTAAATAATATAATTGTTTTTGTATCAATTCAATTAAATACCACAAAGGGGCGCTGATTTATATTAATACACACTTTTTTTTATATCTCACTTACCTACTGGGTAATGCCCCGTATAATAAGATAAAAGATCCTTCTGAGGCAACTCTCTTCTTTTGAATTTTCTGTGTATACACTACGTCTTTTAGATTCGACGTCTTGCGTTTCACTTCACACTCATCGGACGTCAAACGTCAGATATCATTGTCGTTAGTCAGTTGGGTGATTTTGAATCTCCCCAGCAGCAGTTAAAACGAAATTAATGTATGTAATTTAACATCTATATGACTTATGACTAACTTTCAGAATAGATAGAGAATTTTAGAAGGAATTTACGGTGGTTTTAGGTGACTTATATATGCACGTGTCGAGTCTCACTATTAAATTGAATGTCGTGTTCATTTATTTAACTTTTTGTCTCTTTACACCAATATCAATATAATTTCTAGATCAATATCTCAACACGTACCTATGTATATGATAACGAGATGTATCTCAACTAAATCCCTATGATTATCTCATCGTGTCTCTTTTCGTGCACGATAATAATTAATTTAATATAATAAAATAATACACAGAGCTAACGATGTACAACAACAGGATTAATTACAAATCACAAGATACTGATCCAACAATCTTTCTACTACAAGTATAGAATAGTCAGTTTATTTATAATCTATTGTAGGCTAACAAACATGAAACACGTATTTGCGTATTTTACCACATTCTGTTCAGCTGCAATTATACTCTCACAGCTACCAAAATATTCGTGGATGTTGAAAAATAAAATACATATCATTGGTACTATAAATACCAGTGTATTCGGACTGTCCTCTGCTGAAAGTTAAACAGATATACACATACTTCTAAAAACAGATTCTTATAATTTAGTTCCGAAATGCATTTATTTACTTTTTTTGAAAATGTTTACTATTTATTTTACTTAAAAAACCTTTTAACAATATAATATATTTAATTAATTGATATGTGATTATTTAAACTGCATTTTTATCTTAAATATTATACCGCAACAATATTGTTTTTTTTTTTAAATGTACAAATATCAACAAAAAAAACTTTAATTTGAATTCTTGAAATAGCATTTAATTATATAAATAATTATTTATTTTATTTCACAACAAAAAGGTACAAAATTACACAATTATATCTAAGAATAATATAAAAATATATACGATTGTATTCAGCTATCACCATGTGGTTATTCATTATAAATTAAATTAATAAAAATTCACTTTGTATAAAACCATTTACAACTAGTTAGAATCTAGCTTACCCTGAAAAAATAATGATGGTTCCTAAACTGGTTAATATTTAAATTTAAAGTGGTTTTAAATAAAGTGAATTTTTGTTATATTTCATTCAAAAATATATACTCATTAGGGAAATCAGGTATCGAGCCTATATGAATGATCTTGTTGGTGGAATAATTCATTAAATTTTAAAATGTTATTTTTCTAGTAGTATCATGCAAGAAACCAATGAGCGTAATATAGATATCTATCCATATCTTAAGACAAACAAATTCAATCATCAGTAAGTTAAATAAAATTAAAATGAAAAAACTACTTCAAAAATAGTGTAATTTTTAATTCATACAATTTATTTTTATTTATCACTCCCTGCTTTATACAGAAGTTAATATTAATATATATAATTCTTTAAAAATATAAAAGTATTTACGTTACATGAACAACCAAGGTTATGACGTATATTTATTGTAATAATTGACATTTTCAGCGTTTGATGTTAACGATAAAACCCACGTAGCTCGTAAAATATTTATCGATAAACTTCAAAGAAGTGCCGGGAATCAATCACCGGATCATATCTTATCCACGTGGAGTGAACAGGAAATAAAGATATCGGGGAACGGTTATTAAAGGGGTTAGAGGTGTGGGTTAGAGTGGAGGCAGTAAGGGAGGGTTTACGGACCCTTGAGGAGAAAACCAGGGACCCGAGTGCAGACTTAAACCAGACGCGAGACTTCACGAAAAAGTCTCGCCATTTTAATAAATTTCTGTAAAATGATTTAACGTTTATAACTCATATCTCGATAAAAATATTGTTCTCATATTGTAACTTTATACTGTTCCGCAAGTCAAGTATGGTGAGACAGCAACGCATCGAAGCGGTCTTATCGAAAATCGGAAATAGCAATCGGCGAGACCAAAAATGCTTCACAATCATTTTGAAATGTAAACTCACGTTTGGGTAACGTACGTAGAAATATTTTTCAGCGCGATTGCTTTCCATTCTGCATTTTAAATTTTAAAAAACATTTATTATAAATTTTGTCTAAGCGATGAAAATGGTTTGTTTTATTTTATTTTGTAAAATTCTTAGATATACAACAATCTCACTTAAGGCATTAAACAGAAAGAAATTCACATAAAAGTTCACATTTAAGAGATTTATTTCCGTGTATGCCGGCGCGGCTAGCTCTGAACCATCTAATTTTATCGTACAAATCTGTGTACAATAAATAAATTAATGTAATATTTCAAACTGCTTTTATCCAAACGCATTTTATATTAATCACCTTAATTACACACGTATCAATGCCACTTAATGTCTAGTTTATTGTGATTTTTATATTTCTAATGTTAAACCTACATACCTTTATTTACGGTAAGAAATAACATGTAGAAATTATTTTATCTGTTGGCAAATATCAGTAAGATACAAGAAGATTTTTATTAGTATTGTCACAATTTATATTTTGCATGTACAATTATATCAACATCCCAATAAATGAAGTATGCACTGTCATAACAGTATTATAAGAACTAAACCTTAAAATTCTCCCGAACTATTTGTTTACTGGATCACGATAATTTATTTTTTAATTTTTCATTTTATACACGATTAATCGTTTTGTTTTTGTTATTTAATAAGTAGTTATGTACTCCTACACTCAAATAGATAGATTGTGTTTTATCGTTGTACCGTAATTTTTTTTTTGATCTAAGCAGAATTTTGAGTAAGATACATAAATACGTCGTTTAATAAAATTGCTTTATAAATAATACTTATAGATATATAAATAAATTCGTAGAAAGCAATCACTTTGTGGTTTGACATATTAGATTACATAAAATACTGTGGTTTCATACAAAGTGATTGCATTTTATTTAACCAGATATATTAATCTCACAAAAAAATAAGATAATTATTATAAATTAAAGCATTTATTTTGCTTGAAATTATATCTCAGAAATGTTAATCTTACGAAAATAACTATAATTTTTATTTTTTAAATATATATTTTATTACAATACTAGGAGAAAGCAATCGGTTACAAAATATTGATGCTGCTATGCCCTGTGGGCGCTTCGACTATTATCTTGAGAATTAATGAACCAGTAAAGAGAACAATCTGTGTTGTCTCGTGTATCCCTTGCAATGTCCGGTTGAAACATTATAAAGAAATAGACATACAATACCAACAAAATGTTGCAGATAAGGTTAAACGTATTAATTTGTCTTGAAATTCCCATCAAAATATAATATTAATATCTTCCATATAATTATATTTCTGTACCAACAAATAGATTGAAAAAATAATGGCCTATGTATAAATAGAGATAATCTGAGATCAAGTGTGCAACTGGAAGTCAATGCTTTCAAATACCTGGACTAAATTATATCGGTAGATGTAAACCGTTAAATGAACACAGCATAGCTCAAGATGAGGTTATTGTCTGGGGAAGTGACAATAAGATTCCATTAAAACAAAGGGTAAAGTTAATAAAATAGTGGATATGCAAAACTAAATTCTACGAATCAGAGTGTTGGGCGAGAAGAAACAAATGCTGCAACTAAGATGCGTTAGTTTGGATAAGATTGAACAAATTTCAAAATTATTAAAGAGAATACATTATTATTGTGAAATTGCAGTTTTTCAGAAACCAGATGTATCAATTTGAAAGAACTGCAGCATATAAGTTCGAAAATTAGACGTCAACTTAATACGTTGGTGTATGGCAGTGATGGCAAATTTGGGCGACATGCCAGCGTTCACTAATATCAGAGTTATCAAAGAACACGTGTCCTGCCACCAGATACATATGTATCTGTTTTATGTCTCACTTTGTGAAAAAAACAATTAATTGAAATAAGCAATTAATTAATTGGCATCAAATCAAATACAATGGGTTGCATATTTTTTCCATATGGGTTGGGGGGGAAGGGGTGACGCGCCAGCAAAGTTAAGATAGATTTTCAGAAATTTTCACACGCCGAGCTCAAAAGGTTCGCGATCGCTGGTGTAAGGTAATCGGTTAACGCATTTCCCCGGATAGGAAAAGATCCAGGATCGAATCCCGGTTGCAACAAAAACATTATTTCGATAAATTGAATTTTCGTGTATAGCTTTCTAATTGAAACGTTTAATTTGAATTCAATTTTTTAAATATTTATATTTTAAGATTCCTGAAAAATAGAAGAATACCGATGGTATGGACATGTGATGTGAAGGGAAGAAAATCATAAGATTCATAAAATCATGAGTATAGATACCGGAAAAACCACGAACAAGGTGGATGCCTTCAGTTAGTTGCAATCATGAGGATTTAAACACGACCAAGGATGCAACCCAGGACATTACACAGTACAGCATAATGAGTGGAATAAAGTACCCTATTCTAGATGAATAGGATAAGGTAAGCGTTTATGTAAATGCCTTCGATAGCTGGTTCCTAGGTTTCCGATTAACAATAAGCACACATATGATATATGAACTGCACTAATTTTTTTATTTTTGCTGTCTTTCTGGTCCGAGGTAGTTGTTCTTTTAGCTGGGTTGTCTTCTTTAGATTTCGATCGACCGAAGCGCGCACTGGTGGTTTATTAAGACCGCTGAACTGGTCGAAACACGGGATGTAAAAAGAATAACGCCTGTCGGTTACCGTCTTCTTAGCTTTCCAAAAAAAGGGCGGCATCTTTCTTACAGAGAATTCAAATCGGCAGAATGCCGGGTAAAGTGGAGGAGTAGAGTCTTCTTCTTCCACGGTACCACATCCCAGGGTAGGATTTGGCCTCCTCCACAAGTGATCTCCGCTAACTCTTATCCCTGGTCATTCTTGTCCAATTCCCAAACCCTCCCATCCTGCTCCAGTTCTCTTCCATACAGTCAGCCCACCTCTTCCTTGGCCTGCCTCTAGATCATTTCCACTTGGTCTTGATTTTTGGTGTTCTGTCATCTGGCATTCTTTTGACATGGCCAGCCCATCGCAGTCTTTGGATCCTACAGAATCTTACAATTGTTTCTTGCTCAATGAGGGTGGATCCGCCGCTTACCCAGGACCGTTTATAAGCAAAAGCCAAAATATAGTCCTTCTCATTCGCCGCCTGGTTGACATTTTTAAAATTCTAATAGGCAGCAGTGCAATTCCGTCTGTCACTTAAGTGACAAAACGGAACCGCACAGCCGCCATCACAAACACCCTCATTGTCCCCGAACTTTTCATTTATTCAGAAAAGTAAAAGATACATTTAAGGATATCATCACAAAAAAACAGTTAAATAAAATAAAATTAAAAATGTGAATATAAATTTCAGAACCATAACAGGAAGACAACATGGTAAATAGAGCTCTGGTTGGAGAGTCGAAAGAAAAAAGAAAAAACATCCCCCCCCCAAAAAAGAGAAAAAGACAAAACAAAATAATTATAATCTGACTTGTCATAAGAGCACCACCGCTGGCCATTCGTCCCCAATAGAGGAGAAACAGACAAACAAAGTACTGATATTAATATTACTAGTTACCCCTAAGTAATTTCCACCTAAAAATCCAAACTCTCACAAAGGTCATGAACAATTCCAGATTCCTTTTGCAGCTGAGGACACCCGATCACTCCCACCAAACCTTCAATCATATTCTCTCTTACATCCGATAATATTTCGCATCGCCAGAGAATGTGATCCGGCGTTTTCTTAAGGCGCACCGAGGATCAGGCTTGAGTCCCAAATCATACAGTTTACTCTTCAACTCACCATGTCCCGAAACAAGCTGAACCAAATAATGGTCAAACGCCCAACCGGCCTTGTTTCTTGCTCAATCAGATTTTCGATCTCATGATTCATTTTTATTCAGTAAGTTTCATTTTCTAGTATACATCCATAAATTTTTCTTAATATTTTACGCTCAAAGACTGCTAATTTATTTTCTTTGATTTGGGTTAGACACCACGTCTAACAACCATAGGTGACCACTGATCTTACTTTAGTTTTACATATCAGCAGTTTGCTTCGTTGCCTCAGTATTTTTGACAACAGCAGTTTTTTACACGTGTAGAAGATTCTATTTCCAGCTAGAATTCATATTTTTAATTCATCAGTAGGAGCATAATCAAGAGGGAAGAAATTCATGGACAAATGATTTTATTATTACTATTATTTTTATTTTTTTTAGTTCTACAACTTCTCTAAAAAGCATGTGCTTGTGCTGAGAAGGGGATAACATATTATTAATCATTATTTACAGTAACTAGCTTGTGATAAAATAAAATTTAATAAATTACTAGTAACGTTATAAAAATATTATACATTCCGGGGTACATGTTTATCATTAAAATATTTTTTGATAGCATTGATTATTTATTTGTTATCATCAATCTTCATGATATTTTCGGGAAAGCTGTTAAAATTATTATTTTCTATGTGTGTATAATGGTGTGTTAATTTTTGAGCACGAAATTACAAATTTAAACCTAGTACGATTTTCATTGATAAATAAATATTTTTATTTTTCTTTTAACATTTGAATAATAGAATTTCTTTTAAGCAGAATTTTTTGAAAACTAATCTTGTCGGATAATCCGGATTATCCTTCGGTACCGTAACGCATTTTGTTGTTGTTAAAAATATTGTTTTTTTTTTCACTAAAATACGTTAATTGTGTATTTACAAAACATATTGTGTTACATTCTGGTAGAAAAACATTGGCATCTTCCCATTTTGTGTTGTCAATAATTCAGTAAACAAATGGTTAAATGAAAAAATAAATATGTACATGTGTACCTAGCTACGTTCCTTCAATAAATTCCCAGACTATCGCCCACCTTCACTCCCTCCGCAGTTCCCACTAACCACACAAAGTGAAAGGATGCTGTGTGAGACTAATGGTTTCCTTACCTTTTGTTTTCCTTTCACAGCAAGGATTGATCATTGTGAGTGAGTGAGGTACGTTTCCCCCCCGAGTAGGAAGCCACAACCCTCGTAATACTGCGGTTATAATCTTTAAAATACACCCTCAGTTGGGTAACGCATTCGCTCTTTTTTGAATCACCCGTGACGAGTGAGGGTGTTTGCTCACGAAAGTGCTCCACTGCAGTATTGCACGAGCATATGTTATATTTACCACCCTTCAAGAATTTGAAAATAATATACTTCTGTAAAATTGTTTGTCGTTTCGTTCTTTCTTGTCCCTTGGCAAACAATGAAGTTATTGATCATATCTATTTTTAATAATTCACTATCTATATCTAATCTCTATAATTTCATAAAAATCTACATCAGTCTACTTTTGTGTTTTGATAACGATCATATTTTAAATTGTATTTTTTTCAGAATTAGCTAGAATATTTAGTAAATACAAATCAAATGTATCAATTATAAATATATACATATAAAATCAATTTTATCAAAAAATATTGTTGTTGCTACCGGGATACGAACATAGATTAATTCCAATCCGGGGAACGTGCATTATCCGATTATGCTATACCAACACAGTGGATTGACGACCAATTTTCGAATCTATATGTTACACTTTTTTCAAATTAATACATCTTTCTATTATTTGAAATCCATCTACTTTGATTCTACAGAATCTCAAATACCTTTGAGTAAACCAATAGGAGACGCCAGAATTAAAAAATATTTTTTATTAAATTTTGGACACATTGATACAACTTATATATTATTAAGGAGAACACATTATTATTGTGAAGTTGTAATTATTCAGAACATAGGTCTTTTCGATAAAATTGATTTTATATATATATCTTTCTAATTAATACATTTAATTTGTATTTAAAATATCACAGACTTATGTTCTGAATTTTTACAACTTCACAATAAGAATATGTTCTCCTTAATAGAGTATTTAGTATTTTTTTTTTTTTGATCGTATCACGTCCATTGTTATTGCGTACAAGCATAGATGCCGGAAGAATTCAGAATACGGAAGGAATAGGTATTCACCATAATCCAGATTCTGCAGACATCACCAAAATGTGGATTGTATTTTTATTCACTATTTCGTCAAAGGTTCCAACATAGTATAGACGTGTAGTCTCAAATTAGTATAATATTATAATCTTTTTCATACATGTATAACCACACTGGTTCAAAGTCATCAATCGACTAGTC
Organism: Eubasilissa splendida; assembly: GCA_031772225.1. Lineage (NCBI taxonomy): Eukaryota > Metazoa > Arthropoda > Insecta > Trichoptera > Phryganeidae > Eubasilissa > Eubasilissa splendida. The sequence goes on along the minus strand of CM062857.1, from coordinate 7,953,122 downwards.
GCCGGTGATGCCGGGAAGGGACGGGAAGGGGGGGAGAGGCATAGTGCATTATTTTCGTTCAAAAATAAATATATTTATACACACATAAATATATGTCCCAAACAAATGTATTTAAAAAAATATATATAAATATGCGTACATTGAAAGCAATTTATCACTGATATTCTTATTTTTTTCAAAATAATCTTATACTATATACTGGTTTTCTGGAAGAGAGTGGAACCCCTGGTCACTTGGCCAACAAGTTTATCAACACTTCACGAGATTTCTCTTGAAGATTCGACTCGAATGCGTATAAAAAACAGTATAGAGTTGAGCGCGTAGCGATCTATTAATTATCTCACAATTAACAACTCTCAGAGATTAAGTCTCATTGGATACGTGCAGTCATGATACCGCAAACGGTTGGCAGAATTTAAAAATAGGCATGAATGCTTATTGTTTATTTTTTTTTAAGGAATATATTTGCATTATCATTGTGTTTTTTTACATATAAATTTATTACAGGCATTAAAAAATAATATATACGGAAATATCGCCATGGTCTTAAAAACATTTACACGTAAATTAATTTCAGTATTGTAAAACAAAAAATTTGTTCGAGAAAAAAACAGCGGGACTACAGCCTGACCTATCCGTCCTCTCCCGGGCTGGACCTACACGTGGACGATCAGGACGAAGGTCACGGCTAATCCTTAATTGTCTCCAATTGGAGTTAGTTCCTTCCCTAATCTGTAATCTCCAACTACATTCCCAACTCTCACACTTACTGTTACTAACTTTTGTGCGCGGAAATTTGAATGTGCGGCTTAGAAATATACGGAACGCTGAGCTTTGATAACTTTCCAAGTTAACATTCAACAATTCTTGTAAGCATATGTAAGAAGGGTACACTTTAAGATAAAGGTACATTATACTGCCCGTAAACAACTAGAGTAACATGACTCAGATACGTGTATCATACTACCCCTGGATAAAATGTACTATTACAGTTCGAAAAAAATATTTATAAATTAATTTAAATAAATGAAATTAAAATCTCTCTAGTTGGCAATCGAACCAATATTTACTATTGCTCTGCCGTTTTTTAAGCTTATCGCATTTGTATAATGTTACTTATATGTTGTATACATTATTATAACCAAATTAAACAAAGGTCGGATACAATGAGAGCGCGGTATCGCCCTATCACTGTGTGCGGGGCGCTATCGAACAGCATTTACGGCATTAAAAAATGCCAACCAGGCGGCGTAATAACAGGACCGAAATACGAACCTTGAGCTTATTAAATCGATCCTAAGAATGTGGTGCTGAATAATTACAACTTCACAATAAGAATGTGTTCTCCTTAATAAAAAAAATTGTTTTAAAATTTTGATGATAAGATTCTCACCCTCCCGTCGGCTGGACCAAATTTTGAAAACATCGTTATTATTCAGGGTCTCGCAAAACAAATACACACCGCTCCGTCTCCCCTCTAAACTTCCATGTTAAACAGGGTCATCTCTGAACACAGCCATCAAAATGGCTCAAGATCGGGAGGAATGGAGACGTACTGTGCATCGGTTGCCACGATGCTCAGCAGTGAGCAGACGAAAAAGAAGAAGACGAAGGAACCGCTAGTATTATTTCATTTCCAATTCTTGTACAATTTTATGTCAAGATATTTTGCACATGAACTGATTAATATAATTTACTTGTACCTACACTAGTATTTCTGTGAATTGTATGCATACGTAGGTGTACGTATTTACAATCCTTTACACACCTATACGAACATACATACATGCACAAGTATGATATAAGTACATATGTGCACATATACATTTATTATTGAAAAATTAAATTTGACTTAAAGTATAACAATAACAAAGGTTGTTAAACTTTTAATAACAATTAATGTATATGTCATCAGTATACTTCTGAAATTGAAATGTTTGCAATTTTATGAACAAACTAAAAAATTGACACGTTTATTTTTTAATGTTGAAATGATTTATTTTTTTTGATACGCATGTAGTCAATAATATGTTGTATGGGATTAAAATGACGTTTTGATTTCTAAAATATTATTTTATTCATTCTAGGTACAAAGCCTGTACTCAAGTGACAAGAATAACAAGAATGTATTACGCAACTCTATTATTTTGTATTGTGTACATTTTTTTACGTAGGTGTATACTTTTATCGTGTCAATAAACTCATCCAAATACGATTTTTTTTTTCTACAAAAGGGAGTGTTTTTGAACACCTTGTTTAATAAGATTATCCTTTTCTTTGTTTACCATTGTGCCAAAAAAGAATCATCGCTGAAGGAAAGATTTATTGACGTCACAAGAACATCATAAATCATATCGCATCTGTATGGAGTCCGTTACCAAGAAAAGTGAACAATAGAGCGAAATCTACCCAAAAAATACCTTTTTATTTCATCTCCTGGAACAATATCGAAGATATTCACCCCAAAATTAATGTGCTCAAGACAATGGCTAAAGAATTCGACAAAATTTGACAGAAATAACAGAACTTTTAGAAAATTATGAGGACGTTTATATAATTATTAAAGCTATCGGTAACTCGGGCCTTTGATAGTTTTACAATGACACTAAATAAAATTTTCTTTACAATGAATACTGTAAATAAATTCCTTCTTTACTTACTCTGTATCACGCTCTCTGAAAGAAAAATACTGTTTTTGAAAACTTACAAAGATATAAATCGTTTCACAAAATAAGCAACCTGCGGTGACATTATTTGGTGACACTGCACGGTGACAGTATACATAAACAGTAATAAATTATGACTATTTTATTTTTCTGACAACAACATTTGATTCTAAATGGATCTGATTAAATATGAATGTTAATACTTTTCCCAGTTCTTTGTACACGATATATATATATATATATATGTATATATATATATTTTTTCGGTAGGCTTCAACATCCGTGTAATATAATATTTAATAGCATAAATATTTCATTTGATACTGAGAAAAGTAAGTACAGTGTACTCTCGATTATCCAGGAAGATAGGAAAATATTAAACCCAGAAAAACGGGAAAAATAAATAATACTAAAAATACATAAACAGGTGGTAGCGCACATGGCTACGCACTTTTCGGATTCTATTACAGGATCCATCATTAAGGTTGACGTCACTGAAGCTTTTTTACACCAGTTTAATTTTCTACCATTGATTATTTAATTATTAGAACACATTATTATAGTGGAGTTGTAATTATTCATAACAGACGGTCTCTGATATTTTAAATATGAATTAAATATATTAATTAGAAAGATATACATATAAAATCAATTTTATCGAAAAATATTTTTTTTGCGCCACCGGGATTCGAACCTGGATCTCTTTCCTAACCGGGGAAGGTGCATTATCCAACTATGCTACAACGACAATATTTTATCGAAAAATATTGTTGTTGCGCCACCGGGATTATCCAACCATGCTACAGCGACAATATTTTATCAAAAAATATTGTTGTTGGATTCGGGGATTCGAACCTGGATCTCTTTCCTAACCGGGGAAGATGCATTATTCAACTATGCTACAGCGACAATATTTTTAGCGACAATTTTTCGAACCTATACACGTATTTTTATTGTATAGGTTCGTAGTATTCGAAAAATTGTCGCTGTAGTATAGTTGGATAACGCACCTTCCCCGATTAGGAAAGAGATTCAGGTTCGAATTCCGGTGGCGCAACAACAATATTTTTCGATAAAATTGATTTTACATGTATATCTTTCTAATTAGTATATTTAATTCGTACTTAAGATTATTTAATTAAATAATGGTTCGATTCAAAGCAAAAATGTGTTAAAAAAAGTCTCGGAATTTTTTTTCTTTTATTCGTTACCCAGTTAATGCGACTCCGGATTATCTGAAGTACACTGTATTAATATTACGAATTGGTGAATTTATAATTTTTTAATAATACCTCATTTATAAGTCGTGTTCAAAATCGTTAAGTAAAATTGTCCAATCATTCATATAATTATGCAACATTCCGTGTGTCCAAAAATAAAGATAATGGTTTTTATCGAGGGTTTAGTAAACATTTGTTTTGGGGAACTCTGTCGCTATCCTGTACAACTATACCAATATATACATATTATTACAACACGAAGGAATATGTTTGTTAACTGCGATTGTCAATACAAAGTTCTAGACGAGAGAGAGGGTAGCTTCACCCGCCGCCGTCACTACCTTCGATAGACAGGGTAGGAAAACAATGTCTGGAAAATTATCGAACATAGCCTTCACCCCTCTTGCAGAATAATTAAAACGTTTATTTTCGCTATCGTTATCATTCGCTCCGTTCAATGACACTGTTTCTAATATGATTTATATATTTTTAATTTAAAAATAAATTATGTCAGAAACCTCTAAATATTATCGTAACAATTACAATTGTATTTAAACCAATTATTTGTAATTGCTTTGACTAGGAGATTGATAGTCATTCTAGTATTTGAGTTATTCCATAGAAAAGTATCGGAGGTCAAAAAAAGGAAATTTTACAGGATACCCAAAATAAAAATGAATCAATTTTTAAACTCAAAAACGGAATTATGAATTGTCTCGAAGGATCTAATTTTTATTTTCGAATATACAATACTTTTTAATGAAATTGGCACGTGTCACTGCGCAGGAATCGCTAATTCTGATGTGATGTTTATTACGAAGAATGGTAAATCAGCGGTCCCGTCGAAAAGAGACACCGCTCGCAGAAAAGGTATGAACTAATTTTAATACGATTTTTATGAAACAAAAAAAGTATTCAATTATAATTATTTTTCTATTTCGAAATAAAACTTAAATCAGAAAAATTTTACTTACCTACTACACTTTCTATGAAATGTTCGATATGTGTTAATGTGTGAAGTGTTTGCTTTAGCATGAAAAAAGCGTAATAAATACTCAACTGGAAGGATTTTGTGATATATAATAAATAGACCAAATTTGGAGGACTATCGGATAAAGGGTGAAACAGTGAATAGTACCCGATATAGCGCACTTTTGGAGGATTTGACATCATTTGAAGGTTATGATTTCAGATCTTACAACAACCTGATCTTGCTCGCTCTGATTATTCTGACCCTTCTGATCAACAAAAGAACTCAATTCACGGGATTAATACATTGTTTTAATCCTCGTAGAATGTACATTTATTTAACGATTAGCAAAAGAATTTAATTGGTAGGATTAGCGCATTGTTTTATACCCCGTAAAATGTAATTTATTTAACGATTACTAAACATTTAATACTTTGTGGTAATTCATTGTTATCAGTGTAAAACAATCATTTACATTTTTACTAAACTGCCTTAAATACGACACGAATAATAGATTTTACTTTAGTGTAACATTATGGCGTGTTCTATATAATACATACGTATATTAAATTATCGTCTTTAATTAAAATTCTAAAAGCTTTATTTTGATCGTTTGATCGTTGATTGATATGTAGGTCGTAAAAAAAAGGGAATATGAGTAACATTTTTTAATATTTTTCAAACTAAATTTACTATTTCATCCAAGTTAGCTAATCAAATATCCACCAGACTCACCGTCGTACTGACATTATATCAGACCAGAGATTTTTCTGATATTTTTAGACTAAAACACCTTAAATTTCAAAGAATTGGCAGAGCCGAGTTCAAGTTTCTGCAGAATTTCATGGAACTTCAGCAGGTAAAAGAACCAGAGAAACATTACCAAGATGAGCGAAAATATTGTGGAGTCTATTTCTGCTTCAATATCCTCGGAAGTGTCGCAGCTCAGGATCCAATTAAATAAAAAATACTAGCGAGTTCACAATCCTCAATAATGAGAGACTGACTCCGAAGAAACACAACCATCTGAACAGTCTTATATTTTAAAATGATTTTTTTTATAGTTTGAGATGAAAATATTAAAATGTGTAATACATAAAATAAATAATTATTCTAAATATGAATTAAATATATTAATTAGAAAGATATACATATAAAATCAATTTAATCGAAAAATATTATTGTTGCGCCACCGGGATTCGAACCTGGATCTCTTTCCTAACCGGGGAAGGTGCTTTATCCAACTAAGCTACAGCTATTTTCGACCCTATACGTTACCTTTTTTTTTATATTAATATATGTAATCGTTCCATCATTTGACAGAGCCATCTACCTTATTTTTACAGAATCTCAAATACCTTTGAGTAAACTGATAGCAGACGCCAGAATTATCAATTCATTTTTATTAAATTTTGGACACATTGATACAACTTTATTATTTAATAAATAAAAATTATTTATCAAATGTTTGACAGCCTCTGTTTTTACACAATCGATCATTCGCGTTATGGAATACGTACACATAGTAAATTTCAATCAAATCGTTTTATCGGTTTGAAGACATACACAGGAAAAAACAAAACGTGCTCATTCCGTTTCCTGAAATACATTTTCTATACAATTCAATTCATATTTCCCAAAGGTATTTTCATCTATAGAATATCTTTTATTTCAACAAAACTTTGTTTCTGTTCCATGCAAATGTTAAATCACGACCAGTTTACAAAAAAAAAAAATTGCAAATTCACACAAGGTTGAGGGAGAAATAGAGGAAGTGAAGAAAATAGAGCTAATACTGTTTTATATTTTATTATGAGCCGTCATATTTACTGATTCAGATTAAAAACATTATTAAGTTTTAATTATTCAGAAAATAATTATTCACAATAATAATGTGTTCTCCTTAATAATATAAGTTGTATCAATGTGCCCAAAATTTAATAAAAATGAATTGATAATTCTGGCGTCTGCAGTCGGTTTACTCAAAGGTATTTGTGATTCTGTAAAAACAATGTAGATGGCTTTCAAAAATGAAAAAGTGTAACATATAGGTTCGAAAATTTGTCATGAAAAATACTGGCGCTATAACACAATTGGTAGTGTACTTTCCCGGATTGGAAATAGAGATCCAGGTTCGAATCCCGGTAGCGCAAAAACAATATTTTTCGACAAAATTGATTTTATATGTATATATTAAATTAGTATTTAAAAACATTAACTGTTAAATAAGAGTATATAACAAGACAATCAATCCGTAATGAAAAAATTTATATAAAAATTAAAGTGGAGGGAATGGAATGTAAAAGGTCACATAGGCATATATGTACATAGCAAATCTATTTACTATATAGTGAAGAATGAACAAATTTGGAGTGATTTAGAGCAAAGTTGGCTTTAGCAAAGTGAACAATTTTATGAAAAAGCCGCTAACTTCACGTTAATGTTGATGGCAGGAAAAATATAGGACGTCCAAGAAAAACGTGGCATAATCAGACTATTAACCAGATATTAGAATGACCTGTTCTATTAAAATTCTTCAAAATCGACGAACATAACTGAGAAGATGCATAAATGTGTATGAAATTGATACATTTTAATATAGATTATTTATAACTTTATTTTTAACCACTTTATGAACTATATTTAATACACCAACCGGTTTCGGAAAATATCACTTCCTTCATTAGAATGCCAAATTAATTAACTCAATTAAAACCGGCTGGTGTATTAAATACTACTCATTGAATTGTGCAATCTCCGGGTCACAAGTCTCGCGGAATGGATTACGATAATTCCGGTCATAAATCGGAATCACCGCAAGGTGTGGGGGGGAATAGGGAAACGCGGTACAGGGATAAGAGTTTAGTCGAAGGACCAGTGGTTTCAGGAACCGGGATTCTGAAGGACTGCTCACCTCACCTCCGCAAATCCCCGTGCAAAAAATCGCACAATAATGGTACGTGTATGAGCCGATCTCCGCTTCCAACTGAAGATGGCGATGTCAGTTTGCATCCACGGCACACACAAACAATAGACACTGTGCATACAAATCACAGGATCACAAAAACACGGTACTGGAGCTGAAAGGGTCCACACCGCGAATGGTATCGCGATGTCGAGATCGAACACAATATCGCTCAAGTTGACGTTTGCTGACGTCAAGGTCACATTTCACACTGGTGGGCAAGCATTAGGGTAGGTCATGGGTAATATATTTGGACGCGGGCATGTAACAATAATAATTTTCGCGCCCGATATTACAAACGCCCAAAAGCGTATTTTTCAAATACGGAACACTCATAAAGTGGTTAAAAACAAACATCGTTGTCATCAACAACCATTCTCAGTCCACTACTGGATGGAGGTCTCCCCATGAATACGCCACTCTCTTCGTTCTTCATACCTTCCTCATGTTATTCCTACTTATTCCCATTATTATTTTCTTATGTGAAATATTAATCACATTGGTAAATTTGTATGCTACATGTTTTAATTTTTTTTAAATAATTAAATTACCTATCATCCACTCTGTGCCTATTGTTAAAATGACGTATTTTTCCTCATTTTTAATGCTTCAAGGTACAAACGTATTTTGTCAAATAATAAGAATATATAATATATTAAATATAAATGATAAGTCCATTTTTGGTAAAAGCTTAAAGGCTAATTTCCTTATAATTGATGTATTTTATATATTTGCATTGCAACACACATGTATGTCCACATACTGTAATTTATTGTTATTAATAATTAATTATATCGACATAATAACAGTTATATAAAATTTCGATAAAATTGATTTTATATGTATATCTTTCTAATTAATATATTTAATTCATATTTAAAAGAGTTATTAATAAAAAGCAGTAAAATGCGTTACTTGTCTTTGGCATATGTATCACATGACCAGTGGTGTGCAGTAGGTATAGATTTAGGTTATGCTGCTACCAATGATATTATACAATCACATGTAATATATGTACTACAATATATGTTGTACATAGGATTATGAACTTTTGTTTAACCAACGTCTTTAGACAAAATTAATGCGTCGTTAAGTAAGATAGTAAAATTCGCGAATTAGTAAAAGAGGAAGTAGACACTTTTAATGATTTGCACGCGGTTGTAATCCTTTCTAATGTTATTATGTTAAAAAAACAGCATAGGTAACGATTCCATACAAAATGGATCAACCGAAAGGAATTTTCAATTCAGTAAATTGCCAATTATATGACTTGAGTAATTCACTAGCGTAAAGATAAAACAGAGTAATGTGAATAGTTACAATGCGCCGATTGCACAAGAGCGCCATAGCTACAGCGGTGAGTTGTCATAGTAGTATTTAGATCTAATATAATAAAGTCTCTACTGATACACAGATGGCGCAAATTATAAAAAAATATTTCCGAGTATGTTAATCCAATTATTTAATTTATATTTGTTTCCCAGAATTTTTAGTAATGTACAGCTTTTTTAATTGTATGCACTGAACGCCCCTGCATACGACCCCTGAATGAATAAAATAATAGAATAAATTTTTCAGGTTCAAGAAAATATTCATAAATTTAATTAAATAAATCAAATAAAATTCTCTGCCGAAAAACCAAACCCTGGTTCTCCCGCGTGACGCTGCCTATTACGGTGCCGAGAAATAAAAATGAAAAGTTAAAATATAACTTAAGTTTTTTATTATTACTAACCTATTACCAAATTCAACAGGGTTAACTTTTTTAAACTAAACTTAAATATTAATATTTGATGTTTAGAATGTATTAATAATATACTATATAAAAATTGTAAATCAACACATTAACAAATTAACACGACAAATAAGCATATTACATGAAAATTTTAAAGCACAGCCTATTAGGGGGATAGCTCGATGACAGCGCACTTGCTTAGCTTATAAGAGGATCGATGGGCACCCCGACAATCACGCGCAGACAAATGCGCGCCGACAATAACGCGCGGAACAAAACTACAAAATTAACCATTTGATTAGCAGGTTTTTAACCCCAGAATTAATATAAATGAGAAAATTTATTCCTATGTATTGTATTTATATTCAATAAAAATTAAAAGTACCTCAGTCAAATCTAAATTTATTGCATAAACTAAAAAGGCCTTTATTCTTCTTTTTATTTTTATCACTCAGATCTTATTCCCTATCCCATTTTCCTTTTCCTTTCCCCTCGAATATTTCCTTACTTTCATTTTTATAACTTTTTTCTCTATGTTAAAATTTTTATTCTCAACTTTTTTTCTCACATTTTTCTGCTTAGTCCTTCTTAAAATTCATATTGTACTCACTGTTTAAAGTATTTTATATCTTCAGTGAAAACATATAATTGCTTTAATTATTCTTTATCTTTCACTGTGATTTCCGTATTTACTAATTAACTGTATGTTTTCTGAATTAAATAAAAATAAAATAAAAATGAAACATACTTATAATTTGTAAAAATCTGAATTATGTAAACCAAAAATGTATAAGAAAAAACTAAAACTAACTCAATAGACAGTTTAAATTTCACTAACCCAACCTAAAAAAATTAACTTCTTTTTTTTAATTTCATTTATTATTAAGTTTGATTAAAAGAACTGTCTTTCTTTCGGAACGATCCTTTTATTCTAATTTTTTTCATGTAATGAGTATGTTTTACATTTAAAATACTTTTTATATTTAAATACATGGAAATAAATAATGTCCTCGTTTACTTTTGTATTGCGCGCAGTTGTCTTGCGCGCAATTGTCGGGACACCGGATCGATGATTGTACTGGCATCGACACTTGGCTCTTCAAAAAACTTTTTGTTTTCAAAATGATAAAAGTGAAAATAAAACACAAAGTAAAAATGAGTGTATATAAAAATGTTAAGAAATTGTGTAACAAACTTTACTGTAGTACCCGCTGAATAAACATATTCTATGTTAAAACAATACGGCATTAATTCAAACCGTTTTCTAGGGAAACAATTTTCCAAGAATCCTCCCTGTTGGCGAAATACACCGTAAATTTAAATATATGGCAATACCGTTGTACGGAAAAAAATTAACCGGTTGTAGTCTATTTGTTGAGATCGTAAAATATGTTGGTTTATTTTTATATTGCAAGGTAAGCGTTCCATTTTCAAGTACGCTGAATGAAAACAGAAAAATTTATTTCATTCCGACCGGATTAGACGATTCGAACAATTTGTTATCGGGGTTAGCCTATTCCAAGATGTTTTATCTATCTTTTAAAATAGTCTTAAAATACTTTCTAAGCAAATATAATTAGCATCATCATCATCTGCCATTCTCTTTGATCCTTCGCCATGTGACATGGCAAATACATAATATTATCTTATTTTTTTCTTCTTCCACAGCTCTATATCCCAGAATGATCTTTGGTCTCCCATCGCTGGCCATTCTTCTCCATTTCCTCGACTCTTCCATCCTGCTTCAGTCCGCTTCCACGCAGTCAGCCCACCTCGTCCTTGATCTGCCTCTAGGTCACTTCCGCTGGGTTATCCATCGGTGTCCTGTCATTTGGTATTTAGGACCAATCCAACGTAGTTTTTAGAACCTACGAGAATCTTATTCTTTATATATTCTAGCGGATTACTCAAAGGCATTTGAAATTTCGTCAAAATAAAGAAGATAGCTTTCAAATACATGGAACGATTGATGTGTTAATTTAAAAAATGTACCATATAGGTTCGAAAATTTGTCGTCAAAGCACTGTATTGATATAGCATAATCGGTTAATGCACGTTCTCCGCATTGGAAGAGATCCAGGTTTGAATTCCAGTAGCAACAACAATGTTTTTAAATAAAATTGATTTTATATATATACCTTTCTAATTAATACATTTAATTAATTAATATTTTAAAAAGCACAGGCCTATGTTCTGAATAATTACAAATTCACAGTAAGAATGTGTTTTCTCAATAATTAAAGTATAATTATGTTGGGAAACACCCTTAAAATATTGTGGTATAAGCCTTTTATTATCTGTATGTATATTATGTATTTATGGATATCATGTAACGTAATGTATAAAAGTAAAATTAAAATTCGATGATGATAACAAAATCCATCTTTGAAATTCGTAAAATCAATCTGCCGGAAAAACAGAAATCTGCTGATACCAACATATCCCCAATTTTCAACCCTCAATCGAGGGGAAAAAGAGGCGAATGTGTAGATCCGATAATCGTGTGTGTTTTTACTAATGAGGGGATGAGAGTTGCTTTACTCTTTACAGGAGTTCTTCGATTGCTTTATTTATAAGGACTAAACCAAGTTGTTATACGTTTTTTGAGTACTTTATTGGGAATTGGTTTGTGTTGAAGCAAATCATATGAATTATTTTATAATAAATAAAATATTTAATTTCGTTGTCTTTTCACCTGCCTTTATTATATTCCTCAATCTGTTTTGTACCGTGTCTTAATATAGAATATTCCGTATTGCTCTCCCTGAAATTGTACATACAGTGTTCTTACGTATTAATTTTGAAATATATATATCTGCTTAAAGACATTCTTGAAAAATACGAACAAAATATTAATGTCATATTTGACAGTTCTACCATGGATCAGGGAAGAAACTGCGACCATAGAATGCGACGCGATATGACCATGAGACATAGATGAGACGACTGGATGCTTTTCTTATCTATGACAGGATGACAGATGCTCAATATATTTGCCACGATATGCACTTTACAGCCATAATGGCACTACTGAAGCCACATTCAGAAAGTCATAGACTATTATGGAATTTTACGGAGTAAAATTGGCCAAGAAAACTGCATTATAATGTTCTGTAACATTTTTACCCCTTGTTTTATTCTCACTCTTATTATAAAAAAAATTAATGACACCGTGAATTGATCCCTGTACCTCTCACGTGTTTAATGAGCACTCTGTCGTCTTAACCACGCCACCCCCTCCCCTAGTAGACTGCCGTGCCAAATTATCGTATAAGAATGTAATGCTGACAAGAACACTTGTAAATTGTTAAATGAATTTATCATCCACGTCCGTCGTTGATTCACTCTGATCTTGATCTCCGTGAACTCCTGCCGTCTTGACTATTTTCTCCTCTTTTCTCGACATATTACAGATCTTAGGGCTATCACTAGAGCTTGACGCCAGTCAGTCACTAAGAGGCTGCAGTGATTTTTGTTTAAATATTTAAACAGTTAAAATGTAACAGTATGGATTAGTAAATTAACAATCAACAACTGGAGAAACTATATAATAAAAAAGCGCCTTATATTCTACCTCGTAGATGGTTGGGAAACGAATGCTATAATTTTATATATAAACAATATTATTTTATAAATAATTATTTTATTAATACTAAACAAAATTGAAAGTGTGTAACATAAATGTCTAAGATTTATCAATTTTAAATTGCATATAGAATTTAATTAATTGCATATAAAATGCTAATAGAAAATATAAGTTATGATTATTTATTGAGTCTACTTTATGTGAAAACATTACCCCGGAGAACAGATGTGAGCGATATAGTATTTCTATATAAAATTACCAACAGCATGTTGGACTGCCCTGATTTAACACAAATGGTTTCGTATAAAGTACTAACTCAAACGAGACAACATGAAGTGTTCTTTTTAGGTACCCGTAGAAATAACGATGCTGTAAATTTGCCAATAATACGTATGCATCGGCTTGGTAACAAGTTGAATTTCGTTGACATTTTTCGTTGCAGGAGCATATCTGAATTAAATAAATATTTATACTAGAATTATATTAAGTTTTTAAAATTATGTTATATTTATATTTAAACTGTTATATATATTTTTTTTTTCACATGAATATTCTTACTATTTTCAAACTAAGCTAAACGCTTGTACTATGAAAATAAGACTAACTTGCTTGTCTCCTGGAACAAGGTGCGAACCCCCGGTCACTAGATCACTAGGCCAGCGTCTTAACCACTAAACCAACAAACTACTCATGTTATATTCAAACTGTACTGTTATATGTAAATTATTATTTTTATGTAAAAGTCCACATAGATGAAAATAAATAAATATTTTGTCAAGTCTAGACATAGAACTTTTTGCCATACCTATGGTAAATGAATTAAACAGATAATAATAAAAAAAACCAGATATTAAAAATATATTTCTATTTTATCATAGATTAATTTGTCTCTCTAAGAACCCGTAAAGGTACTATAAAATAGTACGAAATTTTCTAATGCGCTATTACATACTTTACTCGGGAAGCCTTCGAAGAAATATATGCAATGTTGAAAGCGGTCGACACCGAAATATGATTCATTCTGAAATTTTCTGAAGATTTATTCAAACTGGTTTGATGCAATATTTATACATTTTAGGTATTAAGGTTTATGGTAATGCAGCCCCAAGTGCATCATCTCGCCTATATCCCCTACAATTGTAGCACTATAAATATAATATTCTTCATAAATGGTGCTGTCACTCGTTTGGGACCCAAGTTTATGACAATTGAGGACATCATAAATCAAATAAATTTATACGAAATAAAGGTTGACGACCTAAAGAGTTAAATGATGATTATTATATTTACAATGACATTGTTTATAACCACTTGAGATTTATTGTTTAACTCAAACCGCTTTCATAACGTCTGTTACTTCATCAGGGTAGTATAAAACTAAATCGTCCCCTTATCCTAGGGGGATCGGGGGCCCGAAGACTCAACAAGGCGGTTCCATCCACCGTTTTCAGACAATGTTTTTGTTGTTTATCCCGGAGACCGGGTTCCTTTCCTCCGAAATTGCCAAGAAAATTAATCTTGATAATCGTTGCTCTAGCATTCGCAAGGCGTATCTAAACCGCTTTAATTGAGATATTTATATATGTGATCCCTTGTATCGGCATGAGGTGGACATATATCTGCATCTAACGCCGCACCGCAGTTAACTAAAATTCCTGTAAAGATTATAACTACCCAGAGATCAAGGTGAGATATAAGTAATATCTCAACAATGATGTGTACAGACTCGAGTGCCAGCTCCATCGGCTGGACTAGACAATCGAATTATTATTACTACGTGTAGCCGGAATAACAACAGTGTGGTCGGTAAAAATAAGACTTATTCACGACACAAAGTATAATACAATTACTAAGTGAAGTAACTCATTTTATCTCTTTTGCTCGCTCCCAATCGTACCAACCTTTCACGCGTGCTCTCACATACACGTCAACCGTAGATATCACAATAATGATACTCTCTAAGGTAACTCATTTTGGCAGCCTGAATTCTTGATCACTATCGCTCTCTGTATGGATCCATATTTGGTGACCGTATATTAAAGTCGGCCTATACATAGTTTTAATCAGTTTGGTCTTGATTAGTCGTAATTCGGATTAATTTATCATCATACTATAAACGGAAAGTAAGACACTGCTAAGTGACTACCGTTGCTAGAGAATTCCACTCCGAGGTATTTGATATTGTTTAAACAAGAAATATAATCATATTATTGTTAAACAAATAATAGATATTTCATTGAGACGAAGCTATTATTATTAATGTAAAAATATGGAAATATGCGTAATTACAGAGCTTACGACCTGTCTTCAGCTGGCTTAAGTGACCACTTTATACAATGTAACGTTCACCATTCCACCAATTCAACATTCATATCTATAAAAATTTTGAAAGTTGTATATATGTTAATATGTGGAAACACTTCGAATACCACTACACTATCGCTATCTATGGACTAAATTTGATATTAATTTCCCTGAAACAGCATATAACATACATATATTATTTTTTATTCGGTTTCGCTGATTAACTCGAGAATTATTTTTTTAAATCTGTAGTTTTCGAGCTCCTGGTATACGTCAATTAAATTCACGTTAGTGTCAAGTGTCATCAGGGTTGTGAGTTTAATGGTCTGAACTGAATATACTGGTATCATGTTTATTGGGAACGTTATTGGAGTAGAACTAGTGGGACTAAATTCAGTGGGTTATTTATGATTTTTGGTTGTTTTTATGTATTTCGCTTATTTCTTATGATTCTAAGTTTAATTTGAGACCTTCCTTGTTTATTGTTCTCTTGTATAAAATTATTTACAATTAAAATGACTAACCATACAGATATTGATTAAAATATTACAAAAATTTGATAAATGGGAAAAAAATTGTTCAATAGAGGTGACCGTAATGATTCAACGATAAGGCGTATGTACCTATTGTCCTGAAGTATTTTTTCCCTATCTATAATTTATTATAATCTAACGTAATTTTCATATCTATTCGACGGAGGCTAATTATTCAAATCTGAATAGGATCGGTTCGTGAAAGGAAAGATAAATCTCTGAACTCAAACAGCAATTAGCGACCTTGTATCTTCTTAGATACAATTTTACGAAAAAATATTAATTAATCTTCACTCTATATACTGTATACTTATATATAATATACACTTCACTTATACTATAACATTATTTAATTACATTTAACGATTCAGCATAAACTTTATGTTGAACTAAACTATGAAATTATTTATTCATTTATTTTAAATGACTTATTTATCAATTTACGCCCTTAATGGGCTTTTACAAAATTGATTAGCTATAAAAAAAATATAAGCAGCTTTACAAGTAATATAGAATATGTATATATAAAAATAGAAATTGATAGAATATACATATTTTGGGAGTAAAAATCGGTGTTCTACTCTCTCACCGGCTAGTCAGTGGTAAACACAAGATCCGCGGGTTTTTCACCTCAGAAACATATACCCACCTCATTTTGTCACATTCTGCCTTCATCCTAAACTGGGAAAAATTTATAAGTAATACTTGAAGGTGATACATAATAAGGTATTATTCATTATAAAAAATGGCGTATAATTATAAAAGAAATATGTACAAAGAAAATAAAATAAAGATCAATCCACATTAATAAAGCCTAATTAACGCGTTCGACGTTCAGCGATGCAGGCAGGTGACAACAAGATGTTCCACTAGATGGCGTCACTCCGGCCCATGCCCATCCGAGCAATCTATATCATTGGCCTATCATCGTAGATGATCCTCAGCATCCAGGCCGACGCAATTGTATACGTAAGCGGAATTGTAGAAAATCGCATAGCCCGAAGTTGTAATGTGAAGCGAAGTGAAAAAGGTAGCCCACAGTCAAGAATAATCGTAGGTGAAGAAACCAAAGGGAAATATCTCGTTTCGTGTAAAGATTATTCATTATGCGATTAGATCAACAAATTTATAGTAAATTATGCACTAGTG
Organism: Eubasilissa splendida; assembly: GCA_031772225.1. Lineage (NCBI taxonomy): Eukaryota > Metazoa > Arthropoda > Insecta > Trichoptera > Phryganeidae > Eubasilissa > Eubasilissa splendida. Next base: position 7,935,994 of record CM062857.1, on the reverse strand, counting down.
CACACAGTTACATGTTAGAAACGCTGGTAGCGGCTATCGAACCACGCAAGTTTGACAGCTCTGCTCGATGATTTGAAAAAGAACCATAGACAGTGACCATTTTTATAATCTTGAAAACGGATTGCAATACCAACGTAGGGACTGTTTTGAACCTGACCCTTATTTGGAATGTCATAATATATAGCTTTAAATAAAATTGAAAAATAAGCAAAACAAACTATTAAAATTAAGGTTCAAGACAGGAAAAAAAATTAGGTTTAACACGGAATGGCTGAGAATTTAAATCAATTGTATCTGGTATCAAAAACATCACTTTTATATTTAAATTATGAAATATATTGTCACGTTACGAATTATAGCGATAGTCCGCCAGATTACACCTATATATATATAAAACATGAATAGTAATCATTTCTCCAAATCAGATATAGATCTTAGAATTTTATTAAACTGTTATAAATTAGACAGATATCAGATAGAAATACTTCCGGAAAATTTTAATGCACTTTCTTTGACCATGACCAGTAGACTAAGCCACCTTACAGTAAATCATACTATATATGATATAAGCGTATTTCATGGACACGATATCTCCCGTAGTTATTATCTGATTACAGTTTAAAAAAATTAACAAATTGATCTAGTAAATACTAACTAACCTAATATGACATCTTGATTTAAAATGGCGGCTGTTCAAAAAAATTCGTGACTCCGTTAATATTGGACCTAAGAAAAAAGTAAAAAACACACAGATAAAATCTACCCGATTCTTGCGGCCACTGCTGAAAGAGAATTCTTATTTGATGATTTTTATAATTAATATATAATATAATTTCATAATTACTTACTTAAATGTAGTAAGTATCTACAGGATATTCCAAAAAGAACACAAGATTTGAATTGCACGCCATGTTTGTTTTATTTCACTGTAGTTTAGGCTGAAAATTTCACAGGTGTCATATAGACACATGCTAATAGCAATCATAGAACGCTATATGATCGAATATCTGTCAATTGGATGTTGGAAAATCAAGAAGTGGACGACAATTTTTCGAAAAAAATCCTCTTTAGCGATGTGGCGCACATTCAAATGAATAGGTACATGAACAAACAAAACTATCGTGTTCGTAGTCCACAATGCACTGATAGTGAATGATGTGTTATTGTAACATGATAACAAAGTTTTTGTGACCTCGAGTAGATGGTATGTGGATCTAGAAGAAATTTGGTTCCAACAAGATGGTGGAACAAACCGATTGAGTTGCTGCAAGTAAAACTATCTGGCCTTGAAATAGCGACCAGAAATGAGCACTGAGATCGTGCGATGTGACACCGTGCGCTCCTTCCTTTAGGGTTTTGTGAAGTCTCGCATTTATGCCAACAAACCAACGCATTATTGACGAAATTGAATTACGTGAAAAAGTAATCGAAAATTTCTTGTGCTTGTGAAAAAAGTGCCAGCAAAGCCGTGATGGACATTTGTCGGATATTATATACCACTATTAAAAATCGAAATATGTGTATTTTATACTTGAATTAAAATATTAACTCTTTTCGAATAATTGTATTTTTTTTTCAATTTAATCTTGCATTCTTATCGGAACATCTTGTACAAATAAACCAATTTCCAAGACTAATACACTACGACCAACCGTAAGAAAATGTTTAAAAAAATATAGCCAGTCTGTCTGAGTGATGGACTGTCTGGAGTCTTCTCTAGGGCAGTTGTTGATCAATAGGCCAATTATTGAGTAATACAACTTTTTCATTTGTAAACATGTTTGTCGTAAACAAGTTTTTAAGAAATCTTTTTCATTTCATCATTTAACGCAACAGTTTCATTGGACGGTCGTTAAATTAGACATGTTAAAATCCTCTTCTAATCAAAATTACATAATTAACAATTAATACTGCAGTTATTTCGGTGCCTGCCGAGTCAGGTATTTTTACCATCTGTTTTTAATTACACAAGTTAGTTTAAACAACAAGATTGAACTGTTTTAAAAATCGTATTATTTTGGTCTTCCACGGTATGAAATTGTCATCCATTCAAGTTACCGTAATCTACAACTATTATTAAACTGCAAGACAAAGCAATAGCTTGAAAATAGGTAAATGCTGGATTCTAAGAAGGAATGAAGAAAACGACGTCTTCGATATGTGGTATTGGCGTGCTGCGTATACCTTGGACTGCGAAACGAACGAATGTCTCCATTCAGGACTTTCGCACTAAAGAAAACTCTACAACATGCAGAAAAATTGTTTTTTCATACTTAGTAGAAATGGAGATAACCTAGAGAAATTGGTGATCGCGGAGAACGTTCAAGAACTTTGAATGCAGTTGTATTCTCAGGATGTCATAACTTATGACATCCTGAAGAAGAAAATTGTATTTTTCGAAACCGGTAGATGTATTTAAACTCATTTTAGTGGTTAATAAAACAAAGATAATAAATAAGAATATATTTCAATTCAGAGATTCTAAGAAATCTCCTCCAGCACCACATTTCAAATGTATCTTGTTTTTCTCTCACTTGCTTTCAATGTCAATGTTTCTACTTCGTAGAAGCAGATGATAAAAACAAGAGACTAAACTAAATTTCTTCTCGTTATAGTTATATATGTATATTTTTTTAATATTCATCTTTTTATTGTAGTTTTAATTAATACTAGACCCACAAAACGTCTTGCAAGATGTTTGTCTGCAGGTACATTTATATCAATTTTATTATATTTAATATAATCAAAACATAACAATTTCACAGTTTAAACAATTCATTTCATGCTTACAGGTAATAAGCCATTTTTTTATCATTTCTTCCAAATTGAGAGAAAGCGTACTCTTTTGTAAAAACCCAGGTAGTTTATTATATCTTTGTTGTATAAATTATATCCAGCTTTCCAGACATCTAGACAGGGTAAAAATTGTATCCAGCTTTCCAGACATGTAGACTTAAATGTTAGAGTTTAGGGGACCTATGTTCAGTACTCAGAGATAATAAATTACGTCGGGAGATACAAATCTCAGTACTCACTGACGCGCGTGAAATGTTGCTTATCTTGTGTTTCGACCTTAAAGAAACAACGTTGAAACAAGTTTACTAGGCTCAGTTCAAATCAATATTAATCTACGGATTACCTGTTTGGGGAGGATGCCCGATAAATCCTAAGTCACAGAAAATGGTTCTGAGAGTCATTAACAGTTATCGTTTTGTATAATAGTCTGAATGTGCGGCAATTGTATGTTAAGTTCACATTAGTCACTTTCATTACAAATTCACAAAGAAAATTAGAACTCAAGGAGTCGCAATACATGCACAGTCATAAAACTTAACTCATTCGTCCCACATGTAAAAACTATGTAAATTCGACGAAACTTTATTTTTCGAGCACAAAAATGTTTTAAATAATTTATTACATCTTAAGAAACAAGTTGTTATTGGAAAAATAACACAATTGATTTTATAAAACACACTAGACACGGAAAATTATTTTTCAATCCATTTCAAATGATAAAAATAAATATAATCCCTAATGGCCCGCGTTCACGGCAATCTCTTAATGAGACTTTGATCTCTGAGAGTACGGTGCGATGATAACGTGTGATGAATACTTCACACTGAATTTTACATTGACCTTTACCAGTTTTCCTGACGAATCTCCGAGATAAATCTCACCCGCACGCGCCAATAATTAGGTACATTTTGTCTGTGTGTGCAAAAGTATTTGACTTATTTGTAGAATATAAAGGGATATAAGCTGTAAGTCTACGTATTTTGAAATAATTATTTACGAAGTTTATCCATTATTAATCTGTACTTTTGCTTCAGGCCCTAAATCATCTAACAAAAAATAGTCTAGCCACTCGAAATTCGATTTTCTACCTTTCATTTTAAATTAATCTAAATAATCGCATTATTTTTTTTTTGAATTCTTACATCTCTGACACAGTTGTGTTTATGCATATATTCTTTGATTATTTTCGACTCGTAATTTAGTCAGGTATCCACCCATAAAATATTGCGAACTAAGGCTGTTACACCCTGTATATATACTTACATTACAATAATGTTATGACATTGTAATTAAACACTTTTAAATATTGTCAACTATTATATATATAATAGTTGATACATAGGTATATATATACACCTATGTATTAACATTATTAATTAGATTTTTAAAAAAATCACTTATGCTGTGGAAGCTCTCAGAGCACAGGCATGTCAGGTAACCAAAAAATGTATCGCTTTGAGATATAAAGGATAATGAAGATTATTTTGTATCATAGTAGTAAAAATATGGAAAATAAAGGAACTTCTCGGTTGTTACGGGTCACTACACACACACCTGACATCTCTGTCTGATGCTCAAGTATCTTTTAAAAATATATCATGTTCACGACCATCGCCAACTCCTAACTCGCTCGTGCTAGAGGAGGTACGCTGATTCTCCGGCGATCGTGACGTCGACTAATACAGCAGGGGCGTGCATAACTATAAATTTAAATTACATATTTATGTGGTATATTATTTCTAACTACTTAGGCTATATTTTCTTAATATCTCCATCTGATGTATTGTTATCGACGACAAACTAATCGGACAGGTAATTCAATTTTAATTCCTGAACGTCAATTTGTGTAGTCACTATGTTCCAAATGGTTTCAGAGGGCATATCGATAAATAAATATACATTAAAGATAACTAAACTTTTTAAACAATAATAATAGATATCTCATAGAGATGAAGCTATTTTTTATTAGTGAAAAAATATATAAGTATGAGAATTACACGGCTTACGACCTGTCTTCGGCTGGCTTAAGTGATCACTTTATACAATATATATATTTTTTAATTATTTGTCTTTAACTAATTGTCCACCACTTTTATCATTAATACATTTCCATGTCTCATTTCGAGTATCGCGATCGCAAACTCTCTTCAGCATTCCTACAATTCGAACCAATTCTGGATTACGCTTTCCAATAGTGAGAATTAACCGAGCTTACGATAATTTGTTCACTTACATTGACATATTTTCTGTTTAATTTATATGAAAATATAATAATATTTTAAAACCTAATTAACAATATTCTTCGATGCAGTATGTAAATTATTTTTCCTTGTGTTCATATTTTTTTTTAAATCGTACTATGCTTTTTCTTGTCCATATGAAATATATTAGGATATAAGTAATATGTCCTAATTATTTATGATGAGCTCAAAATCACAAACTGTGAGTCAATCGCTAATATCTTTGATTCACACTCACTATCAGTGATTGAATATCTGCAAATATCGTGGTTCGTGATTCATTTTTTATCTTATTTATATTTGGTTGTGAATCGTGATTTGGCGCATGTGCAAATGAAACTAAAATATTCATGAAGGAATGACGTTATAATTTGTGATAAGCGCTATCTAGTAGATTCTGCTAAAACGTTTCACGCATTTGACCCGAAATGCGGAGAATTTGATCCGAAAAATAAACTCTTTTTAAAAGGTTTTCTTTCACTTTGTGATATGTGGATTAGATATACATTAATTACAAATGCTAAAATATGTTTTTTACGCAAATGAAGTTTGAATAATATAAGTAAATACGTTAAAAATTATGTTACTTATTTATTTCGTGTATTGTGATATCGTGCGGCGCGCGCGTATTAGTAATGAAACTGTGATCACAGTCACAGTTTTCAATCACTGATATTATCGAATATCAATCACAATCACACCAGTAAGTCAAGAGTAGCATTTTTCTCATCGACCAAATTTATCAAAACCTTGAACGTCTCTTACTGTAACACCAGCTTACGGCAAAACACTTTTATATATCGCTCATCAAATATGTTTAGTACTTAATTTGGAGACTTGGGTCTCTTAAATTCATTAATCCATGATTTTTAAACTCTCAAATAACTATCTCAGTCATAATTCTATATAAATAAATGTAGACGTTTACGTGTATTTAATACGTGTGTGTGTATTCATTTACTTTATGCTACTTTTTTTTTCTCTTTTTTATCAGTTACCTATATCCGAATTTTCTCCACTTCTCATAATCCCCCTCCTTTTTTCCATTCTTTGTTTCTCTGTCATCCTTTCATTTAATTGTACAACATTCATTAAATTTGATATATCTGTGGAAACTTGTAAGATGATTCTTGTCCTATTTGATACTCGTACGAAACTAGATTTTTTTATTGTACTGTTAGTTTTTCCATAAATAAATAAATTAAAATTGTACAACGACTTACCATAAGAGATAATACAATTGAACACTGACAGATTTAAATACAGACGTAACGTATACATAAATAATTTAATTTTCTTATTTTAAATTAAAAAAACATAACCTTAGTCCATACCTAGTGCACGCTACTGACAAATAGACAGAATTTTCGTTCGGGTTAATTATATTTAATATGGAATAAAAAACTGAAAGTTCTCCCGCTATGGCGGGGCTCGAAGGCGACATGTGTGATTCTATTTCTTGTTGTTGTTCTAATAACGACGCGACACCATGGCTCAGTCACAAAAACGTATAAGTCACAAAAGCTTTATCTTAAAGGAGATCACCAAAAACAGTGAAACACATGGCTAGTGGCAATCGTAAAGAATTAATATTTTTCATACTGTTGTTTCAAAAAAATAATAAAACATCATACGTGTAATAATATATGACAAATACGTGTCGTACATGTGCAAATAAAAATTGAAAAACCTGGGTTGAGGCTCATGTTACGGGACAACATTTTAGCGCGATGTACACGCACCCTATCCCTGCACGTAGGGGTACAAAAATGGTTAGAATGCTGCGTATTCACGTCCGGCCACGCACTTATTACTTCCTCCATATCAAGAGTGTAAAGAACATCAACTTTCTTTATACTTCAAAAATTAGATTGATATTTATGACAAAATTCTTTCCGGCACTGCTACGAGAATCATGTAGATTTCGTATCTGTGTAAAAGGAAAGGATATTTCGCGTTTTTAAGTAGGTACCCTGTAGGTACTCTACCTTTATCTATTTTTTTCTCTTTGATGTATATTAACGGAATTTTTTAAATTTTGGAACAAAGATGATGGATCAGACTTACAAGATCAACTTTTTAGACAAGTTTAATCGATTTTAATGCGAGCTACGAAATCCATTAAATCTTATGTATTATACCTATACTTATACAGAGTGTAACAGACCTAGTTCAAAATACTTTATGGGTGGATACCTGACTACATTATGAGTCGAAAATGTTCAAGCAATATATTGAAATTTTTACAAAATCATGACAATATGTCTACGTACTTGAAAATAAATATATTATTTGCAAAATGTATGTATTATTAATCTGTATATTGGCATCAGGTGTTAAATTAGGTAACAAAAAATAGTCTTGCCGCTCGAAATTCGATGACCTTTAATATAATAAAATATTTCAATTTATCGAAATAATCGCATAATTATGTTTTTTTTTAATTGGTTATATCCATAACATGGTTGAAATTAGGCACATATTCCTTGAACATTTTGGACTTGTAATTTAGTCAGGTATAAAATATATAAAATATTGTGTACTAGGTGTGTTACATACTGTATATATAATATATTCGATAGTCTTAGGGTCTCCTGGCCGTAATCGAAGAAAGTGCATTAAACATTTTGTGGATGTTGCATCATATATATTGCAGTATTAAATTCTACTTACAAAATGATAAAATTCCGTGCAGTAGATAATAAGAATAAATAGTAATATTTGAATATGTCCAAGAACACACAAGAAAATAATTTTAAAATATTGATTTTTCAGGCGTATTCTAGAAAAAAAATATTTTACATACAAAGAATATTGCTATAATTTTTTTTTAATAAATCAGATTCTTATAGTGATGACATATATGCTGTTTAAAAAAAAAATTAAAAAATTAATAATTTATTATCAAATATGAATTAAATATATTAATTATAAAGATATACATATAAAATCAATTTTATGGAAAAATATTGTTGTTGCGCCACCGGGATTCGAACCTGGATCTCTTTCCTAACCGGGGAAGGTGCATTATCCAACTATGCTACAGCGACAATTTTCGAACCCATATGTTATCTTTTTAATATTAATACATTTAATCGTTCCATCATTTGACAGAGCCATCTACCTTATTTAAAATATCACAGACCTATGTTCTGAATAATTACAACTTCACAATAAGAATGTGTTCTCCTAAATAATTTATTATCAAATTTGGTCCACAGATGGCGATGGTGTATTGGTACCCGAAGCGAGTCTACATACTAACACATATACAACTTTAAAAAAAATAAAAAATGGGTGAGAATTGGTGAACGTTATATATATATATATATATATATATATATAAAGTGATCACTTAAACCAGCCGAAGACAGGTCGTAAACCCTGTAATTACACCATACTTCCATATATTTTCCATTAAATATAATAAAAAATAGCTTAGTCTCTCTGAAATATCTGATATTTATTTAATAAGAATAATATTAATTTATATAAACTGTTTTTAAACACGTTTTGCTTGTTTTGTAAAATTTCCTCGTTGGTATGATAATTGTTTTGATTCACATTACACACAAACACGTAGCAAATAATATAAATTCACCGTGGTCAATATTATCTCAACGATTTACGAAACGAATTTTCCAATCGACATCGACAGACACGGCGTTGTGTTTGGTTACAACGGCATACATAACAAATAATTTTAAATATAAATATTCTATCTTTATTCGGTACCCAACAATAAAAACTACCGACACCACAGAGTGAACGTGCAAAGTGTTGATGTTATTATTTCTCTAGGTAAATTTACGTCTCTCTTTAAAAGCATAGTGTCTTTTTTTTTCTTTCAAACTATCAACCGCATCGCCGTGTATATTCTCACGTACGCTGCGTTATTTTAAATCCTAAAACTCTATTAAAAACATCACAAGCCAAGCCTATTCGAAGACCGAGCAAAAAGATTTTTTTTATCGAAAATAATGTAAACAAGATATTCCATTATTATGGCAAGTGTCCGCGTTATTTTTTTTTTGTATAATAAAATGAAATTCTTCGTGGACAAATCTCGACTTTCGTTGTCCAAAGTGTACACACCAAATCTCAGAGACACGCTTATTGTACGTCAAATTTCAGATTATTGACCATCGATGTTCCGTTTGTTAGTTGGGTGAATTTGAATCTCCCCAACAGCAGTTAAATTGGAATAAATGTTTGTAGTTTAACTTCTTCAACCCGTTTTTGCAAATTTTTTTACTATTTTTTTTTTACTGATCACACAACTGGCACTTAACGGTCACCTCCAAAATGTTAAAAATAGCATTTTTATAAGCCCTCATTTTTACATGTATTTTATATTCATCCTAGTGATATCAGGTGCCTCTAAAATCTTTTTGATATCAATAATATTTTGAAGGCGTAACTATCGATACTGGCACCTTTCACATGGTAAGTCTGCGGTCTGCTTTACATGCTTCCCTAGTCGACTGTAGAACGAAATTGTCGTATAATATTGAGTTTTTTATGTTAGAATTTAAGGCATTGATTTATATTTTTGATATATAATACTTCGTTATATATAATTTTTTAACATCAAATTTTAATAAGAAGTTATTATTATTAATACTTCGTAACAAGCCATTATAATAAAGCACTTAAAATATTTGTAAACAACTAACCCACCGCTAATCCAAAACCGTTTATAAGCAATGACCGATATAAGAATCGGTTCCATTTGTTCACTGCCAGGTTGGAATTTTTTTATGCTAACAGGCGATATAAGTGCATAAGCGTCCAAGCAACGACGCACGGCCGCCAACCAAAACATCCCTCAATACACCTATGATTGCATATAAAAATGTTTATTATGCAAAATATACAATGCACGGAATAATAATACAACTATACAGTAATAACACACAAAAACCGGGGGACAGAGGGGCAACAAGGGGAGTACGCAAAAACGTAAAATTCGTGAACAACTGTTATTTGTACATGTGTCTGAATCCTCGGACAAGCAATGATAAGTATTCCTGCCTGTCACGCGATAGACCGAGGTTCAGTTCCCCGCCAGAGAGGTTTTTATTTTATTTATTTATCTGAATTTATGAATATTTTTCCGAACCAGACATACACATTCTATGCAGGGGTGGTATGATACGCGTGTCGTTTTGTTATTATGACTGAAAAACGTATAAATGCAGTTTTACAAAGATGACAACGGAAACCTATTACTTGTAATACAACATACGTACATATCGGTAATATATACTGACAGATATTTTACGACCGGAATATTGCTGAGACCGTTGAACTATAATAATTTGCGAGGGTACCAAGTTTTATGACTGTTTGATGTGCGCTAGCAGCTGAGATGTTCAGCCATGACCTTACGTAATATCACAATCGTACTAAATAGTGCCCCAGCAGCGTTTCCCGCTCCCGGCAAACTTCATCTTCCCGATGGCATAATACATCTTTCCTTCGATATTCACAGACGTATATTTCTCCCAAACTGCATTGCTCTCTAGGGCTGTCGCATCTGAAGATCGTTTTTAATTCTCTGATGTGAGTATAATTATTTTTCGATTATATCGGTGATTGAAAAGTATGACTGTGATTATCGTGTTACGATAATATCAAAAATTAAATAAATGATCAAAAATGAACCACTAAATACTTAGTATTCAATTATTACACCATTTTATTAAACCCTACATTCGCTTCATTTAATTAAAAACTTTCAACCTGTGATTAGCAGTGTCGCGCAGTAGCTATATATTTCGGTTATGTTGTTACCAATGATATTATACAATCATATATAATATATGTTGTAAATAGGAATATGTACTTTCGTTTAACCAACGTCTTTAGACAAAATGAATCCGTCGTTTATACGACCCTATCATGTATTTATTTGTTAATATAGAGTACTTTTAATAGTGTTTTTAAAGTTAAAATTTTAAAACTAGCTTAAAAATAGAAGAGAGTAATGGGAATAGTAACAATCGACGCATTGTAGCTAGCTGTAATTCAATAGGAGACGCCAGAATTGATAATTCACAATGGAACGATAGATGTATTATTAGGAGAACACATTCTTATTGTGAAGTTGTAATTATTAAGAACATAGGTCTGTGATATTTTAAATATAATAAAGTTGTATCAATGTGTCCAAAATTTTACAAAAATGAATTGATTATTCTGGCGTCTGCTATCAGTTTACTCAAAGGTATTTGAGATTCTGTAAAAATAAGGTAGATGGCTCTTTCAAATAATGGAACGATTAAATGTATTAATATCAAAAAGGTAACATATGGGTTCGAAAATTGTCGCTAAAAATATTGTCGCTGTAGCATAGTTGGATAATGCACCTTCCCCGGTTAGGAAAGAGATCCAGGTTCGAATCCCGGTGGCGCAACAACAATGTTTTTCAATAAAATTGATTTTATATGTATATCTTTCTAATTAACATATTTAATTCATATTTTATAGATGTATTAATTTAAAAAATGTAACATATAGGTTCGAAAATTTGTCGTCAATGTACTGTGGTGCTATAGGTTCCAGATTGGAATCCCAGTAGCAACACAACAATATTTTTCTATAAAATTGATTTTATATGTGTATATTTTTAATTAATACATTTAATTTGTATTACTAATATAATCCGTTACCAATCATAGTTATAATCAAATACAATTCTCACAATCAGTGTTAAAATAACAGTTAAGCAATCGCCACCGCTTTCTAATATAAATAAGTAAATTAAAATCAATATTATTTATTTATTTCAAAAAATAATAATATGTATTTTATTCGACAATATTTTCAGTATTTTTAATATTTCAATATTTATCAATTACCGCTATATTTTCATCGTTGATTGACACTCACAGATTATCGATTTTGAACTTGTCACTACCACCTATATTATATAAATCATATTACCATAATCTTATGCTGTATTAACATGTATAAGTCTATAATCTCTTATTTGACAGATTTGTCGGATGTGTATCGGTTGACTTATTTTACTTTGCGTACAAAGTACAACAAACAGTGAGTCATAACTTGCCATTGCATCCCTGTATCGGGATCCGAAACGTCGTCTAGAGAAGTTTGAGAAACATGGCAGAATAGCCCAGAAGACTACACAGAAGACTGGAGAAATTCATTCGTCGCGCATTCCAAGGTATGCGTAGCATGCCAATACCATACTTGAAAGTGTCAAGAATCTTCACTTAGCATAGGTAAAAAGAAAAGTTAACCGTGTCCGAATTCAGTACAACAACTCATACGGAACACTGTTTGGATTGGCGCATTATTGCAGCACATCTATAATATTTACCGAAGGCCGTATACATGGATTCGTTCCGCTTCTGAGACACCGAGTTGCGGGCGTAAAGATGCGGCTGGAGCTCAGCACAAACTCTCTGGTGCAAGCGGCGCTCTCATGGAAAGCTGGTTCCCTGACTAGAGAATGGCAACGTCTATAGAATAGCTACATATACAACAATGGCGTGACTGAAGTAATTATTTTGTGTGTATATATGTGTGAACTTTTTACTTTTTATTAACTTTTTATTTTATTTATTAATATTTTCCATGGTTAAGCATTATAATAATATACACGACCCTTTTTCTTGAAACCGTGTTTGTATATATTAGTGCTAAATTATTTATTATTATTATTTTTTGCTTTCGTGTATTTTTAAATTATTAAGATATTGTCGTCCATCTTTCAAAAATGCGTATCTCGTTTTTTACATTGCCCAAACACGTGCCGACAATTCAGTCAAACATGCATATCAGAATATTATTAGAATTAAGTACTTACTTACATACTTGCTATCACGCCGCTTCCCCGCGGGGGTAGACAGAGAGGATAGAGCGCCACACTCTTCTGTCCTGACACACAATTCTCGCCTCATCCACATTCATACATTTTCTCATTCAAGCTCGCCGATCGTTGAGAATTAAGTAATATTACATAAAAACATTTTAATTTAACCACTCTTATTTTGATGTGCCATTCTTACAAATGACAGTAATAAATGATATTTATGGAATAAATATACCTTAAACTGTATTTTTTTTATCATTTTTAAACAGTGAAAAATTCCAAACAATTTGTCTACTGTGAAATCAACAAATTCAAGATACGCCTCATTGAAAGATGGACGGCAATATATCATAGTAAACGCATGTAATGAGCATTTTTAAAAGGTTTAATAACTATATTTTTATTTTATGTGTTATGTCATTTAACTATTTATGCTCTGTAAATTATAAAATAAAAAAATCGTAAATTCTTTCTTATTTTTTTTCCGTCCAAAATTCTACAATATCTTATTTTCTTCGTTTTTCTCAATCCTGTATCTGTAGACTTGAGCAGTTTAGAGTGACGGATAATATCCGCCCTAGCACGTGTTCCCCACCAGCCTCCGGCATGGGGTGGACGATGGAGTGTCCTCGACTTCCACCCTATTGTAAGTAGTCTATGTGACTGGAACTGGACACCTCGGGCGAGCCATTCGAGGACCCTTTATGAGGTGAGCTATGAGAATATGCTCGGTAAACAGGACACTAAATCTTGTATTCTCTACCAGGAATGCATTATCTTAAAACTGCGAGCGAATGCATTTTAGAAGCACATTTTTTTGAGTAACAAAGGTTGGGGAACACCTCGGACTCGGGTCATGCTACATGCATCTTGCAGAAAACCCAGCTAACGGGAGAAAAGATAAACCATTTGTATTCTGGCGAACTGAAAAATGATTAAAATCTAATACTGAAATATTAGTAAAACCTGTAACATAATTGTTATTCGATTCGCGCAGTATATTTCAATATGTTCAGCTAAATGATAACGAATTATAATGATGCATGTACAACTTAAAATCTTTGCAAAGGAAAAACACATACCATGAATAAAACCGGATCAAAATCGATTTAGTTCTCGAATGTTCGAAAAGATAGATGTCACCTTTATAGGTTAAGATAATTTTTATGTAAGTGATACGAGCATATCGAACTTTCGACGAAACTAATGAAAATTATTTTGGTCTTCAAAATGTAACTAAACTGTGTAATAAATGATATTCCATGAAAAAAGGGAAAATGATTTTTAAAAATATTTATAAATACTGTAAATTACTAAAACACAGGGTGTCCCATTAAAATGTATACACGTGATGTCCCATTAAAATGTATACACATGAGACAGGATTTCCAAAATCGAGTGTCCATTGCATTTTAAAGTAAGCCTATTGAAAAAGTTTAACTTGTTAATGGGGTGTTTTATTTCCAGCACATCTCCCTACCATCGAGGTATCATTACCTATTTTGATGAATATCTTGCCCAACAGATGAATTCAATATGGTCCACATTCTCCGAGCATCGCGCCATTGCACTTTTTTACGGGGAGACATAAAAGATAAGGTTGATGGTACAGCTGTTAAAGTCCAATGCACTCAGGGGCGTGCAGTGCATACAAGCAAAAAAACTGTGCATAACTGAAAATTCTGGGAAACAAATATAAATTAAAAAATTGGATTAACATTAACGAAAACATTATTTTACAATTAGTGCTATCTGTGTATCAGTAGAGACTTTAATTGCTTAGTACTAAAAACTCACGCAACTCACCGCTGTACTCATGGCGCTCTTTTTTTATTCGCCGCATCGTACTATTTACATTTTTTAGTTCTGTTTTTAAGCTATTGAATTACTCAAGTTATATAAATAGCTATTTACTGAATTGAAAATTCCTTTCGATTGATCCGTTTTGTATGGAGTCGTTATCTATGCTGTTTGTTAACAGAATAACATTAGAAAGGGTTACAACTACGTGTAAATCATTGAAATATCTACTTCCTCTTTTACTAATTTGCAAATTTTACTATTTTGTTGTTTTTAACCTGTTGATTTCATGATTGTTTTTTAAATTTGGTGCATGGATTTGTTTTTGATTTGAGAAAAACATAAAACAATTGGCATAACTATTTCCAACGTTAACCTTTAATAAAAATAATTATTTCCTTTAGTTATTACGTGAAGTATTTTCAAACAATAAATGAATCATGTTCAGTCATAGAAAGTATTCTAAAAAACGTCCATACATTTATTATATGGGTAAGAAAATATTATTTTATGTTAAAACTTAAACATTAAAAACACTATTAACAGTACTCTAAAATTATAAATAAATACTTGGTAGGGTCGTATAATCGACGGATTTATTTTGTCTAAAGACGTTATTATATATGATTGTACTATATCATTGATAACAGCATAACCTAAATTTATACCTACTGAACGCTACTTAATGCACTCAAATATAAAAAGTTTGCCATTCGGGTAATCCAATGTGCCTAGTCCAGAATGGACAATTTCTAACGTTTGCGATAATTTAAAAAAATACGTTTATCTTCATTGATTTGAAATAAAAGATCAAATTTACGTGGCCCATGTAAAAAATATTGATATTTATATTTAATATTTATTTATTTTCAATTATATCTCTATTTCTAAGAATCATGATCTTAATACTGATGTGAGAAACTTATTATTAATTTTCTCCAGTCATCACGACTATCATATCATTGTAAATAGTTACGCAAGTCTAATATTTGGGATACTATTTCTTATAAATTATTGGACATCATATAAGAGAATTTATTTGTAGAAATGATCAATAAAACAATCCAGCCTATGTTCTACTTTCGAAACCATCAAGACATCTCTCAACCATGTACCAGATAGACACATTTGTCTTGTAATCTGTCCAATGTAATATACATACGTCACTGAGTACCTGTCACACTGAAAACTGCAAAAATATATTTTTTAAATATGAATTAAATATATTAATTATTGTTGCACCACCAGGATACGAACCTGGATCTCTTTCCTAACCGGGGAAGGTGCTTTATCCAACTAAGCTACAGCGACATTATTTTTAGCGACAATTTTCGACCCTATATGTTACCTTTTTGAAATACATTTAATCGTTCCATCATTTGACAGAGCCATCTACCTTATTTTTACAGAATCTCAAATACCTTTGAGTAAACTGATAGCAGACGCCAGAATTATCAATTCATTTTTATTAAATTTTGGACACATTGATACAACTTTATTATTTTTAGGAGAACACATTCTTATTGTGAAAGACCTATGTTCTGAATAATTACAACTTCACAATAAGAATGTGTTCTCCTAAAAATATATTTTTTAAATTATCAATTTTTTAAAATTAATCTAATCTAACAGTCTTTTTTAACGGCCTCATGGGACACAAAAGACCTTGACTGCTATCACTACAGAGCGCCATTCATCCCTTAACATCGCCGTTGTGGTACAGCTTGACGTTATCTGCCCACGTTCGTTACCCAGGGGTACTGTGTCGTGGTCGTATTGAGCTTGTGTTATAAGGTTTTGTGCGTATTACGGGACTCGCATATATATCATATATCCTTCCCAATGCAGCCTCCTTTCTTTCACTAAGCTGAGACTTCATACCATCCCAGAAGTTTCAAGTTTATCAATCTCCTCCATTTTCCGGTCAGGTTATCTAGTACTAGGCTGTAAATCTTGCCCAAAACTTTATTTTCGAAGAATATTTTAAATTATTTCGACTAAGTCGCAATTTTGTTTTTAACTTGAAAAATAACGCTTTTTTGGATCACAAAACATAAAATATCTTATGTGCAATTTTTAGAACCAATGCTTTTATTTGTGCGTTGGAAGAGAAAATAAGAAAAATATTACCATACTAGTATAAGGCTACTGGTAGGCCCTGGGTTCACATTATTTGAAGTTGTATTAAGACGCATAAATAAGTTAAAAGAACTAATAACAACTAACAAGAAAAGCTGCATTGGACACATTCTCTACAATGTAAAATATGATATTTTACTACTCATTATGCAGGTGAATATAGAAGACAGCAGAAGCGTGGGTAGAAAGAAATAATTTTTGCTATGTAACCTCAGATAATAGTTAAATATTGATAATCTTGTACAAGATAAATCAACACGGTCGCCAACCGTCGATAGAAGGCGGCACAAGAAGAAGTCTTGTTTAAAATTGTGTGCGCGCTATATTTTTGTTGTGTGCGCTATGATGCCAAATCGTATGCACGCGATCACCCGCAGTGAGAACATTGATTATAAGTAATAAATAAATCTACAATTATACATACACAAGCCAAGTGAAAAGAAAGCCGAGACATACATGGACGGATGTCTCGGATAATGTCAAAACAGATCTGTAAAAGGTATTCGATTGCTCAGCAAACTGAACCATAAAAACGATACCAAGAGACAGATGGCGCTTTACAGTCATGGTCTCGGGTGTCCCATGATATCGCTAAAAAAAGAAGTATAAATAAATGGCACTATTTATTCATGGGCCCAGGGCCCGAGTTGAGTGGGCCCGTTTCATACATACATTACTTTGTTAATTAACACAAAGAGAATAAGTTAGCAATAAAAACAACATGGCGTGCGGTACCTACCTGGTGGGCTTTCACGAAAACCTTTGATCCGCCTCATCCGAGCAATTTGGCAAATTGTAATCTCACCGTCAGCGTCGGAGTGCCGCCGATGTTTCTGGAAAATCCCGGTGCACAGCAGACAAATAAATTCTAACGTAATGTGATATCGGGATTTCGACAAACTGGATTTAACGGAAAAAATTTGCTTGCGCATTGAAATTCATTGAAAAAATCTATTGCAAAATTGAATTTATACTTGTTTAAAATTTTCAATAGTACATTAATATTTTTTACTATTAAAAATTAGACTCTCGATTATCCGGGGTGTCGCGGAAAATATTGACCCATAAAAATGATTCATCATAAGAAATAATAATTTGCGAAACGCCATCGACAATGATTTCCGGTCGATGGGGTGATTATTTATTTTTTATACATACTTATTTATTCGTTTTTAATGTGCGGATTATTAACAGATCGCTAATGTCTATAATGATATGTGTCATTGTGAACAGTGATATATATTTCACATAAATCTTAAAAACTATTAAAGTCACCGGTTTATTTGCTGAGTGGAACCGACACGCGAGTTGCACAACTCGCAAAATGGTTCCGGAATAGGGTGGGTCCTTTTGGTCCCTGATAGAATACAATGTAAAAATATTTTAATATAATAACGGGAATTGCATGTTGCAGAATATACTTTTTATGGTTGAGAAATCAAAAATACTGTAGTGTTAAAAATTTACAATTGAGAAGATTAAATGAGATATATATCGCGAAAGTACAGAAATGTGTGGGTTCGACGGTCAACGAAACCAACCAAGTGACATGCGACAGTCCTTCACATTCATCGGCTTGTAATACATATTAAACTAAATATGTGAACCGGATACTAGAATAGGTAAATGAGTTTATATATTTGGGAAGTATGTTTGATAGAAACGGAAAGACTGAGATAGATATTGAAAGGAGGATGACTGCAGGGAATAAAGTGAATTTGAATGGAATTGTAGTAAATTGAGGCAAGACTGGCGGTACACAATGCAGTCCAGGTGCCGACACTGATGTACAAAAGTGAGGCCTGGAGCTGGCAGAAGAAAAACGAAAGTAGACTGAATGCAGTGAAAATGAGATCACATAGGCGTTTATGTGGCAGATCCATATATGACAGAGTAAATGCAAATAATGTAAAGCTGATGTTAGTATAGTGAGTAAGATTAAGAAAGGATCACTTAGGTGGTTTGGTCATATGAACGGATGAATGAGGAGAGAATTGTAAGAAATATATATGACACTAGTGCTGATGGCACCAGAAATAAAGGACGTCCATGGAAGACATGGCACGACCAGGTAGACCAATCACTGAACGATGGTCCAGTTAGGAGCCACAATAATCGGCGAGCTTATATAAAAATATGTATGAATGTCGATGGAGCGAGAATTGTGTGTCAAGACAGAAGAGTGTAGCGCTCTATCCTATCTGCCTGCCCCCGCGGGGAGAAACGGCATGATGGTGAGTAAGTAAGTAAGATACTAAAAGATGGTTCTGTTAGTAGCAAGCGAACTTATGAATGTGAATGAGGCGGGAGTTATGTTTCATGACAGTAGATACAGTATGGTGTTCTCTGCTTACTCCGGCGGCGAAGCAGGATGATGATAAAGTAGCCATTTAGTTAGTTACTATAATTAAAGTTCATCGAACATACGAGGTGAGCAGAGGCGTGCAGTGCATACAAGTAAAAAAGCTGTGCATTACTAAAAATTCTAGGAAACCAATATAAATTAAATAATCTATAATATAGATTGACTTAAACATGATTTATTACAATTAGTGACATCTGTGTACCAGTAGAAACATTAATAGCTTAGTTCTAAAAATTACCACGATAACCCACCGCTGTAGCCGGCGCGCTATTATCGACGTAGCTACAGTGCGTCGATTGTAAATATTCAAATTACTCTCTTCTATTTTTAAGCTAGTGCTATACTCAAGTCATACAATTGGATCTGAATACTAAATTGAAAATTCCTTTCGGTTAATCCGTTTCGTTTGGTATCGTTACTTATGCTGTTTTTTAATAGAATAACATTTGAAATCTTACAACTGCGTGCAAATCATTGTGGTGTCTACTTCCTCCTTAACTAATTCACGAATTTTACTATCTCATTTTAAATTTGGTGCATGGATTGGTTTTTGATTTGGGAAAACAAAAAGCAATTGACAGAATTATTTCCTATATTAATAACCTTTAATAAAAATAATTATATCCTTTAGTTATTACGTGAAGGATTTTCAAGCAATAAAAAAATCATGTTCAGTCATAAAAAGTACTCTAAAAAACGTCCATACATTTTTTATATGGGTAAGAAGGGATTATTAATATTAAAACTTAAACTTTAAAAAAACTCTTAATAATACTCTAAAATAACAAATAAATACATGGTAGGGTCGTATAAATGACGGATTTATTTTGTCTAAAGATGTTGATTAAACGAAAGTCCATAATCCTGTGTACAACATATATCGTAGTACATATATTATATAATATAATTGTATAATATCATTGGTAACAGCATAACCTAAATCTATACCTGATACACACCACTGGAGGTGACTGTTGAATGCAACAGAAACAGAATGCTTACTCGAATGGCCTGGTATAATTAATTACACCAAATATTAGAGGACGACTTTTTTAGAAGCCTTTAAAATCTATATGCTGAAAGCATGCACGAGAAGTGATAAACAGAAAAATGTGGCGTTCTTTCTTTTCTATCCAACCTTCCAGAGAAATAACGTAATGGTAAGTAAGTTAAAATTTATAATATTAACTGCCTTATAAGATGATAATATACAAAACTACAGTTTATTTCACGAATTTAAGTATAATTTATAATCCAATCTTTTTTACACGGCCTTGTATTTTTCTATAAATACACAATAATATTAAGAAAATGGTTCTGTATAATATGATTCAGTTTTATTTGTTTACTAAAAAAAAACACTTTGTCTGTTTTAATAGTGTAATTAATTATTTCGGTAGTTTTTAAATTATTTTCCGCTTTTTTGTATATCATTATCTCTTTGGAAACCGACGAGATACAATGAATTAGTTGTTTCAGCCTAATTGTCCGAATCATTGCTCGAATCTCATTCCGCACACCATAATGTATAATGTTTGTGGTGACCTAGGTATCTATATTGATCGACGACTTCGGTAAATACGTAGATAGTACCTACACGGATCAATTATCAAGGTAAATAGTATCCACACGGATCGATGTTAACGGTAAATAGTTTCCACCCTTAACGATTACTTAAATACATAGCATTCACTTGTACTCGATGAAGATAGTACTAACACAAATCGATGACCAAGGTTAACAGCACTCACATGGATAGGTGACTAAGACAATGGGTACTACAGTACTACAGTGCA
This sequence comes from Eubasilissa splendida, assembly GCA_031772225.1. Taxonomy (NCBI): domain Eukaryota; kingdom Metazoa; phylum Arthropoda; class Insecta; order Trichoptera; family Phryganeidae; genus Eubasilissa; species Eubasilissa splendida. The sequence goes on along the minus strand of CM062857.1, from coordinate 7,915,015 downwards.
GGGGTCGTGGTCGTACAGATTGCCCAGGCACTATTTCCTGCGGCGAAGCAACGCGCTCGATCCTCCGGACTGAGCTGCACACAGAAGCGGACAGCGTCGAGAGAACTCTCCAAATGATGATTTGTAAAATAATAAAAACAATATATTTTTAAGTCTTGTAGTATTTATTTTAGTTTAAATATTTAAGGATTATGTTAGAATAAGGCGGCACTGTACATAAAGTGTCGCGCCTAGATAATTTGAAATACTTAACTTCCAGTAAATTGTTTAGAGGGTTTTTTATCAGTAATTTTTTACCCTTCCAATTCATGTATTAATATAAAACACTCAGATGTTTATAATAATAAGGTAGTTTGTAAAAGTGTCAAAGTGACTAGCGCTGATGCACTTGTAGTTTGTAGATTAGGCGGTCTAGCCGCATGTAGAGTACTCAGAGTATCGTAGACTCTAAGGAATTGGAAATTGGTCGTGGTCGTAGACTAAAATTGACTGTGATTGTATCATAAGGTTGATGTGAGACTGAAGACGAGGATCGCTAGATCCTAAGACAGTGTCCGTCACGATGTATGGTTTCTGCTGATTGGTTGGTTGGATGTCGACCCTATATGGTTGTTAAGTGAGTCCCTACGCGGCCATGTACGTGGGTCGCGTGCAGGGTCACCACAAATGCATATATATATATATAGTTTATATATTTTATATGTTTAAATAAATAATAACGCCACGATCACATGCGTCAATTAGATAGTACCTACACGTATCGATTATTAAGGTAAAGAGTACCCACCCGGATTGTTGACCAAGATAAACAATACCCACCCGGATCAATGATTAAAGTAAAGGGTACCTATCCGGATCGATGACTAAGGTAATTAAATTGTATTCGCACGGATCTGTGACCATGGTATTAGGTACCTACATAGATCGACAACAAAGATAATTGAATGGTCCGCTAGGAAAGTCACTGTATATGACATTTGGCCGAAAAAATATTTTTGACAGAATAACATTATTTGTATCTTCTCTTACCCGAAAGTGTCATTAAATCATATAAGGATACATAATTACAGAATGTACATCGATATTTAACCAGAAATTCCCAGCAACGTCCAGGAGAAAAACGTTGTATGTTGTTTACCGGGACGCACCCAGAGCCGATCGACCAGTGGTAGCAAAACGTTGCTACGCCCTGTGTGTCCTTATTTATTTTTTAAGTTGTGTTCTGTTCTGTGTTCTTCGAGCTTAATAAATAAAATGATGAATTGCATTTAACTCTTTCATTTTTCTTTACTTTACTAATGTAATTTTGCCTAAAAACATTTCTTCAATATTAAATTCTAATTTCAAGATTTGATTCTTAGTTCTTAATATTTTTATTCTACATTATTAATAAACTATTTAAATTGTTATCAATATATACTCTTTTTATGTAATAATATAACTTACTAGTAATAATCGTTGTTTAAACCGTTATTGTGTTCGATTCGATTCATAATTCTTCGAGCAGTAACTGGTAGGTTCACTATAAAATAAACCTCCAACAGTTAAATATCGGTCTTAAATATTTATCGTTAAATCTCAATTGCCATCACTAATTATAATATACATTGATTTTCTAGCAGACCATTTAATTAGTATCGATGACCAAGGTAAAAAGGTACTCGTACATATCGATGTGGCGATATAACGTTAGAAGGACGACCTGTGACCCTTAAATTATTTATTGCTCACGTTCGATCTATTTATAATTTTATTTTGAAATTATTGACATTTTTGTGTATGTCAATGTGCTCCAGTCTAGCAGCCTCATTCCGGGTAAATCATTAACCAGTATCCTTACAGCGAGTATGTAACACGATTGGATGCCACACTCTAACTACTCACGTTGACGATACACCTTGTTAGTGCTAAATCTGGAGCATAGTTGCTGCTCAATTTATTAATAATAATAATTTATTTCTTGATTCACAGTACAGTAAATCATAGTAAGTTGTGTTATAATATTTTTATAATCAGATAAATATGAATTAAATATATTAATTATAAAGATATACATATAAAATCAATTTTATCGAAAAATATTGTTGTTGCGCCACCGGGATTCGAACCTGGGTATCTTTCCAAACCGGCTTAGGTGCATTATCTAACTATGCTACAGCAACAATATTTTTAGCGACAAATTTTCGAATCTATATGTTACGTTTTTGATATTAATACATTTAAGCATTCCATTATTTTTACGGAATCTCAAATACCTTTAAGTAATCTGATAGCAGACGCTAGAATTATCAATTATTTTTTATTAAATTTTAGACACATTGATATACAACTTTATTATTAGGAAAACTCATTCTTATTGTGTAGTTGTAATTATTCAGAACGTAGGTCTGTGATACTGTCGCTGTAGCATAGTTGGATAATGCACCTTCCCCGGTTTGGAAAGAGATCCAGGTTCGAGTCCCGGTGGCGTAACAACAATATTTTTTGATAAAATTGATTTTATATGTATATCTTTCTAATTAATACATTTAATTCATATTTAAAATATCACAGACCGTCTGTTCTGAATAATTACAACTTCACAATAAGAATGTGTTCTCCTAATAATCAGATAACATTGCAGCAAAGTAAGACATATATTTCGGAACCCTGCCTGCTACTCTAGTATTTTAGTGTATTATAGCAGACAGTGCCTTTCCGGTATAGTAAGTGTAGTATTCAATGTACAAATAAATAAATATATATAAAGAGTAAATCTATAAGCGATTAGATAGCATATAAATACATTGTAAAACTTAAAGTAAATAAATGCATTGTTCAATGTAAAAAAATATATAAATATATGTTTAATGTTTAATAAAAAAATAAGAATTTTACGTATATCAAGTATATTTATTACAAAAATTCAAGTAATTTTGTTTACTATTACCGTTTAGGTACATACAGTTGATAATTAATTATGAAACTGTTTACTGTACGAATATGTATTTTTAATTTTTAATGTGTAATAAATTATAAATATTACATTATTAAAATGGAAATTAGGACCCATACAGAATTCAATAAAAATAACTTGAATGTTTATCGGATGCTTCCCGGGTATAATGTACCTACGTCACGTTTATACGAGAAAATAAAACAAATGTATATCGTTTTTATTTTCTGCAAAATCAGAAAATAGCATTTGAACAAAATTCAATTCAGACGATGTTTGGAGAGACCAAAACAAAATACAATGATTTGTACACGAGTTGGGGCGGAAAATTTTTTTTTTGCAGGGATGGTTATTATACATGTGTCTGAGACAAAGAACGCATATTTCGGTATATTTTATTAGATGTATGATAGGTCGGGTTAGGCACGACATGTGCCTGAAACATATAACGTGTTTTTGTCTCATGTTCCTTTTGAATAGCTGATTGCTGAGCGAGAAATTATCTTGGATTGAATTGGTTTGAAAACTACTAAATAGAAATCCAATGTGACGGTCTGCAAAAAGCTTATGAATTTAATATCATTATTTTTATTTTTTAACATTGTTTCATTAACCACTTATTGAGTTAAAATACATCTACCGGTTTCGATTACAATTTAAACTCAATAAGTGGTTAATGAAACAAAGTTAAAAAATAAAAATAGTGAATTTTAACCACAATGTTAATTTTAATATCCCCTGTAGGTATATTCCAGTTTTCAAGAGGATAACCATGGTGACTGCGCTGAATGTGGATATTATTATTTTAAAATCGTTTTGTTACCCGGTTTTTTCTAAATTGAGAAAATTATTTATTTATAATATTAAGGATATTATCTTCATTATCGTGTATTAAATCAACCATGACCAGTAAGTTCATACCAGGGACTATTACAGGTAGGTAGGTACTTTTAATAAGAACTCTACTACCTCTGCTGTGTATATATACATACTTCGCAATTGCTTAGCGTTATCTACCTAATTTTTTCTGCCAAAATATTAAGAGCTTAAATGTGTATCTAATATTACTTCAGGGGACGCTCAACAGTGAGCATAAAACAAGATAATAATAATAATGTTGGTATTGTAAACGGAAGGAGAGAAACATTAAGACATGATATTTAAGTAGGTACGCACATACTTGCGAGAATATTATCTACAATTCGAAATTTAGACAAAGCTTATAATTTAAATTGATCATAAATTACATTAAGTACTTTTTGACAATACTGCCATCTAGTGATTTATTTCAGATACTATTTTCAAAAAGTACAAAACAAACTCATTTTTAAAACCAGTAGATGTCAGGAAATTTGCATAGAATTTTTATTTTGAATTATAAATTTATAACAAAAATTACTTGATTTTTTACCCATTATTTAATACACACTAAGTATTAATTTATTTTTCTATTGAGATATAAGTATAATAATATTGTAAGAATATATCGGCGTAACTTTTTTTTAAATTGTGTGATCCAATAAGGTTATAAATTATTAGGAAAGAGATTTTTTTCTAAAAAAATATCTGTTTCGTGTCCTAAAAATCGAAAATAGAAATTATATTGGTTTTTCTCAGTTTTCTTGCCGATGATAACAGCAAACTTCACGCCGTTGGGATTGTTGGGAAGCAAATGACTTATAACGACCTTCATAGTACACATTGCCAGTGACACCGGGAGAGAGTAGAGAGTTCGAATCGGGAGTAGTTATTCGACGACTGTGCTGGTAGCACACTCTTCCTGTCTTCGCGTAGATAATATTGTAGCTCCTTTAAGTTCACACACGTACGAAAATATTAGTTATTCATTTCGTTACAGAACGTTGATAATAACGAACGAGTTCATTCCATTTCTAAATTTTTTCTGTCAACAAGAATAGGTTACATCACAACAATGGTGTCAAATATGTTGCCCAAACCTCTGACAGCGGCTGTGAGGAGTTTATCAAGCAGAGCTTTCTCCACATCAAGGATAGTGGCAGCCAAGCAGATGACTGTTAGGGATGCCTTGAATCAAGCTATCGACGAAGAAATGGAGAAGGACGAAAGAGTATTCCTTATCGGTGAAGAAGTCGCCCAGTATGATGGTGCATACAAAGTTTCCAGGTAATTTTTAACTTAATTATTCATATGCAGATAAGGAATTCATAAACAACAAATAAAAGTTTCATGAACATTATAAAAATGTGAAGTTAAAATAATTGCTTATCTAGTAGACACGTAGATTTTTAGGTTATAACTTCTTATTTATACCTCCTCCATTCAGGTTTGAAATATAACATAATTTAATGTCGGTTTTGAATTAATTAATACTTTACTTGGTTTATTTCTATCTACGTAAACCGTATTTATCACACACTCATACCTAGCTATTAATGAATTACAGTTTTGAATAAACATACAATTCTCATCCAATTGTGTACACATATTCACAGTTCTTGAATATGTAATTTGTCAATTGTTTTTTTTTTTTATCGAGTATCAAGCCTCAGATATTTCAGTCTAATATTACATGAACACATTCTGTAATATCATATTAATGACTAATATTTATGTTTTATATTGATATTCAAATGCAACTGCCAAACTTTTTAAACATTGTCAATCTTGGGATATAATAGTGGCACAATTCATTTTTAACAACCAGAAGTAAACTTGTACGCTAATAATAAAAAAATATTTTTTCTAAAACTCTTCTCTGCACTGTAGAGTAGGTCAACTGTAGCACTGTGTAATAATTTAAACATTTATCAAATTAGACTATATATTTTAAGACTTTACTAAGAAGGTGCTAGGATTGTAGTAAATTTATTCAAATCACTTGATAGAAAATATGATTATAATATTAAAAAAATATTTCGCTAGATGTGAATACTTAATTAAAATGTAATGTACTTCGTGAATGATTTTTAGGGGTCTTTGGAAGAAGTATGGTGATAAGAGAGTGATTGATACCCCCATCACTGAGATGGGTTTCACAGGCCTGGCCGTGGGAGCTGCTATGGCCGGTCTCAGGCCCATCTGTGAGTTCATGACATTCAACTTCGCCATGCAATCCATCGATCAGGTGAGGATACTGTTTATTCCTTATTCTAAAAGTACTAATATATTTCTGTCTAGTAGTATATTTCTTTGCTAACCCATCTGCATAATATAAAGAATTAGTGTTTGTTTTATTCCAATTAAATATGGCCTCAAAAAATACACTACTTTCCTGTTTGCCATTTATAGAAAGGTACCAAAATAGAATATGCAAAACTCTTACATTTTTTTTGATGGAGCATCTGAATGGAAACTTGGGAACTCATAATGGATTTGACTAGGCTAATGGCAACTTACTAATTATGTACTATGTACTTACTAAGTTATTATAAGACATGTTGTTTTATGAAGATTATTAAATATTAGAAATTACAACATTGTTTTCAAATTAACGTTTTTTTTATATATACCTAATTAATTCATTTTAAAAACCAAACCATCAATGAAGCTCAGTGGGTTTTGAACAATCAGCATTAAAATTTTCTTAACTGTCTTCGTACTGTTGACTCAATTAAATTCATTCACGTCGGATGAATACGAATGGACCCAATATTAACGCAGAACCAACAAATAAATATTTTTACAGATTATTAATTCAGCAGCGAAAACCTTTTACATGTCTGCGGGAGCTGTGAATGTGCCGATAGTATTCAGAGGGCCCAACGGTGCGGCATCTGGGGTCGCCGCTCAACACTCGCAGTGCTTCGCTGCCTGGTACTCGCACTGTCCGGGCCTAAAAGTATTGTGCCCATACAACTCCGAGGATGCTAAAGGTTAGATGTGACTCGTCAGTAAGTAAACTGGAAGATATTTACATATATATGGAAAGATCTATGAACAGATTTACTGAATATTATTTAGGTTTCAATTAAATAATGTTGGTAAATAAGTTTTTAAAATGCTATAATTTACAAATAGAAGTGCATTAGTTTTTGTAGCGCGTTTAGCCCATTCAAATAAAAAATAGGTACGTAGTTTTTTAATTTGCTCTAAAAATTTTAAATGCATGAAGAATGCACACGACTACAACAGAGATGACCCTGCATTAATATCAATCAATCATTTAATATCTTGCAAATTTGTGAGTGTTGCAACAGAACGAGCTTGTACAATATATTAATATTTGGTGCCTATTCCAGGTCTTTTGAAGGCTGCTATTCGTGACCCCGACCCAGTGGTGGTGCTAGAGAATGAGATGCTCTACGGAGTGCAGTTCCCCATGTCTGATGAAGCCCTCGATAACAACTTTGTTTTACCTATTGGTGAGTTAGATTATTTTAAATACACTTTCTTGAGAAATATTACAATAATAGCTTTAACCTTCATGGTAATGAAAAATGCATTATTATTACCAGAATTATTGTGCATATGAATTTTTAATTTTTTTTAAATAAAATGTCATAATCATCTTGTATTAAAAATATCTCAGTTTTATACTCCCAATAACTTCTTTTTTATATTCAGCTTGCATTAAGATGCAAACTCATTAATTCTCAGTTTATTTCTGTGTTGTTATGCTGGTGTGGTACTTGTTTACAGGCAAAGCTAAAATAGAGCGAGTTGGTAAAAATGTCACCATCGTAGCTTACGGCAAGGCTGTGGAAACATCACTTCTGGCCGCTGAAGAATTAGCTGGAAAAGGTTTGTTATTGTTTGTTTTTTGAAAATATGTACTTGAGAAATCTTTATTGAACATAAACAGTTTTGTCATCTTGCCAAGATCTTAACATTTCTCGGCTCATAAGTTATTTTTTTCTTACTTTCTTGATTTCTGAAATAGAAATCTATTTTACTCTCGAATCTTCAAAGCTTTTTATTATTTTTGTGCAAAAATGCACTCAAGATATCAGTAGAAAGTAGAATTTTGGGTTCCCCTGCTTTAGGTCAATGTTGTGGCTGCCATTATGGCCAAAGTCTGATAAATACTATGTCACCATCAGTAGCGTGCTGTAGGTATAGACTTAGGTTATGCTGTTACCATTATATTATAATATACTATATTGTACTTTTGTTTAACCAACGTCTTTAAGCAAAATGAATCCATCATAATAAAAATGCATTATCCTCGAACGCAAAGAACAATCATGAAAACAACACGTTTAATAAGGTAGTAAAATTTATGAATTAGTAAATAAGGAAATAGATGCTTCTATCAGCTCTAAGCCAAGTTCAAAACCTTTCAAATGCTATTCTGTTAGGAAACAGCATAAGCAAGGACTCCGTACAACATGGATCAGCTGATTCATTTCTGACTCTGCCGAGTGGAATTTTCAATTCATCAGGTAGCAATTGTATGGCTCGAATAGAACAATATATTAAAACAGTGGCTAGCAATTATAGTGGCAATAAACAAAGAATAACCCAGTAGTGGACTACAGCGCTCCGGTGACGTTGCGCAGTAGCATCCAGAACTACACAACTGATGATTTCACTGATACACGGTGGGCGCTAGCGTAATTATAACATATGGATTATTTAATTGATATTTGTTTCCCAGAATTTTTAGTAATGCACAGCTTTTTTGCTTGTACGCAGTGCACGCCCCTGGTCACTATCAATGTTCCCTGTAACAATTTTTAACAAGACTTCTTCGTATGCTGCCTTCCATTGAAGGTTGGCCACCATGGTGATTTGATCACCAATATTTTGTATATTGAACCACTTTCTGAGGTTACGCAGCCAAGATAATCTCTCTCTATCTACGCATCTGCTGCCTTCTATCTTCCCCTCCAAAAGATCATATTTATCATTGCGAAGAATGAAAATATGATCTCTTTACATTCCTTGGTAGTTGTTTTTAGTTATGTTGACTGCGTCTTAATACATCTCTATTAGTAATGTGGTCAACCCATAGTATCCTTAATGTTTTTCTTATTTTCTTCGCCAATGCACAAATAATAACACCGATCCTTAAAATTGCACAAATTATTATTTGCGTACACTGTGATCCAAAATTAGAGGGAACATTGGTCACCATATGCTTGTTATACTGCAGTACATAGCAATAATGTGTCGACGTATTCCTTACTCAGCAATAATATTACATGTGAATAAGCAAATACGCTCTCTGAGAAGTAAGGTGTCATAACCCAAAATAAATTATCTACCGGCCGTGAAAACTTACAATTGTATAAGATTTTTTTAAGAGAAACATGTCGACATAAATAATAGAAGTAATCTACGTAATATCTATAGCGTACGTATATGGTGTACACTTTCTTTAACCGAGACACATAAATGTGCAGTAAACTCAACCAGTTTCATATTGGTTCAAATTGGTCGAGGCTGAGACATTCTCCCAGGAATCAGATTCTGAGAATGCAGTTTCAATTCTTTTTTTTTTCTTAAAATTTTAGTGTTAGGGATGGAAACACATTTTAATATGATTTTTTTATTTATTTCTCAACATAGTCTCCTTTCAGCTCGATTCACTTAGTTTAGCAATATTCTAACCCTTTTTAAAAAATAGAGATGCGTACACGGAATACATGTCACATCAATATTCTTACTATTTTCAAGCTAAGCAAAACATTTGTACTATGAAAATAGGACTAATTTGCTGATATCCTGGAACGAGGCCCGAACCCCCGACCACTAGTTCACTAGACTAGCGTCTTAACCACTACACCAACAAGCTACTCAAATTCAATTATTCCAAAAAGAATCAATGTAAACGGATTAATCCACCCAGACCCCCCGAAAATGGCTCTTTATTATCTACGTCATCCTTAAAATCTGATACAAAATAATAAAAATTCATAGATTTAACTAAAAAGGAATTGGAAGTAATAAAAATAATTAACTTTATGTCAACTTGTCTTACAAGGAGAAAACAATTTAATTAAGTTTTTATTAAATTTTGAAACAACAATATATATACAGAAACATTAAAGATGCACTGAGTAGCAGTAGGTTTATACAACACACAAATACTCATACAATGCACTCAAGCTGTAGTCCGATAGATAAAATACACTCGAATAGCAGTCTATGAAGCTAACACTCTCTTATTTCCCGCCTGCCGCACAACCGCCCTGAGAAGCACGCGACTGCCTGTTCGTGATCTGAAATTCTTTTGCAAACTTAGGCATATTCTTAGTGGGGATTTTGTTTGTAATCTGCCATTCTACTGTAATTATTTTACGCATGGTAAATTTAACGTCACTTTAACTCATTTATTATTTCAGGAATTGAGTGTGAAGTGATTAACCTTAGGAGTATCCGGCCTTTGGACATGACAACAATCCTCCAATCACTTTCCAAGACCCATCGCCTCGTAACAGTTGAACAAGGCTGGCCGTCATCTGGTAAGTGCTTCTGATTACCAAAACTCTTTTAATTTCAAGTCCTGGTATTAAAATTTTCCTTATTTTCCCCCATAAATATGCAATAAAAATTATTTAACTGAAAAATCTTATATTTTTACTCCTGTTGTATTAAACAATGTTAATAATGATATAATCCAATAGAATAAGTGTAGATTTATAGTGATTTGCATTATATTAATTTTTGCTCTGGTTTTTTCATCTTCAGGTGTGGGGGCTGAAATCTGCGCCCGCGTGATGGAAAACGAAGCCTTCTTCCAATTAGATGCGCCCGTGTGGCGAGTGACTGGCTCTGATATTCCTATGCCCTACGCGAAGAGTTTAGAAATTGCCGCACTCCCATCTCCCGAGGATGTCTTTACGGCGGTCACCAAAATCCTTAATATGAAGTGAATCTGACACTGCCACGCCTCCATGTTCACAGCTTGTAACCGGTTCACATCTCATATTTGCATTGAAGGGTACCTATTATTATGAAAGGATAATATCATTAGTTGTTACAGTTCACGACTGCAGAGTTAAGTTTTGCCTCTTTTGTTGTCTGTCGTGATTGAATATTTATGTATATTTTTATCTATCTGTGTGAAACGATGTGTGGACATGTTATATAAGGTAGAGATGGACGGCTATTTAAAAAGACAGAGGTGCTTTTAGGGAATCCCGTGCATATAGACATAAAAAGTTATTCACAAGGCTGCATGTATTTCATCTTTTATTGTTTTATTTGTAATTTTATACTTCCATTATTGGCGCACGATGGTGATAGTTTAGCAAAATGCTGCCGTTTTGCGGTATGTCTGTACTGGTGAGATTATGATTGTTAATGGATATGATCTCGGTCAAGTGTGCCGTTATAAATATTTTAAGATTATAAAAGCTCACTGTTATTGAACTGCTATGTAGGAATAATGGTTTCATTTTACTTGTAGATACTTGAAATTTATAATTAAATTGCAGTGTTCTTAAAGTTGTTGCATCTCAGTTCTTACTGTTTTAAATATTTTGATTTCCTTTAAATGTGTTATGTATATACTGGATAACCTTATGATTGTATGTACTAATATTTACATTATGAAAATATTTATCAGTACGTGTGCAGTTAGTGATTTCATTTTTGCGTCAATTTATACACGGATACAAAACTCTCATTTGTTAAACTATAACATAGCATAGCTATGGAATAATGCAGTTATAATTATAAATATATTATGAAAATTTTATTTAATTTTTAATTTTAATGTTATGAAAAGTCAATTTTTTAATTTATACATATTGTATTTTGGGTGTTTTTCAAGAGATTATTTTGATTAAGTACCTATCTATTTATAAAAATGCACAATTAATTAAATATTATTCACTTAATAAATTTTGCCAATAATGACAGTTTACAACAACCATTCAATAATCCATTTTATCATATTGTTGTAGATACTGCATTGTATCTTTCATCATTTCACTTGGATTTCAGAGTAAAAAAATTACTAGACCGGCGAAATTTATGAGCAGTTTGCAGTTATACTTCTGTGAAGATCGAATAAATTTATTTATATAAAAAATTGTTAACTAGCCAATTTTTATTGTAAATAAAACATTTCAGACCATTTCTGTGTTTCAATATATATATATATATAGTAGTTCAATATATATATATATATATTCTAGTTCTACACACCATGAAAAATACACAGTACAGTGGAAGTCGGTTATACAGCGAGTTTGCGGGAAGCGTATATGACCCGCGTTATATGAAAACATTTTCAATGAAAAACAACACATTTGTAATTTTTTTAAATACATTTTTATTTTATAAAATATAAATTAAAATCAAATCTGTTCACATAATTCATAAATTATAACAATTCTTTCAAAATTTAAATTTAATGAACATAATATACTCTCTGTTAACTATCACATATATTATATATAGGAATGAAAATTTAAGGATTTGATCACTTTTTAAAAAAAAATCAGTAGTTTTTTGCAGTTTACGAGTGACCGTCTACGATAATAAATTACGTTAATAAAAGTTACAATCTTTATTTAATGCGCCTTAAAACAAAAAATACCCTCGGTATATCCGAATGTGCCATATACAACCGGCTTATTTGTCATTAATCTGTCCTGAGGGTCTAATGAATATAGAAATAATTTTTCCCATAAGAATAACTGAAGTTCAATTAATCTGTTTCCAACTCCTAAAAATGGCACATAATGAAAAAAATGTTTAAACTTTAACTTTATTGTACTAAATAGATATACATAGTGAAAGAGGAGGGAGGTTAATATTAAGAAAAAGAGTTGCTGTCAATTAAAACAAAACAGCCAATAATAATTCTAATCATGGAGTCCGTTTTGCCGATGATTCAGTAGCACTCGATTTAATAAGGACACTTGTCCAATGTCTGTTTTTGTCTGCTCTGTAAAACCTTCCTGAAGTAGTCAAATCACATTATCATTAAATGCATTTATATTTTGGTTGACTATAGCAAAATTTGGGTGCCATTTTTCGACCATTTTCTGCACTTCGGCCCTATTACATAGCATTTCATTGATGTCAGCGATTATGCACGAAATACACACACACGATGACCGCACAAAGCAGACTATCTACAGCTACCTTATACGTTTAGCTGATTGGAGTGCGATTGGGGAAAAAATTGTCAACAAAATGTGACGATTATCAAATATTACAAATGTGGGGGTTCATGAATATAGAGGTTCCACTGTACATGCTTACATACATACACACAATAACTTATGCCGTATATTGAAAACTGCAGAATAAAATGTATTTCAAATTGAGCAGCTAAGGATTTATTTTTGTCAAGTAGACATGACACTGATTTTATTCCCATGGGTCCTATATTGAGTTAGGCTCAACTCTTTACTATCAACTCAAATGTTTTAAGCAACAGTGTGTTTATTTTTTATTGGCTGTGTTAGAACACCATTCTGGGAGTATATAGTTAGAATTCTAACTTGCTAAAGGTTCAAAAAAATTAACAGCTGTCAGGCAATTAGTTTTTTGCAAATTATAACACCACATATTTGTCAGACTGGTTGTTTTATGCAAAAATAATTATACATGGCACAAGGATCGCATATCATCATACCAATGAAGTGTGAATTCAATAGTTCAAATTGACAAAGTTTTGTCAAACGCTTCCAGAAAGCCCCCACAATTACTCTCCTGATTTATCTATTTTAGTCTGGCTGTGTTCCTAAGTTGATTTTTCTGAATCATGATCTTTAACTGAGACCAGGTTAGAATAGTTTTTTGATACTTTTGGTGTAGAAAATTTAATTTTTATTTGAACAACAAAAATAATCTTTAAATATTGCACCCAGATAGACAGATTATCGAAGTTTTGTAAAAGGATATCGACTCGTACTATATACAGCGACATCTATTGGAATCACGATGTGTCATATGTATACGTAACAAAGGGGGTATAAATATTCTCCAGGTGGTAAATATTTTTTGCAGATGTCGCTGCAAAGCGCTTGATAAATTATTTATTTATATTATTATGATAATGTTATGTCATCTGTTTACCACAAAACCAAAACAAGATTTTTTATTGAAATTTTTGATCTATCTCCAAAACACGCAATAAATAACGAATGAAAATTTCGTAAATCTGTGTCATTAGCCCTTACGTATGATCCTATATTGTATATTATAATGTATCCGAGAGTGCGCGTCTGCGCGTGCCGCTTAGCAATGAAATTATACATCAAATATTTCATGTTTCGAATCTGTCACAATAATTTTAAATGTAGAACATCGTTAATCGACATAATCAATTATAATATAAATAATGTTCAGTTTATAGAGATACCGATAAACAATAAAATGATTATTTTAAGTTGAATATTTAAATTAGTTCGCTGTTGTATTTTCGTGGATTTTAAAAATAAATGATGTTATAAAATCTATTAGTTTTCCGTTTTTACGAGCGGTACTATTATAATAATTTCCTTATTCTATCTGTTTGTGTCACATAGCAACGTAAAACAAAAATCTTACGTTTGTTGAAATCAGGCGAAACCGTGCAGTTATCGCGTCAAACAGTGTAAATTATTTAGCTAGATTAAAAATGTTCCGAGTATAGGCCAGTAGGCCGTGTAGGCCAGAACGGTCAGATATACATGACAAATTATTTACCTAGATATTGCTTTAGTTGATTTGTTAAATAAATTAAGGAAATAAAAAATACTAATTGTCGAACGATTTTCCTTTGTTGACGGGATATTTCGTCATTATTGACAAGTCACTTCTAAACATATAATATTGGTTTATTTTTATTTTTTAGGATATCATTAAATTCATTATTTTACATCTTTGGGGGTTAGGACGGTGGTTAAATGAAATTAATGTTATTGGCGTGTTGACGGTTTATTGTCTGTATGATAAAAACACGGAAGACATATAATGAATACAGTGAATGAGTGAAGATGTAGAACGTGCACGTGTCTTATGAAATGAAATGAAGGGAATTGGCGGTCTTGCTCGGCGAGCGCGAGCCGGCAAGACCGCCGTCGTGAAACTATGAAACTGGAGAGACTGCCTGGCGGTGAATCATCGAGCCAGGCTTGTAGCAGCAGCCGGCAGCGCTGTCGCTAGCGTCGATGCCGACTGAAATGGCGGTGGATTTGAATACAGCTTCGAAAAAATGAAACAAGATTTGACTCTACAAATAGATATTTTATATATATGTACCTAATATGTAGATATCTATAACTAACGTGACCATTTATTTTTTTCTCAAACATTAATTCCATGGACTACGCTAAATTGTGTACGACATTTTTCACATCTGACGTCCGATGGAGTACCTACTTATTTGCTTTATAAACAGTTGTAAGTTAACATTAAAAGTGCACTTGCGTTTAGGCATTATTAAAATTAAGGGTTCACATGCAAGAAATTTAAATTAACTATAATAACATACGTTGATAAAAAACAATTATTAATCGTCAAGAAAGATGGGCGAGCTACGCGTACTCGCAACGCTAGCAGGCTTCTGACCGACTTACATATCGCACACCTAGATCAAAACTAAGACAACTCAAAAATACAAGAATTTTGAGTTATTCAGATACTCCGTCATATACGCAACTAACCTTAGCCCCAGTTCCCGAACAGTGTCAATTTAGGATACATTTATGACCTAAAATGTTATTGAGTTTCATAACCGTGATAACAAAAAATGAACTAAAAATGTTTTTTTTGTCTACTGAAAAATATATTTTTTGGATTGTCTTACTTTTGATTTAGGTGTGCGTGTGTGAGACGTATTGCGCATGCCGTCATTGCCGCGCTACTAGTCGCTACCGTCGGATTTTTTTTATTTTTCGCGCCTTTTTTGAAATTTTTACCGTGGGTTGCTCTCTTTCTGAAAACGGGACATTTCGAATACCGAAGCTGTGCTTGGAGACAACGGGATTGGCTACTTAAAAATGAGACGGTTCCATTCAAAACTGGACGTATGGTCACGTTATGTATAACCAATTTATGCTATGCGTCTACCTGTATAAATGTTTAGGTATATAAATAGTATTAAAAACCTTTTCCATAGGTTTCAATAATAAACTTTGGTGGATGATTTTTTATGTATTCATAATATAATTACCATTGAAAAGAAATTGTTATAAACATTCGATATTTTATTAGATTTCTTTGTCTCAGAAAAACTGTCTCCGTTTCCATCTTGAACAATTCCACGGGTTCTAGTTTGTTCTATTGAAGGTATTTTTCTCAAGAGCATAAGCTTTTGTTGCAATTAATCTAATTTGATATGCTATCTGATAAGAAATATATCTACTTATCTTTTTTTTAACATGCATTTACAATTGACAATGTCAATTTATTAATATTTATTTTGAACTGATAAGTTATTGGGATTCTAAATAAAATAATTCGATGACGTTTCAATTTCACGCATTAACCGCCATCTTGATGTGGCGGCGAATGGCTGATGGTGTCAATAACTAATCAAATATATGTTCTGGCCTGGTGAATAAATGTAATTCAATTGAGTTTGTACACGTTACATAATATAATATATTTGGCGCTGCGAGCCGTGAGATATTCCCTCGAAAAACCTATTATGTTGTATTTCAAAAATGGTATTTGTGTCGGCCGGCGGGGCAGGTGACCGCTGCTTTACCGGCTGCGCGGGAACTGTTGGCGGGAATGGTTGACAGCTTGATCGATGGTCGCCATTACACACGACAAAAACATCCCCGTCTCGTGTAATCCGGGGAGGAACTTTCATTACTCGCGGGCCGCTTTTCCTTTCACACACCACGCTGTACCCAGGGCCGCGTCATCCCGGGCCTAGACCATACGCGTAGGGCCCGTACGATATATATTAATAAGTTTAACAGTCGTTTAAAGTCGAAAAATCTACAACGTTTCACTGCTTTATTTATGACTTATGCCTTTATTTTATTGACTATACTTATTTATTTAATTAGGTACTGTATCGTGAGTCATTTTATAAAAAATAATAAACGTCTTAATTAATAGTTTTGTTTTTTTTACAATTTGAAATACTATCAAGAAGTAAATATTATTAATATTAACAATAAAATTATATGTAATTTCTTCTATAGAGAGACTTCATAGACACGCGGATGAATTTTAGAGTTTTGACATATTTCTAATTTTATTTTTTCTGCCTACAAATCTCATAATTGTTATTAATATTTTATATTAATGGTATTTGAATTAACCTTTCCTTTACGGTGCTAAAATAAAAACGAGCATAACGGTGCTGTAAACTCAGTGTACATGTAGACTTGGCGATTTAAGTCGGATAAATATGAATATTTTGCATTCACTTCTTATATTAATCATTAAAATAATAGTTGACATATATATAAGTGAATAATTAATTAATTATTGTGTAAAAGTGCTAAAAATGCGAAAAAACATTGATCATGAACAACAGCATAAGACACGTTTAACTAGGCCGGCGCACGCTCTGTCACTAAGTGACGATCGGCATCCGGCACCCCGCAACCCGCGCACTGCGCCGTCCGCATGTTAACATACACGTATTGACAAATTCACGTCGGGTTCTTCGAGAAAACTTTTTTTATTGTTGCGTATGGTAAATACTAATACATTGTAATTATTTTATACAATGCATAAATATATTACGGAGGAATACCTAAAATATGAACTCTGTATTTAGTATATTTACAGAGATATTCACATAATTAGAGACAATGTTAACTCAGTTTACATCATCTGTGAGAAAAATTTAAGTATTTTTATACTTTGTAATTTATATATTTTATTCTACATCCTGCTTTTGTTTTAATTTTTATTTCGTTTTTAATCATTTATATTTGTAGTTATTTATACCGCTGTATAAGAATATATCCTACCCAGTAATGCGACACAGTGCAACTCTGGAATATTAGTGATTTTTATTTATTTTTATACTTATTTAAATAAACAACTAACATTGTATTAACTACGTTGATTACTTTGACATCAACTATAGGTTGATTTTTTGGTCATGGCACTTCAAGAATGTGTTCAAGAGTCGTTATTATTATTAAAATGTATTAAAATGATTTCATTCCCTATTTATAAAATAAATAAACATTAATGACATCTATGTACTGTTATATTGTAATTTAATAAAATAATCTTAATAATAATTATGACTCTTGAACACGTTCTTGAAGTGCCATGACCAATAAATCAACCTGTAGTCTCGATAACATTGCACCTTTGTCAGAACGGACATGGGTACACGACGTACGGACATTAGTTACGTTACTATAGATCAAGACAGACGTGCGCTAATTTAATACTCAGTCTTCAGGAAGATTAGATTAGTTCCTGACGAAGATACAGTGCTATCGAAACCGGTCGACGTCAGTCGACGAGAACACATTATTGATGTGAAGTTGCATTCTGTGTTATTTTAATACTAATTAAATTAATCAACGAGAAAGATATACAGAAAAAAATGTATCTATCGAAAAAATATTTAGTTATTAGATTTATCCTTGTGTTTTAGGCCCAAAAATATCTTGATGTGACCCTGCGCACTGTGTATACACACCCCTACCCACGAAACACCCTACCGTCCCTCGCCAAAATAAATATGAGACGCTTCGCAATATTTTTTCTCTACCGGAGGCGAGCAATGTTTTCGCAATATCTTTTCGGACTGAATTTTCAACAGTCCCTACCTATACGTGACTCTTAAATACCTTTTTGAAATCCCAATCCATATTAAATAATTACAATTCACCTTTAAAAATAATAAGCTAACATTATGTTATCTAGATACTTAAAACCAGACTACCATATATACAGACATGAACTAACGCAAATTCTTTGTTTCAATAATTGCATTTTGGTGTCACTCATGTGATCACTTTGGTACCACTTACGCAATCAAATAGCTCCGCGATTTTTTTTAAATATATGACTCGATCGGAACGAAAATTTAAACGCTGACAATATAATATGCATTAAATATGAATTAAATATATTAATTATAAAGATATACATATAAAATCAATTTTATCGAAAAATATTGTTGTTGCGCTACCGGGATTCGAACCTGGATCTCTTCCCTAACCGGGGGACGTGCTTTATCCAACTAAGCTACAGCGGCATTATTTTTAGCGACAATTTTTCGACCCTATATGTTACCTTTTTTTGAAATCAATACATTTAATCGTTCCATCATTTGACAGAGCCATCTACCTTATTTTTACAGAATCTCAAAATACCTTTAAATAAATCTGATAGTAGACGCCAGAATTATCAATTAATTTTTATTAAATTTTGGACACATTGATACAACTTTATTATTTTTTAGGAGAACACATTCTTATTGTGAAGTTATAATTATTCAGAACATAGGTCTGTGTAATAGGTAATTCATATTTAAAATATCACAGACCTATGTTCTGAATAATTACAACTTCACAATAAGAATGTGTTCTCCTAAAAAATAATATGCATTAATGTAAAAATACGTCTTGTGTGTACACAAAGATTTAATTTTCGAAGAGTAAATACTTTTACTGTTGCATAAATGTGTCGTAAACTTTAAGATTTATGTTTCCACAAATAATGTGTGAAGAATGTCCTTCGTCCCGCAATTAATGTTCCAAACCTGTATATACACTTTATTTCATGTCTATTCATTATACTTAAAACAGTAATTTGTTTATTTGTCAATAACGTATTATATATTGAATAGATCAATTTGAATGCTTAATTTATTTGATTAATATTTTCTTGTGTTACTATACCTATTCTTCCATCTCTTCTTATTTCACATTGTCGGTGTAATGTTCGCTGTGCGTCGCTGTTCTGGATACCATCCAGAAGTTGTTTGTAGGTGTCTGCATTTGTCTTGTTCATTATTTGATGGATATATTTTTGTCTAGGCTTGTCTTATTTCCTCAATTAAATTTCTGAGATATGTATTGTGTCATATCCTGTGGCCCTTTGTTTTTCTATGGTGCTTATTATGGACCTCTTTTTATACACTTTCCTCAGAGTTTTCTCATAGTAGTGCAAATACTGTGAGAATATTATTATTATTATTATACACGCCATATTCAGGCATTAACATAATTTGTAAAATAACAGAAAATTTCTTCAAAAGTGTAGTACACAAAGAAAAAAATAACATAATGTCAGCATGTCCTTTCACAATCAAAATTAAAAATAAATACAAATGTGAAATGGAAGCAATCTATTCGTCACCATTGAGTTGAGACACACAAAATTGTAATAATGCAGTCCTATAAAGAGTTAAATTTACAGCAAAAATGTCGACTACCTCCACATGTTCATTACCTAAATAATACGTTCTGGGAACTGCGGAGTTAGGCTGACATTACCACTGTAATAGAATAATAAATTGTGTCTCGATGACCTCAATGGTGCGTAAAATTCAAGCAAACCAACAATCTGACGGCTGTCTATCATACCATTTATGATATAAAGAGTTAAATTTACAGCAAAAATTTCGATCAATGTTCATTACCCAAATAATGCGTTCTTGGAACTGTGAAGTTAGACTGACATTACCACTGTAATAGAACAATGAATTGTGTCTCGATGACCTCAATGGTGCATAAAAGTCAAGCAAACAAACAATCTGACGGCTATCTATCATACCATTTATGATGTATAATACTGCTGACGATGGCCAACAGATGCAGGAAAATGTTTGCGTCATATCCTCAGGCACGACACATTCGAAACGACAGTGTTAGAAGGAAATATAGGAGGACGGCCGAGAAAAACATTCACAAGCCGGTCGCTGAACTGAAGCAGATGCAGAAGTTACGAAAAAGTAAAAAAAAACAGGGATCGGCAAAAAAAGCCGCAGCGACAAGGGAATATTCCTTAAGAAGGATAGTTATTACATATTTTGTTTCTTAAATATTCAGTAAGCTCTCAATATATATTTTCCCAATCAAAGCTGTGCTATGAAAGAAGTTTTCATCCACGTCGATCCCAATGATTGACGATAGTGATCTCCGTGAACTCCCGCCCTTTTGACTATGCTCTTCCACTTTTCATCGTCCATCTTTCAAAAAGGCATTTCTTGTTTTTTATTAAAATAGAGTCACGATTAGGGTTAATTGCCCAAACACATGCCCTAATCCATCCAAACAGGCATATCTGAATTTAATTCCTATAAAGTGATATTACGTGAAAACATTTTTACGTAACCACTTTCATTTCGATGTGTTATTTTTACAAATGACAGTAATAAGTAATATTTATGGAATAAATACACCTCACACTTTCTAAAAATCAAAAAATATCCCTTAAAATCGCTAACATTATTTTTATTATCATTTTTCAATAGTGAAAAATTCCACACAATTTGCTAATATATCGTCTGCTGTAAAATCGAGATACGCCTCTTTGAAAGATATACAACGTTTTATCAGCAGTGCTTGATGATTTATCTACGTGTGGGAATCTTCCTTATTTTTTCTGTCGTTTAACATGGCCCACCACAACAAGCTTCTCCGATCTGTTATCTTTTCAAAAAATGCCATAACAAGGATTCGTAAATATTATAAATAGTGCGCCATGTGTGGCACGTAGCCCCATCCTGCTGAAAATAGACATCATCCAAAAGCACACTTCGAACTGTTTCCGCGAAATTTTCACAATTTTAATGCGCAGCAAAATCGCGTTACTTGTCGTGTCGAAGAATTCAGGTAGAGTATTACAACATGTCAGCCGAAACACATTTTTTTTCATGCAGGAAAATTATTATTCAAACTTCTATGACACGTTTTCAAAACGTCCGCGGACAAAGAGCTCAGTTTCCCCCCAGATGAGTAATGAAAAAAACTTTTCAACCTTTCGTCACAAGCGTGACGGTCTCCCGTATTCCGGTATGGCGGTGGCATCCAGTGCCGGTACCTACCCAGCTCACAATGCAAATGGCCGTGTCGATGATCCGATCCGTGCGCCAGGTTCTATTCCCTCCGGGAGCCATCATCTATCATCCCGCGTCCTCGACTCAATGGCCGCAATCACACCAATGAATATCCCTTGATAGACACGTCACTGGCAAAACGCAAAAGACTGGCTATGTTAAAATTTCTTGGGCATTTTATGAAACGCGAAAGAGCATTTTGATGAGATAATCCTGAAATCTTTGGCGACGTTTACTATTTTTTTCGGACTGACATAAAACTCAATGCTGTTAAACTGTATTTATTTATTTATTCTTAATGTAGTGCATACTTAAGTGCAATATTTGTATATGTCCAATTACTGGATTTTTACCTACAAAGGCACTGTTATTAAACAAATATCAGATATCTCATAGAGCTATTTATTTTATACCTGTCTTCGGCTGGCTTAAGTGATCACTCCACCATTTCTCCACAATTGTTTTTGGAGCTGGTGCTCCCATATTAGTTGCACTCAGCAAAGCATTTGGTATTATTCAATCGTATTGTTATATTTATGTTATCGCAACTATCCAATGAACCAAAGAATATTAAGAGATTAATACAAATTAAATGTATCAACTAGAAAGATATACCTACAGAAAAATTTATTAAAAAAAATATTTTAATTGCTACCGGGATTCGAACGCGGATCTTTTCCTATCCGGGGAAATGCGTTACCAGTAACACCACGTCAACCGAGTAAGGTGACGACAATTTTTTAAAATTTTATCTATTTAATTGCAAATAAATTATAGTTATAAAGACAAAAACACAATGATCGATCACAAAATATAAGATCTACATGAAGATGTCTTGATATCTGAATTACGTAAGTACCTGGCGATAGATCCAGCAATGATCCTTTCATAGGATGTTCGTAACTTATGAATTTGTATGCGTTTTAAATATTGCCAAGACATTTCATACAGTTTCAGTCTTCAATACTTTGTCCGCAACATAAAAAATATATCGGCATGCCTGAAATATGCCTGTCCCTGATTCCTTCCTACCTACACGGTCACGAAAATTGGCACACCCTCTAGTACTGTCCCATGGTGCGCTTTTGTGATACAAATATTAAAATGGCGAGGAGTGACAGCTCTTGACGCACGGACAGACGGTACATAGAAGAGGATACAGCCTTACATCTTACTTCAGTTTGTCCATGTAGAAAAATTGTATTCCGAGTAGAGGCGTAGCTAGGGTATTTGGCGCCCGGGGACGAACTATCCAAATGGCGCCCCCCCAATAAATATATGAGAAAAATATTTAGTACTACGCGGTTGACCCATAGACCGTTGACAGTTGACCTTCATAGCTACGACTCTGATATGATATGGAAATAAGTTTTCACAGTGCATAAAGTGCCTGTACCGTGTATGGCGTGACTCATACTACATCATTGTATTTCGTCAAAGTCCCTTCATGGGAGAGTGTACTTGATAGTTAGCCTTTTAATGGCCGTCTTGTAACCAACGGTTTCTTTCCTTTCGTACATAACACTCGATTTTCTGTATATTTGTAATGTTGTTATATATCTGGACCTTAGAATAAATAAAGATAGCACTTTAAAGGGCGCAGGAAGGTCTAAATTAAAATCTCTGTTCGTTTTTTAATATCTTACATTAGCTTATGTTTTTCTTCTTCCTTTTTTGTGTTTATTAAATGTAACCTATAAAAGAAGTTGGAAACTTCTACAACGGTTTCGGTGGGTCCCCCCTTTAGCACCTTATATAAAAAAAGTGCATAAAAGACCGACACACATCTAATAAAAGTTAAAAACACGTTATGCTCCTGCGTTGAATGTTTTTTATTGTTCACCCTGTCCCATCTTGCATATAAATTATTTTATTTTGTTTTGGTCTCCACAAATATTATCCAAATTTTCAAGTTCAGACGGTTTTGTGGAAAAATTAGAACGATATACATTTATTTTATTTTATTTATGGCAAATTATTCTATAATTTTAAATATGACTAATGCTTTTTGATGCGCTTTTTTTAAAGCAGTTTCGTGATAAATTTTACCCTGGAAGCAATGTTCTATCAAAGTTTGTGTGTGCATAAAAATATGTTATGCTATTTTAAAGTGTTACGAAATTTTTTGTACGAGTTTGGTAATTTAAAGACAATGATTATTATATCTGTTAAGTCATGGAAGTAAAAAAAATACTCAATATTAAGTTTCAGCGTGAAAAAAAAAGTCTCAGGAACTGACGAGACCCACCTTTCGCTGATCTCGGCTATCCTCTGACATACCTCAGACAGTTGAAGGACAGATCTCTTTGGTCTACGATTTACTCGTGAATTCTCGATATGAAAATCTGTCACTTTTTCTGATACACAGGGCAGTTCGCTGATAGTTATTTAACAGATTGTGGTCATAAAGATCTATGTTCTTCACTACCGATCGTGATTATACGTTGGATATAACGGGTGTCCCAAAATTAACGCAAGATTTGAATTTGCCGCCATTTCTGCGGTAAATTGTTGGCAACCCTGAAAAAAAAAATTTGACAGCTGAGAGTTAAGGGTTAGTAAAAATGGGGCGTTATACGATACAACAACGTGTTTTCATCATTGAACAATATCTCGAAAATAATGAAAGTTTGGCGGCCGCAATTCAAAAATTTAATACAAAATATGGTCGGAACAGTGTTTTAAGTTCATCAACTGTGAAGAGATTAATTGAAAAATTTAGAGAGACGCTAAAAACAAGCCAGTCAGCAATCATGCAAAATGGTCATGGAAAATTTCGACAAAAGAGTGCGTATGTGCCAGCAAAGCCGTGGGGGCCATTTGCCCGATGTGCTATTCCAAAAAATAACTCTATCCCGTGTACTTTATGATTCAATAAAAAAATAAAAATCTAAAGACTAAAAACTGTGTTTTCTATTTAATTCAAAGCTTGCGTTAATTTTCGATTGTATACCTGTAATGTTCTTCCGAAGTTAGGAATTTACATACACTTTTGATACTGGACGTATCCGTTGCATGATCGATAAACAAATCGGTATTAATATAAAATAGAGTTTGACTGTTAGAGACGTACAATAAAATTGAATATTTTATGGACATGATTGACTTCCTGCCCTGACCGAGTACGCGCGCAAAGAAACGTGGTTTTCTAACAAGTCTCGGGTGCATGTTACTTTAACGTGAACACGGATAGAACATCGCGGTTCCGGGATGCGATGCAATTTCTCCCGGAGCGACACATCTTGGTCTTGACGAATTTGGATCTGCACTTGTTTTGGAGACGACAGATGGTCAATTTTTAGACAGTGTAATTTCGACTCTCGTGATCGTACGAAGCGGACGAGTTTCACTAATAGTCAAAGATGCAGATGAAGTGAATTTTTCCTCTGAAGCGAGCGGACGTTTGACCGACAAATATTTCTAAAAATATAACTGATTTCCAGTCGCTACGGTGATTTTTGGAAGCATTGACGATACACGTTTTTAAAATGTACAATATTTATTTCCGAACGAATTGAGTTTTAAAATGAAACAAATATATATATTTTTTTTATCTAATGAATTTCTTTGTATGGTGAATTGGATTTTATTTACAGAATAAATAATAAAAAATATGAATATAATGATTGAAATAAAATTATACACGGTGGCCCAAAAAAAATGAGAACATTTCGTAAAATGTGATATAATTACATCAAAATTAGTTTAACTATATCAATAATAGCTTAAATAATTTACTTACTTACCTATTTACCTATATTATGTTTTATTTCGACAATTTCCCATCGCCATCTTTGATTATTAGTTTTTTCAAATTGTTGCCCAGAATGACAAAAATCACTGCACAAGACCGTATTCTGATCAAAAATTTGCGAATTGAAAGATTCAAAATATCAAGATTCAAGATTTCAAAACAAAGCCTGGAGTATAGCTAGATATTACAGCAGCACGGAGCTCCATCTCACACCGTCAGAAATACAATTAACTTTCTTCGTCGTGAGAGAATGTTAATTTAATCGAGGCAGGCATGTGGCCACTGAACAGCTCAGATTTAAACCCAGAAGATTGTGCAATACGGGGTGTTTTGATGATTTCTGATTAGCTAAATATTGTGCAAAAAAAATTACATTAAAAATTATATTATGTTTTGAAATAACTCATATGTTACGAGATGTTCTCACTTTTTTTGGGTCACCTGTATGTATGACAAGAGACCAATGCTCATATTTGTGCGCTGGGGGAGAAAATAAGAAAACCATTACCGTACCAGTATAAGGGTACCGGCAGGGCCTGTGTTGACCACATTTCTAATGAAGATGAATTAAGACGCATAAATAAGTCAAGACAACCATCAAGGGAAGCTGCGTACTTCGGACACATTCTCCGCAATGGAAAATGTGGAATCTTTATACTCGTGGCCGAGTTGTATTGTCGCGGTACTAAATGAAGCAATAATACGTATGCTGACAATATCATTTATTACAGGTAATAATATAATAATTAAGTTGGAGCTACGAGATTGGTGTCAATCGGAGTATCAAAAAGAGAGCGCGTCTGCCCTCTTATACCCAATGGCCACCCCCCTCCACCACAACCACCGAGCGGATCAT
This sequence comes from Eubasilissa splendida, assembly GCA_031772225.1. Classification (NCBI taxonomy): domain Eukaryota; kingdom Metazoa; phylum Arthropoda; class Insecta; order Trichoptera; family Phryganeidae; genus Eubasilissa; species Eubasilissa splendida. The sequence goes on along the minus strand of CM062857.1, from coordinate 7,888,605 downwards.
ATACCCCCGGTCGGTACACGCATTAATTATAATTTATAATATATTTAACATAATCATATAATATTCTCAATTTATAAATACATCACATAAAATATGATATTTTACAACTTAGGAAGATAGATGGCAGAAAAAGCGTAGGTAGACAGAGGTTATCATGGCTACGTAACCTAAAAAAGTGGCTCAATATCGAAAATGTCGCCGATCTTATACGGGATAAATCAATATATTGCAACACGCTCGCCAACCTTCGATAGAAGGCGGCACATGAAGAAGAAGTCTCGTTATTAATGGTGTGGGCGATATATTTTTGTGCGCGCTATGAAGCCAATCGTGCGCACACACTTTGAAGAAACATTGCCTGGAAGCCTCCGAAAATATAAGTACATTTAAATGTAAAAAAATAGTAAATATTCATTGCAGGTCAGTGATGGCGAACCTTTTGGGCTCGGCGTGTCAAAAATTCAGAAAATCTAACTTAACTTTGCTGGCGTGTCACCCCCCACCCATTTTTTTTTTACTTAATTATTTTTAAAAAAAAACAATTTACATACTCATTTATATATTTTTAATTTAAATTGAACTGGAAAAAAATGTGGGACCTATAGTATTTGATTTGATGTCAATTAATCAATTGCTTATTTCAATTAATTGTTTTTTTTTACAAAGTGAGACCCAAAAGAGATACATGTGTAATATGTACGTAGTGATAAGTTAGAACGTTGTTGTCGGGTAGACGTCTGGTGGCGGGACACGTGTTCTTTGATAACTCTGATATTAGTGAACGCTGGCGTGTCGCCCAAAATGCTGTGGCGTGTTACCTTTGACCTCTCGTGTCATAGGTTCGCCATCATTGATGTAGGTAGTATAGGATTAGTTTACTAATACAAGGGTAAATAGTCGGAATTTTAATTAAATATCTAGTTTTGTGGCTTATCCAATCATTTTCCAAGAGTTTGCATAGTATCCTATATTTGACAATGAAATTACAGGTACAATACATTCACAAGCAGCGGCCCTCGTAGTATAATGCGAGAGTCTTCTCATACCGGGGATTTCGAGTTTAATTCCCGGCGAGGTCGCAATACATATATTACTCGTAGTATTTCTGTGATGTGTTTCGAGATTTTCAAGAAAACAAAGCATTTTATGCGTACTTTTAAAACGATACACTTTTAAATAGAAAACAATGTTATAAAATTTTCAATTTACATGGTACAAAAATATAAGGTAATTCGAAACAATTTTGTAAATTCTTGGGGCCGGTTGTCTAGAAAATTAGGTGAAAATCCAGTTCTGAAATAGATTCTTCCAAGTGAATGCAATTCGACTTTGGAGCAATCTGCCACAGTACCTACGAGATACTCAGTGGCGTGTAATAGGTATAGTCTTAGGTTATGCTGTTATCATGATATTATACATATAATATACTATATGCTACATTGTACATAGGTTTATGAACTCGTTTAACCGAAGTCTTTATGCAAAATAATAAAAATGTATTGCCTTTGAACGCAAAGAACAATCATGAAAACACGTTTAGTAAGGTAGTAAAATTTTCGAATTAGTAAATGAGGAGTAGATGCTTCTATCAGCTCTAAGCCAAGTTCAAAACCATTCAAATGTCATTCTGTTAGGAAACAGCATAAGTTAGGACTTCGTATAACATGTATCAGCTGATCCATTTCTGACTCTGCCGAGTGGAACTTTCAATTCAGTAGGTAGCAATTGTATGGCTTGAATAGAACGATAGATTAAAAAAATGGTTAGCAATTGTAGTAGCAATAAATTAATAATAACTCAGTAGCGGACTACAGCTCTCGCGCAGTAGCATCCAGAACTACGTAACGAATGGTTCGTTTAATTATAACATGTGTATTATTTAACTTATATTTTTTTCCCAGATTTTTTTAGTAATGCACAGCTTTTTTGCTTGCACGCAGTGCACGCCCCTGAAGATACTATAAAACATTATACATCAATCAGAATGTTTTATTTTTGTTTTTAATTCATGTTTACGGCATAAACTTTATGTATTATGACAGAACATATCATTTAAAAATGTATATTTCATATGTAAATAAATTCAACCATTAGTATGCCCGTCACATGTGCAACCCTTTATTTTCATATCTGCTTATTTTATCACCGCGTATTTTTTAAGTACGCTGTAAACAGTGCCGTAATAAAAATACGTGATCACATTTCACCGTTCAGAATATTTTAAACTCCGCAAACCTACTCGACAGCGAGCGAAATACTTAAACATACTCGTAACTAACCAACTACCTACTTATTGAAATTTTCCCATCAAAGACACCGCAGGTCATTGTTTTATTTTTAGCTACAGCGAAATGTGTACTTAAACGTTCAATTAATCATCGTTCGGATTGGTTGCTTAGGGATATAAAAATTTTAGGTCATTGAGCAAAAAATATTATGCAATTTCATTTTGATCAAGATTTGGCAAATGGAATAATAGCCCTGCGGGCAGCGGCACTTCGGTGTAACTGTTTTGAATTATGTTTCTATCTAATGTTGTTTCTTTTTACCATTAACTCAAAATGTTGACGGAAAGATGAAACGGATGTATAGATAAATGTACCTACATTACTTACTTATTCACATCGATTTTCCTATAGAAAGAATTTGCGTCGGTATATTATTAATAATACATTCAGTGGTGTAACTAAAAAAGGCCCCAATGCAAAACGGAATATGTATGTATTGTATATAAAAATATGAAATACTACGCGATTAAATAAATAAAACTTATCTAGTCTATCTTCAATAATATTCACGTAAAAAAAATGTGTTTTTAGACATTTATGGTATGTTTAATACAAATTAAATGTATTAATTAGAAATATATACATATAAAATCAATTTTATCGAAAAATACTGTTGTCGCTACCGGGATTCAAACCTGAATCTCTTCCAATCCGGGGGACGTGCATTAACATTATTTTTCGATAAAATTGATTTTATATGTATATCTTTCTAATTAATACAATTAATTTATATTAAAAATATTCTGAATAATTACAACTTCACAATAAGAATGCGTTCTTCTTGATAATTTATGGTATGCATTCGAAATTGATAAAAGTGCTTGATTCGTTTTACGACGATTTTCGCTTTGCGTCTATGGTGTACTTCCTAACCTAACATATTGGCTGGTTACTACTGCATACATCAATAATGCACACGTTTTTATAATTCAGAATCTTGTTTTGGTGGATTTTAAAAATTGTTGGTATCACAGATGTCAAATGTAATGCAGGGCGCGAGCCTTTTGGGCCTCTATCTAACGTGGTCCCAGTACATCGCATTGGCGTAGTTACGCAATTCTTCTTCTTCTTCCTTTTTAAAATAGGTAATTCACCCTTCAAGAGTGATTTGTGCCATTAATCAAATTAAAACATTATTTTATAGACAAAAGTACAATCATATTATAGAATAGGAAATATTATATTATATAGATAAAATGTGGCGAGTTAAAAACAGAAAAAAACAGTGCAATGTGTTCTGTTATTTATAACAATAGTAATCGTAGAATATACGTCTAAGGAATATATTATGTAAATTTTTAAATATAAATTATAATTGTCGCTAAAAATATTGTCGCTGTAGCATAGTTAGATAATGCACCTTCCCCGGTTAGTAAAGAGATCCAGGTTCGAATCCCGGTAGCGCGACAACAATATTTTTCGATAAAATTGATTTTATATGTATATTTTTCTAATTAATATATTTAATTCATATTTAAAATATCACAGAGCTATGTTCTGAATAATTACAACTTCACAATAAGAATGTGTACTCCTAATAATATTTCATGTCAATACTAAAATAAGCAAAGCATTTGCTATGAAAAATAGCGCTAATTACTTGGTCATAAAAGGTATGGATGTTTAAACAAGCATTTATTTCTTGCAATCGTGTAACTACAAATAAACAATTATTTCTTCAATATTAGCAAAGTTATTTTGTGGCCTCATTTTATATAAATAATAAATATTTACCACTATTTATTAATTACTCAACATGTTTCGATACCTATGGTTCTTTATCAGGGAACAATGTATACTGAAATTAAAAATACAAACATTGATAAAATCAAAAATATTAAGTGGAGGGTAAAAAAGTGAGAACTAATATGAAAACAAATTTAATAGATGACTATTTGCAAGGAGAATTTGGTCATTTATAATATTTAGCTTGCTATTAACACTTTTTCTTATTTATAAAATTTTCAAATTTACCTAACTGTTAATCCCTAGTATTTGTAGGGATAATTTCTAAACCCTTATTAATGTCAAAATAATGATTTGTTTCCAAAAGGTGATTGGAAAGTTTTACCTATATAAAAATGATTGCAATCATTGCAAATTAATTTGTAGATCCCCGATTTTTTTACATCATTCTCATCCTCGTTATTTAATATATAATTCTTTAATTTGTTATTAGTGTTATTATTTCAATATACATTGTTTCCTGAAGAATATAGCATAGGTATCGAAACATGTTGAATAATCAATAAATAGTGGTTTAAATAAAGTATTTTATCTTATTATTTATAAACTATTATTATTTGTTTTTACCACATTTCAGTAATATTATTTTTAAAACATGCAAAAATTTATCTTTCATTGTCGATATTATATTTTACAGGAATATGTAGAAAGCAGCTGTAGGTAACGAGAGTACACGAGTCCCGCGACATTCACAAATACATCATGTACAAGCTAACATAATCAAAACTGAGGGGAAGACCGAAAGGCAATCGGGCAGAGAGATGTCAAGACAGACCCGCAAGGAACAAGTGCCCAGCAGCCGGTAGGTATCACAGCGGCGATGTCAAGGGATTGATGGTACTTTGTGGTGACTACGGTTATGGTCTTATGAATCCCTCGAGGCCGCTAAATTAGAAAGAAGTAGACAAAGATTATACAAATATAATTCGTATATTACAATTATTCTATCAAATTTTTTTGTTGCTACATATTCTAATATTATTATTTTTAACATTTAACTACATAAACATACAGATAAGTATATTACTTTTTATCATATTCATATATATCAATTCACTAAAAGAATTAAAAACATATGTTCACACGATGGCGAGTCAAAAATTATCCACACTTTCGCCATAACACACCTTCAAGGTTGTCATACCGCCTTCTGCGCATGGGTGTTTAGAGTTGGTACGACTGAAAAATTTGATCCCGATCGCTTCATTTGCCTTCCAGCTATTAAATAGTAAACATGTCCGCTCCGCTGGCAGTTTGCACCAAGGAGGAACAACGACCAGTGATTCGATTTCTCTGGTCGGAGGGTGTGAAAAGGGAAGTGTTTTTTTGTGGATCGAGAAGTTTAAAAGTGGCCGGACGAAGAGGGAGCAGGACGCCCGTCAACCTCCACCACGGACGACTAGATTCAGCAAGCTCGAGAGATGGTTCTAGAGAATAAGCGAGTTAGGTTAGGTTAGGTTCAAAGTCTTCTTTGAACATCAGTCATGGTTCTACCCATCAAATCATTCACGACGAGCTTGGCTGTCGTAAAGTTTTGTGTAAATTAATTATAAAATGAAAAAAGTAGATAATTTTTCACTTACATAGATAAAATCGTATGAGAAATAACATTTTTGAAATCTATAATTTAAAAGATATTATATAGTATGTATAATTAGACACGGTCATTTTGATTTACTCACGACAGTTGAAATGTCGTTAATAATTAATTGATGGCCATACGAAAAGTTATTAAGTATATTAGATCGAATACGCTGAATGAGACTTTAAATAATATATGTTTAGGGTATGAAATTCTGGACAGTATTTATGTCTCTGTCATTAAACGTCATAATTCTACAGAGAATGTGCATGCTATTACTCAATTGACTGCGAAATTTATGAATCTGCTGATATCATCTGTGCAGTAAATTATATATATAGTAAGTATATAACCTACTTAAAAGTTTAATAATACATTTTTAAAACATAACCACTGCATTCTTACGCGCGCATTTTATGGATATATTTTTAATGGATGTTCTAAGGCTAATTTACTTATTATTATACAAATTATACATAGTACTAATTGCAGTATCTAAAACGGTGTTAATTATAAGTACCTAATTGATATTAACAATATAAAAAGATGCAATTATTTTTTTAACGGGTAACATTTTCAGTAATGTAATTGGTTCTAATCTGTTACAAACTAAACAAAAACCGGTTTCGATCGGACACATTTATTATATCACTCCTGCATAGAATATATTTAATGGCTGGCTCTCTGGCTTTTTTTACTTTTTGTAAAAAAATATAACAATATACATACGTTTTATTGACTTGTACTTTATTTCAAATTTTCAATCATGTTATTTCACCACTTTAGTTAGGTTAGGTTAGGTTGCGACCCGCCCCACAATACAAAGCCACATCATACAAATAAGACGAGTGTGCAGTTGATATGTGTGCAGTTATCTGTGTGTGCATCTGTCATGTGTGCAGTTTTCCCGAAAACTCAAAATAAACATATGACAGTTTTCGTAAATATTTTAAAGCACCGCACGAACACTGTGAGGTTGACGATTGTGAAGAATTTAAAAATAATTTATTAAGTTCGTTTAGAATCACAATGTAACAATTTAAATTCACAGTCGGTAGCTTTTGAAGAAATGCGGGTGCATGTACCTATTCGTACATAGCGCATAATACAGTATATAGGTACACACGTGACGCGTGACGCGTGCTGCCCGAGTGGCTGTGGCGCAACAACGAGACCAATTTCTTTTCGAATGGAGATTTGCCCGGGACCCAGAATACCGGTCCATACGTAACCGTACGCAATTTTTGAACCAAAAGAAATTGAAAAGAAAGCGGACTGTAATGAGACCCGAGACACTGACATGTATGCATTATAGATTACATACACGAGACACCTATTAACAGCGGCGTGCCGCGCGGTCGGACTAGAATTTCTGAGAAATAAATTTAAATTCAACGTTTGTCTCGTAATATTTCAAGCACAATTATTTAAGTACTAGGTGAAACACCGTCAATAATTAAATGTTTTTTTTTTAAAAAAAATATTTTATTGAGGGAATTTTGACAGCGTCAACTTAATAACATAATAAATATTTAACATGTGATACTATTTATGAAAATCTACAGAAATGTTTAGGTACATAAGTGTGCTTAGGTGCAGAAGATAAATAAAAAGAAATAAAAGGTGGGAGAAAGGGTGGAGAGATTGCAACTATTGTTGCGGTAAAGAGAGAGCAAGACGTTTTTATAGGTAGAATGATTGGTCAAAATTGAGATTGTGGTGGTTCATAAAAACAACCCTTTGAGCGTTGTAATGCAAATGTTGAAAAAGTCAATTTCTGTAAATTTCTCATTGTGGTATTTGCATGACCGATGAATGAATGAATTTTGTGTGTAAGATGTTCTACTTCTAAGAATATGGAAGAGTGTGGATTGCCGGGTCGATCTAGATGGTATGTGGAGATATATTAATTCTAATTGGCTGGGACAGTCAATATGATCACTTAAGCCAGCCGAAGACAGGTCGTAATCCCTGTAATCACCCCATACTCCTATATATTTTTCATTACATATAATAAAAATTGCTTCGTCTCTATGAGATATCTGATATTTATTTAATAACAGTGCCTTTATAGGTAAAAATACAGTAATTGTGTGTTCTTGGACATGTTCAAATATTGCTAGAATATGGAAACATTTGTTTGTTATCAAAATGTGACGAATGTAGAAGTTCCATCGTTTATATATTTTAATTGTATTATTTGCCAAACTGCATAACACTTTTACGGCAATTATGTACATTTTATTTAAATAGCCTATTACTTATTTTACATTCACTTCGAATAAATATCCATTTTTAGGTAATTACCTATAATGACATAAATATATCTAATGATATACGTGATACATATATCTTTGTGGTTTAGTGCTAAATGATCGAAAGTCAACTAGCAGTTGTTGTTTATTGTATTAACTAATAGATTTGATTTATTATACATAGTGATTATGTGATAAACACATATACCTAGTTGATTTATTAAGTTAATAATATATATTAATAAATTAAATACGGTTATAAGGATGAAAGTGGTCTGAATGTGGTGAGCATTCGTGTGGAAAATCAGTGTACAATAAGGTAAAGAAGAAACAAATGTATATTTATTTGTGGCTTAGTTGATAGCAGTGGCGCAACTGTGCCAATGCAGTGCATCGGGGCCCACGTTAGATAGGGTCCCAAAAAGTTCGTGCTCTACAATACATACCTTTCCCAGCGTAAATAGTAATTGACAGCAAGAAATGGAATTATAAAACTTAAAAAATCGTTTTTTAGGAGTATTATGAAAATAAGTAATAATATTATCGATGTATACAGGAACAATACTTCGCTAATATGTCGGGTTAGGGAACATACTATCACCGTAAGGAAGGAAGTATTTTTTTAATTGCAAGTAAAGTGTTGTTTTTTTCATATTTTTTTCATAAGATATTAATTTAATTCTTACTCTTTGATTGGTAAACTACGCAGTACTAATATTCATATATCTTATACACAACACTTATTTAGGAGTGCCTTTTTTCTGATCTGCATTGGGAACCAATTTTTGTAGTTACGCCACTGGTTGATAGAAGAAGTATCACTTAGATAGTAGAATAACATATTATTATATACGAGGCTAATATTGAAGGTAATATAATATATCCACGAAAGATGTGGAATGTCTATCGACCAGAAATTGGAGAATGGCTCTGTAAGAAGTTTGAGTTGAGTTTGCTTGAAAATATATATGAATGTAAACGAAGCAAAACGAATATGTTAGAGCTGAAGCTCTATCCTCTCTACCTAGTCTCGGGGAAATGACTTGATAATTAGTTAATACGTCAAATAGTTAAAAATACGTACAAATACGCAAAGACGTACAACAAGCGTGAAGTGAAGCGCGAGACGGCGAGTCTCCGAGACACGGTGTGTTGTCTCCGAAGAATCTCATGTTAGCATAATTCCTGTCTCAAAAATTATGGTCCACTAGGAACTTCACAATTCACAAGCATATAAATAAGAAGATGTATAAATATGGAATAGATAAAGTCAAGATGTAAGACTATGATATTTCATCCCATTCCCGCGCGGAAATAGCGTGATGATGCTGATACGATATAATTAGCTGTGCTAATATTCATTCTACATTATATCATAAATGGATACTCTATTGTAACGTGTTGATACGCCTGGGTGACCTCATTTCTATAGCATTCAATCTACTTGAATTGTTTTTTTCAACTCCATACTTTAGTGTTGATACTAGAACTCCATTGTATATCCGCTTATCTTGTCTCGGGTGACGAGCTTCCATTTGCAATTACATCGTTTAATGTATTATAACATATTTAAAACCATTTGTATAATTATAAACGTTTGTTATCGTACATGTATAAATTCTGTCTATCCGTGTGGCACAGCAACGTAAAACAAACATTCATTGGCACTAGAGATTCGAACCCAAATATTCGAATATATTCGACATTTTTCTATTATTCGATATTTGTGCAGCTGTTCGAATAGTATTCGTACTAATTTCTAAGGATGGAATATTAAACAATTCTAAGATTCTGATTCGGACGTGGAAGAGATACCTGTTGCTAGTCCGAAGAGTTCATCGACGTCCGAATTGCAGACTGAATTAAGAAGCACCATTTTATCTCTCGTAGAAACTACAAATGTTTGTTCAAATAATCTAAAAAAAGATTTTAGATATTTGGACAATTTCAAAAAAAGGACAGAAACTACTATTTAAAATACTTTTAGGAGAACACATTCTTATTGTGAAGTTGTAATTATTCATAACATAGGTCTGTGATCCAGGTTCGAATGCCGGTGACGCAACAACAATATTTTTCGATAAAATTGATTTTGTATGTATATTTTTCTAATTAATACATTTAATTCATATTTAAAATACTTTTAATAGTTAAGCCAACGTCAACCGCTACTGAGCGGGTATTTTCAACTGCAGCGACGATAAAAATAAAATAAAGAACAAATTTAAAATACGAAACGTTCAATGCATTGCTACTTTTAAAACTACATTAAATTAATAAATAAATATGAATTGAATATATTAATTAGAAAGATATACATATAAAATCAATTTTATCGAAAAATATTGTTGTTGCGCCACCGGAATTCGAACCTGGATCTCTTTCCTAACCGGGGAAGGTGCATTATCCAACTATGCTACAGCGACAACATTTTTAGCGACAATTTTCAAACCTATATGTTACCTTTTTTGATATTAATACATTTAATCGTTGCATTATTTGAACGAGCCTTATATTCTACCTATGTTCTGAATAATTACAACTTCACAATAAAAATGTGTTCTCCTTATAATAAATAAATAGTGTATGGTAAATTAGCCCGTTTTCTTATAAATTTTGATATACTTACGTATAATGCGATTTATTTGAAATATTCAATATTAGTTTTATACTGTGGTCATACTTTAGAAACTATTCGAATATTTTTAGTTTTACTATTCGATATTCGAATAGTTTGAATCTCTAATTGACATTCATTCATGTCGCATGGCAAATTAAAATCTGCTGTTAATTCTACCTCGTGAAAGTGTACGATTACCACGTCAAACAAAGTATAATGAAGGTTTTAAAAATCATAACGCTACCGTTATCATTAACAGATTATTTATATAAATATAAGATAGATATAATATAGGACAGATAGGAAAATATCCAGGTTCGAATCCCGGTAGCAACTAAAATATTTTTTCGATAAATTGATTTTTTCTGTATGTCTTTCTAGTTGATGCATTCAATTGTTGTACTAACTATAATTGACTAAATTTTTTTAGTCTTTGCGAAAAGGTCAACATGTACTGCTTTTGCAAGAATGTATGTTATAAAATAAGATATGAATACTTCACTGTGCAATTAATCCGGATAAGTTTTTAGTCATTTTTTTCTGTTACATTTCCATAAACGGCACATAACAGCTAATTCAGCTGAAAAAAAAATTGGGCTCACGTGTAAATACGTATTCGATTAAAAAACTCGTCGATTGAATGGAAATTTTACCAATTTAATTATTTTTCTACCTAACTCTCATCATCTTGAGATTGATCTATTACATCTGCTTTAATAATACTATACGGTGTTTGTCTGCAGTACGCTATTTATATAATACACGATGCACGGTCGTCACTGGGATAGGGGATCGTTGCAAGCCTAAACCCAGTGGTGAAAGTGATGGAAAGATCGATCACTCAGGCGCTGTGTAGGGTTGTCACACGCAACGGCATTAAAATCGTATTTAAAATATTATTTAACTTACTGCTGTTTTTGTATAAACTAAGAAGTTTAATTTCAGACTAACCTCATGTGAAACTAAATTACAGTATCAAACATTTTAATACAATAATACATAATAATAACAGCTCTTAAATGTGGGTTGGTCCTGTGACGTTGTACCTACTTGGCTAACGTTTTAAGAGGTATTTGGCGATAAATATACATATTAAACTTTTCACTTTTCTGTTTTTAAAAACTATTCTTCCTCTTCTTCTTCTTCTATTGCTTGTCAATCACGCCTTATGACGGGCAAAATGCTAGTCCTATGAACTCTGCTGACCAATAATTTACGTGCATTTATTTCAGTTGCCACACCAAAGCCAGGTGCCACGTGACCACCCGATATTAATTAAGTGTTCCGTACAGGAAACAAGAAACGTAGAAAAGGGTGGTTCGCCGATCTCCGCTTCTATCAACTGGCGATGATGATGATGATTATGAGATCGAAAGAAATTAATTAAAGTTGTTCAATATTGGTACACTACGGCGACAGAATCGAGAACGGCATTCCCGTCTGCGGAATACATCATTTTATTTCAGTTACAACGGTACATTGATTTATTTATATTTCTCCCGCAGTGTTTTATCAAAAATGATACTCTTTGTTTACCGAAATCCCTCGTATTCCTGGCGCCTCACATATAATTCACCGTTATTTTATATTTAAATTACTGAATCGTACTCAAAGCATCAATTAATTGGCGTCACCTCGTCGACTAATTCTGTGTGATACATTAACTAATTTGTCATCTTAGGTGAACGATACTTTGTATCGCCTTGTTGTTGAGAGCAAATCCTTCATCGGTTTTCTCAGCAGAATGTTGGGCAATTAAAAAGCCCTTGGACGTCTGCGTACTCCGGAACGTCGATAAGGCTGTTATATTCTCCGACTCGCAAGTAGCTCTTGAATCCCTCTCTACTGCTAATATGAAACTTTGACTAGATAGTGAGATAATCGATAGAGATAAAGATAGAACTAGATAATGAGATAATCGGTTCCATCAGAAGATGTCTTTTTAATTTGGACAGCGACAATAAACAGGTGTCATTCGTTTAGATTCCTGCACATAAGGTAATTCATGGAAATGAATGGCCACTCATTCCAGAGTTTTCCCTCATCAATTCCATATACCGATGTATGACAGACTTAATATGGTTAAAACACGTACGAATTCTATTTGGTCTGCACAATGGATGGATCCAAATAATTCAAAGATCTATTCTCCGTTCTCCAAAATAACAATGTTAAATATCTCTAGAATGAGAATTGGGCATTGCCAGGAAGCCTCATATTTATTCAGATTGAGCTCAATAGATTCCCCAATGTGTGAGTGTGGTACCGAGGAAGAAACCCTTGACCATGTATTTTTTGCCTGTCCATTGCGGATCACAGGTTTTTTTTACAGTAATCTCGTTGTTTACGCGTTTTTATACTTCGATAGGTAGGCCTGGTATAAAACTTTGAATATGTGTATTCTTTTTGTGTGGATTTAAAAACAGAAAACAAAAGCAAAGCTGCTACTGGAAAAATATAGTTTTTCGGTTCGGACGGACTTATTTACGGCAGCGATATAAAAACATTTTGTATTATATATTTTCGGATTTATTTATTATTTATTATTTCGGATTTAGGATATTATAGTTTTCGGAGGCTGGCCAGCAGATTTAACAGGAGAGCGACATCGGCGTCTACTAGCCCAGATTCACAAAGGTTGGTATATTTTGGATTTGTATAGATTGAATTACTGTATTCAACATTACTTATAGAAAACACAGGACTAGCTATCGAAATATTTACGGCTAGACATGTCAATGGTAATTTTGAACTCCCGGTTAACTTGTGTTACTTTCATTCCTTTAACTCGCAACATTTAATCTATATAATAGCAAGATTTTTAAACGATAATTGTATTGACTTGTAATATAATATTTCCTATTCTATAACATGATTGCACTTTTTTTTATGAAATAAAGTTTTAACTTGACTAATGGCACAAATCACTCTTAAAGGGTGGATTGCCTATTTAATAAATGAAGAAGAAGAGAGAAATTTCGTATGTCTAGGTTACGTGCCCTTTCCCACATATCTAAATCAATCCGTGTTGTCTCCTCATAGCATCTTAACAGAAAATATTGAGTTTTCTTTGTGGGTTGAGAATCAAGATATTTATAAAAATATTTAAAAATTTACATTATGTGTAAATGTCTGAAAAATTCAAACAGACTTAAACGATAACATAATAAAATATTGATATCTCAAAGATTAAAAAATATCATTTACAACGCGAATTTATCATTTAATTTTTAAAATAAAATCCTCTAGACTAGAGCTCCTGGTGCCACCTAGCAGGTTTCCCTCAAAGCATATTCAGAGAAACATTGCATTGTAAAAATATAGTTGCTTTCTACTGATAAAAACATATGTATCGCTGAATATAGATGATCAACGAGGCTAATATAACTCAGCTGGGAAAGCAGTCCACCGCGAAAGTAAGTTCCAGTCACAGCACTCTTTTTTTTTATCCTTTACAATTTTTCGGTTACGTATTTAATATGATTTAGAAAAAAAACGTATTAATTAATAATATTGCAGTCCCTGCCGAGCAAAGTTAATTAATTTCTATCAAATATATACGTACATTCTGCATATTTATGCATTTGATATTTTAGAATTTGTAGATTATATTATTTGGATAGAAATTGTTCAACGCTCTCACCGTAAAAATTACATATCATAGTCGGTCACTTATTTAATCAGTTCAATGACATTAACAACAAGTCTAAATACGTTCACCATGTTTCTATCTTTTCTAAAAACAAACATTGATTCAAAAGTCAGAAAACTGATTGAATCGCCGTTCACTAGTCGTTCAAATATTTCAGAACGTCACGTGTCATCAACTAGTGTTTATGAAATGTAATATATTATATAACAGTTGAGGCACATTTTGTAAATAGTCTGACTTTTGTACTGTGGAAATTAAGACACTTATCTTTACGAGTATATCCTACATGCTAATATCCAAATGCGACCTATTTTCAAAGCAGAACTGCTTTGGTTATTGAAAACAGATATCGAATATTGATGTAACATAATTTTATATTTTCAGTAATGTTCCTCAATATTCTAAATACCACGGGGCAGTTTTGTGGTACCTTACTACCTTATCCCTTCATCATCCCTTATCAAGTTTACTGCGATACTCTTTATGCGACCATTTATTATCATGATAGTGATCAACAGCTAACAGTAATCTATAATTATTCAACCCTTGCTCGAGTACGGTGATGGTGGCTAAATACAGTTTACACTTCGTAATGTTACATCATTGGTGCGAGGTGATATTGTGGACGGGCCTTAGGGCAACGAAATTAGGTACATACTACATAATCCTACTCTGATTGTTCTCCAGCAGCGCAAAAATGCCAATCATTTGGAGTACTTACAGATTGCCACATATTATTGGGCTGTTCAAATTGAAAATATTTCTTCAACTATGACGTGTGCATTAATTATTTGCAAATATTAGAAACAATAATAAAATCTGTATTTACTGTTTCCGAATAAATTTGTAGAACCCCGTAATCACATACACGAAAATAAAACACTTGCGACGTAAATTAAATTATACAGCTGTTCTTTACTATAAATTAACATTAATATAAATACAAGTTGTTGAGTCAAATTGTTAAATTCTAACAATGTATCTCAACAATTTGTAGGTCGAAACACATATCTAGTAAATTAATAGAGTAGAATAAAAAAATAAAAAAATTTCATCCATGTCGGTCCTTCACAACTGAAGATCGCAATTTCCATGAACTCCCGTTCTCTTGACTATGCTCTTACACTTTTCTCGGCATCCTGCAGATCTTAGAACTGTCACCGGAGAAGTGCCGTTACATTTTCCACTCAGTCGGTCCATTCCATTATTTGTCCTTCGACGTGACCCAGTACAACAAGCTTCTCCAAGATGCCCAAGATGGTTGAGAGTCTGTCCTCGGAGTTGAGTTCCTGCAGAATGGATACATATGTGTGTCTCGCCGTCCCATGGTATGCGCAACATGTATTTATTTTCAAATATGAGATAAAATCTTTACATAAATTATTTTTGTTATGAAAAAAAAATTGCCTATCACAACGCAGTAGTGGCAATACAGTTTTATGATTTTCAAATTTGTGACAATAAAAATGGGTTTGTTTGTATTATATTTTAATGAATCAACGTATTCACGTAATTCAAATAGGAAATTGACACTTATGTAATATATCAGTTTTCTTTTAAATTTCTATATGCCTGACATACAAAATAATTATATGTAGGTATATATATATATTTTTTTAAACACAAATTAAATGTTATAAATATGAATTAAATATATTAATTAGAAAGATATACATATAAAATCAATTTTATCGAAAAATATTGTTGTTGTGCTACCGGGATTCGAACCTGGATCTCTTTCCTAACCGGGGAAGGTGCATTATCCAACTATGCCACAGCGATAATATTTTTAGCGAAAATTTTCGAACCTATATGTTACCTTTTTGATATTAATACATTTAATCGTTCCATTATTAATATATAAAATTAATATATTTAATTCATATTTAAAATATCACAGACCGTCTGTTATGAATAATTACAATTTCACAATAAGAATGTGTTCTCCTAACAAATTAAATGTATTAATTAGAAATATATATGTAAATATAAAATTGTTGTTGCTGCCGGGATTCGAACCTGGATATCTTCTAATCCGGGGAACGTGCATTATGTATATCTTTCTAATTTAAAAAATTAATTAGTATTTAAAAAATCACAGACCAATGTTCTGAATAATTACAACTTCACAATAAGAATGTGTTCTCTTTAATAATATAATATTTTGTACGTGCTTTGTTATTCATCACAAGGCAAACAGAAACATGTCAAATGAGGCAAAATTGACGGTACACAAATGCAGTTGCGGTAGCAATGGTGCACGAAAGTAAAGTATAAAGTTGGTAAAAGCAGAATGAAAGTAGATTTCGTACTCTACAAGAGATCGAAAGATTATCAAAAACTTTTTCTTTAGACGTTTATCTTTTATTTCCGTACTTTCTATTTGGTGTTAATGTGCCAAACGCTAACTCTGGAACTTCAGACAACAAATTTTAATAAAAAGAAACATGCTTGGAATCGTTAGAAGAGATAGAAAAATAAATACGTGGGTTAGAGCACACACCAAAGTGAAGAATACCATTCTCATTGCTTCTTCTTCTTCTTCTTCTCCCACGGCACTATATCCCAGGGTGGGATATGGCCTCCTCTACAAATTCTCTTAATTGACTTCTGTTTATGTAAATGACTTCGATAGCTGGTTTCCGATTAACAATAAGTACACATATGATATATGTACTGCACTAAGCTTTTTAATTTTGCTGTCTTTCTGGTTCGATGTTATTGTTCTTTTAGTTGGGTTGTCTTCTCTAGATTTCGACCGACCGAAGCGCGCACTGGTGGTTTATTTGGACCGCTGCACTGGTTGAAGCACAGGATGTAATAAGAATGACGCCTGTCGGTTACCGTCTTCTTAGCTTTCCGAAAAAAGGGTGGCAAAAAGTTCAATTGTCTAACGTAGGTCCATACAGTTTTCGCTTAAAAACTGCTAATACGTTTTCTTCGATTTAGGTTAGGCATTTCGGACCATGTTTAAAGGCGCGGCGATAACCGGTGGACGAAGAATATTCTTGAATAGTATCCACGACACAAAAATAATATCTAAAGGAGGCCTAAAGACTTGATGGATATACGAAAATGGAAGTGACACAGCCAAGATCGGAAGACTGAAAATAGTGGAAGAAACCTGGGGAGGCCATCATCTAGCAGAGAATTGACAGTAGCTGATAGTGGTGATGATGATCTTGACTAAAAATCGATTTCGTAATTAAATGCAGATATATGATTTAAAGGCAATAATATGATTTTAAATAAAGTAATTGGTTCTACATATAAAGTTTTAGAACGTTGTATTTATGTAACTTGCAGCTCTTCACCATAAATACAACCTGATTGAATCAGAACTGTCGAGCTATTAGTATTTTTAAAAGACAGTTCGTGTTTTACTCAGTTCCCGATTAGAATACGTTGTGTGTAGTAAACAGTCTTTAGAATTGTTTAAAATTGTGTTTTTCAACTGTCTTTCAATTTTGAGACATTGTTGAGAAATTATTTCTCAACTGCTCAGTGTAATTTAATAGAAAATATCAAAGAATTTGATAAGTGTTGCACGAGTAGTCTGAATACTAAAAACTGAGTCTGGAACGAGTTCAGTGCTAATAGTTAGGTCAACAATCAGATCATTCGTGGTTAGGATTGTGATGAATAATGGTTTTTGTACGATAATTGTATGTGACTTAAACACTTATTGGATGCTGATGAAGCTCAACATATAGGCTTAGCTATCTGCAAAGGGAATAATTCTTCTTCGTTACTGGGTCAATCAGTTACAGGAGTCTTAACATGAAATTGATGTAATATTTGAAAAATAAGCTACAAAACTGTTAATATGGGCCTATACTGCTTCACAATAGCGCTCTACTCTTTACCTACTATAAGAAAAATATATGGCTAATGAAATTGTTTTAATTTATTATAGATAGTCAATCAATTACCATTGTTTCCGCATATGGAGTTGCTTCTTAACAGCATTAAAAAGGTGTAATTGGAGTACTTGAGGAGTTCATGAACTCCACAAATGTTAATTTTATAAAAAAATTAATATTTGTGTTTACTTATATCCCATTGGGAAAAATTTATTCGAGTCATTAGATACAATTTTAATTAAATTACTTATATACTCATATTCACATATATAACATTATATGCGAAAAAAACCAATGTAATAAATAAATAACACTTAGTTTTACTTCTAAAATTAGCAATATTATCTTTGTGGTTAAAATTCATATTTTTATTTATTATCTTTGTTTTATTAACCACTAAATTGAGTTTAAATACATCTACCGGTTTCGAAAAATACCATTTTCTTCTTCAGGATGTCATAACTATATAAAAAATCTATATTACAAAAAAAAAAATTTTAATTAATTTAAAAAGTTCCATTCTAAAATTTTTTCCTAAAAATTATTCGAGTAAATTTGTATTAAGTAATGATTTGAGTTAGGTACTGAAATTTTTTTTTTTTAAAATAGATTCTGGCGAAGAAACAATAATATATGTTTTAGTTAGTTATGACATCCTGAAGAAGAAAATGGTATTTTTCGAAACCGGTAGATGTATTTAAACTCAATAGTGGTTAATAAAACAAAGATAATAAAAAAAATATAACACTTTGTTTAATAATAATGTTCAAAATTATATTGTACTAAAACATTTTGATTTGATCACCCCGAGAACATTACAACACAACACGCTGTGACAAGATTGCTCCAAACTGGCATCACTGATGACATGTCGACAGTTCTAATAGAGATTGTTACACATATGAACCTCGTATGGACTGTATAGATGTGTCATTTCGTTCTCTCATTATTTTATTAGAAAGTTATAGGTACATAGAGTACAAAGCAGACAACTCAATAAGATTTGTTAGTTCAATCTTTCTATTATTTCAACACTGTATACACGTGTATTATATATTTAAATCATTTAAACTTCACTAGTCTATGTTTAGAAATGTTTTGTAAATTATAAAATCTTTTAAATACACATTTTTAACGTAGTATTTAGAATGATAAACAGAAAAGAGTTTACGTATTCAAAAAATATATATAGTAAGCCCTCTACATATGAACGAGTTCTGTTTCAATAGCTCGTTCGTAAGTTGAATTTGTTCACGAATCAGCGTTTACTGTATCAATCACCATTGTTCGTTATCGTACAGTCCTGAATAATGTATATACACTGAATAACGCACACACTTGTTAACCTTTACCATACCATGATATAAAATACCCGAACGCAGCCATGCTATCAACTCGTGTTACCGTAAATGACTGTTAGAAAAAATGTTTTTATTCGGTTAAATGACTTTAATGGCACGAATTTATTCTCAATGCTGAGCATTCAAATTTGAAAAAATGATTAATAATATAATTTAGAGCATTCGTTATTTCCTATACAATGTGTCCTTCCATCTTATCTCTCTTCATTTAATTAGTGAGAAATATATAATTATATTTGTATGTTTGTTGTTCTTTTCACTGTGAAAATAGTGTGTGATCTCTGTCTTTCATATCACAAATGGTATTTTTACCAAAGTATTAATTTTATAACGGATTGAATGAAAAAAGTACTTGTTTTTGTACGATTCTCTTATCATAATTGGTTTTTCACTAGTTATTCCTGAGCGCTAATATTTTCTTTACGATTATCTAAAATATGAATTTTATGTTGCATGTATTTATCGAAATATTACAGGTAGACCTGTGTTACTGCACGGTTTGGGAAGGGTTAAAGAAGAATGAAGACTGTAGTGTAGCATTAATAAAAGCATAGGTCCTGTACGCTGCCAAGCGGCAGACAAGAACTAACCTTACGCCCTGCAGTTAATTTGAAATTCCGACACAATGTTGAATTTTACATGTATATAAGTAAATTGATATAATTGGGCAAGGACGTGTCAATGAAAGTTCGCATGTAGAGGACTTACTGTAGTTACCTCCGGAACTTTACCTTGGCGGGAAAATGAGTTACTAACTTACATCATGGTATTTTTTTATTTACTTGACGAATTTTTGAACTTATATTTTGTTCTCTCTTAACATCTATTATATCCAATTTATTTTTATTTTGATTTGACTCATTTTATTTATTGAGTAATATAATATGTTTTAGTATCAGTTTTTTTTTTCAAATTCATCATTATTAGTAGATTTTTGTCCAATACTGGATAAAGGTCCAGGGGGTTTTCCTTTCGGCTCCCACTAAATGACTGCGTTCGTCTTAAGAGTGTCCGTTCTCCAAGCGATGTGGCCTACCGTTTGCCATTTTATCTTTTTGGCGTATTCAATTATTTTATTCACACGTTTTTGACATTTCTTTTGTTGAGAGTTCGTGTTTCGCAGCAAAACGTAATCACTGCTGAAAGCAATAGTTGAACGCTTTTCATTTATACACAATGGAAAACATCTTTTGAAAATCATTCTTAATATCTTTCAAATTTAATACATCATTATTCTTGCTTACTTTTTGGAGAACAAAAAAAACTATTTAAAATGCATATTATAGGTATATAATAAAATTATACAGTAAACTTTGTATTTAACCACGTGAGACTTATATAAAAAACTAACCGGTTTCGGAAAAAATCTTTTCCTTTATTAGGATGATACAACACTAAATTTAAACATTAATTTACAGTCTTTCAATTTGTTTAGATTATATTTTTTTGTATAAAAATCGGTTGGTTTATCGTATAAAACTTACGTGGTTAAGTACAAAGTTCATTGCATAATTTTCTATAATGCATAATTTTCTAACCACAATGTTTTTTCAGTATTATAAACAAATGTATTTTTAGTACGATAAAACCTCTTAGAAATTAAAGCAATATTTCTTCATTATTGCTTGAATCTAATTTGTGGTAGGATTTCTCACACGATTGCATTTCATAAATAATAATTAAACGCGCGTCAGTATCCGCTCAAAGGCTTTTATTATTGATATCGTACCTGCGTGAGTTAATATTTCGAGTATCAGGTTTTGCTCGGATGATCAGAAAGGAAGTTATGTCCAGTTAGTTCGGTTGAGAAAGTGGAACCTTCAACTTCACAGAAACCTGTTTTCATTTTAACACCAAAATTTGTTACGGTGATTGTAAATTTACAGATAATTTGCATGTGTGTTTGTACACACACCCGGTTAATATTATTTGCCTGCATACAGGCTTTAGTAACTAGATTAGTCCGAATTTAAGCATGTGCTTATATCGATTACATTAATACAGGATGTTAGTCCGTAATATTTCATGATGGAATTTAATTTGTGCAATTTCAAAACTGACTTTGATTATCTTAGATCCTGGATAATCAAGTTCACGCATATGTGTACACATAATAGCGGTACCTTAATCGGAGCTGTATATAACTAACACCAAGTATAGGGTGAATATTATGTTGCAGGCCGATTTTGGCAAATATTTATCCATTTGTATATGGTAGCCTCAAATAATAGTTAATTACAATATTTATTATAGAGTATCTAAAGCCTCAGCAATGTGTTGAAGTCATAAAAATATTTTATTTAAATAATAATGGTAATGCCACCGTCACATGTTGGAAAACTTCTTGGGCCTACAATACATGTGATTTCAACAAGACGATGCCACCTCATACACAGTTCTAGCTATGCTTGAAGTTTTGCAAGAAATTTTTTCCGGCCTCTTGGTGATATCGACTGGCCTCTTCGATCACTTGATTTGACAGCTTCCGACTATTTTCTGTGGAAGTACTTGAAAGAAAAGGTCTACGGCAATAAGTCAACAGCAATTCTGATGTTACAGGACAATATTCGAAATGAAATAGCACGTGAAGTGTGCCAGAATGTTATGAAAAATATGGTTAAAACAGTTGCCAGAGACGGCCACTTGGCCAATATCATATTTTATTCATAATTGTAATAAACTAAGTAATTGATAAATAAAAACTAAATTATAAAATTGTATTTCATGTCTTAGTTATTTAAAAACAACATCGACTTGGAACATAATATTCATCTATATATTGATATATAAGAATGGCAACAATAATGCCAGTGATGAAACAGATTCTATCAGCCAACATATACTACTTGGGACTTCTGAAGCAAATATATTTGTTATCTATTAATTAAAATTCAACATAATTTTTAAAAAAACTGTCTCGGTTGATTTCTAACGACTCCGAATCCACAGCCCTGCTAGAAAGGTTAGTAGCCGGAGATGTAGGAGGTCGAAAAGAGTATTCTACTTGTTGGACTGACGAGATCAAGGAGGCCATAGGCTTTTAAATCTCATTGGCTCTTCGAACCGCGCGGTGCAGGAACGGTTGGAGGAGAATTGTCATGAAAATGAACGTCTCGTGGAGGTAACGATCATCAGCAATGAGAGATAATATTGAAAATAAAATATCTTGTAGATAATATCATTAAATTGTAATTTTTTATATAAATGTATGTTTGGTTTCTGTGCGTAATTTAAATGATTACAAAATATAGGTTGGGCCATAAGTCTTTGCTCTTTTAGATGCATTTTTGCACTTAAAATTTCAATAATTTATGGCCCACCATATAGTATTGATTTAATAAGATTTTGTATACCTGAATTCAGATAAAATATATTATATAGAAATAAGTCTGGCTTATCCGATTTTGTATTAATGGCCTTTACAATAAATCTTATGGGTAAGGTGAAATTATATTACTTTTAATTTTTAACTTTTGAACTCTTACGAGAATATTTTCTTTAAAAAAGTTGTTTCACTTTAATTTAATTCAGTTATAAAGCTTTTCAAATATTACGAACTACGCATATTATATATTTTAATACTCTGTATATATTATTAGATACTTAGATAAATATAATTTTTAAACATGCTGTGTTAAATTCTCTCGACATCTATGTATGTTTGAAAAAAAATCTTTTGTTTGTAATAATATGTATAAGAGCTGCGAATTAATATATGCTGTACGAATGGACAACATTCCCCGTTATTTATAGAGTTATAAATAATTAAATAATGGCTATTGGAATTGAAGTATTAGTTATTGACTAGAGATAGTAAGATTAAATAAAACAAATATATTTGACTATTACGAAATTTTTATTCGATTTATGGATGAAAATTAAAAATAAAAACAATTTTAGAACTAATGAAGTTGTTTAACGGTAATTGATTACCGTGATGTAATTGGTAACTCATTCTCTTAACAAGATAATGTTCCGGTGGCAACTAAATATTTCTTCGTTGGATAGGTTTTTCTGTTTATCTTTCTAAGTGATATGTTTATTCGTCTGATTTGTTTGAATTTTTGATTCAGATATAGGTATCTAGCTAGATATTACAACATATTAGCAAATTTATGTAAGTACACGAATATGTATGTATTTTAGATGAGTGTACCCTGTACTCTCCGTATCTTCTAAATTATTGGATTATTTTATTATTATATCTATACAAGATTAATTTAAAAATTCAGATTGGACTATCTATACCTGTCTCACTAGAAAAAAATGTGTTGAGATGGGCATAGTTTATAAGTAGTTGTATAATGTAATTATAATGACAAATAAGTGAATATATTAATGAAGTGAATGCAACCTCCAAGAATAATAAAAATATAGGAGTGGTAAGAAAAAAGTAGTGTTTTTTAGACCATTTTACAAATTATAAACATGAAAGTAAGTTCAGAAATTGTGACACTTACCACTTGAATTAACTACGTATCATACGTACACCAACAATCTGAAATAGTAAACTTTTTAAACTAGATGTGCTTTAATTAATATTCATCAAATAAGTGAATGTATATAAGTCTAGCTGGGTTTCAGATATCTCCAAAAAGTTTCATTTTAATGCACCGGAACCCAACTTGATATTTGAACATTAAGACAATTTAACATACTCGGTATCTTGGAAAACTATTTTTGAGATACATAGCAAGTTACACATATTCACAGTACACCATCTGTTCATTTCATTTTTCTCTAACACGGATCATAATAACTTATTTAATGATTTAAGTTCATTATATTAAGTTTATTATCTAAATTCAAACCCTAATGGCCCGTATCCATGGATGAAATTTCTCTCGGAGATTCGAATTGAGTTTGCATAGAGGACAGTTCAGTATTCAACGTGAAGCAATTTATGAATCATCGTTTTGCGCTCGGATTAGATGATGTATTCAGTATGTACGTACGTTTACTGACTCTCAGATACCACAGCCTCATTGAGCGCTATTTTATATCCCAAAAAATATTAGTAGGCTTTAAATTCTGCAACATAAGTCCGGCAACTCCATCATGACTTAAATATTCATACGATAAATAAATTCATTAAACATCGAATGGTTTTGGTTTGGGCTTCCGACATGGGATAATTCCAATATAAAATCGCCATAAAAACATTAACATTTTTTACAAGTTTCACCACATATTACACTTCTTCTTCTTGTGCTCTATCCGTTCAACGGATGTTGACTACTTACTTAATTACTTACCATCACGCCGTTTTTCCGCGGGGGTAGACAGAGCGAATAGAGCGCCACGTGACTTTATTTACTGCGGCACGGAAAAGGTTTACAGTAGACTGGCCAAACCGTTGCCTCAGATCCTTTAGCCATGATGTTCCAGCAATCTCCTGCATTATGAGTTGCAAGATTTTATATTTCTCCGGGTGACTTATTACATGTCCGAGATATTGAAGTTTTCGGATTTTTATTGTTTTAATTACTTATTTTTCTTTATTCATCCGAACCATAATATCTTCATTCGTAACTCTATCCATCCAGCTTATTTTGAGCATTTTTCTGTAGATTCACATCTCAAATGCTTTAAGTCGCTTTATCGTTTCTTCAGTAAGTGTTCATGTTTCCATTCCTCATATACAAAACGCCTAAAATCATCTACGCCTATCGCCTAATACATCTTAAATAATCAAATCTTTCTTTTACCTACACCGTAATAAAAAAAAAACAGAAGATCTACTGACTTAGCAAACCGTGAGTTTAAGTCAAATCAGAAAATAAACCATAGTATAATCATATTTAATCTTCGTCGTTGCCCCATGAAGTAGTTGGAACTTGTTATA
The DNA here is from genome assembly GCA_031772225.1 of Eubasilissa splendida. Lineage (NCBI taxonomy): Eukaryota > Metazoa > Arthropoda > Insecta > Trichoptera > Phryganeidae > Eubasilissa > Eubasilissa splendida. The sequence goes on along the minus strand of CM062857.1, from coordinate 7,863,393 downwards.
CGAAACGTCTCCATGTTGATGCATGGTTTGAAGAGAACTTTGTAAACTCCTTTATTTGAACTATCTATCTTGCTGGAGACCATCCTGATGCTCAACTGTCCCTGTGATCACGAAGATTCTCATCGTTTCTTCTGACAACATGTCCAAAGTACGTAAGAATCCTTCTCCTACATATTGTCAAAAATCTTTCTATGATCCTTAACTCTTGAAGGATATAGACATCTGTGCGCCTGGAGGTCCACGCATCATCCGTCTCCAGAACCAGATCGAAGGCATCCAACGTATTATTTCTTTCCTTCATTTTCAGTAATTCATATTTAATTATCAGAATCATACTCGTATTTAGTGTAGATATGCTTAACGGGTTATTTACAAACATTAATCCATAGATATTTACTGCAAACATATAATACATTAACAGAAAGAAATTACGTTAAATTAAATTAATTTTTCAATTTTATTTATTTATTCTTAATATAGTGCATAAGTAAGTATATTTATATAATATACGCTCTAATACAAACATGATCAAAATGTCTCCCTTTACTAAAATTTATTTCGCACATATTTGCTTATTTTCATTTTTAATTTTCACTTAGGTGGTTTGGTCATATGGCACGGATGAATGAGGAGAGAATGGATAAGAAAGATATATGACGCAAGTGTTGATGGCACCAGAAATAGAGGACGTCCGCGGAAGATTTGGCACGACCAGGTAAACCAGATAATGAAAGATGGTTCTGTTAGAAGCCTCGACATCGGCGAACTTGTATGAATGTAGATGAGGTGAGAATTGTGTGTCAGGACAGAAGAGTGTGGCGCTCTATCCTATTTGCCTACCCCCGCGGAGAAAACGACGTGATGGTAAGTTGATTAGTTAGTTAGTTGTTAATTTCTTCTCCTTTCCTATATCTTCTGGCATTTCATTAACATCATCGATTTCTGAGATTTAGCCATCTTGTTGAATGTCAACCTCAATCTTTTTTTCTTGTATGATGTTTGTGCTCATGTTGATTTGCATAAATTGTATAAATTATGCCGATATTTTCTTAGTGATGAGTTTAAAAATAAATATCATAACATTAAAATATATTTTCTGCTTATTAAGATATTTCAACATTGTACTGATCCGAGTATATCTATTTTTTCTGAGTATTATTATCACTATTATCGAGCTGACCAATATATCTCGCGACATGCGAGTGTGCAGGTTTGCCAACGCTGCCCTAGCTGGACACTAGACACCTTCCAACCCAATCACAATCTGCTATCCGACCAATCGAGGCAGAACCTATTGACTGTTATGAGTTCAATACCCGTCGAGACATTCCCGTACTTTTTGCCTTTCATCCACTTTGCTTTAACTCGTCTTTCTCCGTGACACAACAATAAAATAGACCTTCCAATTTTGCTTTCATCGCGAGCAGTGTTAAAATACCGAAGAACGGAAGCCAAGAGTACATTATCAATAACATAGAAAAATACACAATAAAATTGCCAATTAATACATATATTTCGGCACTCTTATTTGCACTGAAATTTCTCTTCCTTTCATATTTCATGCTCAAACCATCCAAAGCCGGCATTCTCTTTAGTGAAAAACCAAAAAATAGTCACAACCTACACGGTGACAGAAAAATGACTTTTTGGTCTCTTGAACTTGCTCTATTATATGTTGTGCTCTGTATGACACCGCTAGACAAGAAAGCACTTCAAACAAATGATATAAAACGTAAAACACAACAGTTAGGCAAACAGTAAAAAGAATTTTTGAATTCCAATGCGCGTTTTTTTTTCGTTTGTCGTGGAGACATTATTTCTACTGGTTGGTCAAGTTTAACTTTCCATTTCGACGGAGCTGCTGTCATTTTGGACTAAAGTGAATGACGTCACAACAATTGAGAGTAAGTCGGCGGTTTCAGTACAACGGCATAGCGGACGCGGAGTATAAAACGCCAAGGTTGTTCTGAATGGTCACACTCTTCCCAGTTCTCTCGAGGAATACACTACATCTTCATCCACCATCGCCAGTGTACCTAGTCAGAGCACAATGGCCTTCAAGGTACTTATAACAATCACTGATAACCTTCTCCTAATCCTTACGATACATTGTTTCTTTAACAGTAATACATAATTGTCAGTGCACGGTTCGGCAATACTTGAAATATGTTAACAATTACTTTGGCGGTTAATATTTTATAATTTCAATGCAACGGAATATAGCTGATAGTCTGTTTAAAAATCATCTCAATTGTTCAATTACCGGCCAATTTCAAATATATAAATTCCCTTCAAACTCTTGCATTTATCGTAATACATCCTATGTACACGTGTCTCTGTGTATTATACAATACATTTCAAATTAATTAATTATTCGATCGTGATCGCTTACAAAAAAGAGAGCGTATAATATTTGTAAGTTATTGTTTCGTCAAAATATCGCAGTGTTGTGTGAAACACTATTTAAAAAAAAAAGAACAATAAATAAATAAAACTAGAATGAAAAAAGTGGTGCTCGCTTAGTGATCCGGTCATCCACCATTTGCACAAAAGGCAAATAATGCTATGTGACTGTTGCGAATTCACTAACTTTACATTTTTGTGATTTTCATTGCGTCCAAGCCAGACCTAAAGTAAATCTCACGATTTCATGACTAATCAAATGCCGAATTAATTTTGTGACAACTTTGCATTCTGTTTATTAACTTTCACTTGTTTTGTTTTGTATTATTTACTAAATTAATTATTTCCCGCCGCATGTAGACGCTTCTAATTATTTGTCAGATGTATGTATTTATTTAATTTCGTAAACTTTTTTAATTGTAATTTATGTATAACGACTTAAAATATATTTTTAAGATTTATATAACATTTTGCTGATTATATTACATACGTTTAGAAGATGAATTTATTTGATTTCATGTATAAATGAAAATGGATCCAGAGATATTAACAATTAAGAAGACGATTTTAAATGCCGTAGAAGATAGATTTATAATGATTTTTTTATTAAGTATTAGCTGAAACATCCGGATACGGATACACGCATTGCCTGGGCTTTACGCAGGGTGAAAAGTCTTCATTTAGGGGGACGTAGTTTTTTTTTTCGAAATTAGTTGTAGACAGTAATTTTCCTCTTATTTAGAAGTATGCAAAATAGCAGGGATGTGGGTGATTTTACGAAATCTCATGTACACAGTGATCTTCCTTTTGTTTTGAAGGTCAAGTGTGCAAAATTTTGAATGAAATGAAACTGTAGATTTGTATAATAAAACATACAAACTAACCAACAGATCAACTCTTCTTTATATATATAGTTTAAATGTTTGATCTTAGATAGACTAATATTGAAAGAGTAAATAGTTAATAAAAGTTTTTAATATTTTTATTCGATTAGTTTTCATATGTTTCACGTTTTTACATACTTACAAAATAGATCACGATGTTATTCCGTTAAATGAAAAATATATTTGTTAACATTGTTTTGAGCAAATTGAATACATTATTGTAGCATCTTTATATTTTGCGCCATACGTATTCTAAATAGGTATAGTCCGTTGCCTGTATATTTGGCAAAAGATTTGCAATCGTAGAGAGTGCTAAATTATTGTGGAATTATTTAGTTATTTACTATATTTTTGTACAATTATTATAACAGTTACGTAAGTATATTTTCGCACGCATGGATGGACCGATATATTACGCTTACTTCGACAAATATTGCGGTACATTTTGCGCACTTCCCGATCACAGAATGTTGACCCGACGAAAAACGTGTCTCTTGGACCATGGAAGCATGTTTCGCTTTCGAATGCTTTGATAATCATACGTAAGCGATATGTGCATTAATAAAAATGTACAATATGCGAATGCGTATAGTTCTAGTAATCTGGATTGAATCGGCTATTACTTCTGTAACCTTGATTGCGTAATTCACAGAAAAATACGTTCGTACGAAGTTGTGTAACAAGACGTTATCTTGTTCATTTTACATTACCCAGAGCTTCTCAAATATTACATTTCATTAATTAATATTTTTTGTTATTTAACTTGGAGTACCCATTGTTGACTGATTGTCTGTGTGTTCACTGACACTGAATCATGGAAACTTCGAAATGTAAATATAAATAAGATAGTGTATTATTTGCTCTGGTTGTATTTTAAAAACAAAAAATGAAACGCTATCTAGAATCCATAATAATATTGCACTTTTCCATCTTTTATCTCTGATTTACTGGACAGTATTGGACTGTAGTGTCATTTGCCAGTAAAAAAAATTCGACATGTTCGTCAAAATAGCGAAAATGTCGAACGTGTTTTTTAATATCTATTACTTAAATGTTTTACCTTTTATATATTTAATAACAATACGTAAATATATATTCAATTTGAAATGAAGTGTATATTGTCTTCATCGCGAGTAAGAAAAAATGACTTTTGACGACGTACGAATTTTGAGTAATCGCTCGCATTTTTGAATAGTCGCCCGCAACGACAATTGCTTATCTGCTAGTAGTTATAAATATCAAAGTAAATAGTCATGAGTTAGACTAATAATTTGATATTTTTATTGTTAAATATTGTTAATTCTTTATTTTAAGTAAAGTTATTAAAATAACGAATTAAATAGCATTATTACAGAATTTGTATTAATTTATTTGACATCTCCATTATTATACTGTATATTTTTACCACATGAATATTTATTTATTTGGTATATTTCATTTTTCTTAATATTTTTATTTATTTTTTGTTTCAAGTTCATCTTATTAGCCGCTTTGGTGAGCTGCTCCGGCGCTGCCTACAACCAAGAGTCCACTGCCTCCGCTAGCCAAGTGGCCTACGCAGAGTCACAGAACTACGACCAAACAGGACCCGGCGCCAAGTCCTCAGCTCCTCAATCGTCTGCCAATTCTCAATCTCAATCCTTCTCGCAATACCAACCCCAACCCCAAATCTACTCTAACCTCGCACAGGAGTATGCTCAACCACAAGTTCAGTCCCAGCAGATTTCTCAGGGGTTCACTCTTCCTCAAGAATATTCTCAACTCCAAGGCTTTGGTCAACCTCAGGCTTATTCTCACCCTCAGAGCTTTTCTTTCCAGAATCAACCTCAGTTATCTTTCTCACACTTGCAGTCTTCTCCTTCTGGTCTGTCACATCAAGGTCCGGCACAGTTTGCCTACTCTCAGCCTACCCAGGCATACGCTCAAGCATCTCTTCCAGCTCCTTCTTTCGCTCATCAGCCTCAGTTCTCCTTTGCTCAGCCTCAGTTGGCCCTCTCTCCATCTCCACAGGCAGCCTATGCTTACCAGCCCCAGGCACTCAAGTCGGTCCAGCTGAAGGTACAACCAGAATATGAATCCGCTCCTCAGTACTCTTTCAACGCTCAGGTATGAATAATATATACATATTACATATTACGAATGACATTAAAATATCATTAAAGTTGAAACAGAATGGTTATCTAGAATAATTAGAAGCATTCAAAAATTTATGGAAATCCACAGAGTTCCAATGAATATTGTCATTCCCTTTCATCTCATGCAAATAAAATTGTTTGGCTATAGATACAAATACAAGTTGTTGAGTTAAATTGTTAGATTGATAATGCTCTTATAAATTAAAGGAGTAGATTAAAAACGAGCCTTTTATTTTCACGCATGTGATTACGGAGTTCTACAAACTCACCCTGGAAACAGTAAATATAAATATATAAATTAAATTCATAATAAATTTATTAAAATAGTGCTGTGAGTATTTTTAAAACATTGAATTCAGTTAAGTAACTTGCTAGAAAAACATATTACATGACAGGTTGTGACAAAATAATCAGTGCATAATTCTTGTGTCTATAATATTAACAGCCTGCGTGGTATACTTCGTTAATTTATATAGTTCATTAAAACTAAAGTCTTGATTGAAAAATACCATTTTACTATGGTGTTTCCATAATGTAAAATACAAAAAAGCATCAGTTTACTAATAAACCTTTTATAATGATTTTAATTATGACACTAATATTAAGAACGCAAAAACGACTTATCAAGCTAATTGAATTAATGACTATTGTTTTCGTTTCTTGAACTTTTTATTACTATGGTATCATGAATTAGCATAACGAAAATGACAAATTTTGTATGTTTTTAATTAATATTCATTATATAACAACCGTAGATATTGAGGTTCAAAAGAGACCATTTAGATTTTATTTTTTTTAATTATCGTCAAAGAAAAGAGTTTGAAAACCACTGCTCTAATAAATACACAACACTGAAAAATTCGGTCAGTTTTGTTGTAATCTACCTGGTAAATGATTAATTCAACCAGTTGGCAATGATTTGTAACGCTGTATATTTTTTATACACGCGTAGAAATCTATACTTCCTGAATTTTTGTTCCGTCAGTGATTATCTATCTGATTTTCGTCAGTGATAATCCGTCAGTGTTTTTCAACAAGTCCGGTTTTGATGGTCTGTGTAATCTATTTTTAAAGTTCAAACTACGAGTATTTAAAATCTTAGGTGCTTATCTTAATATATTTTAATTCATTTCTCTCTCAGATTTATACATGTATCTTTTCATGCGCTCTCTTTATATCTCATTCAGAATTTTTTGTCAAATTTGTTGAAGTCAGATTTTACATTTTATGTCATCTTTTTACTGTGTAAACTATTATAAACTTAAGTAAATATAGGTTGAGGCTGTCAAAATAAAAACTCAATAGGATGTGAAATAGGCATCTATTACTAGTCCTTGCATTATTAAAATAATTTATTTTTCCGAAACAGATTTATAAAAAGATAAAAGTGTTTAATTATTGTTTACGAATTTACGTATTTGAATAAGTTTTCCATCTATTTTTCAATAAGTCAGATAGTTTTAAATTTTTTTGTTTAATTTTCAAGTCTCGAGAGAATTGAGATGAAACAAATATCAGATATAATCATAGAGGCAAAGCTATTTTTTATCATATTTTATGAAAAATATATGGAAATATGGGGTAATTACAGAGCTCTTCGGCTGGCTTAAGTGTTCACTTTATATATATATATAACGTTCACCAATTCTCACCCCTTAATCTTCACATTTATCAAATTTTTGAAAGTTGTATATATGTTAGTATGTGGATTCGCTTTGAGTACCAAACTTGATAATTCGTTTTTTCCTTTTTTTTTAAACAGCATATTATCACTATGAGAAACTGATTTTTTAAAAAATTATTTTAAAGCAATATTCTTTATCTATAAAATGTTTTTTAACATATTATACTAGAATACGTCTGAAAAATCAATATTTTAAATATATTTTTTTATTTTGACCAGTACACTATATTAGCAGTATTTGAATATGTCCAAGAACATATTGCATTGAGATGCTTTATTTTTTAAAAATATTATTTGATTTCATAACTTTGAGTGTGTTCTACAGGATGCTCTCAACGCCGATGCCAATAAGCTCCAGTTCACCCAGAACTACAACAGCTTCAGTGCCCCTGCCCAGCAGCACGCTCCCAAGGCCCTGTCCCTCCAACAGCCCCAGGCTTACGTGGCACCCGCAGTCAGGGCCAACTACGCCCAGCAGTCCGCCAAGGGCGCTTACACTGAACAAGTCGGCAGGCAGTTGGCACCGAGTCAACAGTTCTACACTGCGCCTGCCAAGGGTAGTTTCCAGGCTCCCGCTTACAAGGCTGTGTATTCTTCGCCTGTGTCCAAGTATTCTGCTCCACAAGCTCAGCAGTTCTCTTACAGTCATTAATAAATACAAAAAATAGTGTTTGTTCCAGTGATGATTTTTGAACTCTTTTAAGATCTTTTTACACGAGTCAGATATCGATTTGAAAGGAAATCGATAATAGTCAACGCTTCGCAGTTAACACACTTCATTTTATGTTTTGGAGTACGTAAATAGATTTAATATTTTTTTTATTTATCTGCTATATGATGTTATGTTATGGCATATGTGCCTGTTGAGGTTGTCGTTTGCTATTTTTATTCTTACATGAAATTTCTCTCACAATAACGCGAGTGTTCGTTAAACATATTCCGACTACTTATTTATTGAAAAAAATGTTAAGATGTGTTTTTCGTTCAGTTTCGTGAGATGTTCTATCAGTTTTCTTTCTCAATATTTTGAGAATATCAGATATTATCTAAAATCTTTTCTTCAATATTAATTTTAAATTTCTATTCATATTTCTTCTTCTTGAGCTTTTTGTATTTCTTTTTCATAGCCATTCTTTACCTTTTATCTTGTTCATCGTTCTCTATACTTTATGTAATCAATTTGTTTCTTAAATACCTACTCTATTTTAAGTGCTATTTTTCTCCTGCATACTAACTGTTCTAAGCATCATTTCTTTCCTGCATATTATCTGTGATCGTAAATAAAGAAAACTTTTTATACAATTTTTATAAACTGTTTATAATTTTTATTGTTAAATAATATGTCTTTACCGCAGTGTCAACGAAAGAGAAATCAAAGATAAAAGTTGTTCTTGGCATCTTAAATACATCGATTGAAACAAAAGTAAAAACATTAAGAATATAACATGAACTATTTTAGATTTTTAATTAGTACCACAAATCCACAAAAATTATCTGTCCATTCAGTTCACAGTAATTGTTCCGTACGGGAAATAAGAATGTAGACAAGGGCGGTTTGCCGATCACAGCTTCTCTCAACCAGCGATGATGATGATGATGATGATGATGATTATGAGGTCGAAAGAAATTAAAAACAAAAGATGTTCAATATAGGCACACTACGACGGCAAAATCAAAAATGGTTGACAAAATACATATAGTCATATTTGCAAGTACCTACACGGCGCAGGCCGCCGCTTGTGACGTTTTACTAAGATGTCTTTGTTTTCCTAAAATATATCCAACGGGTTTTTAGCACCACGCCTATGATTACACCTTTAAATTATTGACACGTGTCTTTTCATATCATTTATATGGCGCCTTCTCGGCGAGTAATTCTATGCGATACAGTAACATTGTTTATGGTTTTTATTAATAAACTGTGTCTTCCTATAAAGTGTTTCATCAATAATTCATTTATATCCATAGTAGGTTATCAGATGTGTCATAAAAGTATTTTAGTAATTACTGAGTATCATAGTGTACATGCATTCAAATGTTGATCTAATTGATTCAAAATAAAATAAATTAATAAAGGAAAACAACATAAAAATGTAACTCCAGTCCAAATTTGCAACTAATAGGATATCACAAACTTTATGAAATGAATTCGGTTAAATAAAATCGTAGCTATATTTATAATACGCTAACAATTGTCGAATTGTCTGGGTTTTCTTGTACGTACATGTATTGTACGTAATTTATTCGAAGGAACTGTTACTTTTGCTTTTATGCTCTTAACCTTAACATTAATTAACATGCTCAGGTCATTCATCTCAACGGTGATTTATCATTCTGTTTCATCTTTACAGACACATTTACTAATGTTTGGTCATACAGAGTTAATCGTTAACTTTAACAAAGACCAGTTATTAATGATTTTATGTATGTTAAAGTCAATTGGCTGAATTCGACGATTTGTGTGTTAAAATGCTTTCACAAACCATAATAATTATATTATTCGGAAGATATTTATTTGTATCTCATAACTGAGGATCGTGATCTTCATTTCACATCTTCTTGACTATTTATTCTCCATCATTTTATTCGTCATCACGCAGATCTAAGAGCAGTCACCAGAAAAGTGACTGTTGCTGTTTACATTAGTCAGTCCAAGTGCAGGGCATCTTTTCCCTCAACTTTGTCCTTCAACGCGAGCCATTATAATAATCTTTTACCATCCTTATGCTAGCTTATCTTCTTGGGAGAAAATCCAAAAAGAAAAAAAGATCAAAAAACCTTTTAGAATGCATCTCGGACAAATGGTTGAGAATCTTTTGGTTGATGTGTAGTTTCTGCAGAATGGAGACATTCGTGCGTCTCGCTTTCCACGTACGTGTACTATGTGCATCCGGCATCACATACAGTGCCGGCCCTAGCCTCTGCGGCGCTCTCGGCCTAAATTTTTCTGATTTTAAAAAAGGTGAGTCTGTTGAACCATTTATTCAGACTACGATTCCGCAGCTACAACGTCCTCCTGCGACCAGACCCTTGTTTTTGTGATTCAATCTTATGATAAGGTGTAGAGTGTTGTATTACATATGTCTCTCAAGTTTCGCTTCACACGTGCAAAATATACCAGTTTACGAAACTTCATTGATTTCTTTGTTCATTTCACACTTATAGCCCAGGTGAGTATTTTGGTCAGTCTTTTTTAATGGCACTCCATGAACTATAATTATTGTGATACTGGAGAATTAGCTGCCATTATCCGGGGCATCACAGTTGGCTCGGCTTGCTCGGCGCCCCGGCTTGCTCGCCTCCCCCCTCGGGCCGGCCCTGATCACATCTCAAAGATATTAATCCGCATTCTTTCGCTTGCCTTTAGTGTTCTCGATTCTACAATGCACACGCTTGGCCTTAGTTGCTTAAGGCATTCCGCAATCTTTATATATATTTTTAGTTTTGTTTATCGCAGCTACCATCGTTAGTAAAATCCTTGACAATTTCAAGGTGGAATAAGAACGACGCCGAATGGAATACTAGCCATAATAAATATATTATACACGAAAGATTTTTTTTGAGAACTGATTTATTTAATTTAGTTAAATGCAGCAAACGGAAAAAGGAAAAAAAGAACCAAGAATATGTAAAAGTATTCAATATTTTTTACATATGAAAGTAATAGTTTTTTTAACGAGGTAAAATCAGAAGTATCTCCACTCTATCGCTAGCCTAGCGTGTGGCCATAGAACCTTGCTTTACTCTTCGAGTACAATAAACACCAAGTTCCTAGTTAAGTGTTAGGAAATTTATTATATTATACATTTCATCTATTAGGTCTAATTACACAATAAAATGACTATTAAGTCTAGTAAGGAAATGATACATTATTACTACATTCGCAGGTTTTCACGGCCATTGGATGATAATACAATATCTTCTAGTTTATTATTTTACGGTTCGGTGATGTAATTGGTCGTGACTTCCGATTGATTATGTGAACGATGCACCTGAACGGGAATACCAAATTATGGTTTAAAACTTTATTTCTCATCGCAAAAGCCTTCAAATGGCTTCAACATCATCATTAATGGCGCAACAGCCCGGTGTGGGCACTCTCATATTTCTTCCGCTGTTCTTTTCTAGTTAGAGACCGACTGCATGAGCATTCTGAGTAAGCTCCTCCAAATACTGCAGCTTGACTCTTCCATCACTTTCTTCGCTAGTAAGTTGAACAATGTTGGACTCACCAAATTCTGCGTCTAATTCGTGGTTGTAGCGTGTACGCCACACTCCGTTTTCATGTTTTGCACCAAGTTTAGCACCACTATCTTAGTACCTACTTATGTTCAAAAATAAATAGTAAATTTTCGTTCTCTTATTGAGTACCTACCCATCACTGATCAGACAGAGTTATATAATAGAATATAATATATTAAATATTTAAAAAATATAAATATGGTAATATAGATTACCAAAAAAATATATATGTAGTAGGATTCTGACTACGGCGAAAGTCACCGCTATCAATTCTATGGTTTTCTGAAGATTATCAGTGCATTAAGAAAATAATTCAATGATTGTGCATTGGCTTGTTGGTGCTGTATATTAAACAGGTACATATGCAAAACAGATTGGAGAAAGATGACTAATTTTCTCTTTAATTGCAGAGTTCCTCAGTGCGCCGTTCTGCAGTTTTACGCATTAGTCTGAAGTTTTATTTACATATAAAGTTATGAAATAAAGAGTAGGTACTTTGATATTAATTATTAATATTAATCTGTTAATTTTTGTAGAATTCAGGCTAAAATTTGATATAATCACGCGGCAGTAAAATTTAAAAACGCGCCTTAAATATGGAAGGTAAAATGTTGTTTAACCTTTACCATACCATGATATAAAATACCCGAACGCAGCCATGCTGTCAACTCGTGTTACCGTAAATAACTATTAGAAAAAATGTTTTTCTTAGCTTAAATAGCACGAATTTACTCTAAATATTGGGCATTCAATTTTGAAAAAATGATTAATAACATAATTTAGAGCATTCATTAAGTCGTATACAATGTGTCATTCCTTCTTATCGCTCTTCATTTAATCAGTGAGAAAGAGACAATTATATTTGTATACTTGTTGTTCTTTTCACTGTGAAAATAGTGTGTGATCTCCGTCTTTCACATCACAAATTATATTTTTACCAACGTATTAATTTTAAATAATTGTTTTTGTACGATTCCCTTTTTATAATTGGTTTTCCACTAGTCATTCCTAAGCGCTAATATTTTCGTCAGTATTATCTAAAATATGAATTTTATGTTTTACCAAAATATTACAGGTTTAATTAATTATGACGGTAGACCTGTGTTACTGCATGGTTTGGGAAGGGTTAATATTAATAATGATCTGGAAAGAATTCAATAAATTTGTTAAAATAAGGTAACGCACGGGTCTCTAAAACAAAGAAAGTCGGTTAAAATAAGTTTATTTATAAACACACACTCATTTATGTGTTTCATATGTGGTTTGTAGCACTATATTAACGAAAAGGAAAATACCTGTTATATCCTCACAGACTAATCCTTAAAAATAAATAAGAAAATAATCATTTTTTTAAATACCTTAAAAATAATCCTAAAAATAAATTTTAAAAACATTCAATATAAGATAAAATATATTTTTTAAACACTATATGTACCTATGTGTGGGTGTTTGTGTGTGTATTTAAAAAAATATATGTAGGTATATTTCAATTTTATTAATTTAATGATGTCACATAAATGCCTCAAATTAAAATATTCTCATAAAAAATCAAAAAGATTTAAAGTAAAATTTTTATAAGTAAAAATATGTTTAACCTAATTATTTAAATACGCAATGATATTTTGAAGTATAGGTTCTGAGACCATTTGTATATGGTTATTTTTCTCACTTAGCGGTATCTATGAACGAATTTAAAAATGAACGTGTATTAAAAACGCTTTACTCCGGCCAGCAATAATTAACCACTTTCACATTACGATATCGATTCAATGATTAATAAACTTCCAGTAACATTCTCGTCGCACCGGTAGATGGCAGGCAACACCGTCTGCATGAAATGTTGTATAAGATAATACTTTCGTATCAAATTTGACATTAATAGATCCCTCGACTAGATTTAAGCCACAGCGTATTAGACTCTCCCTTTTAAAAATTGATCACACAATTTTCCACTAGCTGATATCTCTTAAGGGTAGATCCTATCTCCCGCAGGTTTCACGATTCCCGCAGCCAGGGTGACTAGAACCCCCTAAGTGGAAGGATTTGCATACTTTACCGAACATATTGAGGGCTAGCACACACTAAAATTCAATCACTACTATTATTTAAAACTTGTTCCGAAACGTTGTAAAAACCATCGCTGGGTGCTGAAGTAAGTTAAAGTGAAATGTAGGTCGATACATGCATGCTAAAAATACTGGACAGTTAACTAAAAAAATTAGGCCCCAATATATAATAGAAAAAAAGACCCCGTACATAATATTTTTAATGGACCTGTATAAAAACAACGAAATAGAAGTTTTAGTATGAATAGTAATGATGTGTTAATTTATTAGTGACTTTTTACTTTAGTAAAATAACTACTGGCTCTCCTCACACCTCTTGCGATCTAGACAGGGTGAATTTCTTCCGGATTGTGACCGAGTTCTGCGACTGCAACACATACATGTGACGACCACCCTCCCCTTTAGGCGGTGTATGATTTCTATAGCTTCTCTCTGGCTGCCTTCTAAATTGAATATGATAACGAGTTTCACGTCAAATTGTACAGGTGTGGCTCTGGTGCGATGATACCGGAGCCAACCTAAGATGGTATTGATGTTACTAATAACTGAATGTAATAAAAAAATAAAATATGTGATATTGACGAATCGAACCGAGAGTAAACAACTCTAAAAACGATTCGGAATAAGGGGGAAAATAAATAAATAAATAATTAATTTAATTAAAAAAGTAACTAAAGTTAAAAAAATTGCGTAAACGGGTTGTTTGATCTTTGGTAAAAAAATATGTACTACTAGAAAGTACATCCCGTAGTAAACACATTTTAATCTCCAATATTCAGTAGTAAAATCGAGTATCGATAGTTATATGTAGCTGTTCCAAAAGTCATCTGTCAAATTGATACTTTGAAAGTTGAAGTATACGACAATTAATCGTTCAATATTCCGCTATTTTAGTGATGAGAGTTCGTCCGAAGATGATCTCGCTTTTTGATATATATTACCACCTAATCCGAAAAAATGTTATCATCAAGTGACAGATTTCGAACGCAGAGGTGAAAAAATCCATAGATAATGCATAAAATAAAGCATATTTCATGATTGTCACGCCTATAGGCATTTCAACTATGCTTCGATAATAGTAAATTTGACGTTCGAACAACCTGCAAATGATTTTAACTTCGAGCGTTAGTAAAAAGTTACTAAAGTAAAATGTGACTATAGTAAAAATTTACTACTGATCACATAACCGGTTCTTAATATATATATTTTAATGAGTTTTAAGGCACTCGCAAAAGCAAAAAAATCTTGCTTCGTTTCCCGTTGATGGTATGGTCCCTAACCCAATGACAATATCCAGTATTTTGCAAATACATGTTGGAAATTATATTTTAAGTTTAATTACTGTGGTGGATTCTGAAAATTGTTTTATCGTGCTTTAGCGTAGTTGCACTGCTTAGTGGCGTGACTATGCCAATGCAACCAATTGGGGCCCACGTTACATATGGACCCAAAAGATCACGCTCTACAGTCCATTTAGCATTGATATTTTTGCAAATATCGATACCTCTTCCAGTAGAATGATAATGCTTAAAATCTGACACAGCAAAATATTATAAAATTTAAAAAAATGTTACTCACCTATATTACAAAAACGTGTGAAAACATTATCAATTTATACAATAGCAGTACCCCGCTAATGTGTCGGGTTAGGGACCAAACCATCGCTGTAAAACGAAAATTGCCTTAAAGCGAAGCAAGTACGAGACGCGTTTTTTAAGTAGTACTAGATTTTTTTTTAAGATACAGATCATTTTTACAACACTTTACTTTATTTGGACGCTATACATTCTCAACATTTTCGCTACCATTATTAAGGTGCATGTTATCCCCTGACGAGAGGGACTGTACCTCTCGAAACTAGAAGTGAAAATAATAGTTTTGTTTTGAAAATTAAAATAATTATGTTGCACCACAAAGCGGTCGCCATGGCAATTAATGATATTTAATAAAATACATAACTTGTATTCTGTGTGTTTAGCAAATACGCAGCTCATTTTTAGAAAATATGCAGAATAATCGCTATGTGAAGCCAGCCCCGTGCTTGAGTCAGGTGTGAAGGTTTGCATGTGAAATGATCGACAACATCCACCCCAACAGGGGGAGCAGGAAGTGAGATCGGGATAAGGGCCAATGAAGGGTTCCTTGCAACTTGTCACTCACTTGTCACCGCAATCTAGGCTGGGATACCCATTCGTACATTCTTGATAGGTTTATTATAAGGATGTCGGTAAATAATGCGACATTTTGCTGAATTAATAATCAATTTACAATATATTAATTTGTTTTAAATTAATTGAGAATCACAGATTTTTCTGACCTTTTGAAATATAATAATTATGAAAAAAAAGTTACCTATATATTAGCCATTAGTACCTGGCTACTTTCAATTAAATAAATAATCTCAAAATCAAAACAAATGCTTTTTTGGAGTTATTTTAAAATTATAGTTAAATCCACTGTTTCCATGCCGGTTTCTTTTGTTTCCATGCCGGCTTTACGGCCAATGTTGACCGCTGCGCATCCACAGTTGGTTTTTCCGTAAAACTTATATTTTAAAGTTGAAAATATAAATTATTACCAAAAAAAGGGAAACGGTCTCCCACAGTACAATCGAACTAAAACAATAACGCAAACAAATATCCAATCATCATATGCTTATTTACGAACCTAAAAACTCTTGCCGCCCTAGCGGCCATAATTATTGTTATCAATAGGTCCGAAAGGTTTATTTGCCACTCTCTAGCGGCGAAAATTATTATTATGAGCAGATTTGTGTCTTCGATAACACTGCTTCTACTACTATGATAGGATCCCAGGAATATAGATACTTCATAAATATTTTGTACAAGTGTATATAAGACGCTTAGTGCATAATAGTTTGGGAATAGATTCCTTAAAATTTATATAAAATTTGTGATATAAATTGTATAAAAGTCTTGGGACATTACCGGTTTTGATTAGTTATATTTTTATTTTATTACATTTTTAATTTCAATTCGATTTGATATATTTAATTAAAAGTATTTGCAGACAGGGAGACGGGATTTTTAACCAATCAAATGTGGATTGTTGATAGTGTATAATTATAAATTTAATAAAGTTTAAGTACATACTTCAAATACCTTATTTATATTATATCATAGAGACATTACCTATATTCATCAAATATTTCTATTGTGGAATTACATGAAAGAAAACTTCGATTATTTCCATAATGCTACGGAATTTTGCATACAACAGCTCATAAAAATTTCGATACAGAATTTAAGCTCATAACCTATTAAATACCGTGGACAAAAATCAATATGTAAATTTATTAAAAATATTATTATTATTATTAAAAAATAAAAATAAAATAAAATAAATAATAATAAAATAAAAAATAATGTAAATACCAAATTATTGTTTTATTGAATTTTGTAATTGTTATTGTCTATCAAAAGCAAAAAAAAAGTTTTTAAAAGTAGCTCTAAAAACATAATAAAATATACCAATAGTTTCTGATTCAATTAAATTTATTATATATTAATCAATTTTCTTATCTGAATTATTTGTTGTAAATTTCGTTTCCAAATCAGAGTTGAAAATAAATTTATATATCTTATCTACGATAACAATATTTTTATGTTGGTTATCTGCCGTTTCAGGGCCATCATCAATGTCATGAGTTCACAATGCGCAGCCACCTTGAAGGGTTACTATAACTTTAGAGCGTTCTTCGTCTTCAAGTGCCTTCTTCTATTGAATGATTTATAATGTATACAATATAATAAACTACTCTCCGAAGTTACGCAGCCGAGCTAATCTCTTTAATTGACGGTACTACTATAGTTATCGGTAGAAAAGGAGTTGGTAAAGGATTTTGAAAAATGTTAGTGTCAGAAAAATGATAGTGATAGAGCTAATTCATAATCTTTGTCTAACCTTGTGGAATTACAGTGTAATAGTATGGATAAAGAAATACTTAATAAAATAACATATCACTCTTTTTTATTGCTTTATACGAAAACTTCATGCGCTTTCTCAAACAAAAAAGAGTCGGGAAAGATACACGATGTATATATTTTGGTTGCTGGTTACCGCTGATAGCATCAGATTTGAATTATACAAAGCAATCGTCGGGCGACAGATAACATTTTTATATATAGCGGATAACTGATAACTCAATATTTATTTGAGACGTATTATATTAAAAATAATCTCTCAGTGCGATACGCAACGAACATTAAAATCTTATTTCTATCAGTGATTTCAAATACACATAATTTAAATATTTCTAACACGAATGAATTTACTAATCATTTATGCTATATTTTTTATGTTATGTTATATTTTATACTTTCGTTTTGTTTCGTTATACAACAAATCACATTTTCCATATGTCCATGTATGTATACGTTTGAAGCATAAAATAATAAATATATCACTATAGAAAATAAAGGTTATTTTAGTTATTTTATTCTTTATACTACAATCTGACTTACAAATTACGAACAAGGATTTTTATTTATTAATATTATATTGGCACTCATAAAATATACTGAATGCAGTGGAAATAATGTCGTTCAGACAAATATGTGGTTAATTAATTAATGATGGAGTAAAGCAAGAACAAATTGAAAGTGTAAGTAAAAAGGAATAAGAAGTAATCCAAGAGATTCTACGCATTCATTTCCAGAAATACATTTCAAAGATCATTTTAGTTATAAGCAACATATAATGTAATATAAATCAATTAAACAAATCAACAAAAAAAAAAAAAAATTGTATTTATTTTCGCGTTATACGTGTTTCAGTTGGCAATTTAAAGTTGAGTTTTCAAAATACGAAGTATTTACCTTACAGTTTTGTATGGGTACACCACAAAACTTGTACATTTGAGTTATTCGGACCGTTCTCGAATTCAACTATCGTTATAGATTACACGAACAGCAATTGAAACTTCACAATAGAAATATGATTTTATTTAAAACACATCGGTAAGTACCTAATGTAATTTCTATCTTCTAATATTTTCGATTCCCACACGTACATTTTGATGAGTTAGGATAATCTAAATATTGTTAGCAAGTAGCCAGTAGTAATCAGAGTCGAGTACGGTGGACTTATTCTTCCGACACTTCAACGAGACATTTATGCTGGTAGGGTAGTACGGTGTAGTATCGGGGATCTCTGAGCGTGGGTAGGCATTTCGAGTGACGGACACACCGACCCTGCCCAGCGCCCTGTGCCTGTTTCAGTTGAGATAAGCAACACTTCTGAAGGAAGTACCGCGGCTCAGGCGATGGCTGCTATTTCCATATGCATTCATTACCCCCCTCATAGTGCACTTTTGTGTGAGGGGTTCTGTTGCACAGTATGCATTCACGATGATTTCCTGATGTAAGAAATTCACAGAATCGAACACAAAAGTTCACAAAACGGAGTCTAATTATAATTGTATATAATGATTTTTCTCCATTGAAATGGGAAACGTAATATTATTATGGATGCCAATAAGAATGCCAATAAACAAGGGCTGCTCAATCTCAAAGCGGATAAGGCGGATTTTCTTATAACTCTTATATAATTATAGGCAATGATTATTAAAGCGATCGAATGTTACTCCATGTTTCCATTACCAATTCCATGTTTTAAAAACTGGATTGAAACTGAAGTAATAAATATTAGGAACTGTCCTTCTAAAAACTGTGCACAATTACAGTAAAGAGAAAATATGTGTACGTGTGAAGTATGAAGGATAATCGTTCAAAGCATCGTTCACAAAGATGTAGCGTTGAACATCTAAGAACATCTGGAAGCAATATGTATCAAACATCGGCGTTTTTAAGCATTGTTAGATTGTAGATAAAAAAAAACGGCTAGGTTTCTTTTATTGTGCACCCGAAACAAATGTATTTTACGAGATTATTTAAACCATTTACAGAAATTGCAGTTAGGTACTGATTTGATGTGAGAATATTGTTTATACTTAATTTAACAAAGGGCCTCTCCGAGATCCCTCCAGCCCTCCCATGTATGTAGTTTAACAGGGAATGCAAAAAATAAATGTATCTATTAATTCAAAAATACAAATTTCTTACGTAATGTTATTCTCCCCAGTCTCCCCACAATATTACTTTAAAAAGTTTTAATCTTATACATTTCCGAAGAATGCACGACACATGTCTGTACGTTTGACTTATTTCATTTGATTTGAGTCTCAACCGTTGTTCGGTGGTCAGTATTAACCCGCGCCATTTAACACGAATGGTGTAATCTTCCTATTATCCGCTCGGTATCGCATGACAGGAAAGTGTCAGGTGAAGGGCTGGTGGCTGATGAGCCGGGGGACGCATCAGCCATCTCCCATTCTAAGCCTGACAACTTCACCAAATATTTGCAAACTTACCATTGTTTGCACACACATTCAAATGGCGGGACACAAAAAATGTTTTGACTTGATGTGGGTGCGGCGGGAGAGGGCAACCTTTGGAGTTGTTGTTACAAATATAATATTAAAACACATTATGTATTGAAAATGTGCGGAAACGGTCCATTATTTCCGTGACGTCAATCTAATCTCGCCTTGACTCGTACGTAATGCGTCTATTAGTAAAACTGTGTAAAAATAAGGTGTGCGGGTGTGCGCGCGCACACGTGCGTTATCATAGCCCACACAAAAAAAATATGTCACACACAATTAATTTAAAAAAAAAAAATTCTTATTAAGGAGAACACATTGTCTGTGATATTTTTTTTTAATGTATTAATTAGAAAGATATACATATATAATCAATTTTATCGAAAAATATATTGGGATTCGAACCTGGATCTCTTTCCAATCCGGGTAAGGTGCATTATCCAACTATGCTACAGCAGACAGTACCTTTATCGATAAATTTTCGAACCCATATGTTACATTTTTCAAATTAATACATCTACCGTTACATTATTTAAAAGGAAAATATCACAGACCTATGTTCTGAAACATTACAACTTCACATTAAGAATGTGTTCTCCTTAATAATATATATGCTATATAAATGTGTCCAAAATTTAGTAAAAGTGCATTGTTGTGCAATAGTTGGATAATGCACCTTCCCCGGATTGGAAAGAGATCCAGGCTATGATCATTTCTTTCTAACTACGCCTCTGCTACCTTCTGTTTTAATTAGTTATAATAATTAATATTTCTTATTGCGGAGAATATGTTTGAAGTATTATTAATACGTCTTAATACATATTTATTAGTAACGTGGTCAACCCGGGAGACCTTTAGCACAAGTCGATAGAGCTACCGGACACTAGTAAGGAAATGATCACAAATAACAGCATTGGTCCATAAATTGGACAAAAGATTTTTTATGCGCCACCTAAAATTAGTGGGTACATTGTTTGTGACTGATTGATTGGTGCCCGATTGCAACGATGAATATTAACTGATTAAACGATTGGAGGATTAGTTTCTAGTGTAGGTACCAATGGTTGCTCATAGAATTACAGTTATCAATAATCGATCATTAATCAAACAATCACAATCACGGTTACAATCACGGTTTATCACATCGCTGGCCTCTAGGGAAATATAACGTAAATGTTGCGTTGGCCAATAGCATTCCATTTTCGAAATTAAACATCAACGCTATTTCAAAATTTTAAATTATAAATGAACAAATGGAATGGAATAATATGAATGTACCGATAGTCATGTATGGAAGTGAGGCCTGCAGCTGACGGAAGAGGAACGAAAGTAGACTGAATGCAGTGGAAATGAAATCACTTAGGCGTATATGTGGCAAATCTATTTATAACAGAGTAAAAAATGAAGAAATGTAATGCTGATGTTAGTATAATGAGCAAGAAAAATAAACGATCACTTAGGTAGTTTGGCCATATGGAAAGGATGAATGAGGAGAGAATGGTAAGAAAGATATATGACGCAAGTGTTGATGGCACTAGAAATAGAGGACGTCCGGCGAGCTTGTATGGGGAGATTTATGAATGTGTATGAGGCGAGAATTGCGTGTCAGGGCAAAGGAGTGTGGCGCTCTATTCGCTCTGCCTACCCCCGCGGAGAAACGGCGTGATGGTAAGTTAGTTAATTGAAAATATTAATAATAATTACATAAGAATAAAGGAAGAACACTTGTTAGCGTGGCTCCTTTCTCGTACATTAGTGTCATTTTTGGGAGCAGTGTAGAAATAAAACGAGATATTAAAACTACCATTGCGCGTGCAGCCAATAATCATAAAGCTAGAAAAACTTTAATAAACGAATGATTATATTTTCACACGAACTTACCAATCACCCTAGAATTATCGTATATTATTTTCTATATTCCATGCATAAAAATGATAATTAATTCAGATTATTCTACAATGTATCTAAGAAGAATTTGTTTTTATATGTAGCTTACTGATTTTTATCTTGTAACTTTAAATGTATATCGAATATAATAAACAATAATATGTTTTTATGTTTAGTTTTAATCAGTACTTTGAAATAAGCTATTCTAAAACATCTTCGAAATAAAATAAATGTCTCGTATTATTCCAACCACAATTATTATCATATAATTCCGATTTTAATATATCACAATATTCTTTATTTATTTAATTATTAATCTGATATAAAATCTGATATTTTTGATCAAAGTACAATACTTTTATTTTCACGATACACTTCTCTTGAAAACATATGCTTGTGTAGATAACAGTAGTTTATATTAATAAAAAATATTGTTTACAATTACCGGAATATATTAAAATAATAGCATTAGGGGTATAAAAATCAAAGTTTAGGGGTACATGTTTTTTTAAAATTATAAGCATTTATTAATTCTTTATTATCATTAATTTTACTAAAGTTTTCGGGTAAGCTGCTTTTTCTAGGTGTGTATAGTGGTGTTGTGCAAATGATGTGTTGATTTTTGAGCATGAAAATACAAATTTAAACCTAGTACGATTTTCATAAATAAAATGATATTTTTCTTTTAATATTTGAAGAATAGATTTTTTTTTAAATAGATCAACCAAAGTTGGTACTTGGAATTCTTTAAAAAGTAATTTTGACGAATAATCTTTCGTTTTTTTAATATTATTTTTATGAAAAGTTTTTGTACATTTTTTACTGGATTAGCTTGAATTGGCTAGTATTATATGGTGATAATGGTATATTGTAATATGGATTGAATAAATGCATAATATACTAAGTACAAATATTTTATCGATTATAATGATCTGATTCTTAAAAGTGTGTATTTTAATTTTCTAATCTTTTTAACAATTTGACAAATTTGATTTTTCCATTTAAAATTTTTAGATAAATGTTTAATTTCGTATTTTTATTTAATAAAACAAAGATATTAAATAAAAATATGAATTTTAATCACAAAGTTAATATTGCTAATTTTAAAAGTATATTTAATTTCGCTTTATTTCTCAAAGTATATAGTTACGTACAGATTATTTCAATTTACTGAGTGCACGTGCTTGATGTAATATATAATAAAATTATATCACCTTAAGTGGTGTTGAATTTGATCAATATCAAAATAATTGTCATTTTTTAAAAACGTCTTATCTAAGAGAAAATTGATAACACAGATAGTCACATAACCCCAACAGGAGTCACGTAATAAAATTATTATTATCTGCAGGATTTATTCACATAACTGTACTGATTGACTTATAATTACAAATAAACCAAATTAATTATACTAAATAGGTTAAAAATTCTTGTAGCGGGCGTGAACATTGTCTTACGTGGAACATCTAGAAATATTTTGAAATAAGAAAATAGAAAACATTTAAAAAATATATTTAGTTACCTTTAAACAGACAAATGACTGTACGAAAATCATTATATTTTTATATTATCAAATCGGTCATGTGAAATTTGTGTCTGTCGTAAAACGAGATGACGTCAGCTAGTCACTCCACAGTGAAACAGTACCGAGCGGAGACTGCTGGAAAAATATTTTTGTTTTTCCATCTAAATAATTAACAGTAATATAAAATGAATTAATTAAAAATAAATAAGCTCGAATAAAAATTCTTTGTTCCTATTTTTTGAAGAACACGTTTCAAACATCTTATGTTTGAATTCATATATACATTTTATAAAGCATTTGCTTTGTTATAAAATACAGTAATTAGTTTAACTATACAACGCCTGGTAGTAAGTAGTATATAACACATTCAATGTTGATAACAATAATGTGGTTAGTAAAAGTACCAAAGCGAATAGCGCTGATGCATCAGAGTACTCAAGAGTATCGTAGACTAAAGAATTGTAAAAAATTTGAATCGCCAGATTATCTCCCCTTTTTTCCGTAGCATCTGTCTCACGTAATTTTTTAATATGTGAAAGGAAATTTTAATTGAATATCATTTTCGTTTGGTATCATATAAATATAAAATTAGTTACCACCGGTTGCCAACTACTGCTCTTCCTTTCGTGAAGTTTGGTTTGGTAATCCGAGCGTGTGATCTTGGGAAGGTTTAACTTACACTCTCTGGGTAACAGGTAACTCCAGGTCACCGTGTGGATACGGATGGTGGGAAACATACATTCATGGGTACGACCACTCTCATTTTTTCATTCACGTTACGTGCCAATATTTTAAATTTCTTTAAAATCATGCTCGGCAGATTTGTAGGTGAATATTTATCATTATGAATAGAATCCCTTATAATTATTTATATTATTTAGGAGAACACATTCTTATTGTGAAGTTGTAATTATTCAGAACAGACGGTCTGTGATATTTTAAATATTAATTAAATATATTAATTAGAAAGATATACATATAAAAAATAATAAAGTTGTATCAATGTGTCCAAAATTTAATAAAAATGAATTGATAATTCTGGCGTCTGCTATCAGTTTACTCAAAGGTATTTGAGATTCTATAAAAATAAGGTAGATGGCTCTGTCAAATGATGGAACGATTAAATGTATTAATATCAAAAAGGTAACATATAGGGTCGAAAAATTGTCGCTAAAAATAATGTCGCTGTAGCTTAGTTGGATAAAGCACCTTCCCCGGTTAGGAAAGAGATCCAGGTTCGAATCCCGGTGGCGCAACAACAATATTTTTCGATAAAATTGATTTTATATGTATATCTTTATAATTAATATATTTAATTCATATTTAATTATTTATATTGCTGGATACATATTCCATACACGGAAAAAAATCGATTAATTGATTTTCATTATTAAAGAGAACATATTCTTATTGTGAAGTTGTAATTATTCAGAACAGACGGTCTGTGATATTTTAAATACTATTTAAATGTATTAATTAGAAAGATATACATATAAAATCAATTTTATCGAAAAATATTCTTGCTACCCGGATTCGAACCTGGTTCTCTTCCAATCCGGGGAATGTGCATTATCCGATTATGCTATACCAACAGTGGATTGACGACAAATTTTCGAACCTATATTTTAATATATTTTATGAAATAATCAGTCTGATTATTTAATTATCCCCTTTTACAATTTGTTTTTAATGAAATAAACACTGCACAAATAAAATAAAATATCTGCTAAAATTTTTAAAATATCAACTTTTTCTGGAATTTCTGTATTCGTTGTCAAAAATAGCAAAATAAATTATAAATTCTGCTATATATTTGACTTCTTAGAAATGTCAAATTATTGCGTATTTGTGTACATATTGAGAAATGAAATATCATCAAATCTCAAATTATATAATAAAGGATTCTAACCTATAGGTTCTCTATCTTGGCATACTGCTGTGCAACGTGGACACTTACGAATACCATGATGGCATTGCTCAACATGGCCCAAAGAGCCATGGAGAGATCGATTTTAAGCATTTAGATACGTGAACAAAGCACAAATGAGCACCAAATGACACCGGATGGCAAAACTGAAATGGCTGTGGATATCTGTTAGGACGAGAGCATATTTAGAGTTGAGCAAAAAAATGACTGAGGGGAGACCTTGGATCGTAAGACGAAATGTGCAAGCCAAAGGCCCATTGGATCGATGACGTATGAATAGTGGCAGACAGACGGTAGATATACAATACTAAGAATAGAGCTTGGAGAGATTGGGGGGAGTATTTATTATGTACTGGACGTCAAGATATTGGCTATGATGTTGATGATGGTAATGGCAATATTCGTACCGGTTTACGCGAACCGGTTGTTAAGATTGAAATCTTTTCGCTGAACCATTTGTTGGAATACTATTATAAAATTTATTTATTTTGTTTATGTTCTCAATATACGTACATATTATACATTTTAAACATTCTTATAAATATACAAAAAAGGCGAACAAGCTCCATAATGTAAGAGTTGTTCACTAACTCCTTAACTAGACCGAAGTCTGTACTAAAAGAGACAGGTTCATCTGTTGTCTATCATATAAATATGAAAACCATTATTATTATTAACATATTTTTTTTTATCTAAACCATAAATATTAAAAATGAAGCAAACAGGGTTTTGAAAGAATTCTAATAACATATGTTACATGTTGTTATATATAACATACGGATTCGAAAATTTGTCATGAAAAATACTGGCGCTATAGCACAATTGGTAGTGCACCTTCCCCGGATTGGAAATAGAGATCCAGGTTCAAATCCCGGTAGCGTAAAAACAATATTTTTCGACAAAATTGATTTTATATGTATACATTTATAATTAATACATTAAATTAGTATTTAAAACATCACATACCTATATTCTGAATAATTACAACTTCACAATAAGAATGTGTTCTCCTTAATAATCTAATAGCATAATTAATAAGTAAAATACTCTCGCTATCCCATGATTGTAATTTAATAAACTTGGAGGTATCACTTATCTGTTAATAAAATTATTTTATCAAACCGGTTGATAATGCTTTGGAGGACCTCACTGTGTTGAGTCATTCATACACGAAAAAACAATACTTAATACAAATAAGCGATTGACTCAAAACGTATGAGTCAAATACATACATATATTTTTGTTAATGAAAGGTAAAATGGTGATTTAAACTCATATTATTTATTACGCTGGATATTTTCCGCTCGTGTTCACAATTTGGCGAAGTTTGTTATTTTTAAAACAACTTGATTTTATCACTTTTTCGTTCGCGTTTCAGTTGTGAGTATTGCACAATCAACGCCCCTAAAGACTACCGCTATTTCTTGATAGCAAATTGATGGTTTACATCAGTGATGGGTTCGAACCCATCCGTTCGAACCGGTTGTTAAAATTAGAAAATTCTCGCCGGATGAATATTTTAATACAATCAAGTATGTATTGAGATACCGGATATGTTTCACAACATTGAGAATTGCTATTTTCCTTAGTGCATACTGCATATAGTATTAGTTTTAAAAAAAGCTAACATTTGTTGTTTTGAAATTTGTCTTGAAGGTCCTTAAAATAAAATAAAATGTATACCTAACATGATCGTAAATAATAACTATATAGAAATTAATATAGTATATGCGGGAAAGAGAGTATATAAAAAAAAAATTTGCGAACCGGAAGGCGATTTTTTTTAGGGATATCACTATTTGTACTGCAAGTGAAAAATTTTAAATACTCAAAAGGTTATCCTTTGATAAATTTCATGATGTTTTATGACAGTTTGTTGGTCTCTACAGGTTTTAAAATATATATCTAACAGCTGTCCGTGTCCGGCGTTACGCGGGATTCAGAATAAGTTATAATTTGAGATATGGTGTTTAGTGGTAGGAGTGACCATTGTTTTGCTCATGCTCTAATTACTTATACGCCGGGGGTGGTTCAGATTGAGGATGGGAGGGTGGGGTTGGATGGTATTATATTTCCATCAAGGTCATAAAGAGTAACTTACAAAATTTGGAACTGATGGCATTCAATATAATATATAACAATTGAAATGAGGTGGGGTGGCCAGATGGCGGCGGTATGGTGCCTATGTTTTGGGTAGGATCCTAAAAAGTAACTATGCAAAATTTTATTTAGATCGATCAAAAGGCTTAGGAGTTTATTGTGAATAAATAAACAAACCAATATTGAGTTTTCTACACACCATTGTAAAAATCCGATAATCTTGTAAAATTTAAATTTTTTTTGAAACAATAAAGATTTAACAATTGTACTTGTGTATTAGTGTGGCATCGTAGTATTGGTGCTATATATACGATCATTATTTACCACGTTATACTTTTTGTTTTGTTATCTGTGGCCTTTCTACTCCAAATAAGTGTAAACCAACTTCATGTCGCCATTACACTCGAGTGAGCTTTTTTGGGCTTTACGATACGAGAAATTAATCCCACTGCGGTCACTCTCTCTCTCTCTCTCTCTCTCTCTCTCTCGTCTCGTGTCACGTGACTCGTGTTACACCCCTCTCACTGGAGGCCTGGATCATTGGCACCGTTGCCTTATTACTTTTCACTTGACTTGGTGCCCCGCCAAATTGACGGGCTTAAGAGTAAAAATTTGTTTGAAAAAATTAATACCTTCGAAGATTTTTTTCGGTGGATTTTTATACATTTTTAACTCTTTTTTTATTGAAGCTAAAAGGCTGAAATTCTACAATTTAATGTGATATTTTGTATCAGAAAGGTTAACGTATTTTTAGCCGATTTACTTGTTTTATTAGTGTTTAAAAGCTAAACAATTATAGTGATTCAAAGCAAAAATGAAGTTTTGTGCAATAAAACAGGCGGCAGGTCTGATTATTGCAGGCCCAATATGTTATAATCGAACCAGAGAATGAAAAAGAATAAAGAACCTGGAACCTCGTAAATAGTATACCGCCCCAAATATCTTCAGGAACGGAAAAACATGGCGGCTGCAGTGGGCGGGATATGTAACGATAGCAGATGAGTCCCGTAATACGTATTAAGCCCTCATACAGTATCTAACAGGATCAAGACGATCGATGTCAAGGGATGTATGGTGCTCCGTTGTGACTGCTGTTATGGACTTCCGAAACCCATGATGCAGTAGAAGAAGAATCAAATTATTTTCAGCTACAGTTTTATTTTTAATATTATAGTAATCAAAATAAAAAATAGCAAGGTTCAAATTATATACGCCATCAACAACACCAATCTTAGAAAGTAGAATTAATAATTACTACAACGACATCTCATTCATATTCGATAACCTGGACATATTCTTCAAGATACAGACAAAATCTAAATTATATTGTACATAGTTAATATCCGTTTTTGAATTTAATAGATTCCCCAATGTGTGAGTGTGGTGCCGAGAAGGAAACCCTCGACTATATCTCTCTTGTCTGTCCATTGTGGATCACAGATTATTTTTACAGTAATCTCGTCAATGGTAATTTTCAACTCCCGGTTAACTTGTGTTATTTTCTTTCCCTTAACTCGCCACGTTTAATCTAGATAATAGCAAATTTTTTGAACGACAATGGTATTGACTTGTAATATAATATTTCCTATTCTATAATATTATTGTACTTTTTTCTATAAAATAAAGTTTTAACTTGATTAATGGCACAAATCACTTTTGAAGGGTGGATTGCTTATTACATTTCGAAGAATTTTATGGCAGATTCATTTATGACAGTAAAGAATGATGAAATTAGGAAATAATGTAAAGCTGATCTTAGCATAGTGAATAAGATCAAATAAGGATCGCCTAGGTGGTTTGGTCATATGTAACGGATGAATGAGAAGAGAATAGTAAGAAAGAAATATATTTTTATTTATTATCTTTGTTTTATTAACCACTAAATTGAGTTTAAATACATCTACCGATTTCGAAAAATACCATTTTCTTCTTCAGGATATCATAACTTTCTAAAACATATATTATTGTTTCTTTGCCAGAATCTATTTTTAAAAAATCTATTTAAAAAAAAAAAAAAATTATTTAAAAAAATTAATTTAGTACCTAACTCAAATCATTACTTAGTTAAAATATGAATTTTAACCACAAAGTTAATATTGCTAATTTTAAAAGTAGATAGATATATATAAGATATATATATATATATAAGAAAGTGTTAACACCATAAATAGAAAACGTCCGCGGAAGACTTGGAATGACCAGGTAAACCAGATACTGGAAGATGGTCCTGTTAGAAGCCTCTTTAATTGACGAGCTTGTATGAAAAAATGTATGAATGTGGACAGAACAGTGTGACGCTCTTTTATCTCTGTCTACCCCGAGGAGAAACGGGGTAATGATAAGTTAGTTATGTTTGTTTATAACGTTATAAATTAGGGGTAAATAATATTTTTTTTTTTCGTTGTTGGTGTGATATATGAATTGTAATTGAGCCCAGCTCGTCAAGATGGCCCCTGTCACCTAGCGCCAGTATTCCCAAGTTCCCACAACAGGCGATGGTTACGGACTGTCACTTGAGATCACCCTCCAGCTGACCGACTGACAACAATACTGCCCAGGGCCTATACCCTCTGCTTAACTATATCATTATTGAATATTTATTTATATTTAAGAAAGCTTACAAAATCACACAGATCGATTTTAAAGTAAATATATATATATATTTTAAAAATTATTAAAAAAAACTCCACGTGGTATTTACTAGAAAGTACTAAATACTATAAAACTACAATCCAATAGAATAATGATTATTTTTTATTCCTTTTTTTTCACCTATTTTCTGATCATTTAAGGAACAATGGCTTCAAAAAGTTTTGTTTTATTTTTGGTGAACCCATAAAGTTTATCATTCTCTATTGTTAATAGAGAAGAACCCCTCTTTTACCTAAATTTTGCATTTAAGTGCTGCCGTCATCTGTTTCAGAGAGATCCCCTGGGCAGCTTTCTCGATGGTCGACGGGCACTTTGGTCAGTGATATGTGAACTGAGGATACTTCATTAGTTAATAGAGTGGTAGTAATACGAAATATTACATAATATTTAAATAAAAAAAGGCTGACTCAGACGGTACCGGACATGTAATGCAAAATTAATATTATTAATAAAACTTTGAACATCAAGACCGATAGGAGAAGACCAGAAATACAACAAGCAACACAGATAACTTCAATAAATCGTAATCTCAAAGATTTAAACGTGACCAATGAATGATGCAGCTCAAAAAGTGGAGCAGAATGATTCCAGTTTCGTATTCGTAAAGCACACTTTTGGCGCGCTTTTTAATATAGGCCGCGAATAATATTATTGTCACATATCCGCATTTAAATTCTCATCCTCGGCTCATATTATATTGCTTAGAAGTCTGGCGCTATTGAGCGTCATTGGATCAATTGAATTCATGTCTTGATCTTGACAACGGCGATACCACTTGCGTTTTAGACCAATCATCTCCAGTGTGGTGGAGCATTTTTTTTTTTATACACATTTGTCTGTAAGCTCGACTTTGTGTTTCTTTGGATTGTGAAATACGCCGAGATTCGTAGTAGAAGTGTCATATTCATTGTGCTTTGTGATCATCATCATTATTGTTTATTGTTTGTGTGTACCGTGGGTGAAATCACTGTCTTCATTTGGAAGCGGATATCGTCGACCATCTTCATGCATGCAGTTTGCGGTTTCGGCGGTGACTACAGGGACTTTGGAGGCGTCATACTTGAAGTAAGGCAAACATTCCTTCTAAATCCTGGTTCCCGAGATCGCTGGTCATTCGATAAAATCCTTTTCCCTCTCTAATCTTTTCTTATATCCATCTCCCTATATCCTTTCCTCACCTTGAGGTAATCTCGACTTACAGCCAGAATTATTGTATTCCTCTCACGGGATGTGCAACCCGGAGAACACATTCTTATTGTGAAGTTGTAATTATTCAGAACAGACGGTCTTGATGTTTTAAATACTAATTTAATGTATTAATTATAAATATGTACATATAAAATCAATTTTGTCGATAAATATTGTTTTTGCGCTACCGGGATTCGAACCTGGATTTCTATTTCCAATCTGGAGAAGTACACTACAAAATTTAATAAAAATGAATTGATAATTCTGGCGTCTGCAGTCGATTTACTCAAAGGTATTTGAGATTCCGTAAAAGCAATGTAGATGGCTTTCAAATAATGGAACGACAGATGTATTAATTTGAAAAAAAAAGTCTAACATATAGGTTCGAAAATTTGTCAAGTAGTATATATTTTTATAAGTAGTAATATTTTTCGTCAAAATTGGTTTTATATGTATATATTTATAATTAATACATTAAATTAGTATTTATATATATATACATACTTTTGAAACCGCCGCTAGCCCTGAGTGTGATTTAATGTGACATGTGACATGTCCAAAATATCTCGCAAGACTCATTACACCTTGTGGTTCTCAATAAGTGCCCGCGCCTGGAGGACGGTCAGGGCCCAGAGTCTCGCCCTGTTAACCGAGCGGCGTTATATTTGTTTACTCACAAAAGCCGCAGATATCTATTTCCCGATTCACTCAAGCGAGATGACACTTGACCAAACCGGTGCTGGGAGCGGACCTGATCAAACCAAAATACCTTTCCTCCACATGAACGTATTGTTCCGTTATATTATTACGGGCTCCAGATTAATAAAAAAATCTACAAAATTTCATTCTGCATATACGGAAGTAATGTGTGTTTTATTGGGATAAGTTTCTTAAGGGACTACGAAGAGAGAAATTGATTTATTTTTGTCATTTAAAAACAAGAAAACCGAGCAGACTGCCAAGCGATTTTAATTGAGGTCAACTTAATAAATAATAAATAGGCAGCGCATACAAGCAAAAATGCTGTGCGTTACTAAAAATTATGGGAAACAAATATAAAATAATTGGATTAACACAAAAAGAAAACATTATTTTACAACTAGCGCCATCTCGCCAACTCACTGTACACACCACTGAAAATTTCTTTCAGTTGATCCGTTTTATATAGAGTCGTTACTTATGCTGTTTTTTGACATTTCCTCTTTTAATAATTCGCAAATTTTACTATCTTACTGTTTTTAACTTTCTTTGCGTTCGAGGTGCATTTGGTGCATGAATTTGTTTTTGATTTGGGAAAAACAAAAAGTTAACTTTTAATATAAATAATTATTTGCTTTAGTTATTACGTGAAGGAATTTCAAACAATAAATTAATCATGTTCAGTCATAGAAAGTGTTCTTAAAAACGTCCATACATCTTTTATATGGGTAAGAAGGTAATATTTTACGTTAAAACTTTAATATACACTATTAATAGTACTCTAAATTACAAATAAATACATGGTAGAGTCGTATAAACGACGGACTTGTTTTGTCTAAAGACGTTGGTTAGATGAAAGTACGTATATTATTTATTTACTTATTTATTAGATGACATACATATTTTTGTTCTAACAGAGGTGAATATATTATAACATAAGACATAATTAATACTCATGATATATATAACCTAAATATATACCTACTGCACGCCACTGTAAATAAGGTCAACTTTTCAGAACAGTTTGATCAAAAACGGAACAGAATTATGGGAGTTATCGTTTCCACAAAATCAATTATATTCCATATGTACAAAAATGTATTATATACCCATAAATAGTTACATTCATGGTCACGATCGAAGAAAGTGTACTGAAATTTTCCGAAAGTTGTGTCGTAAAATTTTCTGCAACAGGTAGTGTTTCTATCAATATCTGCCTAAAAATTAAATCAACATAAATAAAATTTGGCACGTAATACGGAGACACGATTTCAAGATACAAATAATCCGTTGATGGTAAAAATATGATAAGTTCCTCGGTTCCAACATTGTGTCAGGCTTAACCCTAACGGATAAAGAAAGCTGCAACTGCAATAAACATCTCAGCGTCTGGAATTTGCCTCCGGAAGACATTGATCTCCGATAGAATGATTTACGAGCCGGAATCTCAGAGCTGATCTGCAGCCAGACGCACCTTCTCAGAAACGACACACGACACGACAAAATAATGAAATAAAATATTGGCAAATGAGCAATCATTGTACAAGTTAATGTTGTTTTATTATTCCACAATCTCCTGAGGTTTTCCCATTATAGGCGAGATGTTCCCGAGGGACGGCTGGACACAATAGTAATAGATTTTCAGTTTGTAAATAACGTCCGATGGTTTGTTGTTGTGAATTATGAGCTTCATATCACATGCGTCTTTTATTTTTGTTTAAAATGTTAACCATTTTGTGAAAATTACATTTATCATTGTCAAGTGAGAATAATATATTAAATTTTAAATATGAATTAAATATATTAATTAGAAAGATATACATATAAAATCAATTTTATCGAAAAATATTGTTGTTGCGCCACCGGGATTTGAACCTGGATCTCGTTCCTAACCGGGGAAGGTGCATTATCCAACTATGCTACAGCGACAATATTTTTAGCGACAATTTTCGAACCTATATGTTACCTTTTTGATATTAATACATTTAATCGTTCCATTATTTGAAAGAACCATCTACCTTACAGAATCTCAAATATGCCAGAATTCATTTTTATTAAATTTTGGACACATTGATACAACTTTATTATAAGGAGAACACATTCTTATTGTGAAGTTGGAATTATTCAGAACATAAAATTGTCATAAAAGTATGATAATTTTCTAATAAATGATTGAACCGTTATAGATCGAGTTAGAGTTTGAACGAAACTCTTAGCAAAAGGGTACGTGTGGTGGCCAAGTCTGTCAAAAGATACAGAGAAAGTCAGTTGTGTTTATATGAGCAGTCATCACTGGTTAAAAGTATGCCAACCAAGTGGCCTGAGAAACGTCGGAACCGGAACAGCCGAGAGAAAGGATCCGGGAGGAGCCGGAACTGCACCTAGGAGCGTAGGACAGCAAGGGAACAGGCAGGGACAACTACAGGGACAGGAGTGCTGATCTTCGACAGGGACAGCGGTCAAGGAGCGCCAGACAGAGGCGCGGCAGAATAGTCGAGGCGGAGAAGCAGTCAGACTCCAGGGTCAGCGGCCGGGAACGTCCAGGCAGAGGCTCAGCGGCAGAGCAGGCAGGACCGAGAGACAACATCGAGAGTCAGCAGCAGGGATCATCGTTTAAGTTAAATGGCGTAATTTGTAGTCGAAATAGTGGGTGCAAGATGTACTGGAGGTAGATTTTTTGTTTTCTTTTTGGGTATTGTTAAACGTGGGTAGAGGTGGACTCTATTAAGTTGGAGCCATTCTGTCATCGATTGGGTTTAACCAATATCTGGTTTTACAAGTACACGATGACAAAAAGCCCTTGTGAACTGAAAAAGATGTAAATTGTTGTGTAAAAAGATACATTTACCCTATTAGTAGACTTAATTGCAACATTGAAAATTAATGATTTAACACATTACCGTATACCACACGTATTTTAGTTAATTTTTTCCATCCTGATGAAGGAAAGGGTGTTTTTCCGAAACCGGTTGAATATAAATAACTCACAGTGGTTTATTAAACAAAGGTAATAAACTATTAGTTATTAAAATGAACCACAATGTGTCTCCGCAAAATCTGAAAACATGTCACCCCAATAAGTTCACTCAATATTAATGTCGATCATAATTTAGAAAGTTCTGATTTCTGATAATAACAGATGATGAGTTATTTTGTTGTCGTTAATTAAATGAGGCGCGCATTGTAATAATTTAATTTTAATATAAAAATATCTTATTTTTATCTATCTAGGTCTTGAGCAGTTAATGTGCAATGAAACTATCATTTTGAATTTTATATTTGTTATTATTGATAAGGCAGAGACATAGAGGACGACCGAGGACAGTGGCAGAGTTATGGGGAGACCTTCATCCTGCACGAATTGACAATGGCTGATGAAAATGATGATGATATTAAATTTAAAACAAAATCGAGCTAAAAATATTTATCACATGTATAAAATAAATGAGTTATAACAAATACAATATTCAAATTTCTAAAATAAATGTAATAAAATTTAATTTCTTCCTTTCTTCCCAGTGAACTGTGTACGTTATACGCACACGACATGTGTAAATGTTTAATTGTAATCACTCTATGTTTTGTATTACATTGTACATCTAAATAACAGGCAAAATAAAATAAAATACATAATTGATTTTTTTGCATATTTTGATTTATTGATAGGTGATGAATTTGCGTCCGTCGTGACAATACAGTAGGCCGAAACCGGTCGAAGGTTATTAAATCAAAGTGGTTTATATACAGTTAGATTAGATGTAAAAAAAAACAAATTATATAATATAGTCACGCTTAGGTTCGAGTCCCGGTGGAAACTGTTTTTTTTTTAAAATTTGTAAATTCACAATAAAAATATGTTTTCATTAAATAATATTATTAGGAGAACACATTCTCATTGTGGAGTTGTAATTATTCTGTAATATTTTAAATACTAATTAAATGTATAAAATAATTTCGCTGTAGCATAGTTGGTAATGCACCTTCCCTGGATTGTAAAAGAGATCCAGGTTCTAATCCCGGTAGCGCAACAACAATATTTTTCGATAAAATTGATTTTGTATGTATATCTTTATAATTAATACATTTAATTAGTATTTAAAATATCACAGATCTATGTTCTGAATAATACAACTTCACAATAAGAATGTGTTTTCTTAATAATAAAGTTGTATCAATGTGTCCAAAATTTAATAAAAATGAATTGTTAATTCTGGCGTTTGCTATCGGTTTACTCAAAGGTATTTGAGATTCCGTAAAAAAAATGTAGATGACTTTCAAATAATGGAACGATAGATGCATTCATTTGAAAAAGTGTATCATATAGGTTCGAAAATTTGTCGTCAAAAATACTGTCGCTGTAGCATAGTTGGTAATGCACATTCCCTGGATTGGAAAAGAGATTTTATATATATATATATATAAATATATATCTTTATAATTATTACATTTAATTAGTATTTAAAATATTATTTTATTTCGTCAATACAAAGGAATTATGATTTTTTTAAATAGCAATGAATCGTTTTCATACGACGTGTTTGTTAAATATTCCACAGTGTGTGCTTGTGACGCCATAGAAGATATTAGAATGGGCAGGTTCAACATAAAGGGTAAGGGATTTGCAGAATTTATGGCCAATAATGTCGCTGAAGGCAGCGGGGCGAAACGTCTGATTCGGTAATCCCTAGCCCTGATGGCAAATGGCGGCCTTTCACTTTGATCTCGCTTATTACTTGCAGTAAAGGCGAGATTATTTTATTCATTTTGAACGAAAAAACTTGAGATTACAATTTATCCAATTGG
Organism: Eubasilissa splendida; assembly: GCA_031772225.1. Taxonomy (NCBI): domain Eukaryota; kingdom Metazoa; phylum Arthropoda; class Insecta; order Trichoptera; family Phryganeidae; genus Eubasilissa; species Eubasilissa splendida. The sequence goes on along the minus strand of CM062857.1, from coordinate 7,826,795 downwards.
ATAATTTTATCCCATTTGCATTTGCGACCTATCATGCTATAATATATATAATTTTACGTCACATCTATTTTTATGCTTTTCTCTGTTAAATTATGTAGGTTTTTTGAAAAAAAAATCTAGGTGATTTTAATTTCTACGCATCTTCTTCTTTAGCCATAATTTTTACGTTTTAAATTTAAAACAATGTTTAGCAAATACGATCAATTTAAAAAATCTTATATATTCGAACCCGTTTGTCGATAATAAATGTAGAAACCAAACACAAATCGTGGTGGGATAAGATCCCGTGGACTGTATTGATTACAATATTTATCAGTTGACACAACCAGAATTGAAAAAAACGGGAAAATAACGGCAAATGGATCTGACCTACCTCGTTCTAAAGTCCTGGATTGGACGTCAACTTTTCATCTCCAGTTGACTAGCACGTATTTTGCGAAGAACCGTGATATCACTGCACTTTCGGCGCTATTTAGAATACTTCCTCTTCGTGCTTTTAGCGTTACGCTCAACGCTGCTTTCGGACGTTAAAGACACAGATCTTGACAGTTCGGCATCGGAAGGCAATCTATCCCCCCGTCGGCGATATCCCTAAGTCATTGGTTAGCCAGAGCGGGACAAGTATACATATTTTAAGGTTTATATTGGAAGGACAAAATGCACATGGAGTAGGTACTCGACTTGCGTCAATAGATCGTATTTGTTCAAAACTCTCTTAAAAATCTAGGATATAACACAATTATTACAAACAAAACAAAGACAATAGTAAATATTCGATTACACCAGTGGCGTGTAGCTACTTCTTGTAAATCAATAAAATTGGCATTATGTTTTTTTTTTTTTTTTGTCTACTGAAAAATGCCTTTTTGAGTTGTCTTAGTTTTGATTCAGGTGTGCGATATGTGATTATTTTTAGGAAATTTTTCAAGGTTTTGGGTAAAGGTTTTCATAATATAAAATAATAACACGTTCAAAATGTATTTGAACGCGTACATTCAAGTCCGCTTAAAATACACATTTGCGCTGTTTTTCAGCACGTGTGTTCAAGCGAAGACGTGTATTCTAAATTCTCACGCTAGATTATTTCAACATGAATTATATGAATTATCTATGAATTATTTGCGCGTGAATCTGTTTAGCAAAAACTATAGTCATGCACAGCTTTTTTGATTATATGGAGTGCACGCCTCTGCGTATTAAACATGTATAAATTATATATAAATTATGTTACGCTGTTGCGTGTCGCGTTCATGAAGTGTATTGAATATTTGGTTAATAAATGGAATTCAAATAGTTCTACTGTTAATCTTTTATAGAATTTGACCTTATTGTTTGTTTTGTTATCAATAACTTTTTAATGTCAACATTAAAATTATTAGTATACAAGTATACACTCTTCACTCCTATCTTTGTTTTTTTTTTGGTGCTATAGCCCCTTGGTGCTAGACCCCTCGGCTCCCATCCTGGGTGCGGCATTGAAGGGGATATAATATTGTTTTTTTGCGCTTTTCTGTTTTTAGTTTTTGTCTACAGATTGGTTAATATTTTTTTAGAAGTGAGGAATCCCAATTTACTGGAAAATGGCGCGTTAAAATATTTATATTGTTTACGTTTCGTAATAACGGAGCCATAGTTAATTTCACGTCATCATTGATGGATTACATCTATAGTATTGTAGTTTTGGTTTAATTAGTCACGTTGGTGATGAGTATGAATTTGCTTTAATTATAGTTTGCTGGCTATAGCCCGTAAATAGCGAATTTGTTAGTAGGTTAGACGTGCTATTTAATTGATTAATGAGCTGTATAAATATATCAGAAGGGTATTCTGTATGGTGAGCGCCTAAGGGCCCCAAACTCCTCAGATCTCACTGCGTGTATTTGATGTCGCAGTCAGACGCGTGGAGTCAGCACATTGAAATAATCTGTCTTTCATTATATATTTTGAGTAATAAAGCAAAAATAAATATTTATTTGAAAGAATGCTAACAATATTCAACCATGGATTAATATGAACCTCATTACTGATAACACCGAGATTCTCTATATAAATATTTATACTCAGCAACTAAACTTCAATAAATATATACAATGTATAAGTTTCTTCACACCTTTATTACTGTTTATAAAACAACTCACAACCCAATGTCAACCCAATTTATTAATCCTTTCCTCAATCAATTAATACTCTCATTAATAAACTATTACCAAAAGTATTTCCACTCTATTACATCTATCTACCTCTCATACTTTTAAGTATATAATATCTATCTTCATTATTAATCTCATATTAAACCATTAATTAATTACACCCAAACTACTCAAACTGCTTCCATCACTCATACCCTCTTTTAACCCCTCTTAACATCTTCTCCCTATTCAATCATAATACAATCCTATATAAATTTTCCAAACAACAAATTCTCCCAAACAAACTACAACACAATTACCCCTATAATCAAATAGCATCCTTATAAATATAAAACTAATGCTTACTTAACCCTTTTCTTCTTCTCCTTTAATTTTTCCCACATAACTTATATTTCCCCCAACCAACCCCATCCCCCAACCCCAATCACTCCAAATATCAACACCACCACCACCACCCACCTACAAACCCCCCCACCCCCCCAACTCCTACAAAACCCCTATACCACTCAAACCCATCCTTAACCCCCATATATAATACTATTTCTTCCACCCCCGCCCCCCCCCCCCCCCCCCCCCCCCCCCCCCCCCCCCCTCCCGCCCCCCCCCCCCCCCCCCCCCCCCCCCCCCCCCCCCCCCCTCCCCCCAAACCCCCCCCCCCCCCCCCCCCTCACCCCCCCGCCACCCCACCAGGCGCGCGCCGACTTTAGAGTTAATAGGGATGGTTTTACAAAAAATTGAAAACATCATCTTCACTTAAAGTAGACTGAATGCAGTGGAAATGAGATCACTGAGACGTATATATGGCAAATCTATTTATGACAGTAAAAAATGAAGAAATGTTAGGCTGACGTTAGTATAATGAGTGCGATTAAGAAAGGATCACTTAGGTGGTTTAATCTTATGGGACGAATGAGTAAAGAGAGAATGGTAAGAAAGATATATAACGCAAGTGTTGATGGTATCAGAAATAGAGAACGTCCGCGGAAGACTTGGCACGACCAAGTAAACCAGATACTGGAGGATGGTTCTGTTAGAATCCTCAACAATCGGCGAGCTTGTATGATAAGATGTATGAATGTGGTTGAGACGAGAATTGTGTGTCAGGATAGAGAAGTGTGGCGCTCTATCCTCTCTGACTACCCCTGCGGTGAAACGGCGTGATGATTAGTTAGTTAGTTAGTTATCTTCATTTAAGTTACTAGGTTGAATAGAAACAATCTTTCTTATGGCGGTAAAAAGTCTAGCGCCGGCGCTACCCGTGTCCGATGTTAAGTATGTATAGCGGGTCCAATAAGCTGTCAATTATTGTTCAAAATAGGTCTGTTCAAGTTGTCGCAATGACGAAGCGGCCCTTCATTTGGGTCACTAATGCGTGATTAGCGGGCGCAGCTGTGTTTTTTCCTACAATAAACTGGGCGGACGGGCAGCGTGGAGTGTGCGTGGGAGTTAATAAGTGTTGACATTAATATATGTGTCAGGGGTAATCCCGATATCTAAATCCCCGTGATCACGGCCAGCTACACAAACAGCAGCCCCAACCCGGCGGGCTGATATCAGCGGCGGGGGCGAGACTACCAGAGCACACTGGCATTAGTATTCAGCACACTGACTGTTCAGACTCCAGTATAGGCCGTACAAAATAGTATACACACGGATTTGAAATCAATTCATAAATTTTTATCAATGGTGAAGATGCTAACGTAACTGACCAATTATACAATAAAGCAATAATAAATTCAGGTGGTTGTTTTAATTTTCGTTAAAACCTAAAAAAATTGTAAATTGTATGATTTTTTTTATTTATTAGATATTTCACATAAATTCTTGTACATCTGAAGTGAACATTCAATAACATAGCGCACTTAATATCAGCAGATATAAAACATTGTCATGGCTACTTTGGTAGACTACCGTCTGTGTTAAAGTAGCCAGTTTATCGAAAAAATATTTGGAATTCGAACCTGGATTTTTTCCTATCCGGATATTATATTACTGATATTAATTAATACACTCACAATACATGTTTCTAGATACCTGTGTGTAAGTTCATAAAGAATATAAATAAAACGTATAAAATAAGAAATGTATATCTCTAATAATATTACCCAATCCCCAGATTGTAATGATATTTAAAAAAAATCTGCGGTAAAATAACCACTTATTATTTCAAATTACTTTAATCTATTTCAAATTAATCAAGTTTATTTTATTAAAATTCACTTTACATCACAATACGAAATTGACAATGTAATTTATATTTCATTCTTGTTTATTATACGAGATTTTGATACTATGAACGTACTGACCCTGAAATGTCAAATTGGAGACATTACTTCTAAAGGAATTCTATTGTAGTAGTTTTTGTACCTAAGTGGGTCATGGCATTTGTATTATAACGAAATAGTAATCGTTCTGGTCTTTGGTTACACACTTTTACTATAAGTCTAATTTGAGTATTATGTTTTTTATAAAAATTACTTACTTCCTATGGTTTAAATATTATTTTATCAATATCATACCGTTACTTGAAGTGGTTATTATTTTATAACAAACCTGAGTGACTTAATAAATATATGGTATTTAAAAAAACATTTATTGGTAGGTAAATATGTATATATTATGTACTCGTATATGTTTTTACTGCTATCATTTGTGTACTTTTTATTTATAATCTACGTAAATACAAAAAGTGTATAGTAAGGTAATATATTTGATCAATTCCAATGACATTAAATTAGATTGATTTGAAAATCATTACTTGTTACTTAAGTGCATAAGTGCATTTTCCTTCATCGGGGCGATAAAAAAACTAACTAATACCATGTCAAATTGTTATTCTTTATTTTTAAATTATTATTTTTTATTTTAGGAAATTAATTATAAAATAAATCTAGTACCTGACTAAAATTGTTACGATGACGAAATATAATTAACTCCCAATAGTTAAAAATAAAGTTAATGAATTATTTATTATCAAAATGAATAACCACAACACGTTTCTTTGCCAGTTTAGGGAATATTTATGTTTTGAACTTCTGGAGATTGACAAAATTGTACTGCGTCTTCTTTATCACAACGTCTTCGTCTTTTTTATCTAGAAAAACCAATATTATGAAGAAAATATAATTTTTATAATTATAAATTGCTTGCACCTACATACTCGCAATCTGCATAACACATGCATTAGTCTTCCACAGGCGCATTAGCTTAGCAAATGCTAACCAGCGGACCCAGTATGATTTGTATGATTATTTCTGTGAGTTTGGGCAATATTTCTATTTTGAAAAGTTCTGGAGATTGACAAAAGTATGTTGTGTCTTACAAGTCGTCTTCATCACATTGTCTTCGTCTTCTTTATATGAAAAATCTGTTTTTATGATAAAACTATTTTGAAAATTTTTCTTCAACTTTTTCATTTTTTTGTTCTTACTCTTCATCGTCTTTTGATGTATTTGCTCCCGTGGTAGAGCAATGGATAGGCTAGTCTAATATTAAAAATAGAACGATATATATTTTTTAATCTCTGTAATAAGAACGGTATTGCTTTTATAATTAAAATTAGTATGAACAGAGTAGAATTAAATTAGTATATATATGCAGTTAACAATTACGTTAAAAAACTCATATATAATATGCAGGGGCGTGCAGTGCATATAAGCAAAAATTCTGTGCATAACTAAAAATTCTGGGAAACAAATACAAATAAAAAATTGGATTAACATTAACGAAAAAATTATTTTGCAATTAGTGCCATCTGTGTACCAGTAGAGACTTTAATTGCTTAGTTCTAAAAACTCACCGCTGTACTTACGGTGCTCTTTTTTTATTCGCCGGATCGTTCTATTTACATTACTCAGTTCTGTCTTTAAGCTAGTAAATTACACAAGTCATATAAATGGCCATTTACTGAATTGAAAATTCCTTTCGGTTGATCCGTTTTCTATGGAGTCGTCACCTATGCTGTTTATTAACAGAATAACATTTGAAAAGGTTACAACTGCGTGCAAATCATTGAAGTGTCTACTTCCTCTTTTACTAATTCGCGAATTTTACTATCTTGCTGTTTTTAACCTGTTGATTTCATGATTGTTCTTTAAATTTGGTGCATGGATTGGTTTTTGATTTGAGAAAAACAAAAAGCAATTGTCATAATTATTTCTCAGGTTAACCTTTAATAAAAATAATTATTTCCTTTAGTTATTATATGATGTATTTTCAAACAATTAATGAATCATGTTCAGTCATAAAAAGTGTTCTTAAAAACACCCATACATTTTTATATGGGTAAGAAAGTATTATATTATGTTAAAACCTAAACATTAAAAACACTATTAACAGTACTCTAAAATTATAAATAAATACAAGATAGGGTCGTATAAACGACGGATTTATTTTGTCCAAAGACGTTGGTTAAACGAAAGTACATATATTGTATTACATATATTATATATGATTGTATAATATTATTGGTAACAGCATAACCTAAATCAATACCTACTGCACGCCACTATAAATGTGTAAGGTAACTTTAATTATTTTCATGAGAAAGAACATCAATCATGTGACTTAAAATAAAATACTCCATAGAGAAAAAAAAATCGAATTTTTTTGGAATATACTTAAAAAAAAATTCATGAATATAATAAGTTGGTATGTCTAATTCATAAGAGTTTTGATTTCTTTACTATTTATATTACATAAATCGTTCACAAAATATATACAAATCTGTTCAATATTTCCACATATATAAATCTAAAAATTGAAGAAACATCTGAGCTTCCAGGACTATCGGGTCTGATAAGAATTAGCCGAACAGAGGTTGTCCGGAAGCAGCCGACTGCGCGTGACAAGTTAATTCCTCTACAAATATCAATCAGCCCGGGGAATATTTATAACACACTCCATATTACACTGAAATGATTGACATTTTATAGCGAGCCCAGGATATTGGGTGGACGCAGATAAAGATTTGCTCAAATATAACTGCTTTATTGAGAACCGAGTTACCTACGTGCAGGGCTGTCCCTAGACATTCGGTCGCCCTTAGACAAGCTATAAAATGCCGCCTTTGTATTTCTGCATTCGAAATAATTGATATGAAATATTTTAAATATATTAATTAGAAAGATATCCATATAAAATCAATTTTATCGAAAAATATTATTGTTGCGCAAAAATAAGGTAGATGGCTCTTTCAAATAATGGAACGATTAAATGTATTAATATCAAAAAGGTAACATATAGGTTCGAAAATTGTCGCTAAAAATATTGTCGCTGTAGCATAGTTGAATAATGCACCTTTCCCGGTTAGGAAAGAGATCCAGGTTCGAATCCCGGTGGCGCAACAACAATATTTTTCGATAAAATTGATTTTATATGTATATCTTTCTAATTAATATATTTAATTCATATTTAAAATATCACAGACCGTCTGTTCTGAATAATTACAACTTCACAATAAGAATGTGTTCTCCTGATATGAAATATTATTATTTTATAAGCTGCACTTCGACGATATGACGGCATAGATTTCGACATTAAACTCATTGATTACTGAATTTCTATTATGGAGAACACATTTTTATTTATTGGTATTATAATACAAATTATATGAATCAACTAAAAAGATATACAAAAAAAAAAAAATTCAATTGCAATAGCGAAAGTGGATAACGCACTTTCCTGTATAGGAAGAGGTCCAAGTTCGAATCTCGGTAGCAACTAAATATTTTTTCGATAAATTGTTTTTTTTCTGTACGTACATCTTTCTAGTTGATTAATTTAATTTGTATCTATGTTTCTAGTTTTAGATATCTTTGAGCATTCGTTATTTTTTGCACTTCATCCACATTATCACTTTAGATTTCTTCATATTCCGAGTTGGGGTGGTATATATAAAATAACGCTAAAGCGCAAAAAATACTGCTTCGGGTTATATATATAAAAAAATCATCTACTTATCCATCCAACACACTATGTAATGAATTAACTGTTTTAGATATAAGATAACTATTTCTCAAGACAACCGTCATTTTTTACATAAAATCTCTACCCCCGCCATTACTCTCAACAACTCATTTCAACATTATACTAGATGTAGATTATTTGACTTGGACAGAATACCCAGAACAATGACTACACATGAACCGAACAACTATGCATACATAGCTTCTAAATTGGTCAATTACCTAATAATAGAACATCCAAAAATAAGACCATATCCATAATCTTCTATAATTAAAGAAACCACTTGGTTAATAATAAAAGGCAGAAAAGAAACTGAAAATTTACTAAACAAATATCAGATATCTCATAGAGACAAAGCTATTTTTTATTACATTGAATGGAAAATGTATGGAAGTATGGGATAATTACAGGGCTTACGACCTGTCTTCGGCTGGCTTAAGTGATCACTTTATATATATCGTGACGTATTAGTCACCCGGTTCGCTCAAGGGAAAGCATGAGATGCGTGGTCCTGATGCACAGAATTCACTACACCGTCTTCCATCCACATCAGTAATCATTCTCAAGGAAAAATAATAGAATAAGTTTGAGATTTACAACATTATAATTAATTAGCTTTTGCATACAAAATTTGAGCACGATAGAATAAGAAATTGTTTAGTCTACAAGGTAATATAGCATAAAAATAATATCATATCAGTGTGATTTTAATATATTTTTTTTAACAAATCGTCTTTTTCTTTGCTCTTTCGGAGCAATTCACAATTTGAATTCAGTTTATGATATTCCGAGACACTCTGTAGTATACTTAGTATCTTCTCGCACCGCCAACGTCATAAAGGCTGGGTCACCTACTTCCTGGTGTGGTTCCTGAAGTAGCGTAGAAACTTTTGCGTCCTCACGTTGTAAAATAGATTGAGCAGATGGAACCCAATCGTGTTCCTATCATGCTTAGCTCGTGAGTAAACCTTTATGAAAAAATTAGTATTGTCATCCAATTATGCCACACGGACGTCGTGACAGGAAGGAATTTTTTATTACATCCTGCAAATACACAAAACACAAAAACAAAAACTTTTGATCAGCATGGTACAACGTAACACAGATGCCTAATATTTTATATTATTCTCACCCTTCCTTTTCTAAACACGAAATCACATATTTTTATATTAATTTCACGAGCAGCTTATTGCACATGATCTCGATCCGTCAACGGAAAGTGCCATAGATAAATTCCTTCCCGCGGTGTAGTGTTGCCATTTGTGAAATATCTCGTGACTGGTAGGTACTATAACATAACGTTTTAATATATATTATCATTCTACAATTTTCATTCTCATTCACCAATCTCCCCCTCAATCTCCACATTTATCAAATATTTGAAAGTTGTGTATATATATGTATATATATACTTCCATATATTTTCCATTAAATATAATAAAAAATAGCGTTGTATCTATAAGATATCTAATATTTGTTTAATAACAGTGCCTTTGTAGGTAAAACTCTAGTAATTGTGTGCTCTTGGACATATTTAAATATTGCTAATATAATATACTGGTCAAAATAAAAAAACATAAAAAATTTAAAAATATTGATTTTTCAGGCGTATTCTAGTATAATATGTCAAAAAACATTTTACAGATAAAGAATATTACTTTAAAATAATATCAAAAAAGTCAGATTCTTATAGTGATGACACATATGCTGTTTAAAAAATAGAAAAATGAATTATAAAAATTTGATCCATAGATGGCGATGGTGTAGTGGTACTCGAAGCGAGTTCACATACAAAATGTTGATAAACGTAGATATTGAGGGGTGAAAATTGGTGAACGTTTTATATATATATATATAAAGTGATCACTTAAGCCAGCCGAAGACAGGTCGTAAGCCATGTAATTACGCCATATATTTTCCATTAGAAATAATAAAAAATAGCTTTGTCTCTATGAGATATCTGATATTTGTTTATTTTAAGTCTGCCGAGAATGCTGCAGAACCTTCATATTTTAAATCCTATAAAATTCAGATCTTTTCAATAAATACAATTTTTAATTGTACCGAACTAAGCTCCCGACATTGGATCAAATATTTAGTAAACTTAAAGCTACGTACGAACTTTTCAAATTAATTAAATAATTGTTTCATCGTCCGTGTAAACTTCGGAGGTAGAACATGTAACACATTATTATTCAACCCCCGAATAATGTCAACCCACGCTTAAATAATGAAATATTGAAGCAGAGACTTGGTTTCTTTTCTTTTTTCTCTACTGGTCTTGACATTTCAATTCTTCCTATCATAAAAACGTCATTAATTTTATTATTTTTTACATAAAAAATTGATTGTCGTCTGTCAAACCACATATTGTCTCTTACAAGCCACGCTTTATCTCCCTCGCGCTGCCGGGATCTCCTATACCTACCCATTGAAGAATGTTTGTCTACGCTGTAACACGATGCTTCTTTATACGATTTCAAGCGACGCCTTCGTAATACGTGTCATATTATTTCATATGGAAAATATCAGTATTCGAAATGGTGCGTTTTAATTTCTAATATTAATTGATTTTATAGTAGACATAATAATGAGTAGGTTAGTTTTATGTATTGACAGAGGAAATAACTTGCGTTGCCGCTATCTCAAGTAATTATTGGGAATGTAAAGACCAATATAACAATTAAAAACAATTTATTTACAATAAAAAGTTTATGGGATCTTCTGTGCACTTATTCTTCATATCGTTTCAATTGTTAAATTATTATAACATCATATAATTAACAGAATACTTTTTGCAATTATCTTATACATTACAGTCCCAAGCACGATGGTCCATATAATCTGTCGTCGCCACATGAGCATGAAAAGTGAACCGCATTTTCTAATTTAAAAACTAACAGAGATGTGTACATGGAATACGTGTCAAATCAATATTCTCACTAATGATTCTAACTAAGCTAATCGCTTGTGCTATGAAAATAGGACTAACTTGATGGCCTCTTGGAACAAGGCTCGAAACCCCGACCACTAACTAAATCACTAGGCGAGTATCGATACCACTAGACCATAAGCACGTCATTACTACAGTAATGGTATATTACGTATTCAAATAATTTTTTAAATATGCCTGAAAGGGTTTTTTTCGTTTTGTTAATTGGTTACCACAGGTCGTACTGTGATATATCTAGTTTTGATAATAAATTAGGTTTTCGACATTGGAAAATAAGTTTAACGGAAATACTGCCCGCAGCATCCACCGTTGGCCGCTGCGCGGTAACAGCATCGCCAATTGCTTTCTCATAGTTGTTATTACTTATCCATTGTCATTCATTGTCGAAAATCCAGTTGTGATTTTTTTCTCTCGGTTAAGTCCTCAAGCGGTATTTCTCTCCCCGAGAGGCCGGCGTGCGCGCGCCGCTAGGTGCCGACAGATTGTGGTCTCGGTTATAAATGAAGTTATTATTTTCCGAGAACGATGTCGCCTTCCGATTACAGCCATTAGCATTAAGTGGGTGATACGTCCAAACACGTCTCTGCTCTGTTCTTCCATTCATCAGCTCTCCCGCACCAACTCCCGGCACCCGGCACCCGGCACCCGGCACCCTCCACCCCCGTCCAGCCCGGTAGCCCATGTCTTCCCGTGATGCTATTCTCCTAAAATGAGATATAATTTTCGTGGTATGTTTGAAAAGTAGACGCTGAGATTGGCTACAAATTGTCATAAATGTATTAAAGATTTCATCCAAGGTATGGAATATTTACATAACATATGATTATTATTGATATTAAGTTCTATGGATTTATGTTATATGATTTTTTATGAATAAAGACAGTACTTAAGGGACGCTGGAGGGTCTAAATTTTAAATCTTAATTGCTAATAACCACATTGAATTTCTTCGCCTTTTTCGTTTTGTTAATATTTAAAGGCGCGACCAATGAGTGTAGAAATGAACAAAACACATATGATTTACAAAATTCAGACTACTCGTAGGTAGGTACGCAGTAATGTGGTGGCACCACAGCGGACCAGGGCGCCATCCAGCCATCTTTTTTTGACACGAAACTTAGTTTTCATGTAAATTTAATCAAATATTGTGCAGCGGACGGATATTACGAGTATGGCAAAATTATTATAATATTAAAAGTGGAGTAAGTAATTACGAGGAAATTTACAGGGTTATTTTTTTAAGAATTTGATCATCTAGGCGCTCAGTGGTTTCCAATTCTTTCAACCATTGACCGCATGCACTTGGAGACAGATGAAATATGCGAACTCAACTTAAATAAACTGTCATCCGGAAATTTACATGTTACAACTCGATAGTTTTTTTGAAATCGTTTCTTTTTAACCTCAAACATATTAAATTTCAAATTTCCTCGGGAATACATGGAATAAAAAAAAAGGGACGGACGTTTAAAATCAAATACCCCCCTGGTGCTTTTTTATTTAGCACTACACCACTGTAAGATTCCCGTCTTATTTTCTATGTATGTATAACCCACCGTCTTTTATTTCGTTTTATTTAATTAAAATTAACTTAATGATCATGTACTTTGTCTTGTTCGCATTTAGTTGAAAAGTAGTCAGCTAGAATCACAGTATCGTCTGCCTAACGAAGGTCATTTAGTTTTTTCCCTTTTGTCACGAAACCTTCTCCTGTTTCGTAGTGAATTAAAAAAAAATGTGAGCTAAATTACCGACTTCCGACCCCATGTCGCACTAGCAATAATTATTCCTAATAATAAATAATTCATTAATTTTATTTTTAACCACTCGGTTAATTAGATTCACCAACCGGTTTCAGAAAATACATTTTCTTCGCCATAATGGTTTTTAAAAATTTTCGAATCATAGAAGTAAGTAAAATGTGTAAAATTAATCATAATATTATAAATAATCAATTAATTTTAACCACAGATCCTATCCAAAAAAAAATACTTTACAAAAAATTTGGATGATTAAGTCAATTTTCACATCTTGCATCGTCATAACAATTTTTGTCAAGTACTAGATTTATAAAAAAAGATATTTGAATTAATTATCTAATATTTAAAAATAATAATTTAAGAATATAAGAGCAATTTGACATGTATGTAGTTTTAATTAGTTTTTTTTATCAGCCTGGCTGCCTGTTGGTGAATATTTTATAATAAATTCAGTGGTTAAAAACAAAGTTAATGAATTATTTATTATTAAAAATGAATAACCACGCTGATGATGCAGTACTAATGGCGAATAATGAACAAGAACTACAGAATCTGGTGAGTAGAATGTACGATGTATGCAAGGAAAGCGACCTCATGATGAATGTTAACAAGTCGAAAGTGATGGTATTCGAGAAGGAGGAAAGCAAGACATCGTGCTAAATACTTGTAGGTAATGAATGTTTGGAACAAGTAGATGAGTTTGTATATTTGGGAAGTATATTTGATAGAAATGGAAAGGCTGAGAATGATATCGAAAGGAGGGTGACTGCAGGAAATAAAGTGAACGGCGCTTTGAATGGAATTATATCTAACGGGAATTTGTCAACCGAGGCAAGACTAGCGGTGCACCGCTACCTTGTGCCTGGTATAGCTTGCAAAGCTGGCAAAAAAGGAACGAAAGTAGACTAAATGCATTGGAAATGAGATGACTTAGGCGTATTTGTGACAAATCTATTTACGGCAGAGTAAAGAATGAAGAAATAAGGAAAGAATGTAAAGCTGATGTTAATATAGTGAGTAAGATTAAGAAAGGATCACTTAGGTGGTTTGGTCATATGAAACGGATGAACGAGGAGAGAATGGTAAGAAAGATATATGACGCAAGTGTTGATGGCACCAAAAATATAGGACGTCCGCGGAAGACTTAGCACGACCAGGTAAACCAGATAATGGAGGATGGTTATGTTAGAAGCTTCAATGCGAGCTTATATGAGAAGATGTAGGAATGTGATGAGGCGAGAATTGTGTGTCAGGACAGAAGAGTGTGGCACTCTATCCTCTCTGCTTACCCTCGCGGTGAAACGGCGTGATGGTAAGTAAGTAAGTACTAACCACGTGATTGTGTTAAATATTAAAAATATTTATTCATGACGTCATTACAACGTGTACGAAGTGCGCCGCGAAGTATTCACGTCGTTTTTTACGTATTTGTAAAACATTTTAAAGCTTGTAACAAAAATGAAACATTAATATCAGCAATGATTTGAATGTCGCAACTAATTGACATCACATGCCAAATGGATAAATAAATATCTATATTATTAATAGAATGGAAACAAACACGTAGGTCCAAGTACTAAATCTGACAATTTCCACAGCGTACCAGTTCACTATCAAGATCGAGATAGCGGTTTAATGACGTCACTAGTCTATACGCACTCTTATCAATCATCTAGACTAGATCCCAATTTAATAAAAAATATATGGTGCTATCTTTGAACAAATACTATTTAAGTTTATCAAGATAATGTAGTACTAACGATTCACTAATTTTTTCAAACTTTATTCAGTTCATAAATGAGTCATCTATGTATACTTATATATACGAGGGCTGTCTGTAAAGTAACAAAGTTACAAAGAAACAAAACATTTTTTATTCAAATTTATTTTTTTACATAGTCTCTTTGTAAGCCCGTCGATGCTCCCATCCTTTTAACCCGTCCAAATAGTACTTTGTCTTTCTCTGCAAAATAGTTATTTACGAAGGTAAATGACCTCTGAAATCTCTGTTCTTCGAGAGCAACTTTTAGCTTAGGGAACAAAAAAAGTCGCTTGGGGCTAGATCTGGTGAGTAAGGAGGATCGTCAAGCAGTTCAAATCGTAATTCATAGATTTTCGCCTGGGCAACCACCGCTGAGGTGTGAGACGGCGCAATGTCTTGGTGAAACGATTTTTTTTCTGCAAATGTGGCCATTTTTCCGTAATTTCTGCCTTCAGCCTGTCAAGTTATGATGCGTAGTATGCTTCTGTAATGGTTTTTCCTAGTTTTTAGCCCTCCCGAGCGTTCATAGTCACCCAAACTGGTACGGCCACGTTCAAATTCAGCTGCCCAAACACATCGACTCACTCAAACGATTGTCAAACAACTGAGCGTCCAAAGTGCCTAAAATTTTGGTGAGTACTTATCAAAGCGTGTACAAATATGTTTTTCAACTTTTGTTGACAACTGCTGCCATCTTCATGTTGACGTCGGAAATTTTTCAGACAGCCCTCGTATATGTAATTATATGTTGGTCTGTTTGTTTGTGTAATTCTACACCTTTAGGTCGAACTAAACAATTTTTTGCACAATTACTCTTTAGGATCAGTCCACCCCACCTCCTCTGACTTTAGTCACCCCACTCTACCACCTCCGGATATTCCATCCTTCTCCTGCTTAACCAAATTTTGCATCTTAGTAAAAATGTTTTTTTTCCCTTCTTCCCTCAATATAAATTTGTATTATATTGAAAGCCATCATAAATGTGAATCTCGGGCAACACTGAGCATGGATCTACTACTATCATCTCTCACTATTAGGGTTATAACAATTAAAATCGATATTACTCTAGCTATCATCTAAATCTATTTCTGTAACTGTTATGTTTAGCGATAGGAAACGCGACGAAGTGGTCGGGGCGTTTAATTCTTCTCCACCAAGTTAGCCCTATTTTTTTATTGCACAAGAGCTAATACTGATGTGACATAACGAAAAATGCTGACATATTCATCCCAACTAGTTTCTGATCATGACTGCGTTATCCTCCACTTCGTTTCTCCTACCGCAGTTGCGAACGTTGTTTAAGTATAGTAAGTATGAGACGTGAGCGCATAATTACATCGCTAACTGCAGCTCTAGATATTAATATAATTAAAGTGATGAAAAATGTCGATTACCTAAAACGATTACGATTAAATACATTAACTATCGATTTATATCGATAATTTTCGTCCACGTCCATTTTTTTTCAAAATTTATTGTATTTAAGTAGATCTAATATTATGCATTAATTTTATGATAAATCAATGCAAATCTATAGAGTGAAAATAATGATATTGCGATGGTTAGGGTAATGTAATAGATGTAATGATGTAATAGAATCATTTGACGACAAGTCCCCGATTAAGTTTAATGCATATTTCATAATAAACATATTTATACCTCAATAATGTGATTCATTATATGTCACATAGTGCTCGACACGTTTGAAATTGAATACATTTTATCCTTATCTGCATTAATACATACAGGTCACAACATATGTACATTGCTTCTTTTACTGTTTTATTAATTCCAAAGACGCTAGTCAATCTTTTTTAAAATTAGTTATTAATATGAATAAAACAATATTGAATTTCTACTATAAGTATTTATTATTATATTAATTCTCCGCTGGTTTTGATTTGGGTTTTTATTATTTCTTGTCCCAGGTAACTTTATCAATGAACAGTCCAGCCTTCAAAATATTATTAGCTGTCTAATGACGGACCTGTCACTTCACAAAAGGAAGCCCTGGGATGCGATACAAGGACTAACTCCAAAACTGCCACTCGCTACCAATACGCAGGCAAGAGGTAAAACATTAAAACCTGCCTCACATTAATTGAGTGATGGTGAGCGTAACGGATTGGTTCTTTCGACTGAATGGTCATATGAGACATTGGCATCGTGCCTTACAAAGGTAGAGACCTACGTCAAAATATAGGTACCTATCTCCTCACCAAGTCAAGGTGGACATGACATCTCGAGACGATCGTGTGACCATGACAACGGCATAAACTTTTTAGAGACATTCACAGGAGTATAATATTTTTCCAAAGAGTACTTCAAATATTTTTTAATAAGTAGGTATATAAACAAAACAAGTATTTGATTAGTGACTTCTCAATATGGCCTTATTTGACTAGTGACTTCTCAATATGGCCTTATTTGACTAGTGACTTCTCAACATGGACTTATTTGACGAGTAACTTCTCAATATGGCCCGGCCTTATTTGACGAGTGACTTCTCAATATGGCCTTATTTGACGAGTGACTTCTCAATATGGCCTTATTTGACGAATGACTTCTCAATATGGCCTTATTTAAAAAATATATTTTATTTTTAAATTTAAATGTATAATAAATCTATCATGTCTCTTCTCAAACACCGTCAACCGTCAAAGTATTTGCTATTATTAAATGAACGTTTTATTATTTGGGACGTCTTCAGATGTAATAATGTTGGAATTAATCTTGCCATAATGAAGGATTTATTGATACTTAATACTATTTGCTTCGAAATATTCAAATAGAATCAGTGTTCATTTGTTACTGAAGAGTGGAAAAAATTTAAAATAGGTATTTGGCGTCGATATAAAGTGGAAGAGTTCCCTGTGTACTTACTATGTATATATGTGCCCATTATTACAAAAGTGGTCTAAGTCAAAAAGTTGAAAGAAAAGAGTTTATCTATTATTTCGCGTCACATTGTTTTAAATAAATATAATAAATAATTTATTTTTTTGATTCATAGTACAGCGTTGTATTGTTATAATCGGATAATATAGCAGCAAAGTAAAACACATATTTCGGTACCCTGCCTGCTACACTAGTATTTTACTGTATTATAGCAGACAGTACTTTTTCGGTATAGTAGTAATATTCAAATCAATGTAAATAAAATAAATATATATATATATATATATACAACGTAAAACTTAAGTAAATGCAATGTTCAATGTATCAATAATAAAAAAGAGTGAGTAAAGTAAGAGTACTTAATATATAAATATGAAGTAAGAGTGTGTAAAATAAATAACTAACATACATATATGAAGTATGAATATGAAGTGAATATGAATAATAATAAATAAATAATATTTCCATGTGATTTTGTAATACTTGTGGTTGATTTTTAAACATATCAAATATTAAAAATTATTAATATTAGCACTGGAAAAAGTTTTTCTTATTAACCCGTGGCTGATCAAATTTTTGTAATTAACTATACTACCACTATATTAACTATACCTCTGTCAATGCCAAAATGTCTTTATTATCGTAATATATATCTTAATTGTCAAAATCTTTTAATCACTCGACTACATAGGCCGTGTTGTTATTTATTTTGAATTTATATTTATAACTTTTAATGTAGTTAGTTAAATTTTCTGTTGGAGACAGTCTACATACTAATATTTATTCTACATAATATGTAATAGTTTTCTTTTATCCATCTGTATATGTCGCATAGCAACATACAGCAAACATATGTTTATTGATGGCTGTTCGTTGTATAGTTACATCAAACAAACAAGATATGCTGTCAATTCTACCATCAATGCAGTTATCGACTCAAAAAGAGAAAATCATTTTGATTTTGAATTGAAGATTTATTTTATTTAATAGAAATAACCATAAAAAAATACGCCTCTAAGAGTATTGCGTTAAACTTAAGATACTGATAAAAAGTGAAGATGATTTATTTTAAATAATAAATAATGTTTATTTGATTATGATATATGAAATGAAAATTGTTTTGCATTTTGTATATTATTTGTATAAAATATAGTATTAAATTTTAATTAATTTTTTATAATCTGCATGTGTAGCCTGGTCACTGACGTAAATATTGGCTCATTATTTTTCACTAAAAAGAATACTAAAGCTTTGGATGATACGGAAAGTGACACCTACACCATGTCCTGGAGAAACCTGACTCGTATCTCTTCAGATTCTTTCAAGTGTGAGGAGGTCAACAAGGAAGTAGGACCCTAATGCTATGGAAACAACAGACTATATTAGCTTGATCTTTATTCAATATTTTAATTTGTTTATTGCCCAATCTATCACTGACGTTTTGATACGAAAAATGACATCTGGAGGGATGATTTTTGTAATGCCAAAGGATAAAATGCTTTTAAATGTGAATGAGGTATTATATTAAATAGTGCTATATTTTTTACCGTGACGTTTTTTCTTTGCAACGCTGTAAAAGTAATTTCACCCCCGAAGTAAAATTTTACATGTAGGTATGTGTCATATCTCCTTCTAGATGTATATATATTACATAAACCTTATTATCAACCCTACCCTCATATCTGCAACAAAAAAATTGTTATGTTCTCAAAGGCAGTGGTGTCGTCCAGCCGGTTCGCACTGGTTCGCGCGAACTGGTTGGAATCTACCGACTTAAGAAATCTATCAAATAAAACTATTATTTGTTTTCCCAAGAATTCGTAACTAAAATTAAAACCACATATTGTAGATCGATTTATCTTGTACTCAGTTATTAGTCATACTTTGTAAGAGAAGAATGATGAGCTTAGAAATCAATTTCAGACTTAATGTCTGACATAATAGAATGTGGAATATTCTTCAGTTTCAATTTGTTTGCTTCATCTGAAAGAATTTGGGTTTTCTTTCATCTAGTACTATATTTTTTTAAGCTTGTTCGAAAATATTATCCATTATTAATTTTGAATCCAATTGCTCAGAACGCTGATAAGTAACTAAAATATTGGTCGCCAATGCAAAAAGGAAGAACCCCCTCTATTACTACTGCACGAGGCTTTATCCATTACATAGTAAGAATATAATTTGTATTTTGTCTCCTATAATCAAAAAAAAAAAAAACAAAGGTGTTTTTTTGGCATTTACGTGCTAGCACTCAGTACTGAAAAAATCCTTACTTTGCTTTGCGACGATAGTCTAGTCATCCTGTTCTCACTATTTAAATGTGTTTAATATACGTGGGAAACGTTTTTTTAAATTGTATAATTCAATTTCTCTCTGTGGTGCACTTTAAAAATTATTATTCCAAATTAGCACTTTTAATATAATCGATGCCAAATGTATTGTAAGGCGACCTTTTGGGCCCCTATCTAACGAAGGCCCCAATGCGCCACATTGGTTGTAATATCGTAGTTACACCACTGGCTCAGATGATATTTGAAAATAAAGAAAGTAGTGAACCGGTCGATATATTTTTTTATAATAAACGATCACTGCAAGGCCATTGAGTTTTTGTAAAAGAGTACATTACTTAAGAGCACATAATGAACCCCTATGGATGTCACCGCACTCTGACTGAACTTCAGACGTACGTTGTGGTCAGCCAATTCTGTGGTGGGTGTCTGTCACACTCTTAAATCAATATCCTGTGTCTTATAATTTGTTGCATAATACCCATTTGACAGGTTGATATTCTTTCAAATAAATTGTAGTTTCAATTGTTATATTGGATACATTAGTAATCACAGAGAGACAGTATAAAAAAATGCTGATGTCAATTCTATCACGTAAAAGTTTCCGATTATCGCGTCAAACAAAGTAAATTATTTTATTATCGTATTTTCTTCGATATTTTAAGTAAATAAGATACAATTATATCAATAGGAATGAATTAAAAAGAATACTAATTTATTATTAATTCTAATGTATTGTATATTACATATTACTGACCAATACAAGTTATTATATACCCACACATGTACGTACACAGAATAACGCAGGATCAGGGTATCAGGAGAACGAGGAGGTGTACTCTAGTGACAGTGTGATGTTATAGGAATTGACAGGTACAAGGGGCGAGCGTCTGCCAGCTATCTTCTGCATTCCTCTGCCCTCCTGGGACCAGACCTGACAATACCTCGGGTTGGTCCGGGACCTTCTCGGCATGGGAACATTTTTTGGCTCCAGTCAAGTTAGATAAGGACGTACAATTTTACCATAAAAAATATATAATATTATTTAAAGTTTCTTTAATTTATTTTGAATATTTCTAATGTGAATAAATCATCATATACGTATTTAAAGCAGTGTTTGGACCCTAAATAATAAATATTGTATTAAATTATTTTTAAAATATTAAATTCAAGAAGTTTAATTATTTGTTTGATATCAAGATATTTTTTATTTAGATTTCTTTTATCTTATCTGCATCTCTCACTAATATTTTCTGCGTATTGACAAATATATGTATATATTTCGTCAGTTTAAAAGGGTAAGCGGAGAGGTTTCTGTTTAATAAACAGAGATCTCTCGTTTCTTATGCAAACTTTGATCTATTTTAACGTTTCACGCGGTCGCCCCCTATTTCTTCTACTGTCCACAATTTTCTTTATTAGCATGATTTATCATATACAGATACAAGTAAATATTTTACACTATTCTATATTGTATATTAAGTTAAAATATAATTAGACACTTAAATTATTTTATTTAAAGATTTATATTTTATGTTTCGGCGGTAATAAATAATATTGGCCTTTCCGTTCAACCTAAGATATGTTATTTCAAATTCAAAAATATAATATATGCACAACTTTCTAAATAAGCATAGTAAAGTCTTTGTTATGCCTACTTGCAAGAGTAATGATTATGTGAATTAATTGTATCGCTTCGGATGCCAACCATTTCCACGTGTGTAATGTTTACTATACTATTATGTTAATGTTGTCCATGTTCATTAATCATATATTTTTTTCTTTGTTAAATATGTACGTAATATTAGCTGATAATTGTATACACCTATTTGTTTCATTGTATTATCATATTATTTGTATTTGTTACGTTCACAATATGCTAATAAAAAAAATGTATTCATTGCACGAAAAGATTACAATATAAATGTATTTTTTTTTTTTTAGGAGAACACATTCTTATTGTGAAGTTGTAATTATTCAGAACATAGTTCTGTGATATTTTAAATATAAATATTTAAATGTGAATCAGATTCACTCAAAGGTATTTGAGATTCTGTAAAAATAAGGTAGATGGCTCTGTTAAATGATGGAAAGATTAAATGTATTGATATCAAAAAGGTAACATATAAGGCCGAAAAATTGTCGATAAAAATAGTGCCGCTGTAGCTTAGTTGGATAAAGCACCTCCCCCGGTTAGGGAAGAGATCCAGGTTCGAATCCCGGTAGCGCAACAACAATGTTTTTATTTTTCGATGAAATTGATTTTATATGTATATCTTTATAATTAATATATTTAATTCATATTTATAAATGTATTTATTGCACGAAAAGATTACAATATAAATGTATTTATTGCACGAAAGATTACAATATAAATGTATTTATTGCACGAAAAGATTACAATATAAATGTATTTATTGCACGAAAAGATTACAATATAAATGTAATTGAATCAAACCTACCCGACAGATGAGCTATAAAATATTTTAAATACACATTGTGTATATGTTAATGTATCGAATTAAGAACACGACTTTTTTTCAATACGATATACTTATACTTTCGTTCTTAAGGCATGTGACATGTTATTAAAACATGTTTTTATAAAAAAAAAATTAAGATACACGGAATACATTTTCAAACAAATTGAAGCGCTTATACTGGGGAAATAGGACTTACCTGGTAGTCTTCAGGGATGAGCCACGGACCTCGGACCATATAATCACTAGGCGAATGTTGTCCCACTAAAATAAACAAACATATCAAGTTGAAGACTAAGATTAAGATAAACAAAACAAAACATAACATAAAGGAGAAACAAGACAAAGATTTATATTATATTAAAATGTACCTTATTTTTGATGAAAACAACTATTAAAGGTCAAATCTTTATTGTCTGTACATATTTGTACAACCTCCACGGCTTTGTACATAATGCACGCAGATCGTAAGTAGGTATGTCATACATCCATTGATGAATCCTGACTGCTCACTTCCGTGTAATCCAACAATGAGACATCACCCAACAAATGTGACACCAGGTACAATACACCCCAGGTACACCCATCACCGGCACAATACATCTCTGACAGTTCCTTTCTAGCTCCATCTACTGGCTTGCCACTCGGAGGAGAGCCGTCATTACTCCCACAGATCACTCGGCCTCTATCGGAGTCGAATCTCAGCCGCTGGTCGCGAAGCCACCCATGATTGGAGACACGACTACCGAGCCACGGATGTCGGGTGAGTATTATTATACGCTGGACCGGCTCGAGGAGTTTTGGGGGAAATATTTGGCGCTCACATTCTAAATGATACCTACATTTCAGTTGGCAACATGAGAATTATTATTTTGCACTAAAGATAAACTAGCTATTCTTAATGATAAATGTTAATACATTAAAAAATTATCCGATCAAAGGTATTTACTATTAACACATACTCAAAACGTACTGTATTTGATCACGTAGGTGTTAAATTTATTTATTTGAGCAAAAAAGGTATGGTGAGATCGCCGCTAATTCTTAAACTCATAGATTTTTATACTTTTAAAATCAGCAATGTTATCTTTGTGGTTAAGATTCATATTTTTATTTATTATCTTTGTTTTATTAACCACTAAAATGAGTTTAAATCTTTTGCTTTATTAGCCGTACTCGCCATAATTATACTTTTAAAATCAGCAATGTTATCTTAAGATTCATATTTTTATTTATTATCTTTGTTTTATTAACCACTAAAATGAGTTTAAATCTTTTGCTTTATTAGCCGTACTCGCCATAATTATACTTTTAAAATACGGCTAATAAAGCAAAAGATTTAAACTCATTTTAGTGGTTAATAAAACAAAGATAATAAATAAAAATATCATAGATTTTTAATAATAATCAGCTAAAAATATGCTTATAATGACATCTCGGCTAAAGAGGTCGAAGATGCTGCAGTATAGCCCAAAAATTTCAACATGGAAGATAAAAATATTTTTTTTGTAATAATCAAACAATATCTTTATAGCGACGCCAGTATATTTATTATCGTTGCACTCATTGATTTTTGTACTATAAGCTTTTAATTTCAATTCTTTACTTCTTGCCTTGACTTTTTCTTCATGTACCTATATACTAAAGGTGGGCCAACTTGCTGACTGTTTTTAAAAAATTATAACTTTGATAGGGTTTATTTTTAATTATATATTTTTTTGCAGATAATAAAGAATTTATGAAAGTTTATAATGGCTACATACCTAGTGCAAGAGCGCGTTAAAATTATTGAATTTTATTTTCGGTGACCGGCTAATTTAAAAAAATATCAGAGTTTGCTTGGCCTCCCCGTTCCCCAGATTTGACGGCGCCTGATTTATTTTTGTGAGGCTACTTAAAAGGCCAAGTTTACATGAACAAACCAGCAACAATTCAGGAGCTTTAATAAAATATACGTGCAGAAATAACAAATTTGGAGACAGGAACATAATGCAAAATACTTTAGAAAGAGCAATTATTTGTCAACAAGAAAATGGAGATCATTTAAATTGTGTTATTTTCCACACATGCATTAAAAAAAAGTTAACAAACACTTAATAAAAAGTCTTGTAATAATATTTTTTTTAAATAAATATTAAAATTCCAAAAGTTATATGCATTTTACATCAGTCAGTCCAAATTGTCCCACTCTGTATTTTACTATGTTTTATTTATACGAAAATATTTTAATTTTCTCTCTAATTTAAATAGTCTATTATACTCTTAATTTATATATAATTATCTAAACTGTATTCTTATCTGAAATTATGTTTATATTAGTAGCATGTCACATAAAACAGATCTATTAAACTACTTATTTACGCAGATGTCATGCTGTATAAAAATAATGGTTAAATATCTGTTACAGCAATTATTCAGTAGGTACCTGGTTTTGGACGGTCATTCCCTAGCCGTTTGGCCCAAGTCTTCATCCAGCACTGATTATTTATTATACACAGCGGAGTGTCAAAAGAGGGACTGATTCAAAATAATATAATTGTATTAATTAAACAGCTTCAATCCATTGGAGACACTGTCTGCGGAGACGCACGGCAGATTAATTATTCACACTCCTCTGTCAGGGAGTGGGGCATCAATATCAATTATAGCACCGAATGAGCGACCAATTATTATTGCTTGTGGTGAATTTGCATATCATAACTTTGTTAACATTTAACAATTAAGGCTTCCGTGGTCTTCCGTGGTCGGCAGGTGATCGTTGTTTATCCTATTTAACGAAGCGAGCTACATTTTTTCTAGATTTTTTATTATAGAAATCGGTGAAATCGGTTAACATGATTTGGAGTACAAACCAGAATAGTTCGTGCGCTGCAAAGTAATTCAAAATCACATTGATGTGACAAGCATTCATTATTATTTAAAATATGTATATAAATATATATATACTGTTGATACAGATGCAGTATAATAAAATTATACATATGTACGAGTCTATAATTAAACGAAACAACGTTTATTTTTTAATGTTGCTATTACTCAAACGAGAGTTTATTGATATTTAAAACAAATGTCTTCGCCGGTTGTTTTTGCTAGGCAGTATAGTTGACCTGTCCACAACGCAGCAACAATTATACCGAAAAACTTTTTTTTCTTTATAAAATATAATTATTAACATAGTAGGAAGTAGTCTACCACACTATACTCTAACATACAATCAGATTCTTATTTACGTAACCTAATATTCCCGCGATACGGCAGTTTATAGGTAATTCTGGATCTCGCCGCCCTAGCGGCGATAATAACTATCATAAGACTTCGATAAATATTGCTAGATTAGATATGTCACTTGGAAAGAATAGTTGCACAAGGTTGAACATTTTATTGAGCTAGAAACAATTTTTATTTATAAGGCTGGCAAAGATCGTGACCGAGTGGAAACAGATTAAGGACTGTTTGGAAGAAAACTGGAGAAGAAGATCCAATAATATTAGTCGTAAAGGAGACTCACTCTGGAAGATGAAGAAGAATCAGTTTTTATACACAGCTGGATCACTTTCGACTCAGAAATAAGGCAGATATTATTGTGGACCGAGCTTGTCACATCCAGCGTGTATAGGGATTTAAAACAATTTTTGTTTGTTGTCGATGGTTAGTTAAGTCCCGCCAATCTGCGGCCACCGGGAGTGCGCCCCGCCGCGCTGCGCCAGACGCCTTTGTTGGCCAATCAAGTAAATCCTTTCTGTGTTGGGCTCCAAAGTCAATCTCTGACGGGAAACGGTACATTGTTCCTCGCTCTCCTCTCTTTGCTCGGACGTCACTGTGAGCTGCGATTTGGAGCTATCTTCGCGCACATCGAAGACCAAACTGGTCGCGCGGGATCGTAAACATTATGAATAGCGTATTAGCTTCGTATTGAGCCACGTGTCAGATTTGTCACTCACGCATTATTAACAAGACGATTAACCCGTGCCATGCACATTTTACATTCATTTCACAGTAAAAATTGCATTAAATACAACATCAACTGATAGCGGAATATTAAAATGTGGAAATAATCTCATAGCGCACACGAAAAAATACAGCGCCTACACAATTTTTAATAAGACTTATTTTTCATGTGCCGCCTTCTATCGAAAATTGGCGACCATGTTAATTTATCCTGTACAAGATGTATATTTGGGTCATTAAGCCACTTTCTACGTCTCTGTTGCCTTCTATCTTCCCCTGTGAGTTGTAAAGATCATATTTTTCATTGTGGAGAATGTGACCCGAGAATGCAGCTTTCCATAATAGTTGTTATTAGTTCTCTTAACTAATTTATGCATTAAATACATATTCATTAGTAATACAAATACTATAGTACAATAATAACATTGGTCCATAAATTGCACAAAATATATTTTACGCGCACATTGTGAACAAAAGTTAAAGAGACTATTATTTATTCAACACTGCATCGTGATGTATGTAATTCCAAATAAATAATTTTAGAATTACATTATTATAAAGCGCGCCTCACTTTATTTACAGAAAAAAAAAACGCAACATCTAAATTATTGATTGATAAATACAACTCTATGCTTATATGCGCTTACCGCAATATAAGTAAATGGCACATTATATAACACTTCATGTATTAGATTACGCTCATAGATGCAAAAGTAGCGCCTAATTCCAAAACGTCTAAAACTGATTTAGGATAATTAGAGTTAAATATGCAGTATTGTAGATTTTTTTGTCAGCCACATGCAGAACATATTTTTATTCGCAAAAACCATTTAAATCCATTGATATTGCATGTTCTAAATCAGGTTTTGTTCCAAAATACTCCAAAGCAGAAAGAGTATAAGTTAAATATGAATTAAATATATTAATTAGAAAGATATACGTATAAAATCAATTGGATCTGGATCTCTTTTCTAACCGGGGAAGGTGCATAAGGTAGATGGCTCTTTCAAATAATGGAACGATTAAATGTATTAATATCAAAAAGGTAACGTATAGAGGTACGAAGATTTGTCGCTAAAAATATTGTCGGTGTTGCGTAGTTGGATAATGCACCTTCCCCGGAAAGAGATCCAGGTTCTAACCTCGGTGGTGCAACAACAATATTTTTCCATAAAATTGATTTTATATGTATATCTTTCAAATTAATATATTTAATTCATATTTACAATATCACAGACCTACGTTCTGAATAATTACAACTTCACAATAAGAATGTGTTCTCCTAAGAGTATAAGTTGCAAATCGACCTAAAATGAAATCAGCCAATCACAACGCTTGTTGATGATCACGTGATCTATCCAGATCTACTCGCGGCTGCCAGAACGATATATACATAAAAAAAAGTACATCACAGAAATGTCTCTTAAAAAAATGCTGATGTAAAACTAAACATTTTGTACATTTGTTTTCAAAATATACGTTTTCGTCCATGACTCAAAAATACGTAAAGTCGGTTTAGGGGGTTTTGGAATTAGGCGCTACATATCGCCACAACATGTAGTGTTAATTATTACATAACATATCAAAGAAATTGTAATAAATTGAATGAAAAAAATCAGCGCCTGTTTATACGTAGGCAAGTACATGGCTACCGAGTTAATACAAACTCGTTTGACACGCTGCTCGTTTGGTAGCCAACCTGCCACCGCATATCCCTGCGGAGATATGATTGATTGTTTACTGCGTCACTTATCGGCTCGTGTATTGACTGAGGTAGACTGGACCGGGAACATCGCGATACGACCTGCTTGATGCGCTGTATGCAGGTACATCGGCCGTATCCTTAGTCGCTCAATCAGGAGCAAAGATAAAACATTGCTAATTAACGATGTCGTATTAAAACGTGGCTAGAAGAGGTTATATTTAAGACTCGATCCAATTAATTTAGTCAACAGTTGTTAAAAGTATTACGAATAAGTTGGAGGTAGTGCGATACGCCGTTAGGTGTTATGTTTTACATAAAAAATTAATTAAAAACGTATTTGTTGTGAAGTTGCAATTTCAGAACATACATCTATATAATAAAGTGATATTTTGAATACAAATTAAATTGATCAACTAGAAATATATACAGAAAAAATTTATTTATGGAAAATATATTTGGTGCTACCGGGATTAGAAACTAGATCTTTTCCTATCAGAGAAAGCGCGTTAACCAATTAATAATATATTAATCAATTATTAAATAAACTACAGAATATAAGTAAAAAATGTGTCAAAAATGTAATTGCTTGATATAGAAAAATTGGTCCGCTAGCAACTAATTAAATGCTTTAATACATATTAAAAATTAATTTTACCAGAAAATTCTAAGTCGCATCCAACTAGCTAAAATTCCTACGAACCAACTTACGAGAATATGGAAAGACATAGACAACAAACAAGTAACCAAAATAGATCGTCCATTCTTCAAAAATGCCTTAATATCTCGTTTTTTGTTCAAATTGAGTTACGACTTGGGGTTATATTGCCCAAACGCATGCCCATAATCCATTCAAACAGGCATATCTGAATTTTATTCCAATGAAGTAATATTACATAAAAAATTTTGAAGTAATCATACTTATTTCAATGTCTTCATTCTTACTAATAAGAGTAACATGGAATAAATACACCTCACATTGTCTTTAAATCTGAAAATATCCGTATAAATTGATAAGATTATTTTTATTATTATTAAGGAGAACACATTCTTATTGTGAAATTGTAATTATTCAAAACATAGGTCTGTGATATATTAAATACTAATTAAATGTATTAATTAAAAAGATGTACGTATAAAATCAATTTTATCGAAAAATGCATTATGAATTCTGGCGTCTCCTATCGGATTACTCAATTCCGTAAAAATAAAGAAAATTGCTTTCAAATAATGAAACGATAGATATATCAATTTGAAAAGTGTGACATATAGGTTCGAAAATTTGTCGTCAATCGCTATCCAACATTCTAACATAATCATTATACAGTGCCTACACTAATAATTCACTAGTTCTACAACACTCCCACTACACTTTTTTTCTCTATTTTTATTTTTATTCCTGTCGAAAAAAACTGGCTACTTTAACATAGACTTTAGTCCAGCAAAGTAGCCAGGACAATGCTGTATATATCAGAGGTGGAGTCCTACTCCATCCCACACAATAAAGTACGTGTATTTAATTGCAATATAATTGTATCTTATTTTTATCTTATTATATTATAGTATATTCATCTTTGTTACAACAAAAACATGTACGTCAATAAAGTCTAATAAAGTCTAAAGACTAAATGTACTGTGTGCTGTAGCATAATCGGTTAATGCACGATCCCCGGATTGGAAGACATCCAGGTTTGAATCTTGGTAACGACAACAATATATTTCTTAAAAATTGATTTTATATGTATATCTTTCTAATTAATACATTTAATTTGAATTTAAGATTTTTTTTTAAATTAATTTTTAGCACTCAAAGATTCCACACAATTTGTGTAAGATTAACATATTCGAGATACGCCTCTCTGATAGATGTACCGTATCTACTACGAATTATATTGGTTCGCATTCCTTTCTTTCCCATATTTATGTTTGCAACTGAGACTCGGGTCAGCGACAAGAGTAAAACTATTGCCTTCGAAATGTTCTACTGGAAAATGATGTTACGTATCTCGTGGACGGGATGTTGCGTGTCTCAAATCTGCAACAAATCGAACCACGCCAATCTCTATATACGGTAGTAAACAAAATATTCTTCCAATCATTCACTACGATAGCCTAGATAATTAAATTATTCTGGGCACAGTTTTAGGATGAAGAAAACCTGGAAGAGTGTCATGACTGTTGATGGATGTATCGGTTGGCTTGAAAGACCCTGGAGTTATCGAAATTTGTAAAGCTGCATTACGAGCCGTATCTCATCTGATCTGAGCTATATGTCAATACTGACATGAACCAAGACATAACTAAATATTTTAGTATGTTTTCAAACCGCGAATTTTTACATACATTTCTATCAATCTATTCAAATTAAACGTTCGCGAAGGTTGTATACGTAACACAGCAATAGATAGCACGCTCAAACTGCTCACATTAGTCCAATCTCTATTTCTGGTCATGATTAATTAGACGTATCCTACGAGAAGTCGATGGGATTTTAGACTTCCACAAACAAATCTGGCAAAAACACTAAATAGTTTATAGGTACTATAAAGTTTTCAAATTACTTAATGAACTGATGAAGAAAATATGAATGAATAAATATTATGTTTAGAATATGTAGAATCAATGTTTAATAACTGATCATTTTTTATGTGTTTATTTTCGTTTTATACAAATATTTATAATCTCTTTACCTAATGCTAATTGAATATATTTTTTATATCAGTGTTGTATACTAGATGTAAGAATATTATAATTTTTACAACTGAATAAAAAATATACATATATATAAAAAAAACATGGATTTTTTCCGAAAAAAAATATTATCACCAGATATCAATTCTAATCAATGTAAATAAATCATTGATAATAAAACATTTATTTTATTTTCGTTTAATATGTCATTTCATTATTACTTACTTACAATCACGCCGTTTCCACGCTGGGGTAGGCAGAGAGAATAGAGCATCACACTCCTCTCTGTCCTGACACACAATTCAGCTTCATTCATACATCTTCTCTTACAAACTCGCCGATTGTTGAGGCTTTTAACAGAACTGTCCTCCATTGTCTGGTTTATCTGGTCGTACCAAGTCTTCTGTGGACGTCTTCTATTTCTGGTGCTATCAACACTTGCGTCATATATCTTTCTTAATCTTAATCAGCTTTACATTTTTTTCTTATTTCTTCATTTCTTACTCTGTCATAAATGGATTTGCCACATATACGCCTAAGTGATCTCATTACCACTGGATTCAGTCTACTTTCATTCCTCTTCATTATTCCATTTTCCATTTAATTATTATCAGTATTTTTCTATCCAATGTTGGATGAAGGCTTCCCCGTGGGTATCCCACTTTTCTCTGTTTACTGTCACTGTCGCTGTCACGTGTTTCCACAGAGTTAAATGATTTCGTCACTCCGGCGGGCTTTAGGGCGGCCTGTCGGCTTTTCAGTTCCCCTCGAGTTCCACTGGATAACTGCGTTCATCCAACGGTTATTTGTTTTCTAAGTGATGTGGCCTACCTACTACCATTTCATTTTCTTGTTGTATTTAAATATATTATATATTAATTAGAAAGATATACATATAAAATCAGTTTTATCAAAAAATATTGTTGCGCCATCGGGATTCCGATTCCATTATCCAACTATGCAACAGTGACAATATTTTTAACGACAAATTGATTTTATATGTATATATTTCTAATTATTATATTTAAAATATCACAGACCGTCTGTTCTGAATAATTACAACTTTACAATAAGAATGTGTTCTTCTAATATTATATAGTTTTTGATGTAATTGTTAAATAGTATGATATATAAACAATAAAAAGTCCATAGCCTTGATAACAAAAATGCGTTTTAGTTAAGCCTCTAGTTTTTAGTTTTCTGTTTGTCTCTATGGGTAGAACATGCACTCGCAAGTGAGAGAAATATATATAACGTCTTTGATATGTGAAATGCTTAGAATATGTGGCACAACAATGCGTAATATTTCCTTTTTTTTTGAACAATTAAACGATTTAGGATAGATTATTCGCGACCTTTTTGAGAAACATTCTGCAATTTCAGCGAGGATGATAATCTAAAATATCTGATGGTGACGGAAAACAAGGAAGACTGAGACAACTGGCCATCCGAACTGTGGGATGCAGAGAAAGGTGGAGGAGAATCGTTAAAGACATGAATATGTCACAAGTCAACGATTCTCAGTAATGAGGGAGCCAACTGAAGAAGACTGATTTATGGAAGTATGGCCTGGAGCTAGCACAAGAGGAATGAAAGTAGACTGAATGCAGTGGAAATGAGATTTTTTAGGCATATATGTGGCAAATCCATTTATTTATTTATTTAATTCTTAATATAGCGCATACATAAGCACTCTATACATGCATATATATGCTCTAATGTAAACAATATTAAAGTATTTTCTTTTAATAAAACTTATCTTTTATATATTTGGTAAGTTTAATTTTAAATCTATTCAATTTCTACTCCTTTTTTATGTTTTCTGGCATTTCATTAAAAAATTTCATCGCACTATACATCATCGATTTCAGAGATTTGGCCTTCTTCCTGAATGCTAGACTCAGTCTATCCCCTCCTCTTGTACGATGCTCGTGCTCATGTTGATTTGCATAAATTTTTCGTGTATATTCTGCTGATATTTTCTTATTGAGGATTTTGTAAATAAATACCATTATATTAAAATATGAAAAAATCTCTTAGGTGGTTTGGTCATATGGAACGAATTAATGAGGAGAGAATAGTGTGAAAAATATATGACGCAAGTGTTGACGGCACCAGAAATAAAGGACGTCCGCGAAAGACTCGGCACGACCAGGTAAACCATATACTGGAATAATTGGCGAGCTTGTATGAGAAAATGTGTGAATGTGGATGGAGCGAGAATTGTGTCAGGACATAAGTGTGTGGCGCTCAATCCTCTCTGCCTACCCCCACGGAGAAATGGCGTGATCGTAAGTAAGTAAGTAAGTAGTATGTATGTAATATATATATATATTAATTTCACTAGGAAGACCCGCGATTTTATGTGAGAGCCAAATAATAAATTGGAGTGGAATTCATTAATTTCACAAAATTATGTATTCATTGGTTACTCGTGTATCTATTTATAAATGAGATGGCTTCTCATTAAATTAAAAACAGTAAAAACATTGACAGATTTAATAATAATGTGAAATAAGTATCACAAGAATAACATTGAATTTCTACTTATTTCGTAAAAATTCTAGTCAAGAACGGTTAATTGAAATGTACATACAGAAATCCGCTGTATTTAGACGCCAGGAATTAAAAAATTGTGAGGAAGCTGAAGGACTTGGGTCAGGAGGAAGAGGAACAGAAAGAAACGGTCGACTCACCTTGCTTGAAATCCACTCCAACTAGGTCCTTTTGAACTCGCAACAACGCTTAAAACAATAAAACTGTTTATCACTCAAATAGATTTTTAACGAATCAATTGACATGTGATATGTGTCATTGAACTGTTTAAACTAGACTGTCAGGTAGCCAATCAAACGCGAGGTAGTCAACTGGGAACAATAATCGACAAGTGAAAAAATACAAGTGCGTATGTTTATTTAACAATTTTCAAAGTAAACTCTTACGCGTACGACTAATTTGTTAGTATTCAGGAACGAGGATCGAATTGTTGGTCTAACTTTTGTGTATAAAAATCGGAATCAAAAGGTGCGGTTACTAACTAAATATTGTAAATCAAAGTATTAATAAATTATTTTATGATGTGCGGTAGCTTAGTGTGCATTACGATTATGTTGTTTTTTGATTGATCACGTGCGACATCTGGCGGGCAATTCATTATTAATGAAATGAACTTAAAATAGTTTTGCTCCATGAAAGATTACCATATCACCGAGGTTTTAATTAGATATGCCATCACAGTCACAGTACTAGTGCGATGGGCACAGTCCAAACTGATTTGTACACAGCATTATATAGTTACTAATAATAAATAATAAATAAAATTTTAAAAATAGAATTATTATTATTGTATTTTTATTTATTATCTTTGTTTTATTACCCACTAAAATGAGTTTAAATACATCTACCGGTTTAGTTAGTTATGACATCCTGAAGAAGAAAATGGTATTTTTCGAAACCGGTAGATGTATTTAAACTCATTTTAGTGGTTAATAAAACAAAGATAATAAATAAAAATAGGAATCTTAACCACAGAGATAATATTGCTGATTTTAAAAGTATATTATTATTGTCTTTATTTTTGTGGTTTTTGTTGAGATTTTCCCACGATTAAAATACAAATTCGTGAAGATTAATTTAATTAATTTTTCCATTTATTTCGTAAATTTATTTATTTTTATTTTATTGTTTAATCGCCGACAACACATTTTTTATGATATGCGTTATTTTTTTTAAAGAGTCGTGTAAGTAGGTACCTGATGTAGAATTATTTCATCTATGTACCAATGTGTTGAAAGCCTTTAGCGCAGATACAACTATCTATATGCATACCCGTATAGTAGTAACAGAATATTATCATGTTACATTTAAGTTAAATGTTTTCTAGTACTATAAAAATAATGACTGATGTATTGGTCTTCCAAGACGATGATTGGTTCCTCCATCGCTTCATCACTAAGCGAGTGTTTTACCGTTAGACGAAACAAGCTTGTCAAAATATAACACGAAACTCAAAACATGGCCATTCAAGACCACGCCCTTGTTGCAATATCCAACATTAAAAAAAAAATGGTACGTCTACATATTTTTCAGAATATAAAATACTACCCACAATGTAATAAAATCATTTCAATAATATTTATTTGAACTGAAAACAATTTTTAAACGTGGATTAATTGAATAAAAAAATAATTTATTAAATAAAATAACAATAACATTTTATGAAATCACTAAATTTATGAAACGTCAACTGGTTTCGTTTATCTCAAGCTTCATCAAGACATATTCAAAACTGATCATAAATACAAAAAGAGTGCACTTATATATACGTATTAGGGAGATAGAATATAAAATTACATGTGGAAGAGAGAGACAATACATATATAGTTAAATAGAACATAATATAGACAGAATACATATACAGATAGACGGAACATTAAGGGATGTGAAAATACTTTTGTATGATCAGTTTTAAAAACGTCCTGATGAAGCTTGAGATAATCGAAACCGGTTGACGTATAATAAATTTCGCAGTTTCATACAAAGTGATTGTTATTTTATTTAATATAATATCTCAAACTACAAAGTGATTGCTTTCTACGAAAAAAATTTTTTTTTGTTCAAATGCACGTAAAAAAAGGTTATGGTTAGGTGATCTAATCTGGACCAGTTTACAGTATTTATATTCCCCGGCACTAGTAGTACATATTATCTCGATATTAAATTCATTTTTGTTATCAAAATTAGATCAAGACTAAATAGATGATGAAATACTCAATGCTTTGCAATTACTTTAAAACATATATATTTTTCAATCTTGCGTTATTATCTATCAATATCTTACATACGTCGTATTTATTATTTATGATTTTTTTTATAAATGTTACATTAATGATCACACGAGAATTTTCTAATCGTGGGACAGATCGCAGAATCATCAAAACCCTCGCATGCACCTAACACTGAAAACTTGAAATCTTCAGATTGCAATTTTGTCTCGGAATTTTACAGTTTGCATAAATAAACCTATTATATAAAGTAAAATATAATTTTGTACCAACGCTACATAAATATTCGGTCTACGTGACTTTTGAAATCTTTGTGAAATCTCGTAATTTTTAATTTTTGAGGTTATCAAGGGACATGAGATATGATATCATTAATAAACATGCCAAATCATTTCTGATTATTTATTTGACGGTGTTTGTGAGATTTGGGTTTGTCCGGCAATCTGATATAAATAATATTCTATCAGAGATTTGACAGCGGATTGGGTTCTATGATTTGGCCACTCTCAAGATTATATATTAGACAAGACAAGATGACATCAGTTTAATTTTGCTATTTTTAGTGATGATATGATAAACAGGCTATATGTAGAGGAACATATCCCTTTTTACAGATACTCCAAATAGTCAACAATCATGACAATGTCTAAATTTACAAATATAAAGGGTTTTTTAAAAATAACGATTTGGTTTTAAAATGAAATAAAACAAAAACAGTTAAAGATACAACAATTTTTTTAATTAATTTTGAATTATAAACAATTATATTGTTTTAAGTAAAGCATCGTTTAAATGGCCTCCTCGGCTTCGTTTGTGTTCAATTTATTAGTAACTGATTATTTGTAATTCTTCGAGTAATGACTGGCACACTAAAAAAAAATTAAAGTTTAATTACCAATCATCGTCACAATTACAGTCACATGACGGTTTTCCATCACTAATTAAAAATCTCTATCTCTCAGTAGCCCATTGCTTATTGCTGGGAGAAGTGATCTCCCGATTGGGTCATGATTTGACTTGACGATTCTTCTTTATTTTCTGCGAGCAGCAAAATATCGAGAAGGATGGTTATGGGAGCCACGAAAAAAAGATAACATTCAAGACCACTGAGCTCAGAAAAGGGTAACGGATCGCAGAGATTCCCATAGATGTACTTACCGGATTATTGCTCTTATTTACCTAGCAGATTACGGATATATTTATTTAATGTCAAAAGTTACGTCGTTATATCGTCAAGAGATTTTTAATCTAATGTTCAAAAATTCAATATTTTTCTCCCAATTGGGATTGTGATTATAAAAATATAAGGGCGAGACATTTCCTAACATACCTAAGGGTGGCACAATATCTAGGTTTTGTGAAAACGTAAAATAGACATAAAAGACACAGATAGTGAGGTACGTTTTCTATATAATTCGCTGCTCTCTGATTAACAATTCATGTAATCAATCAATTTTCGGTACCTATGTAACAATTAAATACTTTTGAATTACATCGATTTCTAAAAAATTGTACAGATTATAAAAGGATATATGACATTTCGCTACTAGACAGTTTACATTATTTACTGTGATTGATTTTAGTACGTATGTATATAATATCAAGATCTTGTTTTTATATTCAAGTATTATATAATATATATAAAGCAAGTCGTTTTTATTGTTTATTCGTTCTGTTAAATATTTCTCCGGGTGTTTGGGTCAGGTTAGCATCTATGTGTATATTTATTAGTATTAATCCTGTCATTCAAACAGCTTAAATCTGACGTTCATCCCGTACAAAAGGACCCTTCCCGGGATTACAACTATACAAAGGAGCGGGAATATGTAGCGCGGAAGCTCTCTGCGCGCCCAATACAAGATGGGTTCTCGAACCTATTTTGAATAACGCTCCCCCATTGGCCGGAACTTGCCCCCGCGTGTCACAACGCCCCGCCCCCTTCGGAAGCCGCGCCCGCAACATTCGGTAGCCGCATTTTCCTCCGTCCTTTTTCATCGCGCGCTTTCCCGCCCGTGCCGCCGAGACGGCAGACAAAAAATTAACACATTCAGCGTATCTTTGTACGTCTCTTTCATTTTCGACCGCTGTTTCTCGTACGTCCGAGGGCGACAGAAACAGCGAGAGGTCGCGAGCCGGTGTCGGTGGTGAGAAGTTGTTAGGAAATTTTGTGATTTAGTATTCTCTGTGACGCGACAGAGTGCGCAGGGGTCCGCGCGCGCCGCTGTCAGGATCGTTGTTTACGTCTGGACTTTGTCTCTTATCGCCAGCTGTCACTCGGGCCCGACGTCTTTATAGTCTGAATGCGTGTCTGTCAGCTGCAGTCGGACTGTCTCCCGCGCGTGAGTGCAACTCCGGAGAGGAATCGTCTCGGTTTTCGCGCCTTCACGCCGTATCAAGTTATACCCAGTGAGCGCGTGAATATAGCGTTGATCTCTTCCAATCTGACCCAATTGTTCGAATAATTTTTAAAAATTCAACAGCGAAACACGAATCACATGTTCATGTCAACACTTTGTCTCAAAAATATTACCGATACTTAATGAACTTTAGATTTTACATTAAAAGAAGAGAAACTTAATAAAAATTTAACAAACATTGAGAATTTTTCGATTTAGGGTGTGAGCAACACAGCCAGAGAGTTTCTTCGGAGTAATCTTGATATAATGTTAGTGAGTTGACACGCGCCGCAGACAAGTAGGTAACCCGGTAGCGGCCATGATGACCATGGATGTCGGCATGTACGGCAACCAGCAGCATCCCTCGTACCCGGAGGGCTACTGCCAGCCGGGGGAGTACCCGGAGCACTACTACCCCGAGGGCCCCGATCTGCACTACTACCAGGACGCGCACCCCGGCAGCCTGGAGCAGCAGCCGGACCCCATCATCAGCGCGGACAACGGGCTGAGCTACACCAACCTGGACTACGGCTACCAGCAACCGTACCCCGGGCCCTACCAGCCCGAGGGGCACTATCAGCCCTACAAGCCCGAGCTGCCCTACCTGCAGTACGGGGAGGACGCGGGGTGGGGCGCGCCGGGGCCCTGTCTAGAGTACCCGGGCTATAAGGGAGAGGCCCCCGGCCAGCCGGAGGAGTGCTACCGCCCGCAGGAGCCCCGGGGAGCGGGTCAGCAGGGACCTTCCCACCACCACGGAGTACCTACCTATAAGTGGATGCAGGTCAAGAGAAATGTCCCCAAGCCGGCTGGTGAGTATTTATATTAATCCAGATTTTTATTTAAAATTATTGTAGCATTTATCCATTAAGATTATTTAATACGTTGGTATGTAGCTAGGTACAAGAAATTGCTAAATTATTATCGTTATGTAATACAGGTACATACGTAGATAAATAATACAAAGATTTTAAAACGGGGTATGTATTTGTGGATGTATGTAGGTACATGTATGTAAGTGCGTGTTGTGGGTGGAACACATTAATGTAAATATAAAATAATTATTAAGGAGAATACATTCTAATTGTGAAGTTGCAATAATTCAGAACATAGATCTGTAATATTTTAAATACTAATTAAATGTGTTAACTAGAAAGATATACATATAAGATCCATTTTATAGAAAAATATATTGTTGTTGCTACCGGGATTCCAACCTGAATCCCTTTTCGATCAATTGTCGACAAATTTTCAAACCCACATGTTACATTATTCAAATTAATACATCTGCCGTTCCATTATTTGAAAGCCATCTACCTTGTTTTTACGGAATCTGAAATACCTTTAAGTAAACCGATAGCAAACGAAGAAATTTGTCGACAAAGGTACTGTCTGCTGTAGCATAGTTGGATAATGCACCTTCCCCGGATTGGAAAGAGATCCAGGTTCGAATCCCGGTAGTAACAACAATATATTTCTCGATAAAATTTATTACATATGTATATCTTTCTAATTAAATCATTTAATTAGTATATAAAATAATAATATAAATACATTGTCTTTTTTAAATAGCGTATTGGTGATGCGAGTCTTTTGCTTTTTATCATGAGCAGTGGTGCACCTTTGCATTAGGCTCCTTGAATAGATTCTTTCAATTTCGCGCTTATCGTTGTTTATGCTAATTTTACAAGAATATTTCTTGACAACCTTGTAGCTACCTACGGTACTAGACAGAGTAGGTAATAAAAATACACGTCGGAGATTCAGCTTCTAAATTTTACAGGTTACGACAGAGGTTTCATGTCCGAAAAACTGACATTAATTGTTTAAGTCACTAACCGATTAAATTTGCAATAAAAATAAATATGTCATTTGATGTACTCACGACTGAGCATTGTGGTCCTTTAGTCTGCTTCTGTAGCGCGAACTGCTTTCCTCCACTTTTCGTTATCCTGGATCTTGTTTAGTGTGACGTATAGGAAGGCTTGGACTTGATATATACATTTTGTTGGAAATCAATCTCTTACCCTTCGTTCTTATACGTTTCCAGTTATCTCAAATTTCTACAGGGTGTCTTCTTCTCGTACAAAATAATTATTTTCCTGCACATATTTCCTGCTGAAAATATATTTTAATATGATGGTATTTATTTATAAAATCCTCAATGAGAAAATATCGACGGATTTTATACGAAAAATTGATGCAAATCAACATGAGCACGAGCATAGTACAAGAGAAACGGATGGACTGAAACTGTCAATTAGGAAGAAGGCTAAATCTCAGAAATCGATGATATTTAGTGCGATGAAGATTTTTAATGAAATGCCAGAAAACATAAGAAAGGTGGAGAAATTGAATAGATTTAATATGAAACTGACCAGATATGTAAAATATAAGTTTTAGTAAAAGAAAAGACTTTAATCTTGTTTATAGTGGAGCATATATTGGAGTACTTATGTATGCATTATGATAAGAATTGAATAAATAAATAGTAGATAATCTTTCTTTACAGAATTCTTGAAGAAAAGAGATATTCGATCGTTATATGTAACATGAATAAATATCACTTTTTATTTTTAATTTGTAGAAAGTTACGCCACTGGCATTAACAGTAATTTTTCATTACACGTCAATATCACGTTTAATATCATACACTTAATTATTGCGCATGTTGTTGTCAACTAATATTTGATATATGATCCTGTTTTTATTGTACCCTGGCAAATTACATTTCAATAAATCAGAATTGTACTATAGTTGTAAGAAATAATATTTATCGTTCAGTTGAGAGAAAGTGATGTGACGAATATTTATAATAAATGATTAATGTATTCTGCTATGACGCAGTATGACAACACCGATAATAATGCACTTGGAATATGTCTGACGTTAGAAACGAATTAAAATCCGGTTTTAATTTTATGCTGCATAGTAAATATCCCCAACAAAATTATTAACCTATCCGCTAAAATCATTTTGTATTATTTTTACTTTTACACTAATACACCAAATGCAATGCAATTTTGAAATGATTTTTTGTTTATTATATTATATAGTATACCTACTCATGATATACCTAATAATATATTTTTATAATAAAATAAATCTAATTATTGAATCATATTGTTTGATAAACACTTGCAAAATGGTATTTATCGTCGTAATAATACTGCGTACTTACATATTTTTTACTAAATTAAAAATGTTTTTTTTAGTTCCCGAGCATGTTAAGTATGTTTCAATTTAGAGGATTTCAAATCGATAGATGTATTGCAACGTTTTATAGAAATAACGCATACGATTTATATATTTTTAAAATAGTGTAACGTATAACACCGTTGCGTAGTTTTAGTTTTGGTTAATTTAATTTCAAATGTTTTTTAAACATGATGCCAGCTCGCCATTTTAACAAGGGGTGACATCACTATTTTAAATTTGTTTTCTATACAAGATTAATTTTTAACTAATACTCACTAGAATAATCTGTGTTGAGGTAGGTAATATGTGCAAGTACCTAGTCGTTTTAGGAAGTTGCAATAATAAATAAGAAAAATAATTAATTAAAAGTAACTTTCAATAATAAATTAGAAAAATAATAAAATAAATATAGTTAGAGATTATTTATTTATTTGTATACACCTACTGTCTATTCTATTCCTTATTCATTGGCAAACTTTTATATCAATATTTTAGTGCACATTACAATTAATGTGTACATTAGATATCACTGTGATATTAAATTATCTTTTTTTTTGTAATATTATTTTCATCGAGAATGATAAATAGCAAACTTTTTCCAATATCAGAAATAATTTTTCACCTCTTTAGTTAAGTTTAGAATAACAAACAGTAGCAAAACAATTACACTGAAATTATTTTATCTACTTAAAATAGTGTTTTGAGATAGAATTCATCTCTTTCAAAGACTGCTCCCGGTTTGGTATTAATATAACACTATAGATGGTGTTTAGCAATAATGCGTGTTAAAACCGAGATATTAGACGTTAAAATTTGGTAACTTTATCAAAAAAATATCAGTGCGGGTTTGATGATTAATAAAACAAGGTGATATACTGGACAACATTTATTTTAATTTATAATACTTAACACCTCAAGCTTAATAAACTAATGTTACTTAATTTTTTGTTTCTTTGGACAAATGATGATTGAATATGAATTAAATATATTAATTAGAAAGATATACATATAAAATCAATTTTATCGAAAAATATTATTGTTGCGCCACCGGGATTCGAACCTGGATCTCTTTCCAAAGCGGGGAAGGTGCACGGCTCTTTCAAATAATGGAACGATCAAATGTATTAATATCAGAAAGGTAACATATAGCTTCGAAAATTTGTCGCTAAAAATATCGTCGCTGTAGCATAGTTGGATAATACACCTTCCCCGGTTTGGAAAGAGATCCAGGTTCGAATCCCGGTGGCGCAACAACAATATTTTTCGATAATATTGATTTTATATGTATATCTTTCTAATTAATATATTTAATTCATATTTAAAATATCACAGACCTAAAATACTTAATACGTATTAAAAATACTTATTATGGTATTAAAATGTCTAAGCTACTTAAACAATGAACATGACTAGCTCACATCTAATTTTGAGTGTAAATTCATTGTTGAAGAACACCATTTGTATACAAGACAGAACCTGCATTTCTGTGATTTATTAATTATCCGTAGGAATAAGATTATTAAGCTGTCTATATTAGTATTTTTTACTTAATAATGTTTTTCACGCTGTTAATTATATCGTGTCTAATTAGTGATTTATTTTGCAAATTTAAATTTTGTATGGAATATACGAACAATTATAATATCTACTTTTTTTGTAGATGATTACTGTAATTCCTTCACCGACGCGCAATTTTGACAAGTTAATTCAATTTTCTATCGTACAGCGTTTCAGAATCCAAAGTTTACAGTTTTAAGAGATGGCAGTGATTGATTCTCTGTTCATGTTTAGTATACATTGTACCTAAATATGTGATAAATTTAATACCGGATATTTTTCCAAAAATATTATATATTAAGTACATAAATTATTATTAATTATAAATAATTAATTCATTATTCACGTTATAATTATAATTCGAGACATTAATTAAATTAACAAATCTCAGATAAGTATTTCTTGTGTACTATTCAATTCCATTCACTTAACTATTCTGAATTTTCCAATCACTATTTTGCAAACAAACCATTCTATTGACATCAACAAGGGTTTATAAATTATGCATACAAATAATAGGGGTTTACGGTTAGATAAATTTGAAATTTTAGAAATAAGAAAAAGTATTAATAGCTAGCGAAATATTATAAATAACCAAATTCTCTTTGCAAATAGTCACCTTTTAAATTTGTTTTCATATTAGTTCCTACTTATTTATACTTTTGTTTTTATCTATGCTTGTATTTTTAATTTCGGTATACATTGTTTCCTGAAGAAGATATCATAGGTATCGAAACATGTTGAATAATCAATAAATAGTTGTTTAAACAAAGCATTATATTTTATTATTTATATAAAATGAGACCACAAAGTAATTTTGCTAATATTAAAGAAATAATGTAATTATTCAGGACTTAATTAATCTCTTTAGAGATATATTTTTAACATCTTTCTATAATTATTGCATTTAATAGCAGTACTCAATGAAACGAGTGTAAAATCGAAATACACATGACTGGGAATCTCTCTCAGTCGGTGTTCTATTCTGCTTCTATAACGAGAACTGCTTGTCTCCACGCTTCTTAATCTTGGGACTTGTTTAGTGTGACGTGTAACGAGGCTCCAGTCATGTCTCGGACTTGGTTCGTGTGACGTGTAACGAGGCTTCAGTCATGTCTCGAACTTGATTGGTCCGTCTTATTGGATATCGACCTCTCGTCCTCTAACCTTGTATGTTTCCTGTGATCATTTATTTCTCTCGGCTGTCTCCACCTGTTCTAGTGACATGCCCAAAGTATTGATAAAGTATATTTAGAGTGCCTTTCTTTAGTGCGGAGTTTCTGAAAAACGGAGATATTCGATCGTTTTGCAGTCCATGGTAAACGCAGCATGCGATGCCAACATAAAATTAAAATATTACTACAAATGGAATAACTTAGAACTAAAGAGAAAAATACTACAAATTTGATTTTTTTAAATTATGTAGGTAGATGTATTATGTAAATTTAAAAAAAATTGTTTGAAAAATCCTTTAAAAGTATGTACATTTTACTACTACCACGTATAATCAAAGCACCTTATTCTTCTTCTTCATCGTACGCTTAACGGTGAACATCGTTGTACTCTGATATATCTGTAATTTGGTGCACGATACGTATCCATTCCTCTCGGTCTTGACCAATGTTGATTGCAACATTTAAAGAGGTCTCTGTTAACTCCTATATTTTAATATATCCATCTTGCGGGACTCTCATCATTTCTTCTGGCAGCATATCCAATGTTAGCATGTGTTCTACAAAATCCAAATGTGAATAACAATGTGCCTAGACCAGTTATGCTATTATATATATATATATTACAGCCTCACAAACTAACTTTGCATTTAAGATCACAAAGTCATCCAAATAAAAGTAAAAGATTGTATCCGTCTTCTTGATTTTAAATTTTATTTACATTTTTAAAATTTTGTTATTATT
This sequence comes from Eubasilissa splendida, assembly GCA_031772225.1. Lineage (NCBI taxonomy): Eukaryota > Metazoa > Arthropoda > Insecta > Trichoptera > Phryganeidae > Eubasilissa > Eubasilissa splendida. The sequence goes on along the minus strand of CM062857.1, from coordinate 7,782,349 downwards.
GAAATTTTTTGACAGTTCAAATAATTGCGTAGTGTTATGAATGTTTTTTTTATTGTTTGTAAATATATACGAGTAGGTATGTCATTCATAACAATTTATTGTTTGTAAATATATACTAGTAGGTATGTCATTCATAACAATTTATTGTTTGTAAATATATACGAGTAGTAATGTCTTTCATAACAATTTATTTTATGCACACACGTGGTCCACGCGTCAACCCGTAATTTAAAAATCCAATAATTACATTGCATTCTGCGTTGGTTAGCTATTGTCAAAATGCAAATGGTATTGTCAGTTGATTAAGGTAACCTTCCGCTTCAGTTTGAGTACAATATGCTTTTATATTTCCAATTGTCTCTATTACCACAGTTGGTGTGTATTTTAACGTCTATTATACATCTATAAAATATATTTAAGTAAAAATACAACTTTTCATAGCCTATCTGATTATTATTATTTGATATTTTATCTCTGTAGAGATATACACTGGGTACCAAGTTCCATTCGATGTTTTATCACAAAAATACCGGGTTTTATCATCTAGTCACGAGGAACCGATAAGTATTGATGAGGTCTGTGTGAATTTGTACAGATACCGGGTAGGTACCTACCTACCTATCTATCTGTCAATAATACATAGGTACAACAATCTGAGGGATTTATAATAATAATAATAATATCGGATAATTTTAATACTATCAAATGCGCTAATATTGTATATATATATATATATATATATATCCGTATGTTCCATCCCCAAATTGCGCAGGTTGAGTGGCGGGTATTGTAATCGAAACCGAACCACTGGTAATATTTCAAAACATATTTACCACTTACTAGGTAGTGGCCGACATAGTAGCCTATGCGTGGCTATGGCCAATGTTGCTGTAAAACTTATATTTCAATATTGAAAACGTACTATATTATTGTGACTGCAGGTAATAAAGTGAACGGCGCTTTCAATGGAAATATATCTAACAGACATCTTGAAGAAGAAAATGGTATTTTTCGAAACCGGTAGATGTATTTAAACTCAATTAAGTGGTTAATAAAACAAAGATAATAAATAAAAATATGAAAAGAATACCAAATTAGATGTTTGTATTCCTTAAATCATTTAGATATGTGTTTCTATGCAAATGTTGGTTGCCTGTTCAGCGGTGACCTGCGTCCATCTAGCATCACGTAGTGTGCATCACTTGCATCTATTGCGTTTTTAACGTTAAATATTAACATTACAATGAAAAATATTAATATAAATAATGACCTCACCATATTTAAGAATGATAACGAGAATGTTTGATTAAAAATGATTAGATCATTAATGGTTAAAGTTTAAGTTTTAATTAACTACAGTCAATTTATTTCAGTCCTGTATCAATCTTTTTTTATACACAAACTCAAAACAAATAAATTCGTTGACAATAATTCAGATTATAAATATTTATAGATATTCACACATCTCAAATAAATACCATATATAAAGATTGTTCTAAATTAAATGTGCAAACTTTGAAAATACACACACTTTTGAATAAAAAAATTTTACATAAAAATTTGGTCTAAATTGCGCCATTACCTTAACGATCACCTATATAAGTAGTAAAACACATTGAAATAACATAATTATTATTGTTGCAATGTTGTTATATCAAGTATGTAATTCAATTGTTGAACACTTACTTACTTGCCATCACGCCGTTTCGCCGCGGGGGTAGGCAGAGAGGATAGAGCGCCACGCTCTTCAGTCCTAACACACAATTCTCGCCTCATCCACATTCGTACATCTTCTCATACAAGCTCGCCGATTGTTGAGGCTTCTAACAGAACCATCCTCCATTAACTGGTTTACCTGGTCGTGCCAAGTCTTCCGCGGACGTCCTCTATTTCTGGTGGCATCGACACTTGCGTCATATATCTTTATTACCATTCTCTCCTCATTCATCCGTTCCATATGACCAAACCACCTAAGTGATCCTTTCTTAATCTTACTCACTATACTAACATCAGCTCATAATACATTTATTAGGTTCACTTTTCACATGTATTATTATTTACTTACATTGATAAATACTGTCTAACGGTCTGACGTATTGGTCATTAAAATTAATATTCATTAATAAGTATACATTTTCACCTAGTTAATTACTATGAGTGTTGCGTAATATTTCAAATATCAGACAAATGTACCGAGGGTATGCATATAAAATTTGGCAAAGTAAATACAACATATCAGTAAGAAAGTAAGATATATATGTGGGTACCCTGCCTGCTACACTAGTAATTTACTGTATTATAGCAGACAGTGTTCCTCCGGTATAGCAGTAAGCAAAGTGCAATGATCAATGTACAAAATATATATATAAAACAGTTAAACAAGAGATGCAATTAGGTAATTCAATATACTGTTGTAGCAGTTTTATTCTCAGGTTTGGACATTGTGAAAGTTCTTGGGCGTAATTTCTTCGCATTTCGTGGAGTCTGAACTGCTCTTTTCGTGAAAAATATGCAAAACTATGGTTGCAATCTTTTACTTTTGCATTTAGACAGTTGTATGTTTTTAGTGCTGGAAACAAATGGAATCTTTGTGCAAAAGTTTTGTTTAGTTTTGGCACAAGATAGTGACAGTTAGCCTGTGTCCTTGTTAAGTGAGGGCGCGTAATTTGCTGGTAATATTGTTTATGCCGGTAAAATTGTTTTAGTATACCAAGAATATACATTTGACAGATATTTAAGACTAGACATTCTTTAAAGAGTTAATTTGAAGGATAGCGAAAGGGTTTCTTATGAATAACTCTCACACTACATGAAATGCTTCGAAATTACTGGATTAATAATAATAATAATAATGCATAATTAGTATAGCGTCATTTTTGTAAATCTCAAGGGCGCTTTACACATAAACTGTTTATAGTTCAACAATTATTTTTGTTTTTAAAATTAAAAATTGTTATTTTCACTTATGGAAATGACTTTTTGAAAAGGTGCGTTTAGGATTTACTATTTAGATCATTTAATTTAGGTACAAATATATCTTATACCTACCTATGTCGGTAATGAAGTATTGTATTTTATTAGAAAATATCTTGTTACCTACCTGTGTATAACACATTGGTACTTTAAATGTAATGGATCTTTTATATAAATTTTTGTTTTATTTAAAAAATTCTGCATATAATTTCTGTACAGTTTGTAAATATTTTTCACATACTATTGTTAAATCTTTGACCTCTCGAAATTTGTTAAGTTTAGAGTTTCAACCCTCAGCTTTAAGATAGAGGGGTAGCCAAGTAGGTAGGCAAGCGCCCATCTCCATAACTATTCAAATTTATTCACAACCTAAATTGTGTAGCAACAGGTAAAATTTACATCTTTTGGAAGCGATGTATAAAGTTATGAAGCCGTCAGTGTCAAATCGTGAAATTTTATTAGAAATTCATTTTCGTGGAGTTTCAGGTTGATTATAGGAACTAGACATTTTTATACGCGTAGGTACTTGTAAATGTTATGAATATATGAATTTAAATACACTTCTTTTTACTTCGTTTGATTCGTTTCTTCTACTTCTTTTTCATCAACGGTTTTGCACCAATTTTTGTGTGGGCCTTAAATTTTTTGTGAAGTTCTCATCCATGCAAGGACAGCATTTTGATAACAAGATATTGAGGTATCTTGTTTTAAGGCTCCAATATTTTTATTTGCATTGAATTACCTACTTATTGTAAAAATATATTTATTTTACGTTTACGTCAATAATGTTATCTATTTGAAATATGTTAAACTCACCATAATTATAATGTATGTATCTTTAATAGTGATGGTAAACCGTTACGCGACAGTGATTGTGTCATTGTGTGGTAACAAAGGTTTAACGATGATTTAATAAATAATATTTTATTGTCGGAGGTTTACTTTATAGTGTACCAGTCGTTACTTGAAGAGTCACGTTAATCAATTGCCAATCAACGTTACAATCGAACACAATTCCGGTCACAATAACGGTTTAAATAACGATTTTACCATCACCAGTATCAAATCAAATAAACTGACTAACTTCCGCCATTCTGATCGTGGAAGTTTCAATATCTGATTTACTTGACAATGCCTTTTTGCTGTGGTTCTCTGTTCTTGTCGCCATCAACATATGCATCATTTGTATATTTATTTAGATTATTTTTCTCGCTCATGCGTTTTACATCCCCTAATCACATTTGAGAACGTTTCTTATACGTGTATGTGCTTCAGCGGCTTTATGAGACTCGGAAGTCCATGTCCGCAGTCACGATAGAGCGCATCTATCCATTGACTTCACCTTTGTGGTCCAGTATGCTGAACACTCGCTTCATCTTACAGGTCTATCTTGACAATGCTACAATCAGTTTTAGGTACTAGCAGAAAAAAGCCGATTACTTTTCTGCTAGTGCATCCTGTATTGCCCTCCCTGGACTTGTAAAAACGGTGTTCTTAAAAACGCACTTAAAGAAATTCTTGAAAAAACTGAGATCATTACATAAATTATTATTGAACAAACGTAAACATTACGAACAATCGTAAACATTCATATGTCATCTCGCGTTATATTTGACAGTGCGACAATGCTCAATATACTTGTCAGTACTATGTCAATCGTAAAAATTCGTAGGATTTCGCTAATATATGTTATTTTTCAATCGTAATAAAGACAATGTACACTTCATTTCAAATTGAATATTAATATACGTACTGTTATTGAATATATAAAAGTAAAAATATTTAAGTAATCATAACCTAAAGATATTAAAAACACATTGGACATGTTCCCTACTTTGGCGAATATGTCGAATTTTTTCTTACTGGAAAGACGCTTAATGTACAGATCTAAATCCAATAATACACCCTGATGAAAGTCGTAGATAAAAGATAAGGAAGCGCAATATTAACTTCTAACCTAGATGTAGACTTTTTACACTATATGCCTGAATGGAATGGCATATTTAATCTACTTTTAACCCCGATTTCCCCGCTCCAGGCTTCACTTCCATATATAACACGAACAGAGGAAGAGAGGATAGAGCGCCATACTCTTCTGTAATGACACACGATTCTCGCCTCAACCATATTCATACATTTTTTCACAAAAGCTCGTTATCTGGTTTACCCGATCGTGCCAAATATGACTTTCATACCATTCTCTCTTCATGCGGAGGCCACTATGTGTCAATACCAATATAAAGAAAAAAAGAAGATGAAACGCCTAGAGAGACATTTTATTTAAACCCCCTTTTCGTCGGGAATTTTTTACATTTTCGAAATATTTTGTTAAATGATAGACTGATTTTAAAAGTTGACAGATCGTTGCAAGTCACCGTGACTAGATATTATGAGATATTCATAATATTTACGTAGCACAAAGCGAACAAACCAATAATCCCTTGTCGGTTTCTGCTCCCATGGCCCTTTTCAACCTATTTAATTCAGCGTCGCTCTTCTTGGTATTGCAGCAATATGAAATGCAAAATTGTTATTATTGGTTTGCTTGCAACGATTGAGCGGGATGTAATTATAAAAGACAGAATTATTTTACGATGAAAAAATTATGACGTATCCGTGTCTTAATTTTTTATGTAGGTATTTTAAAAAAATCGCCCCCGGGTGGACTCGAACCACCAACCTTTCGGTTAACAGCCGAACGCGCTAGCCATTGCGCCACGGAGGCTGGATACGAAGACTCATTGCCTAATCTATAATTTAATGTTCAGTGATGAATAAATCAAAAGCATTTAATCTCATTGTTAATCACATCGATGTACGAGTGAAGGCTTAAAATAATAGGTAGAAATTAAATTAATCAACTAGAAGCGCGTTCACCATTTTCGCTATAGCAATCGAATCCACTTTTCTGCTAGCCTGCCAATGTTTCAGCTGGATAGATTACAATCTACGGATAATATACGGAGTTTCCAAATTCTTTCATATAACATCCCTTTTACATCAGCTACATTGGCTCCGATTTCCTGAAAGAGTTGAATTTAAATTGTGCTGGTTGATGTACAAGACGATACACAACATGACGCCTCTGTATCTTCAAGAACTTTGTATCCCAGAAAATTTGAATGGTAGACGTCAAATTCTCAGTTCAGCTTCTTCTTCAGCTGCAGGAAGGAAGAACCGACCAACCGTTGCCAGACGTCTAAATTTAGTGAACGGGCATTTGCGGTGGTAGGCCCAAAAGCGTGAAACTCTTTGCCCTCCGTCATTAGAAACAGTGCATCAGAGACTTTATTTAAGAAGAAACTAAAAACGCACTTTTTCAAAAAGTCATTTTCGAACATAACAATTTTAAAAACAAAGATAATTGTAGAACTATAAACAGTTTATGTGTAAAGCACCCTTGAGGTGAAAGTTTTCACGAAAATGGCGCTGTACAAATTATCCATTATTATGATTATTATTGGTTGACAAATTTTGAACTTCTGTTCTGTAATATTTTCAATTGATACATCTATTATTTATTTTTTAAAAGCAATCCACTGAATCTCAAGTATCTTCGATAGATAGATTTTTCTGTATATATTTTTAGTATATAATACTACAGATCTATGTTTTGAAAATGCAACTTCACAACAAAAAAATGTATTATCTTTAAAAATCTAAAAAAAAACCCCAGATTATCATTCTCATGCCGGTGCTATGTCAGGTCCATTAATTGGAAGCCAGTGGCGTGTAGTGTGGTGTGAACCATAGCAATTTCCTGGTAAACGATGACGCCTTCTTTCGCAATATTTTCTTTTTGATTTTTTTAAATCTCAATGAGGTTGGCGTATTCGTTTATTATTTTTCTATAGTTCAAGTAGTTCATCACCTAACCGGCTAAAAAAATTGAATTAGTCTTTTTAAATTGTCTCAATTGTAAGTCAGTGGTATACTTCGCAGCCATTGCAACTTCAGTTACATGAACCAGCGCTTTATCCTAGGGAATAATGAGGTGATGATGGTGGTCAGCATTCCGGATCTCTTCATTTTGATTTCTTCTCTCAATTGGGTTATGCGGGTAGCGTAATATTATTTGTTTAATATTTCACTTTTCTCAAAAGGAAACTAATACCAAAAACTGATGTTATCACGTTACTAGCTTACAAAACTGACTTCTTCGGAGGCGGTGAACTGCTGTGTTTTGACTCTGGTTGATCCAGGTATCATTCATAATTACTAATCTTGACAAAAATTGGCAAGTTCTAAAATGTAGCCAAATTTTCCATATGACTCATCAGTCACTGATTAATTCATTGATTATGGTAAATAATCTTAATAGGTTACACACGCTTATTAATAATCACGCTTATCTGAGTTGACCAACAATTATTAAATGATAGATCAGATGTATCAGTATTCAATTATGTCATATAAATAGTTTAAATTAACGGATACTCTGTAAATATGTTATATTTTCCCCAATATATCGACCCCTCATACGTAAAGTACCGTAAGTAAAAAATGACATTTTTAATCATTTTAGTATTTAGCACGTATTTGATACATTTTGAAATAGCTGTAATTTTTTTATATTATGTTTATTAGTACCTACATCATAGAATACAATATATATATATATATATATATATATTAAATCTACCACGTAAATAAGTATCAAATATATTATTTCATCTGATATTTCAATGTATCTGGAAGGTCAACTTTATTAGATTAAATTTATTTATTTATTGACATACATATTTTTGTTATAACAGAGGTGAATATATTATAATATAACATGGTATTATGTTTATTGTGTGGGATGGAGTAGACTCCACCTCTGATATATACAGCGTTATCCTGGCTACTTTGCTACACTGAAGTCTGTGTTAAAGTAGCCAGTTTTTTTCTTGCTCTTATTTATGATTCGACAGGATTATAAATAGAGGTAAAAAATAAATATATATTTAGAATAAAATAAAATTAAGTGTAGGCACTGTATAATGTTTATTAGTACCTACATCATAGAATACAATATATATATATTAAATCTGCCACGTAAATAAGTATCAAATACGTGCGAAACACTAGAATAATTAAAAATATTATTTTTTACTTACGATAATTTACGTAGAAGGGGTCAATATATTTGTAATGTTGTAAGTTGCATAAAGATATATCATTAAAAAAAATTAGTGTCAGTCAATGGGTTAAACATTAAACGACAGGTAGACGAGTACACTACGTTACGATCAAAACTGCATTCAGTTACGAACGTTCAGTGGTTCTGTCTCATTCGCACAGGCATTTAAAAACGTGATTAGACAGAGAGAAAATACGTGTCGTACTTTAAAAAGTTTTACAAAACACGAAACGAATCGTACGTTATTAATGGTCCAAGAGAGTCGTGTGACAGTTTGCAGAGAGATAGCTGTACACCGCGTGACGTAGGCAGCTTTGAGAGGAATGTCGGAGCAAATAGTATTCAAAGGGATGAAGCTAGAGCAAGTGAATATATTACGGAGTGTTGGAAACTGTGACGTTAGTTGGATTGGGTTAGATTATGTAGGGAAATAAAATTTAAGACGCCATGAAGGGTTTTCAACGTTATATAATTACGTAATTATAAATCCATTACAAATCTATTCTATTAAATTCAAATTGACGAATATGTTGCCAACCTAGTTCAATATTAAGATAAAATATTACTTGTTAAGATTTTTTTCATATGTATTAAATAATTACAATGTAAAGTATAAAGTGGTTAAGAAGGCGCATGGCGACCACTATAGAATTACTTAAAAGGAGGCTTTTGCATTATTGCGAAAACAATCGGTATGGAAACACAGGCCATGACCGCATGACGGTCATCAATGACCGCAAATCACATACAGCATCATTACATAAACGAATTGATTTGCATAATTTGAACGAAATGTGAAAAATATGGATAAAGTTAATTAGTATATAAATATGTAATCAATTTTTTATGCATTTCTCTAATTTTAAAACATACAAGTGTTATATAATATAAGTTATAAAAATACGCTTTGTGATGAATAAAAATTTTGTAATAATAACGATTTTAATAGTTTTATAACAATAACAAAAATAATTGTATGATAATCAATTAAAAGATATATAATAAACGTTAAAATATCTTAATATTTTTGGTGTACTAAACAAAATTTTCATTTTTATAATATATTATATTTAGGAAGGGAATTAAATAGTATAACTCATTGATATTTCAGTTAGGTTACCCCTATCGTATTAATCCCGACCGACCTCGGTCTACTGTTGGAAAATCATGATATATACTTTGTATATTTATAGTATAGCATATCTTTGGTAAATTTGTGAAAATTAAGACGATAAAGTGTCTTGATTTTTGATTATGCACTTTAAAAAAATCGCCCCCGGGTGGACTCGAACCACCAACCTTTCGGTTAACAGCCGAACGCGCTAGCCATTGCGCCACGGAGGCTGGATACGAACAACGGGTGTTTAATCTACCATTTTAAGATTAGTTTAATGTATGTCACAAACTAAATGCAATTTACATTACATTATATTTATGTGCTATCTAAATAATAATGTTTTATAATTTATACATATATTTGATATGCTATCTATAAATATTTATATATTTTTCTACATTAAACAATGCTTTTTGCTGTGGTTCTCTGTTCTTGTCGCTATCAACATATGCATCATTTGAATATTTATTTACATTATTTTTCTCGCTCATGCGTTTTACATCACCTAATCACCTTTGAGAACGTTTCTTATACGTGCATGTGCTTCAGCGGCTTCATGAGACTCGGAAGTCCATGTCCGCAGTCACGATAGAGCGCTATCCATCCATTGACTTCACCTTTGTGGTCCAGTATGCTGAACACTCGCCTCATCTTACAGATCTGTCTTGACAATACTACAATCAGTTTTAGGTACTAGCAGAAAAAAGCCGATTACTTTTCTGCTAGTGCATCCTGTATTGCCCTCCCTGGACTTGTAAAAACGGTGTTCTTAAGAACGCACTTAAAGAAATTCTTGAAAAAACTGAGATCATTACATAAATTATTATTGAACAAACGTAAACATTACGAACAATCGTAAACATTCATATGTCATCTCGCGTTATATATCAAACAATGGGTGTTTAATCTACCATTTTAAGATTAGTTTAATGTATGTTACAAACCAAATGCAATTTACATTACATTATATTTATGTGGTATCTAAATAATAATGTTTTATTCTTTATACATATATTTCATATGCTATCTATAAATATTTATATATTTTTCTACATTAAACAATGCTTTTACTTACTTTAAGTTTTACAATGTATTTATATGCTATCTAAATAGTATCTTGATTTACTCTTTATATACATTTATTTGTACATTGAACACCGTACTTTGTTTATTACTATACTGGAAAAGCACTGTCTGCTATAATATAGTAAAATATTAGTGTAACAGGCAGGGTACCCAAATATATGTATTATTTTGCTGCAATGTTATCTGATTATATCAATATAATAACACACTAACTGTACTGTAATTAATAATAATAATTATTATTATTAATCAATAGAATCAAATCAAATCATTAATATGTGTCTAGTGATTTTCGCCTACTACCAATAATATAATAGTTCGTTTGTATATCTGTATAATCGATATCGTCTTCACGCTTGGTTAGTTCGCAATTATATTCTTACAGAAAAATATAATTATAGTATAATATAAATATAATATACAGTCATCATAATCACTTAGCCAATAAGTAACAATTTTATGTGTGCGACATGGTGGCCATTTTATTTCAAAGTTGTTTGTAATAAGGTAGGTATCATCAATTTATTTTAGTCTATGAGATATAATACAAAATATAGATGAGATGGACCTTTCGGGCATAGAAAATATTAATAATGCGAATGTGAAAATGAGGTTAATGTAAACGTTTGATTACAACTCGAATTCATTGAACGTACGTCAACAATATGATTCGTAACAGTGTTTGATATATTTTTAATTTAATCTAATTCTATCTACAATATCTTATTGATATTATGTGTTACCTGAATGAATGAAGATTTTGGTAATATTCACCATTAAAGATATTGGTCGAGGTCGGGCAGCAGCCACAACGTATCCGCTCATTGCATTCGGAAAAACGAAATGTTTTCTAAATATGAATTAAATATATTAATTAGAAAGATATACATATAAAATCAATTTTATCGAAAAATATTGTTGTTGCGCCACCGGGATTTCAAACTGGATCTCTTTCCTAACCGGGGAAGGTGCATTATCCAACTATGCTACAGCGATAATATTTTTAGCGACAATTATCGAACCTTTTTGATATTAATACATGTAATCGTTCCATTATTTTAAAGAGCCATCTACCTTATTTTTACAGAATCTCAAATACCTTTGAGTAAACTGATAGCAGACGCCAGAATTATCAATTCATTTTTATTAAATTTTGGACACATTGATACAACTTTATTATTAGGAGAACACATTCTTATTGTGAAGTTATAATTATTCATAACATAGGTCTGTGATATTTTAAATACGAATTAAATATATTAATTAGAAAGATATACATATAAAATCAATTTTATTTTATAAAATGTTTTCTGTTACGTATTAATCCGGTCGCGATTTTCCGCTCCACAAAATTGTAAATAAGTTAATTATTTGTATCGTCTAGCTCGTGGCCTCCGTGGCGCAATCGGCTAGCGCGTTCGGCTGTTAACCGAAAGGTTGGTGGTTCGAGTCCACCCGGGGGCGATTTTTTTAAAGTATGTACATAATAATTTATCAGAAATTCAGACATGACACTGCCTTAATTTATTTTTTCAAAATAAATTTCCTACTTTTATAACTACGTACCGGGTAATTGTTGCCAATATGCTATTGATATGTGGAAAAATTACCAAAACGTGTTATTAAAACTTGTCCATCTTCTTGATTTATTTTGCTAACTTTAAAATTACGACTACATTGTCAAACTTCGATCGGGATTGTTACAATGGAATCGTTCACAAATGTCTTACACAGTTTTAACAGTTAAACCATTTGCTTAGTTAGATATTTATTAAAACAAACATTAAAAATATTAACTGATCACAGGGTGGTTTATTGCAAAATAATTGGTTAAGTTGAATATATGTATTTTATGTAGATAAATCTATTTTATATTTGAATATAAGAGAAAGGTTATGGAAGGTACTATTTGATTATAAGATGAATAGCAAACTTATACACCCGATCGCATCCCTATATGAAGGACTAGCGGTTCACAATGAAGTCCTGGTACCAATGGATACTAATGTATGGGAGAGTAATGAAAGTAAACTGAATGCAGTGGATAGATGATCACTTAGGCGTACATGTGGCAGATATATTTATGACAAAGTAAAGAAGAAATAAGGAAAGAATGTAAAGCAGATCTTAGCATAGTAAGATTTAGAAAGGATCACTTAGGTGGTTTGGTCACATGGAGCGGATGAATGATGAGAGAATGGTGAGAAAGATATATGACGCAAGTATTGATGGCACCAGAAATAGAGGACGTTCGCGGAATACTTGGCACGACCGGGTAAACCAGATACTAGAGGATGGTCCTGTTAAAAGCCTCAATAATCGACGAGCTTGTATAAGTTGGATGTATGAATATGTATGAGGCGAGAATTGTGTGTCAGGACAGATAAGTATGGCATTCTATCCTCTCTGCGGTGTGATTGTAAGTAAGTATTATATACAGGGTGGTCCAAAAAAAATGAAAACATCTCGTAACACATGAGTTATTTTAAAACATAATATAATTAATTATAATACTTAATAATTTTTTTTTGCACATTATTAAGCTAATCAGAAATCATAAAAACGCCCCATATTGCATAATCTACTGGGTTTAAATCTGGGCTGTTCGGTGGCCACATCCCTGGTTCGATGAAATTAACATTGTATTTCTGGCTGTGTGAGATGAAGTTCCGTCCTGCTGTAATGTCCAGTTATGCTGTAATGTCTAGCTGTATTCCAGGCTTTATTTTGAAACTCTTTGATCATTTTCCTAGCACCCCAAAGTTTATCAATTCGCTAATTTTTGTTCAGAATACGGTCTTCTGCAGTGATTTTTGTCATTCTGGGCAACAATTTAAATAAACCAAATATAAACAATGGTTAAATTAATAATCAAAGATGGCGACTGGAAATTGTCGAAATAAAACGTAATATAGATAAATAAGTAAGCTATTTAAGCTATTGTTGATATAGTTAAACTAATTTTGATGTAATTATATCACATTTTACGAAATGTTGATGCATGTAAAGCATTATATGTATATATTTTGTATTGATTTTCTTATATTTTTCAATTAATGAAATTCTAGTAACAGATTTGAAATATCACTAATATATAGTTAAATCATTAAAATATCATACTCATTAATAATAATATATTTTTTTTACAATAAATATATTAATACTGGAAAAGGTACCGATATTAGTAAAAATATCGAGTACCGAGCCAAGTGGATAGTAGGATGGGAACTTTTTGGGCCCTTATCTAACGTGGACCCCAATATACAGCATTGGCTACATTGGCATAGTTACGCCGCTGCATATAAGTATGCCTCATGATAGGCAATTCTTTCACCTTCTCAAAAAAAGGCTCGTTGTTCTCGACAAGAATGTTTTCGATTAACACTTATTATTGAGCAGTACCAATATGAATCTTTGTAAAATGTTTTGATACCTTCCAAAATTCCATGTTAATCGCACTTAGTTATCTATGATTCAAAATAGTAAGATTGTAACACTTAATAATATTGTCCAGCACGTCCAAATTTATTTACGTTATTTTCTCATTTATAGAATGGAACAGATCTAGTCTACAATATTTTATTGGTGAACCTGACTAAATGACGAGTCGAAAATTTTCAAAGAGTATGTACAAATTCTGCGTTGTGACGTTAAATATTATTGTATGAGATTTTCAAAAAATCATGTTTACGTACCTCGAAAAAATTTTTTGCAAAATTGACCCATTTTTATCCCGTATATTTAGGTTCTAAATCATCTAATAAAAAATAGGTGAGCCACTCAAAGTTGAATGACCTTTTATTTGGAATCAATAAAATATTTCAGTTAATTGAAATAATCACATAACTGTGAATTTTATAAAATACTTATACCTCTGACATGGTTGAGATTAGGCACATGCAGTTTTAACATTAAACTAAAATTAAATTAAAAGTTTTAACATTAAATCACTAATATTATATATTGTGTACTAGGTGTATTGCACTCGGTATTGTAATAAATGTGTATGTACCTAAAACAAGTAGGTTCATAGTTCACATCCAACAAGTAATCAATGACTTAATAATAATAATTATAATGGATAATTTGTATTGCGCCATTTTCGTAAAAACTTTCACCTCAAGGGCGCTTACTACTTACTTTTCATAAGTGTTCAGCTGAATGTTAACAGCTCTTATTTCATCTGATATTTCAATGTATCTAGAAAATCAACTTTATTAGATTCAATTTATTTATTTATTGACATACATATTTTTGTTATAACAGAGGTGAATATATGATAATATAACATGGTAATATGTTTATTGTGTGGGATGGAGTAGACTCCACCTCTGATATATACAGCATTGTCCTGGCTACTTTGCTACACTAAAGTCTGTGTTAAAGTAGCCAGTTTTTTTCTTGCTTTTATTTATGATTCGACAGGATTAAAAATAGAGATAAAAAAATAAATATATATATATAGAATAAAAGAAAGTGAAGTGGAAGTGTTGTAAAATTACTGAATTATTAGTGTAGGCACTGTATAATGATTATGTTAGAATGTTGGATAGCCATGCTTCTGATTGATCTCTACCCGATTGGATCATATATTGGGTCCATATTTGTGTAATCTTATTGTAGTTGAATGATTTCCAGTTGGTACTAAGTGTTTTGTACAGTTTCGGAGCTAAGAACATAGAATCTTTGATAAAATGTCGTTGTTCCTTTCGGAACTGGCGTATATTTAATAATTTAATAATAATACATAAAACATATATTTAATTGATTTAAAAAAAACATACCTAATATATCAATTAAATATCCATTAATATTGTACTTTCCCCTCCTTTGATGTTCTGTCTATTGTCTATGTTTGTCTACCTCTTTTCCATACACGTGTATGTATTCTGTATTTCTTTTGCATGTAATTCTATATTTTGTCTCTTACTTATAAATAGCAGAAATATACATAAGACTTACTAAAAATAACAATTGTATACTGTTTTTTTAAAAAGAAAATTTTGGGGCGTATCTTTGGGCTAGTTTTAGATAGTCGACTTCGGCGTAGACGCTATAACGGTGAGATTTATACATTGTTTAATGAGCTAAGCTTCTCAAAATTTGTTAATATAATAAGATCGGTAGTTGAGCCATGTGAAGAAGATGAACACCGAAAACACTGCTGAACAGGGCGTAGGGTCTTTAGAAGATCTAAACTTACGTGAAACAACAATGTTCTCAAATATATATCTACCTTAGAGATCCAAAAGTAAAGAGAAACGTGAAATAAAGATTAAAGAAGGAAAACTCTTCAGGTTGCCGAGGTTGCTTCTAGGTTGTGAATCCAATAGTGATGATTGATGTGACAAGAATTGCGTGTATACATCTCTTTTAGTAAATATACCACTGGGGGTTCAGGAAAACTAGCGGTACTCGCGCAACGTTTGCGTAACCCTACTGTAGGTGAAACTATTTCGGCTGCAAAAAAATAACCAATAGGTACCCATTACAACATGTCAGTGTTTTAAAATATGCCTCCTTAAATTACAGACCACGATAATGAAATTACGGCAAAGCGTGGCTCCGGACCAAAGAGTTTAATATGAAATTAATATGTTATAAGATTTACCGACTCATAAATAATAATAAAGTCACCCTTAACAATCTGTCCGCCCGCGCCGGTCTACGTCATGTTTTAATTTTTCCCCGCATGCTTTTCAGTGGCGTACACGTAAGTTCATACTATTTAAATCGAATATAATTTAATCGACTGCCCTAACTCGGGTGTGCTCCCCATCCGAGAAAATAAACAACATTGTGACGCCTTTAGAGAGTAGATTGTCACATCATTTATTTTTGGGTAGATTTCGATAGAAACGCAATAGATAGTATTTACACGCCTTGTTACTTCGATTGGCACTACTGAATTTCCTGGTTTATAATATTGTACATGTGTGTGTGTGAGTATTGGCGCCCTTTTTTCGGAAAGCTAAGAAGACGATAACCGACAGACGTCATTCTTATTACATCCCGTGCTTTGACTAGTTCAGTGGTCCAAATAAACAACCAGTGCGCGATTCGATCGGTCGAAACATAAAAAGGACAACCCAGCTAAAAGAACAGCAACATCGGACCAGAAAGACAGCACAGTTAAAAAGGTTAGTGCAGTTCATATAGCACATGTGTGCTTATTGTTAATCGAAAACCTGGGAACCAGCTTTCGAAGGCATTTACATAAACAGATAGTCTTACGATGCAAGATCCGAGAATTTTCAATGCATTCTGTCCGATCATGAGCAGGAAACTTTGATACCATTCTTAGTTAAAAAGTGAATCCATCTTCATCTCAAACAGTAGTTTTCGCATGTATTTGGCGGTCTATCTTCACACGTATTCCAGTCGTGATCGCTAAGTTTCCTCGCACCTTTCTCAATATTATTTCGCCATCTTCTTTGAGGTCTTCTCCGTTCTCAGGTACCACAGGATGATTGTATTTGTTCTACGATTGTCCGTCTTTCGAGCGATGTAGCCTGTCCATTACTATTTCGTTATCGGTTATGATATAGTGGTTTTTTGTCTAATGGTAATGATTAACATAGTTATCAGATTTCACTAAAAAAAATACCTTTACCTACCGATAAATCTACGAGACGAGAGATCTCAGTCTCAACCGTGTACACTTACCGTAAGATTTTGGCTTTTTATTTATTATTTATTTTTTGGCGTTATCGTCTATATCACTATCACGCCATTTTTTATTTCAATAATCGCAGTGATTCTTAAAAAGTGTTAATAATCTACCGACAGGTCTACTGTTTATTCTAATGTCTATCATTTACATAAATGCGCACAACATAAAATTCATGTTTACAGCAATTTAATATAGTAAAATAAATTTATTCTATATATAGGCCCGAGCAGTCAGTACATTTAAATAAGCCATAGATACGATGCTATATATTTTAGGTAATAAAGCGAAAATAAATATCTGTGCCCATTTTAATGAAAGTGGCCTAAGTCATGTTTCTTTCGTTTCGAGATATTTAAATATTTTTAATCTACCGACAGGTCTACTGTTTATTCTAATGTCTATCATTTACATAAATGCGCACAACATAAAATTCATGTTTACAGCAATTTAATATAGTAAAATAAATTTATTCTATATTACGACATCATTATTTAAATAGCCATAGTACGATTTATCATGTAGGTAATTTAAATGCGAAAATAAATATCTGTGCCCATTTTAATGAAAGTGGCCTAAGTCATGTTTCTTTCGTTTCGAGATATTTAAATATTTTTAATATTACACAACACAATGTTTCAAAATTTATTTAGTCTACTTGATTTATAATTTATTTCGACGTATAAATATTATTATGATTAATTAAATGATAATTAAAATACTTTTAACTTATTTCATATTTATTATGTATACATTACGATTTCATAATTTAAAATTTTGACAAATAAATTCATATTCGACATACAAATTTCGAATTGTTGAATTTAAAAATTTATTATTCTATAATATAATATTCGTATTGAATCAAAATTTGAATTTTAATTCAAATATTTATTTTATTTATTATTAATATAATATTATTAAAATTAATATTTTTCAACTAAAATTCAATATTTTTTCAAATTAATTTAATTAATTCAGTGATAATATAAAACTGAAATGTGTTTGCATCTGATACGATCGCGATAAAATACGCAACTTCGTGTGCCGTTTGATTTTTAAAATAATAATCATTTTAAAATGTTATAATTCAAACCTCTTATATCTAGATAAATAAAACTTAAGTTATTAATAAGAACACATTCTTATTGTTAAGTTGTAATTATTTAGAACATAGGTCTGTGATATTTTAAACATTAATTAAATATTTTAATTATATAATCAATTTTATCGAAAAATAATGTTGTTGCGCTACCGGAATTCGAACCTGGATCTGTTTTCCAATCCGGCTAATGCACTTAACTATGCTACAGCGACAGTATTTTTGACGACTCATTTTCGAACCTATATGTTACACTTTTTTAATTTAATTAACATCTATCGTTCCATTATTTGAAAGCCATCGACATTAGAAAACATTACATTACAGAAAACAGAATAACTAAATGCACACTACACATCGCACCCCCGCATTCGACAAAACAAATCTCAATACTGATCCGCCAGTTTTCAGATACCTCTTTAATGCAGCCGTTATCTTTTGTTTGTCGGAATAATTCGGAATTCACTATAATATTTTCGGAAATGTAAATTGTATTTATTAGAACGAATTTCGGAATTCTCAAAATTTCGTATGCAATCTCTAGGTTTCAACTTGTCACGGCCATCTTCAGACCTGTTAATTTTTTTCTTATGCTAGAATATTTATAGATTTCAATACAGGGATATTTTACAGTGAGTCTATATAATTTGAAAACTTTGTGATAATTTATATCTAATGTTGGAATTTTCCCTTCTATGTTATTAAGTACTATTATGGGTATTTTTTACAGTTTTGGTAGTTTGACTACTTTTAGGAATAATATATGTATTGTATTTTTCGTAAAATACAGGTTTTATTATTTTCATGGGAATTTAAAAGTATTTACATATTAGTAATTAAAGTAAAGTACTTTAATTAACTATAATGTGTCTTTTATTTATTTCGTAATAATTATTGCAAAATAATTATTTCGCAAAAATTCTAGTAAAATACAGCTTATTTCAATGTAATTATTGCGTACCGTTACACAATAGGTATGTTAAAAATGAAAAATATGATTATTGAAATTTCGCAAAAAAATTGGGCAAAATATTCAATAAGACTTTTACTTACAGTAGCCGTCTGATTATTATAGGCCTTTAACATTAGGTACCCGATCAAGACTTGTAATAGTGTCTGTGATAATAATCTTGGTAAGACGTTGTACAGTGTTTATTTAGATTGAGGGTCTTCATCACATCAGATTACAGCCCTGACACCTCGGAGTTTCCAGTCAGCCTCCAGCATCACTCGTATCTCTGGAGATTATCGCTGATAATATATTCATAATAAATCAAACTCTGAAATACTTTTATGGTGACAATAATTAGGTGACGAGATTTGCTATCGGAGAAGTGACTAGAGATGTTCGTTATAATAATTGCTTTAGAGATAAGTTTCTAAATTACATACAAAAAAAATTGATCTTTTGGATGCACTTTACAACAATACCCTCTTATTAAAGATGTAATCTAATCTAAATTAATTAATAATTTGTAATATTTCAAGCCATAATAACAGAATTATAATAATTACATACAATATTAAAAATATGAATGCAATATATTAATTAGAAAGATATACATATAAAATCAATTTTATCGAAAAATATTGTTGTTGCGCCACCGAGATTTGAACCTGGATCTCTTTCCAAACCGAGGAAGGTGCATTATCCAACTATGCTACAGCGACAATATTTTTAGCGATAAACTTTTGAATCTATATGTTACCTTTTTGATATTAATATCAACAATATACGATAAAACGATATACAATAACGATAAAATTGATTTTATATGTTTCTTTTTAATTAATATATTTAATTCAATATAATTGACACGATATTTTTAGCGACAAATATTCGAACCTAGATGTTACCTTTTTTATATTAATACATATTTAAAATATAACAGACCTATGTTCTGAATAATTACAACTTCACAATAAAAATGTGTTGTCCTAATACATACAATATGTTATACTACAATGTTTGAGGCTGATGTTGTTTTTGAATAACTAGGAAATGAAAGACAATTTTTTAATTTGGTTTTGATTTATCACAATAATGTATGGAATATGACATCGGCCAAATGGCCACCCCTGGCAGCGGCACAAATACGTGCTCTTTTCATCAATTTCATTTCGAATATTGTTCTCTGGCATCTGAATTGTTGTTGGCTTATTGACGTAGACCTTTCCTCTAAAGTAGCCCCACAGAAAATAGTCGGGAGCCGTCAAATCAGGTGATCGAGGAGGCCAGTCGACAATATCACCACTTTTTGACATTATCCGGGAAAAATTTCTCGCAAAATTTCAAGCTTAGCTCGGGCCGGTACCGTCCTGTTGGAACCACACGCGTTGCAGGCCCAATTGACCCAATTCGGCCAATATGGAACGACATCGATCACCATTTATGGTTACAGCATTGCCATTATTATTTAGATAAAATGTTTTAATAATTTTAACACATTATTGAGGCTGTCTGCTATAATACAGTATATTACTAATGTAGCAGACAGGGTACACAAACATATGTCTTACTTTCTTACTGATATGCTGTATTTACTTTGCCAAATTTTATATGCATACCCTCGGTACATTTGTCTGATATTTGAAATATTACGCAACACTCATAGTAATTAACTAGGTGAAAATGTATTATTAATTTGGAGGAGTAATACGTCAGACCGTTAGATATTATTTATCAATGTAAGTACCTAATACATGTAAAAAGTGAACCTAATAAATGTATTATTATTATTAGATGCTTTAAAATAAATTGTAATCATATACTAACAATAACTGTTAAATACTAACTTACAAATATTTGTCAAAGCAAAATGGCGGTCAAACAAAATCGGCCTGGAACATAATATTCATCCTGTACGTGCAATGTTAAAAATCAATAATCTATTTTTTTTTAGCATTTCATAAAAATGTCACCTCAAGCTTTACTCACTTTATAACATACAATCTTTATTCCTACAGGATCATTTCATATTGTGACAGGAACGTATGAATATGGTTTTGTGAAAAAATATGTTTTCAATTGTAAACGTTATAGCTCACGCCTCTACTCCGGAGTAATCTCTTATAAAAATAAGTTTAATATAACCATATAAATACGTCATACTCGTTACCATGGTGACGACATATTGTATTTGGCATCCATAAACATCAAATTAATATTTGAGACATTTTAAAATACATTGTTCACATGAGCGAATAATTATGCCTTTTCACGTTCTAGTAGATAGGTAAAGAAGTTATTAGTGAAGTCGGTACCTATACAGTACTGATATTCTAGTTTTTTTTTCACAATAGGTACCTACCTACCTACCTAAAATATGAATTTAAAAAATAATAATATACATACATACCTATACAATGTACATATAATGATGAGCGAATGTTTTTTAACAAATGTAATTAAAAAATGAACCAGTGAATTTTTTTATATTTTATTAGAGCCACATAAATAAGTTATGTTGATGTATAATAGTCGGTTGATAATTTATAATTCATCTTTAACAAATTTATTATTAACATGTTTTATTTGTTTTAAATGTCTAAGAACTTCATTCTAAAATCGCACCTTCACAATAGAAATGTGATTTCATTAAAATATATAACAATACCAATTTAATTTATCTATTCCTTTAATATTTTTTCGTGAATCGAGACGAATTTATTATAAATTGAAAAACCTTCAAATAACGTGTGCACGAAAGCCACGTAATCCAGCCCACGAATTAGCCCTTTCGATTCTCCAGCAGAGCCTTTTAGGGTTTAAGTAATACTTTACAAATTAACCGAAGCTAATGAAATCCTGCCGAGGGGATGGGGAACGCTCGTGACGGGGCGGAGTGGGGCAGGTGGGAGGGAGGGACCTACCAACCCGCTGAAATTAATCGACCTGAAAGTTGACATGTGCCAAGTTTCTGTCGCGGTAATTAAAGCAATGTTTAACCGCGGATCAAGTTTAAAGCTACTGACACCGTGTCGAGGCGGATTGATTCAGCTTGACGGAGACCGTTTTAGGGGTAGATTTAGTGTTTATTTAAATTGTCACATTTATTCAAAAGCCTTCAGAAACTTCTACAGCTGAAATAAAGCATCTTCATAAATATATACGTAATACAAACGGGTAGCAGTGCTGTTCTTCAGAAAAAAATTTGGTAACCACTTATTTGAATAATAAATCGCCTTCGTATCCATCAGTTATTTTAATATTCTTGTTTTGAT
Organism: Eubasilissa splendida; assembly: GCA_031772225.1. Classification (NCBI taxonomy): domain Eukaryota; kingdom Metazoa; phylum Arthropoda; class Insecta; order Trichoptera; family Phryganeidae; genus Eubasilissa; species Eubasilissa splendida. The sequence goes on along the minus strand of CM062857.1, from coordinate 7,760,052 downwards.
AGTTATAAATAAATACTTACTTGAAATATAATTAATTAATTGACCAAAGGTTTATAATAAATTGCACAGGAATTAATAATTATGAAGCGGAAAGCAAAGCACAACGTTGAAGAGAATGATGTAAGATCGACCGAGAAGTCATTATGATATAGCTGATTTCTAGCGACTGTATCCTGCTGATGTTCTTACCGACATACTTTGTGCCGTCATCGCTAAATCTATCCCCATGGCTCACTATATGCTATATTAGTTAATATTCCTGACTATGTTAAAAAAACAATTTATTCTGTTTTGAGTTGGAAGCGATTTCAAAAGACTGGCATAATTTATTTAATTTTTTTCTGAAGGAATAATAGAGAAGTAAATTTAATGAAAAAAGGAATGAATGAATTTGTGCTGAACGTTCTAAAATATACATAAATGTTCAATGTTATGTAACATGTTGTTAGGTAATTTATTCTTTCTGCCTCGGCTTCATGTTCAGGGGGGAGGCATCTAGCCTAACTGGTTCTTTTTTTAAATATTGACAAGTCAAATGGTTATGAAATGAAAGAATATTTTTATGTAAGAAAATTTATATTCTATATTTTAAGATACTTGCATGTGTTGAAAGTGGAAAATGAGCAATCTACTTTAATACTTATAAATAAGGTTATTCAAAAATAATTGCAATTAAATGAACATTAAATATTTGTGTTCATCATGCCAGCATTCATTTCTCTGCCAAATTGTCTATATTGACGCTTGTCTGATGTTGATTATTCAGGTCCCTCACATAAGGGATTACCTCTTAGGATGATCCTGGATCCTGGACGTGAAGTGTGGTCAGCTCCTTGTGGTGCCAGCGTAGGGTGACGGAGTTCAGGCTTGTAAGACGATGAGATGATGCCCAATTATCCAGGCAAACCGGGACTCTGGACGCGATATTCTGATGCTATAGCGACAGTCTGTTCTCGCTACACCGATTATATTCATCAACTTTTTGATACTGTTCTCGCTACAATGTCCCGGTATATCAATTGTTGATTTCATTTAATATATGATATTCAGCAACAAACATTCCGGTGAAAGATTTTTAATTACCGGTTCGCGCGAGTCGGTTGTTAACAGTACGAACCTACACGAGAACATCACTGCCCTTACAATACTATATTGTAAAGCCAAATAATATCTCAAATCACAGTTTTGACGCCAACAACAGGAATTGATGTACATATATACATATAAATATATTTTAATGCACATAGAATGAATATCACTTATTATATATTTTAAACAAGGATAAACGCTTATGAGATGATAGATACTTTATTGTATCTCCGAGTGAGAAGTTATTTGATTTCGTTCGATTTTTCCATTTATCATAAATAAATTATATTTTAAAATATTATATAAATAGGTACATATATCAATTGTTACGCGCCTTGTTACTTCGATTGGCACCACTGAATTTTCTCGTTTATAATAATGTACATGTATGTGTGTGAGCAATGTCACCCTTTTTTCGGAAAGCTAGGAAGACAAAACGACAGGCGGTTTAATTACATCTCGTCCCAGTCCAGCGGTCCAAATAAACCACCAGTACGCGCTTCAGTCGGTAGAAATCTAAAGAAGACAACCCAGCTAAAAGAACAACAACATCGGACCAGAAAGACAGCAAAAATAAAAGATTAGTGCAGTTCCCATATATCATGTGCGCTTATTGTTAATCGGAAACCTGGGAACCAGCTATCGAAGGCATTTACATAAACACAATGTTTACATTCATGTGGCAGTATAACTTAATTAATACATTGAAAAATATTTTTAACATTCAGTTTTTTCTTCCTGATGAAGGCAAGGGTATTTTTATGAAACCGGTTGAATATAAATAACTCACAGCGGTTTATAAAACAAAGTTAATAAACTATTAATCAATTAATATTGGAAATTCGGTAGCAATATCTCGGTAGCAACTAAATATTTTTCGATAGATAGGTTTTTTTTTGTATATCTTTTAAGTTGATTAATTTAATTTGTAAATATGAATTAAATATATTAATTAGAAAGATATACATATAAAATCAAATTTATCGAAAAATATTGTTGTTGCGCCACCGGGATTCGAATCTGGATTTCTTTACTAACCGGGGAAGGTGCATTATCCAACAATATTTTTAACGACAAACTTTCGAACCTATATGTTACCTTTTTTTTTATATTAATATATTTAATCATTCCATTATTTGAAAGAGCCATCTACCTTATTTTTACAAAATCTCAAATACCTTTGAGTAATCTAATAGCAGACGCCAGAATTATCAATTCATTTTTATTAAATTTTGGACACATTGATACAACTTTATTATTAGGAGAACACAATGTGTGAATGTGTTCTTCTAATAATTTAATTTGTATTTCGTTAATGTGATTTCTTATTCCTACATTACTCATTTTAATTATTAACAGGACTATGAATCTTAACTGGTTTGATTATGTGGAGCGGATGCACGATGAGAGGATTGTAAAAAAAAGGTGTAGATGTCACTAGTAATAGTTAAACCAGGTACCAGATAATATTCCAATTATATGATTTAATAACCGATGGGGTTGCATGAAAAAATGTATGAATGTGGTTAAAGCGATAGTTGCATGACAAGACAGAACTAAAAATAAAAGAATAAAAACTTTAAATGCATCAATTATTTTTTTAATATTATTAAACATAATTGACTACGGCGAAAAAAACAAACTTACAAAAGGCATTTGGGTATTACCGATCGCTGTTGCTAGACCCTGAGAGTGGCCACGTTGTGGCCGCTACGTGGGTTTTGTGTATTGAATTGATAAAACATGAGGTTAATTCCTACTATTATTATTATACACAATTTATTTATTTATTCTTAATACAGTGCATGCATAAGAATTTTTATATATTCTCTAATATAAACAAGATTAAAATTGTTTCTTTTACTACAACTCGTCTTTCACATATTAACTTTTTTCATTTTGAATCTATTTAGTTTCTTCTCATTTTTTATGTTTTCTGGCATTTCATTAAAAATCTTCATCGCATTATCGATTTCTGAGATTTAGCCTTCTTCCTAAATGTTGATTTGTATCAATTTTTATATATTTTGAGGATTTTATAAATAAATACTATTAGGAACATTGAAATATATTTTTTGCTTAAAGGTCATCATATTCAGATCTTTCAGCATTGCACTGATCCGAGTATATTTATTTTTTCTATGTATTATTTCTTCTTTCAAATAGGCAATCCACCCTTCAAGAGTATGTATTATTCTCAAAGCTTTATTTAGCAATACTGATAATCGTTTCATTTCTTCTTCATTAGCCAAAAACAAAATGTTGCTGCGGTAGTTGATGTGAGGAATAATAACAGAATTGCATACTATTTTACTAGATTCGGTAGTAATGAATCTTCTTGTTTTAAAATACTAACCAAACTGGACTATGCATTTTATATTTTTTGTATATAGATAAAGTCTATATTATACGTTAAATCAGTAATAATAATAAATATAAAATCTATTATCTTCAGAAATTGTTTTGTAAAAATATCATTGCATCTGGCTGAGAATGAACATGATACCATTATTATCATTATTCAAATTTTAATAATATTCTTTCAGATAAATATTAATTTTTATTTATTTCCCAAAATGTATGGTTAATAAGATACATAGGGTTTATTTCAATGTACTGACTGCACGCGCCTCATTATTACAGATAAACGAACATTTTGTATTACATATATGAAAGATTAAATTTCGGTGGTAACAAAATAACATACCTATTTATAATATTTCCCTCGCAAAATTCAACATTCACATTGTTATGTATTAATTCACAAACGTCAAAGAAAGGTCACAGGCTATTGAAATCCAGAAGTGGGTAGGTATGTGTTATTTATATACAATAATATAACACAATGCGGGCGGTACGCAGCGCCCCGTCCCCCCCACAATGGCGGCGTGGGATAAAAGACCGCCAAAAGAAAACAACTTTATTCGAAATTCGAACAATATAACACAGAAAGTAAAATGGCCGTCCTGTCAAGCGCTCCTGTCAGCGGAGAATGGGGCTGGCCTGTCAGCTCTCCTTCAGGGATACGGAATCAAGTAGCGGAATAATTATATTAGACCCTTCCCATTTTGGATACGCATCTGTGTATTTTGCTGGCACATTATATACATTATGGGGTACCTATACCACGTGTTTTTATGTATTTATTCAATACGTTGTAGCTTTTTTACACGGCTCAGTTCCACCTTTTGAATAAAATATATTATTATCTCTTTTTTTTGAAAGGTGTGATGTCACAGGTCTTGATATATTATGATGAATTAATGATAAAGTTATCCATTTAAAACTTATTTAAAAATAATCATTTTTCTAAATTGTAATTGTAACGCGATTTTAATTTTTAGAAATATGTATTTTGGAATGGGTATTGGGAATAATTATTTGTGAACTTTTTTTTAAATCTAGGTACATTGTTGATCTCAACATAAATATAAAACGCTTTCATTAATAATATTAAATTAATTAAAAATAACAATGAATTGAATAATAATAATCCTGTGTATGCATAACACCTTCTTTGCTCTGCTCTTCGTTTTTATGTATTATTTGTACATCCGTACACATATCCCGTTTTCTTCCAGGCTTCCATCTTAACATATTAAACATGTAGTTTGCTGTATAAATTATTTTAAATAAATTGTATTTATATTTATAAATTGCTTTTATATCAATGGAAAGGCACAAGGTATTTTGAAGCTTCTTTCATTTATTAAGAAATGATTATATTCAACATCTATTAATTATAATTAATAATATCTCATATTTCAGCACAAAATCAATGTAAAATAAAAATGTATAAAGTAGGCAAAAAAAAATGGAATAATTTAAGGGAAAGCAAATAATAAATTTTAATATTATTCATTTTTTTACTATGGTGTTACGTCTTATAAATTAAATTTTATGTGTTTTATTGATGAAAAAATACAAGCAGTGAACAATAAACACCCCCGCGTACCAATAGTTGGTCTAGCAGGGTACAGATCGCCCTAGGGGATGTTGCACCCCTCGTCTGTTGTGTTCATCTCCTCATCCCTCAGCCCGAGTGTCGTGTGGGCGGATCTTTAGGGGTGGGAATTGCGAGAAAGCCTCATACTGTAGATACAGTGCCAGTCAAATTTAATATGTCAGTATTTTTATTTATACTGATATATCACTAAACGCTTATGCCGTAATTGAAAATTTTATATATTAAATAGTTGGAAATTGAACTAGTTGGGTGTTTTATGACGTGTAGAAATAACGCATTAAATACGAACTTCACTTCGAACAGTAGTTTGACTTTGTCAAAAAAGCTTTGTCTTTTTATATCATATCTGCTTATTTTTATAAAAATTTGTTACATACGAGGTAGTGACCCGGTACCACATTAACATATTATTTTTTATGTCAGTAAATAATTATGTGGCTAATCTTTATTTTTTTAAACACATTTTTAAATAATCCACTTTGATTAATTTAGTACACGTTACTGCATACAGATACTAGTTAGTGTACAACTGGCCTGATTGAGATATAGCGGAATCGAAATCGGTCGATGTTAAATTAATCTGAAGTTATTTATATTTACAGTACAAGAATAAGTACTCCATTGATAATAATAATAATATTTTTTTTTATTCATAGTACAGTACAGTGTGTTATTATATTGTTATAATCAGATAACATTGCAGCAAAGTAAAACATATATTTCCGTACCCTTCCTCCTATACTAGTAGCATACAGTGCTTTTCCGGTATAGTAATAAACAAAATGTAGTGTTCAATGTTCAAAAATATATAAATATTTATAGATAGTATATAAAATATATGTAGTAAAACACAAATGCATTTTGATAGCAGATAAATGCAATGTTCAATATATATAAAATGTAAAAAAATATTATATAAAGAGTAAAACAGGACGCAATAAATAGCATATAAATATAATGTAAAACTTAAAGTAAATGCAAAATTCCATTTATAATAAACTATGTAAAGTAAGAGTAAATAATATACAAATATGAAGTAAAAGTGTGTAAAATAAGTAAATAATATGCAAATACGAAGTAAACTTATGTAAAATTGTAATACTCAATATAAAATGATTGAAAAAAGTTCAGTTAAATAGCATACTAACACAACTACAGAGAACAGTAAAAAATGCAATATTCAATATATGGATACTGCTGTTGTAGTTTTAATCTCAAGTTTAGACTTTTAAAAGTTCTTGGGTGTAATTTCTCCCCATTTCGTGGAGCTAAAACTGCACTTTTCTTGAAAAATATGTAAGACTATGGTTGCAATTTTTTACGTCTGCATTTAGATTGTTGTGTTTCTTTGTGAAAAAAAAAATGTCGCAACCCTAGTATAACATTTTAATAAGTTAAAAAATATAGTTTATAATGTAAGATATTGTGTTGATTTGTGCTCCGTATTTAAGATTTAGAATATCTAAAATAAAGTATCATTATAATCAAATTATTATTTATTACATAAAATAGTGCTATAGATAAAAATAATACTCTTCTAAAATATTACCTTATTTTTGTCATAAATTAAATACGAAAAATCAATAATGAAGGTCTCAAGGCATATTTAGTACCGGTTTATTTAGAATTGTACACGTTAAGTATATCAGTTAGCAAATTGTAAAGATATGTTAAAGATTTGATTTGATTAGCTTATTAGTCTAGTGGTTAAGATGCTTGTTTAGTGATCTAGTCGGATATTTGAGTCTCGTTCCAATAGTAATAAAATTGATTTGACATGTATTCTGTATACGGATCTCTATTTAAAAAAAATACAATTTAAACTTTAAACTCAATTATATTAAAATAAGATTGTCTTGTAAATAAGTGATATTAAAGTTGTATCAATTATCATTTACTATCTCAGTTAATGTAATGATAATTTTATAATTATAATTATAATTTAATAATTAAAGCGTGTAATAGTTTAACTCATTTGTTAAATAACGTAACGATGTTTAGATTTATGATTCCAAATGTTACATTAAGTCTCATTAATTCCAACATGTTATATATTTAAAATATTATGATTTAGTAGATGTGTAAGTAGGTATTGTATAGTGTTGTTAACATTATTTTCATTTGGATGGAGTGAATATAATAATTTAGTTTTAATAATATAATAGGTATATACGTGGCATTTGGTCTGTATTATTTTGGCCCAGTACTGTACTTGCTCAACACTACTGAACTGGAAGTTCATGTACCAATACACATAACGTACATGTATGTATACATAGTGCATTTTTATCTTAGGAGCTACATACAAAAGTACAACACGAGAGTTAGGGGATGTAGAGAGGTCGGGAATTTATTTGGGATTAATATAAGAAGGGGAAGAAAGATATTCGAGGGTAGGGATGAACAGAGTGGTCAATTGCGCTAGGGGAGAAAAATAGGGAATATATCCTGAAGAGAAATTCATAACATGAAATAGTACACGACTCGTCAAGCTCTACATATATGTACGTACTAGAAAACTTTTACTTTTCAACCCTAATCTCGTAAAACAGATGTTTAAAAAAAATATGGTGTAGTGGTGAAGACGCTGGCCTAGTGATCTAGTGGTCGGGAATTCGCGCCTTGTTCCAGAACACCAGCAAGATAGTCCTATTCTCATAGTACAAGCGTTTAGCTTAGATTGAAACTAGTAAGAATATTGATGTGACATGTATTCCGTGTACGCATCTCTATTTTTTCTTTAAATTAAAAAATTATCATCGGACGAACTCTTTCATTGTCGCACACTGCAACAATCAAAGTACATATCAATGTGACATATGACTTTTGAAATAGCTGTAAAAAGTCCAATTAGTTAACCATTGCATTTTTTACCAACGAACAAACAGAGCGTTTTCGCAAATTTTTTACTTCAGTAACTTTTTTAATCATAGAAAAAGTTACCATTGATCACACAACCTGCCCTAAGTCACCCTATGTTGAAGTATTATTTCTAAGAGTATTTAATGATTTAAATAAATGTATTTCATAACTTTTCGGATACGTAAAAAAATAAAAATATATGAATCTATCAATTGTTTAATTTACAGATTTTGTTGTGTCTTTAACACATGCAAAAATATGTATGATTAAAAACAAAGGATTTTTTACCGCACTTAGAATTCAGAAAGTGAGACTTCATTAGGTTCAATTTGTCCAATTAGCCCGAGACTGGCCCAACAATGGGTTTGATATATTTATTAACTGTATTTGAGTGGCAAGGTCAGTCCCTTTTCCCGTGTGTGTTTATTTTTCTCACCATACTCTCGCATATTTTTGTATCAGGTGTATCGAGATCATCGAAACTTTCATCTAGGTAATCTTCTACGAGATTTAAAAAAATTAAAATCGAGTTCATAAAGAATGAATGACTGACTAAATAACTAACTATTTAATTATCACGATGTTTCCTCGCGGGGGTAGATGGAGAGGATAGAGCGCCACACTTTTCTACCCTGTCACTTAATTATCGCCTCATCCGCATTCATACAAGCTCGCCGATTATTGAGGCTTCTAACAGGCCATCCTCCAGTATCTGGTTTACCTGGTCGTGTCAAGTCTTCCGCGGACGTCCTCTATTTCTGGGGCCATCAACACTTGCGTTATATATCTTCATTCATCCTTTCCATATGACTAAACCACCTTAGTGATCTTTTCTTAATCTCACTCACTATACTAAGATCAGTTTTACATTTTTTCCTTATTTCTTCATTTTTTCTCTGTCATAAATTCATAAATAGATCTGCCACACATACGCCTAAGCGATCTCATTTCCGCTGCATTCAGTCTACTTTCGTTCCTCTTCTGCCAGCGCCAGGCCTCATTTCCATACATCAGTGTCGGCACCAGGATTCCATTGTGTACCGCTTGTTTTGGCTCGGTTGAATGAATGAATGAACATAAATAATTTGTATTAGGTATTAATTCAATCACATTTTTATTGCAAAGTATGAATTGTGAATTTTAAAACATAGTTCTTTGATAATAAGACAAAGAAAATGAATCAATTAGAATGATATACAGCTATATGAATATATTTATATATGGTGATAGAAAAATCGATTGAAAATCCTAACAATATATATATTGTATAGGTATTACTCGAATTCCTTTGAGATTTATTGCAAATAAAAATATGATATCTATCTTTCAATTTGAAATTAATAGATGTCTCATATAATGTCGAAAATTTAACGTGAATGTAAATGTGATTGGTAATTCACTCTTCCAGCGGGAGAATGTTTCGGGTTCGAGTCCCAGTGGTAACTCTACTTGTATTTTTTACATTCATCAAATTTTATGTTTTTTAAAAAATAATAAAATACTATATTATTACCCGCGTACTATCCTGAATTTATGGCAGTCTATTTTGATTATTGAATAAATGTTAACGTTCTTAAATCTTGGCCGCGTTATGTATCTAGCCGTTCCGCCGGGTCTGAAAACCACCGATCCTATTTCGGCACTTTTTCAAATGCCTCACCGAATATGTGCATTATTTACGGCTGTGTGAAATATTTGCACAGTCGAGATGCATCACCACACAAGACCGCAGCATGCACAATGCACCCTATGCACACAATATTACGTAAATGATCGTAATATGGAAGTGGCCGCCGGCTGACGTTCTTTGCTGTTTACCCGGGTAAAGTTTCCGCCATAAGCGAAGCTAACGTTGCAGGAGTCGTGGTGGAATACGATCCGGGAGTAATGTCAAGATAAATACCGAACATCTCCGGTTTAGAATGCAGTCTCCAAAGATATTGGCATTAGTTATTGCGTCAAAATGTTAATGAAACCTGTTTATTTAAAGGTTGGTGGAGTTTAGTAGTTTAGTGATGATTAAATCGTTATTAAAACCATTATTGTGACTGTGATTGTATTCAATTGTAAGGATGACGATTGAAACTAATCATTCAGGCAATGACTTACATAAGAAAGTAAACCTCCAACCAATCACCATCACAATCAAATTCATTATAACGGTCTACTATCACTATCAAAGTTTTATTTTTTAAATATGAATTAAATATATTAATTAGAAAGATATACATATAAAATCAATTTCATCGAAAAATATTGTTGTTGCGCCACCGGGATTCGAATCTCTTACTAACGGGGATAGGTGCATTAGCCAACTATGCTACAGCGACAAATTTTCGAAGCTATATGTTACCTTTTTGATATTAATACATTTAATCGTTCCATTATTTGAAAGAGCCATCTACCTTATTTTTACGGAATCTCAAATACCTTTGAGTAATCTGCCAGAATTATCAATTCATTTTTATAAATTTTTGGACACATTGATACAACTTTATTATTAGGAGAACACATTCTTATTGTAAAGTTGTAATTATTCAGAACATAGGTCTGTGATGTTTTAAATATGAATTAAAAATATTAATATCTTTCTAATTAATATATTTTATTTTTAATTAATTTTTATTTTTATTTTATTGAGAAATTTTGACAGTGTAAACATATTATAACAAACATAATAACTATTTAACGTATGATACTAATAATGAAATCCACAAAAATATTTAGATACATAGGTATGTTTAGATGCAGAAAATAAATGAAAAGAGAAAAAGATGGAGAAAGGGTGGAGAGGTTGCAACTATTGTTGTGGTAAAGGAAGAACAAGATGTGTTTATAGGTGGAATGATTGGTCAAAATTGAGATTGCGGTGGTTCATAAGAATAACCCTTTGAGCGTAGTAAGGCTAATGTTGAAAAAGTCAATTTCTGTAAATTTCTCATTATGGTATTTGCACGACCGGTGATTTGATTTTCTGTTTTTACTAAAAAATCTGAAAGATTTTCAAAAAATACGCAAGAGAGAAATGTTGTTTGATATTATTTTAGTGGCTGCACATAATACCTATCGAGAAATTAAAACGGTTTGATTGAGTTGTTAGCGATGATGAAAGAAGAAAAAAAAAAAAATTTTCGTCCGTGTTTTACTTCTCCTTCATGATTACTTCAATATCTTTTTAGAAGACATTGATATCTTGAAAGCGATACCTGAGAATAAGCTGCAGAAACAAACTAAGATGCCCTAGAAGTTTTGGATACAAAAATAGTCTCTTCAGCCACCTGAGATTTCATAATCGTACGGGATAGTCTTTCTCATGCACGAAAAATAGCCGATGATGACGACTTTTTATATTCTTTGATCGTATGTTAATTTTTCAATTGAGAACGTTTGTTTTAGATGGCGAATTCTAATAATCATTTCTGTATTTTTTTCATTTTATTGAAAAATACGTAAGACCGGGAATTCACATGAAAATAACAAGAAGAATTAATTTAAAAAACTACAGTTCTTTGTCGTTTACGTCTGTATGTTCGTCGCCTTTTTTTTTAAATCTATCAATGTTCAATTATCTTGTCCGTTGCGGTAAGTCGTTGTACAATTTTAATCCATTGCAAATGATTTGGTTTAGCTCTATTTTTGTCCTAGCTTGATTTATAGATGTTTTTAAATTAGTAGTTTTTCCTGAGAGTGCCGCATTGCCTTGCGTTCAAACTTGTCTTGTCCGGACACGAGAATCATGGTTTGTGGTAAACTTTTTAGTGGTTTTGGTGGTAAAGAAACAATTTTTTCCGTTTTATTGAAATGCGTCTAACACAGGGGTCGTCAGACCGCAGCTCGCGAGTCGCATGCGGATCTTTCTTCAACTCCAGCTCATATGTTCATCTACAATAATATTTGATACATGGAATAGTTTACCTGAAATATATTACACAATAAATGAACTGGCATTTGCCATTCTCACAATCTTTGACTGTATCCATTTATGCTAATAAATATTCCCTTCCATGAATCAAATAAAAAAGTCATGAAGCAAATCAACCAAAGATAATTTACAATCAAGCCTATATAGTGCACTCAGCTACTAAAAGTAATATCTCCCATATATTATATTCTTCCATGTAGCCTACGATTATATTATAAATTTGAGTTTTAAATACAAATCTATATTTTATCTCACTTTTTAATCGTCATTAAATTTTTTATTGATAATAATATATAACTAGATAAATTTTAATAATATTATTTATACAGTAAAAATATATTTTACGGCTCTAAAAAAAAATTGAGATTCTGTTTACTTAATATTTGGCTCTTCTCACTAGAAAGTCTGCCGACCCCTGGTCTAACAGATAAAGAAAACAATTCTACGAAGAGTAGGTATGTCAAAAATAATTGAAAATAAACGTATTTGAAGTCAAAACGAAATAGTCAGGTGATATTTATTTGATAAAATTCTCCCCGATAAGGTCCAGTATGGCTTGCGTCTAGACTTAATTTTCTTGTACATTCATCCAAATTAACTTTCAAGTAAAGCGATTATAATCTAAAAACTGTTACATGCTGTTGGAGATTTTAGATTTTATATCGTGACTTTAAAATGATTTTAAAAGTATGACAAGCTGGAAATAACATTATATGTTTCTTTATATAATAGCAACCTTAGTATTAAATTAATTTAAAACACAACAGCGAGAAACAGAATTTGCAATATTAGGAAATAAATATTATATAAGTTAACAATAGATTGCATGCTTCCGTGAGATTTAACAGAATAAATAGTAAATTTAAATCAGCAGCAGAAATTATAAATTACATATTTTAGGAGAACACATTCTTATTGTGAAGTTGTAATTATTCAGAACAGACGGTCTGTGATATTTTAAATATATTAATTAGAAAGATATACATATAAAATCAATTTTATCGAAAAATATTGTTGTTGCGCCACCGTAAAAAATGATTAATTAATAATCCTATAAATTATTCTAGTAATTTTGTATCAAGTAACAATTTGAGTTAGGTACTAAATTTATTTTTTAAAAATAGATTCTGTTAAAGAAATAATAACATATGTTTTTCATTAGTTATTGACATCCTAAAGAAGAAAATGATATATTTCGAAACCGGTAGTTGTGTTTGTACTCAATAAGTGGTTAATAAAATAAATAAAAATTAAGATTAATTAAGGAATTATGATTTTTGAAAGAAAGCCTTTTTTATTGTGATGTAAAATTTTATCTTGTTAGGGGGGTGGTGAGATTTCCGAAGAGAGGGTGACTACAATTCCCCCAGATTTCTAATATTTAACTGAGCAAAATTTTGTAAGAATGTGATTCAATATAATATACATTTATAACGGGGAAGATAGTTGGGCAGCTGGGGAAAGGAGTGGAGTATGTCTTTATTTTGCGCTGGGTCCTAAAGAGGTACTGTGAAATATTTTGTTTGGATGGGTCAGAGGGTATAATGTTTTATAGAGATTATATAGATAAACAAATTAGCTTTTTAATTCCAAATTCATCAATAATTGGTTTTATCAAAATTCAGAAATTACGAAAAACGTTTTAACATAGAATTTTCATCTAAATAAATATTTTTAAGATACGGCGTGTGTATCAATACTACAGAAAATGCAAAAAAAAATACAAATGCGTTGTCGATTTTGAGAAATTACAAAATATATGCCACTTTATATTATTTATAGAGGTGTTTAAAACTCAACACGCGTATTTTAAGTGTTTGTCGTTCACATTATTTGATATTTTTTGGTACAAACCAGTGTGGAATATGACTAAAAACTTTCATTATTGAGCCGTTTGGAGTAAATTATAGAGAATTTTGATACGAAACTTAAACATGCTTTTGTTTGTTCTATTACTTAAACTATTATTTTTGGTACAGTATTTGAACCAATCGTAAGCATTACATGTTCCTAGTAAAACTGCATACAAACGTATATTTTTTTCATTTTAAATTATAGAGGGGTTTGGAAGTAAACGACTCATATATTCAAGTTTGTATATTTAAAAAAAAAAATCTTTTTATCTCGTGTATATAGCTCTATAAAAATTATATGATATTAATTACTTAAGTACGTTATTAAGTTCTTTAAAAAAATTATTTTGATCTCAGCGTTGATTCACATCAATCACTGAAAATAAAAATATGTAAGTTTGCAATAAGCCGACATTTGATTCTGATTTGTATCAGATACATAAACGAAAACCTACAATATTCACATATGCCGTAATTAATGAGGTAACAATTACAACCGGAAAAATTATATCATGTTCAGGAGTCGGTACCATTCTGATACAATTTTTAATTAATTAGATTAATATCTATCTCTGTTTTATAGCAATTTCAGTTTGCACACTGCATTATCATCTTATCTTTATAAAAAAAGAAAAATCGTCAAAAAATTCTCCTTTAATAATAATAATTTTATAATTTTTATTTATTTATTTAAAAATGACTACACGATACTAAACAAAAATTACATATCGTGTTAATTGGTTAACCTGCTAAGCGCATTAAGTTTATAGGTGAATTTTTGTTACAATTTTATTGAAAGATTTTGGTCTCAGGGCGAATAAAAAATATTTTTATGTATCATGAAGGCAAAGGGTTAATAAAAAAATCACTACATTTTTATGAAAGTTACAAAAAAACTCTTATATAAGTATAAAAACTTCTAAGGAGAATACATTATTATTTAGAAGTTGCAGTTTTTTCAGAACAGAGTTCTGTGGTATTTAATACAAATTAAAAATGGAATAACAGATGTGTCAATTTGAAAGAGCTATAGCATATATTTGTCGTCAACTTACTAAGTTGGTGTGGCGAAACTGGATTTCCCCGGATAGGAAAAGGTCCAGGTTCGAATTCCGGCAGCAACTAAACTATTTTTTCGATAAATTTTTTTTTTCTGTTGACTCATTTAATTTGTATAAAAATTTCACACAAAGATATCTGTTATAAGCAAAATATTACTAAAATAAAAAAGTATTTTTAATATGTTATAATATATAATAATTTCGGCAAGATATATCATTTATCTTTATTAATAATTAGCAGAATGCAATAAATGCTGCTGTATGACTCATTCCTGAAGTGATTTTGTAAATTTTATATTTTTCTCATTTACACTACATACTATAAATTTTGACTCATCAGAAATGTGGAGCATGCTTCGCATACCGTTGTCTTGACGTAAGACAAATTTATATGTTGAAACTCATAAAATATTTTCATTCAAATAATAACTCACCCTTAGCAATGAATCACAAGCAAATGAGTCACAACACAAGACAACGAATGAACACACACTTGTTCCGAGAGAAACAGCGACATACTTTTAATGTATCTATATGTTTTTAGCTCCGAAACTGTACAACACACTTAACACTGACTGAAAATTGTTCACTTACAAAAAAAATTAAGCAAATATGGACTCAATTACATGATTCAATTGGGTAGAGATCAGTCAGAAGCATTGCTGTTCAAAATTCCAGTTTAATCACTTTACATCTACAACACATTCACCACACTTTTTTATTGAATCTTTGTATATCTCTGTCGAATCTTTCTCTTTCTCTTTCCTTTTAATTTTAATTAAATAACATATCAACAACACGAAAAAAACAGTTTACTTTGACACAGACGATAGTCTAGCAAAGTAGTCTGGACAATGCTTTATATATCAGAGTTTGGATACCTACTATATCCCACACATTAAATTAATAATTGTAATATATCATTGTATGTTTATTTCCGATAAATAAAAAATTTATGTCAAATAAATAAAAATAAAAAATACTGCAGAGCAAATGCATCGACCATCGGCCGAAAGAAAAACCATGTAATTTAAAAAATGTTAAATAATTAATTCATGTTATAAAAAATTGTAAAAATGTCAAATATATAAAAAAAAAAATATATAAAAACAAATTGTTCGTTTCGTAGTCCATGGTACGCGAAGCAGCGTGCTATGCCAACACCACATCTTGAATGGTAACATGCTCACCACACACAGGCGTGAAGCATATTCCTATATTTTCTTCTCAGGGTCCACCCTCAAACACACGTCTTCAAATTCTTAGATATTTTAGCCAAGTTACCATACATGAGGACACCATGGAAAAATTGGTGATCCAAGCAAAGATGAAAGGAACCAGATCTCATGAAACATCAGAAATACTGATCGACCGACTTGCAAGCGCATGTACATTACTTTACAAAATGTTAATATTATACGAGAAAATGGACTAATTTTATTCCTATATTTTACGAGTATATAAAATATTTATTTAGGGGGGCCTTTTTTCAATTCTGAATTCAGACCCAATTTTTATTGTTACGCACTGATGCAGAGCTACTGGCGACAAATTGGTGGCGACAAATCATAATTGCAGTCGTCCACAATAACTAATCGTAGTTCCACGATCACGACTTCTCTCATTGAGAGCAAGACGAAGAAGAAGTAGAACGTTAATAGTGTAAACATTGAAATGCAAAATTTTCCTCACCCTATGACTTTCAATTGTAGACTCATTGATAAAATAATATTTCAACGATGGATTACATTTCTAATTTTAAATTCTGCCAGGTCGTGAAATCCAATTTGGCCGCACTAATTGCCGGCTGTGTAAACAATTTTATTCTCCGCTAGTTAGAGGGCGGCGGAGAATTCAATAAGAAAGTGTGTTTCTTACAAGTCAGCCTTCACGAATCTGTCGCGGCGATCTACCAACCACCCCCGCCCTATCGGGGGTTTAATCGGACCACTTTACGCTAAAAGCTCGACCATGGAGTTAATGCTACCCTTATTATATGTATTATCGGACTGGAAATTCTCTGACGGCGGCCAGAAATGATTTTTCTTCACAGCAGCAGTAAACTTTTATGTTGTAGGTACTTAAAAAAACTGCGATGGTGTGAACGGAACTGTGGTGAGAGCGGAATTTAACAACGTCTCCTTTAAAAGAAGGTACTTTTGCTCTGAATATATATATTGTTTAAACGAGGGGGTGGGGAAACAGGATGCTGGAATGATGCTAAGAATTTGGTATAAGGACAGAACAATAAGGGCTCAAGGACAAACCGGGAAGCCCAACTTACCTGAAATTCTTTTCGATGATTAGCACGAAGCACTGTGTATTACTCAATGGTGAAAGTAAATATTCGGTACGCACTGCGAGAAACCGATATACAATAATAATTCAAGTCAAAGTTGCGAACACGCAGCAGGACATTAATACTTCTTGACAGTCACATGTCATAGATCACACACAGTGAAGTAAGGGTAAAGGGAATGTGGGAACAGATTGGACACACGCACGGCGACCGGCGATCTGTTCCTGACATAAATACTGAACATATATATATGTACATATGGATAATCTTTTCTTTCCAGGTAAAATCGCGTTTTTTGTAGATGGTTTTCTAGAAGAAATCTAGGCCGACATTTCAGCACGGTAGCAAATCCCATTGTCAAGGCGTTGCCTTAAAAAGTTACGGTATAATCGTACTTGTTCGCAGGACATAGGACGTAGCTTGAGGTTACGCGATCTAACGTAGAAGAAATATATCAGAAAAGTTAAATACCTATTAGCTACATTATATTATATTGAAATAATTAATTTGAGGAATGTTTACGGTCCAAGTGTATGACTTGTGTCACCTTAGGTCCGGTCCGCAGCGGTGACTACCTGCGGCGCCCTTGAGAAAATTAATCGATATTTGAAGGTGTAACAGGTCGCGTAGAATTAATACTGGTAACGGGGTGAATGTTTCCCTGCACTGGGGGTGAACGGTGTGTAAGATTAATAAAGCAAGTGTATCTTGTACGCAAAACAGAATAATCAATTAATGCAAAATATTCAATATAATTTGGGTATTTTAGACTTCCACAAACAAATCTGACAGTTTATACTATTTATTATTATTTAATGAACTGCCAGCAAATTCGAATGAAGTAACTAGTCTTGCTTCTTTTCGAATATGTTGTATCTAATTTCAATAACTGATAATTTTTCATGTGTTTATTATTTTCTTTTGTATTTATAATTGTCATACGACGTAATTTAATATGTATTTTTTAATGTTTTCAAAAGTGTATCAAGTTTACAACTAAATAAAAATATACCTACATACACACGGATCGTTACCGCCAAAACTCAGAGACTCGAAAGGTAGATTTTACACTCTATTAAATTTGTAACGTCGTTGTTAATCGCAAAAGATCAAAACATGATATATTTTTATCACAATGGATGGATACAAATAATCATAAGGGTAATCGGCTTAAAATAATTCTAAGATCTATTTCCCGCACCCCCTGGTTCTCCAAAAGAACAATATCAAATATCTCTAGAATGAGAATTGGGCATTGCCAGGTAGCCTCACATTTATTCAGATTGAACTTAATAGATTCCCTGATGTGTGAGTGTGGTGCCGAGGAGGAAACCCTTGACCGTATCTTATTTGCTATATCACGGTTTTTTTTACAATGATCTCGTCAATGGTGATTTTCAACATCTGGTTAACTTGTGTCATCTTCTTTCCCTTAACTCGCCACTATTAATCTATATAATAGCAATTTTTTTGAACGACAATGGTATTGACTTGTAATATTTTTCCTATTCTATAATATTATTGTAAATTTTCCTATAAAATAAAGTTTTAACTTGATTAATGGCACAAATCACTCTTGAAGGGTGGATTACCTATTTAAAAAAAGAATATATTTTTTTATTGTAAATGATCACACCTAAATGTCAATTAATATAGAAATAAATTAAATTAGAAATTAATATTTATATAGGTGTAGCAAAATCTACTAATAAATTTCGTCAAATATTCTATTAAATTATACTTCGTGTGTGATAATAATTTTTCCATGATATTAAAAATTTAAAAAATGTATGTTATGAATACATGTTTGTTGATTTCATTAAAGAAATGAATTTATTTCAGCATTATTACCTATTATCGTTTTAATAGTTTAATCGCAATTCTGAATATATCTATTTCGGGAGGGAAATTATTTGCCATTAGGCGCATCGGGGTACAGCGGAATGTGTAAGATAGTTTGTAGCCAAATAGGGTTAATAAAATAATGAGTAGTACCACGAGTTGCTACAAAGTAGTGATGATAAAAAATGCTACTCTTGATATGAATCACCAGTGATGGTGCGATTGTGATTGGTATTCGATAATAACAGTGATTGAAAACTGTCACTACGATCACAGTTTCATTACAAATGCGCACGCGCTGCGCAATATCACAATACACGAAATAAATAATAAAAAAACATAATTATGAGCATATTTATTTATATTATTAAAACTTTATTTGCGTAATAAACATATTCTAGCATAAATATTATATATATATATATCTTATTTCATAACATCACAAAAAATCGGGTAAAATGCGTAAAACGTTTTGGCAGAATCTACTAGATGGCACTGATCACGAATTATAACTTTATTTCTTCATGAATATTTTTGTCTTAAATGCGCATGCGCCGAATCATGGTTCACAACCAAATATAAATTTTTAAAAAATGAATCACGATATTTCCAGATATTCATTCTCTGATAGTGAGTGTGACTCAAATATATCAGTGATTGACTCACTCATCATTTTGAGCTCATCTCTACTACAAGGTACTCACTGATTGATTACTTGGTAATGGAAGATCAAACTATGAAAACAATTAGTTCCAGAAGACGATTAGACTGTCAACTTTTGAGTTAGATTAGTTAGTTAAAATCCGTATTTTTTATTCGAGTTTCAAGTTGTTTGAACGTCGAGCCGTCTGAAGTTCGAGGGTCCACTGTATATATATATATATATATATATATATATATATATAAGATCGCAAAAGCAATGTTTTTGTAAAATCATCAAAAATTTCATAATAACGTTAGTTTAACAACCTATCAGAATGATTAGAACAAAACTCTTGACCCAAATCCATGCAAAAGCGCATTCGAATACAACCCGTGACATTACTGACAGTGTTATGAAATATTTAAAAAGAAGTCAAAAAACTTATACATTGACTCTATGTGTTTGCAAGCGTCATATATATAATTACACCGTTTCATAAAGTGCTCTCAATATCGCTGTTAAAAACCATTTTAAATCAAATCAAATGTTGACTGCGGCGGTTTCAATTTGAACGAGGAGAGAAGCAAGCAACACGAGATGATCGCGCAACAATGTAACTGAGATTCTTTGCTCCAGCTTTCGCGCGGAGGGATTAAAGTTGTCCGGTTTGGCTAAGTGCCCGGCTGACCGGCTGAGCATTGCCCCGCTGCTGGACGGGGAACAGGGTTGCGTGCCGCGGGACCGGACGTGGCCGTAATACCCGCGTTACCTTCCAGTAGAGGGGATTTCTGTAAATATGATTTGAGGGCCCTATCGGCTTGACTTTTCCAATCAAGGGTGGCGACCAACATTTTAAATTAAATTATCTAAGTAAAAGAAAAACATACTTTTATTGATGTGTGAACATCTTAGTTGCCCCCGCTCTCCCCCACCTCAAACTCTCGTAATAGAGTAATGTCAGAAAAATATCTGAAAAGAATGAGTCATGCTCGTTACCGCGATGACTGCATATTTTTTTAAGTACCCGAAAGAAAGTTCTGAAAGAACTCCACTCTTTTCCTGAACCGTTTTATGAGTTTGTGCTCATGTTTCGGTTCCATTCAGTAAAATAAAGAAATGATTTTACATTTACTTCTTTCGGTGTCCTATATGCTTTTCTTTATTAGTACAAATGTTACAACACAGATATATAAATGGATCATTACATAACAATAAATATATATGATAATATACAATTAGTGGAGAGACTAATACACTAAAGAAACAAAGAGAATAAAAATAATGTATACAATTTTATAAATACATGCTTCAAGTACAGTTAAAATTCATTGACAAACTAGACTGTTATCACATACATCCCTCAGCGGGAAAAAATGACTAATAAGCAGGATTTGGTGAACACAATATTGTCCAAATTATCATGATAGCATGGCTAAGGTGGGATGGTCACGTTCAAAGAATGGACTAAGAATCATCAAACTTATTGGCCGAAAGAAGAAGGAAGAGCCAAGCTGTGGTCGAATGGCGTTACCCAGGACGCTCATGTAGTCGATATTGTGAACTGGAAAAGGCTAGAAGACGACAGATCTGAGTGTAGAAAGCCACAGCGCACACCGGGCTGTTACACCATTTACGATGTTGATAAACGTCACATTTACATTTTGACACTTTTAATAGAAATTCACATGTCCGAAAAGTTACAACATCCCCGTGTTCGAAAATGAATCTACTTGGTACATACCTAAACAGTTGAATTTAAAATATAATACGCTCCTAGTACCTACCTACACAAATTATGATTCTAACCATCCTAACACAATTCTAAGAAAATAAATAAAAAATAAGTCCAATAAAACTTTATTATTTCCTTCCTTTCCAGTGAATTGTACACATAACACACGCGCGCGCGCGCGCGCGATGTTTACGCGTAATCTCGAGAATGCTAATTGTACTCGCTCGATTATTTTTATCTAACACTTTAAATTGATATAAAATTCTAAATTTGTCTAAGTGTCTATGTATTTACTATAAAATCCTATACCCTTTGACCAATCTAAACCAAACTTTGCATAGTTGCTCCCCCGATATAGATGTGTATTGTATTGAATGCCATCCGTTCAAAATGTTACTCAGTTGTACTCTAGGACTCTGAGAAAAATATTGGTACCACACCCCACCTCCGTAAACCTTCGAACCAAATTTTGCATACATCGTTACTCTTTAGGGCCTGTACAAAAAAACCCATCTTAGTACCTAATTTTTGATTTGATATAATGCAATGCAGTACAAGTGATTCAAACCATTTTGTTTCTTGTCCACAGTCCATCTTATGGGAGTGTTTTCGATGACTGGATCCCTGAATTTACCATCAATTTTCCATATATATATATATATATGTAATCTAATTATGACAGCACTTAAAGGACGCTGTAAGGTCTTAATTTTAACTTTTGCGAAAATTGTTAATAATCGCATTAAATTCTTTTTTTTGTTTTCTATACTGCATAATCTTCTTAGAATATGTTATCGAATTAAAGTCGCGTATTTTATTAGCTTTGATGAGTGGTACCGACAAGGGTGCCCTAGCTTCTAAACCGGTTCCGGAAAAGGGTGGGTCCTCTCTCTCCAGTTGTCCTTTACAATGCGAAATAAGAGAATTTTCTTTACTCGTTTCAATCATTAATTGAATAAATAATTGTAAAAGAATGTTGGAGTTGTATTTTTTATATATGTGTCGTGTGACAACCCTGCTGCCGAGTATTAGGGCCTCGCCGTGCACGATATGTCTCCATGTTGGGTGACATCGACCCCATAAAAATTATAAAATAGAAACCATTACTACCTTTTATAGCCCGGCTAACTCAGGGTTAAGTTGACACGACAACTTTACAGTTGAGCACGAACTAAGGACAGATTTTAAGGGAGCCTCGTTACTAGTAACTGTTGTCCGATACCTGAGAGGTGCTGTTTTATTTATGCACTATTATGAAATTCTTAAAATTATGTACTTAATCATACATACTCTTCTGTTATGCATTCCGACTATCTTCGACTGGTGCATTTATTTTTAATTAATGAAATTAATTTTTATATCACATATTCGTACATTATTTAAGTATTTTGTAAACTTATCCAAATAGTTTAGACATGAGTTGAAATTTGTTAAGAGATTTCTGAAAAGAGCATAACAAATGATAGTCAGAAGGTGCAAGGTCCGTACAACATTTGGTGGATACACTAAAACATTCTGGCCAAGTTGCCAAATATGTGATGAAAGAAAAATATCATCATATATCTATAAAATATCAGCAATATTAAATGTTGCATTCAAATGGGTATTATCAAATTCCGTAACTCTTTTTTGCACGTTGAAAAATGTATAATTTAACCTCACCTAACTAGTAAGCCATAAAATGTAGGCCGTAAAATGTAGGACGGTAAAATTTAAGCGACAACTCAATACACTTTATTCTATTCAATTTAAATGAAGTTCTTGTTAGCTTCTAAAATAAACTGATAATTGATAGTTTGATGATAACACTATTAATCTATTTTTTATACGTTGCTATAGATTTATATAACATATTATAGTACAAAACACCTTTAATACAGAGATTTTCACGTAGTTATTTTTCTGGCGAAGTACGCAAGGAATGTTAATTTAAGAATTTGAAAGAAAATATTACAAAGTGCTATAATTTGAATAGTACGCCATGACGCGAAAAGGTTGAGAATCACCGATGTACCACATTAGCAACAATTTAAAAACCTTAATATGATAAATATTTTTTGACATGTTTAAAATTTTATAAAAAGCGTTGCGGCTCATTGACCACAAACAAAATTTCATAAAAGTAACATGTAATATTTGTTTGCGTGAAGTTGGTAACGGGTTGAAAAAGCGATGATACGCCACCAGAAAATGGGACGAACATTTATTGCAATCAATATGCTTTTGTTTTATTATTTATTTAAAATATAAGGAACTTGGGAGGACTATAAAAATAACATCTTCATAACATGATTGAGGTTTAAAGAAAAAATAAGTATAGTAGTTTATTTCTACATATATCTCTTACGTCTGTGCACATCTTAATACGTTTATAACTCTATTATTAAATATGTCAATATTCCATCGTCTTCTTTACTGTGTCAAGTTAGGTATTATATAATTATAATCCAATGCAAATTAGTCGCGACTGTTCTATTTTTGTTCTAGTCGGATTTATTTTGTAGGTTACACATATCATATATAAATCGATGATAATGTAGGCACTAATATTCAATTCGAGAATCTAATAATTAAGAAAAGTTTTGTTGTGGAATGGTGCAGGCTTCAAGACACGTGGAACCCTCGGGAGACTGGTGGTACCCATCCATTCGACCGATCCGATGTAGGTTTCCATCAAAAGTTCACTCCACAACCGCGTCAGCTTCCTAAGTCAGCAGTAGCAGTAAGCGAGCAGATTTTTAAGATAGAATTTCGATGGCGACATTAAAATGACCAATGGTCACGACTGATCTGACAAGACTAAAGTAATAAACTATCACTGGATCCAAAGTGTTAAACGTGATTAAGGAATTTAAACCGAAAATAATAAAGTGGTTGCTTGGTGTGGGTAGAAAACAAAATGAAAGTATTTTGTCATTTGTGCTAATACATAATACATTTGTGTCCGACACTATTATAGATAAAAGACATTTTGTATTTTACGTCAACTTCTCTATGTTTTTAGTCTAACAATATATAACTTTAAAAAACTGTACAGATATTTGCTTTGGAACATACCTGTCTAGTCAAGAAATTACCTTTATTTATTTTATGATAAAATTTTTTTTAATAATAATAATAAATGACAAATAACAAATAAAATGAAAAAGAAGAAGAAATATTGAAATATAATCTTGTCATTTTTGTTACGTGATACATTGAATACACCTGTGTTCTTTGCACTCAACATCACTCATTAAAATCTTCGAGATCTCATAAAGAAATGTTGCATTTTATTTATTACTCAGATTTATTAGGGGGCTATTTAGACAATTAAACATTCTCGGAGTTTATTATTCTCATTAATATCCTGTTACAATGTAGCCATTTATTAGCGTTTAATTGTTCTCAGTATTTTTTATATTCGTAAATAAATATTATTTTATAGTGTCGGTTGCTTTCCTTAAAATACTACTAAATACTATATATATAGCATCACAGTGTTCAGGATGAATGCAGCTCTCTCCGTCTCATGAAAACAACCAAACTAAGGGTCGGACTTCAAATCTATCTTTCTTTAATGTGTACAATCAATAAAATCATTTTTTTGCATTAATATCACTAAAAAATATTTCTTAAAATGTATATAATATACATATGCCTATGTATTACATATAAAACTGAACATGTTAGTTACTTTTTAGGACCCTACGTAGAACACAGTATCACCCTCCCCAGGATATAAATGTGCCTCATATTGAACGCCATCTAAATTTTGATTTAAATTTAGTTACACTCTAGGATCCTGATTAAGATATAGTCACCCAACTATCCCCCTCCCTGGACTTAATTTTGCACACATTATTATTTAGGTCCTGTGCAAAACAAGAGCACCCTGTTCCTCCTCCCCCTAAATCCCTATTTTAACTATTAGTAAATCTAATTTAAATGTACTTATAATCATTTTTATATGTTCAATATATTTCATTGTCCTTCTGTGTGTCGCGCGTGAGAAAATTTGAAAAAAAATTACATCAGTGCATTATATATCATTCTATTCATTCAAAAGGTACATTTTTCACATTGAAAATAAGTTAATTTCTGTTGTTACAAATTAGAAAATTGTATGAAGTATGTAATGCTGCTGTATTTTTGTAGTTAATTATTTATATTATGTTATACGTACGTTGGTGGGTTAATATTTAAAATATGTCCTATGTATTTACGACTTTTAAATTTAATCTAAAACTGGTTTTAAACATGAGAAACAAAATATTAGGATCGCTTTTAAAGTATGAATCGTTTTTTCGTAAACTCATAACAATTTATTGTTGCTCAAAAGGCTCTCTAATTACCATGAAAATATATCTTAAACATCCTTTCAATAAACTTCCCGTTGATATCCAAACATTTTTGAGACGGGAGATGAGCTTGAAGACGTCGGTCACCTGTTTTTTTTTAAACCTGTTGTTGACAGTTCCTTCAATTTCGAAAAAGATGAAAGTCCGATGGTGCTAGGTTCGATCTGTATGTAGGATAGTTCAATACTTCACACCCAAACTTTTGCATCTCTTCAGTCATGTTTTGAGTTTAAAAATGTAGCACCGATCGCACCTTGCAATCGGCGGAATTAATGATAGATATGGTTAATAAAATACTTCTAAGAATTTAAAACTGACCCAAAAAACTCGTTTTGGCAGGGTTCCTGATAACATTACGGTCCAAAATAACCGATTACTTTTGTTAATATTATATAATATATACGTAAACATACTTTAAAAGTGGGCTACGTATTATCGAAAAACGTATCATATGAGGTTCATAATAATATCTCTCGACATTTTTTTATTTGGGTAAAGGGCAGGTATTATAGATTTAAAAAATATATTATCAATATTTATTTGTAATTGTGAGAGTACCTACTTCGATTTACAATATACATTTTCCTGCAGCGCCTTGTACCAGCGGCAGCGGGGGCCGCGCGCGGGTGAGGCAATTCCATTAATGGATAAGGGATGTTTGCCGGAGCACGTGTGTGTGTGTGGGTGAGAGTACGGAGGCACATAAGGCGTATATTTTTAATAATTTCAATAAAAAACACCCTGACGCCTGACAGTTTTAATATAAAATTCATGTTCGCCGTAATAACCTCATCAGCGCCTGCTTTGAGAGATATTCATATCATCATATTTGGATTGTAAATATTTTGAATTAATATTTTCTTGTGAGTGCCAGCGATGTACTTTTGAATCTACTTCACTTAAAAATATATTATTATATTTTATAACAATTGTAATGTAATGAATGCGTCGCAATAAATATATTAAACTGGCGCTTGAAATAAATCAACTTTAAACGTGTCTGAATTAAAGAAAAATGTTTTTGAAAATAATTGGATGTATTTTTATTATTAAATAGTTATACTAATAACTTGTCGCTTATTCTGTATTGACATCTTTTTCTTTCCTCATCTTTCTTTTAATCTCAGTGAGAGTAGTCGTGTTCGTGGTCCATGATAGCTCGAATGATCTGTCACCATATTCCGGTCCATGGTTTATCTCGTGCACTCCAACAGCGGACTCTGCATCGTAATTCTGACCAGGTCGGTTCATTGTGTTGTTGACTTTCCACGAGAGCCGGTCCCTTCTCTTCTCTTGGACCACCAATATTTTGTTTTTCGTCATATCTAGTACCAAAATATCTGATAATTATGAGCCGTATATGTATGTATATACAGTAAGTATTATAATTTATATGTTAAATGCATCTGTCTAGTACCCTGTCTCAACATGGAACAGTCCTAGTGAGCTGTATTCTATATGTAGGTACATTTATAATATATTAATAGTATATTTTAGTTTATCTATATACTGGACACGCATTCATTAGTTTACTACATACTGTTAAAATATTTTTAGTATTTTTGAAAAATGGAATAGTTGATGTTTTATTTAACTTTAAATAAAATATCAACGATAATAAAGGCTGTAATATTTCAAGCTAAATATTAGTCATATATTTTTTTAAACCGACTAACTAACTGTTCAATTAAATACTAAAAAATTTGTTGATAATTATGAGAAAATATTTCAATTATTATGTTGTAGCATAAATGTTAAGCGTGGAAATTTTTAGATTCCTTAGAATGCGACGCTTACCCGGAATCCTGAAAAATGATGAAAAATTTCACATCAATACGATTTGTGATTTACACATTTAAAGTAATTATTTCCATCTGAAATTATATTGATTTTTTTTATTACAGGCGACAATGATAAGTAATGATGATAAGAATATTTTATTACGGGTGGTATTTATTAATGAATTATTTAGAACATTTAAATTTTCATGATAATAGTCAGTAATTAAATCAATTACGGGTGCACACCGCGTGCACGTATCACAAATAAATGGACAAACTCAACATATTCTAAAACACTCTCATGTATTACATTTGTTTCAAGAGAAGCATTGTTAACCGTTTGTTCTGCATTTAAGTGAAAGAAAACCACTTTTCTATTCGTATCGGGTCATATATATTTTATTGACGTTTTATAACACATAACAACCAACACGTTAGGTATTTGGAAAAGGATAAAGACCATTAAGGGTTTATGTTCAACACATAACTCTTAGCGCTTAACCCTTCTAAAACCATACATGTGCATGCAGGTCTACCACCCGAATTAAAACTGTAATATTTCGGTTAATATACGCAACATAAAATTCATATTTTAGTTAATCCTAAGAAAAATGTTTATGCTTAGAACTGACTATTGAAAAATCAGTTGTGTAAAACGAATCCTACAAAAATAATTATTTTTCAATTCAGTCGGTTGTAAAATTAATATGCTGGAAAAAATACAATTTGTGGTAAGACAAATAGAGATGGTACATGAATTTCACAATAAAAATACGAATATATGATATCCCTTTCTCACTAATTTAATGAAGAGAGATAAGAAAAAAGGTAGTATTCTATAGGACTTGATGAATGCTCCGAATTACATCAGGATATTGATCCAATTTTTGTAATTAATGTTCAATATTTAGAGTAAGTTTATAGGATTAATATTTTTATTGCCATTTAAACTAATAAAAGCTTTCTTCACGTTTAAAATGTTAACAATTTCTTACGGTAACATTTTATATCACGGTATGGTAAAGGTTAAATGCAAAATTTTTTAATGAACAAAACATCGAAACTTACGCAGAATATAATTATTGCTAAGGTGCAAAATTGTTTAGGTGTTTTCGATTGATATAACATTTTTAAATCGCAACTCACAAGTCGTGTGGACCTCCCAAAAAATAGCGCATAGTCTAATTTTTTGTTAGCATATACCAGGGATCGACAGACTTTCTCACTAGAAGAGCCAAATATTAAGTAAACAGAATTTCAACATTTTCATAGAGCCGCAACATAAATTTTCAATTGTAAAAACGAATAAAAATCAAGATTTTATTTAAAACTCAAATTCACATAACGGTCGTAGATTACTTAAAAGAATATACTATATGGGGGTTATTAGTTTTAGTAGCTCAGTGCACTACTTATAAAAACAAGAAAATCTAAATAATTAAACACTTTGTAAAGTTTACTAGTTAGAACGGTGACCTTGTATCGCTTTCGAAAGCTTTGCTGTGTCTGGCGAGTAACTACTTGTTTCAATTTCAGGCATGATTGTAAATTACCGTCAGTCAATTTGTTTCTTAACTTATTTTTTATTCGATTCATGGAAGGGAATGTTTGTTCGAATACATAAGCTACAGCCAAAGATTGTGACAATGGCAAATGCCAGTCTTTTATTGTGTCATATGTCTCGGACAAACTTTTCCACGTATCAAATATGATTGTAGATGAAAATATGAGCTGGTGTTGAAGAGTCGCAAATGCCTATCTAAACAGCATGTCGCGAGCCGACCCCTGGTGTATGCCACAAAGAGGCTTGTTTAAGGTACTCGCTGACACTACTTTATCTTTTTTTCCATTTTATCGGGAGATATTTTCGCAAGATTCTTTTAATTTGATATGTACCAATGTACCTTTACGTATTGCAACCTTACATGAATTGAAATCACAATGAATATTTAATACAAATAAAATAAAGACGTATCGCTGGATCGTGACAATAATTTTGACAGCTGCAACTTATGGAAGTCGGAGCTATTCTCTACGGGAGGAGTATGAAGATTTCTAGAGTAGTCTAAAAGAGTCTGCACAACAGATAAAAGCTGGTCAAATTTTTTGTTTCAATTCTGAGTGATGTCTCCGCTGAAAAGTCAGTATAAAAATAATAATATTATTACTACGACATTTTTCTGTGTATTTAAAGCGTTACAAAAATATTAGATTACCAAAATGATCATTTGTGAACCGAAATTGTAATAATGTTGATGGTAAGAATTATTAATATAAATACATTTTTTTAATCAAATATTATTAACAACTTTAATCACGTCACATTTACGACTACGATACAAAAGATTCAATTTGAAATATCTGAATAAAAAAAGTTTTACTTTGGACATTAATTTCTTTCGTTTCAGCTGACATAAACGTCGCCATTCGATACAATACGTACACGTGTAAGGCTCGGTCGTCACGTGACCAGGAGTGAGCGGAGGGTCGAGGGGGGCGCGGAACAAAAAAGTCCACAAAGGCTCCTCTCCTAGGAATAGGTGATCAATCCTGCCGGACAGCGGCGCGCTGTGAGATTCTTTATATCGCGAATGTTGCGGGGCAGGAGGGGGGAGGAGCGGGGCGGAACCCCCGGTGGAAAAAACACAGCTGGTGTTTTTGGGAGAATTGTCGACCTGGGATGAAAAATGTTTGCATTGGGTTTAATCCCGTCAAGATAAATTATTATAAAATATATATGTTCTTCGTAAATAAGAAAATTTACTATTAAACAAAATATATCCGCAGAGCAGCTCTTAGAGAAAATAATTATATCAGTACTATTATTATGATTAATTATTAGTAATTTTAATACTTAAAATAAACTTTGAGTATAACTTTGAGTTGACCAGTTGATTTTAGTCAGATACCTACTAGATCTTATTCTTATATTTTTAAATAATTTCCTAATATTTAAAAAAAAATACATAAGAATATCATGACATATAGTTTTAGTTTTTTATTACCCTGCTTTGTAAGTTAGTATATAAATATATTAAACTCATATTGGTTAAAAATAATATTAATGAAGTATATACCAAAATGAATAACTACAACATGTCCCAAAATTAACGCAAGATTTGACTTAAATAGATAATACAGTTTTTAGTCCTAAAATATTTATTTTTTTAATCATAAAGTACATGAGATAGAGTTATTTATGGAATAACACATCGGACAAATGGCCTCCACGGCTTTGCTGGCACATACGCACTCTTTTGTTGAAATTTTCCATGACCATTTTGCATAATTGCTGACTGGCTTGTTTTTGGACGACCAGTGTGTTTAGCGTCTCCAACTGATCCAGTCTCTCTAAATTTTTCAATTAATCTCTTCGCAGTTGATGAACTTAATACACTATTCCGACCATATTTTGTATTACATTTTTGAATTGCGGCCGCCAAACTTTAATTATTTACGAGGTATTGTTCAATGATGAAAACACGTTGTTGTATCGTGTAACGCCCCATTTTTGCCAACCCTAAACTCACAGCTATCTAATTTTTTTTTCAGGGTTGCCAACAATTTACTGCAGAAATGGCGGCAAATTCAAATCTTGCGTTAATTTTGGGACATCCTTTATATTAAATATTCTTAAATTAGTACCTACGTCGAAAAATCAATAATACGTAGGATATCTTGGTAGTGTTCTGGAAGTATATTTAATGAAAATGAGTGGTGAATATTGTCTAATTAGTATATTGATTGTGATTGTTTTAAATGCTTTGAGTGGCTTGTGGTGTAATTCCATGACACCGGCATGTTAGTCCTATATTCATAACACAAGCGTTTAGCTTAGTTTGAAAATTGTAAAAGTATTGATGTGACATATATTCCGTGTACGCATCTCTATTTAAAAATTGATGATTAGTAACTAATTATTCCTAATTCACTGATATACTGGAAACTAAACATCTAACAGTAAAATATCAGTTACCAATCATCGTTATAAAACAAATATAAATTAGCTCATCACTAATACATATTAAGGAGAACACATTCTTATTGTGAAGTTGTAATTATTCAGAACAGACGGTCTGTGATGTTTTAAATACTAATTTAATGTATCAATTATAAATATATACATATAAAATCAATTTTGTCGAAAAATATTGTTTTTGCGCTACCGGGATTCGAACCTGGATCTCTATTTCCAATCCGGGAAAGTACACTATCAATTGTGTTGTATCAATGTGTCCAAATTTTAATAAAAATGAATTGATAATTCTGGCGTCTGCAGTCGGTTTACTCAAAGGTATTTGAGATTCCGTAAAAATAATGTAGATGGCTTTCAAATAATGGAACGACAGATGTATTAATTTGAAAAAGTGTAACATATAGGTTCGAAAATTTGTCATGAAAAACACTGGCGCTATAACACAATTGGAAATAGAAATCCAGGTTCCAATCCCGGTAGCGCAAAAACAATATTTTTCGACAAAATTGAATTAAATTACTAATATACATATATTTATTTATTTATTGTACGCTCGTTGTGTATGATTCAATTGCTTGCAAAACAAATTATAAAGCAATTGATTTCCGATTTGTTGCACCCCTGCAGGACACAACATGATTGTTGACGATTGATGCCATATACAATTATATAGAAAACTTAAAATGTAACATTTATGCAGATTCCTATACACAATTTTTAATTTGCTGTCATAACCAATTAATTACACAATCCTTAAATTAATCATGAGAAATTTTTAAAATGGTAAAAACTTCAGCAATGCACTTCGCAAAATACTTGCTTTTTTTCGCGTAATCATGTGCCAACATTCAATGCAGTGAAGAGTTTAATCAGATGTACGCCAAAAATCCAAAAACCATTAATGACCTTAAATCCAACATCACTCGTGTCATTGCAGATATGTGATTTATGTGAATCCGTTATTGAAAATTTTGCTCAAAGAGTCGACACCTGTAACAGGAGCCATGGCCGATATAATTTTCCACGCATAACTCCCACGTGCACCAATTACAACACATTGATACCAATAAATA
Organism: Eubasilissa splendida; assembly: GCA_031772225.1. NCBI lineage: Eukaryota > Metazoa > Arthropoda > Insecta > Trichoptera > Phryganeidae > Eubasilissa > Eubasilissa splendida. The sequence continues at coordinate 7,727,612 of CM062857.1, read as the reverse complement.
TGAATATTAAAAAAAAAACTTGTTTAAAATAACAGTTCTAACTCTCCACCCTGTACAAGTAATCGAGATTCGATTCAAACGTTTGTAACCATTAAAAAATTACCCAAAATTGTACGTTATACTCGAGTATTCTTAACTTAAAAATTATTATTTTTTTAAATAGAGATTCGTACACGGAATACATGTCACATCAATATTTTTACTATTTCCAAACTAAGCTATACGCTTGTACTATAAAAATAGGACTAACTTGCGGGTCGTTACCGCAATTGGGATTCAATTGCTGTACAACTTATTAATACATATATAATATATTTTATTACAGACATTTCGAGTAACATTGGATTTCAATATAATATTGGGTAAAACCTGAGCAAGTCTTTTTTTTTCACGCTGTCTTGTAATAGGAGCATTTTAGAAATTGATGTAAATAACAAACCCAATTAAGCTGCTTTCTATAGTTAACTAAAAAAAAACTATTTTAAAACGAACATAGAAAAGATAAAAGAAGCGTTCGTGTGTTTGAATGTGGTTTTCAATTTATCATTTAGTATATTTCTAGTGCCCCAAAAAGCATTTTTTTTTTCAAAACTATACTTTTGAACTACACACCAAGCTAACAAGCAAAAATATAATTAAATAATGCTGTACTTAAGGAAAAAACTTGTTAATAGCTGTTTAATTATTCGTAATTTTCAAAATATTTTCAATAAATACATGTCGGAGATTCAGACATTTTTAATACCTTGGACGACACTCACAGAATTAATGTTGATGTATAACAAATAGTGGTTTAAAACAAAATGTTTTTCTTATTATTTATGAAATTAAAAGTGTTTTCAAAATCATGCGCATGGTATTGTTTGACACTTTTGCGCTATCACCTAAAGTGTTTGTTGAAGTGCACTTCATGCTGAACAGCGGTATACGTGTCCTGGAGCCGAAATACCTGTAGATCCAACGAAAGATTCAGATACCGGAAGAAGCGTTTCACAGGTTGGTCGTATTTTTTGGTTCTGGGTGGTCCTTCAGGCAACCCCTGTTCTCTACTTCTGTGTTTTTAATCGCTCAGTAACGCCTTCCAAGCACCACAACATGGGTCTTCCAATATACCTTCGACTAAGAAGTTTTACATAAAAAAATTTCTTCGCTGGTTGTTGTTCATTGGTTGAATGTGAATAGCTAACCTCAGCCATGTTGTTTTGATAACTTGGCCAACGTTTTTATTTTTGAAATCAAATATCCTTCTAATGACCAGTAAGTAGTGAATTTTCACCTAGTACCTAGCATTCACATCCACAAGTGAGAACTTTTTAAATCTGAATCTTAGTTTTCACAGAAAACCAAAAAAAACAGAAAGATTTTTTGATGATTTATAAAATCAATAAACAGAATTGTAGGATTTATTAAAGGCAATCTGTATTAAAGTACTAACCTATTTTAACGGCAATAAATGTTATATTTCTTTAAGTCAAAAAAGTAATCCAAGTGAATATGTATACAATATTAGTAGATATAATAAATGCAAATTTTTAAGACGCTATTTTCACAAATAATTAACATTAATAATTTTGTTCACCGCGAAGTTCCAATCTCGATTTTATTTAATTCTTAACATAGTGCATACATAAGCACTTCTATATATGCCCTAATACAAATAAGATTAAAGTCTTTTCTTTTACTAAAACTTATCTTTTACATATCTGGTCAGTTTCAATTTCTTATGTTTTCTTACATTTCATTAAAAATTGTTATCGCACTATACACCATCGATATCTGAAATTTGGCCTTCTTCCTGAATAGCAGTCTCAGTCTATCCCTTCCTCTTGTACGATGCTCGTGCTCATGATGATTTTCATCAATATTTTTTGATTATTAAAAATCAAGTCCATATTTACGATTTTAAACCGTGCCGTAAATAAAGTGGTGAGGGGTATAATTTTTTTTTTTACCTTGAACGCCCTTGTGGGTAAGAATACATTTTTATTTAATTTAAAATATAGCAGTACATTTTTAATTGAAATTTCAATATAACATCAAAAAATAAAAACTAAATATATATAACATATAATAATACAAATTAAATGTATTAATTAGAATGATATACATTTAAAATCAATTTAATCGTAAAATATTGTTGTTGCTATCGGGATTCGAACCTCGATATCTTCCAATCCAGGTTGAATAATTACAACTTCACAATAATAATGTGTTCTCCTTAATAATATATAAGTTGTATCAATGTGTCCAAAATTTAATGAAAATAAATTATTAATTCCGGCGTCTCATATCGGATTATTCAAAGGTATTTGAGATTCCGTAAAAATAAAGAAAATGGCTTTCAAATAATGAAAAGTGTAACATGTAGGTTCGTAAATTTGTCGCCAATGTACTGTATTGCTATAGCATAATCGGTTAATGCACGTTTCCCGGATCGGAAGAGATCCAGTTTCGAATCCCGGTAGCGCAAAAACAATATTTTTCTATAAAATTGATTTTACATGTATATCTTTCTAATTAATATATTTAATTTGTATTACAAATATCACAGACTTATGTTTTGAATAATTACAACATCACAATAAGAATGCTTAATAATAATAAAATATATAAAAATATAGTAATTTTTATCGGTTTTTTAATTGTGACCTATCGCATTAGACTTTCGATAAAACCTAAAATCCCCAATTTCGTTTCCTCCCCCAGGCGGGTATTTGGGTTCCCCCTCTCCCCGCAAACCCCTGCCACCCGACCGATCCGTCATCCCCTGTCACGGCCCATAATGCGCTGCTCCCAGCGATGAAATGATTAACATCTCCCATACACATACACCGCGCCGGCTGCAAGTTACGCTAAATTAAGGGAAAAATCTGCCTTACTGTCTGCCGCCCCAGTGCGCAGCGCAGCTTTTCACAGTATAGAGAGATTTATCCAGATTGTGCCAAAAATTTCCAAAGAATACGCTCTAAATCAAGTAAATTATATATAAAGTAACAATTAATATAAAATAACTTTTTATTTAACACTTTACCGTGAAGAAGAAACACCTCGATATTTGAGATAACATTCATAGAACTTTGTATTTTTTTAATGAGAAGACAATTCATTGAGAAGTTGTAATAGTTAAGAAATGTTCTCATTAAAAAAAGTATATTTATAGTAGTGATTAGCTTAAAACCACGAACCGTGAGTTAATCACTGATATCTTTGAGTCACACTCACTATAAGTGATTAAATATCTGGGAATACCGTGAATCGTGAAAAGCGCCATCTAGTAGATTCTGCCAAAACGTTTGACGCATTTGAGAGAATGCTGAGAATTCGACCCGAAAAATAAACTCTTTCATTCTCCTTGTGAGAATATTATATTAGATATATATATTAAATATGCTAGAATACGTTTTTTACGCAAATTAAGTTTCTGATAATATAAGCAATACGCTCAAAACTTTATTTAATTTATTTCGCGTATTGTGATACCGTGCGGCGCACGCGTATTAGTATTAAAACTGTGATCACAGTCACAGTTTCCAATCACTGATATTATCGAATATCAATCACAATCACACCAGTGTGTTAAGATTAGCATTTTTTCGCATCACTAATTTATAAATAAATATGAATTAAATATATTAATTAAAAAGATATATATATAAAATCAATTTTATCGAAAAATATTGTTATTGCACCACCGGGATTCGAACCTGGATCTCTTTCCTAACCGGGGAAGGTGCATTATCGAAGGTGCGGTCCTTCGCTCCGCCCAGTTAGATCGTAGCTCCCGGCTTGTGTGCTATATAAATTGCATTATAAAATCACACTTACTCAGACCATTTTCCAAAAGGGGTTACGTATTTTATATATCCATTTTTTTATCAAACGAATTTTTCAAGAAAATCTTTAACATATTTTAATAAATTAAACCTAACATATTTCAGCAGTGGAATAAATTTCATAACATCAGGAATTCAATGGAAAAAGTTCCCACATTTTAAAAATACCAGCAAGTTAGCCGCTATTTAGGAAAGGGCAATCAATACACTGCACGTACTGACTTACGATGTAGTCCGCTTTGTAGTTTCTCAAACGGTTGTGTGTGTTTTTACTAACTACAGCCGAACTCACTCATTTCATCACATATATCTCCGATAATGAAAAATAAAAACTTTAAATGATTCTGATTTACGCGAATTAACTGTTATAACGATAATTTTTTACTGATATTGGAAACTATGCAAACATTCTTAATTACTTGGGCGACCTAAAACCTAACACGTAGAATAGAAAACAATTATTGTTTTTACTCGGCTTTTATGACGACCCGCATCGAATTACGTGCCCTTTTATGACGTTAACTTTTCCCTTTATATATACAATAACAGTATTGGGGTTCATATTACTTTCAGTATAGACTGTTGTGCATCAACTGAACCTTCAATCTATATCAAGAATTTAGTCAAGAAAATGATAACTGACTGTAACTAGATCACGCTAGACATTTAAAAGTAAAATCAGTTAAATACGAAACCTTTCATCGGAAGCCAGTCTGTTGACAAACGAAATCGTGAAAAAATATTAATTGTTCGTGAAATATCAAATTTATTTTGATATTTTACGTATAGGCATATTTAATTAAATATTAACTATATAATAATATAGTGATAAAAGCTACACACATACTTACAATAATCTTTCTAAAATATAAAATAAATTTAGTCGTTCCTCCCTTGTTTGGCTGTATTTTGAAATCAAAGTAATAATGAAAATATTATACGACATATTATAAATCTATGGCTCAAAAACACAAAAATCTATCTATGAAAAATGCTTTTTTAACATAAGTACACAGATTTATTATAAATTATTTCACAAGAACTACAGGAAGTGAAATAATTTAAATAATCTTGCGAATTCGAAGTAAAAAAATTAAAACAATAACCTAAAAAATCGTTGTTTTTCTTTTCAGTTTATTTAATATTGAAAATACCGTTCATATATATTTTTGTTTGCTCATCACTTTTAATTAGCTAAAAATCAATCCTAAATTGTTGAAAAAAAATTTCTTCCTTCCTAAAAAATTGACATTGTGTAGATAGATTTTGTGTTATTAAGCTATCGGCATTTTTGTGAAAAGCTTCTGCTCTGACCTATCGATATTGAATACTCATCGATCTACATTAATGTTGTATCGACCTGCTGATAAAAATGATGTCTAGTATCACCATTCAATATCCAAACCTCACCGTAATGTGCTTCACCGATCGCGCGAGATTACTTAGCGGATCGGTGATGAAGTGTTGCTTGTGTTTCATCGCGACGTATATTATTTATTTTCTCATAATAACACGTAATAGTTTCTCATACCTGGTCGCGAAATATTCGTTATACGCGTTATTTGAAAAAATTGACACATCGGAGGATAAAATTTCATATCGATTTTGTCAGTTTAAAACGTAAAATAGTCCTAATGTTATCACAATTGTAATTGCAATTTTTTTGTTTATGTGTTGTACTCAAAAACGTCGTTCTTGAAATTTTTTTGATTCAAAATGTTTGCATAGTAATAATACGGCTGGTGACACGAGTTCGTACAACAATGATTCCGTGATTAAGATATCAAAGTTAAGCCTAATCTTGTACATAATAATAATAACCTAATGCCTTTTTGTATTACGCGGATGGCGTTTTGAAATAAAAACATTAGAGTATAGCGTCAGTTTCCTTTAAAATATACTAATCAGGTGTAAATATGACGTGTGATGTTGTAGAAGTTAAAGTATTGAAAAACTGTAATGCAACTGTACTGTAGGTAGGTAAATATTAAAATTTTGTTCTATGTACATGGATAATTATTTATACTGGAGATATTTAAAATACAAGTTCTTTTTTGCCCTGTTCGCGTATCACAGACCTGGCCGTTTAAGCAAGCACTTTACAGCCACAAATAAACACTACAGAAGCCGCCACATCCAGAAAGTCATAGATATAGATGGGGAAGCGTAATATTATTATGGATTACAGGGCCAGTCTGAGGTAAGTGTAAAGAGTGCATCCGCACCAAGCCCCGCGCTTAGCAAAGCCCCCGCGCTCATAGTAGACATACCAATAAATAAAAATATGGAGTTTTAATATAATTATGAATCAACTAGAAAGAAATACAGAAAAAAAACTATTTATCGAAAAAATATTTAGTCGCTACCGGGATTCTAACCTGGACCTCATCCTCTCCGGGAAAGCGCGTTCAGCATTTCACTATAGCAATTGAATATATTTTTGACAAATTTTGAAACTATATACTGTAATTTTTCCAATTAATACATCTATTATTTCATTTTTATAAGAAATCTAGTAGTTTTGCTAGTTTATTCAGTCTCAGCCTAATTTAAACAGGCCGTTCTAAATCTTATCATTGTAAATCATTTGAAAAAATACTTAATTAATTAGGTTATTACATTGTGTTGCAGCGTAGTGTGATTTGTGATGTACTCTGAAAGTGATGTAGCTTAATACAATACTTTGATCAATCTATTGCATACTTACAACCAGTATCGATAATTTATTTGTAAAATAAAAAACGAACTAATTAAAATAACCCACCCTCACGTTTAATTCTCATAATTCAATTGCGAGCAGAACATACCCTCGAAGGATATCGTGGTTGAAAAATCTAAGGGAAGTTCATAGTTCTGCTGGTATTTCGAACTGTTGCAAAGAAAGTAATGTTCGAAAACATGATCGTTTTTTTAAAATTATTTTGATATTTTTAATATTTTATATAATATACAACTTACTTGAATCTGTTATTTTTGTCAATCACAAACCTTTCCAAAAGAGAGACGAGCTCTTGTGCTTGGAGAAGGATCAATATCCGAATAAGCACTAGAATAAGAAACCTTTACGCCGTTTCTTCATAGGCGTAAGTAGATAGATTAGAACGCCACACTCTTCTCACCTGGCATACTATTATTGGCTCGTTAGATTTCATAAATCTACTCATACACGCACTTCGGTTGTCGAAGGTTTTGACAGGACCGTTCTCCTCGGGATATTTAGTTTTTAAAATGGTATTTTGTTATTGAAAATATAGATGGCAATACTTTGTTTATGTTCATCCTTACAATAGATATTATTTAGCAATTCAATGTACAACTTTTGCGCCTGGGTTTTATTATATATACTAATCGGAACGGAACGGTTTGAGAACCCGCCGTGGAATGAAATGTTCTTGCATACCTTCGTAAGCCAGCATTCATGTTCGTGTTAGCAACTAAACTGTCGAACTAATTCATTCGGCAGGAATTAACGTCTTATTGACTCAAGTGACTGGCTTTTCATAGCCAAATACTTCTGACTACAAGTCAGTGACTTTCGTAATAATTAAATCAATTCTAATTGTGCTGTTCCCATAACTCATACATTTTTTTAAATGCCCCGTTTGAGAGAATTCAGAAGTATTTTTATAGAATTATTACAAGAGAAGGATTATTTTTTCATTTAATTTGAGTATTTTTTCGAATTCGTTACGTATTTTTAAAACAAATTACACGAATCAATTGGAAAATATATGCAAAAAATTCTATTATATTTGGTTTCTATCGCGATATATACTCGGAACGTAAAATGGGTTACAATTACGCTACGTTAACCATTATTAACAATTAATTAAATTTGAGACTTTTAGATTATTATACCTACCATTTTTAAAACTGTATATTTGCGATGAATCCCAAAAATCTTTGAGTAACACACAACAGGCGACAACCAGGATCAATCATTTTATTTATTCGGGAATTTCTCCGACACAATATTTTAATGAAAATATTTTTTATTGTGAAGTTGCAATTTTTATATTCAAATTAATTCATTTAATTTGTTTGATATTTAATAGAAATGTGTTGTAATGTATTTTCCTTTAAAAATAAATATACCTATCATTACATATATTTTTATGACATTAGGTGATGTTTCACATATCTATTTCACATCATCGTCGTCGTCATTATCATCCGTTTTCTGTCCACTGCTGGCTGAAAGCCTCCCCAAGTGTCTGCCACATATTTCCGCAGAATTTGATTCTGTCAGTCTAGCAGATTTTAGGGGGGCCTGTTGACCTCTTGTGATTCACTTCGAGTACTACTGAATTCGTCGAAAAATTCGAGTGATTTATTTTTTTGGCACATTTAATTATATTAACTATTTAAAAGAACAACGGACAAGTATATTCTTTTATCAATTTTTTTTTTTCTGTCTGCTGTCTCATCGTATATATCTTTCTATGATTTTTGTTTTACTCTATTTAACATATACGAACAATTCTACTCAGCGCCAGCGTTACGCACAGGCAGAGCAGGCGCCTGCTTGTGGCGGCCAAATCAAGGGGGCGACGGAAAAATCTTATACATAAATATTTAAAAACAAAATCCCAAATTGCAAAACGATAATAGTGTGTAATAAAAATAATCCTGGTATAAACAATCCAAGAAATCAAATCTAATAAATAACGTTATTTCCTAAAAAAAGCAGTAATTTGTAGTCAACACTAGTGGCCAGAACGTCTTTTGGTGAAAAGCCGCCCTTGGGCACGTTTCAAAATGCCGACCTAACAAAATACCGCCCTTAACGTGTGTGGCACGCGGGTGGCCGATTTAGGGGGCGGCCAATTTATGGCTTTACAAAAATTGAAAACATCATCTTCACTTAAGTAACTAGGGCGGAAAAAGGCAATCTTATTTGTGAGGGCAAAAAGTCTTCTACCTCACTAGGTACTCTTGCACTGAGGCAGAATATATATTATTAAAAAGAAACAATCTTTTTTTTTAAATTAACTTTAATAATTGAACCAAAAAGTGCTTCTACATAACGTTACCTCTAAGATGGAAGTACTCGGGCGTGACGTTTAGCGATCTATCCTCATCTTGAGAGTGCACCAAATTCCAATGTTTTCATAACACAAGCGCTCTAGTTGAAAATACAATAAAAATATATATGTGACTGATCATTCCGTGTACGCGTTTCTACTTAAAAGATTGTTTAATTAATATAATAATTATATTAAAGAAAATAATAGTTATACATCTAAATATGCATTTAGAAACTTTTAATCTAGCCTTATAATCTCACACCCAGATCATATTAATACGTATCTAAAAGCACTGATCTCGGTAACAGCTCTAAGAATTAAATTACAATTATATTGTATTTCTCTGTTAACGACATTATTAATTTATAGTGATTTTTAATGCACGGCTTCGTTGTTGCATATAACCAGATCTTACTGGAATATATTATGCTCCCCGCTTGAACTTCCTGATCAAAATCACCTCAGCGATAAGTAGCTCCCCCTAACCCCCCCATCCAGGGGTTGGCCATTAGAAACAGCCCCAATAGAAAAGTTCGTCGTATCGTAATTAATGATATCCAATTTGCGTTTTATCGGTGCGATTCTTCAACACATATCGCTCCTTGATAATTGAAATCGAAGTAAATATGTATTTTGTAAGAATTTCTTAAATAACAAAAGTTTTAAATTGTAATGTCAACATGAAACATTAACAGAATATTTGTTTGATCCTGTTAGAAGTCTCAGTAATCGGCGAGCTTGTATGAGAAGATGCATGAATGTGGATGAGGCGAGAACTGTGTGTCAGGACAGAAGAGTGTGGCGCTCTATCCTCTCTGCCTACCCCCGAGAGGAAACGGCGTGATGGTAAGTTAGTTAGTTGAAACGATTGAGATTTTGCAAAATGTTGTATGTAATCCTCACGCTTTTTAAAAATCACTATTTGCTAAACAACTATTGGTGGGGCTTGGATTCCTGAAGAGTATTCCTCCAGTGATCTCTGTTCTCCAGTTTCGAATATGTAAGGACGCTTCAACCGAGAACCTAAGGGGCATAAGGCAAATACGTCTTTAAGGACATTATCATTCCATCTTAACTTAGGTTTTCCCAAGCTCCTGTTGGTATGGCGTTCAGCAATGACTTCGGTGTTTTCTGTTCGCGGCCCAATCTTCGAAGTCTTCCTATTTTTATAAACTTTGAGAAGCTCATTAAACATATTAAATTATAAAGCTCACTATGGTAACGCTTACGCCAAAATTCATATTCTAAAATCAGCCCGAAGATAAGTCTTAAAATTATCCTTTCGAAAATCAAAGGAGTTTTTATTTTTTTAATAAATTTATTTAATTATTATTTAAATTTAATTTATTTATATTCTCTGCATTTACCCATGTTTCTCGCACTTACGTGTGTTAAACTAATAAAAAAAAATGTGATTACTTAATTATTTTTTCTTCGGAATCATTTATATCTAAGACCTTATAATTACTTTTTCTACCGATATATGGGATAAAATTATTCGATTAAATTCTTTTGTGTAAGAAATAATATATACGTTATCTTATTTTCTTCATATGTCTACGAATTCGAAATGACGTTGATTACATGTTTTTATTGTTTATTAATTATAATTACTTAATTTTAATCTGACATCCTGAAGAACGAAATGATGTTTTCCGAAACCGGTTACGTTTTAAATTACTCATTTACTATTAATAGTTTTAATAAACAAAGTTAAATAATATATAAAAAATGAACATAATAAACCAAAAAGTACAATTTGCAAATTTAAAAAAAAAGTAATTATTTGTTATTTATTTTATAATCTGTTTAAATATGTAAAAAAAATAATTAACAAATGACTAAATTAATACCTACATGAATTTATCAAGTAACAAATAAAGACGTTCTCGATATTGGTTTTCAAACATATTCATTAATATTTTAATATATATAAAAAATATTATTTTCCCGTTATGATAGATGGGTATCGATCACGTTGTATGTAAGTATATCAAATTTAGTGACACGCGGAGAGTAGCGGTAAAAGTCAGTATATAATTAGTATTAAATCATTACCTAAATTAAATATCGTTTATTGCATCTTCTACAAAGAGTTTTGCTGTTAAATTCCACCTAAAAGGCAACATTTTATCACCATTAAAATAAAATTTCACTAGTCACGTTTCCCACCAAAATTCTATTTAATAAGGTAAATATCTTAGTCAAAAGATAGCTAACCCCTGACCACCCTTAATTCCACCCCCCTATAAATGTAACCGGCCGCTATCTCTCCATCGTCACGCCACCTCACGCTCCGGTGCGCTAGCCCCGTCGCTGCGTCCCGGCACTTACCCCCCCTCCCACCTTTAAGCCCTGCACCGCCTGCTTGTTTTATTCAGCTATTTTTATTTCTTCATTTAAAATGTTACTCCTTGATGGTTATGGCGGGTACATTACAGCTACGCATTCTGCGATAGCGAACCGTGGATTTTACTGCTCAGAAGTCATCGTAAAAAGCTAGTACCTTATGGTTAACCCGCGTCTTTTTAGGTCACATCGATTAGGGCTGCTAAAATACGATTATATATTTTTATTTAACAAGGGTGGATTTCAATTTCATTGCCACAAAGTGACGTTTATTTCATTCAATTCCATTTTTTTAAAGACCTATTTATTATCCGCATGCGCAATTTCCTACGACATCATTTGTACGACAGAAAGTTATACGCCATCACTTATGCGACGAAAAATTTATACGAGTGAAAATTTACAAGTCCAGCACTTTATATGCCAAGTATACCATTTGTATACTTTATACGATAATATGCTGTAATAATACACAAACCACTATTCTATAGTGATTTGTGGTTTACCAATATAGAAAGTACGTTATAATAGATTTATAAGGTAATATGATGAAATATAGAAATATACCTATATTTTAAATATATTAATTAGAAAGATATACATATAAAATCAATTTTATCGAAAAATATTGTTGTTGCGCCACCGGGATTCAAACCTCTTACTAACGGAGGAACGTGCATTATCCAACTATGCTACAGCGACAACATTTTTAGCGACAATTTTCGAACCTATATGTTACCTTTTTGATATTAATACATTTAATCGTTCCATTATTAATATATTTAATTCATATTTAAAATATCACATACCTATGTTCTGAGTAATTACAACTTCACAATAATAATGTGTTCTCCTAATATACCTATATATTTTAAATATTTGTTATTCTTTTTTATTTTAAGTAAAAATGTACATGCTCTAATATAAACAAAATCAAAATGTTCCTTTTTACTATAACTTATCTTGCACATATTTGCTTAGTTTAATTTTGAATGTATGGTATTTCTCCTCCTTTCTTATTTATATCTTCAGGCATTTCATTAAAAATCTTCAACGGGCTGTACATCTCTGATTTCTAAATTAACTCTTCTCCCTGAATAACAGTCTCCTTCGATCTCTTTCTCTTGTATGATGTTCGTTGGTTCGCCTCAATTTTTCTTATAAGTTCTGCTGATAATTTTTTAGTGAGGATTTTTAAATAACATAACGCTGAAATATATTTTCTGATTAAAGGTCATATTAAGGTCTTTCTCCGAGTGTATCTATTTTTTATCAATATTATTCTCAAAGTTTTATTTTGCAGCACTGATAAATAATTATTGCATTTTTTCCTCTTTAGTTATTGGTGTGCAAAATGTAATACCACATTGTATCAAAAATTCCTCTGGTATTCGCAGTACGTGTTCGACTTTTCTTGAAGAAACAAATATTACATCATGATTTTTAGTCATTTTATTATACGAGGTGTTGATGATGATGATGAATGATAGATCCAATATCAAAAGGGTATATTTCAGGATTGCAACATGTTACAATAACACCAAAAGATGCAAAAAGTTTAGAGTTATCAAGTTTTATTAATCATTTTATAAATGCTCTGTATGCCCCTGCTGAATGGATATGACAAGCGGCAGGTTAAAATAATAAAAACTACTTATGGATGCATCTAATTTATTGAAGATAAGTTGTACAATGATAGAAGTTAATACTAGGTACAAGAACTAAAATCAAAGGCGGCTTCTGGAGCTTCCACTCGGGAGACGTCGATAGATAGTGTCTTGTGGATTGGCCCGTCCAGATGCAGGTTGCCGCGTATGTATTGTTGCACGCAGCCGGTGCCCTGCGCCTTTGTGGCTAATGGAAGTTGTGTTGTGCTGATTGCGTTCAGCTTCGTTTTGTGGACGCTGGATGACTAAAGTCTTCGTTAAACGTTTTTACCTTCTAGACCTTTATTAAGCGTGTCCACCTTTCAGATCTTCGTTAAGCATGTCCGCTTTCCAGGCCTTCGTTAATCGTGTCTATCTTGTCTACCTTCTAGACCTTTGTTAGGCGTGTCCACCTTTCAGATCTTCATTAAGCATGTCCATTTTCCAGGTCTTTGTTAAGCGTGTCTACCGTCCAAGCCCTCGTTAGGCGTGTCTACTTTCCAGTCCTTCAATATTCGTGTCCACCTTCTAGACCTTTGTTATGCGTGGGAGCTTCTACTGAGTTCACACTTCTCTGGGAGATCAAAACTATCACCGGGTCCATCACGCGCAAATTATCCAAAAACGAAAAAAGAATTGTTGATATGCTAGTTAAAATATGAAGTGGAGTCTCCACTCCACTGGCTATTCTCAAAGTTCTTGGTAGGAGTATCAATGATTTTTTATTAACAATAATCTTAACAACATTGTGCGTCGCTTTAAATCCCCTCCCGATCCCCTCGCACGTTTCCGTGACTCCTTTTCACATTCGGTAGAGGCAGCCACACGACAGGCGGGCCGTGCATGGCCCAGCCGCCGCTGACGTCACGCGGGCCGCGGCCGACACGCCGAACAAGTTGTTAACATTTGTGGCAGCGAGCGGACGCGATCGTAGATAAACCCATTTATTCTTCTGTTTCTGAAATTATGCTAATCGAAAACTGTTCAAATATTGTTTTACCCGAATTAATTACTTCTCGCGGCGTCCAACTGTCATTTTGTCTCGTATCGCTTGATTTACTATACGAGTGATGTGCTAAAACGTTATTTCAACAGTGGCTGACTGTGATTGTCAGGTTTGTGCTCCATCGTAATGATGATTGATAACTGATTATTTGTAATTCGGTGAGCAATCACCGGTGCACTATAAACCCTCGGACCTTTAATAATATTGGTTCATTTTTATAGCGCCATTTTCGTAAAAAAAAATCACAGTTACCAATCATTTTTTCAATAGAATACCAATCGTGGTCACAATAACGGTTTAGCTCATCCCTGAACAAAATTTTAACATATAATACATATACACTGATACGTACCGTAAAAATATATTTAAGAAAATTGTTTAATCATTTAATTACTATATAGTTTAAAATTAGCAGTTGAATAACGCGTCATTAAATATTATTCTTATTTAATGTATTAATTATAAATATATACATATAAAATCAATTTTATCGAAAAATATTGTTTTTGCGCTACCGAGGTATTTGAGATTCCGTAAAAATAATGTAGATGGCTTTCAAATTATGGAACGACAGATGTATTAATTTGAAAAAGTGTAACATATAGGTTCGAAAATTTGTCATGAAATGCCATTTGGTAGTGTATTTCCCCGGATTGGAAATAGAGATCCAGGTTCGAATCCCGATAGCGCAAAAACAATATTTTTCGATACAATTGATTTTGTATGTATATATTTATAATTAATACACTAAATTAGTATTTAAAATATCACAGACCGTCTGTTCTGAATAATTACAACTTCACAATAAGATTGTGTTCTCCTTAATAATTATTCTTATTTAACTTTCTCACGAATTTCGTTTTAAATATTAACCATAATCGATTAAATACTAGATATTTATATAGATTATTATAGATTAGATATTTTGTTCGTTATTTATATAAGTTGCTGAGTCATTCATAATTTTGTGTTCATCATTTTGTTGACTTGGTCTCATTGGAGCCCTAAAAACAGTCAGTCGTAGCCACGTGAAACAGTGACATGACACATAGCAGTCACCGCACCGAAGGTAATTGACTGATATTAGCTTAGGGGCAGATTTGTCTAATAAACGGAAAGGGTTGGAACGGTTAACTGAGAAGAGGTGTAATATTAATCTATGTTAGTTATTTGTTAGCTTTGCCTAGTTCCTGCGTTAGGGCCAACTAAAATTATTTGACATATTTCAATAACTCATTGTTTTATTGTAATGACTAAAATATTAACTATAAGCGTTATTTATCAATGTGAAAAACAAACTAATGTTAACAATTACAATTTTCACATCATATATTACTATCTGCAGTATATAGTATGATAATAATTACCTATATCTATTAAACTATATTTATTAAGCATAAATGTTATAGATATACAAATAAATTATTAGCTAATTATATTAAATTGTTGGTAGTGAACCTTCAGGTTGTGAACCATAATATCAATCCATATATATTACTGTCTAATATATAAAATATTAGGTTGATGCATAACTATCTGCCGTTATTAAAAAAATATATTGTAGTATTATACAACATTCTAACATAATCATTATACAGTGCCTACACTAATAATTCACTAGTTCTACAACATTCTCACTACATTATTATTTAAATTTTTTTCTTTCTCTTTTTTTTTATCTCTATTTTTATAAATAACACAACAACAGCACGAAAAAAACTGGCTACTTTAACACAGACCTCAGTCTAGCAAAGTAGCTAGGACAACGCTGTATATATCAGAGGTGGAGTCTACTCCATCCCACACAATAAACTATGAGTATATACTTAATTGTAATATAATTATATCTTACGTTTATCATGTTATATTCACCGCTGTTACAACAAAAATATGTAAGTTAATAAAGTTTAAAGAAATAAATAAATAAATAACTAAAAATGTAAACATATTATGTACAATTATCATTTGTGGGCATAGTCAATCACGCTTCCCATTTTTTTGGTAGATGGTCGATTCCGCGGGCAAAGAAGCACTCGTTTTTTGAGGCAATCCACGATTTGACAACCTTCATCAACCTCAAAATCGTCATAAACTGTTAACCTGCCATTTTTTCAGAGAGCGGTTAATGTGGTAGCGAATCCCATATCTTGCGAGCGATGGATTCGATCACACGGCGTTCGACACGAGGGCGAGCATTGTCGTGGTGGAAAACAATTTAGTTATTTTTGCACGGTATTTTCAGCTAAATGGCAGTATAAAGGCGATCAAGCTGGGCCAGATATACGTCGCTGTTAATGCTGTACTGCCTTTGACCATTTCTTTCCGGAATCCGCCACTCCTAACACTCATTGCCATTCCAGTTAAATTAAAAAAACAAAACATCGCGTAATAATGGTGGATAATTATGCATTAAACTAATACTGCCAGAAATATATAATGGTACCTATTAAATGAATATTTTTTTTGGAATTTGGGCATCATTGTATGATTCTGAAATAAAAATGTTAACAGTACCTACCTATCATTTAAATCAATAATATATTTTTAAGGATATGTTGTTAGCGATTTGTGCACATTATACAATATTTGAAGCTGCCCTAATTAAAATATATTAAATATAATATTTTGATATAGTCTAAATATAATTTGAATTTATTCTGTCGCCAGACTGTGTCGTAGTTGTGTGTCGCGTCATCGCTGGAATGATAGATTATATATTTAAATTATTTAAGAATATTTCTAGTCGTGTTTTTTGTTTTGCGTTAGTTGTAGATACTATGGTAGATCACTTCTCTTTTTTTATGAATAATAATTTTAACTTTGATATTGAAACAACGGCAAAGCCGATTTATTTTTGCTAGTAGGTAGGTGTAGATATTAAATATTTTTTATCTCAAACTTGGTCGAGTTTTATCTATTAGTTGATTTTCATTTAATCGTTTATATACATATTTATAAATAATAAGAAAAAAATTATTTATTGATAAATCGACATCTTTCAAGACCAATGTTTTTTTCTTATTGTTTACATAATACGTATGTTACCACAAAGTAATTTTGAAAATATTGAAGAAGTTTATATACCTAATAGATTTCGGGTGGAATCTTGGATTGCCTACAACTTTCTTCCGACAAATAAGTTAAATTTAGTAAATAGGTATATTTGTAATGAAAATTTATTATAGTATCTATTTACGTTTAGACTCAGTTATCATATTGAAAAGCTCATTTTCAAAAATTTAAAATATTATTTAACCTATTATTTTTCTTACAAAATAGCTTTATTTTCCAATGAAATACAAGAATGTATTTTTAATTAGATTCGTTTCTTTCAAAGCGTGTACCTAGATTTAATAAACGTCGGCAGCCCTCGTCGGGCGAACATCCTCCAACCTCCATCGTCCACTGTCCAGCCCTCGGCAGCTGTGCGTGATGAGGATTAGCAGTGGACAGCCCGTGTGATATTACGCTGACCCCAGCTAATTTGGAATTTATTTACGTAAATCCTATTACATTGAAAGTTGATACAGACATCAGATGCAGCATCAGATGTAGCGATCAGCAAAGGTGCTAAACTCAATCCTTTTAGGGTGAATTAAGCTTTTGTTTAAATGAAATATTGTGATATTGATATTTTTTTTCTTACTTAATAAATAAGATATAAAATTAATATATCCAGATACGTCAGAGGCAGATTGAGGGGATGCAAAAGGCTAAACATCAAATCTAAGTTCTTACATTTGTACAAAAATCATTGATTATTAAGTATGTAATTATCATATTAACTTCGTCGTGAAAAGTGTATCTACTTCCACGAATGTGATTTTTTAACTACGTTTTACGCAGGGTACTAAAAAAAAACTACGCAAAAATTTGAAATGGATAGCATTTAATTTAATACACATTTATATCGAGAGAGAGGTATTGTGTCCAGGGAAAGAGGGAACGGGGATACCTTTTTAAAGAGAAATTATGCAAAATTTGGAATAGAATAGTCTAATAACAGACGGCGGTTTTATATAAATAGACAATATCCCAATAAACTGTGCGTTATGCGTAAGAAAGTGTGAAAGGAAATTAATGCATTATCTTGGAGTGAAGTGTAAATTTCCTTATAAATATCTTCCTATATGAATCAGGTGGATACTTTTTGTTCTAAATAGTTATTCTGATACGAATATTATATAAGGAGGTAATCTTTTATTTACGCCCCTAATTTAACTGCACTGATTGTACACCATGTTCCTGCACGGAGTACCAGGTCGTCGGAGCTGTTCCATGTAAATTCATCATATACAATTTTTTATAGGAATGCACCCACACAAAGAATTCACAGGCTTGGGAACAATTTTGGTCTTGTAGATATATTTCGATATTCAAAGTTTAAATATAAGAGTGATGTTTTTGATGCTGTTCTGAGTCAAAGATACAACTGATTTTGAAACTTTATTTTTTATTGTTTGTTTTGCTTACTTTTCAATTTTATTTTTATTTTATCAATTTATATTTTTATATACATATATTGTGCATGTACATGCTGCTTGTGTAGCTGCTCATTATTTTGTTTTTTTTTTTATACTAAATCAACTTTGTAAAAACCCATAAGGGCGTTAATAAATAAATAATTAAAATAATTATCTTCAATTTCATTCTTTATTCTAATTTCAAAATTTGTTTATTTTAGAAATATTTTATTTACATGAATATAATGATCGTTTTACCGTTAAACTATTTTAAAAACTATGGCTAAAAAGGTCAAAAGGTTTTAGAAAAGAGATTGCTGCTTACATTAACTAAACATCGTCATCATGGAAGCAATGTAATTATGTGAACAACTTTGATAGATTTTTCAAATTACTAAACAGTCCTAGGACGTGGTTTAAAACATTGGAAAAAATAAATTTAAAAATGTGCACATATTATTAATACATAACAATAAATCTTACAAAAACATAAAAGTAACCGATAGCCCATCCCTGTCCATTATTACAGTACCGCACTGACGAGCGACATAAATATTCCCAGTCACTCCCCGCCGCCTCAGCATCTGTTTAGTCGCATTGCTTTCGGCGGGAAACTCTTTACGAAGTCCTAATCTTCAGGAATGTCTGCCTGTCCGTCGGCACCTTTGGTCATCGGCTGTCAAAGTGCCGGCTGCATCGTGATGCTGGCTCTCCGCATTGTACTCCTGGCCTACTGGCTCTCCTGCGGTTTGCACAGGCGCTGATCCCCTTTGCCCACACTTGCGCAAGAGGCGTGCGGAATTTAGCAGGGAGAGTCAATATATTCTCGAGGATTTCGGACCATTTGTTTAGGACGAAGGGTAAATAATTCAACCCTTTTACGGTCTACGCGAATAGGTATCAAATTATATTTTTGATGCAACGGATAATATTATGAAAGCTGGAAACGTACCTTTAACGATTTGACTCATGGGTATGAATCTACTTACCTATGATTCCAGCGATCACACAGCTAGCTAGGTAACTTCAGTTATCTCTGTCATGTGACGCTATATACCTGGGGATAATCTTCCCAAAATAGAACAATTTAAAGGATTAACAAAATGAGTGTTATTTTTATACATACCTACTTGAGAATTAATTTCATTAATATAAATAACATATATCATTAAGGAGAACACATTCTTATTGTGAAGTTGTAATTATGACCTGATATTTAAAATATTAAAAAAAAAAAATTCCACCATGTTCCCCCAAAAAATCTTACTCCATTGTTGTTGCCTCATATGTCGGAGACAAGAAGGCTCAGCCCTTATCCCTCTCTCTCTTAACAATCGAATCAGAGGAGAGTGTGACAAAAATTAGTTTTTCAATTTATGTACATTCATTATCTCAGAACGCAATACATAATGTAATCAATCATAATCTTCCATTAGATAAATATTTGAGTTGAGATTTGTTTTACAGATATTTTAGTTATGCACAGATTTGTTTTAACACGTGGACTTATCGCCTCTTGAGCAGATGGTTAACAAAACAATAGATAATAATAATATAAATGCATGGGTATACTGAAAATGCGAAGAATAATAAAAAAGGGAAAAATAACACCATTACGTATATTATTCATGTTGATCGCGCAGCCGCGTTATTAGTGGACAGTGGTGGAAAAACAAGATAAATCATCAATTAGTGGGTGACAGATGACCGTCACACACTCTCTAGCGAGAAATAAAGAATTTGTAGAGACAATTAAAGACACGGAAGATTAGTGAGCTTGTAAGAGAAGACACGGAACTTTGGGAAACAGTAAAGTAAGATCGATCTGACTAAATCAGCAATAGGACATACCTAATATAGTTAGCGATTGTTACTTCAATTTAAATTATGTGAAATTCTTTATTATATTTTACGTATGGTATCTATTTATTAAAATTTGCTTAAAACAACAGTTAAAATCAATCAAAACATTTTAATTTTATATACAACTTGCTGGTTTGATTTTAATTTCTCTATATTTATGAAATTTAACATTGCTACGATTCACATTTTTTTATTATTAGCAAAAACCAATCGGCTTCACCAATTGCTTAAGTTTAGCCAGTATTTTCGTAAAGGTTATACTACTCTCAACAGCGGCGTGCATTAGGCATGGACTTAGGTTATATTCATCATTCAATCTTTCAGTTTGTGTAAGAATATCTGTGTGAGTTGAAAAATCTTAATATTATTACTATTATTCTAGGGAAATTTTTCAAGTTATTAACTAAAGAAGTTAAAATATGTTATAATATAAAATTATACTACGTATAAAGTATATTGGAATGCATACAGTCATGTACGCTTCAAAGACACACTTGCGGCGTTTTGCAACACGTCTGCTCGAGCGAAGGCGTGTATTCAGAACACCGCGCGGTATGAGAGTTGCGTTTAGTTCACACACGCCTGGGATAGATTTTGCGAAAAAACACATGCGCGGGTTTATTTTTCAATTCTTAATTATTCCACTAGTTATGCGGTTTTAGTTAACATGTTAAATTATTTTTGAGTGGATTTACATAAATAATATAATAAATAAATACTTCATTTACATTTTTTTCGCAACGATTATGGTTATGCACAGCTTTATTGATTGTATAGAATGCACGCCCCTGACTCCTAAGATAATGACCTCACCTACACAAACTGAAATTACGTTATTTACTCTAGTGTATTTATTTGCGATGCACATTAGCTTTTTTATATTACTTTACTTACATTGGTTGGTTTACATCATATTATATTCTGAAATCAAAATAAAAATTAATATATACTTTTTCTCGGTGTACACTTTAGATTTTATCTCACAATTTACAGTAATTAATATTATACTTAATTACTTTTCGTATATTATTGTATAACAGCCACAAAAGAGGCGTACAAAAATAATCGATAATAAAATTAAAATTAGTATTTTTTTTTTTTTTAAATTAATTTTTATTAAAAATAGATAAATAACTATTGGAATATTTTACACTCAAATATTTGTTTATCTCATCACGTAAAAAACGTATTTTTTTCCAGATTTTTTTGAACGTCTTTATCTTTAAATTGGTTCCCGCCGCGCATGCGTAAATTTAACGTGACGTGATTGGTTGTGATACACGAGTATAAAACTGTGAGATTCAAAATCTTCAATCGTAATAGAATGATCATTTTCTATTTATCAATTACATCGTGAATTTTCAAGGAAAATAATGATACGACTTCAGACAATTACATGTGTTTCTGTCATCTTTCTATCATTTCAATCTGACTGAGGATGAGGAAGAAATCAAAGAGAACAAAGGGACTCATTATATATAAGATAATTAATAATAACCGGGAATTGAACTCCTTACAATTCCCGGTTATTAACAAGCGCGACGATAACGCTTGACTGATTGATATCGATTGTATATTATGTATCGATAATTGTATCTCGTTGTAAATTCAATGTGCACATATTTTTTAACCATCAAAGTTTTGTGGCAGGATCTGAAGGTGAAAGATAATATTTGAAAATATGGAACAAAAAATAAACACATTTTTCCAAAACTTACATAAATTACAATAATACACTTGTTTCTTATTACAATTTTATAGATATTATAATTTAATTACGTCGCCTAGAGAAGGATTTCAAACTCATGTTTTTTTTTTTATATAGAAACAATAATCTCAAATAATAACAAAAACTAAATAAATAGTGAATATATGTAAGAATAATATATCTTTTATTTATTTATACACATATGGTCCGCTGTAGAAACCATTAATAATTAAAGGGGAAAATGCATTAGTAAGTTTATATACAAATATATAAAATAACTGGATAATTATAAACAATATAAATTACAGAGGCAATTCAGTTTATTTTCATAAATTAATTTATTTCAAAAACTGACTTGTTTGTGAAATAAATAAATTAATAAAATATACTTGTTTGTGAAAAAAGTTCATCAAGACACCTATTGAAACATAGGAAAATTATATTGAATATGTCTATTATGGAATTGTAAAATCATTAGCCTGTCGATGGATCGTGATTTTATTTGCTGATTTAACAATCGGTTCTTGTTAATCGAAACGAACTAATAAGAAGACATCATTAGCTCTTGGTGGAATCTGGTAATTACATATTCTTCTTCATCAACAATGCTACAACCCACATCGACCCTTGGCCTCCTAAACTTTTCGTCTTCGTGTGATACGGTTCTCAGCGACTGACTCGCAATTCGGAATCTGCAGCAGCTTTTCCGTATGCTACTCCTAAATATGACTAAAATTACGTTTTTTTTTCAGCCCCGAAGCTGCCACCCCCGCCCATGGAGTACCCCGGAGTGGGGATGGAACGCCCGCCCTGCATCAGCCTACAACCGTCGGCGCTGCTGGCAAACTCGTTGCTCAACATCAATAACACGGGACGGACCAACTTCACCAACAAGCAGCTCACGGAGCTGGAGAAAGAGTTCCACTTCAACAAGTACCTGACCAGGGCGAGACGCATCGAGATAGCCTCGGCGCTCCAGTTGAACGAGACGCAGGTGAAGATCTGGTTCCAGAACAGGAGGATGAAGCAAAAGAAGAGGATCAAGGAAGGGTTGGTGGTGTCGGCGGAGAGCTCTGCGGGGTCTCCCACGGGAACCATTGCGGGGGAACAGACTTTAGGTGGAGGTTCTAGTGAAAATAGCAGAGAATCTAATTAACCAGGTAGTTCCATAAGCGATTTCGGAAATAATCGGAAATCAAAACATGTACATATTTTGTGATTCATTTTTATTAGTATCGTGTGAAGTGTTTAGTTAATGGACGACATATTTTGCGAAAATATTAAAACGCAAGATTAAAAATATTTTAAAAAAAAACTATTAAAGATTATATAGGCATAGTATATACCGCAGAAAAAATAGTTTTTGTGGTGAATAGGTATGATTAAAATGTGACTTGTTTTGTAGGAAAACAATGGTTAGTTTACATTAAAAAAACTTTACGGTATTTGGTTTGATTTTATTATTTAAATAAATAATTAAAATCGCGTTATTAATATCTCCGACATATGTATGCTACGACCCCTGCATATAAAAGGTTTTTTTCTGTTGCTCGCCTCGCCACACCTTGTACACAGATCATTGTATTTTGTTTTTGGTCTCTTCAAACGTTATCTGAATTTTATTTCAAGTTCAGTTGGTGATTATTTCTTTTGCGAAAAATTAAATTGATATACATATTTATTTTAATTTATTCATTGCGTATTATTCTACAAAATGTTACACTTTTAGGAACCTACTTAACGCGCTTTATTAACGTAGTTTTGTGACACATTTTACCCGGGAAGCTTCCGATAAAACAGAACTCTTCGAAGCATTTAAAATATTTTATGTAATTCTGGAAATAAATTAGCAACCATATTTTTTTGCAAAATTTCTATTCACGACTTCATTAGTGTGTACGTGATTTCTCTTGTATATACGAAGCTTAACCTTTGCTTGTTTTGTTTAATTCAAATTGAAATCTGCTATTATAATGTACGTCTTTATCAGCATATAAAAAAATACAAAGTTTATTCTGCTCAATATTAAAAAAAAAATTCAAGCATGTAAATAAATTTTAGAATATTGTTTTGAAACGGTTGAATTCTAACATAATATCTATGATAAGCAATAATATTGTATTAATAATTTACATAGGTTTTATGTAAACTATTATGTTTTTAGTATTATGTGTGTAGATATTTTTAATAAACTATGTTTTTCAGTGAAGTGCAAAATTTTCCTGTTAAAATAATTTTTTGTAAATGATCAAACGTGTACTCATATCGTCTACAAAACAAAAGCATATTGTGCACAAATTATTTAAAACAAATTAAATTAATCAATTAGAAAGGTACATAGAAAAAGTCTATCTACTGAAAAAAATATTTGGTTACCGCTGGGAATTTTTCCTATTCGGGAAACATCTATTCTATAAATGTCCTTTCTTTCGATAGATTTTTGTGTATCTTTCTAATTGATTAATTCAATTGGTTTCATTATCACAGAATAATATTTTGAAATTGCAACTTTACAATAAAAATATGTTTTAATTAAAATACAAATTATTCAATTAACATTTTTTCTGTTTTAATATAATAACTTCGCATAATATGAACGAGGTTAGGTTAGGTTCTACCGATGACCCTGTAAATTATGGACAAGATTAAAGTAATTTCTTTGTTTGTTCGATTGCTTATATATATATATATTATTTTATTAATATACGCCACAAACACTTTTCTTAGGTTATCGCAAGGTTTATTTTTACATACCAAATACACCTCCCATGTTCTATTTCAAAAAAATAATTAATTTAAAATATCATTTTCTAAACATATAACGAAATTTTAAAAAAGGTCAAATGATAAGGATTTAAAAAAAATACTATCCCGTTGCTGAATGCTTTGCAGCAATACTCAAATTATATTATTATTGTTGTCAAAAATTAACAAATTTAAGGGTAGACATGTTAATTGGAACTCACCAATAATTACATTTTTAGGAAACATTACAAATTGAACATTTGTACTATGGAAGGACCAAAATACATCATTGTCAAAAATAATTGGAGAAGTGATTTTTTAAAATTATATATCCTGTTCATTATGGCACGAACTCCTAATAAATTATATTTTTGACGTTTTAGCTCCTAGCATTTCTACCCTTAAATTATCATTTTTTAAATTATTTATATGTGCATTGTTTGACTTGGTTTTAAACACAGAGTTCACTTTTTAATCCTGAACACATCTACAAAAAACATAAATTATAGCAAATGTTATTTTATTAGGGTATTGTGCGAAAAACCGAAAAAAACATTAAATAACATAATAATAGTGGTCTAAGTCAAGAAATTAAAATAAACATATTTTTTAACCTTTCATGATCAATCTTAAATAAAAAAATAACGGAAAAAATATAGGTTAAATGAAATATACCCTCACAAAAGCCTTTCATTTGGTCAAAGTAATAATAATTAAAATACAATTTGAGATGAAAATAAATAATAAATGAGAGAGAGAGAAAAGATGTTTCAATTGGAAGGCGCACTCGCACGTTCTGTATCAGATGAAAATATTACAATTCCTGCGCTGAATTTTAGTGGTTGGCGTGTCATTTCTCATTTCATTCTTTTGGAAACAGTAAAAATAATTTTATTATTTTTGACAAGTCTACGCACACTTTTTTAAATCAAAAGTTTCAACATCTGCTTTTTCTTCTTCGATATTCTTTGATTTTATCAGTACATTCTGTGAATGATTAATATCTGAATTTTAGATATTTATATAATTTCATATATTTGCAATTTGAATAATCAGTGTGTCATGTTCCTTAAAATATAATTAATTTATAAAAAAATATAATAATTAGACTAAGTTATATTTTAACATTGTCAAATGCATATTTATTTTTAGGATAATTCCAATACTTAAAAGTGTGTAATATATATCAATACAATTTATTGGATACATTATGTGATTAGCTCAATAATAATTATTTAGTATGTACAAATTTAATTAAGAATTTATTAAATAAATTATCTGTGGATGTTTTATGTTTTTCTTATTCACAGCCTTTGAGCATTCAATTTTTAAATTGTTTTTTTTTCCCAATCTGAAATACTTATCAATAAATATAATTCATATCAAATATTAATGTCTGCGAATGCTAAATCTGCAGTTAAGATGTTGGGCGTGCACATTGACTCAGATCTTTCAATGAGTACACAAATGAACAAAACTGTCAGTGCATGCTGACATCAACCAAGATAGATTAAAAGTATTTGAAGACATATTCTCGCTGAGGCTGCCTGTCCACTCATTAGTGCATTTATGGTGTCACTTGTGGACTACTATAATAGCATTTATGCTGGCATGCCAATGTTTCAGCTAAATAGATTACAATCTATTCTTAATATTGTAGCACGGATAATATATGAAGCTTCATAATTTACTTGCATAATATCCCTTCTACGTGAACGACATTGAATCCGTTTTCCTGAAATAGTTGAATTTAAGTTGTTAAGGAGAACACATTCTTATTGTGAAGTTGTAATTATTCAGAACAGACGGTCTGTGATGTGTTCTCCTTAATAATATATAAGTTGTATTAATGTGCTCAAAATTGAATTGTTAATTCTGGCGTCTACTATCGGTTTAATCAAAGGTATTTGAGATTCCGTAAAAACAAAGTAGATGGCTTTCAAATAATGGAACAGTAGATGTATTAATTTGAAAAATGTAACATATGGGTTTGAAAATTTGTCGACAAAGGTAGTCTGCTGTAGCATAATTGGATAATGCACTTTCCCCGGATTAGAAAGAGATCCAGGTTTGAATCGAAAATTGATTTTATATGTGTATTTTTCTAATTAATACGTTTAATTAGCATTTAAAATTTAAGTTGTGTTGGTTGATGTACAAAGCGATACATAACTGTATAACTAACTCAACCATTTGCCTAAGATGAATACTTCAAGATAGCTTAGAGAAACATGTTGTGGTGGGTCACATCACAAGGAATATAATCAAGAGGGTAGGAATCCATGAAGATCACGATCCTATCGTGAGGGGCCAATGCAGATGATGATGACACATGTATCTCTTGTCTTGTTGAATACCTGGTCTTATCAAGACATTTGTGGATATTTTTTATTACTGCTGTAATCAACACTAATATTGTTAAACCACACATGGGTTTTGTTCGTAAAATAATCAAAGACGGTCTCAGTTAATATACATTTGTTCAAACTCAATACAAATAAACAGATAGAGGACTATTTTGTAAATTGAGTTAAAACACTGTTTTATTCCACTACATGTTTTATTGTGTTAAACGATATAACATTTTCGGAAACATCTTCCCATTATCAATATTATAATTTGACTAAAACTAAAAACACTTACAGACAGTAATATATGGTATGTTTGGTTTTTCTTATCGAATTTAACTCCACCCCCATTCCCACCTCTGCCTCCGTTAACTCCAAACACACCATATATTACTGTCTGAAACTGTTTTTAATTTTTTAGTTGAATTATAATATTGATAATGGGAAGATGTTCCCGAAAATGTTCTATCATTTTACACAATAAAAAATATAGTAGAATAAAACAGTGTTTTAACTCAATTTACAAAATAATCATGGAATTCCACAAAGTTTCACCAAAAACCTTTGAACAGTTAGATAGAGGACAATATGATATCTCTGTTCGAATATGGTGTTGGTCTAACAAGATGGCGCTGACCGCTTTCTCCTTTTTCATTTCCTGTACCTGGCATCCATAGACGTCAGTATGTTGCCAGGATTATAATATTTTGCATTACATATTTTCTTCACTTAATTATTCTACATGACCAAACCAATAGCCACTCACTTAATTTTGTTAGGTACGCTACAGCGTTGGCGTTACTCCCAATTGGTTTATTTTATCATTAATGGATATAGAAGTACCAATACTGCGGTCACTCTCCTATTAAAACCTTTCTCAGTCTTTTCATTCTTATCAAATACTTCCTAAGTTTGACTCTACATCTAGTTCTACTTACATTATCTATCTATATTATTCTGTCTTACTTTCATCTTTCTCAAATACTATCACTTTATATTTTTTATATTTTACCATTCCTTGTGGTCTTATGCTGGATGATAGAGATGTAAAACGATGGATTGGTTGACACGGGTGGCCTGTTAGATGTGGGGTGGTAAAGCAGTTTTCTACTTAATTTACATAGGAAAAATATGACACGGGTGGCCTGTCAGATGTAGGGATGGTAAGCAGTATTCTAGATTATTTATAAAGCTAAAATATTGCAGGCAGTTCTCGTTCCTTTCCTTGAGGTCGTTTGTAATATATTTTTGTTAATTATGCATCAAAGCATCTAAATATACATTATTTACATGTACGATACAATCATATAAGTTAGCAATCATTTTTATATATGAAAAGCATTGTATTAAACATTGAATGTGTACGTTTTATTATAACAATACATTACAAACGTAAAATAAGTTGAAAAAATACTAAGAGAACACAAGATATGTACGAGTATAGTAGGAGTTAAATTGAAATAAAGATATAAACAAGATTATATAATAAACATGTACATCCATATGTACGTTCAGCTTTTATTTGTTCAAATTTTCATCAGAATTTTTGTTATTTTCACATGCGTATCATTTTGCGCACTCAAGGTAGATGGTTGAACTCATATAAAACGGCTGCAGCTGGTTCGTCCACTATTTTAAAATATGACTTGATGGAAAACTCCACAGCTAGTTTAATTTTTTATTTCATTATAACATGTCAGTGAATCATAAATGCCTCATTTCACTTTCGCAATTCTCTCCATTATGATTTAATTAAAATACAAATTATTCAATATGCCAATCCCTCAAAAATTAACTTAAAAGCTACAGCTATTTTCTGCATCGTAATTGTTCATGAATGTGAAATTTGAATTTTTTCTTGTACATCTTCTGTGTTTAAATTTGCTTCTATTTCTATTAACTCATCAGTCATCAGTTATCCTCAAACTATGAGTCCAACAACTCTTTTACATCAGCCGAGTCAAGTTCGATTTCCATTTGATTACCCAGTTCAACAATTTCTAGTCACAGATTCTAATGGCTCCTCAATATCACAAGCACAGTTCATAAATTGGATACATATATCTTTTCACACACGTTTGCACTTTGTGTGTGTTACATAAATAAATAAAAAATCTTAAAATTGCGATGTTCATTACAGCGAATGTTTGTAAATCAAACGTTTTCTGTAGTTTAGAGTTTGAGTATGCTGCAGATTTCATATTTTTATAAATTAAAACAGAATTAAGATGAGTTATAATATATGTTATGCTGGATATAGTTTATTTGACAGGGCATTGGAGGAAAAAACTACTTGGGTGTTTACGCGCCTTGTTACTATGATTGGCACCACTGGGTTTCCTGGTTTATAATATTGTGCATGTGTGTGTGTAGGTATTGCCGCCTTTTTTTCGGAGAATTCAAGAAGACGGTAAACGACAAGCGGATTAATTACATCCCGTGCTTTGACCAGTACAGAGGTCCAATTAAACCAATTGTCAGGAGTGCATACTTCGGTCGGTCGAAATCTACCTAGCCAAGAGGACAACATCAGACAAGAAAATCAGCAAGTACGATAAAAAAAGTTAGTGCATTGTTCATGTATCATATGTGGCCTTATTGTCAATCAGAAACCTGGGAACCAGCTATCGAAGGCATTTACGTAAACATTGGGTAATAAATAAAAATATATTCATCTAATAAATGTCTTTTTATATTAATAGTATAATTTACATTCTGAAACATCAATAAATACATTATCTGACAACTTTCAGGTTTCCAGACAACACTGAAACAATACAATGTACGGTCGGTCGTCCATTGGTTATGTTTACCTTCCATTTGCTAGGCGTCATGAAAAAATAGTCTCTTCAAAAATTAATATATTAGTATATCTGAATCTGTAGTAATTTATAAATATATATTTATTTAATCACAAAAATCTACCAAATTCACATGTTTAGGTACCTTTCTTTCATTGTCTCTAATTTGTAATACAGTTGTTTAAAGGGAAGAGGGCTAAATAGTAGATAAATACTATTACTTGTGATCGTTTTCCATACGGAATATGTATGTGCATGAAGAGTGATATTGTAGGACATCAGAAATGTTCTGGAAATTTAGTTACAATATTAATAGATCAACGTTAAATCTATATTGCTAATATTAAAAATATTTTCATTGTTAGCTTAGGAAAAATATTTAGATAATTATGATTAGCACACACAAATAATTTCTATATCATATTAAAATAAATACCCATTAAACAAACCTAAATAAAAAAAAACTTATAATTTTTTCAAACTAGAAACAGAGTTTGAAATTACAAAATATCAGAAACAATAAAAACACTATATAAAAGGGTATTTGCTCAATTTTATTTTGCATACTAGAGAAGTACTCGTTAAATGTAACAATCGGCGAGATGTCGTTCCTTGTACAATTTGTTGCTAAATAAATGGGAGTTATTAAGTGAGAGCTCACTTGAGGACCCGAATGACTGATGGTGAGGTTTCTGAACAAAGTGGCGGGTTTTATATTATGAGATTGAGTGAGAAACTTCACATTTGAAAAGAACGCTAATATATATTCTAGCTTATTTTCAAAGAGATTTCAGATGAGCTGACTTGGACATGGAATGGACTGCAGTCACCAAAACAGTGAAGGTCAGGGACACTAGTAGATGCCTCGTGAAGGGGATGGGCCCCCAAACCTCCTAGGATGGGGGTTCCTAATCTTTTTTGCTCCATTCCCCTTTCCACCATTGTTCAAAATATAATTCCTCCCTTCCAAAGATAGACTTTAACTCAAAAGATGCATTCCAAGGTGTACATTCGGATGCTGGAAGTAAGCAAGTGAACATTCGTTCGGCTTACCACGGCCTCGGCTGTAGCGAGACTGAGTGAACGAGAGAATCATATTGAAGCAATATATCATGCTCACTCTAATCAAGGCTCTGTATACGGCAATTCTCCATTTAGAACTCTAAAATTCCCCTCCTGGGGGCAATGTTCCTTCTAAGATGTGCAGGTATACACATGTAAACGATTTGGAATCATAGCGTATACAAAAAGATATAGTGCGCACATAGTTTTTAACATATATATATTATATTTATACATGTTCCGCCTTTTACCAAATCTTCCTGTTATGTTGCAGTATGTTATAGTCTGTATAAAATCACCAACATTTTGGACATTAAGCCACTTTCTGAGGTTATGCATCCATGATAATATATTTCTACATATGCCTCTGCTGTCTATCTATATTACCCTGCATAATAAGATGTAAAATATTATATTTTCCATTGCGGAGAATATGACCTAAGTATGCAGCTTTCCTTGATAGTTGTTATTAGTTCTCTTGACTTAATTATGTTTCTTTATAAGTAATGTGGTCAATTCAGGTCTTCCCAGAAGCCTTATACTGGTGTTGTAATGTTTTCCTTATTTTCTCTCCCAGCGTACAAATAATAAGCAGGTCCTTAAAAATGCATAAAACATTTTTTGTGCGCATACTGTGATCTAAACATAGAGAATATTGCCTGGGAGGAATTCCCCACCGGTTGGGAACTCCTGTCCCTGGGATGGTGAACCTATGACACGCATATCAAAGGTGACATGAAACAGCGTTTTGGGCGACACACCAGCGTTTACTAATACCAGAGTTATCAAAGAACACGTGTCCCGCCACAGACAACAACAAATCAAATACTATAGGGAGGGTGGGGAGGTGGGATGACACACCAGCAAAGTTAAAATTTTAAACATGCTGAAGCCAAAATGTTCGCCATTATTGTCCTAAGACAAAGAATAGAAGATGAGATGAAAAATCTAGAATTATAATTACAGCTCATATATTTTTTAAACCTGAAAAGATTATGTTGTTATAATATATTTATCAAATATATTAAAGGCAATATTGAAATAATTGTTAAATTTTAAAAAATCAAACACGTCTTACATTAGAATGTTTTAAATATGGCTCATCACTCGTGCAAATATCCCATTAGAAAAGTTTTGGAATCAAATTGATATTAATTTTTTCAAATACTTTTTTATACAATATTCAAATCAAAACTCAAAGACATGTATGGCAAAACATTAAGGACCGGAAATAATGTTATAGAAATGGGAAATGAATGTGACTCAGTGTTGTACAGTTATTTCCAACAATGTGGTTACAGTAGGCATAATTGCTTTTCAGAATGTTGTGAATTGTTCATAATTCCTTTTATTTCTCCTAAACATATGCAGGGTCGATGTCACCACCGTGAAGTCACGATTCTGGGCGGAGTAAATTATTATTTTCCATAAAATTTACAAAAATTAATCAATTATTTTTAATACAATATATTTCTCATCACATTTTCTTCTTGTTCAACAAGAAAAAAACATTTCCATCTCTGCTTTCAAAACATCAATTACTCATTCCTATACCTAGCCAGTCAACTTATGTTACTATTCAACCCTATGTATACAATATTTATTATACATATATTTATCATTAGTATGAAAAAAAAATACGATAGATTACAATTTTATTTCGTCAGATATATTTATCCAAGCAATTGTGTGCTGTAACTAAAAATGAACACGGGTGAATTTGAGAAACAATTTTCAACAATTGCAGTAAAAAAATAAAAACTAAAATACATAATTGTGTAGTTTCTCCTTATTTGGCCAAATGACAATGATATATTAATTTTTTTTAAATATATTTTTAATAAAAAGTCTTCACTAAAGACACAATATTTGATTTAATTCATTTTTAATTGTTACAGATTCTTTGTGTGCATGTTGTACCTTCCTGGTTCCATTTCATACTTTCGTCTCTATTTACACAATCCTTTAGAACAATAAAAAATGTACTTCTGTAATATTAAAATAAGTGAATTAATTAATAAAAAAATCAATCCTTTGTATCAATACCTTTTAGAGTTTGTCTTTGGCAACAAAAATATATTTTATATTTCACTGTCGCAAGATTTTGATGTTAAAATGAGTTTAATAAAAGTTTTTAAAAAAGTGACGACTTATTTAAATATATTAATATGATTTTTTTAAAAAACATATGCATTTATTTAATCAATATATTATTATTCTGTTTAATTGGGACAACTTTGAAATATAGTATTAAACATGAATAAAAAACTAAAATATGAACCTGACAGCCATTCTAGATATAAAAATTACTGTTGAAAATTATATGATAAAGATATATGTATGTATTTATTACATAAATGCGTAAGACACGGGGAAATATCATTGGTTACAAGTGAAAAATAAAAAACATTACTAAACTATAACATTAAAAAAAATCACACAATCTTTCAAGACTAATATACAAAATTAAATATAACTAATTAACCGATGGCTATTTGACCAATGTTGTGAATATTTAATAGAGAAAAATGTTTAAACAGAATTGATAAAAAAAAATATAAAAAATTGGCACTTGATAATGAATTACTACAATCTTAATGCGAAGCTAAATGTATTATTTACTATTGAGATTTCAAAATATTACATATTACATTATATTATTGCACTAACTCTGCGTTCTATATTATTTTGAAAAGTTGATAATATACTGAGAGAAAATATCCATAAAGTTTTCGATAAATATAGTTTTTTACAGTCTCACTTACAACCACTTGGACAAGCCAGGAACGGTGGCCACAGAGTTGGCACAGATACTAAAAGCTGAAACGTACAAGGTGGTAATATTTTCAAAGTGCAAGTACTATTTGGAGCTTGTAATATTTACAAACGTGGACATATCTGATTGATTTAAATACAATGTGTTAAGTATTAACCAGATTTTAATTTATAAGGTTAATAGTACTTACTACAATTATTACCTCTTTAATTTATCTATGATGACATATTATCTTTAATGAACACAAATTTATCCAAGAAAATACATAATTTTCATCTGTTTTAATAAAAGGAGAAATATATTGCAAGTGAATTTTTAACACCGAGAATACAAGTATTCCATATACATAATATCCCATCGACTGTAGAAATAGGATTGTGTTTACAATAAAAACAAGTCAATTCATATTATACCAGTCAAAATAATACCATTTAAAAATATGCCGATATTTTATACTTGATAGATTTTCACTGTCAATTGTAGCAGTTCATCATATGCATAGAACTCTGCTAACAGTTGTACATTACTTATCTATCCGACATCACTCTACGACATGATCACATGGAGTAAATCCTGGCCAGCAAATCATAAAATTCGGAATAAATGTCAAATAGCCAGAGCAACATTCAGAGATAAAGGAGGGTAGCAATAGTCAGCCCAATCACATATAATACGTCTGGCAGCAGCCTCAGGCTGGATGATCCCCACCCACATTCCAAGTCATTTTTCAGTACCTGAAAACATCAGATATATGAACATGTGATCGCCATCTGCTGTTTGAATTAACTAAAAACAATAATAAAAATCAAGTTTTTGTGTTTGAAAGGTTGTAATTGTATTGTACTAATCTTTTGATTACAGTGTCCCCTTATTCCCCTAATTTATTTTGGCCAATATGTTTATTATCCTTTTGCAATAAAATTGTCTTTTCACTTTATGCTTTCCTTATAATTTAAAAGTTAAAATTTTGATATTACGTTTTATCTATGTATGCAACAGACACTAATCTCTACCATGATTTTATAACTACACAGAATATTAAAATCTAAATTGTTGTACGCTTATTTAATTTGTATTTTTATTCAAATTTTACAATTATTAAACTATTTATGTATGTATTATATATTACCTACACAATGTAAATAATTTCTCTCCCTAAATAGCAGATTTTCTCTAACAGGAGGTGACACAAAACAACACAAAAATCTTTGAATTGTACAATAATGATTTTAAAAAATCGCAAATTCACAAAAATATCTCAAAATGCTATCAACGGTTGTAGCAACCTAAATAGATCACAGTTCTACCAAAATAAAATATTAAAATGATGCAAGGGGTGAGACTGGATAAAAAGAAAAATCATTTAGTTTAATATGAAATATATAAGACTAATAAAACTGACCAATGAATCCATTTTTCCATTCATACCTCTCTTTTATTAGATTCCCCAGTACTGGAATGCCAATCGATAGTTCAGAACTTTACCTTTGATCCTCTAGTAGTAAATAGTATTGTAGATTATATGTACAAATTAAATGTATTAATTAGAAAGATATACATATAAAAACAATTTTATTGAAAAATATTGTTGTTGCTACCGGGATTCGAACCTGGATCTCTCCCAATTCGAGGAACGTGCATTATCCAATTATGCTATACCAACACAGTTGATGGATGACAAATTTTCATAAATTCAAATAATGGAACGATACATGTATTAATTTGAAAAGTGTAACATATAAGTTTGAAAATTTGTCATCGATCCACTGTGTTGGTATAGCATAATCGGATAATGCATGTTCCCCGGATTGGAAGAGATCCAGGTTCGAATCCCGGTAGCAACAACAATATTTTTCAATAAAATTGATTTTAAAATTTGTATTTAAAATATCACAGACGTATGTTTTGAATAATTACAAATTCACAAAAAGAATGTGTTTTCCTTAATAATAAATATTATGTAGCTAAATTTGAATATAAACAAGTGCTATATAGGTATTTTAAAAATAAATGTTAACAGATTTTAGCTACATTAAGAAAAGTGCAGAATGATTAAAGATAATGTATAATTGACTCTTCCAATTATTGCAGAAGGAAAAATAATGTATCTCATAAAAACTTTTTTACTGATTGTATACCACGTTCCTGCGCGGAGTACCAGGTCGTCGGTGCTTTTCCATGTAAATTTATAATTTACTAATTTTTATAGGAATGCACCCACAGAAAGAATTCACAGGCTTGGGAACGATTTCGGTCTTGTAGATATATTCCGATATTCTATGTTTAAATATAAGAGCAATGTTTTTGATGCTGTTCTGAGTCAAAGATACAGCTGATTTTGATACTCAGGCATTCTGTGTCAAACCTAAAATTAATTATTTTTTTTGTCTTGAACCTTTATTTTTTAATATATATTTCTTCTATTCTATTTTTATATGTATATATATTCCATGCAACTTGTGTAGCTGCTCACATATTTTTTATTACATTTTATACCAAACCTATTTTGCAAAAGCCCATAAGGGCGTTAATAAATAAATAAAGAAATTACATGAAAAAGATGATCATGTACTTCCATTTGCTGTAATTAAGAAGAGGAGATTCACATGACTTAGATACATTTTATGGATGCGTAGGAACCTGATATTCCGGATGCTCCGTAATGAGTATACATAGGTTATACTCAGTGGAACTATAATTATGGGAGAGGGTGAAAAGACTGGTGCAGTAAATTGAGAAGTTTTGTGGCAGTAATATGCTCTAACTAGGGATTGCTCCGAGCAAGAATTATATTATTTTATTCTAAACATATCATGAATAAATATACTTACATTAATGAGAGTCTGGTTGTCTTTATCAGGACATTTTGCTACTCGAAGATCATCTTGCGCCATCATACAACTTTCTCCAATTGTGTCACCACACAGATACTGTCTTCTTTTCCTCTCCCAAAACTCCACCCAACTGATTAATAAAAATAATTATAAATACATAAATAATTTGTATTGTATAAAGAATCATTTGCTTATTTTTATTTAATAATTAAAACCAAAATCATTTTAAATTATCGAAACGTCAATCAACCCATATTTATAAAAAAATATGTGATCACAATAAAGAGCGTTTTTCCTGTACTTATAAAATTGATTAACCTAAAAAATTAATTTCGAAGACTCGAATCATATCATGTAAATGTTTGTTATCCTCACTTGAGAATGATTGGGTTTATAATTGTAGGGAAGGTAAGGTTACAAATTAATAAACTTAAAAATTGAGGAGGCGCAAGTTATATTTGTCATCTTTTTTTAGTATACTGAAAATGAATGAGAAAACAAACAATGCAAACTTTA
This sequence comes from Eubasilissa splendida, assembly GCA_031772225.1. Taxonomy (NCBI): domain Eukaryota; kingdom Metazoa; phylum Arthropoda; class Insecta; order Trichoptera; family Phryganeidae; genus Eubasilissa; species Eubasilissa splendida. Next base: position 7,690,635 of record CM062857.1, on the reverse strand, counting down.
TGTGTCGTGAATCGGTATAGGGGCGGGTACTACCCATTTGGATAGACTTTGACAGGCACATCGCATAGTGCACGTGTACGTACTTTTGTCAGTCAGTTGCCAATCTTTTTTTGTTAATTTGTAATGTGTATTTTCCAGATTACAAACAATTGACAAAAGTAATCGAATTATAAATAGATGGACAAATTCATCTGAGAGCGTCCAAAAATAGCTTTGAATAACAAAAGTCGATTTATAAGTACAATTTAATATGAAAACTTTCCAGAGGGACCACATTCTGCTTCAAAATTTCGACTTACGGCAAATTTCGAATAAACAGGATTTTACTGTGCATGAGACCATCCCTGCAACAATACTGTACATCGTTTTTGGGCAGATCTGAGTATAATTAAACAACCATATAAAATAAATAAAAATACTATTACACACAATTTTTAAGAAATCTTACGTACTACAACACTGTATATCATCCAAGATGGCCAATGCTTCGTCTATTTATCAACATTTGTAAAAAACGATGTACAGTGTTGTTGTCTGATGTTGTTGTGTAAATAATAATTGGATTAAATACAGTACAGAAAATTACATATAATGGAAAATAAAATATCTTCACAATATTCGCCTTTAATTAAATCCACTTCTGTAAACACTTGAATATAAAATGAGAGATTTTTTATGGTTTGAACTGTTGATATTTATTGTGACTTACCCTAATCCACAGTCACAAACAAGAGGATTGTCTTCGAGATACAACGCCTGAAGGAACACCGCTCCAGTAGATCCGGGCCAATCGCTGGTGGATGGATTGGCAATAGTATTCAGCTTATTGTGGCGCAGGTCTAGCGTTAGGTTCCTTGCCCGACCGGCTTTGGCAAACACTGCGCGCTGGATGAATGCCACACTGGTGTTTCGTAATGAAAATAAAAGGTTTGGATTGTGGACCCCCTGCAAAAATGTAATTTAGTGACATATAGTATATTCTAAAGCGTTACGTAACGAAGCATGTAGTACTTTTTTTATTGCTTAATTTCCTTTGATTTGTACATGTTTTTATACGCTCCGAAGGTCTCACATGTTCGGGACGGTGTATATAGAATATCTAAGGGCAAATGAAATTTACTAGCCCATCAAGTGCTTACATTTTGGTTGAGACATTCAGTTACGCTGTTTTATTTTACATATCGTTCTGACTAGGCTATCAAGTAAGTCAAACACATAAATAATTTGTGAAATAAAATTAAGCTACATAATTCTATGTTCATACATTACTGGTACTCACACTTAAAACAGTATCAGCAAGTTGTTTAAGGGCTGAACCGCTGAATGTAATGTTGTGTAATTTACAAGGCAGCTGTCCTATCATCTCAATACCGAGGTTTGTTTTCTCGTCCTCCACCTGCAATAAACCAAAATGTGGGAAGGTTGATTGGTGTTCGAGTAAAAACCATTCTTATATACGTTTGTTTATTCTCATCGGGGAGAAGCCACCGAGAACAAGAAATGACGCAAAATACATAAATGACAGAATGGAAATGATGTAAGATTAATTGAAGAACAGAGTCGGGAAAAGTGGGATAAGGGTCCGCGATCCGGTCGACTCGGGTACTGGACGCAGACTTATGGCGCAGACTGCCTCCTCTGATGCACTTGTGTCATGCCCGCCAGATGGCGTAGCTTGGCCTCTTTCGAATGTTCTCGCTTTGTTCGCTCGGGATGGCGTAATACTGAGAAATAAGGGAGCGAGGAGCATCTGGACGATGCGCGCGGGCCGCCACAGATATATGTACATATTCACTAGAAGTAAATGAAATAACAGTTCACTAGAAAAATAAATAACAATTGATATTAAACATTGTGAGTTTACAATTTTATAACGCCACAAGAATTTGGGTTGTCATCGAAGAAGGAATTAAAAAAGGTATGAATGATATTTGAAGTCGATTTAGGGTGGTTAAAGCATATAGTGGACCTTACACACTCATTCAGAATGACATTCACAAGTGAGATTGACATTTGAACAGACAGTGTATGGTGATGATTGAAGGAATGATGACCGTGAATGACGAATATCTAGATATTTTGAAATACAAGCATCAATCATGCTGGGTGGAGGGGGGACTGTCAGTTGGAATGATCGTGTAGTAGGGCGCATCAGTCCACTCGTCAGTTTTCAATTTCAGTTCTCAATGATGGAGGCCAGAGCAAATGTTGACGTTAACGATCCTATCAACTATGAAGATGATAATGTGTTGAGTTGTTGAATAAACGATTTATTGAACTACACAAAACTTTACCCTGTAAATAAATCAATGTAAACGTAACTACAAAAATATAAACTGTTTGAATTAATAAAGAAATAAAAACAATACTTTCATCTGGGTTTACATTCATGTAGTCTTGGAGAACAAAGATAATTGCCTGACGTGTTTCCATTAAAGTTCGCGACATAGTTAATGGAGATATAACTGAAAACTTGAAATGTTCAGTTGCAAGAAATATATAACGTACAAGATAATCGTGAAGGATTCCCTCATTACTTTATTTTGTCTAATTATATGTGGTGTTACCATCTTGAGTAATTTTTCAAAAGGTGTTTTGTTCATATGGCAGTAGTATCTATAATCATCTTCGGCCAACGTCTGTGAAATCTCACACAGCAAGTTCAAATTTACATTTTTAAGCCATTCTTTCTCATAGATTTTACGGTTCACTTTTCTTAAAGTGGACAGAACTAATATAATTGCCAAACTTGCCTTTTTATTTTTACTGATCTCCATAATTTTGGTTAACCAGCTACATAGCACGATAGTCAGTAAACTGATCTAAAAATATATCATTCCGAATGACATTCAAAGTGATGGTGTAAGGTTCCTCGTCATTCGGAATATCATTCTGATTGACTTGCTGTAAATGCCATTTTGAATGATCATGCACCATCTGCTTAAAGCATTTTACATCCACTATAATACTCTTTTTTTAGCTGTTTAATTTTTGCTACTAAACAGGCAAGTTTACATTGAATTTTTTCAATTATCACAATCAAATATTATAAATCAAAATAATTTAGGATGCACCGACCTTGTTGTTTATGCAAAAATGATAAATCTGTGTATCAATGAAAGTGAACAATACTATTTATGAATCGGTATAAAAACAACCATTTGAATATTTTTGTATAGTTGAAATATAATTAGAAATATCACCAGCAGATGGCATCATAGTCATGTTTGGCAATAAACAAAAATATTATATTACTGATGTTATTATTATTCTCTGACTCAATATATTTAGGGGTGGGCTGGAAGGGGCTCCAAGAGGCTCGCGTGAGCCCTTGTTAAATTAAGAAAAAACAATATTGTCAGATCAAATCAGTACCTAACTACAATTTCTGTAAATTCTTTTAAATCTATTATGAACATAAGACTTTGTTGCCTTTTGAAATTTCTAGTAAAGTACATTTATTTCAGATGCATAATAAAAGACCTTACCATTTTCTGTCTATAGTCTAACACTGCATAAAAACGTTGATGCTTGATATATATTGCTTCCAGATGTTTGTTAGATGTTCAACGCAACAATTTTATCCTTCATACTTCACACATTTTTTCTCTTTACTGTAATTGGGCACAGTTTTTAGAAGGACAGTTCCTAATATTTATTACTTTGTACCATCATATACTAAGGAGAACTTCAGTTTCAATCCAGTGTTCGGTTTTGAAACATGGAAATGAAGCAAAAAGAACAGTACCTATTTCCGCGTCAATCTTGAAACTCTTCACTCTCGCAATTTAAGGTAGGTAAGTACATTATTTCAGCTATTGATAAAAATTATTTTAAAGTACATTGTGTATTACATAATATAAGCATATTAAAGCAACATTTGATTGCTTTTAATAATTATTGCGTATAATTGTATAAGAGTGATCCTTTCCCTGGAACACTGCATATAGTTCTGATATTAAGCGAGCCCCTTGTTAAGGTATTGGCAGCCCACCGTTTGGATAAAAAAAATTGCATGCATACTTAAATTTAACAATATAATCAAATCTAGTAAGAATTTTAAAGGGAAGAAATAAAGCGATAAAATTGACTTCTGCTCATTGTCAGAATAAGAAAAAATAATTAGATTTTGGCACTGACCTGTACCCAAAGGTCTCGCAGACCACTGTTGTATCCCAGGATTGTAGGAAGGTTGAAATCTCTCACTTTTGTGTAGGCTGTGGTGGTGAGTGAACGTAAGGCCTGCATCTTACCAAGAGCTCCCATCTTAAAGGTAATCAGTAAACATGTTCAGTGATAACATGAAGACATCGCAAGTATCTTAATAATAATAATAATATTTAATAATTTGCGTAGCGTCATTTTCATAAAAACTTTGCGCTTTACACATAAACAGTTTATAGTCCTACATTATCGGTATTTTTAAAATTAAAAATTGTTATCGTAACTAATGGAAATGATTTTTTGAAAAGGTGCATTTTTAGTCTCTTCTTAAATAAAGTCTCCGGTGCACTGTTTCTTATGACGGAGGGCAAAGAGTTCCACACTTTTGGGCCTGCCACCGCAAATATCCGTTCACTAAATTTAGACTTCTGGCAACGGTTGGTCGGTTCTATAACCCTTTCTGCGACTGAAGTGAGACCTGACCTGAGAGTTTGACGTCTACTATTCAAATTGTCAGGAATACGAGGCTCTTGAAGATACAGATACGCCATGTTATGTGTCGCCTTGTACATCAACCAGCACAATTTAAATTCAACTCTTTCAGGGAACCGAAGCCAATGTAGCTCATGTAAAAGGGATGTTATCGTATTTAAATATAATTGATACTGAGTTTAAGCTTAGAATTTTCATTTTCATTTTCTGCTTAGAATGTTAGCCTCCTCTAAACAATTATAATTAAAAATATTATAGTGTTCTTTGCATTTTAGAGATTCAATAGAAAAAATATGACTAACGGATAAACTAAATTTATAGGTAAACTGGACTTAACCTGCTGCATCCTTTTATACGTTGCAAAAATGATAAGAGAAACTTACTTCAAAAGTATTGAGCCTCAGACCAGATATGTCCAGATACTCCAACTTTTCAGCAACTCCAAGGAGACTAGTGTTGGTGAGAGTGGTGATGGGGTTCCTCGCTAGGGACAGCCATCTTAGTTGCGGTAAAGAGTGAGTTACCTAGAAAAATCAAGTGTCATTATCACATCACATGTTTTCAATATCTTACTTACTTACATCACACCATTTCTGCAGGGGTAGGCAGAGAGGATAGAACACCACACTGTTCTGTCCTACTCATGTTATCAAAGCATCTAATGGAGCCGTTTTCCAATACTCGATTTCAAAATACATAATTATATTCTACGGATTTTAAATAACAATCATATTATAATAAAACACATTTTTAATAACTAGAATTTATCCGTAAACAATTTTAAAATACAGTAAATTGCATTTATATTGGTGTGAAGCATAATTATCTGCCGTTTTTTAAATATTATATTGTAACATAAACGAAAACAAACTCAAAACATTATATATGATGAAAAATTGTAGACTAATCGATGTTGAAGTTCTCAGCCAGTGTCGTAGTGGTGCAACTTTTGTCCTATTCCACAGCCGCCAGAAGGGCATGGTCATCAAAATCCGAGGATCGACTCTTTCCAGAATTGTCATCTAAGCTGGTATCACCAGCTTTAAAGCAAAACAAACCACTTTCGGTAATCGTTCCTTCACCAAAAAGATCGTTGAGATTGCGAAATGACTCAGCAGCTTTCCACCTTTTCTCTAAGTGGTACAGCATAATGTGGCATATATGTGTATGATTTTCGATGCGCATTTTAATTTCCTAACCCTTTTAAAAAATTATATTATGACAAATGTAAATTAAACATCAAATTCAAAAAATAAAACCTTGTGAAAAAAATGACTGATAATTATGCATCAACCTAAAAGTCATGAGCAATGTTCCCTCTAAGATGTGTGCGCGCACACGATTTGTCATAGTGCACACAAATACAGTGGAACTTCTATATTCGTCAGCCCCTATATTTGTCTTGTTTGATATTCGTCACATTTTGATAGCAAACAAATGTTTCCATATTCGTTAATATTTTCTATATTTGTCATATCTACCGCCCGATAATGCTGTGACTTGGACCAGGGCTTGGCCAAAACGCAGAATATGGTTGAAAAGTGGCACTCAAATGATGCCATAGTCAACCAAGACATAAATGGATTCAATAGTAATGTGATTGACGACTTCATGAAGGTTTTAAAAAACAGGCAACATTGAGCAAGTTGTTTGTTAAATGGAGTGCTACTGAATCATCGGCAAATGAAAACCATCACCAGAATTAGAGTTAGCTGATGTTTAAATTGTCTCCTAAATATTAGTAACTTTCTTCCTCTTCCGCTTCTACCATCATGTCTCCTCAGTACAATAAAGATAAAGTTTTGACAATAAAATGTATTCATTAATGTACTATTTTTGGAGGCTGGAAACAAATTAATTAACTTTCAGTTATTTATTATGAGAAAAACTGTTTCTATATTCGTCAGGTTCCATATTCATCAAGCCCTCAGGAACGGATTAATGACAAATATAGAGGTTACACTGTATATAGTACGCACACAATTTTTAATGAGACTTTTTCTTCATGTGCTGCCTTATATCGAAGGTTGGCGACCATATTGCAGTCGATTGATTGATTCTGTATAAGATTATCAACTTATTGAGACTACAAGGGCGAGATAATCTCTTTCTACTGATGCCTCTGCTGCCTTCTACCTTACCCCTGCATAATGAATTGTGGATAATGTTTCCCAAGTATGCAGCTCTCCTTGACAGTTATTATTAGTTCTCTTGACTTATTTATACGTCTTAATACATCTTCATTAATAATGTGGTGAACTCAGGGCTTATACTGGTATGGTAATGGTTTTCTTATTTTCTCCCCCAGCGCATAAATAATAGCATTGGTTCTTAAAATTTCACAATTCTTCTGTGCACACCGTGATTCAAACTTAGAGAAAACATTGGTCATAAGATGTTGTTATAAATTTGAATTTAAATATCAAATAAGCATTAAATAATTACAAAATACAATACAATGTAATGTTGTTAAAAAAAAAGTTGACAGTATTTGGATACTTGCAACGGGAACGGTGGTGAGATCGTTGTCAGATAGATCGAGGTAACGGAGATGTGTCAGGTTGGTGGCTGTATCAGGGGGCACCGAAGGCAGATTGTTGTGCGACAGGTCCAAACTCCTCAGCATCGGTAACGGAAGCGAAGGCACCTTTGATTATAAATTACATAACATCAAAACTACTATAAATTATTTCATTCTAGTCTTAATTACTGAACTACAAACGTTCTAAAATTTACTAACCTATCAATATTCTTCAAGCACATTAAATAGGTTAAGCTCGTTGGCCTTAGGCATTGGAATCAGCCAATAGCAGCAAATAAACCTAACCATATTTGTTCAGCTTTTAATGACTGACATTGACAGAAAATCATTTAATGAAAATAAAAACTAAAAAGATATATGTAAATAATAAATCATTTAGTTGGTATCGACTTGCACTTTCAAAGATTAATTTAAATATTTCAATTGAATTGTAAAATTATATCTCCAAACAAAACAATACTAAAATAAATGTAATATATTTAAATACAATGTAAAAAGCGAAAATGAAAACATAATATAATTCAGTCATACACAGTAGCGGACTGGCATAATTTTCATATAAATGAAGCTCTGGAAAAACCGAGAGGAATATTATTTAACAGAACTGTAGAAAATATTTATCTATGAAAAAAAAATTACAGTAATTATTAAAAAAAATGAAAATTTAATGGCAGTTGTGAAGATTTTGTACACTGCAGCATCTGTAGCCAGTCCGCACCTGGTCAAACGGTTAAAATACCCAGAGATGAAGCAACATTTAAGATAAAATGAATTCAAATTGAAACCTTGAAATGAAATGTGTTGCTCCCAAGCTTCACGGGGTGGTACTGTGGCAAACACTAATAATTGAAAGTACCATAAATTATACTCAATTGTAAGAAAATTAATTACTTAAATGATTGACTAACTTTTTTATTTATGTACATAGATACCAATGGATTGGCTTTATTTAGGTATAAATTACAATAATAAACATAATACAGTCAAAATAATAATTGTGCTAATAAATTAGTATAAATACAATATTACAAATATAAAAACATACATAACATTACTGATAATACATAAAACAGTATTGCTTCGATGAAGACCAGTGCACTTTCTGCATTACAGGACCATAATAGTGCTAATATAAATATCATAAATAATAATATTGTAATAATAAATAATATAATACAGTTTTATAAATAAGATAATAACACTCATCTATAGTATATTTAACTTATTTCTGTTTAAACCAGTGGCATAACTACCCCAATGTAGTTAGTGGGGTGCATTGGGGCCAAGTATGATAGGGCCACACAGTACAAGTGCAAGTGTCAATACTTTTCCCAACGCCATTGTGAACTAATAATTTTTTACAGAAGCCTTCCACCATAGCAAAAAAAGAAATTAAAAAAATCATTTTTCACGAATATGTAAAAACATTATCCATGTACATATACAGGGTGTAACATGACTAGTGCACAATAGTTTAGGGGTATATACATATTAAAAATTGAGTTAAAAATATTCAAGCTGCATATACCTAATCTCAACCATGTTAGAGATATAAGCATTTATAAAAGTCGTAGTTAAGCGATTATTTCAATAAATTTGAATATTTTAAAGGTTTCAAATTAGAAATTGAATATAGCGAAGGACAAAAATTAATTTCTTAATGAACGCTTCACGAAATATACGTTCACCAACTTGAAGCGTTCAAAATGAATGCTTCAATCCAAATATGTTGGTACCACTGATTGGCCCACTCCCGATGCAGGTCAAAATCGCTTTGCACATCATATAGTACAATGAAGTGTGACTATTTAAATTATACTTCAATGAAGTGTCTGAAGTGCGAAGCGAAAAGCGAAGTGTATAGTGTGATACTTCACGAAGCACACACTTCAATGGACTACATGAAGTGAGCGGCAAACTCTTCCATCTCTATACATACACAGTTCGCAGTTAACTGTGTGCGTTGCTGAGTTATTTGCAAGTGTGTGTGAATATAGTGTGAAGTATTGAACTATTGAAGCGTGAGTATACAGAACTAGTTCATTTAAGTACTTCATACAGTGTAGACCCATCGCTAATTGAATATAAAAAAAAAAAGGTCATCAAACATTGAATGGCTGGACTATATTTTGTTAAGATTGATGGATTAGGGCCTGAAGCAAAAATAATAAAAATGTATTAGAACACATTCTTATTGTGAAGTAATTATTCAGAACATAGGTCTGTGATATTTTTAAATATGAATTTAATATATTAATTAGAAAGACATACATATTAAATCAATTTTATCGAAAAATATTGTTGTTGCGCCATCGGGATTTGAACCTGGATCTCTTTCCAAACCGGAGAAGGTGCATTATCCAACTATGCTACAGCTACAATATTTTTAGCGATAAATTTTTGAACCTATATGTTACCTTTTTGATATTAATATCAACAATATTTTTCGATAAAATTGATTTTATATGTTTCTTTCTAATTAATATATTTATAATTCAATATAATTGACAATTAATAATTGAAATGATTTTGTCAAAATCTCATAAAATAATATTTTCTGTAATAGAACAGAATTGTTTTTCCATTTTGCATTGGACCCCAATTTTTTAAGTCACACCACTGATCTAAACATCATATTATATAATAACAGATTAACTTGATATGTATAAATTGAGATTAATAATAACAGAAAAATATAAAATAAGAAATATGATAAAATCAATAATATTTATTTCATCCTGGGGATTCAGTAGCCTAAAAAGTCATTTGTTTTCATAAGCCGGCTGGTTCAAAATGAATCAGTTTTGTTAATGTTAATGCATAGGAATCAACAGAATGTGAAGATAAATTAAGTTTGTAAGATGTTTAAAAGGATGAAGATCGACATAGAGAAAGTTCAATCAATCAAGTAAAAAATTGTAATACTATTTCTGTGATTTATTTCATAAATGAGTCACCCGAGTGGAAAACTAAGTATGTCTAAATTGAAAAAATAACCAAAATAAAAACATCACAACTTGTGTTTTGACTCAAAAAGTTAATGTCTATTTTGGCTTATGTTTGTTAATTATATGTTGTTAATATGCAATCTGTTGCCACACACTGAAATTTGTGTCATACTAGAAACTTTGAAATAGTAAAATGTGAGGGATGTAGATAAAAATAAATAAATAAAATGAATTTAAAATTGATTTGATTAATTAGTAATTTAAATTTTAAAATTTTGAATTACCGTTTTGTTACCTTCAATTTGTCTCATTATTATTTATTATTTATGAGTATTGTCTAAATGACTAGATACGAGACTGTCACTATTCATTTGACGAAAAATAGAGGGTGACTTATTTGAAAATAATTATCTGGCAATAGTGATAGTTTATTGATAACTGGACTCGAAAACGTGTTTGTATGTTTCAGAAACATTTTATCAGAAGCATATCAAATTTAAAATCTCGGCTTTGGCTATAGAAATAGTTATGAATATGTTTATTTCAATTTCGTCAATATATTCACCTTTTAGTTAACCAAATTTCACATTTTGAAAAAAAAAAAATTGAAATCTTTAAAATTTTAGTTCACATAAAACATTTCACGTAATAAAAATAATTAATATTTCACCAATATTAATAAATGTACCTAATTTTAATCATTAACTTTTATGATTGGAAAAAATTTGAATGGATCATTAAATTAAATTAAATAAATTAAATAAAATTAAATAAAAACAGGAGATTTTAACTGAGATGAAAATTCAAGCTATGTATCCATATCTAGTTCAAGTAATATCAATTTACGTTTAATACTTTTCAGGACTTGGAGAATTATTCTAGGCCCAGTTTCATAACACATTTTGATAATTGATATAATTTACAGAGAATTGATTTAGCTAGCACGTATAACAGTTTTAAAAATTTTGATACAATGTTGGTCAGAGAAAACAGATTTTTAAGGAAGCACTGACATTTTAAGATTCAATTTAAAGATGTAAAAAGAGTTCTGCCTAGTTCAAGTTTATGTGATATATTGTGATGTCTTGTGCAACAATGAACCAATTTTCAAGTTATTTACTAGTAAGCAATAGCAATGAAACTATTTTCGAGTGGGTGGAAAAACTCAGTTATGCAGTTGGGTGACACAAATACTGTATTTACAATTTAATAAATAACATATCCACAGGAAATATAATATATTACAATTTAGTATGTTTAATATTGTTTATGACAAAGGTGACCACCAGTTCTGTATTATTTGGGAAAGATCATATTACATAATTATGTGTATGTACTGTGTTTTACTTCTTTATTAAATTTTTTGAGAGTTCGTAACATTTTTGAAAAAACAAAAACAGTTAATTTTGATGATTGATTGAGCAAAAAGAATCATTCAATACAAAAATTGACATAGTTATGTCCAATGTTCTGGAGACTACAGGAAATGGTCACCTTATATGACAGATGATGAAACTGTGCGATTTTCTATTGAGCCTAGAGGGGTAGGTGGTACGATGTCAGGATTTACCTCGAGACAATAAAAGCTATAGCGACGTTCACCTCCCTGCTTAATTGACAGCTATAAACATCGCAGCAGATTTCACACTATACTCTGTCCACCCTTTAAGTGTCACGTTGAAGGTTATACCAAAAGTGCCACGACCCAAAAGTCTTTATTTTATAAATAAATTAGCACATTTGACGGCAATTGTCTATGAAAGAAATTTTGTATATTTAAAAATAAATATAACACTATCGAAAATTCTAAACTAAATGTCTAAATGCACTTTCTATGAAATCTTTCACAAATGATTGCATATATAGATGTTATAATGACGTACAGAATAACATATTGTTTTAAGAAGGCATACGCATTAAATATTTGGATATTTTTATTGTATGTAACTAAAAAATAGTAATACTATTACATATTAATTTCTGAAGACAGAAGAGCAGATCGCTTCTTTAATATATAATTCTATTTGAGCTGACAAGTATATAACAGGATGTGATTACCATTCTTAACACCCCCAAAATTGATTTCCCTATATGCCAGAAATACACCGCCAGCAATTTTATAAAAATGAATAAACTTCATAATTTTTCTCAGATTACAGCAGCATAATACAGCGACATCTAGTAGATTATTAATTATATTTTGCTTGGAACTCTATTTACAGAGTTTGTGAAATGTTTAATTACTAAAAAATATTATAAAAAAAACTTTTTCTTCTTCATAGAAAGATATACACATTATAAAACTTTGTTTCATCCATGCATTTGATAATTATTATCAAACCAAATTGAAAAATATTTAGGAATGAATAAATGATGTATACTATTCAATATTCTGTCCTTGAAGCATTTTCTAAAATGTAACATATTATGTATACTCAATTTTAAAAAATAAAAATAGTTTTAAGTTGGAATCAGAACAAGAAGATTCAACAATTATATATGGTAGTAAGCACTTTTGACCTAACCATAAATAAACAACTAAACATTGTTACTAGACACTGAAAGGATGGAAGTAGATATAAAATTCATTTTTTTTTTATGACAATATTAAATAGTGTGATCTGCATAGAAACATTATTATTAAGGTTAAAATAATTAAAGTTTTCTTTAATTAAAATTTGATTTGACTATAAGATTATTAAGCTGTCTAAAAATGTAATTGAAGTATTATTGTGATTAATTTTTAATAACCAAGGATTTAATAATTAATAAAAAAATCATAAAAAACATATTTAAAAAATAAATAAATGCAATGTATTCCAATAAAGGATAAACACTGTAAACACTGGAATTGGCTGCAAATAATCTATTATTATATATATATAACTACTTTCAAAATAGCGAGTTTAAAATTAATACTATCTGTTCATATCTTTTAAAATAGAGAATGAAAGTACCTATGTAAATTTACAAATAATTTGTGTCCCCAATGATATTTTTGCAAATATTTACATCATTTTTGTAAATATATTTTCATCATTTTTTTTAAACGTCCATTTCTTATTTTATTTTCATTTTTAGTTGTTCTTATATTTCACATGTATTTAATACATTTATAAGTGACAGTATTTTTTAAAATAAATTGTGCTCAATATTGAACATAATACATAGGTCGAGTCATAAGTACTGTTGTATTTTTTAATGAAAACAAAAGTTGACTTTTTTTAACAAATTTTATCAAATAATTATATTATATAATTTCTATTATCTGTCAATTAATTTGTTTATCCCATCGACCATCAATTCATTGTTTTATTACATTGGTAATGTCAGAACTCATGCATTAGCTAACTCCGCAGTCCCCAGAATGCATTCTTTGGGGAATGAATATGCGGAGATAGTCGAAATTTTTGCTGTAAATTTAACTCTTTATAGGACTACATTATTACAATTTTTTGTGTCTCAACTTAATGGTGACGGATAAATTGATTTACTTCACATTTTATATTTATTTTTAATTTTGATTATGAAAAAACATGCTGACATTATGTAATTTTTTCCTTTGTGTATTGCACTTCTGATGAAATTTTCTGTTATTTTACAAATTATGTTAATGCCTGAATAAGGGCGTGTATAATAATAATAAATAATCAAACATAATCACAGTTACAATAACGGTTTAACCATCACTAACTGTGACTGCTCTAAACTTGGATCGCTTTGATATTATCGGAATAAAAACTCGCCGGTTTTGACTCAAAGAATATGTCCAAGTGTGTTTTTACTTCCTGTGTTGTTTTGAGTTTTTTTCCATCCAAATAATTTTGTCCAAATAATCTGATGGAGCAAGGTCAGGAGAATATGGTGGATGTTTTAAACCATCCCAGTTGAGCTCCTTCAATTTAGGCTGTGTCATCATTGAAGAATGAGGCCGCACATTGTCGTGATGAAAAACAACACCCTTGCGATTGATTAATTGGAAACCAGGCCAATGCGATGCAGATGTCTCATCATGGTATTTTGACCGATACTCATCTTCAATACGATGTCCTTGGTATTTTGACGAGGATCAGCTTTTATTATAGCTGTTATAGTTATAGCATATCATCGTCGGTGGTTAAAGGGCGCCCCGCCCATTCTTCATCGGCTACTGACAAATTACCAGATCTGAACCTAGCAAGCCATTGTTGACTGGTTCGAAGACCGATAGCACCCCTACCGTACACATTATAAATGTTTTTGGTTGCTACTGTTGTATTATGGCCTAAATTCAAAAAAGAAACAATGTCGAATATGCATACTTTTTACTGACATTTTAAAAATTCACTAGGGCTCAGTTTGATACAACCACTGGCTATCAACTTAAGAATTATTCAGAAGAAATCCTCCTTTATATAATACAGTAGAAAAATTTAAAACAGAGTTAATTTAGAAGAAAAAAATCTTGTCTATGTAAAAATACGAAGGTACTTAAGACTCAACCTAATAGAATACAATACATAAAAAATAATTACTGCCACTTATAATATACATATATCAAATACTTATATGTGAGATAATAAAATAATTAAAAATGATCTATGTAAATTATTGTAATTGTTAGTTACAACAATTTACATAGGAGTGGTCGATATTATGAATAACATATTTCATCTATAAAAAGGTAATGAACCAAAACATCCAAAAAATTTTTTTTGCAGCTTTCTGTTACAAATTAGAAGACACAATGATTGGTGTATTCAAATTTTAGAATGGACCGATAGATTTCTTACAATAGGCTTATCAATTACCTTATCTTACTGAACATTTATAAATGGTTCATAAGAAATGGTGAAAAATACAAAAAAATCTGAATACAAATAATATTATTTAAAAACAGCCTCTAAAAATGTATTAATAAATGTAAATTAATGCATTTACAGAAATATAAGGGCCGCACAATATCTAAGGACGACCCTAAGGACACAGCATTATTATAACTATGCAATATATAATTTACATTTGTAAATTTTATTTTGTATGATTGATAAAATAGGATGCCCGCCTTCGGCAATAGAAGTCAACATGCTAATGGTAACCCAATTTTTTTCTATTTTAATATGTAGTACAAGCGCTATAGCTTAATTAAAAAAAAATGAAATGATAGTTTTTAATATTGTTTATCTTGAAGCGAGACAAAACTATTTAACAATATTTTTTAAAATATGATGGTAATTTGCAGCGATTCTCACCGAACTAAGGCTGACATTCTCGAGACCTAAGTGGGTGAGGGTGTCCTCGAGTCCTTGGAAAGTTCGGTCAGATCGACTGAGAGTCAGCGGCCCATTGTGCCCTAGGTTCAGCCAGGAGAGTCGAGGCAGGCTGCCCAGGGCTCCGCCATCCAAGCGCACCAGACGATTATTGGACAGGTCCAGCCATGACAGAGACTGAGAAAAGATAATGTACACTTTTTTATTTATATTCTTATATATATATATATATATAAAATTCCAATGTCTTTCTATGTGTCATGTGTAGGGAAATTGATAAACCTCATTCGAGTTCTTTTAAATGACCTTTTTGTTACGAAGATACATTTTTCAAAATAGTTGACAAACATGTCTATTGTTATAAATTTAAAAATTGGAACGCAGTAATATCGCTGCACTGTAGGCAGGAAATTATTTAAATTAGTAGTAATATTTCTGATACAAATGTTAAGTACATTGATTTTTAAAATTAAACTATTATTATTGACATTTCAAGACGTTGGTTATTAAATTAGTATTTAGTTAATATAGAAAATGATCCAGTTCAGTAAAAGTGATGCTTGAATGACATCATAGAACGAATTAAGCACCAGAGTGTCCCGAGAGCATTTGTGCTGATAGTAACCTAGCAAGCTAGAACGGAAACAGTGATAAAATTTGTTCACATAACTGAATTCAATATTGATTCAATTCAGTCAATCAACAAAAAGAAAAAAACTAATACCCATAATAAATTATAATACACACATGTTTTCACAAAAAATAACATATAATATTTTTTTTTAAGTTTATCAATTTATTTACAATTAACATAAAAATGGTTGGAGTAATTAGGTAAATAATTGACAATTTATAAAAAAAATTCTTGTTATATTTGAGTTACTGTACAGGTATTATAGGGAGGTACATAAAATTGATATGAGATCCAGCAGCGTAATTAAAAGAACTGGGCCCAAATGCAAAATGGAAAAAAGGGCCTCAACGAAAAAATGACACATTTTTATTATTTGTACAGTAAGTAGCGTAGTGTTCGTCTACTGATTACCTAAATAGTTTTAGTTTTTCAATGGTTTTAAAAAAAAAATTCAAGCGGAAATGTACTTTTGACGTGTATATGCACATCTTCGCTTTGCGGCGATGGTCTGGTTCCAATAATAGGGTACTAATGCTATTAATGGGGAAACTACTGCTGTAAACATTGACATTGTTTTCACGCGTTTTCGTAATATACCTAAGAAGTGATTTTGTAAATTTTAGGTCTAAATGAACCGCATTGGCGTAGACAATTTAATTCCCGGAATGCATTTTCAAAAAAATGTGTGTTCAAATTATTTTCCTTGTGCATCTCTACACTAACTTAGACGGCGTTCCCATTTTTGGAAGCGGGAACTCATTTTCTCTCACTCTGGAACACTTTTTCCAGAATAGTAATGAGTACCTATCACATTCTGTCAGATTTCAGTTATATTAGAAAATATTCATTTTTTAATTTTCTAAATAGCCAGAAATCAAAGGATGCTAAGTCAGGTGAATAGGCAGGATGGTCTAATCGGGAAATCACTTTTTTTAACCAGTAAGTCTCTCACAGAGAATGCACTGTGACTAGTGATGGTAAACCGTTATTGTAATTATTTTGATTGTAATGATGATAGGAAACTGAGATTTAACTCCTGGAGGTTCAGTTTCTAGTGTACCAGCAATTGTGTAAAAAATTACGAATAATCAGTTACCAATTATCATTATAGCTATATTACACAGAATCATCAATGGTATGATAGACTGCCCCCAAATTGTTGGTCTGCTTGACTGTAACGCACCATTGAGGTCATCGAAACACAATTCATTGTTCTATTACAGTGGTAATGTCAGAACTCATGCATTAGCTAACTCCGCAGTCCCCAGAATGCATTCTTTGTGGAATGAATATGCGGAGGTAAATTTAACTCTACATTATTAAAATTTTTTGTGTCTCAACTTATAAATTGATTTATTCATATTTTATATTCATTTTTAATTTTGATTGTGAAAAAACATGCTGACATTATGAAATTTTTTTCTTTAAGTATTGCACTTCTGATGAAATTTTCTGTTATTTTACAAATTATATCAATACCTGAATAAGGGCGTGTATAATAATAATAAATAATCAAAGATAATCAGTTACAATAACGTTTAACCATCACTAACTGTGACTGCTCTAAACTTGGATTGCTTTGATATTTATTACCTCCACAATAGCTAACTAATAACTGGCTCTATCAGGTTGAACACACATATTATAATTATTAGTTCAAATGTGTTTGAACACAAATACTTAGATGATTTTAATATAATTTCGAGTGATTATTATATTTACTATTATTATTACGCAGTTATTCAAGGAATTAAATTGATACATATTAATAATAATATTGGATAATTTGTATAGCGCCAATTTCGTAAAAACTTTCACCTCAAGGCCGCTTGTGCATTAATATTATCTGATTTTTTATAATATAAACTAATTACATTATAATGTATCATACTTGCCATGCATATGCAAAAACATAACATTAATACCCAGTTAGGTATGTTTGTAATAGATGGATAAAATTTGAGAACATACAATAAGAAAAGTACAAAAATAAGTACACATACTGCAAAAGCTTTCATGCTAAATAAGTTTTACACTTTTAAGCTGTGAATGTAAATCACAATGGCATAACATAACATAACATCACAAAAACTGGCTACTTTAACACAGACGGTAGTCTAGCAAAGTAGCCAGGATAATGCTGTATATATCAGAGGTGGAGTCTACTCCATCCCACACAATAAACTATGAGTATATACTTAATTGTATCTTAAGTTTATCATGTTATATTATAATATATTCACCTCTGTTACAACAAAAACATTTATGTCAATAAAGTCTAATAAATAAATATAGACAAAAACATGCCTCACTATGCTTTGAAAGGTTTCATTCGAGGGTTAGTAACATTGGAAAAGGAATTAAAGTGAAACCATACGAGTATAAGGATAAAAACAAATATATACATATTCCAAAAATACATACATTTAAAAGTTTAGTTGTGATGAAAGTTTGCTTGTAATAAAGATGTGAACAAGAAAAAATGTCATCTTCACAATATTTAAACTAAGCCAAAACTCTAAAAATATAATAAATATGAATGGTCGCTAAAGGAATACAACCCACGACATCCATTACTGAAGGTGGGTATGTGACTTGACCATTCAGCTAAACAAACATTCACACTTGACAATTTAACCACCAATTCAGAAATGAAAAGACAAGAAGAAAGAAAAGATGACAGTGTATTGGCTGTTGAAGACTTAAAACATGCAAATTCGACACATCTGACCTTAAAGAATATCTCTGGCCTGGGTTGGTTTTTCAGTTTCTCTTGTTTTTGGTTTGGGTATGGCCTGCGTACACTGTGATATGTGTAGTCTTGGTATTCATTTCCCGGCCGCTGCCAATCATTGGAACGCTGATCCATCACGTCATAGTCATCGTATTCAAACTGGCAATTAGGGAGCGGCATTGTATTTTCAGAATGATTAAGAAATTCAATGATTCGCATAATTTAATTTAGTTGAAACAATGTTATTATTATTAAAGAGATATGTCAAATATCAATGAAATGCATTTGATGTGCAACAAAATTTTTTATTTTTTTGATTATATATGATTCAACAGGACTCTTCAATCTTTTATTAACAAAAATAATTTTAAAGGAAATGAGAATTTTATATGAAAAGTGAACAAATTTCAGACGGATATAATATTTAGATATATATAGTTGGTACATAGTAAACTTACTTGGGAAGGAAATATCCAGAAGGCAGGAAAGGTTGAGTTAGGTAATAAAGAAAATAACTAGATTATTAAAGAATTATAGCATCTACATAATAATGAGTATACTATTATAATATAAAAATCACTTTTTTTTTTCAAAAATGTAAAAATAGTCAATTTATATAGCATAAGAAAATTTCAGTGAAAGTTATTCAAATTAAATGTGCCAATTAGAAAGATATACATATAAAATCAATTTATCAATATATATGCCATATATATATATATATACAGTCAATTCCGCATAATTGGACCACCGGTTTATCGGGACAGCTGGTTATTTGGGCCAAATCTCAAGGAACAGAAACCAAATAAAGTAACTAATAGTAATTTACTTCGGTTATCTGGGACACCATTCTATTTAATTGGGACAGTGAATTAAAAATTTAAAAAAATATGTTAATAAATGCCCAACATCCGCACTAAACACCTGCGCTGATTTTGTACAATTGCAATTCTACAAAAACACAAGACATGCTACAATTGATGAATTCCTGCAGAATATATTTTTTAAAGTTATTATAATTGTTTGATAATTATTTTTTTTAGCATTATTGATTATTTTATTTTTTCATATTTATATATATACCTAATAATTATATATTATTTTTCTGAAATTCAATATTTTTTTCAATAATTTAATAAGGTTAAAAATATGTATTAACATATTATTTTAAAATTTTACTTTAAACTTCACTTATTAGAGCCAGCCACTTATTTGGGACAAAATATTTGGGCCCAATGTGTTCCAATTAAGCGGAATATATCTTTCTAATCGATACATTTAATTTGTATTAAAAATATCACAGACCTGTGTTCTGAAAAATTGCAACTTCACAATAAGAAAGTGTTCTCTTAAAAAAAAAAAAAAAAGTTATTCATATTTATGGAAATATATTTAATATCCGAATTTAAAATATTACTGACAAAAACATATACACAGATGTCATAAATCATTTGAGATGTTAATATAAGGATATTTAAATAATAATTTTGTTTATGCAGCACATTGCTTAAAATAAAAATAAATAAAATCTATGAACGAATTGTTCCATTGTAATCAGGTTCATTTAATATTAAAAAAAAAACAGAAAAAGTTAAAACTGTATTTAATGACTAAAACACTAAGAATCCATAGTTATAGAAATATTGAAATACCAACAACAACTATCTACATTCCCTATTCAAATATAGCAAACTCTGTAAGATCAAGCATAGACACACTCACACAACACGGTAATGTAGATTAGGTAAGGTAAGATGAAGTGTCAGTGGTTACCCTGTACTTCTGCATGAGATCTCCACTCCCGACAGCCGGGATACAGTTGCCGCTGAGATCCAACTTGGTGAGGGAAGTTGCGGCTCCCGGCGAGAAGCAGTTGGAGGGAATACGAGACAGATCATTGTTTGACAAGTCTAACCTAAAATGATAAATGAAAGCTAACAATAAGAAAATGTAATTGTTGATTTATTATCCTTAAGAATCAGTTTTTAGATTATTTTTCCAACATTATACCTACAGGGTGGCCCAAAAAAGTGAGAATATCTCGTAACACATGAGTTATTTCAAAACATAATATAATTAATTATAATTCTTAATACAACTTTTTTGGCACAATATTTAGCTAATCAGAAATCATCAAAACACCCCATATTGCATAATCTACTGGGTTTAAATCTGGGCTATTCAGTGGCCACATGCCTGGCTCGATGAAACTATCATTCTCACGATGAATACAGTTGATTGTATTTATGGCTGTGTGAGATGGAGCTCCGTCCTGCTGTAATGTCCAGTTATGCTGTAATGTCTAGCTATACTCTAGGCTTTGTTTTGAAACTCTTTGATCATTTTCCTAGTACCCTAACATTTTTCAATTCGCAAATTTTTGATCAGAATACGGTCTTCTGTAGTGATTTTTGTCATTCTGGGCAACAATTTGAAAAAACCAAATATTAAAAATGGGAAAATTAATAATCAAAGATGGCGACCGGAAATTGTAGAAATAAAACGTAATATAGGTAAATAAGTAAGTAAATTAGTAAACTATTTAAGTTATTGTTGATATAGTTAAACTAATTTTGATGTAATTATATCACATTTTACGAAATGTTCTCACTTTTTTTGGGCCACTCTGTATATAAGACAGGAAGAAAGAAAATAGAAGTCTAGGGTGTGTAGTTCATACAATGTAAATGTTATGATTCTCATTGTTATGATGATGTCGAAGAAACACTACAGATATATAGAAACTATGATATATTTTGACCGTGACAGGCAGTGGTGTAGTTCCAGTACTAAAAAAAATAGAGATGCGAACACGGAATACATGTCACATCAATATTCTTATTATTTTCAAACTAAGCTAAACGCTTGTACTATGAAAATAGGACTAGCTTGCCGGTCTCCTGGAATGAGGCCCCCGACCACTAGATCACTAGGTCAGTGTCTAAACCACTAGACCAACAAGCTACTTTTACTTTTTTTAAGTTTACTTTTACTAAATGAAAATAACATTTTTTTTCTATTCTCGAACATGGTTAGGTATTTATTTGAATATTAATTAATAAGCTAGTATCTCTCTAACAAAAATCAGTCCACAAACATTTGCATTGGAGCGTAGAGTTCCGGTCGTGGAAAAAAGTACCGGAACCATTAGTGACACCAAACCACTAAAGTATGTGACTTAATATCTGACCCCCTCCTTATTTCATTAGGAGTACCACAAGGGTCAGTTCTTGGACTTATCCTTTTAATTATCTATTTAAACAACATTGTAATAATGCTAAAACATTGCAAAATAAGATTATTTGCAGACGATGTACTCATATATATCGCGGAAGACAATTATGCAACTATACAGAAGGAATTAAACTATGATTTAAACAATATAGAAATATGACTGAAGAAAAATAAACTAAAACTAATTCATGAACATGGGAAATAAAAGAATACTAATCACTCCAGCAATTATCATAGATTTGATTAGATTAGATTAGTTTGAAGGAAGTGACTAAAATAAAATATTTGGGAGTAGAAATAGATTCTAAATTTTACTTGAACTTTTCCCAAAATACAAGACATGTGAATAAAAAGATTGCTAAAAGTTCTCACTTCTAGGAAGAATCAGAAGATACATTAGTACTGAATCCTGTAAAATAGTACACAGCTCTGTTATTATTCTTCACATCAACTACTGCAGCAACATTTTGTTTTTGGCTAAAGTAGAAGAAATGCAACAATTATCAATATTGCAAAATAAATCTTTGAGAATAATAGTCAGAAAAAATAGATATATGTACTCAGATCAGTGCAATGCTGAAAGATCTGAATATGATGACCTTTATGAAATTGGCAGAATTTATAAGAAAAATTTATGAAAATCAACATGAGCACAAACATCATACAAGAGGAAAAGATAGACTGAGATTGCCATTCGGGAAGACGACTTAATCTTAAAAATCGATGATCTACAGTGCGATGAAGATCTTTAACGAAATGCCAGAAGATATAAGAAAAGAAGAGAAACTACATAGATTCAAAACGAAACTAAGTAAATATGTGCAAGATAAGTTGTAGTAAAAAGGAACATTATGATCTTGTTTATATTAGAGCATGTATAAATATACTGATGTATGCACTATATTAAGAATAAATGGAAACAAAAGAATATTAAAGGCTTTGTTCATTGGAAGATTCAATTTTCTTTTTAGATCTAATATTAACTCATTCCTCTTCTCATCATCGATCCCTAATGTCTAACCATATTACCTATGTATGTATGTATGCTATGTATTACTGTCTCCATATCGTAATATGTATTACTAACGGCTGGTTACCAATTGCATCAAGAACAAATTTCGAATTGAATATAATTTTTAAACCTGCTAGTAACATCTGTCAATGGCTGGTATAATTTTATTTCCCAGTATAAAATGTTTCAAAGTTAGCTTCACAGATGTCGAATTTTATTATTTTGAGTGAGTAAAAACTGAAAGCAGCTTCAAGTTGTATCAATTGGAATATGGAAAAGTATACAATTCTACTATTTTATTTACAATAGATAAACATATTTAATTCTTAGATGTGATTTAATATTAACTTTATTAATTTTAGTTAAGTCTCATTACAAATAATACAATTTTACCAGCGCTACTACACCATATATACACCATTATAGTATATATTTTTAAATGAACAAAGATAAAAACAGTATGAAAGAGTGCAGTTCTAAAACAGCACAAAAAAATAAGTGTAGCAATAATTTCATACATGTTCTTTCAAAGTAATGACTGCAGCCGCTGATATAAAAATAGATTTATTGAGAAAGACCATTAAAAAATTAGCTAGCGGTTTTTACTTTTCCAGTCCTTCTTCAGGGAAAAGATTATCAGGCAACAGCTTAATGTCATTGTTGGCAATATCCACTACCCTCAGAGAGAGAAGAGAACGGAATACTTCTGATGGGACATCATCCAGGAGGTTGTGGGATAGAAGGATGACCTGGAATTATAACCAATAATATAGAGGATCATATAATACGTTGGGATAAAAAAATCGACCTAGCATTATGAATTGGAAACTTCTCAAGGGTTTGCAGAGATAATTTATAAGTAAACTTTAAAATGAACCAATATTTTAAACAAACTATATTTGAGTGATTTACAAATTGGAAAAGAAAAATACGATACGAATTTGATACTTGGAATTCCCGAAATAAATTTAAGGTTCAGGCAGAGGAGTATAATTAGAGTAATACGAGCAAAGAGATAAAAATAAGAATTTCAATGCACTACATATTTTGTTATTTTATCTATATGGTATCTGAAAAGTCAAGTTTGTCATAAAATGAGGCCTAATTCAATGTGGGTAATTGTAAGAGTTAAGTGAATTGTTGTGTATTTTAAGGTTTTTTCTGCTTCCTAAGCAATTAAAAATGTTTAAAGGTACACATTAGTGGAAATAAAACAAAATTACTAATGCGGATCTGATATTGGTATTGCACATGCTGACCACATTGTTTGACGGCTGCGGTTCTGTTTTGTTTATTTTTGGGATTTGTTATTTCCTTTGGGCAGTATGTTTTATTGGTCTATTCAAATATTACCGTTTTTCGCAAATGGATAAACTTTTATGATACATGGAAAAACCCATTTAAAGAGAATTATTTTTAGCACTCATTGAAAGAATACCACATTCATTTTTAGAAATGTCAAACAAAATTACTTCTGCCGATAAATGTATTACAAAGGTTTTTTGTACAGATAAATTGAATTGTCATAAATATTTAAATTTATTAGGCAGGAAACTTATTATTTTGAAAACGTATTAAGCATAAAAAAAGGTAATTTGTAAGGGACTTTATCAGGACCAAAGAATGTAATCCTATTTGGTGGGAAAACTTATTAACGTGGAATTTATTAAGAGAGTTTCACTGTATATCTGTTAACATAAACAGTTTTTAATGTGGCATTAATATTTATAAAGAAAAGTTCTCACCAAAAATGAAATTTATTTAAATATTTTAAAATTATATGTCACTTTTTATGTCATCCCATAAATAATGCGGTATTTTTAACTTAATTTATTTTTCAAAATTAAGATAAACAAAGTTCTTTTTTAATCTAAAATATACTCTCCTTCATTTTATACAATGCCCTATCATATTTCTGGTAGACTTGCAAGGTCCCTCTTCTAAAATTCACTTGTCCGTGTCGAAAAATAGTCTTTCAGTTCTGTTCTGACTTCATCTACAGAGTTCATATTTTTTCCGTTCAAATGATTTTCAAGACTGCGGAATAAATGATAATCAGATGGGGCAATGTTCAGAAAACACGGTGGGTGGGGCATTGTTTCCAAAAAAGGTTCACTCCTGAGACGTGACAACAAAGAAGACCACACATTCTCTCTGTACGCGATTAGACTTTGAAAGTTTGTGAGGAACCCATTGACCCAATTTGCTAACTTTTCCGATGGCACGCAGATGTCGATGAATGGTTGAATGACTAAATCCATGTTTCCATAACAGTTATGATGGGATTTTGTTTCACCAGAGTTTGCAGGACGTCCTAATCGAGCTCTACAGATCTTTCAGGATGAGGCTCGTCTGAATGTCGTCGGAATTTCTGGAACCACCGTTGAAACTGGCTTATACTTATTGTACAATCCCCATATACTGCATTAATATTCTTTGCATTTTCCGTTCCGTTGCGTTGTTGTCTTTATTGAACTCATAAAGTAAAATATGCCGAACATGCTCCTTTGTCACTTCCATTATAGCTTTGATAAAACGACCGTTAAAATCAAACTGCACTCATCAAAACTTGCACTAATGATAAGTTAATATCTGCTTTTATAGCAGGTAGTTTATCCTATCCCCCTCCGACTTTTAGTTCATGTAATTGAAAAAACCGCATTATTTATGGGATGACCCAATATATTTATTCTGTTTCAGGGTGAGTTGTTAGTTATAAAAAAATTGTTGTTTTACCTGTAACCTTTTTGTATTTTTAAAGGTATCAAAATCTAAGTCTAGAAGTTGATTATGAGAGAGGTCCACCACCTGCAGATGAGGCATATTCCCAAAAACATCTCGAGTTGCATTTTGCAATTTGTTATGCGATAAATATAAATGTGTCAGAGACACTTCTGCTGACCTGAAAATGCATTGTCAGTTAAATTTGGTACTTTCTATCTAATTATGTACTTTATTAAAAAATATTCCACCGGAGATCTGCTGTCAAGCATCTGGCTATCTTATATGTTGGGAGTCACTTTTTTATAATTGCAAGATATATATATACTGTACAAAAATAACAAATGAGAAAAATAATATGTTATCTATTTAAAAAAATAATTAATTATAATTCTTACCTGAAGTATGATCTACTTATGTATGAGATATTATTGTGAGATAAATCTAAAGATTTGATATTGGAATGATAGCTTCCAATCCCAATACCTAAAATAACAGAGAGATATATTTTTACATACACACATACACAGGTATACCCTACATTAAATGATCTCATATGTATAATATATTACAGATGTTGTCTTTCGTGGGTGAAATTAAACAATGAATTGATCCTCAAAATGAAGAACTGTTGAATGAATATAAAAAAAATAGTATTTTTGATGCACTTATTCCCTCACATAAACATTTTAAAAAACAGAGTGTGTTTTAGAATCAATGTGCACCTTACAGTCGCAGTATTTTTCAACATTTTCAGCATCACTCTGCACATGCAGATGATAGGTGATTTTGCGCATTTTCGAAATACGAAACCACAATTATATGCAGATATCGATGACTCGAAAGAATTATAGTCTGATATTGATTCAAAAGGAAGTGATGAATAATATATCTACTGATAAATACTATTATATCAGTAAATTGTACTCTATTATATCATATTATAATAAAAATATTTGTTTGATATTTTTTTTCCGTTGAATCAAAGTATGTATAATTTTGTTGGAGGTACTGAAATATAATATAATATATTATATTTCAGTTTTATAATATAAAAAATAGAACACCCAGACTCAAAAGTTCTAACATTTGTCAAATTAAGTTTATAAATTGTTTAATACGTTCACTTTAATGTTTATGTTAAAAAAAAAATTAAATACACTATATTCTATATATCCGTAAACATTATACACTTTGAATATTCACAACTCAGAAAAGAATAATACACACATTACCATCATGAGTCTGAAACACTGTACATAAAGCGTATAAAATATTAATTATAAAAAAAAATCGACTTATAGGTAATGAACAATTAAAAAAAAAATTCTGAACAATATTACTGGAAATCATGTAATTACCTGGTTCCCTTACAATGGTCCCAAAAGCAGCTCCGACTGTGTCACTGAGCTTATTGATCATGTTGTGGGAAGCGTTCACTTTGAGAGACCCTAGGGTACCGACCTGATCGAACATGGAGAACTCGAATGTCGTCATTTGGTTGTATGACAGATCCAATCTGGATATAATTAAATTGTTGTTAAATTTTAAACGAAACATTAAAAAAACCTATAAATATATTATTAGTTATATTAAAGATTATCTGAAAAATACTAACTATCCTAACTTCGACTACTAACCCAGGATTTTTTAATAAAAAGAGATTGGTGGATAATAAATTCTATATTTTATATAGTTATTATTTTATAAAAAATGTTTAGTCACTCAAAATTACCACATTTGAATTTATATGAGAAAACAATTAAATTAAAAGAAATTAATATAGTGTTTAAAATATGCACAATGTATTAAAAAAGAAGAAATAAAAATATTAATTTAATCATAATCTTTCTCCCAATGTGGATTACATAGAAAAAAACAGTAATATATAATTGTACATAATCTTTGACATGCTTGTTGATCCAGAGGCACTCGCCTAGTGATCAAATGGTCGGAAGTTCAAGCTTCATTCAGGAAAATGTCCTATTTTAAATAAAATAAAAATAAAATAAATTTAAATAGTCCTATTTTCATAGGACAAGCGTATGGTTTAGTTTGAAAAAAGCACTGTGCACGCATCCTTATTTTTTTAATAAAGTGAAAATAAAATTATACATTTAATAATAACACAATCTGTTCTTACATTTCTAATTCGGGCAAATTTTGAAATGCTTCATCGGATATATCTTTCATCCTATTTCCTCTAAGGGTGATCTTTTTTAAGCGGTCCAGGTTCATAAAGGCTCTCCTCTCCAGTTTCTCTATCAGGTTGTCGTCCAGCACTATTTCCTTGAGTTCTGGTAACTCTACAAATGTGTGTTGGGCGATAAACGTTAGCCTGTTGACCGACAAGATAACACTTTCGAGAGATGAATGAATGTCACCCTGAAATGTTCCCAAAAAATATCTGAGTATTAGAAGTATGTAACGTAAAAGTATCATATTTTCTGGAGTGAAAAAAAATTCCATCTTGTTGCCAGTTGCAATTAGTAATTCATAATTCTAGGTAAGGGCACAAAAGATTGCAAGCACAAGACATTCTATATATGTATATTCTTGCCTTGTATCTCTCTGGGACTCTTGGGATTCCGCGCATTCGCCTTTGTGCTTGTCACGTAGCAATTAAATTACACAACAATAATATTTAAGTAAATAATTTTTAAAAAAGCAGACTCCGATTCTGTTACAATGATTTTGAATGAGAAATTGATAAATAATGTAACTATTGTTTTAATATTAAATTAAAAACAATAATTTTGCTATTGTATTTTCGTTAATTTATTAAAAAAATTATTAATTTTTGTCATTATTATGTCTAGTTCATCCATATTCATTAATAAACTTACTATGATTTTAAATATAATGTATTAATTAGAAAGATATATATAAATAATCAATTGATCGAAAAAATATTGTTGTTGCTACCTGGATTCGAAGCTGGATCTCTTCCTACCCAGGAAAATGCATTAATCGATTATGCTACGCCAACACAATGAGTTGACGAAATTTTCGAACTTATATGTTGAAATGTTTCAGAATTCTCAGCATTTCAGGTCAAATGCGTAAAATGTTTTGGCAGAATCTACTAGATGACGTCTATCACGAATTATAACGTCATTCCTTTATGAATATTTTTGTTTCATATGCACATCACGGTTCACAACCAAATATAAATAAAATAATAAAATGAATCGCGAATCACAATATTCCCAGATATTCAATCACTGATAGTGAGTGTGATTGATTGAATCAGTGATTGACTCACGGTTCGTGAATTTGAGCTCATCACTACTCCAAACCATAGAAAAAGGAAACAATTCCAAAAGTCTTAATAACCTGCAATGTTCCTTTATAGAAATTGGTGATGACATTATCTTGAAGTTCCAGCCGTTTGAGATGTCCCAAGAAATGGAAAGACGTATCGGGGACGCTACTGATTTTATTATTGGAGATGTCCAGGTACTGAAGTTGGGCAAGCGGCCTCAGAGCATCGTGCGGTAAATCTTGCATAGAGTCTGCTAAACCATTTGCTATTTTGAAGCTTGTAAGACCATGGCCTAGCTGGAATAAGAATGACAAAGTTATTCAAAATTGCATATCATTATAAAAACAATGTTATTTCAAAATGTGATGTTTAAAAAATTAAAAGACTTATAACCAACCTCAATGAAGGCCTCCTTATCAATCTTTGATATTTCATTATCCGATAAATCAAGATGCTTGATGGTCCTCAGGTGTTTGAAGGCATGAGCCTGGATAGACTCCAAGGAGCCCCCCGTGATCTTCAATTCTTCCAAATCCACGCCAAACTCCTGGAAGTCATCGGAAACCAGAGTGGATCGAGGTAACCGACTGAGTGATAGGGATCGGAGAGATCTCATCCTTTAAAATAAGATGTCAGTAAATCATTAGTTTATGAACTGTGTAGAAATAGTATGAATGAATAACAGAAAAAAGTATTTATAAGCTTAGTTTTTAAAAATACGTAGTAGGATTATTGAAATAACAAGTGTTCCATGTTCGTAGATCCCTGTTTAATCCCCGGTTTAACTAATATGAAAACTATTTAACAAAACAATTAATATCAATTACTTTAAAAAAAAAAAAAAACAATCACCTTCTCAGATCTTGAAGACTTGTGACACCATTGTTTGATCCACTGAGGTCCAAAGTGAAGAGTGTATATTGAAAACCGTTAAATGATTCTCCAGGCATAATGTTATGAACCTGGAACATATTTTAAAATATTAAATTAGGAAATTTATTATAAATCATTTGTTGCCTCACTCATGCATACCTTCAGTTCGTTATTTACCCAAATTTTAACCTGTCCTTAAGCACAAGAAAGAAAGAAAATATTGCAGTCATTTAACAGTCGCCAACTGAAGCAAGTTCAGTGCGCGCTTGAAACTTTATACGGACTACCTACCGTTGCTTATTAATTAACCGCTAATGCTTATAATCAATATTTACTTTAACCCCGCTAACACATAAAAATAATCCTTTACGCGAGTGTTAGTTTATACATCCCGCTCAAACGCATGTACTCGTGGTGGAGAGGAATCTATCAAAGAACCAGCATCCGGCAGACGAAAAAGTAAGTGCCTTCCTAACGGCAGAGGCCTGTGCGTGGGATTGTTTAAGGTGTAGGTGGTATCGCACAGTACCACCCACACGCAGTCTTGAAATAATAGAGAGCTTGGTCCAATGGCAAGGGTGGTCTGAGACAACTGGAGCTCTCCGCTATTTTGGCTCAGGGCTTTGTACAGACTGCAGTACAGTAGGGTCCTGGATGTGACCCCAGGGCAGCAGCGGCGCCGATAGCATATGCAAGATAATGCATCATTTAATGAAGCTACTTACTCATTATATTTCATTCATGAATTAGTCATTCAGTTAATTGTGTTCTGATACCTGACACTTGTCACATAAATTTATCAATTTCTGTATCTAGGTAATTGGTTGAACAAAATACGATTATAACAACACTATTGGGGCTCCTAATTGGATGAAGCGAAGATTTCTACTTGACTATTATTGGCTGTAGAATTTGTCAAACTCACTAGTGCTCAATGTGATATATTTGTTTGGCTGTCAATTGACTCGGTATTTGTCGAATAACAATTAAGAAACTGACATATTTAATTGGTTTAAATGCACTCACGGTAAGCACTAAATGCACAATATCTGCCCAATTTATTAGATACGCGACCGAAAGCGGTAGAGATTAAAATGTTACGATGTATTAAATATGTCATTCAGTTTTCTGTATGTATACAAAAATACAGAAAAATAAATGTTATAAGTGAAAATGAAGTTATAATTTTTGATTGCAGCTAACCAATTGGCATGTCACAATCTGACACGTGTGGATGCAACATATTTTAAGGGATTACAGGATGCAGGAACAATCTGTATTTACTATTCAACGGGTAAGAATGACTATGTTTTATTGATATATTTTTACCTCATTTTCTTTGAGACTCAGGTATCTTAGGAAATCAAACTGATGAAACAGGCTTTTGGGAAGTTCAGTCAAGTTGTTGGAAGAGAGATCGAGAGACTGAAGACTCGCCTCAAGGCCGGCAAAAGCTGACGGAGAGATCTCCGTTAAGCTACAATCCCTCAAGGAAAGTGTCCGAATCTTTGCTTGGCGAAATGCATCTTCCTAAAAAAAAATGTTGCAATAATTATATAATATAATATATACACATGTAATCCATACAAAAATATTTGATTAAAAAATGTTTGAAATACAAAGTAAGTCTAATTTAAAATAAATATATTTAATTGTTTGTTGACGTGTACAATCTAGTGTAATGT
Source organism: Eubasilissa splendida (assembly GCA_031772225.1). Taxonomy (NCBI): domain Eukaryota; kingdom Metazoa; phylum Arthropoda; class Insecta; order Trichoptera; family Phryganeidae; genus Eubasilissa; species Eubasilissa splendida. The sequence goes on along the minus strand of CM062857.1, from coordinate 7,659,082 downwards.
ACAAGTGTGTACATATAATATAGATGGGTTAAATGTTGATATTTCCATAATTCAGCATACATATATGTATAAGAAAAAAGTTCAAGATTTTGTCTACATATTGTACTACGTACTTAATAAATCTTTCAAAAACTTGAGTTATAGTTTTTGGGAAAAAGATAACATGTGATTAATGTTTTATGTATTTCATTAAGGAGAACACATTCTTATTGTGAAGTTGTAATTATTCGGAACATAGGTCTGTGATATTTTAAATACTAATTAAATGTATTACTTACAATGATATGTATATATATAAAATCAATTTATATTTTTCGATAAAATAGATTTTATATGTATTTCTTTCTAATTGACATATTAAGAATGTGTTCTCCTTAATAATATATATTTTTTTAACAGCCTTATTTTTGACCCGATTGTTCTTTTCTTTTCTTCACATGGATAGTTTTGTATTCTCGTGATATACCAATTTTTTTTTTGTTTATTTTCATACACCTTTTCACGCACGCTCAACGACTTCTAACATGGCTGCCTTCCAATATGAACTTACCAGGTCTTTCATAGATATTCTCTGTTCATGTTACTTCCAACACTTTCATCACATAGTTTTCTTTGCCATCCTTTCCTCACTCATGTGTTCCACGTGCAGACTATTTTAGCGAACCATTCTTAATTCTGTCAAGGATGCTACAAATGGATTTATAGTCGCTCACAATTTGTTTATTTTTGACCATATTGTACATATACAGATGCCCCAAAAGTCCACATCATCCCTTGGAGGGCTGATAGGCTGACTCATGACTGACCAGAATATCAAAATATTACTACTTAATACATTTAATTAGTATTTTATATATGTATTTATTAGGTATCCAGTTATTTTTATACAGCATCAATAATTGTTCTGAATTTAGATTAAACTTGAAACATCTTTCAAATTTATGATCCATTTCTACCCCCTTGTCTGGAAAGGGTGAAGATATTATTTAATTATTTGATATATAATTCTGGTCATATCATATTGGTTGTCATTTTACGATGTAACCAATTCGTCCAACTCTCCTACTGTCAGTTCGTTTTCACGTGTCTCAATAATTTCATGAATCGGTGACTACAATCATGTAAAACTGCAAAATGACAATCAAATGATCTATCAATTTTCGTAAAGACTTAATTTAAAAATATATGTAATACAAACCTTGATGAATGATATTGGGTTGCCATCCAAGATTGTTGTGTTTAGTACAGAAAACAGTTGGAACGATGCAGGAAGCAAGAATGTAATAGCGTTGTAATCCAATCTGAAATTTTTTTTATTAGTACAATAACCAATTTTTAATGTTAGAATATATACTACATTTAAAATGTAAAGGTTGCCATTAAGTATTAACCATTATTATAGGAACTCATTTTCATTTCCTAGCCTAATCCCTCTTTTGAGCGGTCATCCACAACACTCAGCTTAAACCATTTACATATCACAATAATGAATTTTCACTGGACACATTGTTAACTAATTGTGCAAGAATTTAAATTGTCAACTATGTACTAAATAAGTGATTACATGTATTAAAAAAATGTAAAGATGTGTTATACCTTAAAATGTCCAAGGACATATGTATGCCTGCTATATTGGCGACGGGTGGAACCTGTGTTATACGATTCTTGGACAAGTCCAAGTGTTTCAGCTGTTTTAGTGGAGCCAATTCCTCGTATGGTATCAACATCAGCTGATTGTCCGAAAGAAGAAGCTGAAATTTTAGGCAATTATCTTTATACTATATTTAAATATTAAAACATTGAGTATAATTCAAATTGTGAAAATAAAAATTCAAATGAAGGTGACTGAGTAAAAAAAAAAAACATTTTTTTTTAATGTTGCTAATCTGAACTAAACTAAACCAAATAAAAATTGATTCCTACCTTACTAAGTCTTCCCATCCCATCTCTGAAGACGGAAGGATCTATTTTGGACAGGTGATTCCCTCGGAGATCCAAGGTTTCCAGCATGGGCAGTGTGGAGAAGGCGTCAGATGGGAGAGAGAGCAGGGAGTTATCAGCCAGGATGAGGGTCTGCAAAGAGTTCTCCAAACCCTTCCAGCTGTCTGTTGCGAGCTCTGCTATCTCATTACCTGGATAAAAAAATATTTAGAAATTTAAAATATTTAGCACAACAGCACCGCTTTATATGTGAAGAGGCCTTGAAAAAGTAGTTAATATAGTAAATGTCTTCTGACAATAAGATCTACTGATGATTTATTTTATAAAAATATAATTTGTACTTTCATTATTGAACAAAGATTTTAAAGCTCTATTTAACCTCTCCAGTTGTATGGTCGTTAAGGGCCGGCTGACCGAAATTTGTTACAAAGGAGTGTCACCGGATCCTTACGGCCGGGGCTGTCATTATGGCATCTCTAGGTATATTCCAAAAATATACATTCTATTGCCATCTGTGGATGATTTGTAATAATTTTACAAAGTTTTCAAGCAGTTAAAATTTTTACCGATGTCACAAATTTAAAATCAAAATACACGTAGCATTGTCAACGGTCTGCCGTCAATCGTCAACATTTTTTACGTGAGCGGCGGTTTGTTTACGAATTTGAATGATAGTTTCTTGCGCTGTGTTCAAAACATGACAAATGAACTAAAAATGTTTTTATAAGAGTATTTTCATTATATTTGTAAGTTTTAATGATTTATTTATTTTCTTTTGAACAATTTTGAACAATGTGTTAATATTTTTTATGTTTTTTGTGAAATTAATTATTTATGTTTTACTTGTTGTAACAATATTTAACATTACGTTATTTGTCTTTACATTTATTTCTAAATAAGATTCATCTTCAGTGTTATTTATCATATTTTTATTGTTGGTGTAAAAGAACAGTCAAACAAAATAAACTTGTTGAGCTCATTGGATGAACTAGACATTTCTAATTATTTTAATGAAGGTGAAGATGAGGACGTATCAATATATATATAAAAATGAATATTTGTTTGTCCCGTATGCGTTCCTATACCGTTCATACGATTGCGATGAAACTTTGGTGAGTTGTTGTGCACACGTCCGCGAAGGTTTCTGAATTAGTACAACCATTTTACAATAGGTGGGATGCGAGTCGTTTCAACAAGTGTGTGTATTTCATATAGTTTATTGCCATGAAACTTTGGTGAGTTGCTCTGCGCACGCCCGCAAAGGTTTCTGAATTAGTACAACCATTTTACAATGAGAAAGTTCGCCGAAGAAAGCGATCTGTGCGCCATGGCTATCAGTTTCATGGCAAACCATATGTTGTGAAGTGTGAAATACGGACACGTTGATTGGCTATTTTTAGGATTCCCTGTGGCGAATTTTCCAAGAATTATCGTTTTTTCTAGTGACTTCTTCGTATATGCACCAGACGGATAAACAAAAAATATAGTGTATCCAAAAGCACTTCAATAATCAGAATTAAAATAAAACATTTTTTCTTTGAGTGGCATTGCAACGCATGTCGGGCACTCGCTAGTTCGATATAACTATAAGTCTATAAACTCAATTATCGATATGCCTTTCTTCAGAGTCTTGTTCTTGGTAAGTGAATTTATTCTCGGTAGAAATCATCTGTTGTGGTGCAACCTGGATTAGGCTTGAAAATTATCATCACTAAATCGCGTATATTGGTAGTGATTAAGTTTTTATTCATAAAATGTGTTTGTTTTTGGATAAAATATGGTTTTCTATAAAAAAAATTGAAATTTAAAAATCTAAAAAAAACTCACTCCTCACATACATTTTTATTCCCTAAAACCCACTTGCGGAAATATAGTATGAGTGTAGCTACAGATTATTTACTAAGTTGAGAATCAAATCTTTATTGTGACCAACTTGAGTAATGACAAATTGCCAAGGAATCTGTAACTACACTCATACTGATCTGAAATATACAAAGTTTTGATATGATGTAAAGATTGAAAATTTGGATACTTTTGCATTAAAAAAACAAAATATGTATTTTTTTACATACAACATATTGCAGTATCAACAACAATATATGTATGAATAACATATATTTATATGTGATGATCATCAGCTGATCTAGAGTGCAGTTGTTTTAATTTTGATTCCATAGAAAACATTTTATCATGTCAATAATATTCACCTGTCAGGTCAAGTAACCTCAGCTTCTGCAAGTAGCGCAGGGCCTTGCTCGGTACTACAATCAGATCATCATCATGCAGTTCCAACTCCCACAGGGACCTCTCTAGCCCCAGGAAGGCTTCCTCTGGGATCTCTCCTAGAGGATTCTGATTTATTGCTAACCTATAAAGACCTGTAACAATAAAAATATATAAATACCTGTATGACACTGTAGTGACATTAATTATTAATGGCTAAATCAAAAATGTTAAGCTATTTTTACAGAGTATCATATATATGGTAATTGATAAATGTATCTAATTGATGAGTGGGTTGCCAATTATGGCGTAAGACAATTTAAAGCACTGTAAGCTTCCTTGAGTTTTATTTCTCTCAAATTCTTCAGTACAGAGTTCTCTTCCTCGATCTTATGAATAACTTCTGTCATTTTGTCTTTATTGGTAGCAAATAGTGTGGTATTATCCGCAAATCCAAGCTAAGTTGGAATTTTTTTACTGCCTATTGAAACACTTCCTTTCTATACATCTAAAATCCAGAGAAAAATTTAAAAAATCCAGAGACAGCACATGATCTTATTGGACCCCTTTGTATACTTTCAAGAGTTGCGATAAAAATATATGGCGGCCTACGCGCAGTGCCTGGATGCGCCTCCGTTATCTGTTTTTATCTCTCCCATGCTTAGACGATAAACTTCAGGAGCAACGGCCGAGTGCTGGGAGAAATAACAAAGCCACATCACCCGATAGCGCAGCGAATTTCCGTCCAGGACTTGCATCAATCACAACGCCGACGAGCGACTATCTTTCACATACGATACGCTCTCATTATGTATGAAAAAGATAACATGTGACTAATGTTTTATATATTTTATTAAGAAGAACACATTCTTATTGTGAAGTTGTAATTATTCAGAACATAGATCGGTGATATTTTAAATACTAATTAAATGTATTAATTACAAAGATATACATATGAAATCAATTTTATCGAAAAATATTGTTGTTGCTAAATAAAGTAGATGGCTTTCAAATAATGAAACGATAGATGTATAAATTTGAAAAGTGTAACATATAGGTTCGAAAATTTGTTGTTGAAAGTACTGTGTGCTGTAACATAGTCGGTTAATGCACCTTCCCCAGATTGGAAAGAGATCCAGGTTCGAATCCTGGTAGCAAAAATAATATTTTTTGATAAAATTGATTTTATATGTATATCTTACTAATTAATACATTTAATTAGTATTTAGAACCCTTCTATGTTTAACTACGCCTGCACGTATAAAACTGTCATCCCATTGATTGATTCTGAATTTGAATTTCAATATTCCTTTTGAGCTTTGCTTCTACCACACAGCATCTTGAAACAGATTGTGTTTAAGATGAGAAAATTTTTACTGTGCAATAATACATTTTATAATTTTTTTTCAAGTTAGATAACTAAATAAACATACACACCGCACCCCAAGCGATTACATTATTAATAAGTTTTGACCAGATTACTGAGCTGATCAAGTGTGAAAGCTACTGACCAGTGGACTGGAAGAAGTACGGCTCCAGATCTCTAAGGCCGTTGCTTTCAAGATGCAACTTGTAGACTTTGGAAGAGTTGATGGGCGGCGGGACCCGGAAAAGGGGCACGGAGCGGCAGGCCACAATGCCAAGGTCTGGGATGGCTTTGGAGCAGCTGCATAGCGGGTTGAAGAAGCACGGGGGATACTGGACACCGGGCTCCACGTGGAACTGCAAAAGATTAATAATATGGACCCAATAAACCATTGAAACATTAGTACATATTCATCAAAATGGATAGTAGGTATTTGATTTAATCATGCCTTCTATTTTCAAATGTGTTTAAAAATCAAAAACTAATTAATCAATATAAGATAATATAACTGTGGCATGTGAGGTGACTGTTTAAATCAAAGAATAAATTTCAGTCTAATTAAAAAAAATAGTTATTCAAATATTAACTTCATTGAGTTTTCTGCAATGTATGTTTGTAAATTGAAAATTTTCATGTTTAATATTGAATAATAAAAAAACTACAATTTTATTCTCATATTTTATTTATACAAAATGGAGTTTAACGATATGGATTTTACGTTTTATAAACAATATCGTCTAAATGCTGTCCATTTCTTTCAAGATACTCTTGCAATCAGACTCTTAAATTTGCAAACACGCAAGAGCAAAGCGTTGGTTCAATGGTAGCAACTTCATGGAGAATATTTTCTTGTAGGGCCTGAATTGTTTGAGGATTGTTGCTGTAAACTTTCGACTTAAGGTATCCCCACAAAAAAAGTCACACAGTGTAAGGTCCGATGACCGAGGTGCCCAGGGTATGTCTCTGTACTTACTAATTAATTTATTGGGAAAAATTTCTATCAGCTTCTCCATTGAAACTCTAGCTGTGTGTGGAGTGGCACCGTCTTGTTGAAATTGTGTTCTGTTGTTGAACTCGGGAAACAGCTGCAGTTGCGATACCAAAAACTCGTCGATGATTCGGCAATACACGTCAGCAGTGACTGTCTCTCGCTGGTTAAAAAATAAGGGGCAATTATCCCTCGGGCAAAGATTGCACACCACACTATCGTTTTTGGACAATGCAAACGTTTCTGATAGCGTTCCCTTGGGTTATCAGGGCACCAGTATCTCATGTTCTATCTATTAACATAGCCATCGATGTGAAAATGTGCTTCGTCAGTAAATAATGTTTCAAAACGTTCTAGCATTCTTCTCGCTAAGGTTTCATGTAAAGAATAATCATTTTCGTTGAGAAACTGCACGATTTACAGTTTGTGTGGGGGAAACTGTAGTTTCTTTTTCATAATAACATGTACTGTTAATTTTTTTATTCCAGTACAGGCTGCAATCTTCTTTATCGATTTACGCAGATTGCGCATAATTTCACGTCGAACTTGAGCCACATGTTCTGGCATCGCTGCTGACGTTGATGGTCCCGGAGGAGTTTGGTTAACCATTGTCCCTTCTTGTTTGAACTTTTGAACACAACACCACATAAGTTGCGTGCTCGGTCCATCACTAACTCGTCGAATATTAAAGTGAGTACAAAAAGCGCGACGCGCACGAACCAATGAATCATCGCACTTTAAATATTGCTCAACCGCGAACGCGCGGTTCGCTCCCGACCAGTGACTTATTGCGACTGGCAAATTAGCAAATCACGCGCGTCGAACAATACCCCTTCCACTTACCTCACCCTGATGGTTTACGAGCAATTACAATTTTATTATGTAATTTTTCCACTGGACACCCTATATTTACACAAAGTTAATAATACTCTGTACGCGGAGTTGTAAGTTTAAAGGCCCATTATGATATTAGTATAATATGGTTAAGTAAAGATAAAACCCATTAGCTGTGTACGCACAATAGATAAACATAAATATATACGTATGTTGATGAAAAATTGACAAATTGAAATTCCATTTTAAAAAATACTTAATAAAATGTACAAGTGGTGTCAGTCTAAGGTGTCACCAGGCGAAAAGGGAGGATTATGTATAGTATTTGTGATCAGAGATATATATTTTTTAAATCCATTTTTGTGTGAAATGTTACAAAACTTTTTTATAAAACAAGTATCCATGTTAATAATTAGTATACATTGCCATCAAAGAAAACATTTTTATATTTTTCTAAATCTTGTCCTCTTTATAATGAGTCGGTTACACTTTGTGAAAATATTATTCATTTAATAAAATGATAAAAATAATGTATGTCAACACTTTCCCATTTCCAACTATTAGCAATGTGCCTGTGGAAGATAAATCACTAACGCAAGCGTTCTGCATATTGAAAATATGAATAATCGTAGGTGCAGGTCATTTATACGTTATAAAATACTACATATATATATATCTCTCAGTCTGACTTTGCATTTAAGATCACAGAACCATGGAAATGAAAATAAAATTATATGTTTTTTTTATTTTTGTTCACTTTAAAAAAATTATAAACGTCAGATGCCTAACATAGCACTTCACTTATATCAGAGTTAAGTGTCAATTTCGATTTTGAAATACGAATTAGGTGGATTAAAAAATTACAAAGTTAAAAATTGATTCTAGATTTGTAAATGAGAACTGAAATTTGTATATTTACTGTACCAACTATTTTAATATTAAAAAAGAAAATGTTTTGTGTAACGCTAAAAATCGTTCATACAAAACATTTCATTTTTCCAAAAATCTTCAGCAAATCTTTCGCCCAACCAACTTGTTCTATGTTATCTAACCATCGCGTCTTAAAAAGGGTAAAAGCCTAGTTTAAAATAAAAACAAATTAGATGAATCAAAAAATATACAGTTACCACCGGGACTCGAACCCTGAACTGCATTATCGTTTACACTACGTTAACCAAGTACTTTCACATTGAATTTTAGATCTTATTTTATAGTGTTAACATGCTTGTTGGTTTAGTGATTAAGACACTCGTGTAGTGATCCAATGGTCGGAGGGTTCGAGCCTCATTCCAGGAGACCAGAAAGGTTATTTTTAAAGTACAGTTCAATTTGAAAATAGTAAGAATATCGATGTGACACGTATTCCGTGTAAGCAAATGTATTTATAAAAAAATAATTGGTAACACATTCACCCGGAATGTGAAAATTCCGGGTTCGAGTTCCAGTGGAAACTATATATTTTTTCAATGGAAGGATTTTTCCTGTTTAAGTGATTAAATTAAATTTGAATACAAATTAAATGTATCAACTAGAAAGACTAGAATTAATTTATCGAAAAAATATTTTAGTCGCTACCGGGACTCGAAACTGGACCTTTTCCTATCTATCTGGGGAAATGCATTACCAGTTACACCACGCCAAACGAGCAAGTTGACGACAAATTTTTACGCTGCAGCTCCACTTTGTTAAGTGTGTTCTGAAAAAAAAACTGCAACTTCACAATAATAATGTGTTCTACTTAAAAATTTAAAAATAAATTTGTTTTAACTATCAATTATGTTATTAAAGAGAACACATTCTTATTGTGAAGTTGTAATTATTCAGAACATAGGTCCGTGATATTTTAAATAATAATTAAATGTATTAATTAGAAAGATATAAATATAAAATTAATTTAATATGTGTATTTTTCTAATTAATTAGTATTTATCAATTATGTTGTAAAATTTCAACTAAAATGCGATAAAAAATGTATCATCATTAAATATAGTTTAAGTTATATAAGACCATAGACTTAAAAGTTTAAGAATAGCCGGCAGTTATCCGGAGGTTTGAGATTTATAAAATAGGTATAAAAATTTTTTTTTTCGCGAAATATACGATCATACATATTGTATTGAAATATTTACAACAAGCAAAAATGACTCTTAACGTATTAAAGTACAGAAACTACAATGATATGTAACTAGTGTAAAGAGAAAATACATTCTTACTTCTCTCGCTGTACTGAGGGAAGCCCAAATCATGAGGATTAACGTGATGATGACCAGTGCGTACCCGAACTTTATAACCGCCATTAAACTCTGAAAATAAAAACACAATGACAGTAAGATATATTACACACTAGAAAGATAAAGAGATAAATTCGACAATGTCGTTATACGTACACATTACTCATATAAAACGCTTGTGTGATCAGTAGTAACTTTTTACTATAGTAAAAAAATATTTACTTCTCGAAAGTACATCCCGTAGTAAACACATTTTACTCTCCGATATCCGATAGTAAAAACGAGAATCGATAGTTAAATATGGCGGACTTTTCACAGCAGCTGTTCCAAAAATTATCTGACACATTGATACTTTGAAATTTGCAGTATACGACAATTAATCATTCAATATCCCGCAATTTTAGTGATGACAGTTCGTCCGATGATGATCTCGGTGTTTAATACATAATACGAAAAAATTTCACCACCAAAGTGACAGATTTCGAATGGCCAAGCGAAAAAACCAAAGATAAATAAAGCATATTTCATGATTATTTGTCGCGCCTATAGACATCTCCACCTATGCGTTGACAGTAGTAAATTTGATACATTAACTACCCGCAAAAAATTTTTACTACTGGCGTTAGTAAAAAGTTATTATTGAAAAAAGTTACTATAGTAAAAAGTTACTACTGATCACACAACCGGCCCTAAATCTCAGAAATCGGTGATGTACCTATAGTGCGATGAAGATTTTCAACGAAATGCCAGATGATATAAAAAAGAAGAAACAACATAGATTCAAAATTAAACTAAGCAAACATGTGCAAATATAGTAAGAAGGAAAATTTTGATATTGTTTACATTAGAACATGTAGGTACATACAGGGTGTAACAGACCTAGTCCAGAAAATTTTACCTGACTAAATAACGAGTCAAATATATTCAAATAATATGTGCCTAATCTCAACCATGTCGTAAAAAATCATTATTATGCGATTATTTCGATTAATTGAAATTTTATTATAGATTCAAAATTATATATTTAATACAATAAATTAAAGCTCATCGAATTTCGAGAGGTCAGATTACATTTTGTGAGATAATTCAGAGTCTGAAGCAAAAATGTAGATTAATAATGGATACATTTCGTAAATATTTATATCGAAGTACGTAGACTTAAAGCTTAATATGATTTTGTAAAAAAAATCTAACAATAATACGTTCAAATACTAATTAAATGTATTAATTAGAAAGATATACATATAAAATCAATTTTATCGAACATTTTTACTAGCAACAACAATATATTTCGTTTAAATAATTAAATTTAATTATTTAAAATATCACAGACCCATGTTCTGAATAATTACAACTTCACAATAAAAAAGTGTTCTCCTTAATATAATATTACTTTCAGTAACGATGCAGATTTCAACTCATAATTTAGTCAGGTATCCACCGATAAAATATTGTGGACTAGGTCTGTTACACCCTGTATATACTCGTATAGATACTTATAATTAAATAAAAACGTGAAATGTTTAAGAACAACATCTACACTGGGTTACAATGTTTTAGGAGTAGATACATATTAAAAATATAAGTTGAAGATATTATGTCAGAGATATAATCATTAAAAAATCGTAGTTATGCGATTATTTTGATAATACTTCATTGATTCAAAATTATACATTAAATACAAAAAAATTAAAGGTCTTCTAGCGACTATTTTTTGTAAGATAATTTAGGGCCTGAAGCAGAAATATAAAATATAATAATAATGGGTCAATTTTTCAAATATTTATTTCGAAGTAGTTACGTAGACATAAGCTTAACGTGATTTTGTAAAATTGTTACATGATAATATTTTCCGTAACAGTCAGATTTGTACACATTCCTTTAACACTTTCAACTCGTAATTTATTCAGATACCCACTCACAAAATATTGTGGACTTGGTCTATAACACACTGTATTTAATACTGATACACAATTACTTTAAATATTCCAATAGCATAGGTATATAAAGTAGCTACGACTTGCTGACGAAGGTAGCTAGCTACAAACCCCTCAAGAATTTTCCAATTCGAAGGGGATTTCCACCGAGATTGTTTTCGTACCTGCATTTTCGATTTTCTAATAGTATTAACGTGGATAATGAATTTGTGGATTCAGATTTATTTCATTATTAAGGCTTCTAGGGAAGGTCCGCTATAGTAGAATTACCGGAAAAAATCCGATAGGAGGGGCTGGAATACGCAAGTGATTTTATAGTAGGAAAAATGTGAATATTTTTATTCTCGGAAAAAAAAACCTTTTGCGTATGTGCAGCATTAAAAAGTTAAAACATTTGTTAAATAAAACACAATTACTTTGCATAAAACCACGAATTTTATTAAACGCCAACCGAATTCGCTCAGATCAAGATTCGTCATGGCGTATTTAAAACTAACAATAAATACGCCCTGATGAAGCTTGAGCTAAGCGAAACCGGTTGGCGTTTAATAAAATTCTGTTTTATACAACGTGATTGTGTTTTATTTAATTAATAATTAATGTCAAACCACAAAGTGATTGCTTTCTATGAAAATATAAAATATCTGTGTACGAGCAGCTTTAAACAACATGGTGGAAGCTAACTAATGTACGATATTTCTCTGCGGGAGTAGGTAAAGAGGATGGAGTGCTACACACTTTTACCCTGACGTACAATTCTCGACTCATTAACATTCATACATCTTCTCATGTAAGCTCATCGACTGTTGAGGCTTCTAACAGGACAATCTTCTGGTTTAATATCTTTCGCAGGCATCGTCTATTTCTATTGCCATCAACTGTCGCGTCATATATCTTTCTTACCATTTTCTACCCATTCATTCGTTTAACAAGACAAGACCAAACCAAGAGACTCATTTTAATCCTATTCACTACGCTGATATCAAGCTTTACATTCTCTTCTAATCTGTTAATTCTTTACTCTATCACAAATGGATTTGCCACGCTACGCCTAAGTGATCTCATTTCCACTGCATTCTGTCTATTTTTATTTCTCTTCTACCAGCTCCAGACTTCACTTCCATACATCAGTGTTTGTACCTTCGGAAAAAGTTGCAGTAAACCTTTAGCTGTTGAGGAAAATTTTCAAAACGCAGATCGCACGAGAGATAACAGAGTTATAAGCGATCTAGTGTGTGACTCAATCATAAATACACAAACTCATTTTCGTATTCCAAATATTCATTGCTTAGCGGTATTTTTCACGTTGTCTTACTTTCCTTCTTCTCGAATACCATCACTTTCGACTTGTTAACATTTATAATAAGGTCACTTTCCTTGCAAACGTTGTACATTCTACTTACTAGACTTTGTAACTCTTATCCACTATCCGCCATTAATACTGCAAGCGAAACTACGAAAAGTTAATTATAGTTGTCAATCATTTTCGATTTCTTTGTCTTTCAAAGTAAAGCAATTACAATGTGCCTCGATCGCGGTTGTGTGTACTCTTCTACCTAGCTCCTTAACAATCTTTCTGCTCGTTGTGAAGGGGCGGATTGTGTTGGAGGCGCGGGAAGTGGTGGTGGGTAGAAGGAGGGAGGGGTGAACGGGGGTAGGCATCTCAAACTCTGAAAATAGCCTTTTATATTAATAAATATTGTCAACTTCCTTGTTAAATTAAAATCTGTTTTTGATTTATAAATAGGCTGTCCGAAAATAAAAATTATACTTCTTCAATGTTTGCAAAATCACTTTGTTTAAACCACTATTTACTGTTAAATCAACATGTTTTAAGACCAATGTAACCTTCTTCAGGATACTATGTATACTAAAATATAAAATACAAACACAAATAAAAAACAAAACTATAAATATAAGTGATGGGTGACTAATTAAGAACTACTCCGAAAACAAATTTAAAAAATAACTATTAGCAAAAAGATTTCGGTAATTTATAATGTTTAATTTACTGTTAACACTTTTTCTTATTTCTAATTATTACCTTATTTTACAGTAGTTTATAATTAGTTACCCATTACTTATATTTACAGATTTGTTTTATTGTCTACGATTGTATTTTTAATTTTAGTATACATTGTAACCCGAAGAAGGGACCATTGGTCTTGAAACATGTTGATTTACCGATAAATAGTGGTTTAAACAAGGTGTTTTTTCTTATTATTTAAAAAATATACTGTTTTTATTTTAATTTATTCTTGTGATTTTGCGTATAAATATTTTTAATGAAATATTATGTAAAAAAGATTGTATACATAGACAGTAAACATATAAGTGTGCACTAAGGCTTCCGATTAACCGCCTGATTCGACTGTTTTATTTTACTATTCTTTTTACAATATACTAGCCTGTAGTCCGTCCTAGGGCGGTGTGAAATGCTTAGCTCGCAGTCACCCAGACACGTAAATGTGCAACCGGCGCGAGCGATAAATGCGTACTGCCGGGAAGCGCTGAACCATGGGTGCAGTATTTATTGTATACCGCGATTGGTGAGAGGTGTGATGTCACTTCCGTAAGAGTATTTTCTTTTTTTAGTCGATTTTCGATGATATAGGGTTTTTTTGTGGGGACTGAGTCGAGAGTTTACAGCAACAATCCTCCAACAATTCAGGCCCTACAAGAAAATATCCGCCGTGAAGTTGCTGCCATTGAACCAACGCTTTGCTCTTCGCGTGTTCGCAAATATAAGAGTCCAATTTCAAGAGTGTTTTGAGAGAAATGGACCGCATTTAGACGATATCGTTAAACTCCATTCTGTATAAACAAAAAATGAAAATAACATTGTAGTTTTTTAAAAATTTAATATTAAACTTGAAAAAACCATTCTCGCAAACCCATATGTACCAACATATAACGTCAAAATATTTCGCTACGCAGATGGGTAGCATTATATGATGAATTGAACGACATTTAAAATCTCCATCACAATCGAAGGGCTGGTTTAACAGAAAATTTCTCCGCGTCTTTTATTTGACTTTGAGAGTTGAGTTGTTTAGTGTTTCGCAATAATGTTGAAAGTTTGTAAACAGTTTTAATCAAATTTTCTTAACCCTATGACGCCTAACCAGGTTAATTTTACCCGCAACGATTTTAATTATCAAATAAAATTGAAATCAATACATATTGATTCTACATTTTATAATTGCCATCGTGAAATGAAATAAAATGAAAATATTAATTTTATTTATTTATTAGTTATTAGTTCTTCGTCCACTAGTGGATTATGCAATGACAAACAAGATTTGAATTTATAATGATATAACAATATTATCTGTTGACTGATTAATTAAATAAGATATCTTAAATAATAATTAAATGTATTAATTATAAATATAAGCATATAAAATCAATTATATTTTACCAACTATGCTACAGCGACAGTATTTTTGATGACAAATTTTCGAATCTATATGTTACACTTTTTCAAATTAATACATTACTCAAAGCTATTTGAGATACGGAATCTCAAATAGCTTTGAGTAAACCGATAGCAGACGCCGGAATTAACAATTCATTTTTATTAAATTTAAAACATCACAGACCGTCTGTTCTGAATAATTACAACTTCACAATAAGAATGTGTTCTCCTTAATAAATAAGACATCACCTATAATTTTGGAAAATAGATTATGAAATAATAAAATATTTACTTCATTATCGTTTTATATTATGCACATTGATTCAGGATCCTTCATTAACCAAAAAATTTTAATATTTTATTTTACAAGATATAATAATTAAAACGGTATTACGTATCTGATATAATGCACAATTATCTCTCAATACATAAATATATAATAGAATTGGACATTATTCGTGCTCTTACAAATATCCTTTGTTTTTCGTATCTTCAGGAAGATTTTTCAGGACATTCATTTGTACGAATTAATATAATATTAAAAAAAAATTTATACAACTTTTTCACAACAATAAATTATAAAACTAATAATTTAAATAATTTTGTAAAACGCAAAAAAAAGTCTTCTACTTCTTCTTTTATTAAATAAGCAATCCACCCTTCAAGAGTGATTTGTGCCATTAATCAAGTTAAAAACTTTGTTTTATAGAAAAAAGTACAATAATATTGTAGAATAGAAAATACAACATTACAAGTCAATACCATTGTCGTTCAAAAATCTCGCTATTATATTGATTAAACGTGGCGAGTTAAGGGAAAGAAGATGATATAAGTTAACCGGCAGCTGAAAATTACCATTGATGAGACCACTGTAAAAAAAAACCTGTGATCAGACAAAATGACAGGCAAAAAAGTCATGGTCAAGGGTTTCCTCCTAGGCACCACACTCACACATTGGGGAATCTATCAAGTTCAATCTGAACAAATGAGAGGCCACCTGGCAATGCCCAATTCTCATTCTAGAGATATTTGATACTGTTCTTTTGGAGACTTTCCTTTTTGAGAACCAGGGGTGCGGGGAATAGATCCTTGAATTACTTTAAGACGATTACCTTTATAATTATTTGGATCCATCCATTGTGCAGTCCATATAGAATTCGTACGTTTTAAAAAAAAAAAGATTGTATTATGCGATGCATGTAATGCATTGTGTAAACTATGAACTTACTCGTATTACATATATGTATGCATGTATTGAATTGCACCAATGTTATAAATAAATATGTACCTTTTAATAGATATTTAAAATGCACAATTTTCAATTCATTTTTTTCCGGCTTATGAATTAGTTATAAGTATTTAAAAGATACGTTTTCCGACACATTAAACTAATATTGATTTATTTCATAATATCGGTGTGAGTTTGTAATTAATATTTATTTGTAAGCCTTAGTTTTTTTTTAAATAAATGTGTGAGCATTTTGTTTAAAATGTTAATAGTCTGCCGGTAGTAAATAGACTACAGCTGTTCCATTGAACCTTCAATGCATCGATTTAATTCTAGTACATAGTTCAAAAGATGAAGTTGAAGTTGTTGCTCGAAGAATTACAAATAATCAGTTACCAATCACAGTCACAATAACGAATTAACCATTACTAGTTGTTTACGCGCCTTGTTATTTCGATTGACACCACTGGGTTTCCTGGTTTATAATAATGTACATGTGTGTGTGAGTATTGCCGCCCTTTTTTCGGAAAGCTAAGGAGACGGTAATCTACAGGCGTCATTCAATTACATCCCGTGTTTCGACCAATCCAGCGGTCCAAATAAACCACCAGTGCGCGCTTCAGTCGGTCGAAATCTAAAGAATACAACCCAGCTAAAAGAACAACAACCTCGGATCACAAAGACAAAATAATAAATAAATAAAATAAATTTAAAAAAAAAGATTAGTGCAGTTCATATATCATATGTGTGCTTATTATTAATCGGAAACCTGGGAACCAGCTATCGAAGGCATTTTAACATAAGTTATTATGCCAGTCAGTTAATAAAAAAAACTTTTCCATAACATCGTCCTGTTTTCATTGATCTGATGGTTGAATGAAAATATTATACCGGCTGAAAAACCTTTTTAACTTTGACTTTGATCTCTTTTCAATGAGAGTACCGGGTCCTGGGACCGCCCGCTCTTTCATAATATTGTAGCATGAATGAGTTTAGTGGTTAATTAGGTGTTTGTGAAGGGCTGTAATAGAAGCGAAATTGGGGCAGTGAGTCACTATACGAAGGAGAATGTTGACACAAGTCGAGTACCTACTCCCTGTGCATTTATATATGTGCCAATATAAACCTTAATATATAAATGTCCCGCTGTGGCTAACTAATTACTTAGGGATTTCGCCGACGGGGGAACAGATTGCCTTCTGACACCGAACCGTCAAGATCTGTGTTATTTTTTACCGTCCGAAAGCAGCGCCATGAGTAACGCTAGGACTAAACAGCTCCGGAAGTGCAGTGGTATCTTGGTTCTTCACTAAAAAGGTGCGAGTCAACTGGAGGTGAAAACGACGTCAAATCCAGAATGGAAATCAAGGCAGCTCAGATTCATTTGCCAATATTCCTTTCTTGAATTCAATTCGGACTGCGTCAACTAATCATTATTGTAATCGATACAGTCCACGGGATCTTATCCCACCCGAATTTTTTTGATATTTTATGCTTGAAAGGGGTATTGATGTCGTAGTTCGCGAGAACGTTGATCGACGGGTTGGTATTTGTAGGGATCCCAGCATAAAAATGCTCGGTCAAGTGTTTTATGAAGTCCTTTACAGGAGGAGTACCCGAGCCCATCCACGACGGTCCGGATGGATTTATTTTGCAGGTCTGGAGTATTTTCATGTGTGTTTGCTGCGTGATTTGAGTATAGGCCTTATGACGGTCTCGCAAAGAAATTGTTTGTTGTCTGTGGCCAGTTTGATGTTTCTATCCAGAAATCTTGAAACTAAAAAAATTCACGATGGTTCTAAGAACTTCTAGAAACATATATTTTCAATTACCCTCCCGCAAATCTACCCCTGTACCGCCCACCCCACTATCACCGCCACTAGCCCCTGATAGACCTATATTATCCGTCGTGAAGAGATACCCTTGTTGAGCACTATACTACCCCCTTAGAACCGTTTATTTCGCCAGGCATCGCGTGCATAATATATATACGAACGTTCTAATATATATAAACTGTATTATATTTTTATATTTAATGATTTCTTATACTTATTTGAGTTGAAATATCTTTAATAATTTAAGTACCTAGTATATAATATTTTTTAAAAAGGCGTAGCAAAATTTACTTTTATCTGTAAAATATAATTTTATAAACACACCATTAATATAAATATATATTAGTATACTATGTACAACACTAATAAACTTATAAACTTTGTTTATATAAAAATAAACCATTAATTTTAAAAATGTAATTATTATTTATTTCGGAATTAGAATCGCAGGGTTAAAGTATAATGTACGTTACAGCAAGAACAGCACTTAGGGAACATTCGAAAATAGGCCCTTGGTCGGGTATTTACTGATTGTTCAAACAATAATTATTTTCTTTGAAAAATTATAAAGAATGAAATTAAATTAGAACCCAAACGAAACATGAAACGAAAATGTATTTAATATCTTAACCGCTACAGTCTGTCTTCTGTCATGATTAAATATCTACGGAAAAATATTATATTTTTCGTATTTGAAGAAAAATTACTGCTGCATTTAGAGTAGTAAAAAAAAATTCCTTTGTTGTTTGATTTATTGACGAATACGTATATTAAGAATCTGGTTGTCAGATGTGTAAACAGTTCCAAGAACTGTTATATTTATAGTACTAGCAGAAATCTATACTGTACTAGCAATCGCCTGTCGCCTATTTTTGTAAAAAGATAAATCTACGTGTGTTCTGAATCCTTTGTGCGAGGTTTCGTGAAAAATCTGCACCATGTAAAACAAATAATACCAAAAAGATAAGGTTAGATATATTTAATTTTAAATATGTTGAGCACTGTGTGACATACAAGGAATCACATTGTTGAAATACGTATTAAGGTATCATACAAGTCACTGAATTTTAATACATTTTCATACACGTACAACTATAACACGTTTTCATAATTTCGATCAAATCATGCAAAACTGTTACAGGCATTATTACTTTTTTAGAAAGTTTATTGAGTATTTTCTTCTAAAAATAAAATTATTATGTATTTACTTTAATTATTGTATTAATTTGAACTCAAATATGTATTTTAATATGATTAAAAAAATATGGCAGGTTTTGAAAATTACATCACGATATACCGGATTTTGGTCATCCTAACATTATACTTAACATTGTTAGCCGACAAAGTGTATTTTGAAAATAAAACATACAAATAATTCCGAATCCAATGATATACAACAGGGTGTAACAGACCGAGTCCACAATATTTTATGGATGGATACCTGACTAAATTACGAATCGAAAATGTTCAAAGAATATGTGGAAAACTACACTATTACGGAAAATATTATTGTTTGAAATTTTTACAAAATCGTCCTAAGCTTGATGTTTACGTACTTCGAAATATTTTCAAAATTGTTACATTATTAATGCATATCTTTGCTTCAGACCCTAAATCACCTAAAAAGTAACACCTAATAGTCTAGCCGCTCTAAACTCGATGACCTTTAATTTTTTGTGTTCAATATATAATTTGTAATTAAAAAAATATTTCAATTAATCGAAATAATCGCGTAAATATGATTTTTTTGAAATGCTTATATCTCTGGCATGGTTGAGATTAGTCACAAATCCCGTGAACATTTTCGACTCATAATTTAGCCAGGTATCCACCCATAAAATATTATGGACTAGGTCTGTTACACCTATATATAGGTGCATATGTATAACTCATATCGTATAGCGCATTTTGAAATTCACAGTGACAGTTATCATCAAATGTGTGTATTAACCTCACTCTTACCTTCGTATTACCATTATTTTTTCTATGTATACTAGTTTTTCATAAAATTAATACGATTATATTATGTATATAGACCTTAATATAAACAAAGAAAATGGCCGCCGTGTCAAATCTGTAAACTTGTTATTAGCCGAATGATTATGACCTTTGTCCGCTCATATTTAAATGGAGCTCAAATTATTGATCAGTATAAAAAAAGAAAAAATTAAATGTATTATCATATTATGAAATTCAATCAAAATAATAATATGCAAGCTCAAATTTTAAAATTATATTTTTTTTATTTATGTAGCATAAATAATACATATGAAAATAAAGGTAATTACTTTACTAGACGTGGTCTGCTCTAAAGCAATTACCTGTACAATTTTTAAAAGTTGTAATTGTTAAGGTGCAATCGTTATAAAGTAAGGTAAGTAAGTATAATGTTATATAAAAAAAAAAAACAATCGTGAGTTATAAAAAGATTTTTATTTATAATATAGTATAGTTGGAGACAAAATGTGTAGGTAGTTAGGTAAGCACAAATGACAAATTAGTTTCATTTTGCTTTCTACCCACATCAAACAACCACCACTCTGTTGTTTTTGGTTTAAAATCGTTAATTACTTTAGACTCTTTAGATGTCTTTTTTTTTTTAAATAGTTTTAATTTTGATCTGGTAAACAGTTGTCTTATATCCAAAATATGAAATGATTTAAAGAGTTCTTCTTGAGAAAACTACGCATTTTTTTAAAAATATAATTTCAATCAGACCGAGAACGAGGGCGATATCGTTCATACAGACATACAAATGATCTATTATTACTTCAGCTAAAGTACTTTTCCAAATTTGTAACGAATGCCGTTCACCGCATTTATATCGGCGGTGAAGTTGTCAGAGTTTGGAGGGAAGAGCGGTTCCATTGTTTTGCGCAGGCCCGAGAGAGTACGCAATATTTAGTCCAGGCAGGGGGAAAGTGAGAAATCCGGGAGGGTTGGGTGACTCAAGGGCCTAGAGAGTGACTGAGCAAAATATGGAATGGATGGCATTCGATATAATTCATATTTATATCAGAGCAGGGAGAAGAGTGGGTGTAGCGCAAGATCCCAAAGAGTAACTACGCAAAGTTAAGATCGATTAACCTTTCCCATACGGTGCTAAAATAATAACGCGCGCTCCAGTGCTGTAAACTCAGTGTACATGGAGACTTAGTCTGATAAATATGAACATTTTATATTTATTACTTATATTCATCATTAAAATAATAGTTTATGTATATATATCAATTATTGCGAAAAAGTGCTAAGAATGAGAAAAACATTGGTCATACGGAACAACAGCACAAAAACGCATAAGACACATCTAACTCGGCCAGCTTACGCTGTGCCACTAACTAAAGGGACGATCGGCATCCGGCACGCCACGCATTACGCCTTCCGCACCACTCCGCGCGTACACGTACACGTTGACAAATTCACGTCAAGTTCCTCGAGAAAACATTTTTTATCGTTACGTATGGTAAATACTTATATATTGTAATTATTTTATTCTATACATAAATATATTAAGGAGGAATGCTTAAAATGTGAACTCTGTATTTAGTATATTTACAGAGATATTCACATAATTAGAGGCAATGTTAACTCAGTTTCATCACCGGAAAGGAAAGGGTAATGGCGTAGGATTGTACAGACAACAGACATTCAATTTTATATATATTTAATTTTTAAAAGTGGGCGGGACATCAGTCAGTAAAACAAAATATTATGTTCTATTCGATTCTGAAAATAACAATATTATTAAGGGTGGAAAATACTTCTAGCGTTAAGGTTAAGCTTTAAATAAAAATGTAGTGGGAGTGGTGTAGATCTAGTGAATTATTAGTGTAGGCGCTGTATAATGATTATGTTAGAATGTTGGATAGCCATGCTTCTGATTGCTCTCTACCCAATAGGATCATATATTGGGTCCATATTTGTGTAATCTTATGTTGGTACTGAGTGTGTTGTACAGTTTCGGAGCTAAGAACATGTAGAATCTTTGATAAAATGTCGCTGTTGCTCTCGGAACCGGCGTGTAGATGATCGTTGTTCATGATACATGTATCTATTATTATTACATTTTTTAAAAACAATCATCTTTATATTACAATGAATCCCAAAAACTTTTATATATTTTATCGATAGACAGATTTTTTTCTGTATATTTTTATAGTTGATTAATTTAATTATTATACTACATTAAAATCAATAAAAACTATGTAAGCTAGCTAATACTTTTTCAAGGAAGCTAGGAATAATCGGATAATTTGTTTGAACGATTTCGATACTAATTTGATACTTAACAGTATTAATAAATCTAAAGCAGAAACCTTACAATGGAAGACCCACACTGCTATCTACTAGCGTGGACAAATGGATACACCTGAAGCACACACAACCACTTATTAATGGCGTTCACAGTTTCTTTAAAATTATAAAATAATGGAACATATTATGCCACAGACTGCAATTCATCGAAAATAATTTGCCGAAAACTAAAAATGTAATTATTTTTAAAAATTCGTTTCCGGCACTAGACTCGTGGCTAGGTCAGGTAAATTTCGTATCTGTGTTTAAGTGTGTTTTTTATTTTTTTGTCCAGGCCCAAATTAGTATTTGAACAGCCGCTATTATGGAACAAAATGGCGGATAAGAGACATCAACCAGTTCAAGTTGTGTCGTGAGACTCTCTGTAAATTGTAGTATTTCTATTAAAATCTATATTATATAGAATTTGTCTGTAATAAATGTAATAATATCTAAAGTTAAAAGAATTAACAAAAATTAAATTAATCAATTAGAAAGATAAACAGAAAAAAAATATTCCTTAATTAATTAATCTCCTTCATTCTCCGGTCCAAGTTATCACGTCTTAAATCTTGCGCAAGGCTTTATTTTTGAAGATTTGCAACCTATTTTTTTGCGCTTTAGTGAGAGACCAAAGAGAGACAAGAGTATAGATCGATTGTTTATATATGTATAGGTATTCTTAAGTACATAGGTACCTATATACTAATATATAGACAAAGCGAGTCTTGCCGACAGCGTGTCACTGTTGTCATGTACAAATTAAACGTTATTTCGGAGTTCAACGATCAATTCTCGTAACCATGACACACAGCAGAATAGCTTCCCATCATTTAAATAATTTAAGGGTCGAGAATTCGATGTCTGCTTCCGACAGCCGTAATTTAATTACATTTTCATAGCACCCCCGTGCCATGAAAATATAATAAGCTCCGTCGTGAAAACGAAAATATTTGCACAAACATCGAAAACATTGGCGATATTACGCACACTTAGAACGTAGAGGTAGAAATACTACATATTGCAGAACACCTCATAACGTAATTGGAAAATTTCAATGTAATTTCATCGAGACCCCAAAATCATAGCATATCCGCTTTAGGGTCTAAATCATCTCACAAAAAATAGTCTAGCCGCCCTAGGTTTGACAACCTTTTATTTTTAGTATTCAATATATAATTATAGAGACCCACAAGCTTGGGTACTAGCAGTGGAGGGCAGTAGGTATAGATTTAGGTTATGCTGCTACCAATGATATTATACAATCATATATAATATATCCAAGACTTGGCCGATCGGGATAACAGTTGTTACACGTATAGATACAAAATGGTAGTGGTGGCGAGTTCTGATTTGCACCCGTATATATATATATATATGAAAATATAATCTAATAATAAATATTTAATTAATTAGGAAAATAATCAACATTTACTTTGTCAATTAATGATATAGTCGGGCTCCATGTTTGGTATAAAATTACTACAAAGAAGTTAATATTTACTTCATTAACAGTATTCAGTAAGTATAAGTTAAATAATGATATAACGTAGTAAGACCGTTACAAAATTTGAAACCAATAAAATGTTTAATTAATCGAAATACCGTATTTCTTCGATTAGAAGACGCGAGTTTTTGTTTTCCTATTTTGGTGTCTCTGAATTCGGGGTCCGTCTTATAATCGATGGCGTCTTACAATCGCTGCCAAATTCCGCAGTCGTGATGAACCATCACTGATACTAGTAGAGCTGAGTCGGAAAGTGATTCATAAAAGTCGGATACTGAATCAGAAGAAATTTCAGACTCTGATTGTAATAGTACATAAATAATACGCGTATTTATAACTAACTAACTTATCATCACGCCGGTAGGAAGAGAAGATAGAAGATAGAAGAGAAGAGAGCGTCACACTCTTCTGTCCTGACACACAGTTTTCCATCCTCCAGTATCTGGTTTACTCGGTCGTGCCAAGTCTTCCGCGAACGTCCTCTATTTCTGGTGCCATCAACACTCGCGTCATATAGCTTTCTTACCATTCTCTCCTCATTCGTCCGTTCCATATGATTCACCTTAGTGATCTTTTCTTAATCTTACTCACTATACTAAGATCAGCCTATTTAAAAATCATTTTTAAATGTGTGCTAATTATACCATTCAAAGCAAAAACATTTATCTGTGAATTATGCAAATAAGAATGTAAGATATGTCATCATAGACCGATGTATGTCATCTGAAGAACATCCAAAATTGCACTTTAAAAATAAATGTAGACATATTTTTTTCATAAAACCTAATAAATAGTACATGCAATTTTGTTATTTAAATTAATTTGCAACAGCAGAATTCCCCTACACGCAGCTTGAACATTTTCGACTTATATTTTTAATATCTACTCCTAAAATATTGTGCATTCGGTGTATTTACTAGCGATGAGTTCAAAATCACGAACCGTGAGTCAATCACTGATATCTTTGAGTCACACTCACTATCAGTGATTGAATATCTGGGAATATCGTGATTCGTGAATCAATTTTTTTTTGTTAAAAATTCTGTTGAATTTCTGCTGTTTAAATCGATTATCACTTGAATCAGCGCCATCAACCGGATTTTCTGTAATTCGATTAGAGACATCTATTGGAATCTGTTTTTATTGGTCATATTTATTCTAGCTTGTTGGTAACTTAATTTTGTTCGTTTTTTTTACATTTTGTATGTATCTGCAATAATTTTCTTACTAATTATACTAATTATTTATGCTAGAATATGTTTTTTGTGCAAATTAAGTTGTAATAATATAAATAAAATCGCTCAAAATTATGTTTTTTATTTAAATTTATTTCGCGTATTGTGATATCAGAAATTGTGATCACAGTCATAGTCTCCAATCACTGATATTATCGAATACCAATCACAATCACACCGGTGAGTCGGGAGTAGCATTTTTTCTCATCACTAGTATTTACACCCAAAAAAGATGTATGGGATAAAACAGACTTTATGGACACGATAACTCCCGTAGTTCTTATAAAACTTTTCCGAAAATTGACCTTGTGAATATCTCGGCTTAGTTCGGTAGCCAGCTTGATGTGCCGTATTGTTTGTTCAAAAATTTAAAAAAGTAAATCTGTTAATAATGAAACGGGAGATATCTTTTCCCTTCACACATTGAACAACACGTGAAACAAAAAATTGATCTGAATTATTTGCTCCATTACTGATATATTCTATAAGAAAAATATATGTGTATCTAAATAGAACTTGAAATCGTGTCCAATTTCGTACCCTAGAGAATTTTATATCATCAAGTCGTATTTCATCACACGCAATCTTATTTCTATTTATCAATTCTTATTTTGTATTACTTAGTGACTACTTATCGTAGACATTGTTTTTGAGGTGTCCACAAAGATAAAATAAGTCAAATGGAGTAATTTCCGGTGAACGCGAAGACCATGGAATTGGGCTTTAACTCGGTAATGAAGCATTTAAGACAACTTTAAATAACATTTATTGTTAAGAATTTTATATTACATATACAGGATGTAAAAGACATAGTCCACAATTTTGTGGGTGGGCAATTTAATAAATTACTTGAAATATTTTAATGATTCCAAATTAATTATTAATTTTATGAATAACTAGTATAGATAGAGAAAAATAAAAGTAATACGAAGGTAAGAGTGAGGTTTTTGATGATAACTGCATATATGTTATGCGTCACTGTGAATTTCAAAATGCGCTATACGATATGAGTTATACATATGTACCTATATATAGGTGTAACAGACCTAGTCCACAATATTTTATGGATGGATACCTGACTAAATTATGAGTCGAAAATGTTCACGGGACTTGTGACTAATCTCAACCATGTCAGAGATATAAGCATTTCAAAAAAATCACATTTACGCGATTATTTCGATGAATTGAAATATTTGAATGATTCCAAATTATATATTAAATACAAAAAATTAAAGGTGACCGAATTTCGAGCGGCCATATTATTTTTTATTAGATGATTCAAAGCCTGAAGCAAATATATAGATAAATAATAAATAAATTTCGTAAATATTTATTTTGAAGTGCGTAGACTTACAACTAAACATGATTTTGAAAAAAATTACAAACCATTATATTTTCCGTAACAGTGTAGAATTTACACATATTCATGAACATTTTCGACACGTAATTTAAGCAGGTGTTATTATGAACTAGGTCTCTTACACCCTGTATATTCAAATATAAGTACGTTTCGTTTAGAATATTTGTATGTACTCGTATATATTTTTAAAATCTTTATTTTTTGCACGCTTTTGAAACTCTGGAATAAAACATCAAAGTGCCGAGCAGAAAAAACGTTACATCTGTATGTTATATAAGGCCCATAAGGCCCAAAATGCTCGAAACATAAATGAATATTTATTTTTTTAAGGGTCCGATTGTAATGAATATTGATTAGGCCGTTCGCCTTTGATGAAAAAGACTTGCTTAATTAATACACTGTCTTAAAAGTAATTGATATTAAAAAAAAAAATTCGTATTGCTATTTATTTTGTCAAATTTTTCGTATGATAGATTTAAAAATAAAATAAAAATGAACGATGGATCATATTCGTTTAATGGGTGTTCACATTAGACCAATATTTACTTAGGCGTAATGTAAAAACAGTCGAAAATATATCAAAATTCAGTTTGAAGATTTTAAAAGGAAACAAAAATAATCGAATTAATTTCAATTCGATTTGAGGTCTTCAAAATAAGGCTGATAATTACGAAATATGACACAAATATTTGATGTTAATAAAATAATGGTATAAAAAAATACCAAAAATGTTTAATGAAATATGAACTAAATTATGACTACAAAAATAATGGTTAAATACAGATAACAACAATACAATAAAAAAAATATTATGAAAGAATGAAAGAAAAAGAAAATGCAATGATGATAAAATAAAAATTGTGAACGATGAAAAAAAATATATATATTACACTATTTTATGATAACTATAACTATATAGGGGAGAATTTTAAAAACTTGTATGTTCATATTCATTATACTGAAAAATCTTATAAACATCAATAATTTGTCCAATAATTATTTCGACGCTAGAGTAGCATCGTATAATTCTCATCACGTTCACCGTACAATTGTATAAGCCGTAAATTAAGTAAAATGAATACTTAAGTTCTAAATACTAAATAAATGTATTAATTAGAAAGGTATAATTAAATGTATTAATTTAAGCATGCTAATCGCAGCCCTTTCGATGCTAGCGTCGTATAATTGTCAACATGTTCACCGTACAATTGTATAAACCGTATCGATATGATGTAGTATATCGTAATGAACATAAATGATGTAAAATGAATACTTAAGTTCTAAATACTAATTAAATGTATTAATTAGAAAGGTATACATATAAAATCAATTTTATCGAAAAATATTGTTGTTGCGCCACCGAGATTCGAACCTGTATCTCTTTCCAAACCGGGAAAGGTGCATTATCCAACTATGCTACAGCGATATTATTTTTGACGACAAATTTTCGAACCTACATGTTACACTTTTTCAAATTAATACATCTATCGTTCCATTATTTGAAAGCCATCTACTTTGTTTTTACGGAATCTCAAATACATTTGAGTAAACCGATAGCAGACGCCAGAATTAACAATTTATTTTTCATGCGGTGGCGCAACAATAATATTTTTCGATAAAATTGATTTTATATGTATATCTTTGTAATTTATACATTCAATTAATATTTAAAATATCACAGAGCTATGTTCTGAATAATTACAACTTCACAATAAGAATGTGGTTCTCCTAATAACTTAAGTTCTAGACTAATAAAAAAAAATCTACGCGATTTTAATTATCAAATCAAAATCCTTTTTTTTAAATTTCTTCAGGGAACCCCAGGCCGAAACTCGACCGGCTTCACTATATCCACATCACACTCAGTGAAATACAGTGAAGAAAGATGCTGAGAGATTGCAGGTTTCGACCTGGAGAGATTTGACCGTGGATCTGAATAGTTGGTAACGCAAAAATTGAACATGCCCTAAAATCCATTTTCAAATCATAAATGTATGAAACACGCATACAGTTGAGCCACGTTTAACTTAATCGTTGGGGTTCAAAAATGGCATAGCGAACAATCGGGGCATACTTAATCGTAGTTTCAAGAAAACCAGAGTTCGCTAATCCAATATTGAGTTAATCCTATGCGTCCATTTTGACCCATTTATTGCCTTCTAATAAGTAAATTACCTCAATGAATGGTGGCGTCATCTGTTGCGTGGATGACTCAGCACATAAGGTTTTGTGTGATGTTTAAAAAATACAAACGAGTTTAAAAAAAAGACTGCGTTATATCCATATTCGCGTTAAACCGCAGCGCGTTATAACGGAGCTCGATATATTAGTAACACTCGTAAACCTTATAATACGCATTAAGCAGTAAGAATAAGTATTTTTATTCAAATATTTATTTATTTTCATTATTTTAGAGATTCTCTACAGTGAAATGATAAAAAATGAGATACGAGCTTAAACATTAGAACGATATATAGTATACTATGTGATATTTATGAAGTACTATATTATTTATAAATATAGTACTTCAAGTTCCAAAAATATTTAATTAATTGATTAACGAAATTCTGACAATGCTACTGAACAGTAGATAAATTATATCAATACAAATTAAATATAACAATTAGAAACATATACAGATAAAATTAATATGTCGAAAAAAAAAATTTGTTGCCACCAGTATTCGAACCAGGAACTTAACCTAACCTAACCATTACACCGCGTCAACCTAGTAAGTATCAATTTATTAGAGCTGCAGCATAAAGGTTCGAAAATTTGTCGTTAACTTTCAACTGGCGTCTCCTAGCGTATATTTAAGATTTGTCGCAATAAAAGGTGATAGCTTTTAAAAAATGTAATAACAGATTTATAAATTTTAAAGAGCTGCAGCACATAGGTTCGAAAATTTGACGGTAACTTACTAGGTTGACATGGTGTAATGGGCAGAAATCCCGGTGGTAACCAAACAATTTTTTCATATATCATTCTAATTGATTACATTTAATTTGTACCGTACCACAGATGTGTAAGATACCACAGGACTATGTTCTGAAAAAACTACAACTTCACAGTGATAATGTGGTCAGTCTCCTTAAAAATAAATTATATCAGATAAAATATACAACTTACCATTTTTAACAATTGATGGCCTATTTAAAAATATACACAGACACTTCAGTAACACATTATATATTCACAGACCTAATTAGTGACTGTTGTGGACATGTTTTTCAAAATGTTTCCAATTAAACGTGTTACGATATCACAAGTAGGTGACTCTTCATCCTCGGGTCAGGGGTCAGACTGAATCTGACGCATTCAATTATCGAAGACTTGAAACATTACCATCGTCTAAACTGCCACCAGACACACTCAAAATTACAAAATATAATTTAAGCTGAAAATTAGAAAATAATAATCTAAAATAAAATAATCCCTAAACGCAGATGTAAATTTAATTATTAAAAATACACGACACGTTAGAAAAAAAATGTAGAAAATTCAAGTGAAAATAAACGGATTTTTAGAATATACACATTTATAAATGTAGTATATACGTTTTAAAAATATAAAAAAGCGACGTTACTATGTATAATTTATTTAAATTATTACGGTGTGGACAAACAAGGGACGACTCGACACCGCGAAGCTACTGAGGAGATAGTCGCCTAAGAGCCTCTCGGGTACCTATTCGTCATCGGTCGCTAATGAGGCCTGGTAAGGTTTCCGTAATGGGATTAACCATAGGACAACGACAGCATTCAAATAATACTCGTGTACTACTCGCCTGTTACCAGAAGACTAAAAATAATATAGTAATACTAAATAAAATGTAAGTAAAAAAATAAAAATATCATTTTTCAACGAGGCTTCCGCTCATCTATGCTTCGATTTAGGATGTTTCATAATTTCAAATACATTTTTAGTATTGGAATTCAGTAATAAAATATTAGTCATACATTAATTAAAAAATATATCATCACAACCTATTAATAAATATTATACTATTAACCTAAATAATATATTACGCGTTTGTACAGTCACATTTGCAATACGGTATTATCGGATGGGGAGGAGCATATAAAACGTCAATGTCTAAAAAAAAATACTATCCAGGTATACAACTTTTCACAGTTTTATAAGTACCAAAAATAATAGATATATACAAAAAAAAACAATAATCCTAATTTAAAAAATTAAAAATCAATTAAACTTTAGAAGCGAATTCCGATCTACAAGATTTAGAGACCAAATTGATATTTCAAAACTAAAATATACCGCAACCCAAAATCACTATATTTATCAAGGCATTAGATTTTTTAACAATCTTCCCATCACGATTAGAATAATTACAGACTACTATAAATTTGTATCTGGAGTAAAAAAATATGTACACAGACTAACTGAAACATAAATTCTCGTATATACTCCTTCTCTATACACGAGTCTTACTCTCATAGAGAAGAAATAAATGTTAAAAGAAATGATATATGCATTTAAAATGTATTATATTTTGTAATATTAAAATAAAAAATAATTAAAATGATCAAATGCGGCGAATAAGAGATGACCAGGCAACTGCACACAATGACAAATGCACACATATCGTTTCTTCGGAGGATAATATTTTGCATTATCCACTTTCATACGAGCTACTTCCCTTTCATTATCGGATTTACCTGATCATTTCTGTTGCCATCAGCACTCGAGTAATACCCATATTTTATTCTCCATCCCCTCCACACTTGTATGTTCCACATGCCTAAACCATTTAGCTACTTTTCCTGTACTCTAATTAGTTTTAAAATCTTTTTTAATTTGTTCATTCCTCATTCAGTCGCATATATATTATACATCTTGAACCTGTACGCCGGTGCGTTTTCAACACATCAGGTCTACTTTTTTCTCTTAGTTCAATGTTGATACCGAGAACTTCATTGGGTAATACTAATTTTGATTCATATGCCAAATTTATATCAACAAGCTATACATGCAATCTTATATATCTTTCTCAACATTACTATAACATCTTGCATCGCCCATACAAATCTTGTACATAAGTATCGGTTTCTTAAATCTTACGGTGTACATACTATACAACGCTAATTATTTCTTACACAATACCATCTTACTTGAATATGCAGTATTCTCACACATTTAAAACAAGCGCATTTAAACTATATTTCTGCAAGTATAAAAACATTTTTTTTTAAATATATAAATAAATGAATATAAAATATTTTTTTAAAAAAGAGGTAAAAATAATAAAAAATTTATTTGACGTAAGTCTTTATAAAAATCATCCTTGAAAACTAGTAACTATGCGGAAAAAAAAAAAAAACACTGAAATTTCACGTCCAGCTTACGAAATACGAGAAACGGTACGATATATAAAATCGAAATGTAAATTTCAAGAGACTGTCAAAATAATAGCCGACCGATAAACGTCAAATGACCCGAGTCTCTCGAGACTGAAAATTCCGCTATAGATTTTCGCGCGTCCTTGACATTTTGACCTATTCGCAGCCGGATGTCCGCGGGGGCTTTTCGAAAAAGGAACGGTCGAAGATGGCGGCCGGCGGAGACGCTCGCGCCCGTTAATTGGCGCGTTTAATTATGGCAGTGTTGACAGTACGCGGTGCGTATTGATGGACACGGGGTTGGTGACGTAAATAGCGTGTTGTTTAGGCGCGGGAGACTTCGGCGCGAGCGAGCGGTGCGGCACGCGAACTCCGAGTGAGCCGTCCCGCTCTTTTGGGTGGCTGCCCCCGTTCAAGCCGTAGCGTTGCCCACCATTTTGATCGTAATTTTATTTTATAAAAATATATATTTAGGCCAGTGGCATAACTATGTCAATGCAGTGCATTCGTTGTATTAGTAGTTATTTTCAGTAACAAATACGTTTGAATTGTTTTTGAACTCTTTGGTTTAACTCTGGATTGTTATCTGCCGGCAGTGGTGCTCGGATGACTGTTCAGTTCAGTTTAATTTTGTTTCTGTCTTTTTTCCCCTTCTTCGGGGGCGTGCTGCTTTCCCCCTCGGCTTCCCGACTCGAGTACCGCACATCAATGATGAGGAAAAAATGCTACTCTTGATTCGATAATATCAGTGATTGAAAACTGTGATTGTGATTCACAGTTTGTGATATTACAATATACGAAATAAATAAAACATAATTTTGAGTGTATTAATTTATATTATTAAAACGTAATGACAGAGTAAATAATGAAGAAATAAGGAAAGAATGTAAAGCTGAACGTAGTATAGTGAATAAGATTAAGAAAAAGAATCACTAAGGTGGTATGGTCATATGAAACGGATGAATGATGAGAGAATGGTAAGGAAGATATATGACGCAAGTGTTAAAAGCGTCAGAAATAGAGAACGTCCGCGGAAGACTTGGCACGACCAGGTAAACCAGATACTGGAGGATAGTCCTGTTAGAAGCCACAATAATCGGCGAGCTTGTATGAGTGTGGATGAGCTGAGAACTGTATGTCAGGACAAAATAGTGTAGCGCTCTCCTCTCTGCCTACCCCCGCGTAAAACGGCACGATGGTACATTAGTTAGTTAGAAACACGAGTACAAAGTGGTTGGTGACCCGGCCCTGAATTGAATAGGAACAAGCCTCGCCACCCTCTCGGGCGGGAAATTGAAATAAAGCGGATTCACATTTCTTAGACGCCAACGGGAACGAGAAAGAATTGAAAACCAAAACGATAAGACTTTTTTATGTAACGTAACATTCACAAAGTTACATTATTGCAAATATATTATATATTTTTAAAATGCAAATTAAATATATTAATTAGAAAGATATACATATAAAATCAATTTTATCGAAAAATATTACTTAACCGATTATGCTACAGCATACAGTACATTAACGACACATTTTAGAACCTATATGTTCATATTGAATTGTATGTTCAGATTCATTACACTGAAAAATCTTATGAATATAAATAATTATTAATTAAAGCATGCTAATCGCAGCCCTTTCGATGCTAGCGTCGTATAAATGTCATCATGTTCACCGTACAATTGTATAAACCGTATCGATATGATGTAGTATATCGTAATGAACATAAATTATGTAAAATGAATACTTAAGTTCTAAATACTAATTAAATGTATTAATTAGAAAAATATACATAAAAAAACAATTTTATCGAAAAATATTCTTGTTGCGCCACCGAGATTCGAACCTGGATCTCTTTCCAAACCGAGAAAGGTGCATTATCCAACTATGTTACAGAGACATTACTTTTGACGACAAATTTTCGAACCTATATGCTACCTTTTTCAAATTAATACATTTATCGTTCCATTATTTGAAAGCCATCTTACCTTATTTTATTTTACGGAATCTCAAATACCTTTGAGTAATTTGATAGGAGACGCCAGAATAATGTGTATATATTTCTAATTAATACATTTAATTAGTATTGAAAATATCATAGACTTATCTATGATCACAATAAGAATGTGTTCTCCTTAATAATATATTTTTTACAGTTTTTTTTTAAATTTTTAAATGCACACTTATATATTAATTTACGAATGTTAACAAAGGAAAAATATAACAATACATATTTATTATTAATACAAATTAAATTAATCAATTAGAAAGATATACAGACAAAATCAATTTATCGAAAAAATATTTGTGTGCTACTCCAGTAAAATTTGTATACAAAAACTATATTAAAAAAATAAGAAATAAGATGAAATAAGATAGGTATAAGAAAAAAATGTCACATTGTTATACACTCACTTTTTTATCTTACGTTTTATTATCACCTTTAACGGTACGAAGATCGATACATACAAATCATTTTTGAAATCAAAATAATTTTGGAGATCGATTCCGTGTTAAAACAGTGCTCTGCCAACTTAATCGATTACTTAACGGACCGTGGTGACAAATTTTCACAAAAGTATAAATGCAGATTTTTTAAATATTTATTTATATTACATTTTTGAAATATGTACTACACTATTTATACCTACATTCTTTTTCTTCTTTCAAATAGGCAATCCACCCTTCAAGCGTGATTTGTGCCATTAAACAAGTTCAAACATTATTTCATAGAAAGCAGTACAACAATATTATTGAATAGGAAATATTGCATTACAAGTTAATACCATTTACATTCAAGAAATTTGCTATTATATAGCTTAAATGTGGCGAGTTGAGGGAATCATACATTCTTAATATTATAAATTTAAAAAGATATAATTTTATTAGAAAAACATTTATTCCTGGTGAGCTTTATGAAAAATTTTGTATACATATTTGTAAACGTTAATTTTCACGCCTCAGTCGTATTCGTCAGTAGTGTAACGGTCAGAATCACCGCCGGTTACCGGGGTCGGTTCTTAGCTAGGTAAATTTTAATTTTATTTATCTGAAAGAATTTACGAACACTTTTTACGAACCAGAAAAATATATTCTATCCATAGGTGGTACGACATTAGAAATTATTTTTATAAAACCACACAAAATTTGCAAAACTACAAATTCTAATACATATATTATGTATATTAAACAACATGCACAATACACAATATAATTTGTTTCCGAATCAAGAATTTGCGAATAATTATTGAATTGTGCAATCTCCGGGTCACACGTCCCGCGAAATGGAATACGACAATTCCGTTCGTAAATTGGAATCACCGCAGAGTAGGGAAGGAAGTAAGGAAACGCGGTATAGGATGAGGTCGGTGAGGGGATAGGGGTTGTAGTCGGACCAGTAATCTCGGTATCTTATCTTGTATACGACGCCTCCGTAATCTCTGCAGTCACCGCCGAGATCACGCAATAAATGGCACGCGGATGAGCATATCTCCGCTTCCAACTGAAGACGGCGATGTCACAAATTCACCCACGGCACAAACAAACAATATCGCTGTGCACACAAATCACAGAATAACAAACAATACAGTGCTGGTGCACTGGAGCTGAAAGGTCCACACCGCGAATGCTATCGCGATGTCGCGATCGAACAAATATCGGCCAAGTTGACGTCTGCTGGCGTCAAGGTCACGTTTCATACTGAAAAGACGAGCGTTAGAAAATCTGTGGATGGGAATTTAGACGCGGAATGTTTCAATAACATCGGTCGCGGCTGGTTTTAAAAGTAGCGCCAAAATGTGTTTACGAATTCGGAACAATTACAATGATAAAATAAAAATCAAATGCTCCTGTTACACACGTGTTCCAATCATGTGCGGCGTTCCCGTCGCCGTTGTATTGTGAATCCAGCTTTACAGAGGAGGGAATGAAGCTGTCGGTAAAACAGAGATTTGCATTACCCGCCGGGAAAACTACGAGATTCTTGGAATATTTACAAAAACTGAAATGAAACGGATGCTGCGATGTCTCTATCGAATAGAAGCTCTCTCATATTATAACGATCGCGTCAATATATGACATATCCAAATACTTTGTGCAAAATTGTATAAGTATGCGTAAATATTTTCCAAGGTTTCCAAAAACGTCCCACACCGAATGCGAAATATTTGACATTGAAAAGTTCAAGGTAACTAAAAGAAATTTCGAGGCTCATATTTTAAAGCCCCTGAAATTAAAATTTTATTTAAATACGTTATAATATTAACTGTATAAATCTTATATGGCTGAAAAGGTTCTAAGGGCACAGTGAAAGGCTTACTGGGGATATATTTTCACGCTGGATAACATTGACATATCAAGGGTGGTTCGGATGGGTTTGAGGGGGATGGGTGAGGTGCTAGAGTTGGAGAGTGGAGGGAGAGTTATTACCCGTGCAATGCCGGATGTACTGACATAATGTACTCTGCATTAAATAAAGAATTCATAAAAAGTATGTTTATAATTGTACTGTAATTTTTCTAACCTTGTCTGTAAGCTAACTATTGTTTTTTCTCAAATTATTAACGGTACTGCGTACCGTATATACATACACAGAAAAAAAAATAGATACATAGTCGAATTTTCCAATAATATGCCATTTACTTATACTTTAACATAGTTTCGTGAAACATTTTATATTAAAACATATGAGTTAGGGAGATCAATATTCTACTTTTAAAATTAGCAATATTAAGTTTGTGGTTAAAATTCATATTTTTATTTATTATCTTTGTTTTATTGACCACTAAATCTACCGGTTTCGAAAAATACCATTTTCTTCTTCAGGATGTCATAACTCATATATATATAAATGTCATAAAGTTATGACATCCTGAAGAAGAAAATGGTATTTTTCGAAACCGGTAGATGTATTTAAACTCAATTTAGTGGTTAATAAAACAAAGATAATAAATAAAAATATAGATCAATATTCACTCCCCACATCGATTCGATAACTAATAAAGATCTTAAAATGTTGTGATTTATTTTGTGGACGGCAAAAAAACTTTTCAGACCTGCACACCTATAAAGTCCTCGACACATCTCTATTCAGACCTCAGGTAGAATATAATTCGGTCACATGGTCGCCTCACTATACTGTTCACTAGACGGTGGTTGGAAGAATCCAAAGTTTTTAAGATTCATTAATTTAAAATGAAATATACGCTCTTAGGATAACAATTAAGATTATTTCCTTGGCTATATGAAATTGTTAAAATTGTCAATGAGACACAATTTATTGTTCTATTACAGTGGTAATATCAGAACACATGCATTAGCTAACTCCGCAGTCCCCATATTAGATTCTTTTGGGAATGAATGTGCGGAGGTAGTCCACACTTTTGCTGTAAATTTAACTCTTTATAGGACTACATTATTACAATTTTTTGTGTCTCAACTCAATGGTGACGGGTAAAATGCTTCACTTCATATTTTTTTATTTTATTTTGATAATAAAAAAATATGCTGATATTACTTTATTTTTTTTCGTTGTGTATTGCACTTTTGATGAAATTTTCTATTATTTTATAAATTGTGTTAATATCTGAACAGGACGTTTGTGATAATAATAAATAAAACATATGTATATTATTTTAATGTCTTCGTAAGCAAATGGGGCAAATTTATAGACGAACTAACTATTTTAATGTAGGTCAGTACAAGAATGACGCATCGATTGAAAACTTTTGTTTAGAGGCGTTGTGGAATTTCAGCTACGACTATTTAATACAAATTAAATGTATCAATTAGAAAGATATACAGAAAAAATATTTTGCTTGCTAAAGGGATTCGAACCAGGATCTTATTCTATTCGGGGAAATACGTTACCATTACGCAACCGGTAGCAACCGAATTATTTATTCGATAAATTGGGTTTTTTTGTACATACAGTGAAACCTCTATCCATCGTTTTAGAAGGGACCTATTGAAATAAACTATTAATGCAGGAAAACAATGAACGCGGGAATACGATTATTTAATGAGTCTACTTAATTTGAAAAAATTAGCCTGGAGAAGAGATGTGAGCGATATAGTATATGTATATAAAATGATCAATAGCATGTTGGACTGCCCTGAGTTTATACAAATGGTTTCGTATAAAGTACCAACTCAAACGAGACAACATGAAATGTTCTCTGTAGGTACACATATAAATAATTATGCTGTTAACTCGCCAATATCGCGGATGCATCGTCTTTGTAACAAGTTGAATTTCGTTTACATTTTTCGTCGCAGGAGCATACTTGAACGGAATAAATATCTCTATGTAAATTATACATAGTTTTTATTTTGTTATATTTCAACTGTTATATTTAAATAAAATAAAAAAAATATTCTTAAGTAAAAGCCCACAAGGGCGTTGATGGAAATAAATAAATAAACATAGAAAAAAGTTACTTTAATGTTTAACACATATTCTAAAAAAGATACATATTTCAAATGTAAATGAATGTGTATAAATAAAAATAAAATTAGAAAGCTGCACAGAAACAAAAAAATAATAATTAAACTTTGTATTGTATAATGTCAGTAGCAGCATTGTCTTTCTCTCTTTCTCGAATGTTCCGCTCATGGTTTACGAGTGTCGTTAATCGAAACCAAGCACTTAACTACGAAGTATGCTACGTAATTTAAACGATCAATGCGGTAAAATGATGCATAGAGATGCGATTTATTTTTGAGTGTTTTGTATGAAATTAATAAGAGACTGAGAGAAATAAACGATACATACGAGAAAACGATTATTCGATAGAGAATTCACTGTATATCTTTATAATTGATACATTTAATTTGTATTAAAATACCACAGAACGATATTCTGAAAAGACTACAACTTAACAATAATAATGTGTTATCCTTAAAAAGTATATAAAATATTGGTGATGAACTAAACCGTTATTTTAACCGTTATGTGACTGTGATTGTGAAATTTGTGTTCGATTTTAACGATGATTAGTAACTGATTATTCGTAATTCGGCGAGCCATCACTGATATACTGGAAACTAAGCCTTAAATATCAGTTACCAATTATCGTTATAAAATAAATACCAAACGCAGTCACAATAACGTTCCGACCATCGTTATAAAATAAGTTGGTACAATAATCTTCCATGTACACAAAAGGTACTTCTACCGCCCATTATTTTTAACATAAATTAAATTTTTAATGAAAGATATCATCATAATTCATATAAATTTAATTTTCTTACACGTGTTTTATACTACGTATATGATATGACGCGTATATTTCATTTATTATTTGTCGAGTCAATTGTTACGCCGACGAAGGTAAATTCCGGATATATTATATTATCTTTTTTCATTCGGCTATCAATTAAGCGGCCCAAACCTTTCCACTAATGAAATCATACTTTTATGGAAATTGACTTTGCCGGAAGAATAATTTGGTAACCAAACAGCACCTCCCTCTCCCCTCACCCACACCGACTGCCCCGTCGACAGATACCCTCCCCAAGAATATCGGCGCCAGGCGGGACTCCCTGCCAGCGCCGCGACGGCCGCAGCGGCGTACTTTAAATAATAAATTCATTTTTAATCAGGATCTAAAATTTCAAATCACGCGCGTAATTTATTAGCTTTCAATTAAAAGTTGTACGCGTGACGACAGCATACCATATTTTGGATTTTTAAGTCGGTCCGTTAGAAATCGAGTTATTACAAAATGAGACGACACAAGCTAGTCACTCCACACTGGCTCCATCTTTTAGGCGAGGAGTTCACACTGTAGCATCAGGTCTGTACACGAAAAATATAGTGGAACCTCTCATAACAAGCACCTCCTATAACAAGTAATTCGCACAACGAGCAAAACAGATTGTGGAAAAAGTGCTCCCTTAACGAGCGACATTTCGCATAACGAGTGGGATAGTCCCATTTTCACATCACTCACTTGTGAGCCGGGATTTCTGCGCCAGTGCGTCAGTCATTGGTTAGCACTCGTTCCGCTAACACGTTAGTGTCGCATGTGATCACATATTTTGCAAACTTGTGTTCAGACATTGTAATTTTTTTTAAATTTTTGCAATGTTTAATAACCCTTGCAAAAATGTCCTTGAAGAAAAAGCCACAAGAGAATAAAAACAACTGTAGAAATGAAACGTAAAATCATTGAAAAGCGAGAACGAGGCATGAGCGTGGCTGATCTAGCGCGCACATACAGTCGGTCTACATCAACGATTTGCATTGTCCTCAAGAGAATAGTGCAAATCGTTGATGTAGACCGACATCTATCTTCTTATTTTTGTCCTTGTTCTTGAATAAGGACAAAAATAAGAAGATATAGGAAACGCATTATTGTCATTTACGTTATTTTGTATGGGAATAATTGTTTCGCTTAACGAGTGTTTCACATGAGTAAGATTCTGGAACGAATTAGTCTCATTACAAGAGGTTCCACTGTATATTAAATACTAATTAATGTATTAATTTAAAAGATATACATATAAAATATTATTAATCTATTTAAATCTCAAATACCTTTGAGTAAACCGATAGCAGACGCCAGAATTAACAATTCATTTTTATTAAATTAAATTTTTGAACACATTGATATAACTTATATATTATTAGGAGAACACATTCTTATTGTGAAAGAGATCCAGGTTCGAATCCCGGTAGCGTAACAACAATATTTTTCGATAAAATTGATTTTATATGTATATCTTTCTAATTAATACATTTAATTAGTATTTAAAATATTATTTTTAGTAAGACATTTTCTTCGACGTCTGACTTGTGAGGTTGCTGCATTTGTTGGCAACACGTAGAAGTTTTAGAAATTCGCCAGTATGTATTGCTTCATATTCAAGGGCTTCTATTTTCAAGGGATTGATTAGCACTTTTGAGGAGTAGCACGGAAATGCTTCAATAGTAGGTGTTTGGGACATATATTAATTTGCATATATATTACATACATATTTATTTTGAACGAAAATAATGCACTGTGCCTTCCCCCCATTTCTTTCCCTCCCGATCAGTCGATTAGCGACCTTGAACGAGTGCGGTTATGCGTTTACCTAAACGATTACAATATTACTATTTGAGACTTCGCGTCTATAGAGTGTCGGAAATCGTCGTCGTCTGAAGAAACCTAAGATGAAATAGTGAATTAAAATACAGTCCATATTTTAGAGATGTCTGCAGAATCTGGATTATGGTGAGTGCGTATTCCTTCGGTATCCGAATTCTTGCGGCATATAAGCTTAGATGCAATAGTAGGTATGTTTGCACAACAACCTTTACTTTTCGACAGGACAAAAGTTTCGTTAATACCATTATATATAAAAAATAAATAAAAAGTTAATTTCGTTGCCAATGAAGGGATGGCATAAGACTTCACCCGGCTTTTCAGGAAATACTTGAAAGGAAATCTCGGTGAGATGAGACCTTTTCAAAATTTATTTCATGACGTCATCTTTTTTTTTCCACTATGATGATCACAGACGAAACCTTCTCGCTCATAAAACACATGTGTACACACAAAAAAAAACGAAAAAGCCCACTTTGATAAAAAAAATTCGAGATGAGCCCTTTTCAAAATTTGCAATTTAATTATATTACATATTATAACTTTTTTATTGTCTTGTTATATGAAAAATAATATAAATATTCAATCATTTTCAGGCGTTTATTTTTAAAACAACATCCTTTAAAGCCTGGAATAATATAAGAATCCTTAAATACCATTTAATGCAAGCCTGTTGGCCGCTATCTACCTCACTAAGAACACATAAAGTACATGATCTGAGGTAGGTAAGCCATTAGGTTCCATTAGTTAGATTATAAGTTGGAAATAAAATAATAAATTAAATTAATATTGTGGTCTGCCGGACGATGTCTTGAAATAGTGATGAAGTAAACTGTAATTGCGATTGATTTTCAATTGTAACAGTGACCGGTTAGCGTGATTTAATAATTTAACATCACTGGTATAATCTACAACCAGTTATTATACTAAGCTAGCATATTACGTAAACAAAAACGTCTACGAGTATATTTAATATTTTTTTGTATTTAATAAATAAATGTGTTGCTCCACGAACATCACTGAGCGAAAATTGCAAAGGGCATTCAGGTTCAGGAGGGTGGGTTACAGGCGTGGAGAAATAGCACTATAAGGGAATATGGCTTTCTAAAAGGAAGAATACCTATTCTTTGTTCCTATCCTGTCCCCTTTCCAGGATGTAGAAGCTATCGGAGAGAACGGCTTAGAAACTGCCGTAAAGATAGGAGATATGAGAAAAGAGGCTGCGTTGCGATGTGAATCGGGTTAAATGTCTCACTAATACGACTACCTATGTGTATTTGGAGGGCGAACAAGTATAATACATGTCATGACATATCAGAAATACATTTTTACTTAGAAGCCTGCAAAAATATTAAGAACACGCAATTAATATCGTAAGGTTGTTGTTTTATTGACAGGACGATAGTATTATTTCAACGACTAATTAATGGGATTAAGATGCTCGAGTTTATTTTTGTCATTTGCCTCGGAAAATAAGTTAAGTTGATACGGAGAAGACAAATAAAATACAGAGAGACATTCACAATAATATTAATAAACCAATAAGTCTATTAGGATTCTAATATATTAACAAATTAATGATATATTATTGATACAATCGGCGTTAACTTTGTAGAGTTTCATCATGATGGAAGAATATATTGATTCGTATTTTTACAACGCAAAACCTCCTAAAGTATTGTGGACTAGGTATTGTGGCTTCACACGGAAAAAATACAAGAAGTGTAGCTAATTAGAATTTAACAATTCCCAAAATCACCAATAAGCATGGATCTAGAACATTAGAATTTGCTGAAAATAAACTACTTGGGTCCTTACAAAATAGTACGCTTTCTTCCAATTTGAAAGAAATGATAAAAAAAGTAGCTTATCGAAAATAATTTGTCTTACCTGTAAGAATGAAATTAATTGTTTAAACTATGACTGATTAATTGTTATGATTTTGATTTTATTGAAAGTAACAAAATAAGTAAGTAACAAAGTTTAAGTAACAAAACGTTTTGTGAGTCTAGTGTTATTAAAAAATAAATTTAAAAAACTGTAACACTGATTAGTTATTATGTTCTGATTATATTAAATGTAAAACAATTGATATAAATGTACCTGCGGACAAACGTCTAGCAAGATATTGTGTGGGTCTAGTTTTAATAACAAAAATAAATAACTAAAAAAAAAGGAAAAAAAAAGTCTATTACATGCTGTATTTCAATATGAAATATGCTTTTATCAACAAATAATAAAATAATCTTATTATATATACCACTAACTGCAAACAATTGAAATAATACACTCAAAAATTATTTTAATAAAATTTTCATGTTTAGAGGGTTAAACTCTGCATTGTTCGCTTAGCAGGCGCCAACCGGCGACCTAAAATTGCACGCCATCTTATTTCAGTATCCGCAATTGATCCGTTACCTTCATAGTATGCTTTCATTATAAGTAATCGTTAGCGATCCGTGTAGCGTTATATTTAGTAATGCCCAAATTGTTTACATGATAGCTGTCATAAACTTCTAAAAAGTACCGCTAGAGAAAATACGGCAATTTAAAATCGGCTACCTATTGTTGGGACGCCCGTTATTAATATTAATAATAATTAGAAAAATTATTTTTACCTCTATTGTAGGACATTTTTTGCAATTATCATCTTATCAATACTATATTCCGTACATTCGATAATCTTGACAAGTGTATTAATTATTTTTTGTACTATTAAAATATATAGAAATAAGAATAATATATATGAAGTGAGACGTCAATTTTTTTATTTTTACAATAACACGGCCGCATGTGTAAGCAATGAATAATACAAATATTCTTGAGATTTTCTTTAAGTAAATTTTCTAGTCAACCTATTATATAAACATAGTAGTTATAACAAATATTTTTTTTAAATATCCCGTCCGACGTAGGCCGTAAGACTTTGATAGATTTCGTCTGTGTGTGTGAAATTTTATAGTACCATGTAGGTACTCTCAAATTTCTTACATTTTTTTCCTATAACCAGTCTTAAAGGAGTTAAAAGTTTTGAACGGCCACAACTTTGAAACAAAAATACCGGATCAGGATGTCTAACGAACTTAGCCGAGATATTTAAAATATCAATTTTTCAAAAAAGTTTGAACTATGAGAGTCATCGTGTGCACAAATATATATAATTACATTCCATATGTTTTAATGGAGGGTGGTATCGGAGTCTCCTGGTCATGATCGAAGAAAATGCATTAAAATTTTCCGCCACCTAAAATTAGATAAATTAATTAGAAATATCTATGTATCGATAAAATACAGTTACCACCGGGACTAGCACCCGGAACGTGTGTGTGTGTGTGTAAACATGAAAACACCTGTCATGGGAGCATGTATGTATTAGGACTGGTAACCAGCTCGGTCTCTTTTCGCTCCGCGTCACTCTCCGAATATAGATCT
The DNA here is from genome assembly GCA_031772225.1 of Eubasilissa splendida. Lineage (NCBI taxonomy): Eukaryota > Metazoa > Arthropoda > Insecta > Trichoptera > Phryganeidae > Eubasilissa > Eubasilissa splendida. The sequence continues at coordinate 7,614,802 of CM062857.1, read as the reverse complement.
AAGATAATCTGTACTATTGTCAGTAATAGAGAATAAATATGTATTGTAAATTGTCACAGTGTATAAACTGCGTATTATTCTTGTCACCACATCTAACCCCAACTCGGGAGATAAAAATACAACGATGGGATTTAATTAAAAATTTTAGAAGGTCATTTTTCTATCGAAATCTCCCTAAAACGGTTTGCTCTGCCTCCAATTGGCATTAATAGTCGTGAATATTGGATCAAACAAAATTGTTCAATATGCAAGCTCTACCTCTGCCACGGCTACATTGATTGTACCGAGTTGTACCGAGTCCAAAAATAAATACCTCCACAATCAATACTAGTATTCAACATAATAGAAGTGAACCAAATGTACATTTAAAACGGATAAACCGTAAAGTCTACAATGAAAATGGTTTTGTATTTCAGCTTGGTCCTGTGGGAAAGAGGGGAGGCTTTAAATACCTATCTGGAAACAATATCTCGAGGGAGTGAAGTTCGTCCTTTAGTGTCTATTGGCTGTAAGCACTTAAAATGTACGGGAAGGGGAATTCAGATACATTTGATATAGGAATATACATGTATATGATGTATCTGTTCTATATATTTATGTTTGAATCCATTCAAAACAAAGCTACTATGGACAGCAACACCTAGAAGGCAACTGCAATTAAATTGTTGGGCGTGTATATTGATTCAAATCAGCTAAACTATATGTGCATGCTTTTATCAACTAAGACGATTAAAATTATTCGGAAACATCTTCCTCTTGAAGCATAAATGCATTTGTGGTGTCACGTGTGAACTATTATAATAGAATCTATGCTGGCCTGCTATCGTTTCAGCTGGATTGATTACAATCCATTCTAAATGCGGCAGCACAGAAAATATATGGAGTTTTTAAATTCTCTCATATTTTTTTCATATTCATCCCTTTTACACAAGCTACATTGGCTCCAGTTTTGTGAAAGAGTTGAATTTAAATTGTACTGGTCGGTGCACAAGGTGACACATAATGAAACAGAAACGGAAATAGTGCATCAGACTTTATTTAAGATGAGATATTTTCAAACGCACATTTTCAAAAAATGATTTCCATAATTTTAAATAACATTTTTTTATTTATAAATAGATATAATATAGGACTATAAACAGTTTATGTATAAAGCGGACTTGAAGTAAAAATGTTTACAAAAATGGCGCTATACAAATTATCCAATATTATTGAAGGTTTCCGCGAGCATCAGTGTATGGAACTGGCGTCTCTTCTTAGTTCGATCGCGTTTTTTACGAAAAAGTACGGTTGTACCGTAATATTTCGAGGTACCGGCTTGACAATGGCACGTGTTACCCTACCGAAACGTCGGCCTAGGTTTCCCCAAGGAAATCATCTACAAAAAATGCAATCAAATCTGGAAGAGACGCCAGTTCCATGTACGTACATATATGTATATATGGAAGGTATTGGAAAGATAGAGAATCGACAAAGGACTAGTCAACGGGAAAAGGAACGTTAGGAGCTTTACGGTTACATGTTCTCGTTGTGACGCTTTCCATCCTGACGAGGATTACAATACGAACAAGCCGAGATCCAGACAGAGGCGGATTGACGACCTAAAACCGGCCCGAAATTTTTTTGCGTGGTCTGGGGGGGACTATCTCCTCAGATGAATAAGGGATAGAAGATTCGAAATAATACTCTAATCGCCCTAGATAGGGTATGTGCAGTAGCTTAACCACTCACTTCTTTCATGGCTTCTTTCTCGGAACCACCTCCAGTGAGCAGCTCTAGTCAATAACTTTATCATGCAATTTAACTTTCAACCTGCGTAAATGCATTTGTGCATCATATGATTAACGCCAACCGATTGTAAGTCCTGTTTCATTTCGTCAACCTGCGCCGACACCTATACTCACACGCACATTCCGCAACATGTATATACACTGCGACATTCGCATACACGCATGAGATCAGAAGAGGATTAGGTCCCTCAAACACACCTTAAACAAATCTTTCTGATATTCATAACCCACAAACACCCACCGTCACTCCATCCGAGGGACTCCACAACCACAAAGCCAAACTCTTACAACCCCTACAGGCCTAAAATCGGTTATAGGAAGTTCTTTACAAAAAATTAAAAAAGTTTTTATTAACTTCTGAAAAATATAGTATTTTAAACTTATATTCCGCGAGTGGCTCGCTATATACGGGTCCGCATGATCATTGCATATTCAGAAATTACAAATTAGTGCTTGATTATCGTTTGACACTGCGGGCTATCCATCTCCAAGGCCTTAGTTAATGGACAACTTTAGTTTTAGGGACCAGTTTAGAAACTAGACCTTTCCCGAGACCGGTTTAGAAGCTAGGGCTTCCTTGTTTATATTGGTATTGGACGGACTTGAATAGATGTAGAGCACCTGTGCGGCACGTTCAGGACCTCTACAGGTATTTTATAAACTATTATATATTATCCTTATCTCGATTTACGTAAACCCTTTGTTTTAAGGGAAGATTTTTAGGCTAGTGTAAACAGTTTTTATGAGTTTATTAAACTAGCTGGTTAATATAAACACCAACTCTTCTATGCTGGGACTTGGGATCTCAAGAGGGACTAAATGTAAACGAATTCGTTGACCTGACATATTATTCGAAACGAAAACAATAAGAATATGTATGAAATTAAACTTTATAAAAGAACAGCTGGAAGGAGTGGGGGGAGGGCACTTACCCGGAGTTACTGGTTGAGAAGATGGAGTGGTTGTAACGGGAATATTGAGAGGAGAGAAATCTACGCCCCCTCCTTCTCCATCTATCAGTACCTAATTACTCGTATGTCTACCACCTAAGCCTTGTCTTCTACATTTGCGTGTAGTTAGTTTAATACTTCACCTGACGATGAGAGTGACTGTTTCTCTCAAAACTCGAGTAGTGCTAATAATCTCAAGTAGAGTTATAACATTGTTTCATTTGTATCCACTCATTATGATGAAACTCTACAAAGTCAACGCCGATTCTATCGATAATACAGGTAAATACTTAAAATAATGTATAAACATGTCATAAAAGCTAGTTCCATTCGTGACCTACAGTGATACTACAGTGATACCTACAGTGATACCTACAGTGATACCTACATATTGAGAGTGAATGGTGTAAGAAGTAACATAATCCAATTGTGTCAGCATTAAATCACTTTCCTTAGGACACTAACTTGCCATGGTACGAGCGGCGGGGTGGATGGCTTACAACATTATATTATGATTACAGGAACTAGTTTCCATCTCCCTGAAGCCACCCCTGGAGCAGGCCCGGCCCGGTGACACCCGGTGCCCCGGGCGGCATAAATCTCACAATTTTCACTTAACACCGTTCTAGGGTCTATATAACATATATTATGTTTTCTTTTTAAATTGAAAATACTGAAACCGTATATATTACCTATCAAATAAATAATATTTATATATTTATAAATATTAACATAATCATAATTGACCGTGTTTAGTCTGTATTAATACAGATTAAGCAAAAATAATTTCAAGACAAAAATTAAATGAATCAATTTGCAAAGATATACAGAAAAAATATTTTATAAATATTTAATAATTAATATTAGACAGATTTTTTTATGTGCTGTAAATACAGGGTGTAACAGACCTAGACCACAATATTTTATGGGTGGATACCTAAATCATCTAACAAAAAATAGTCTAGCCGCTCGAAATCGATGACCTTTAATTATTTGAATTCAATATATAAATTTAAATTAATTAAATATTTTAATTAATCGAAATAATCGCATACTTACGTTTTTTTCTAAATGCTTACATCTCTGACATGGTTGAGATTAGGCACATATTCCTTGAACATTTTCAACTTGTAATTTATCCATAAAATATTGTGGACTAGGTCTGTTATATTCTGTATATTTAAATTTATTCATTTGATTTGTGTTCAAAATACAATAAACTATGTTCTGAAAATGCAAATCTATAACAAAAATGTATTTTCATTAAAATCATTCAATACTTTTTCGAAACGTTTATGGCCGCTGGGGCTGGATAGGTAGGTGTACCTGATCAACATGACCTCATATATTATCATTTATTTTTCAAGAAACTCATTAGAGCTACGGTGTAATTTATGAGAAAAATCTCACGTTTGGGGTTGAACATTTGCAAAAGTGGAAAATTTCCAACAGGATGACAACCCCTAATAAGATCCTCAACAAAAACTGGGTTGTAATACTGTTATGATAAATATTGCCTTGTCTTGTTATTTGAAAATATATATATATTCCATGCTACTTGTATAGCTGCTCATTTTTTTATACCAAACCAACTTTATAAAAGCACATAAGAGCGTTAATTAATAAATTTATAAAATAACACCAACATTTACACTTCGCATCAGCACCGATGATAGACTCCTGCAATGGGATCCGAAACTACGACAAAACATGCGGCACAATAGCCTAAAAAAATATGCACACAAGCGCCTGGATGCGCTCAAGAGAGTGTGATTTTTTCATCGAGATTGTTATACAATATTTTCTGTTTCATTACCATTATTTAAAGTCGTAATTTTTTTTAAAATTATTATTTTTATTTATATTTTTTAATTAAAACTAGACCCACAAAACGTATTGATAGACATTTGACTGAAGGTACATTTATATCCATCTTGTTACATTTAATATAATAAAAACATAACAATTAATCCAGTCACAGATTAAACAATTCATTTCATTCTTACATATAAGACAGGGTATTATCGATAAGCCATTTTTTTTATCATTTTCACCAAATTTGGGAGAAAGCGTACTCTTTTGTAAAAACCAGGTAGTTTATTTTTTATTGTAGGAACAACAAATTCCATTGTCCTCGATCTATATTTATTGGTGATTTTGGGAATTGTTAAATTCAGAATAGCTACCCTTCTTGTATTTTTTCCGTGTGAAGCCACCCTATTTAGAGCACCGTTATTATAATATATTACGATATTCTTCGTAGCAGTATGTAAATGATTTTTCCTTGTTTTGTGTCATAACTTTTTTTTACATAGTACTATGCTTTTTCGTGTCAAATATATTAGGACCAGTGACGTAACTATGGCAATGCAGTGCATTGGGGGCCCATATTCGTCTTCTGCAATCCATTTGGCATTGATATCGATACATATTTCGTTAATAGGTATAATAGTAATCCGTAGCAAGAAATAGAATTATAAAATTTAAAAAATCGTTTTTTGTACATATTACGAAAACATTATCGATGTATATAGTGACAGTACCTTATTAATATATCGAGTAAAGTGAATTACATTAAATCGGAACTATTTTTTAAATTGCAAGTGCTTATAAATGTCTAAAAACACTTACTAAAGTATGTCATATGAGAAAAGATATTAACTTTGTTATTACTATTTATTGAATAGTACTAATATACGCAATACTAATATTCGTACATCTTATTGTACATACAATACTTATTCAGGGGGTCCTTTACTTCATTCTGCGTTGGGGCCCAATATTTGTAGTTACGCCACTGGTTCACAATTTTTCGCCATATCCAATACCTTTAAACTTATATTTATGTTATTTCCAATAAATAGCCTGACCCTATATTAAATTGGGTCTATACACAGCATTAAAAACAGTCCGTTTGGTTTAGACACTGAACTCGGATTACTCTATCACAACACTATAAAGGGAACGTAACCGCCAGCAGCTCCTAATATTCTATTTAACTTAATAATAAAATATAATCAGAAATATTAGTCTACTTTTAAATAACGACCCACCTCATTTTAAAAGCCTTTCATTAATCAAATCATTTTTCCTCAGTTTACTTTTCGCACGGCCTGAAGTGGTCCCTCTAGAACCTCCGCAATAATTTATTACAAATGTCAAACGGCGCTTTATCTGTCAAACAGCGATGTGTGTCAAAATTTTTGCGCTTGCTAAAAAAATAAATCGATTTTGGCGACGCAGCCGGCAGCGGCCCGGCGCGCCCCCCACCCCTGGCGGCCGACCGTCGACCCCACACCTCGCCAGACAAGCCTCCCCCGCGGAAACCTCATGAATACCACCACACAAGCTATAATGTATTTTTATGTGTGCAAAACTAGGCACTAAGTGGAAAGCGTAAGATTTTCTAGTCGCTATCAAGGATGTACCACGTATGCATGGAAAGCGTAAGATTTACTAGTCGCGATCTAGGATTATTAATCGTTTATTAATCGCTATCTGGGATGTATCGCGTATGCATAGAAAGCGTAAGATTTACTAGTCGCTGTTTAGGATGTCCATGTAACCGTAGAAAGCGTAAGGTTTACAATTTGCTATCTAGGATGTACCATGTAGGCGTGGAAAGCGTATACGTATTTTTTATACGGCAATATTTATACGACAAACATTTATACAGATACTAAAAAAATATACTCCAACGCAAAATGTAAAAAAGAGCCTCCTGTGTATATAAGACAAGAATTTAAACAAATAAAAGATATCTCATAGAGACTAAGCTATTTATATTATATTATATGGGAAGTATGGAAGTATAGGTATTACAGGGCATACGACCTATCTTCGGCTGGCTTAAGTGATCATTTTACACAATGTAACGTTCAGCATTCCACATATCATTCAAATTTTTGGAAGTTGTATATATGTTACTATGTAGAAACACTTCATGCATTAACTACAACTTCAATATCACCATTTATGGTCTGATAATTTGACATTAATTTCCCTGAAACAACACAGACGTCACTAATGAGAATCTTATTTATATAAATTGTTTGTTTAATGACAATGCCTTTGAAGGTAAAAATCCACTAATTGTGTATTCTTCAAATATTATTCATAAGAATTGAAGTACCGCGCAGTTTTATCCATTGAATAGTAAGAACAAAATTGGTCTCTTGTCTTACAATATTCATATACTCTGAAAAAAACCTCGTTTCGCTTAATGGCGGGTTTCGCTTTGCTACGATGATCTGATCTCTAACATACATTAATAGCAGAGGTACCATCTGCAATGTTTTCATAATACACAAATGGTAAATTATTATTTAAATTGTATAATTCAATATCCTGCTGGGGTGAATTTTAAAAATTATCAGAATGTATCGATACTCGTAAAAGTATTCACACCTTTTGGGCCATAATGCACCGCATTGTCTGCTTTGGCGTAGTGACGCCACTGGATGGACACAATTGGATTATTTAAAAGTAGCCTTTCACATTATTGAGGCTGTAGTCACGTAGCGGCCTACATTGACCGCAAAGCGGCCACTACTTTGTTTAAAAGCAGTCGTACAATAAAAATATAAATACGCAGTTGTCTACGGGTATATTAGCTCAGTGCAGTATAGACGTGTGTTCTAGAGTGACGATGTATTTTTGGGGGTAAATATTTAAGTATTAAATATCATATTTATAGAAAACTTGAAAATAATGGCAGATTAAAATCAAATGAATAAGAGTCACGATAAAAATGACTAAGAATATTTATAATAAATAGACTGAGATATGTTGGTACCTTTGTACCTCAGCATTCATCGAGTAAAGCAACAGAAATAGTATTAATTTTCAGTCAACGCCTAAGGGTGAAACTCTCAAAGGGCGGCAAATTTTAGATAAGAGTATACGAAAAAAAGTCTAATTTTATTCATTTGATTTTAACCACTGATAAGTTCCGGCGTAAAAGAAAAGCATAATTAAAAACGATTATTCAAAAATATTATCGAAAACATATAATACGTTCACAAATGGGCTTGTGGTGAAGTATGTACAACGAGAGGATACTAAAACAATCTCAAATAAAACTAATGAAAACGAAACAAAATCAATTATAAAATATTTTTATAAATCGATGCACGAACATGATAATTTTAGAAGATAGTATTTATTAAGGAGAACACATTCTTATTGTGAAGTTGTAATTATGTAACAATGTAGATGTCTTTCAAATAATGGAACGACAGATGTATTAATTTGAAAAAGTGTAATATAGGTTCGAAAATTTGTCATGAAAAATACTGGCGCTATAACACAATTGGTAGTGCACTTCCCCAGATTGGTAATAGAGATCCAGGTTTGAATCCCGGTAGCGCAAAAACAATATTTTTCGACAAAATTGATTTTATATGTATATATTTATAATTAATACATTAAATTAAATAGTATTTATGACTAGATTTAAAATAATTGTCTGATTATGTAGGATATTGTGCGTTATTTTTAAATATATTTTTATTCACGCCGTAGAAGTGCGATAAGGGCAGCATTTTGTCATTTGCCTAAGGGCGGCACGTTACCTAGGAATAGGCATGCTAACCTTTCAGTAGCAACATTTGTATTCCGCTCACGTTTAAACATTTCCTGACCTTTTAAATTAGGTTTTAAGTCAAACGGATTAACGTAATTGTGAATCAATGGTTTCAAATAGGGGAAGACGTAGAAAAATTCAAATTAGATTAGTAATCTAAATAAAAATGTGAAAATAATGCAGGAAAATAAATTGACAAATCAAATCACTTTGAGATGGATAATTCGCATTTAAAGACAATGATTACGTTGACTCAAAATATTGTATATAAAAGTTATATTATGTAGTTTATTTTCATACACTGGGAGTAACACATCTAGTGCAGAAATCTTCAGACAGGAAGAGATCCAGGTTTGAATCCCGGTAGCAACAACAATATTTTTCGAAAAAATTGATTTTATATGTATATCTTTATAATTAATACATTTAATTTGTATTTAAAAAAATATCTCAGACCTATTTATATATTTAATTCTTAACATAGTGCATACATAAGCACTCCTGTGTATGCTCTAATATAAACAAGATTAAAGTATTTTATTTTACTAAAACTTATCTTTTGCATATTTGGTCAGTTTCATTTTAAATCTATTCAATTTCTCCTACTTTATTATGTTTTCTGGCTTTTCATTAAAAATCTTCATCGCACTATACATCATCGATTTCTGATATTTGGCCTTCTTCCTGAATGGCAGTCTCAGTTTATCCCATCCTCTTGTACGATGCTCGTGCTCATGTTGATTCAATTTTTTGTGTAAATTTTTTATGTAAATTGTGTAAGTTTGCATCAATTTTTAGTGTAAAATTTCGCTGATATTTTCTTATTGAGTACTTTGTAAATAAATACCATTATATTAAAATATATTTTCTGCTAAATGGTCATCATATTCAAATATTTCAGCATTGCACTGATTCCAACTTCACAATAAGAATGTGTTCTCCTTAATAATGAAAATCTTCAAGCTGCAGGTGCCTAATCTCAATCATGCCAGAGATATAATCATTTAAAAAAAATCAGTTTTACGATTATTTCAAATATTTCACTGATTCGATATATTGAATACAAAAACTAGAAAGGTCATCATATTTTGAGCGGTGTTGCACACAGAGACTAGTGCCATGAAATAAAATGTTACGTATTTGTTATTTAATTGTGAAATATTATTATTGACTTATAAATAATTATTATTTGCTTTACGCGGCGTGCCGCGGGATTGGGAATACAATAAACCTTTGCCCACCCGCCGGTACGCCGCCACTGTTGTTTAAATTTAGTGTATTTAGTGCCGTGGACAACAGTAGAAATAAACAAATGTCGTAGTCCACGGCACCCATACAAAATTATCCCGCCAGTTTTACATTTTTATCAAAAGGCCCTCAGCAGAGCCCGCCACTGGCAAAAAACCCGCTTAACGAACATTTCGAGATAACGAAGTTACTAAACATGGAATAACTCAAAAGAAAACACTGGCCGGATAATTCTTGTTACGGGATATCACGGGTCGCGATATTTACTACAGAATTCCCTACTCGTGATATCCCCAATTGTTAATTTTAAGTAGATATTTAATTATTTGTCTCCGGAAAACGGGTTCTGCCGCCCGCCGGCCCGCGACCGAAAAATGGCGCAATGTTGCGCTGTTCGGTCGGCAGGCGGCGCCGAACGCCGTATCGCTTGGGGCGCGGTTAGGCATGTAAACGCGCCCTGATTGGTGCGGTGGGTGTTTTTGGGGTGGCGTGCGGTGGTAACGGCGCACGTCCACTCATCTTGAATAAATACAAGCGCACCGCAGTATGGAGGTCACTTCTCGTCATACGTCTCGTCTCTACACAACAAACTCCATACTGCGGTGCACTGAATACACCTTTAGCAAGTGTTTCATTTTGCATCCCGCCTCATCCCTCGGAACCTCGCCGTCCAGCAGCCTTCTGCCCCGACCCCTCGGTCCGGTACCGGCTTTCGAATCCGTGTCCACCGACGGTTTGGAGCGAGTGTGAGGATCTCGACTTCGGTCGGGTAAATCCGCTCGTGCCCTAGCGAAGTGACTTGAGGCGACCACTTTTTGTTTGGTTGGCAACAAGCGGCTAGACTGTTTTTTATTGCAGCAAAGATATACGACTTGGACACCCCACACTCTCCCTCTGACATACGCTACAAGTAGTTAAAACATAAGCATCCTCTCTCTGGCTACTCCTGCTATGTGTATTGTATTGAATGGCATCCGTTCCAAATTGTTCCCATTTGCACTCTAGAACACTGAAAAATAAAGTCAACGTCCCGGACATTTCAGCCCCCTGCCTGGATCAAATATTACAAACATCGTTATTCTTTACGGCCTGCGTAAAACAAAGGCACCCCCTCTCCCCAACCCCTATTTTAAAATATAACTTGATCTAAATCCCAAAGCTATGCCGAGCGCGGACCGCAAGTATACAAATATGTTTTACTTTGCGAGTTTGTTTTACTTTCAAAATTTAATTGAGTTGACATTCGTTTTATGTTAGAGTTAAATATTATTTTTACGGTATGACAAAATAAAAACTCGACGGTTCAGGCTAAGCGCTGAGAGGGTCACGCCCGTGGGGGCTTTCAAAGATATACTGCACATACAATAAATATTTCCAACACATTATATGACCTTACGATGTGATTATGAAAATAATTGTAATATATCAATTCATAAAATAAGTAGGTATTCAATTATTGCACTATTATTTTGTGTTATAAAAAATAATAAACCTGTTGATGATAAACATAAATAAACATTTATAAAACTATGACACGTAATACACTGTTAAAAAAAGATAACATTAAAAAATTACTATATAAAATAAATATATGGAAAACGACAACCAAAAAATACTAAACAAATAATTAAAATATATAAATAAAATAAAAACATCAAGGGAGATCTGTAGTAGTTTGTAATTTATTTGTAATTATTATTTTATTTGTAATTTATAATAAACCCGGGAATATAGACAATAAACTGTTGTAAAATAATTAAAAAATCATAAATATAAATAGCTGTGGATATTCATATTATCAATACATTTCTAAAAATCCTGGCGCCATCTAGCTATTTCTGTCTGAAATTAATTCTTCGGAACTCACATTCAATGAATTTAGCACAATCATCTACCGAATTATGAAATTACAACAGAAATTGTTACTTGAAAATAAAAGTTTGGTGATTTAATGCAGTATTGAAATTTTATAAACATAATCAACCAAAACTAAATTATTTAGAACATACATTTATACTAGAAAAATTATATTATATTTGTTTCTACGTATAGTGAAGATGTATTCTTAATGAAAAGAAAATTAACAAAATAGTGTGCTCAATAAAAATAAAAAAATGTTTCAGATACATGTATCCAACCACTCCTACATAGAAGATGTTTTTGTGGATCGAAAAAATATTTATAAATTGAACTAAATTAATCTAAAATCTCCCCGGCGGAGAACTGAACCCTGGTCTACCGCGAGTCAGGCGGTGATTGCTCTACTGATGAACAGGTACGAATGAAAGGTGAAAATAGACGTTAACAACTAACACCTTATTAATATGATCTTATTATTATAAAGTTTACCAGGTGTAATTATTTTACAAATAAAATTAAATATACGTAGTAAAATTTGACGTTAAGAATGTATAAATCAATAAAAAATCTCCACGTAAGTAGGTATATATATTTAAAATAATAAAAGTCCAGAAATATGTCGTATGACGCTGTGCCTGACCTCAAGCCAAATTGTTCCCAAAATAGAACAATTAATTGATTTTTAAAAATAACAAAATAAGTGTTTGAAATGGGTATCAAACACTTATTTTTTATACAAATTAAATGTATCAATTAGAAACCTATACAGATAAAATATAGACATATTAGGTTGACATGGTGTAATGGTCAGCGCGTTTCCCCGTATAGGAAAAGTTCCTGGTTCGAATACCGGTGACAATCAAAATATTTTTTCGATAAATTGATTTTATCTGTATATCTTTCTAATTGATACATTTTATTTGTATTAAAAATATCACAGAACTATATTCCGAAAAACTGCAACTTCACAATAATAATGCGATCTCTTTAAAAACTATTTTTACAGTTGGTAAATGGTTTCATGATATATTATATAAAACGAATTAACTCGAGTTGACTTGATAGTACTTAGTTACTTACCATCACGCCGTTTCTCCGCGGGGGTAGGCAGAGAGGATAGAGCGCTACACTCTTCTGTCCTGACACACAATTTTCACCTCATCCACATTCATACATCTTCTCATACAAGCTCGACGATTATTGAGGCTTCTAACAGGATCATCCTCCAGTATCTGGTTTACCTGGTTGTGCCAAGTCTTCTGCGGACGTCCTCTTCTTCTGGTGCCATCAACACTTGCGTCATATATCTTTCTTACCATTCATCCGTTCTATATGACCAAACCACCAAGTGATCCTTTCTTAATCTTACTCACTATACTACGATCAGCTTTATATTCTTTCCTTATTTCTTCATTCTTTACTCTGTCATGAATGGATCTGCCACATATACGCCTAAGTGATCTCATTTCCACTGCATTCAGTCTACTTTCGTTCCTCTTCTGCCAGTTCCAGGCCTCACTTCCATACATCAGTGTCGGTACCAGGACTCCATTGTGAACCGCTAGTCTTGCCTCAGTTGACAAGTTCTCATTAGCTATAATTCCATTCAAAGCGCCGTTCACTTTATTGCCTGCAGTCACCCTCCTTTCGATATCTTTCTTTTTCTATCGCACATACTTCCCAAATATACAAACTCATCTACTTGTTCCAAACATGCATTACCTACAAGTATGTTGCACGTTGTCTTAATTTACTCTTTCTCGAATACCATCACTTTCGACTTGTTGACATTCATAATAAGGTCGCTTTCCCTGCATACATCGTACATTTTACTCACTAGCCTCTGAAATTCTTGTTCATTATTCGCCATTAATACTGCATCATCGGCGTACAATAAAATCGCTCATTTTCGCTCCTACATTCATATATTCCAGTATGACTTCCATTTCAGTACGTATATACTTGATAGTCATGTACGATAATAGAATCCAGCTTGAACAAGTCTATATATATCTATAATTATATCTATCTATTAACAAAAACATCACGGAGAAATGTTTAAACATAATACAGTGAATCGTTGATAAACAATACAATGAACTGTACTTTTTTCTATAAGATAAAGTTTTAAACTTGATTAATGGCACACATCACTCTTGAAGGATGGATTGCCTATTCAAAAGAAGAAGAAGACCTAGTCCACAAAATTGTATATGTGGATTCTTTAACGAAATTATGAGCCGAAATTATACAAGGGTGCCTAATCTCAATCATGTCAAGAGATATAAGCATTTCAAAAAAATCGTTTTTGCGATTATTTCGATTAATTGAAATATTTTATTAATTCTAAATGATATATTGAATACAACAAATTAAAGGTCATGAGTCGCCAGACTATTTTATAAGTAAAGATATAGATTAATAATGGATAAATATTTATTTCGAAGTACGTACACTATAAGCTTAACATGATTTTGTAAAAAAAATCAAACAATAATATGCATATATTTGCACGTATTCCTTGAATATTTTCGACTCGTAATTTAATCAGATATCCACGCATAAAATGTTGTGGACTAGGTCTGTAACAACCTATATAACATATGTTTTTACGTATTGTGTCATTGAACTGTAAATGCTCTATAAATTATAAAATAAAAATAATTGAAAATAAAATGAAATAGCAACGGGCAGGCCATACAACTCACGATCGTTGGACGAATGCAGTCATTCAGTGGTACCAGAAGGGAATCGTGAAAGGGCGCCTCAAAATTTAAAAAATAAGTGAATAAGTTTGTTTTTGTTGTTTTGGTGACAAATCGACTGTGCATACCCTCTTACCCGCTGAATAAACATATTAAATTTTATGAAGAAGAAAAAAACCGCATAATTGAATAAGATTTATAAACTTTTACGACGCTGCAACCGAAAAATATAACTATTGTAACATATAACACGTGCCTAAAAGTGATAAATTGTTCAATAATGAAATCCGCGCGAGGGAGATGTTTGCTTGCTTAATTAAATTATGTCGGTAACTTAAAATCCGCAGTCAGACTTCAAACTCCGAGATACGTCTTATACCAGAGACAAACTGGGGAAACAAAACGCCGGACATCAAATCTCTCCACGCAAAATTGCAGGTTAAAGAGTCATGAATGTCATGATAAGAAATCACTTAAAAATGATAATAAAAATTATTCTAAAAAAAAAAATTCAATAATGCAAATTTTCAAAATTAAAAATCAATTAAATATTAGAAGCGAATTTCGATCTACAAGATTTAGAAACCAAATTGATATTCCAAAACTAAAATATACCGCAATCCAAAATCACTATATTCCATCACCATCACAATTAGAAAAATTACAGACTACTATAAATTTGTACCTGAAGTAAAATAAATCTACACAGACTAACTGAAACATAAATTCTCGTATATACTCCTTCTCTATACACGAGTCTTACTCTCATAGAGAAGAAATAAATGTTAAAAAAATGATATATGCAATATATCCTACTGATTATTTTAAAAATGTATTATATTTTGTAATATTAAAATAAAAAATAATTTAAATTATCAAATGCGGTGAATAAGAGATGACCAGGCAACTGCACACAGTGACAGATGCATTCTTAGGCAACTGCCAGGGACGTCCCATGGGCATAGGCAAGTAATGCGATGCTCAAGGGCGGCAGATTCTAAGAGGCGGCAAATTGGCGGCGGAATATAAGTAATTAGAATTATCATTCCGTATGTAAAAAAGCAGAAAACAAATATTAAAGGGCTTTTTAAGAGTCCAGTTTTTAGAATTGTGCGATAATAATCTGATAAAAATATGTTGTTGGGAAAATATCAAAAGGCAAGAAGGGCCGTTAAACTAAGCTGTAAAAATTAGGCGAAAAGCGGCAACATTGCATTTTTAACCTGGGAAAGTAATGGACCCAGTCATAAAACAGTACAATTTCACAAGGCAACACAAATTTAAACAATGCACATTTATAAAGGTAGGCTTAGATTCATGCATTTTCAGTGCCGAAAAATCGGCGTTTATTTTTAAAAAAACATTCCTTTAATGCTTGCATCAATATAAAAATCCTTAATGTAACCAATACGCCAGAAAGTACAAGTATTAATACTACATTCCATTTACATGCAAGCCTGTTGGCCGCTACCTACCTCGCTAGGTACATATAAAATACCTGTTCTGAGGTAGGTAGAGAGATTATAAATAGTTGGGGCGGCATCCTAAAATTTGCTTAAGGGCGGCACATTACCTAGAGACGTCACTTGCAACTGCACACAGTGACAAGTTCACCAAAGGCAACTGCACAAACTAATAGAATATTAGGAACGAGAATGCGAGATAGCTCATATTCCTTTAAAATAAGTTACCTTAAGTGTTACGTACTTGTCTTCTTAGTACATCTTCAGTGTATACCTCGTAATGTGAAGGTCCAAGAAATAAACTTTGTAACAATTATACATTTATTACAATACGATGTACATCACTAGTATAGGTCAAACGATTAAGCCGATGAACACGCAGAGAAAGAGGCCGCGCCCTGCCGCGCGCCGCCCTTTATAGCCTCGCATACACGCACGCCGGCGGTGCGGCATTCACACACACGAGCATACAATCCCAAGTACATCACATTAAGTTAGGTGATTTAATACCAAGTCAAGGCAGTAAATAATAAGCTGGCTGCGTGCATTAGTTATATTTGTGTGCAGTTGTCATGGTATCGAATTACCCCTCCTATTTTAAATTACAACTAAACCTAAATCTCGGACAACGCCGGGAACGGATTGCCATGGTGTATAAAGATTGGCTTAAGAGGAATTTCGTAAAATAAATGTATGCAGTCAACAGCTCCAGAAACCACCTCCGATAACAATTGGCGCAATAACTACACTGTACAAGTTAAATACTACATTTGTAAAGTCTGACTAAATAAACTAATAAATGCAAACGGTAAGGCTCCGTTGTGTAATCATTGGTGAGTTTAGTAATTTTTTTTTTGCGAAAACTGGTTGTTCGATCGTTATATATGTATATAAGTAGATTCACTAGTAAACTGATATTGAACTTACTCTCCGATATCCGACGGTAAAACCGTCAAACGTCAGTTTAAATTTGCGGACTGTTCACAGCTGTTTCAAGTCATCCGACACATTGATACTTTGAAAGTTTTAGTATACAATGAATCATTCAATGTCTCGCCGTTTTAGTGATGAAAGTTCATCTGATGATGATATCGTTGTTTAATTTATATTACCGAAGATTATTCGCAAGAAAAGTGACAGATTTCGAAGGCAGGGATGAATAAATCATAAAATTGTATGTATTGCCAACGGTGAATATATAAAATAAATAAATTTTGATAAAAATCGCATGTATTTGATGTGTCTTGCCACACTTTAAAGCGGAATTGATTTTGAGAGTAGTAAATTTAAAAAGTTACCTATTATAGTAAAAAATTACTACTGATCACGCAACCAGTCCTAAGTAGTGTTTTGCTCATAACCCACACTCACGTATACATAATACATTCCGCGACATTCCAAACGAGCACGAGAGTCGTAGATAAAATATCGGGGCATCCACTAGGTATTATTGCATTATTAACCAACATAATCTTCAAAATCCTTCTGATTGGAATTGTCACACATAAAAACTCATACGTAAACACTCCTCATAACCTCTCAAACCCCAAACATGAGATGAGATGAGATGTAACATTATAATTGTGACGTCGTCTTGCACAATTAGAGCGATGAAATTCCACCGGTCATGGGGCACCAATTATTGAAACCTTCAATTACGGGAACGATTGAACCCACAGGGCACCGAGACCAACTCGGGTGGTGAGTGTTCCCGGGGCCAATTAATTGAAGGAGAAGTGGGACTCTGGAAGTACGGGCGCTGATGGAACTGTTTGTGCGAGAAGTGCCCCGCGGGTCAGAGGCCGAAGGTGACCGCTCTTCCTGTTGATCGACTATGGGTGTTCCAACATAATTGTGAAGACGGATCTAATAAATTAGATTATTATGCTTTAAAAAAAATTCCGAACAAAATTATTCATATTTCATACTTAATGACTGTGTTATTGTCGGTGCAATGGAACTCGTCTCTGTCCTGGACACCATCCAGAGTTTGTTAACCCTTCCCAAACCATGCTGGTCTACCGCCCCAATTAATCCTATAATATTTAGGTTTAATACACGCAATATAAAATTCATATTTTAGTTAATCCTGAGGAAATTTTTCGCTCAGGTATGACTAGTAAAAATCAATAATGTAAAAGGAATCCTACAAAAAATTATTATTTTTCAATTCAATCCATTGTAAAACTAATACGTTGGGAAAAATACCATTTGTGGTGAGACAAAAAGATCACACATTAATTTTACAGTGAAAAGAAAGAGATAAGACAGAAGGTCGTATTGTATAGGACTTGATAAATACTCCGAATTATATTATTATATATAATTTTTTCACATTAAATTTATGACATTAACAATTTTAAAACAATTAAGCCAATATGAAAAACGTAGATCCCGCGACGATAGGATCTCCGAGTCGCGCGTCCCGCGGATTGGAAATACGACGATTCAGGTCGTAAATCGGAGTCGCCGAAGGGGGAGGGCGGTAAAGGAAGGAAGGAAGGGAAGGGACTTTGATTAACGGGGATAAGGATCGATGATGGGATAGGGAATCCAGTGGATCTCGGGGAATCGGGAATCTGAAGGACTGCTCGCCTTACCTCGCGTATGACGCCTCCGTTACTCCCACAGTCGCAGTCGAGATCAACACAAACAGCACGCGGGCGGGCAGATCTCCGCTTCCAAACGAAGACGGCGATATCAATCACGTCACCCGCGGCTCATAATATCACCGCACAAATCACAGGATCACAATATAACAGTGCTGATGCACCGGAGGTGAACAAAATCCACACCGCTATGCAATCGCTGGTCGCAACCGAACAAGTATCGCGTCGCGTTAACGTCTGTCGACATCAAGGTCACTATTCACACTGGTCAAGCAGTAGGGGGAAAAAAGGATGGGTCGGAATTTGAACGTGGAAAGTGCGCCAAAATGTGTTTCACGAATACGGAACACAATATAAGAGCTTTATCTCATTAAGTGCTAAACAAACTCTAATTTCTTACGGTAACACGAGTTGACAGCATGGCTGCGTACGGGTATTTTATATCACGGTATGATAAAGGTTAATGTATTATTCGTATACCAGTAACAACCAAACATATAGTTTTTCATTAGCAATATTTGAATATATCCAAGAATACACAATTACCTACAAAGACATTTGTTATTAAACAAATATCAGATATCTCATAGAGACAAAGCTGTTTTTTTATTATATTTTATGAAAAATATATATGGAAGTATGAGGTATTTACAGGGCATGTCTTCGGTTGGCTTAAGTGATCACAACGTTACCACGTTATTATTTGTAGATGGCTTTCAAATAATGGAACGACAGATGTATTAATTTGAAAAAGTGTAACATATAGGTTCGAAAACTTGCCACGAAAGGTACTGGCGCTGTAGCATATTTGGTAATGCACCTTCCTCGGATTGGAAATAGTGATCCAGGTTCGAACCATCCCGATAGCGCAAAAACAATATTTTTCGATAAAATTGATTTCATATGTATATCTTTATAATTTATACATTAAATTAGTATTTAAAATATCACAGAACTATGTTCTGAATAATTACAACATCACAATAAGAATGTGTTCGCCTTAATAATTTTCAGTTTGTTTAATTTAATATAGTTACAAAGAGGTCATCTTTATTCGTCGAGTCATCTCATTAAAATGGAAGCGATACCGAAACAAATGACAGATCCAAAGAAGCGATGAAATTATGAACTATGAAAGGGAGTGGGAAGAGAGAAGCACACGGGCTCCTTGAGTGAGATACAATAATCATCCTCGACTCGCGCTTTAAAGCGAATGAATAATCCAATTAGTGGTTCCAATTATCTCGCGGATCAGGGCCGCGCTCGGCGACGGGGCTGACTGGGCAGCCGCCCGGGACACCGGACCAAAGTATCAAAACTGCACTGTTAACTGTATATAACAGATAAGTTTATTTTAAATATGAATTAAATATATTAATTATAAAGATATACATATAAAATCAATTTTATCGAAAAATATTGTTGTTGCGCTACCGGGATTCGAACCTGGATCTCTTCCCTAACCGGGGGAGGTGCTTTATCCAACTAAGCTACAGCGGCACTATTTTTAGCGACAATTTTTCGACCCTATATGTTACCTTTTTGAAATCAATACATTTAATCGTTCCATCATTTGACAGAGCCATCTACCTTATTTTTACAGAATCTCAAAATACCTTTAAGTAAATCTGATAGTAGACGCCAGAATTATCAATTCATTTTTATTAAATTTTGGACACATTGATACAACTTTATTATTTTTTAATTTTTATTTTAAAATATCACAGACCTATGTTCTGAATAATTACAACTTCACAATAAGAATGTGTTCTCCTAAAAAAAAAAAAAAGATAAGTTTATAATGTTCAAGGGATAAACACATTTTATAAATTTGAATCGAAAATAGAAGTGTATGCAAAATCTCAACCAAAGAGGTGTAAGAATTGTATTAAATCGTAAACATTCAAGATTTTTGGTTGATTTCTAATTTTGATAATGACGCAGAGCTCGGGGGGACACAAGTTTTTAATCATAAAATTAAAATGTGACAAAAACTCAGTCGAGATGTATTAGCAATTCTCGATCTATTTCGTGACCTTGAATAACAAGGTATCATCTGATATTTTGGTCAAACACAACGATTTTTTTTTTTTTCAAAATCATATTACAAACATGTTCGAACGTGCTCACCACATAGCAAGTTCGCATTATTCCTTATTAACGCCAGGGACTGTCACGTGATTAGAATTCGTTAAGCTTTGGACCCACGCACTTCTGTGCGATAGTTTAAAATATATATTGTTCATTCTCCTCAATTATCAATTTGCAACAAAACTTTTATTTTCATTGAATAGTGTTTTCAATTTTTTTAACCATAAAAAAATATATTATGTTCCAGGCCGATTTTGTTTGGCAGACATTTGTCAATTTCGCATTTGGTAATCGTAGAGAGTAGTTGATTACAATTTATTATGGAGCATCTAACCCCTAAATAACATGTTGAAGTCATTAAAACATTTTATCTAAATAATAATGGCAATGCTGTAACCGTTAATGGTGATCGCTATCGTCGCATGTTGGAAACCTCCATGGTGGCCGAATTGGGTCGAATGGGCCTGCAACATATGCGGTTTCAACAGGATGGTGTCACCTCACACACAGCACGAGCTATGCTTAAATATATACAATATTTTCCGGCCGTCAAAAAGTTGTCATCGATCACCTGATTTGACCGGCTCCCGACTATTTTCTGTGGAGGTACTCGAAAGGCAAGGTCTACCTACGCCAATAAGCCAACAACAATTCCGATACTACAGGACAATATTTGAAATGAAATTGCTGAAATAACACTCGAAGTGTGCGAAAATATCAGATGATACCTTGTTCAAAAGGTACGATTTTTCGGGTAATTTTATGTGTTGAGCACCCAAAGACGAAAATATACGTAAAAAAAATGTTTTTTGAATTTATTGTCCATACTTGATTTTTAGGTATTACGTAAGTAAGTAAGCAGCTTTTTTCGATCATGATTAGGAGACCTCAAAACCACACCTGTAGGGCCTGTCGTTGTAGACTAGGTATTATTGACTCGTAATATGAGGATCTGAATTGTCGAGTCACTCGGAGCGACCGACGGCTGTATGTTATGCGATTCGGATTAGTAGGTTTTATACTTGATGAGACTGAAGCCCTAACTCTCTTCTAATCACACGCGTGTTGGTGCATATTGCAGTGTATATGAATGTGCGTGTGAGTATTTATTTATGCTGTGTCTAGAGCAGGGTATTTAAATAAAACATAACTTACAAAAGTTGGCGTTGTACTATGATAATACAGTTAATTGCGCGAACAAATAATTAATAATATTTATATAAATAAATAATATTTGCGATTTAAGTAAAGAATAAATTTTAAATGCGTTTCTATATGAAATTCAGCAATATTTGTCTAATTTCGATAGGCTTGTAAACATTAATTTTCTTTATATTTTTACACACTTAACTCAAAAACCATAAAAACTGGATATGTCTGATTTTGATTCTATACCTCACACATGACAATGTTATTTACGGAGATATCGTAACATAGTAAGAACAATAATAAAAATTATTCTAAAAAAAAAGACTATCCAAGTATACAACTTTTCACAGATTTTAAAGTACCAAAAACAGTAGACATATACAAAAAAAAATTCAAATTTTCAAAATTAAAAATCAATTAAATTTTAGAATCCAATTCCGATCAATAAGATATAGAGATCAAATTGATATCAATATATTTATCAAGGCATCAAATTTTTTAACAATCTCCCCATCACAATTAGAAAAATTACGGACTATCATAAATTTGTAACTGAAGTAAAAAAAAAAAAAATGTACACAGCAGACTAACTGAAACATAAATTAACTCCTTATCTACTCGTATACACGATTCTTACTCTCATAGAGAAGAAACAAATGTTAAAATATATATATCCACTGATTATTCAAATTTTAATATTAATAAAAAAAAAATTAAATAAATCAGTGATAGCCGATCACTTGCTAGTTAACTATTATTGTCGTAAGGAAACTTAATATTTGTATTTGATAATTCGAACCCAAAGTGTGAAATACCCCGGGAAAATGAATTTATTTATTTATTAGACTTTATTGACATACATGTTTTTATTGTAACAGAGGTGAATATATATATATATAACATGATAAATATAAGATACAATACTTGATACGTATTGCAGATATTCAGGCCTATTCTCAAAATTGCAATATTGAAATGAAGGTGATTGTTACACCAACCCTCAAAAATAGACAGTATGTAAATTAACGTCCGTGTTATATTTGAATGAGAGAGAGGGAGAGAGAGTGAGGGAGTGAGGGAGATAAACGTAAATCACGCGAACGACGTCTTTCCATTCTCGAGTTTCGACTAACAATATAAGTTTTTGGTTAAAGTAAGTACTAATACAGTATTCAAAGTTCACAGAAAAAGGTTTGTTCATAAATTACTTATTGATTTCCTCATCCGCAGCGTCGTAGTGAAGAATCACGGCCAATCATGTTGCCATTTTTATGTTTTGACAGATTATGGTACGTTTATCTCCCTCACTCCCTCACTCTCTCTCCCTCTCTCTCATTCAAATATAACACGGACGTTAATTTACATACTGTCTATTTTTGAGGGTCGGTGTAACAATCACCTTCATTTCAATATTGCAATTTTGAGAATAGGCCTGATTGGAATAAACGGATTTTATGATCATTGGATGTGCGTATTTCAGCCGTTTTGATATCGACCGAACGGCTATGCGAATGAGGTGATGTATTAACTATTTTTAGTGTCAAATGTGCGTGTGTAAAATTGGTTTTCACAATTTGTTTTTTTTTTTTTGAGTAGATACTTAACATCGCCAACATAAGTGGCAACACAAAATGACCAAGTCAAAAAATGTTAACGTTTATTGACGGGGCACGATCTAGTATTGTAATTATCTATATACAGTGAAATCTCGATCGATCGTTTTGCCGCGTGTATCGTTTATTTCTTCCAGTGCCGAATTAATTTCATAGAAAATACTCAAAAATAAATTGCATAGATCGTTTCTCTATGCATCATTTTACCGCATTAATAATTTAAACTACGCAGCCTACTTCGTGACTAAATGCTTGGTTTCGATTAACGGCACTAACAAGGAGAAAATATTCGAGAGAGAGGGTTTAATTTTTTTTGTTTGTTTTCTGTGCAACTTTCTTTCAACACATTCGTTCATTCATTTACATGCGAAATATGTATCTTTTTTAGAATGTGTATTAGGCATTTAAGTATGAAAACGTTACTTTTATCTATATTCCTGCATTCATTGTTTTCCCGCATTTATAGTTTATTTCAATAGTTCCCTTCAAAATCTATGTGTCGAAATCAAAATCAAAATAAATCTATCTATCTATGTAAAAAATAACTCCTAACAACTGTAAACGTGCACCTAGTATCGACGTCGGGTGCCAATACTAAATGTGACCGCAACCATGTAGAAGACCGGCTCTCAGGCTTCACTATTCTCGCAGCCGCCTTCCAGACAACATCTCCATAACGCATATGTAACTCTTCGAGCGTAAACATTTTATTGTACGGCTTAATTATTACTCTAAATTTGTAATCTGTGCTCTACAATAATCTAATATCAACCGTACGTAGTTTTCATTTATTAATCTGCTCTGGCCACACACATTCGCAATACACTCGGCGATCATCAACCGCGAACACAGTGAGTGATGGGTGACTATTGGGGCACCCACTATTCACACATAAGCAAGACCATCTGATACGACATTTACATCAAAAATACAATCATAACTTTAACCGCATCGTTTTTCCCCAAAGTATTGTATATAAGAGATATATCAACATTAAGGACAGTATGTCCATCACAGTAAGAATAAACTTGGTCCCTTCTCCTGTAATATTCACTTTCATAAAATAAAATGTGTTTTAGGTACTTACGTGATCTCGCAAATTAAAATATTCTCGCTTCATATTATAACAAGTTTCGCTTTGCAGTGATGGTCTGATCCCTAACTCATCTATTAGCGGGGTATATAAAAATAATAATAATTTCTTTTAGATTCATACTAGTGTGTGTGAGGGTATGAGAAAAATATATGCGGGTATTAGTTGCAATCTCGGCAACCTCCATATTTTTTATTTGGAGAAAAACATGAAAACATGATAGAAACATGAAGAATATATTTTTAATTCAAATTAAATGAATCAACAAGAAAAGATATACAGAAAAAAATTTAGTTGCTACCGGTAGCCACTAAATATTTTTTCGATAGATATATCTTTTTCTGTATATCTTTCTAGTTGATTAATTTAATTTGTATTAAAAATACCACAGAACATGTTCTGAAAATGCAACAAACTGATCTGAGGTGTAGAAATTCATAGAAGTGCCAATATCTCTAATAATAATAAAACTAACGATTTTTTACTTAAGTCATATTTTGATATTCTGGTCAGTCATGAGTTGGCCTATTAGCCCTCCAAGGGATGGCATTGACTTTTGGGACATTCTGTATATGTACAATATGGTGAAAAATAAACAAATTGTGAGCATTTTATATTCCAGCTACCTACCTTCCTATACTTCTTACTTCATACTATTACTTAGAGAACTATTACTATCTACATACTTTATGGCTTATCAAAGTAGATGCAATTTATACAAGTTAAATTCATACCTACATATATTATTATTGTATTACTCGGTTACTTGGAAGCCCGCTTGAGATTCCAAGGGTTGGTGTTTAGGTTAACCAGCGGGTTCAATGAACCCATATAAACTATTGGGACTAAAATCTTCCCTTAAAACAAAAAATGTTTATATTAACAAAGAACAAAGGATGATAGATAATAAAAGGCTCAAAGCCATAGCTAGCAGATCACTGTGATTTGGGTATCGGTCATGGGAAGTTCTTCT
The DNA here is from genome assembly GCA_031772225.1 of Eubasilissa splendida. NCBI lineage: Eukaryota > Metazoa > Arthropoda > Insecta > Trichoptera > Phryganeidae > Eubasilissa > Eubasilissa splendida. The sequence goes on along the minus strand of CM062857.1, from coordinate 7,589,674 downwards.
TAAATAAATTCATTAATTTCTCTTGCATAGTGTACAAAGGATGTACTTCTCCTTTAAATTTGGCACTACGCTGGTGCGAGAAATATAATTAGCGAGTATAAATCCATTTGTAGCATCCTTGACAGAATTAAGAATGGTTCGCTAAAATAGTCTGCACGTGGAACACATGAGTGAGGAAAGGATGGCAAATAAAATGTGTGATTAAAGTGTTGGAAGTAACATGAACAGAGGATATCTATGAAAGACCTGGTAAGTTCATATTGGAAGGCAGCCATGTTAGAAGTATTAACAAATGTTGAGCGTGTGTGAAAATAAACAAAAAAAAGGAGTGGTATATCACGAAACTACAAGAGTGTGGCGTTCTAGCCACTCAAACTATCCATGTGAAGATTCAGCATGACACTAAGAAAAGAACAATCAGGTTAAAAATAAGGCAGTTAAAAAAATACATATTATTATTAAGGAGACCACATTCTTATTGTGAAGTTATAATTATTCAGAACATACGTCTAAGATATTTTAAATACTAATTAAATGTGTTGATTAGAAAGATATACATATAAAATCAATTTTATCGAGAAACATTGATACAACTTATATATTATTAAGGAGAACACATTCGTATTGTAAGTTGTATCAATGTGTCCAAAATTTAATAAAAATCGGATTACTCAAAGGTATTTGAGATTGCATAAAAATAATGATGGCCTTGAAATAATGGAACGATAGATGTATCAATTTGAAAAGTGTAACATATAAGTTTGAATATTTGTCGTCAATGCACTGTGTTGCCGAAGCATAATCGATTAATGCAATTTCCCCGGATAGGAAGAGATTCAGATGATTGTAATGTAAATTGATAATAATGATTGAAAATCACACTCACCAATTGTGTAAATACCTTGGAAACCTACAATGCTTTATGATAGTCGTATTATGTAAATACCTTTATCCTTATTTGATACTGAAACATAGTGTTAAAGCTATCTACTAATGGCAGGCACTACACACAGACGTAGGTAATGAAGTACAATGGAACTGGGTTTATGGAATGAGCAGACACTTCTTCTTTGTAGGAAGGTTATTCTTCTGTCAAGTTTTTGTTTATGCAACTGTCCACTATTTTATCAATTTCCATTACGTCCGATGTTTTTACATTGAGTCAACGTTTAAATAAATCTGCAAGGGTTATTCATAAATTCTTTTCCAGCTACCAATGTTGTCTATACTATCTCCTACGCAATTTTCTTGCTGATTCCAGATTCCAAATTGTAAAAAATAATAAAACAACGAAATGTACAAATTACGTAGGTATGAAAATGAAAAATGTGTATATACGCCAAGCAAACGACCAACACACTCTTGGCTCTACGGTGAATAGCGAACTGGCCAAACGAATTTCAATCAATTTTAAACGTATACCGCGGGAAAGACAAACATAAAATATTGTATATAATGTACTAAAATGACACGAGAGTGTAGAAATAACACACAAATGGAGGAAAGTAAAGGTCGGTATGCATCAGTTGGTAATTCTACTCTGCGTACAAAATACAATGGACAATGTATGACAGCTCACTTCACGCTCAACTCGGCACTGTACTTTAGCCGACTTTTGAGACGAATCTCTGAGACAAGTCACATTTGTGTATTATTATTGTTATATGATAAAAAAAAATTAATGAAAATAGTACACAGAATTCATGTCACATCAATAACTATTTTACTACTTTGAAACTAAGCTAAACACTTGTGTTATGAAATAGGACTAACTTGGAGGTATCTATGGACGAGTCTCGAATTCCCAACCATTTGTTACTAGTTGAGTGTCTTACTGGTAGACAAAGCAAGGACATTATAGTAAATCTTGACTAACCATTACTTAACTTTTTTATTTATTTACCGATTGCCTAAGCATGTACATAATATGAGAAAAATTATCTTTCTCACTCAATATGTGAATTATATTCTGTCCAAATTATTATTTATTATATGTAGTTGGAACTTAATGAGAAAAATTATCTTTCTCACTCACTATGTGAATTATATTCTGTCCAAATTATTATTTATTATATGTAGTTGGAAGTTGGAACATAACAGGGTATATTCCAGAACATAATAAAACAATGGCGTAGTGATGTATAATACTTTGATTTTTATTTTTATAAAATAATGCACTTGCTTATATACTATTACTTATGTAAAGATATTTTGTACAGTGATAGTAAAGTGATACGTTGTCTTCGGGAAGATCTGAAATAGATGAAAAAATTAATATTATTAATTTACTAAATTTGAAATCATTATATACAATAACCCAACGCTGTAAAGTCGACAAATGAAACGATTTCAATAAAAATGAGCAATTTCAGAATGATAAGATTCAGAACAGTTCTAATTTTGGAATACATTGTGCCGATAAGGTAAAAACTTGGTAGGAAACTAGGCAGTAGCAGGTACTTGCATTATTAAAATATATATATATTTTTATTATTAACATAATATATATTTTTTTAAATAGATTTACAAAACAAATGAAAGTATATTTTTTGCATTTCGAGTACACACACACTAAAAAAATAATTGTTAAGTGGAATACTATACATTTTGATGATGTTTTGTTGACATAAGAATCTTTGTTTTTGTAAAACTGTTTTAAACAGAACGCGCATTGTTCCCCCATGAAGTTACCAATTTTTTTTTTTAAATTTCCAAAGATTAAAATCCCGCACCCTGTCATCCTTATGCCCCTCCTTCACGCGGCTCCCGTGTAGAAGCGATTTAAAAAGTGCAAAACTTATGGCCCAGCCTATATGTATGTTTAGCATTAAAAAATGCCAACCTGGCGGTGAATGAGTAGGACTGATATAGGAGCTCATTAGTCAACAATCAACATGCCTGAAGTGTACTTGGCGATCACGGTGAGCTCAGAATGCAAATATCTCACTCGTAGTTAATAATGATATGTATTTTTTAACAAATCTTCATGTTTTTAAATAAAACCTTTGCCCAGCCATTGTGTATTTTATTTTGTATGCAGAGCAGAATGACCAAGCGATGCTTACCGACCTCTACCGCCAAATCTTGGACCACTTGAGGCCAAAGTTTCATCCATGCACATCATCCTACCCTCAGAGCTGAATTAATAATTATGATATCAAAACAAAAGTGCACAGTAAATATTGACTACCGTAGCAATGTGTAATGTGGGTGCGGGTGATCAATAAAATAATAGCTATAAGTACGTTAGGATATAATTTATAAATATTACTTAAGGTTATACTCAAATTATCAATGAGAACAAGCTTGAATATACTTTTTAGCAGCTTGAGGATACTGGACATTGTCCAAATCTATGCATACAATTACTTCACAAGTACATCTGGGGTTTCCATGGAAATGCCAAAAATACCAGAATCTCAGAGAACAATTTAGCAATTCCTAGTTATGTTTTTGTAACACCCAAATTGTATAATTCTCTCCCTAAATATATTTAAAAAAACATTGAGCAACACAGACAGTTCGAGGGGCATTAAAATTCTGACCAAAAAGCTCAGACCGAATGTATGTTCACAGCATGGTCACTCCTTTAATATGAACACATACAGAGTCAAGACTTCAGACCCAACACCAATGAGTGAGCAGCCTGTGCATGTGTGCGTTTGTGTTAAATTAAATTGTACTGTATTATTTAAACTTGTTAAACTTGTGTATTATCCTCACAAATTTCAAGTAGGTTATAAATTTCTCAAGATCAAATATTGCATCATATTTTGTTACATTTTTTTCTTCTTACTTATTCTAAATTTATAGTTGGTAAACTTACTTACTTACCATCACGCCGTTTCTCCGCGGGGGTAGGCAGAGAGGATAGAGCGCCACACTCTTCTGTCCTGACACACAGTTCTCATTTCATCCACATTCATACATCTTCTCATACAAGCTCGACGATTATTGAGGCTTCTAACAGGACCATCCTCCAGTATCTGATTTGCCTGGTTGTGCTGAGTCTTGAGCGAACGTCCTCTATTTCTGGTGCCATCAACAATTGCATCATATATTTTCCTTACCATTCTATCCTTATTCATCCATTCCATATGACCAAACCACCTTAGTGATCCTTTCTTAATTTTACTCACTATACTAAGAGATCAGCTTTCTCATTTTCACTGCATTCAGTCTACGTTTGTTCCTTTATTTTATTTTATTATACAAAATTAGTTGATTAACTAATTATGATAATATGATTGTTGGCGAAGCCCAGTGAGGCAGGTTTTAAAATACAAAATGTACTCACAACATATGATAAATAAAAATAAATAAATAGCGGAAAAGCATATTAAAAGTGAATACTTGGAATAGCTTTATATGAAATTGAAAAATAAATTTAAAACCCTTACCTTTAGGAGTATAAATGGTCGGTGGAAACACCGGTTGCTGACTGCAGACGTACGAGGACATGATAGTTTGGTAAGGATCCTTACTGATGCCATTCTTGGTCTGACGATATGACTGACTAGTGAAGGTCACGCGGTAAGTTGTAGCATGTTTGCTGGGAGGAAAGAAAAATTAAGATAATTAATGTGAAAAAGAAAACACAGACACTGTTCCGTATTTTCAAAACATGCATTTGTAATATCAGGCACGAAAATTATTGTTACATGCCTGTGTCCAAATTTCTTACCCATGATCTATCCTAATGATTACGCCAACAGACGTCAAATTGAATAATATTGTGTTCGATCTAGACATCGCGATAGCATTCACAGTGTGGACCCTTTCAACTCCAGTGCACCAGCACTGTGTTTTTTGTGATCCTGTGATTTGTGTGCACATTGTCTATTAAGGCAAGCAGTCCTTCCGAATCCCGGTTCCTGGAATTCACCGGTCCTTCGACTAAACCTCTATCCCCTCACCGACCTCTCCACGTTTCCCTATTCCTCCCCACACCTTGTGGTGATTACGATTTACGACTGGAATTGTCGTAATCAATTCCGCAGGATGTGTGACCCGGAGATTGCACAATTCAGACACTAATGGAATAGTGCGAAAGAATAAATGTAATAGAGTAATGTTGTTCCCACATTGAACAACAAATTATCATCCTTACCCAAATGTATGCTAACTCCAAGCATTGTTTGACTATTGGATTATGCTTTGTTTTGTTCATTAAAAATACTGTATTATATTTAACCTATTGAATGCTACTTATCAACAGTCAAGACGGTACGAATCGGTTTTTGTACGCGGCCGTATCAATAGTTGATCGTATCAAAGAGATCCAGGTTCGAATCCCGATGGCGCAACAACAATATTTTTCGATAAAATTGATTTTATATGTATATCTTTATAAATAATATATTTAATTCATATTTAAAATATCACAGACCTATGTTCTGAATAATTACAACTTCACAATAAGAATGTGTTCTCCTAAAAAATAATAACTTACAATTGGAGATGTTCCTTGACAGTTTTGTATTGCACCGGAACAATGAATGTTTGAACCGGCTCATTGCGCAACTGTCCCACTGTTTTTATTGGTGAAGTGTCTGCCGTGTAATATTCCAACAGTTGAACTGCGACTGGTTTCAGGGAATCTAGAAAACATTTACAGTATCACATATATATTTATTAAAACAAATAGATTAAATATATGCTCTGAAGATATCAATTATGATTATCTCCTTAGCTGTCTGAAATTGTTAAAATTATCTGTGAGATGTACGATGTCCAACCTTATATTTCTATACAGGATTATCAATGGTCTGATAGACTGCCCCCAGATTCTTGGTCTGCTTGTCTTTCGCTCACCATTGAGGTCATCGAGACACAATTCATTGTTCTATTACAGTGGTAATGTCAGAACACATGATTTAGCTAACTCCGCAGTCCCCAGATTGCATTCTTTAGGGAATGAATAAGCGGAGGTTGTCTACACTTTTGCTGTAAATTTAACTCTTTATAGAACTATATTATTACAATTTTTTGTGTCTCAACTCAATGGTGACGGATAAATTGCTTTACTTCATATTTTTTATTTATTCTTATTTTTAATTTTGATTATGAAAAAACATGCTGATATTAAATTTATTTTTCTTTGTGTATTGCACTTCTGCTGAAATTTTCTATTATTTTACAAATTATGTTACTGCCTGAATAATAATAATATGAAATATTCTGAGAAATCCCACATTTCTGTTTCACAACCATTCCGCGGTGAATTCTCGGAAACAAACATGGACTTGAGTAATTAAATAAATTTGCTGTGCATAAATATAATATTTTAACCACACGCATAGACTTTTCAGAACATGTGAACTAGATTTTGCACATAAAAAGTGCTGTATATTTTAAATGTTATATCGAATAAATTGGCAACTTTACAAACCATTTAGATATCCATCAGATCTTATATTTAAAGAGTACAGAGTTGAAACTCGTCCAATATTTCCATGCTTGCTAACAACAACTCACCCCAAGCAATAAATCATGGACACAATGCAAGACAAACAACGAACATCTACACTCCAGTTCCGAGAGCAACAACAACATTTTATTAAAGACTCTACATGTTCTTAGCTTCGAAACTGTACAACACACTCAGCACCAATTGAAAATCGTTTACTTCCAACAAGATTACACAAATATGAACCCAATATATGATCTAATTGGGTAAAGATCAATCAGAAGCATCACTATCCAACATTATAACATAATCATTATGCAGTGCCTATACTAATAATTCACCAGTTCTACAACTCCCTCCATTTATTTTTTTTCTCTATTTTTATTGCTGTCGAATATTTATCTTTCTTGAATTAAATAACGGCACGAAAAAAACTGGCTACTTTAACACAGACGGCAGTCTAGTAAAGTAGCCAGGATAATATTGTATATATCAGAGGTGGAGTCTACTCCATCCCACAAAATAAACTACGAGTATATACTTAATTGCAATATAATTGTATATTATGTTTATCATGTTATATTATAATATATTCACCTCTGATACAACAAAAACGTGTAAGCCAATAAAGTCTGATAAATAAAAATAAATCACATATAAAGATTGTTGGAACTGACATCTGAAAACTGTACAGAAAAAATACAGTCCTTGTCCTGTACGTAACAAGATAATTAACCTGTATCAATGATCTTATTCCAACCAAAAATGTAAAAATAAACGCTAAGAGATAATACAAAAGCTAAAATACTCACTAAAGTCAGAATTGAGAGATAGCTGTGTCCTGTAAAGATGTTCCACGCACGTATGCAACTGAGCCAGCCTCGTCAGCTTAAATTTCCACTCCTTGGAAGAGAATTCCAAGTCAAAATCATCAGAAAACAGCGGCTGCTCTTTTTCTGGAATTTTTTTTTCTGTCTTCACGTGGATACTATGTTTCTTGAGTGACGCAAAATCATCCAACGTCAGATCGGTCAGTTTGTCGGAGATAGCCGGTTCGGTCTCTTGCATGAACGTGCTGTCCATGAGGTTACATTTGGTATCAAAAGGATTGATGCTAAGGTCCCCAGAGCCGAGAGACATGTCCATTATGGTTTGATTGTAGATTTCTTCGTTTGCTTCAGAAGTTCTGTGGAAAAAACATAGTTAAAATATATTTAACGATTTTAATTATTATAAAAATGTGTTCATTCTCATCTAGCATGTCAAATGTGTGAAAAAATTATGTTTCTGACAAAACACTCACTAACCTAACCTATTTTTTTTTTTTTTTATGAAAACATGTAATTTGATTTTATGTCTCAATAATGATGTAAGTGAAACAGCTGTTGAAAGTGGTAAACATTATTAAGTTTGCATTTGTCAACTTGTAATAGTTATTTTGTCTACTATAGTCAGCCATCTGTTTCTACTGTTTTGATCACACTTTAAAATGCGTAAACAATTTTGACAACTCATTTCCTAAAAGTATAATTTTTCTCATTGCAATAATACATTCAAGAAAATTTTTGTCATTTTTTATTAATGTTTTTATTTTATTATAACATGTCTCAAAGTTGAATCTACTGGATACAATTCCTTTTATATGTATAAAAATTATTCTCCATATCCATGAAAAAGCAGAAAATATTTTTAAATGTGAGACAGTTTCCTTAGATCAGGACTAGCCTAACTGAGAAATTACCATAATTGTGTACAAAAAAATATTCAAAAATACATAATATGTTAGAATATCATTTTCAATGTGAAAATTATTTGTGTAATTTGAAAATAATCCATTTCAAAGCTGTTAGTACACTTTTTTAAATGTGTAAATATGTACAGTGAAATTCCATTTATTCGAAGTTGAGGGGACCGAAAATCAAGAAAAAAGTTTGAATAACAATTTACAATAATGAATATAAAAATTTCAAAAATTCGATTTTTTTTTTACATACCAACTTTTTTCATGCTATTATCGAGAATATAAAATTATCAGACAAAATCATAAAAATGTTTTAAGTTAAATTTAATAAAATACAGAAAAGTCTAAGGAACGCACACCACGCATTCGCAAATTTCAAAATGTTTAACACGTAAATATTAGAGAAAAACAAATAATTTTCTTTAGATATAAAACAATGGCAATAAAATAATTAAAAAGATATGAGAAAATTTAAGAAACGCTAACTACACATTCTTTAAAATGCATCGACACTAAACTTAAATAGAAAGAGAAATGTCTGTATTAAAATGAATACAAATAAAATAATTTATAAAACACGGAAAAGTCTGAGGATCTCAACCATACAACAAAATATAAAAATAATGATGGTAATAATACGGAACAGAAGATTGGCTAGCACTGACATTCGCAGAAAACTGTGTTACCTATAAGGGCGCAAAGATAATATTTGCTATCTTTCTAATGTAAAGAAAACGAGCGAGAGAAAAAAGCATGTGACCTTAAGTTAATGCGTCGCGGTAAGGAAGATAAAGATTTTAAATCGAGGACGCACATGATATATTTGTCATCTTTTTTAGTATACTGAGAGTAAGAGAGAAAACAAACAATGTGAATTAACTTTATGCATCGTGAATCGGAATAGGGGCGGAACTACTCATTTGGGTGGTTTCAGACTTTGGATAGGCACATCACGTATTGCATGTATATTTTCCAAATTATTAGAATTAGGCAAATTCATCTGATATGGTCCAAAAATAGCTTTGAATAACGATATTCGATTTATAAGTACAATTTAATATGAAAACTTTCCAGAGGGACCACATTCTGCTCTAAAACTTCGACAACGAAAAAGCGAATTTCAAATAAACGTTCTTTAAATAAACAGGATTTTACTGTATTTCCCACAATACTATGTATGTAGTTCATATTTATTTTCATTAATATTATGTATATACTTGACCAGTATACAATTTTATAACAGGTGTACGGTTATGTAGCCAATTACATTTAAAAAATAATTATTAATTTACATCTTGCATCTTATAAAAAACTACAAATATCTTGTGTGTAAGAAATTATTCACCATCGATTCTCATTTTAAATTTAGTGTATATTGGAATTATGTACATATTAAATACATTTTTGTATGCTTAAGAAAAAGAGTTTAATTCATCAATATATCTAAGTAGAGTAAAAAAAAAATCAAATAACCGCAACTAACTTAATCTGCAGCCGAAGTCTATCATTGTATCCCAGCGTGTTATCGACCAGCGTGAATATATTGGTGTACTCCCAACAGGTCTTGGTTAGACCCAGCTGGCCGACAATGTTCAAAGCTCTCGTGGGGTTGGTGAACAGGGTGCCGAGTGAGTTGATAGCTTGCTGGGAGGAGCCACGGGCCAGTTTCTTCACCAATACCCCCAGGAAGGTGGTGTTGCCTGGGTCAATCTGTAATCAAATCTAAAAAATTTAATATGTATTTATAAAGTTTAAAGAATATGGCATATTTTTATTACGTCCTTTTGTTAAATTTTAGTATTTTTCATATTTTATTCTGCCTGTACAGGCACTTCCTTACTTACGTAAGTAATGTGTTCTGTAAACCTTTACGTAACTCAAACGTCGCACCTTTCATGCTTTCAACAATGCAAATTTTCACTATCGTACTCACTGTCGAAATAGGTTGATTTATTTGCCGAGCTATTGTTGTTATAATCTACCCGTCTTCAAACATACTAATTATTTTTAACTTTTCTTCTATATGCAGACCATTGTTGCAGACCATCTATACAGACCATTGTTTTCTAGGTTTATTGCCCGAGCATTCGGTTTGACGTTTCGATTGTATTCTAACGATAAATAAACGACTACTATGTAGCAATGATAAATGTAAATGCCATGCTAGATGTTTGAAATATAATAATTGGCTGTAAAATTTTATGTAGCTCTACACAGATTTTTTTTTAATTTTCGAGATTTCCTTTTAAAATGAATTTAATTAAAGATGTGGACAGTGAAATTGCTAGTAAGGGAAATATTGCAAAAAAATGTGATACCCCGCCAACTCAACTGTTTTAACAATTTTTCAATTTCTGGTTCAATTCTTACCGATTAAGGACCTTCATTGGAGATTAATGATTTTGGAGCCTTCGATGGTTGGCTCGACAGATTTAATTCAAGGTTTAATATAACATGCTTGTCAATATATGGCGAAAGTAAAAAAGTTGATGAAATAGAAGTGGGAGGAGGGACTTTGACAAAAATCAATGCAACATTGGTCAAATACATATAATACTACAATAAAACCGCGATATAACGAACCCCGATATAGTGAAAAATGACGTATATCGAAAAAAAAAACGAAATTTAGTCCCTAAAACCAATTTTTCATACAAAAATGCATTTATATAACGAAATCCCGTTAATATTTATAACAAAATCATTTTTGTCCCGTACGAAAAAATGTCAATATATTTACGTAAATTTATAACGAAATAAAAAAATGTTAAAAGATGAAAATATTATTTCGCACTTACAAAGCCGCGCCGCTGCATCTGCCGTATGCGAACGGAAACGCCTTTTCGGCGGTGCGCGGCGGTCTGCCGACAAGGTAGTAAAACAATTCAAACTTCTTCATGGGTTCATAGTATCATATTTTGAAGTGGTTGCCGCCGTTACCGGTAAGTACCTTCGTAATTTATATACGACTCATTTTATAAAAATGCCGCGATTCAACTGTCAAATTTTTATTTTTGAATTATTCTTTATGTTTCATGCCCAAAACTATGTTTGAAGCGGCTCTACATTTAAACACAATTAAAATATTGTTTTGTGTTTGCAATATTCTGGAATTTACAAAAATATCTTCCAATTGGTGTTGAATAGGTTCTTTTCTTAATTTAATTTCTTTGATTATCTGTTATAATAACAAAACTACTAAAAATATGTATGTATTCAGTTCCCTACGGCCTTCTTCCTCCTTTGTTTGCAGAATTTGCGATCTTTTTTGAAGCCGCGCAACATTTTTTTGCGATGGCGCGTAATATATAGTAGGATTTTTTAAATTTATTTCGTTATATGTGGGAAATCGTTATTACGAATTTTTATTTTTTGGGCCCTTGGATTTCGTTATATCGCGGTTTTACTGTAGTATGTAGATACTAGCAATCGGCTCCTAATTAAAACTAATATAATTAAGGTCCCTTCGAACCTAATTAATGGAAGACTTAGTTCACATGACGAGTAATTGATAATAGAATTTCTTCTAGATTATCAATTGTATTAGAATAAGTATTCCTTTAAAGATTATTTTAATATTCAGAATAAAACTTTGTACTACATACACGTTGGGTTATTTTCATTACTAGTTTTGAGAGGTGCAGTCCCTCTCATCATCAGGTGATTTCTAAACTAAATACAGAATTATAGTCTATTCAGGCAATGGGCGGGGCTTGAGAGGAGGGGGGAGGTTTCGGTTGTTAACGGGAATATGGACAATAAAAATGTTACGTTGTTAATTATTGTTTTTTCCAAATATAAATTCTTTTGTATTTCAACGGTTTTCTAATTGTTCATTATTAATCCTTTATAAGGTACCGAGTGGAGAAGTTTTAGTAGTGAAAATAACCCAACGTGTGTGTAGTACAAAGTTTTATCGTGAATATTAAAATAATCATGTTACACGACAAAGTAACCACAATGTCAATTAATGATATTCCTTTAAGGACTTCATGAGAGAAGAAAGATTAAAATATCTTAATTTCTAACTAAAATAAAATAACTAATAAATAGGAAAACTCACAAATGGTCTCAAGTTTCTTTTGTATACTTCTTTCAGAGCGTAGACTAATAAGGTAATCAAATCTTCAGCTGTGTTACAATCTGTAAATAAATAATCAATTACTTAATTATCTTCATATTTCTAAACCACTATACAAGGATGGGATGAAAAGTTTCCAGTCTAGCTAATAGATGGCTCACATTATGATGAATTGTCTATGCTTTTGCGCAGTGTTATCATTCATTTGTTTGACTCTGAAATTTTATAAAGTTATGTCAAGTAGTTTAGATTTTGTCAGAAATATGCGCAAAAATAAAATTCTTCTATATAAGGGTTTATCCCTTATCAAAATAAACACAGTACTGGATTCTATATTAGACAAGTCTGTCCCATCATTTGTAACTGTTAAAATATGAAATAATTTCATAAAATAATTAGATTTTCATTGTGACATATATGCTGTTTCAAGGAATATGAATATCAAATTTAGTCCATAGATGGCGATAGTGTAGTGGTATTCGAAGTGATTTCACATATTAACATATATACAACATTAAAATTTTGATAGATATGGAAGTTGATTGGGTGGAATGGTGAACGTTACATTGTGTAAAGTAATCACTTAAGCCAGCCAAAGACAGGTCATAAAGTCTGTAATTACCCATGCTTCCATATTTTCCCATTAATAAAAAATAGCATTGTCTCTATGAGATATCTATTATTTGGTTAAAATATGGGTTGCAGACTTTGATCATGCTACTAATGCGTTTGGTTCATTCAGATTTAAATACATTGTAAAACCACTAAATTAATTATTGTTATATCAATAAAAGCTACGATGACTATCGGCGTCTGAGAGAGGGAGAGCGCGATAAACGTGGATAAATGTCAAAATATATAGCGCTATACCACAGACAAGAAATGTTGCACCATATGACAGCGCGCGCAGATGCCGGTAATTTTGGGTTGCCAGATATTTTCTTTATTCAAATGACTGGATTTTCAGTATAATATTTGAACACACACGCCACTCGTATTGATGACAAACGCATTGCACGTGCTAATTACGCACTTCTAAAATACCAGAACTTTCCAAATGGAAAGTACTTGTCAGTTACATTTTGATTCCAGCTGGTACAAAGTATTATCAGGGATTTTCAACAATACACATATCACATATATTTACAATTGTACCCATATTTCGTGATACTTATTTGTTTGTAAATGAGTAATTAAAGTGAATAAGATATTATTTTATGTTATTAAGCGCGTTTTACTATAAAAATACAGTGAGTGCTTCATTAGAGAGCATATTGGCCATTGGCGCGAACTGCATTTCAGTCTGATGTGTGATGCGAAGTGCTAATATATATTTTTTCGTTTATAGTTATCGAATTTTTGAAAACTTTTTTGAATTTTTTTTTTTATAAGTTGACGAAATTGAGGTGGGGGACTAAAATGAATGCAAATTGACCAAATAGGTACATGTATTTAAAAATATTTTAAAAAATTTCTATGAAATTCTGCTTTCCTAATCAAAAAAGAGATTTTTTTTCTTAATTTTGGTCCCTTCAATTTCGTATTAAAGAACTTTTACTGTATCAGGATTGGTGTATCAATTACATAATCTTTTATACCAAATTCAGACCTGGTGAATTTTCAATCAGCAGACACGTAGATTAAAATAATTATCACAACAAACCTTTTAGTATGTCCCAGAGTTTATATGTAAAGTCATTGGAGGAACCGTTTTCCCCAAGCTCCTTAAAGACCTGCTGTAAGCTGGTGGTGTCAGGAGCTACACAAATGCAGCCTGCACGGGGCTCCCAGGACATCCAGCCATACTCTTCCACATCCTTCAGCAGGTCGCGCAAGCGAGACTCCAGCTCCTCCTGAGAGGGAGCAGTCCAGCATGTACTGAATGGTCTGAGGGGTGAAAAATACTTTAGTTATCATTATTATACTCCGGAAAGCCTTCTGGGTTATTAAGTTGTATGCCTCATTGTACCAATGTGTCGTGGAAGATATTTTGAATAAAATAAGTCGGATATAATATGTATGTATAAATTTGGTGTCCTGACAACTACGCGTCGACAATAGCGCACAATACAAAAGTAAACGAGGACATTTATTTCCATGTATTTCATTTTAAATGTAAAACATACTCATTGAAAAACATCAGAAAAAAAGAAAGCCAGTTTATTTATTTAAACTAAAATATTATATGTAATGAAAAAAAAAAGTTATTTTTGTTAGGTTAGGTTACGTTAAGTTAGTGAAATTTAAACTGTCTATTGAATATGTTTTAATTTTTTCATAAAAATTGTTTATATAATTCGTGATTTTTTCATAATATAAGTATGTTTTAATTTTTATTGAATATAAAATAGAATACATGGGAATAAATATCCTCATTTATATTAATTCTAGGGTTCAAAACCTTGATATGAACGCTAACACCCTGGTCATTGCGCAATCAATATTAGTGGTGGTCACGAGGAGGTAGCGGGAGGATAAATTAAATTAACAGTTGTCTGTGCGCTTTAGCCTTGCACGCAGTTTGTCTGCATGTGATTGCCGACGCGCAGTTGTCTAGCACGGAATTGTCGGGGTGCCATTAATTTAGATTAAATTTTATTAGAAGTTTTATTATATTTCTAGGGAAGTAAATATCCAATCATTTATTAAAATAAATTTAGAAGATGGTACGGTACATAAATACATAACATTTTTTAAATTATTGTGGCTTTTAAAAGAAAAACAAAAGTGTTATCCGATAAGATAAAATAAGAAAAAATCAGAGGATACTTGTTTTTAATTTTTGCAAAGGATGGAGAGTGATATTACCTAATAGTTATGTCATCCAATTTGATAGTCATGACAGTGCTGGAGATGCTCAGTAGAGCGCTGCTGATCCCTTGCAGAGCACACACTGATTTCCATAGGACGGTGCAGCTGCTGAGATTGTGGCCTATTATTGTTTCTTGGACCTGCGAGGGAAAATCATTACATTCATAATATTATACGAGGTTTGATTAAAAAATACGCAGAATTATTGAATTTTGCAAGTTGTTTAAGTCCAATTGTTACCATTATTTTTGTTGTTTTGGTACAATTGTCCCTGACATATCTTTACATTAGTATCCATATTGGAAGCTTACGTAATTGTCGGCTGTTGAAAAGGTTACACATGTTTTGGTTTGCTCGGTGATTTTGGAAAAAAACCTGCATTAAATTTTGCTTTAAGAATGGAATAAAGTGCAGCACCGTATTAGAAATGTTGAATGTTACTTTTGGTGAGTCTTGTTTTATGAATAAAACAAGTGTTTACAAGTGATACAAACATTTACAAGAGGGCCATGAAGACGATAAAGATGACGAGTTCCCTAGACGCTCCCAGTACCTTAACAACTGATGACAATATCGAAAAAGTGAAGAAAATGATTATGGACAATCGCTGAATCACTATCAAAGAAGTTGCTGATGATCATTTGGCTCATGCTAAGCAATTTTTTCGAATGTTTTGGGTGTGAGATATGTGACAGCAAAATTTGCTCTCCGAAATTGTTGAATTTCAACCAAAAGCAGTGCCGAATGGACATTGCTCAGGAGTTGCTGAATGAAGTCAACAACGACCCAGAACCGCCTAAACGGGTAATAACTGGTGATGAAACTTGGGTGTACGGATATGACGACGAATACCAATACACAGCTTCCATTGGGAAAGCTTTCTGAGGAGCCAAGACCGAAAAAAGCTTATCAAGTTTGATTTAATGTAAAGGTTATGCTCACTGTTTTCTTTGATTTCAACGGCATAGTGTACTATGAGTTCTTACCACCGGTCGAGCAAATTGCTTAATTTAGATGTTTAAATGGAAGATATTGAAGAATTAGTGTAATATGCCGAGGGAGAACTAAGAATAAGTTCACAGTATTGGGGTTAGCTGGTGTGTTCTCCAAAATGAATCTCGCTATATTAGAACTATAGGCTATGGATCCAAATGTTGAATGATTCAGTAAAGTGGAATGGCAAAAGAAAGAACTTTTACTATGCAATCTTAAAATTTATAAAGAAACTTACAATGCAGATCATACTAACGAGATTCTTCTCAAATGTTACATCCGGGACCCCGGACCCCTACCACTAAAAGATTGTATTTTTATATTGCGCAATTCGTTTTGTTCATTGATTTTTCAATTTGCGTCGGGATTACATTCTGGGAAAGTACGATGCGCATCGAAACAATGCATCAAATCAATTTTTCCCATAAGATCTCATAGAAATTTACCAGATGCATTCTGCAATCGTCATGGACACTTCATCAAATGCTAATAAAGTCTTATATTATGCTCGAAAACTTCATAACAAATCAAAACCGTTCCAAGTATCAATGTTGTAAAGTATTATAATAAAATATTCAATCAAAAATCATAGATAAAATTATTAAACAAAATAAGAACTTACAAATAGAAAAAAATTAACTCCGTAAAAATAAATTATAAACTCTAACAATAAATAAATATTACACATTTTAATTATTTTTAAATTGTCTAAATTTTGCTGTCTTGCATTGAGTTTACTCATTGCATAAAGATCTTTATAACACCAGTCATATATAGTGACAGCATTCACAATATATGTCTGCTTTGACTTTCAACATGATTAGTAAAATATCTCTTTAGGCGTGGTTGTATGATCAGTAGTAACTTTTTATTAATGCCTGTAGTAAAAATCCTTTGTGGATTTACATCAAATTTACTACTGTCAAAGCATAGATGGAGACATCTACAGACGCGACAAATAATTATGAAATATGCATTACCTATGGATTTTTTCGCCTAGGCATTCGAAACCTGTCACTTTAATGGTGACATTTTTTCGAATTATGTGTAATAATGTATATTAAATAACAAAATCATCATCGGACAAACTCTCATCACTAAAATAGCAGGATATTTAACGATTAATTGTCGTATACTGAACTTTCAAAGTATCAATGTGTCGGATGACTTTTGGAACAGCTGTGAAAAGTCCACCATATTTAACTATCGATTCTCGTTTTTACTATTGGATATCGGAGAGTAAAATGAGTTAACTACGGGATGTACTTTCGAGAAATAAATATTTTTTTACTAACGATCAAACAATCCATTTTTGCAAAAAAAGTTACAAATTTACTTAAGTAACTTTTTTTACTATAGTAAAAAATTACTACTGATCACATAACCGGCCCTTATCTTTGTCTATCAACAAAAATGGTTGTGTTCATTTTTAATAAACATCTGTTGTAGCAGTAAATTTTTTTATTTAATCTGTAAAGACGGATATCGAATCAAACCGTTGCAGGCCAGATTTTTAGTCTTATGTTTTTGATGCAATACATATTGAGTAGAAGCAAATCTAGCGTATTTTATATAGTAAATATTTTCATTTAATTTTCTCAACTTGGACTAGATAACGGAATAATACAAATTAAATGTAAACAGCAACCAAAGAGTTTAATTACAAACAGGAAAATGGTCTGAAAGACTCTACATAAGATTCTGAACAGCGGTGAGAGCTTATTTAAAACACAAAGATTTCTTACCAAATTAATGTTGGTTTCATGTATGGGAACCTGAAGAGTTTGCTTATTCCACTGACACTCTAGCTGGGTCATGCCGGTGTACTGTTTGCTGAAAACATCATCAGAACAGCCACTCTGCATTACGGTGCTCACCCTCTTGCCAGATATTCTATATGTGCCGGTCACCTTGCACGTTAGAGGCTGGTGAGAGAACATAAAATGTATCATATTATCTGTGTAATACACCATGGAAAGTATTTCTTCAAATCAATGTTGGACAAGAATAACAGCACGACCACTATAAACATGACTCAAGAAGAAACAGCATTCATAAGGTATTGCACAAATTCATTAGAGCGTCCGGGTGCCCCCAATTAATTACACTCGGAGTCACCTGTTCGTTTGACTTAATAACGTGGAGTGTGCGTGTGTGTGTAGCCAGAGCAGGTGCAACGAGAAAGACTACTTACAGTTGTTACGAGTTTATTTGATGCTTGGACACAGTTACAGTAGGAAGCATATGCAGTAAGAGGTTTACAACGAGAAGTGTTGCTAATGATCTCGTCGTGGAGGTGACTGCGAGAGAAGTGACACACTAGAACCGGCTCCCTGGGTGGATGTGATGCATTGTATTGGCACCTGTTGTTCAGTCAGTACCGATATGTATTTGCAAGGTGTGTTCAGGAGTCGTTAGGAGAGTTAAATTTAATATAAGCAAATCTTGGTTAAAAGCATTTTAAAATTAACATAGTGTTAATTTTAATATATGATATACAGACCGGAATGTTGTTTGTTAAATTCGAAGTCTGCAAAATCGAAGGTTTACCGTATTGATTTACAAATTACTAAAATACACTTGTACAACAAAAGTTTTATTATTTTTGAAAAATAATTGGAAGCTATATTTGCCTGCTCTCTATGTACACATCTATATACAAGCATATACATAAGCTCGTGAAACAATCACCCAATACTAGACTAGACAATGTGATATGCTGAGGCGAAATACTAGCTAACAGAGTAGCAATATTTAAAAACTTTCTATCAACAGAACACGTTCGGCGGACTGCGCGCACAGTATGTGTTTATCTGAGCAAATGAGACATGTTCTCAGCACTGATCACGCTAAGGACAAATTTAAAATAACCAAAATCTGCTAAATATAAATACAGGTAACCCCCCGTTGATCGCGGGGGATACATTTTAGACATGGTTGCAATAAGCAAAATTTCGCGATCAACGGGGGATTAAAAAAAATCATTTTAAAATTCTAAAAAACATTTTATTAATAAAATGAACATTAAGAACAAAAAAAATATCATACATAACATAATTCATTCATTTTGTTCTGCATTGCAAAAAAAGAATTTAGATTCCCTTGTTTGACCTCTCAGCGTTTGTTATGCTAAATTTTCTGATCAACTGTCAAATAATCCGTTACAACCAAGCTTTACATCACTCACTCGCTCTTAATCTTCGTTGTTTTCTTCTAATAAATCAATTGATTGTGAAGAGAAATGACATTTTCAATGATTTTGACACTTAACTTTCGCGTGGTAACAGGTTCCGAAACGTCATTTTCTTGGGACATAGTACGGCAGATCATTTCCTGCAGCCGACCGATTTATAACATTTTAAAAATTACAAAGTATGTAAGTAGTCAATTTAATTAATATGGATTTGACACTTCAGCTAAGATTACACTAAAGAATACTCAACTGTATCAGGCACCGGCGTACCGGCGTTCTTTTGTCTCACTCACGCTCGTAACTTTACTTATATGCACATTTATATGATGTGAGTAAGCGAGAAAGAAAGGTAGCGCACATTATGATGATTTCTGAGATATGTCAAAGTCAGACAAGTGCCGAGATAATTTTTTTTTTACAAAAAGATGCGATATAACTCGGGGTCGCGATGAACGAGGATTACCTGTACATGGCCTGAGAGAAAAGTTCTCGAGCCTGCGAGCCAGTCATACCATAGTACACCATGGCCATTGGTACAGTACTCCAAACATCAGACAATCTACACCAATATTTCACAATCTAATAAGGAATTGCATATTTTTTTAATACATGCAAATATCCAAACATACTGTCTTCAACACAAATGGGATCAGAAAAGTTGATTTACCGTATGTTGGAGGTACATAGCATAATAACCAAGTAAACCAATTGTAACAAAGTTGATGCCATGCATGCATTTATATTCATTAGTGTCATATTAATATGACCTATCAATTAATTTATTAATGCATAAATTGAAAGCAAATTCATACTTTCATGATCCTGAATTATTACCTGATCCTTGGAACATCCGTAGACTTTCAAGTGCATTTCTCTCATTTTATCTACAGACAGATCTGCTGCTGTGGTTGTTTCCTGGAAAAATAATATTATTGTCATCTTGGTTTAAAGGAACTAACCCATGAAGCAGATTAATAAAAAGATGTATTGAAATCAAAACACCAAAAATGTCCTTACATACATACATTTATTTATTTAAATACACATATGTACATACATATAACATCACATAATTATACTCATCAAAAAAAAATTACTGAATGTTAATTGAATTGCCCAACTAGGCAAGCCTGTTTTAGGGCAAGTTGCCAACTCTTTCCTTTAACACTTAGTAAATATTTTTTTATTTATTAATAGAATAAAAAACAGTATTATAATCAATATCAAATAATAATATGTACATATAGGATAGATATCTATTATGTACAGTGCTAAAAACAAAGTACTCAGACATAATGACCAAAGAACATAAACTAATACATTACATATATACCCAACAATATTGAGTAGCTTGATGGTCTAGTGGTTAAGATGCTGGCCTAGTGATCTAGTGTTCGGGGGTACGCGCTTCGTTCCAAGAGACCGGCAAGTTAGTTCTATTTTCATAGCACAAGCGTTTAGCTTAGTTTGAAAATAGTAAGAATATTGATGTGACACGTATTCCGTGTTCACATCTCTATTTTAAAAAAAAAAATATATATATATACATATATATATCATATTTTCTCACATACTATATTCTAATACACAAACACGCATAAACACAAGATTGCATATACACAAGTTCATAAATAAACCAACTCTTTTTTCATCCAAAGCCACACAATGCAGTTACAAGAGTAATTTCATAGTAGACAGTAGTTTACTTTCAGTATCTGCTCTACACAATTGTAACAACCAATTTACAACATTATTTCTAAAAGCTCTAATGTTACTAAAAAGTTTTTATACTATTTCTAATTTGATTATATATTCTGGGAGCTTGAAATGTGAATAATCTTTGACCAAAAGTAGTTTTCATTCTTGGAACGATTTTAAGATTATTTGCTATTATGAGATAAGATCTTTCAGTCCTCGCAGACGGACCACTTATTTTCCTATGAAAGCTATATAGTATATTCAGCACATATAATTGTTTTACACCCAGAACTTGATTTTTCCAAAAAAGTTATTATTCTTATCAGACATTATATACTTACATTGTATGCATATTTCTAACCAGACAAATCAAAAATAAATGCTCTACAGTAGTACCTCGGCATACGTCTGCTTTGGTATAAGTCCAACTCGGTATACGTCTGTTTTGGTATAAGTTCAACTTGGTATACGTCTGCTTTGGTATAAGTTCAACTTGGTATACGTCCTGTTTGGATGCGAAAATTTTTGTTTGGTAAACAACTTTTGATAACTTGCGTGCGTCAAATGGTGTACGCTTACGTTCTCAGTCTCATTTGGCTGAATTCGGTGTTTGGAGAAGGAACATCTCTGCCACGACTGCCCATAAGAGTCAGTACGACTGTTTTTACCATTCGGTGAATGGCGCACATTTTATCTGTCTGTGAATTTCGCTTGTTTTTGTGTTTTTTAGTGATATTTTTTGTAAACCATTATATCATTAACCGTGAGTTTTAAGAAAGTTAATGAAGAGCCAACAAAGCCCAAACAAGCCGTAATAGCATTGTCTGGAATGACCAGACAATGTCAAATTTCCGAAACATCCTGAGGAAAAAGCAGAAGCAAATTTCTTTGTACAGATTTTTAGTACTTACATTTAATTTAGTTAGTACATTTTAGTACTAAACATCAAACCTTCAACTTGTTAAATTTTCATTTATTTAGTTTAATTGATTTTGTATTTATATATTTTAGTATTAAGCAGTGTTTAATATATTTTATACAACACCATCAATGTATAATATGCCAATAACAATAGAATTTTTTTTCATGTGAATAAATTAGTCATTTTCACTTTATTTCTTGTACGAAAAATTCATAAATCTAGAATCATAGAACTAGAAAGGATTAAGGACGTATACTGAGGTACCACTATATTTTGATTATTTATAAGTTTTATTGAAAGAACCCTTGAGAAATATCATAAAATTAACCCCCCCACACCACCCCCTGATAGGCATATGTTATTTGCCATGCAAAAATACCTCTAATAATGCCATTACTATACCTTTAGAACCTTTTATCCAGCTTTCGTGTACATATATATGTATAAGATTATTAAAATTACAAACTACTCAATGTTTACAGCAGTCCTCAGAATACTATAAACATTTCAAAAGACTGAAGTTTGATTTCATTATTCAAAAAGATAGAGCAAGTAAAATACATGACATCAATTTTATCTCAATCTCATTTTGTAACCACACATTGAATCTTAATTAAAATTTCTTACCACGTACGACACCATTCCCCTGTCAAAGTGTCCCTTGTAAGAGAGGGCGGCCATCAGGAGGGTGTTCTGCTGGTCTTGGCCGTCACACACAACCCACAAGGGAAGCCTCTCCTCCAGAGGCAGCTGGCGGATCTTACTGTTGTAGAAGTTAACAATGTTCCTGTAATGTAAGAATACAATATTGTTATAAGCCCAATAAAAAATTCAAAATTGTCAAAATAAAACAAGTGAATTAATAACAGGCAGACCACCACTGGTAAGCCTATTAATTTGATTAATTTAGACCCAAATTTTATTTAACTTATAAAAATTGACTATCCCATGGTTCGGTTGTAAGCCATTTTTTCCAGAAGAATAGCCACAAAACAGAGATACTTTGTTGTGAGAAATTGAAACAAACAGGGATGAATTAGAAAGAATATCATTCTTAAAAAAAGTTTCCATATATACTGCCAAATACTATACAGTAATGCCTCACTAATATGGTGGGTTAGGTTCCAGACAATCGTCGCTGTATGACAGTGTTGGTGTACACTATGTATTGCAAATACAATAAAATCCCGTTTATTCGAAATTGAGGGGACTGAAAATCATGAAAAAAGTTTGAATAACAACTTACAATGAAAATAAATTTTTTGAAAATATGTTTTTTTTTTACATAATTTTTTTTATTACAACTCAACATAATTATATATACCACATCACTATCCACACATTTTAAAATAACAAACAAGTGGTCAAAATATAACGTAAACAAATCACATTATTTAAAAAAAAAACCATTATAATGAACTACCTTTTCGCGCCATTTTTAATAACGACATAATCATCGAAATTGTTAATACTGTCATTTCTCTATAGTATTATTTCTGTATTGAAGTTAGCAACAAACGTCTCCATCGCTTTTAAAACTTTTTTTGTGATGGTCACGATGGCTTTTCGCACTCGCCAATGATGTCCTGTTCTTTTTCTTTTTCACTCTCCGCTTCCTTACTTCTTTTCCCTCCGTGACATTTCTCGGCTTTCAACAAGAAAGTTCTATCTGTCATCATGTTTAATATTGTCGACAACGTCATTAATAGGGTAGCGTATTCTTCTATTAATTTTGTTTTTGATTATATTTTTTGTCAATCTCTTGTATTAATTCGATTTTTTAGCAACTGTTTGCAAGTACGAGTCCAATACAAGTTTCGCATTGATGCCATTTTCGAGAATAAAAAATTATCAGTCTGAGGAACGCAAACCACGCATTTATGAATTTCAAAATATCTAACACGTAAATATTAGAAAAATACTAATAATTGTCTTTACAAATAAAACAATGGCAATAAAATAATTAACAAGATATGAGAAAATCTGAGAAACGCCAACCACACATTATACATATAGCTTTGAATAACGATATTCGATTTATAAATACAATTTAATATGAAAACTTTCCAAAGGGACCACATTCTGCTCCAAAACTTCGACATGCGGCGAATTTAGAATAAATGGGATTTTATTGTAATAAAAAAAACACTAATAATAACTTTTCACTAATAATTAGCCGTAAACAAAAATCTGGTAGCTTATGTAGTAGCTACATTATCACAACACATGTGTGCAAAATTTCATCACAATAGGTTTGAGTATTTATGGCACAGTGCTCATTTTTGTCAAGACAGATTGGGAATTTCTCAAACATCACAAAAGTTCAAATAACTTCTAAACTGTTGAATTTCAGAATAATAAGAGTATAATGGAATCATAAGTTGTAAGACAGATTATTCCACCAAATAAAGCAAAATATTATTTATTATTATCAGTTTATCGACCTCATCCAATTGCCATTTCAAGTAGGGTCATTTAATGAGTAAAAACTCAACATCTACCATTTTATAAAATATATTTTCAAATTTTCCTACTGGCAAGTATCTGCCATGACAACATTGACAATATTTGATATTGCCAATGACCTGATATAAGTATAATTAACAAATGTAATTTATTAAGTGCGCAATAAATAGCACTAGGCCTCAAAAACAATGAAAAAATAATTAATTTTAAAAATGTTGTAATGTGTGCTGTATTGCAAAGTTAATAATATTATCTGTTGTTTATAGTGACTGACAAATTAACATTTTATAAGAATGAATTATTTAATGAAAGTTGAAGGAGTGAAGATTAGTGATGCTATTTAAACTGTGATCACTGGTACATTAGAAACTAAAACACCAACAATTAAATCTCAGTTGCCAATCTCTGTTACAATTGAACACAATCAGTCACAATGACAGTTTACCATCAATAGTGGAAATATCAAGGCAAACATCGAATATAATAATTCATGAATATATTTGAAAAGTGCAGTATTAGTGAAACGCTGTAAAATAAAATCATTAAGCGAGATATGCCTGTATGCAGAAAAAAAAAAGTTTTATTATAGTTGGGATATGGATTCATTAGAGAAATTAAACACCTTGCAATAAAATAGGACTATCATGGATAGTGGGATCAATAGCGGTAATAATCAAACTGACTTAGGCCTAGAGCCAATCAATATACCAAAACATTTCTCAAGGAAAGTTCAGGCCATATACAATGAAATTTTAATGATATCTTGTACCTTGCCTCTTCAGTTGTTAGCGCCTGATGTGAGATTTCATCCTTCAACCAACATTGAGAAATATCCAATAGAAATGTATCTTCCAACTTATCATACGCCATGTCCAATTTCAAAGGTGATCCAGTAAGTTCAAATTCTAAAAATAACTCAAACAATTGAAAATTCAAACACTTAAACAAACAAAATGGCAGTTGTTTCTCTATTCAGCTGCATCTTATGCGAAGTTTAAACACGAAAAAAACATTTATACATGAAATGGAGAAGTAACCACTAAACAACCTAAATTTGAGCTTATTTACAAATCTTCGGGGCAAGCTTTCAATAGGATGTGGTATTAATTATAAAAGTCAAGTTAACTCAGACACAAAATGAACGTTGACAAAAAATATATAAACATTAATTACCTACCTGATATTAAAGTTGTTTGTTCCCTCTTTTTAGGAGTAGTCACTATACAAGATGTGTATTGACTCTGAAAAATAAAATAAAATATACGTTTAACACATTATTTACAAAAGTAGCACCGATATTCTTTATTGCTTACGTTATTACCTTACAGTAAAAATCTACCTTCTTATAAATGAGAACGACAGTCCGATTGGTTTCATTCCAATGACAGTTAACGTATGAAGGCGCATCTTGATGGCTGATACAGTAATTTGGAAAATTCTCCGTTAAATCCTTAAGTGAATTCATTTTTGTTTAGAACAATTGCAAGATTCAGACAAAATTACACAACTTTATAACTCCGACCAACTTCCGAGCTAACGAACTGTCACTTTGAATTTCATTCGTAATTCGTATTCAAACTTCAAACTGATTCATGGTAAAACGAACGGCTAGATAATCATTAGATCATGAATGATAAAAACCATTTTTATCGAGTACCTCTGCATTTCACGCTGGGATTTAAAATATATTTATAAATTGTCCATATTATTAATACGAATTACAGTTCTTCTCTGTTTATATTTTTATTTTCAACTTTTATCTGCATTAAAGAAGAAAGTACAATATAGTAATTTTTAAATTGTCCTCACTATTTAAAGCATGCTATAATTTTTGAAGAAACATGTAAGTGGTTAAATTATTGTTTCGTTTTCATTATGATTTTTGTATTTATTGTTTCCTAAAAAAAAAAATTATTGTGAAGGCGATCTAACAACAGATTTTGTAGCTAGTAACCGAACTGTCTTGATTTTAATATCATGAACATTAACAATTTCAACTGTATAAACAAAAAAAAAATGCGAACCTCCTATAAAAGGTTACGAAATATTCAAACGCATCTTTCAATTTTTTTTTCCAATTCCTTAGAGTCTACGATACTCTGAGTACTCTACGCATCTTTTAACGTTCTAGGAAAGCCTTTTATAAAACTTATTCAATGTTAAAATAAAAAAGTGACGAAGAAAGTGATAAATCGGGGTATGTTGTATTAAAAATAATCCGCTCTGCCGAGACTGTTTACATGATTGTTTCTTTTCTTATGTATGCATGATTGTCACAAAACTATCGATAGCCATCCCTATTCCAAATTCATATCTATTTTTCAAGTGAACCTTCATTTTTAGCATATGTGCCGCCTGGGGAAGGTAATTGATTTATTTGAATCTATACATCTAACTGACCATTAATTCTTTTTTATAAAGACCAGCTGGAGACGGGGTGGGGGGGGGACCCACCAACCATCCCGGGACCGGTTTAGAAGCTAGGACTTTCTTGTCGATCCCATTCATCAAAGCAAATAAAAATATGCGACTTTCATTTAATTACATTTTTACAATTACAAAACGAAAAAGAATAAGTAATTTAATGTGGTTATTAGCAATTTAGACCCTTCAGCGTCCCTTAAGTGGTGTCTTTATTCATAAAAAAATTATATAATTTAAATCCATAGAACATAGTTATACATATAGATGGAAAATTAAGGTGCAGTAGTTCTAGGCAGACACTCAGGAATCCATTCATCAAAAACACTCCTAAAAGAGGGACAATAGATGAGACATAAAATAATTGAGTCACACTTACACGGACAGATTAACGAAGTTGCAAAACACGAGGCATGGAGAGTGAGAGGCAGGCGAGTAGGTGGAGTCCCACCTACG
This sequence comes from Eubasilissa splendida, assembly GCA_031772225.1. Taxonomy (NCBI): domain Eukaryota; kingdom Metazoa; phylum Arthropoda; class Insecta; order Trichoptera; family Phryganeidae; genus Eubasilissa; species Eubasilissa splendida. Next base: position 7,562,483 of record CM062857.1, on the reverse strand, counting down.
CAGGCCGGCCTGAATACCCACCTAAGGAGCTCCAACGAGTCACCCATATCCGAATAGATTCCTTATATAAAACAAGATTCGTCCCATTACTAATTAGGTCAGCATTTCTGGACGGGTTGTGTCCACAAGTCTAAACTCAAACAGTTTACTCCGAAATTGTTCATGCCCTGTAATCATTTGCCATTCAAAATGATTTAGGTCTGGAGGTTTCATCATGCCTTTCAATTTGACGGCGACGTTAGGAAGAAAAGAATAAGTCCATCTTCACTGCGTTGCCGTATCCCACCTCTCTTGCCACTTTCTAAGCGTTAACTACCTCATTCTTAGAACCATATATTTCAAGGATTGGTCCATTGGTCTAAAAGTGATGCCTAGAAAAGTCACTTCCTGACCCATTTTAAGGTTTCTACGGGCCCAGGTCTCTAGGATTTCCAGGTCTGCCGGGAGGACACCTGCTACTATCTAGGATGTGGTATTAATTATACAAGTCAACCCTCCTCCCATCATCATCACCCCTAAATTACCCTTGGGTCGCAAATAGTTAAAAAGTTATTGCACTTTAATATTTCGTGAAAACCATTTACATAAATATGTCTTATATTAAAAACGTTTTTGTAGTCACAACCATAATCTGATACTTCGAGTGAGATTGGTACGGTATTATATATTCTCAGTCCTGTTATATAGTGCGGAATGTTAGATCCTCACTGAAGCAGTGTTGAAGAAGCCTGAAACGAAATGTGGGTTTACAAGCTCAAAATGCTAAAAATAATCTACACAATAAAGTGATAATATAGAAAGACAATGAAATCACTCGAATAATAAAATATGGAAACTTACGTACTTTTACATGTCATAACATGTTATAAGATATCCTTGTCATACAAGGAAATATCAATGGACGACAAGTCTTGGCAGAACGAAAATCTCATGACTTAGAAAGACAATGGATTGATCAGACACTTGAATCTCTTTTCCGGGAAGCTGTAAACAATGTCTGAATAGCTAGCTAACATGATCGCAAACGTCCGGTAGTATATAGCATTCGAAGAAAAAGAGGATTAAGTCGGTACCAAATCAATTCAAATCTGTATCCAGTAGTATCATTGTACCGAGAAGTCACAGCACACTGCTGGTTGGAAATAAAAGTGCTCCATGAAGTACACGTGTGTTATTATTAATGAATTACCCATCTGTGTAGTAGGTATGTAAGTGTTACTGCACGCAAATAGCGATTGTTACTCGTATATCTGCCAATCCAAACAATTAAGGATGACGCGCGTACGTGATAAATATCTGGAAATATTTTTTGATGACAGTAAAGCTTTGCTACTGGTTTTAATATCATTTCTATTCAGGCGTGAAACGAATATCGAGGCACGGCTTACTGCAATGCGATAGTAAAACGACAGTTGTAAACATGGTGCAGTATTGAAAAAAATAACTTTATTCTTTTAAATTTTGTAATGTGATTACTTCGTTGTACTAAACAGTTGGTATTAGTTAATGAATCTCTTGTGAAATAATTAATTTCTTTACTCGCATTGTTCATTCAACATAACATGATGTAGTGTAAAATAACAACATAATAATAACATAAAATAAATTAAAAGTTATCAAAATTTAGCCTTGTCTTGAGGACGTTGGCGTACGGACGCTGAAGATGTTTAGTTCATATAGGTTACATGTTATAGAGAGAAATATAAAAAAAAGAAGAAGTATGACCTTTAATTACATTCATGAACATGTTGCTGGAATGAAGTGGATACAGAGGCTTCTGCGAGATGAAAGATCTGATGACTGAAACTTGTGTGAAGAGGGCGAGAAAAAATTAAATGTTATTGTCAATGAAAGAGTAAAATATATTGTGCTCAATGTAATGGTAAATTGAAATTACAGTTAATTTTAAATTTACTATGATGCAGCACTAATGACGAATAATGAACAAGAACTACAGAGTCTAGCGAGTAGAATGTACGATGTATGCAAGGAAAGAGACCTTATTATGAATGTTAACAAGTCGAAAGTGATGGTATTCGAGAAGAAGAAAAGCAAGATACCGTGCAAAATACTTGTAGGTAATGAGTGTTTAGATCAAGTAGATGAGTTTGTGTATTTGGGAAGTTTGTTTGATAGAAACGGAAAGGCTGAGAATGATATCGAAAGGAGGGTGACTGCAGAGAATAAAGTAAACGGGGCATTGAATAGAATTATAGCTAATAGGAACTTGTCACAATGGAGTCCTGGTACTGACACTGGTATATGGAAGTGAGGCCTGGAGCTGGCTGAAGAAGAACGAAAGTAGACTGAATGCAGTAGAAATGAGAGGCGTATATGTGGCAGATTCATTTATGACAGAGTAAAGAATGAAAAAATAAGGAAAGCATTTAAAGCTGATCTTATATTATAGTGAGTAAGATTAAGAAACGATTACTTAGATCGTTTGGTCATATGTAACGGTTGAATGAGGAGAAAATAGTAAGAAAGATATATGACGCAAGTGTTGATGGCACCAGAAATAGAAGACGTCCACGGAAGACTTGGCACGACCAGGTAAACCAGATAATGGAAGATGGTTCTGTTAGAAGCCTCAACAATCGGCGAGCTTGTATGAGAATATGTATGAATGTGGATGAGGCGAGAATTGTGTGTCAAGTCAGAGGAGTGTGGCGCTCTATCCACTCTTCCTACCCCCGCGGGGAAGTAATGTAATTTTTAATGTTTTGATAAAAATATAAACGAACACAGTGGGCACTAGACTATTGTAAGCGTCAATTATAAAGCGGGAACGAGACGCTTAATGCGTTGTTAAGCTACGACTACGTCACTCACGTCACGAGAAAACCTTATTCTAGTGTGCACTCCCCCCCCACTCCTATTCCGTTTGAGGATTGGGGATGGTTGAGTAAGCCATACAGGAATTTAGCCAGCAGTTAAAGTAGATGTTATTTATTCTGTAGGAAAGTATCAGGAAAACGTGTGAGCTGTAGGGAAGACATTTACATATTTTGATTATACCTATTTTAAATTTGATAAGATGCTGTCATCCCATTGACATTACTCCGAACCAAACAGCGGCGAAAATGTCACCTATAAGTTTTATGTTATCCTGATATCTTATGTAAGTTTATTTTCATTTTAAGTTCCGTGTGACGATGACTTTGAAATTACTGTACTACAGCTAAAAAAGTAAGTCATATTTAAGCAGGTAGGTAATGAATGTGCTGATAAACTGGCCAAGGAGGCCATTCTTTCCGGAGTTTTCCCCCATCAATTCCATATCCTGATGTATGATAGACTCAATATGGTAAAAAAACGTACGAATTCTATCTGGACTGCAAAATGAATGGATGATAATTGGCTTAAAATAATTCAAAGATCTATTCCCCGCACCCCCTGATTCTCCGAAAGGAAAGTCTCCAAAAGAAGAATATCAAATATCTCTAGAATGAGAATTGGACATTGCCAGGTAGCCTCACATTTATTCAGATTGAACTTAATAGATTCCCCAATGTGTGAGTGTGGTGCCGAGGAGACTCTTAACCATATCTTTTTTGCCTGTCCATTGCGGATCACAGGTTTTTTACAGTTATTTCGTCAATGATAATATTCAACTCCCGGTTTACTTGTATCATCTTCTTTCCCTTAGCTCGCCACATTTAATCTATATAATAGCGAATTTTTTGAACGACAATGGTATTGACTTGTAATGTAATATTTCCTATTCTATAATATTATTGTACTTTTTTCTATAAAATGAAGTTTTAACTTGATTAATGGCACACATCACTCTTGAAGGGTGGATTGCCTATTTAAAAGATGAAGAAGTAGGTACATACTAGCGGTATGCAGTGGTACGTGGTATTCAGGTACATTCAAATAATCTGTGCTTGTCTAGAACTTCTGGAAAATAAATCTAAATTAAACGTTTTTCTAATAATATTTCTAATGCAATTGTTATTACACTTTCACCTACATAGATAGGTCCGCTAGTAATAAAATAAAAATAAAAGATTTTAAAATTGACACAAAATTTGCAACTAGTCCTACTCTGTGTCTGCCGTATCGATATCCTATTAACCTGGGATTAAGAAAATTCCGGTGATAAAAATCAAAATGAGAAGTGTGTCTAACTGTTATCTAAATCCTAAAACCGGGGGTTGATTGGTGTTGCGTAACAATCTAGCTGTGCCTTGTTTGTAATGGCTTTTTTTTTAATGCCAACACACCCCAATTTCATATCTAAATACGATTCTACTTGACTATTTATTTAGATATACTTATGTAGATATAATTTAATGTATACAATGTATTTATTCTGGAACACCCACAGAGATCAAATGAGACGTTGATTAAAAACACCAATGAAGCCGGAAACTGCATAGATATTATCTTGCAGTGCGTTCTTGATATTGGAGTCGGATTGTCGCAAATTTCTGAAGTTATTTCATGCAAAAGTAATCACACAACATACATAAAATAATAAAGACCGCAATTCATAATAGCAATATAATTGCTTTTCATACATATACCAGTGGCGGTCGGTGACTTTTTGTAGATGGGATGTTGGATAATAAGTTTATACCTACATATTATCAATTGTACAAATATAACATATAATCGAAGGGTATTCAATGTTTCAATAATTCGGCTACAAATATTCAAGCCAAACTGTCAAAAATGTGTCACACAAACAAATATCGCTGTAGCATAGTTGGATAATGCACCTTCCCCGGTTTGAAAAGAGATCCAGGTTCGAATCACAGTGGCGCAACAACAATATTTTTCGATAAAATTGATTTTATATGTATATCTTTCTAATTAATATATTTAATTCATATTTAAAATTTCACAGACATATGTTCTGAATGATTACAACTTCACAATAAGAATGTGTTCTCCTAATTTATACATTAAATTATTAATTAATATAAATGATTAGACCAAATACTTTGTTTAAACCACTATTTATTGATTAATAAACATGTTTCGATAACTATGGTATCGTCTTCAGGAATCAATGTATACTGAAATTAAAAAAAACAAGCATAGATTTTGCTGATAATGAAGAAGTTATTGCGTAAAAGCATAGATGCCGGAAGAAACAGGATATTCGGACGAAGGTTTGCACTCACCACAATCCAGTTCTTCTGGCACCTCCAAGGTGGACTGTAAACTTATATTTATCACTATCTTCGTTCAGGGGTCCTAGTCCTTTAGAATGCACTTTATGGACGCGACGTCTCAATTTAATACTATACTTCGATTCATTAATTACCGTACCGGTTCAAGTTCGCCGTTCGACTGGTGCGGTGATGTGCAGGGTGAGGAGAGGAAGGCACAATACACTATTTTCGTAGAATAAATATATGTCCCAAACAGAAGTATTTATTAATATTTTCAATATTAGCATTATTATTTTATTTTTAATCATTATGAGTAAATGTAATATATCTGTATTAAATTTACTCATAACAGTGATTAAAAACATAGTTAATAATTTAATATTGAAATGAATAACCACAATTTGCGTTAAATATTAAAAATATAACATAATATAAATATTTTTCAAGAATAGAATATAACTCCCTCAGGTTTTTACAGGAATTTTTTTCTAAGAGATTTCATTTCTTCCCAGACAATGCGCTTTCAGTTCAAATATAAAAGAGATATAACCCAACACTTGCTCAGGACGGACCGTTCTATATGTAAATGCTCCCATATTGGTCCTTTTCAGTCACCGCCAGGTTGCCATTTTTTAGTGCTAAAATGCAACCGTGCCCCGACGATATTAACTACGAGCCCGAATATTTAAATGAGGAAAAAACAATAGAAAAATTCTGTCCCAAAGATTGCGATAGGCTAGTTATATAGAAAGAATACCAGATGACAGAACACCAAAGATCATAATGAAGTGGATACTCTAATGAAAGCGAACTATAGACACACTGAGTTTGACGTACTCGCGGTCTAGTGGTTACGATACTCGCATAGTGATCTGAAAATATTAAGAATGTTGATATGACATGTAGGTATTCCGTGAACGCATATATATATATATTTTGTTATAAATAAAAATAACTGGAGCAGGATGGAAAGATCTAGAAGCTGAAGAAAAACGGCCAGGGATAGGATCGTCTGGGATATCGTGGAAGAAGAAGAACAAGATAAAAATAACATCTAAAAGCCAAAAAAATATTTGAATTCATATTCAGTAATAATTTCATTTATTAAGAAATTTGTGGGGTTACAGAAATTAAACGTTCACATTCCTCTTAATATAAAAACAACAAAAAACAACAATATGACATAAAATTTAATGGTTACCAAGTATTTCATAATATTAAGCTTTAAAAATGTATATAATAATAATACGACATGATTTGTTGGCGCGTAAAGGAGAATCTATAATAGGTTTAGAGGTAGAGTTATTTTTTAAGTTGTGACTTGAGTCTTAAGTCTGACGTTATGTCTGTAGTGAAGATGTTTTCGTAATTTGATTTGGCAATTGCGCATTTAAAGAAATTTAACAAAAATAATCTTAAATAGTACCTAAGTATGTTTCACATACAAAGTTGACTCATATTATAAACGTATCAAAGGAAAAAAAATATATAAAAAATAATAGCACTACTATATTATAATTTGTACATAGATTTTCCGCGCAAGCGCTCTAGCGACAGTGTTTCGAATATGTACCATAAAGACCCTTGTTTTAGGCTATTCCCGAGGAGAGGCACCCAGATAATAAGCAACTCATTACATAAAAAAATGAAAGCTGGCTAGGTACTTGAAAAAGATAGGCGATGTTTTGTGAAAGTTAAAAAATAATTTAAAGCCATTTTTAATTGTTTTTACGGGGCCTTAGCTAATAATCTCGAAGGATTGGTGCTCAGGACCTGCCTGGGAGGAATGTAAATATTGATATTACAGACGACTCGTTATCTGTCTGGTTCCGTTCGTCTTTAATTAAAAATAATATTGAAAATCCTTAACGAAGGAACATTTTAAAAACATCTCTTTTATGTCATGTCTTTGATGAAGTTATCGGCTTGAGATTTTTTGACGTGTAAAGATCTCACTTCACCGGGTATTTCGTAATAGGCCTAATTGAGCCCCCGTCAAATCGGAAAATTATTAATAAAACCTCGCACTTCAAATATTAAAATTAAAAGTAGTAAAAATAATTTTAAAATCAAAGATTTTCTGTTGATGTTACTTATTTAATTTTCTTATAAAAATTCTAAATTAACTTACAATCTAACTAATCTTCCAATCAAGACAGTGAATTAACGTAGATCACGTGACCACAGATGAACACGTACAAGTTGCTTGCTTAGTATATGTAACTACATGATATTTTAGAATGTCTATCGCTATCGTGTAGAATACTTTTTAGAAATAATTCATTGACTAACACAAATATTAACGATGAAAACATTAAGTCGTGCAGCAAAAAATGATTTAAAAAAAATTGGGCGTCTCTTAATTCTTAATAATTTATAATAAAAAAAAAATGCGTATAAAAGTAATGCCAGACAATGGTTTTCAAAGAAGTTTGTGTATTGATATTATAAAAATAATCCAATATTACAAATTTATAAAATATTTTACATTCTTGGTAGGATCGGATGAAATAATCAAAAATACATAGAAAAATATCCAATATTATGAATTTATAAATGATTCTGAATGCTAGGATTGGCTAAAATAACATTCTGGAGTATGGTTGGAAACATTTTGGTTTTTTAATATGATCTTCTTGAAGCTGAATACACTTTTCCGAACAATGCTTCAAAGCTGACATCCTGGTTTTATAGGATTCGTTGTGGTCTTCAAAATAATGTCACCATCGTTCGTAAAAAAGTTTCCCCCGAGGTTTTCTTTGATATTGTGAAAAATGTAGAAGACTAACGGTGTCATGTCAGGTGAATAAGGTGGTTGGCTCACTAATTGTGAAAATATAGCATGTAGTGGGTGGGTCCATTGATTGCAACTGCCGCTGTGTGAACTGGCGAATTGTCCATTCCGGGTATTATTATTTTAAATATATTAATTAGAAAGACATAAAATCAATTTTATTGAAAAATATTGTTGTTGCGCCACCGGGATTCGAACTTGGATCTCTTTCCAAACCGGGGAAGGTGCGTTATCCAACTACGCAAATTGATTTTATATGTATATCTTTCTAATTAATATATTTAATTCATATTTAAAATATCACAGACCGTCTGTTCTGAATAATTACAACTTTACAATAAGAATGTGTTCTCCTAATTATTCTTTTACCCTCATCCAAGGAGTTTACATTGATAACGCCCTTAAAAGTTCTGAAAACTGACGCCATCATCTTGACCGAACTGGCTTGGTATTCATCGGAGACGTTGAACCGCTATTCTACCACTGTTTTAACTGCTATTTAAACTCTAATCAATAGTGATGCATCCAGGTATCATTCAGTAATAAAACGTACAAAGAAATAATCGGGATTAGCGTTAAATATAACCAAATACTTTCGTAAAATTCCACACCAACTAGTTTTTGTTCCTTAAAAACTTATATAGTTAAGTTAAGTTAGTTGAGTTAAGATTATTTCTACTCGTTCACGCGAGATTTTTAGGAACTCTATTATCTCTTGAACAGTATCAATAAAATCGATCTCAAAACCAAATTCATGACTGCTTTGACACTTTCTGGAATTACTACCCTTCATGGCTTTCCACCGCGAAGGTCGACTTCAACATCCTGTCATCCGCGTTTAAATTTAGCTGCGATTTTTTAACAATTGCATAATGTAAACTGCATAATGAAAACTCTAATAGTCTTTTAAAAGATTTATTTCTATGATAAACCTCTGATAAATAAGTGTTTCATCACGGAGCACAGCTGAATAATATCATTTAAAAAAAAATCAAAAACATTAAAATCAAACGTTATACAAAAAAATAATATAATTTTCGAGTTATATCAAATGTTACCAATAGATCTAAAATAAAAATTAAAATAATTGATACATAACAAAAGTAAATTGAGACCGACTAGTGTGATTTTTTGAAGGCTGCGAATTTTACCCTCGAATGTTATAATAAGTGGGTACATCATATGTAGGTATACAATATTGTGTGTTTTAAACAACAAATTTTATTTAAAAGTATTGCTAGACATTTTTTAAGATTATTAATTTTTATAACATGTATTCTTGTCTACCTTATTTAAACCTTATAACATACCTATTTACGAGTATGTAGGGGAAGTACGTACAAGATGACATACTTTCTGCATAATCAGTCACAAATCTTTATTTAAAACATATTTTAAGCAAATTTTCCTTATACAGTAGTTAATTAGATCTATCAAAATTAATGAGATCAAATTACTTAAAACTAGTGATGGTAAACCGTTACGTGACTGTGATTGTGCCGATGATATTGCTAACTGAGATTTAACGATGATTGGTAACTAAGATTTAACTGTCGGAGGCCTACTTTCTAGTATACCAATCATTGCTCGAATATTTATGTTAATCAGTTATCAATCATCGTTACAATCGAACACAATCACAGTCACAATAACAGATAAAATAACGATTTTACCATCACTATTTAAAAGCACTAACAAAAAATTTAATGAATTTTTAAGACGATGAGGGAATAATTTATTTTGTCCAATCATATGGAAAAAATGACATTATATGGACAAAGTGACATGTTATTAAAAAATATTAATTAGTACAAAGTTCATAAATAAATTACTTGGTTTTCTTAGATGATGTTAAATTGATATCTGAAATGAATGAAAGTATTGGTCACACTGTGTCTTCAGGTATGTCATTATGTCTGTTTGAACGGTAATGTAATTTTGTCTATAAATACATATCTTAACATCGATTAATTTTTTTAAGAACTATTAAGATTATTGTGATAAACTCACATCTGAACATGCGATTAGTACTTTCACAACAAAATGAAATCAGCATAGATATCGAGAAGTAACAATTTTATTGTCATCGTTCATCGCGAACCAATAAGCGGTCATCAATGGCGTCTCTGCGGATTGTGTTATATGATTTAGCGCACCTCTAAAGAAGGTTTATTGAAACCAAACGAGAAAGGTTTCGTAAATAAAGCTCCTGTGTTATTTTGTCCATATATGTCATTTTGTACATACTTTTTCTATATTTATTATGTACGATTATAATTATTAATTTTGTTTATGTACTTGTTTATAGAATTTGGACTAAAACAATGAAGATTTTACGGCCTAATTTATAATGAGGTATTTTTATTATTGTATATAAGTATTCTTTTAACCAATATACATAGTTGAATTTCGTTTAGTGCGTCATTATCTTATGTACTTCAAACCATCTTAAATCACCAATCATTAATTGCTCTAGAACATGTTATAACGTAGGTGTAATTTTAGTTTTATGTTCATTTGACATAAAATTTTCAGTGCACGTGGGTTGCGCACGTTAAAATACAAAGGTGAAAAACATTATTGTAATTTGAGATGGCTCTGTTGGTGTTACTAAATTTGGTGAGTACGTTTAGCATACGCAAGCACTTGATCCGCGAGTGCTCCGTAGACCTTGAAAGGTGGAGGCACTTCAGCCTTCTGACATATCACGAATTTTCTTCAATATCAAGAGCAGAATGTTAATTTCGCGAAAGCCACAGCGTATCTTATTTAAATTTAATAGTTTACTCGGCACAAATTGTATCACGTACACATATTTCTTAATTAAGGAAAAAAAAAATTTTTTTTTCCATGTCTTTTAATTTTTTGTGATCTTGCGAAACTCGAAGGTTCATGACCGCAGACGATATTGAGTTCCATGTATCTATGAATATTATCCATTCATCTTCATCTCGGTCATCCCTTTGATCATGTTAGCTTATGTTTGAGGACCTTTGTGTATCTTCTAGACTCATCTATTTTCACAGCGCTCCACGTCTACTGCAACCCCTTTGTTCTCTTTACTCGAGGAAATGTACAGTAACCAAAGTTCAAAATTCTTTAACCTTCAATTCTTTAACCTTCTCCATTATTTTACTTTATTCATTTGTAGCGCTTTTTGTGGCAATCTTCATTTTCAAGAATTTTTTTGTTTAATTCAAATTGGACATATTTCATTATAATTTTTTGCATCAATCTGTGAACGAAATAATATTTACCACTTCATGGAATGAAATATAATGAACATTGTTGCAATAGTACAGCGCATAAATACGAGTTTAGGAATGTATCTCTAAAAAAAAACATTATTGTCCGCCGAGAACCGTCGTGAAGAATTGGTATTCTCCATAACGAAACTGACTACCTAAATGGGCCAAAATATTCAATCTTAAACAGTGGCCAGATCAAACAAAATCATTTAACATTTGAAGAAGCTAAAATAAAAATAAATTGAGACGACTTCGCTTAAGACATCGCTTAAAAAGAATTATAGATAGACTACGTCAATTAATGCTCATCTCGATATCATTCATGTGAATATGAACGTGATTGTTCACATATGAACTAGTTTAAGATCTTCGTTATTGAATAAAGCAATATCGGCAGTAATAATGTTAATTATATTTATAGGTCAGTGGCGTGCAGTAGGTATAGATTTAGGTTATGCTGTTACCAATGATATTATACAATCATATGTAATACAATACCTGTATTTTCGTTTAACCAACGTCTTTGGACAAATCAAATCCGTCGTTTATACGACCCTATCATGCATTTATTTACAATTTTAGAGTACTGTTAATAGTGTTTTTAAAGTTTAAGTTTTAACGTAAAATAATACTTTCTTACGCATATAAAAAATGTATGGACGTTTTTAAGAACACTTTCTATGACTGAACATGATTAATTTACTATTTGAAAATACTTCACGTAATAACTAAAGGAAATAATTATTTTGATTAAAGGTTAACGTAGGAAAGAGTTATGCCATTTCCTTTTTGTTTTTCTCTAATCAAAAACCAATCCATGCACCAAATTTAAAGAACAATCATGAAATCAATAGGTAAGATAGTAAAATTCGCGAATTAGTAAAAGAGAAAGTAGACACTTCAATGATTTGCACGCAGTTGTAACCCTTTCTAATGTTATTCTGTTAATAGACAGCATACGTAACGACTCCATACGAAACGGATCAACCGAAAGAAATTTTCAATTCAGTAAATAGCCATTTATATGACTTGAGTAATTCACTAGCTTAAAGACAGAACTGAGTAATGTAAATAGCACGGTGCGGCGAATAAAAAAAGAGCGCCATGAGTACAGCGGTGAGTTTTTAGAACTAAGCAATTAAAGTCTTTACTGGTACACAGATGTGCACTAATTGTAAAATAATGTTTTCGTTAATGTTAATCCAATTTTTTAATTTATATTTGTTTCCCAGAATTTTTAGTTATGCACAGCTTTTTTGCTTGTATGCTCTGCACGCCCCTGTTGCAGGTATATAGTAAAAGTGAAGATAAGTCATATGTTTACATATTATTGTGCATGACACGCAGCAATATTACCATTTTATATCTACGCGATATTTTTGTATATATTAATAAAAATATTTTGAATATTAATTTACAACTCACCCTTTGAAGAATATAATTTGAAAAAATATTGCATATTTAATATAAAAACACGACTAAATTTATAAGTAACAAATTTTTTAATCTATTAAGATGCTCCGTAAAGAATACTAATTCAAGTAGTTATCAACTTTTTAATTATTTCAGAGAAGTAAAATAATTCTCGATCTAAAATGTTTTGCATAAATTTCCAAGCCATTAAAACTACGTCAATTTATTTAAAAAAAATCCCTTATGGCATCGGCCAAAAATCGGATAGATGTCGTGTGTATGTGTGTCTTTGACTTTTTTCCTTAGGTACAATATTAACGGAGTTACTAAATATTATAGCAATCATTTTGAAACAAGATGGTGGATAAGGCTGCTTATCAAAATAAGTAAGTCGTCTACGTCCATTCTGAGAGCTTGTTTGTAATCTGTTCGCAGGTCGAATAAAGTTAACGTAGGTATCAAGCATTTGCTATTCTTGCGCTTAACCTCCGATAACCTGAACAAAATGTAGCTGCATCGAAAAGCACACTTATTAGAGAAGAGTAAACGTGACTCATGTAAACATTACAGTTACATTAGTAAGTAATATAGAGGATTTACTATACAGATATATTTTCAAACGGAAGGTGGTTTAGAAGTCTGATGACCGAAGAATGTACATTTAAATTTTCTAAGGGTTGTGTCATGAGACCCTTGCATATCAATCGAAATCTACCTAATTCCAGATTTCACACAATATTTATATACTGATTGTTAAGAATATAACATGTATATACACTGAGAACTAGTATTTTTGGTATGCAAACAATTTATACGAAAAGTACCGGAAATTTTCATTTACGTGCAAGCGTCACACAATACCTCTAAAACTATAGAGAGTGACGGTTGGTTACAGAAAATATGAAGAGCGAATGATACTTTTGAGAGATCCAGTTTCCAGATCTTTATCGTTAAGATAAATACAGGTGTCAAATATTTTCATTCTGTACACTGCCCCACTTTGGAGCGAGTAAACGGATACGTAGGTAGGTACTTATAGCTTTCAGAAATCCCATATGTTCGACGGTGAAAAAATGCAAATATCTTTTGTACGAGTGTACTGTTACGTTTATTTCCGAGAATAGAATCGACCTCCCTTAAAGAGCTTCAACTTAAGTAAGTCACTTTTTATAAACATTATTTATGCGTCACGTTGAAAATTCGAATGATATATCCACGATAGGTGCTTTCTATAAAAACTGAAGACGTTGGAAAAAAACTGCAAACAGTTTTGTTATTTAGGCCATATTCATAAATCTCTTTTTTAGTTTAAATGAAAAGACATTTTCATAACTTTTGGCGAAATTCAAGATGCAAAAAATACATTAAAATTTATAGACATTCTCACATCATTATGTTACACATAAAACTGTGTTTAAAATCCGTCTGAGTACGTCGTTAAAGCGTCGCTTTTTCTGAACTGGATATATTTCTATATTAACACTTACAGCCCGGTGGGTCATTTTAGACCCACCTCAAGTTTTCAGTTTTATCAACCGTTTTGTGGAAGATTTTTTATAGATATTTCATTTTAAATATGATTTAATGAAATGATATGATGTGCCGTAATGTTTCTGCTAAAAAATAATACGAATAATACATATGTTCTCGTGCATCAACAGACGCCATACACAGCCAAAATACAAACATCCACTAAACATGTGATCTTCTCGTCAGAACCCGAGCAGGTATTGTCATAATACTTATTGGTAAGCGCAACGCCTCTCAAATAATTGTATAACTAGCATTGTCTAGAGGCCGCCAGACGAAAATAAGTCAAAACAAATATATGGACACATATCTGGTATTGTTGACCGTTGACGTTGGGAATGTTGAGAATATATGTTTCGGTGTAAGCGTTGAGATTCAATCTGACTGTCTTAGGTCAGTTTTTGAGCGTTTTTTCACATTTTTATCAATAACTCATTTGAATCTTGTCCGACAACATTTATTTGTATATCAAATTATTTGAAAATATTTAATAAAATATTAGCTAGAAGGAAAACAGCATTAAACGAATATTTGTAGCGTAATTAATATTTTTACAAACATCCGGGTCAAATATGACCCACCACCGTAGAGTATGTGTTAATTAAAAAAAAATTAAAAATGGTTTAACATTTTATCTTTGATAAACGACCGTTATAAATGGTAAAGGATAATTCTATAAAAATAAGCCTAAAGTAATGAAGGCAGGTAGTTATTAATACTGCCTATATAATATTACTGTTTCAGTTTCAATTTTGAAATTATTGACAACAGTAATTTTATATATAAAAATACCTTCAGAACAAAAAAGATCACATTTCAAAGAAAAATGACTATTCACTCCTGTTGCCGTAATCACTCTTCGATATCCGTGCCTGGGTTTTCTATGGTATTGTTGTATATATTAATTCAATCCGTGCAAAATAAAAATACGCAAACCTTTGTGAAACTGGGCCGGTAGACGTCGATGGTCGCTCTCCTTGCAGTCTTGAACCTTCAAACTCTGCCGATCGGCCTCCGAAACTTTATCACAACCGATAATCCGAAAAAAAAATTATATTATTTATATCACCGCTGTAAATATATCCGATCGAATCGAAAATGGTATCTCACCAGAAGCAGTTTCGCTATTGTTTTCTGTTTTAAATTTACACAAATAGATGCACATATTCAAAATTTATACCAGGTCTACCAATCGAAGTATAAAAACGCGCAAACAACTCCAATTAAATGTATCAGTTTCCCTATGGGTGGTATACAAAAAAATATTATGATTTTATATATTCTATATATCTACCATAAACTAACGCTTTTAACGCCGAGCATTATCTCGGGTATAGATTTCGTTAACCTTGGAACCCACGCACTTCTTACTTCTGTGCGGTCTTTTTCAATATACTTTTCACTCTACTTAACTATCAGTGCGCTTTTATATAACTTTTATTATATACTTTTGTTTTAATTTTTTAACTGAGTTACTTAAATATGAAATAGTTTACATTGTAATACCTATTGATAATCTGTATAAATAAGTCAAATAGAATATATGAAGAACATATTTTTACATAATTTCAATTTCTTTTTATAAAAAAAGGTAGAATTTTTGTCTTGGAAAGATAACGAAGTGAGCGCAAGTGTACATTTTTTATTATTGTGGTTGATTTTTATTTGTTTGTTATTGGTTGTAAAAATAAAAATAAAAATTGTCACGCCGATAGCCAACAATTCCTACTGGAAATACGCAAGAAAACTATTTGAATTATAATTTAACTTCCTAGACCAGTTTTATAACATTTAATATTTGAAAATTATTTATTTAATCAATAAGAAAGATACAAATAAAAAATCAATCTATAGAAAAAGTATTTGGTTTCCACCGGGGTGTGAACCCGGAACTTTTTCTTGCCGGCGAACTGTGATACTAATTTCGCTAGGTTAACCGTATAAGATCCCAATATTTGGCATTTATAAATGCAGTCTTATGGAAGCGATACATTTATTAACGTAGCAAAATTGATATCGCAGTTCCTCGGCAAGGAAATATTGCGGGTTCGTATCCCGATAGTAACCAAATATTTTTTTATATATACAGTTTTTCTGTATATATTTCTAATTGACGCATCTAATTTGTTTTAAGAACTATATTCCAAAATTGCAAATTCACAAAAAAATGTATTTTATTAAAATATTTATTTATTTAATAATTTGATATTGAATCATAAATAAATTTTGTGGTGTGCTCATTTAAAATGGAAACACTTTTATAAATGTTTGATAGAAGTAAATAAACAAAATGTAAAAATCCGTACAAATAAAGGTATGTTCAAATACAAGCGTAGGATAAATTATATTTGTGATTGTAAGCAATCAGTTCTTATGTAAATATCAGTATCAAGTACATAAAATAATAATGTACAATGTACAGTTGTATACATAATTTAGTAAGTAAACATATCGATACCCTTTCATCAAAACGTTGTAACCAATATTTTACGTAATACTAGTTTTCTACAAAACAAATGAGTAGCTTGAAATTGTAAACTATTAAAACGAAATAAAACACCGTAACTATATTTTAAAATTTACACATTATATTGTAAATTTTTTAAATTATTCTAATTATGAAATAGACAGAGTATACAGAAAATTATTTCCCGATGATTTAATTTGATGTTAACTTTGTTATAAGTATTCCATTCGCGCACACTTGACGTGCTTGTTGGTCTTGTGGTTAAAATACTCACCCAATGATCCAGCGGTCGGAGGTTCGAACCTTGTTCTAAGTGACCAGCGAGTTACTCTTATTTTCAGCTCTTTTGAAAATAGTAAGAATATTAATGCGACCCTTGTTCCGTGTTCCCAAAAAAAAACTAATAATATTAATTATCTGTTTTGACGCGTATTTGAAGACTGTTATTATAAAATGACTACAATGAATCCTATTTATTTATGACACCGGCAAAAATATTGTTTTTGCGCTACCGGGATTTGAACTTGGATCTCTATTTCCAATTTGGGGAAGTACACTACCAATTGTGTTATCTCTATTTCCCCGGATTGGAAATAGAGATCAAGAAAATAGAAAAACAATATTTTTCGACAAAATTGATTTTATATGTATATATTTATAATTCATACATTGAATTAGTATTTAAATAATAAATTCACCAAATTTTCGAATCAATCACACATAATTACATACAGATTAAACAAAATTATTTAAAGCCTCAAAAATTTATACTTATCTAAACACTAGTAATTCCATAATTAATTATTTTTCAATGTCTCTGGAAAATCACTTCCTATATATCGTTGCGTTTCAATTCATTCGTTGTTTGATAATGACAACATGTAGTTGTCAAAACATATTATTTTTATTCAATGGAATTCAACTAGTTAATTTTAATAAGTCAAATCATTGAGAGAAAACAAAACTATCATCTCCGAAAAATTAAACACTAATATATTTTTAACGTTCGGAATAGTAAAACAAATATTCGAATTGACTAGAAAGATACACACAAAAATGCATGTATCAAAAAATATTAATTTACCACTGCGATGCGAACCCGAAACTTCTCTTTGCCGAGAAAATACGTTACCATTACGCTACGTTATTCATTTAAGTTTATGATGAATTTGAGAATTATATTTTAGTGGCACAGCGGTATAGTATTTGTCAAAATTCGGCAAAATTTCATACTTTTATATATTTAAAAAAAAAGTATTGCCTTCATTATGATTATATAGTACTTCTATATATACCTGCACATTATATTAAGACAATAGAGAACAATTTATTTTCAGCGTATTAGTGTTTGTTACTTAAAATAATACATTTTTCACTTGGGCCACTCCGCCACTGCGCGACTCATATATAGTATTTGTAAATGAAATATTTATTAATTCGTTTTTAAAAACCTTTCAACTTATATTTGAGTAATACATGCTAGGTGACGCCTGGACTAATCAGTCTGTTTAATCTGGAAAATGAGTAAATGTAGTAAGATTAGATTTTTATTAAAAATATATCTTTGTTTTAACAGCTGGGGTTACAACATTATTAAATTAAGTTTAATTCTAAAGAAATTTAATGACAAACCTCTTATCCATTGTAATAGAAAATAACAATTAATGAATGATTAAATGCTTAGCAAAATTATAATAATTAATAAAAGCGTCAAAAAACCACAATAAAAAAATAAATAATCCAATTCACGGTGACAAACTTATGAACAATAATTGTAAAATTGTACTCTTTTTTTTGATGATAGAATAGAAACGAAGGTTGGTTATTTATTGTAGAGTAACGGACAGGGAAATAAGAATGCAGGAAATAGCGGAGCGTGAAATATTTAGAGTTGTAGAAGAAGTTGTAGGTGAGTGATCGGACCCTGAATGGATATGTCGCTCACTTCTTTGGTCAGCTGAGGACGGCGACGATGGCGGTGTATTTGAATCACCGTCTCCACAGTACAAATAATTTTTTGTCAGTTACATTGTTTTGGCGGTCGATATAATGTACAATCGATATAATATAGAAAATTTATACCGTACATTTGCTAATAAATACTTATAAATTATTTCTATAATTTATGATATTGTAATATAATGTAAAGTAGACAATAATTAATCTATTACCAGTGGCGTGCTGTAGGTATAGATTTACAAATGATATTATACAATCATATATAATATACGTACTGCAATATATGTTATAAAGGGTGTCCAGCGGAAAAAAATCAGGATTAATTTGTAATTGCTCGTAAACCATCAGGGTGAGGTAAGTGGGAGGGGTATTGATCGACGATCGTGATTTGCGGATTCGCCAGTCGCAATGAGTCACTGGTCGGGAGCGCACCGCGCGTTCGCGGTTGAGCAATATTTAAAGTACGGTGATTTATTGATTCGTGCGCGTCGCGTTTTTTGTACTTACTTTAATACATGACGAGTAAGTGATGGGCCGAGCACGCAACTTATCTGGTGTTGGGTTCAAAAGTTCAGATATGAAGGGACAATGGTTAACCAAACTTCTTCGGAATTATCAACGTCAGCAGCGACGCCAGAGCATGTGGCTCAAGCTCGACATGAAATTATGCGCAATCCGCGTAAATCGATAAGGAGGACTGCCGCCTGTACTGGAATAAAAAAAATCAACAGTGTACGTTATTTAAAAAATAAACTACCCATACAAACTGCAAACGGTCCAGTTTCTCAACAAAAAATACTATTATTTACGTGAAACCTTAGCGAGAACGATGCTGGAACGTTTTGGAATAGCACGAACGCTTAGAAATATATTATTAATATATATATATATATATTATTTTGTAATAAATTATTCAGCAAGTACAGAGACATATCCTGGGCATCTCGGTCACTGGATCTTACACCGTGCGACTTTTTTTTGTGGGGATACCTTCAGTTGAGAGTTTACAGTAACAATCGTCGAACAATTAAGGCTCAACAAGAAAATATCCGCCGTGAAGTTGCTGTCATTGAACCGATGCTTTGCTCTCGCATGTTTGTAAATTTAAGAGTTCGATTGCAAGAGTGTCTTGAGAGAAATGGACGGCATTTAGACGATATTGTTTATAAAACGTAAAATCCGCATCGTTAAACTCCATTTTGTATAAATAAAATATGAGAATAACATTGTAGTTTATTTTTTTATTTAATATTAAACTTGAAAATTTTCCGCTGGACACTCTTTAAATGGATTATGAACTTTCGTTTAACCAACGTCTTAAGGCAAAATGAATTCGTCGTTTATATGACCCTACCATTTATTTATTTGTAACTTTAGAGTTCTATTAATAGTGTTTGTAAAGTTTAAGTTTTAAAGGAAAATAATACCGTCTTACCCATATAAAAATCAATATAAAAAATGTATAGATGTTTTAAAGAACACTTTTTATGACTGAACATGATTCTTTTATTATTCAAAATCCTTCACGTAATAACTAAAGGATAATATTATTTTAGGAAATATTTCTGCCAATTACTTTTTGTTTTTACTTAACAAAAACAAATTTATGCATCAAATGCATCTCGAAAGCAATGAACGTTAGATATTTTAAAAACAGTAAGATAGTAAAATTAGCAAATTAGTAAAAGAGGAAGTAGATACTTCATTGATTTGCATGCAGTTGTAAGCCTTTCAAATATTATTCTGTTAAAAAAACAGCATAAGTAATAACTCCATACAAAACGGATCAACCGAAAGGAATTTTCAATTCAATAATAGCAAATTGTATAACTTTATTAGTACACTAGCTTAAAAATAGAAGACAGTAATTTAAATAGCTACAACCTCCGCATCGGCCGACAACAGCGGCGGGTTGTCGTGGTAGTTTTTAGACCTAAGCAATTAAAGTTTTTACTGGTATACGGATGGCGCTAATTATAATACGTCAGTGAAAAATATATCCAATCGTGTTAATCCATATCATGGATTATTTAACTTATATTTGTTTCCTAGAATTTTCAGTAATGCACAGATTTTTTGCTTGTATGTACTGGCACGCCCCTGATTTTTACATACTTGATTAAGTTCAATAAGTGGTTATTTAAAAAGTGGTTACGACAAAACATACCAATTTTATAACATAGTTCTACGATCATAATGACTTATTTTTATTATTATAAAAATAATAGTTTAATATTTTAAAACTCTGTATATATTATTTTACACTGTTTATGTTCATAACATTAAAAAGAATACACGATTGTATTTTAAAACTAAAACGAATATAATATGTATGTATCTGAAGTCTTTCGAACAGGCGAAGAGCCATCGTAATTTAAATAAATAAATATTTACGTTTGCACAAATGTTTGCAAATAAATAAATAATAAATTAATACAAAATACCATCGTGAATCTTCCAATATAAAGTACATTAAGCGCGCAGGGTTAGATATTTTAATAAAATTATAAATATAAGATTTTAATAAAATTGTATGTATCAGTGGCGGTCGATGACTTTTAATAGAAAGGATGCTGGATAATAAGTTTATACCTAATATCAAATATAACATATAGTCGAAGGATATTTAATGTTTCAATAATTCGGCTTCAAGTATTCAAGCCAAACTGTCAAAAATGCGTCACAAAAACAAATTTTTCAAAATAATCTGCTCGCTTTGTAATACGTATGCTATTCTAAGTATTATATGCATAAGCATTAAAGTGGTTTTATGTTCGTTGGATGCTGTTAACGAATGCGTGTACAGTATTCGAAGATCTCGACAGGCGGAACTGAATTTCAAACTTTGTGGATACGGAGCGAATGATAGAATTCACTGTTGCTGGTATCTGTGTGTTTACGCGATTCATAGATGTTCGAAAGTTGAGAATGTACATGTACTCGCTCCGTGTCGTAGTATGTGTTATGACTGGTCTCTGAAGCAGGACGAATTTATTTACTGCAGTTCTGTTTTCGGCTAGAAACAAAAATTCCAAAGCTCTTTGACTCTAAAGCTCAAGAGATGCGGAGCATCCAAAGCATGTATGAAGAGACCGCGCTAGGTATGTATGTATATATATATTTTTGTTTTTAAGGAATAATGTTTTTGAATGATTTAATTTCCGAAGTACTAGTTTTTATCTTTGTTATTTCAGGCGACACACGAATCTTTTACAAATTTGAGGTGTTTTTCTAAAGTGTTATTTTAGGGGAAGTTTAAGTGATTTTTAAAAAGTTGCCCGCGAGAAAGCACAATGACGCGGGGGATGCGAAGCTTTTCAGTGGTTTATTCAGACTACGAATTTAGCAGAGTGGCTATGAGAAACTTTCAGGCAACGCTGGCTCCCGTAGAAAAGTTTGTTTAGCATAATAAATGAGGTTGCCTTTTCATGACATCACGCAATAGACAATAAGGTAAATGGGAGCCCCGACAGCGGACGAAGAATAGGAAGAACACCTACGCCCTCCGGTACTATTACGTCACGATAATTCAAGTTTAATATCCTATTTAAATTTTACCAATTTTAGAAGACTGCCATCTGAGAGGAAGTATAATTTTAAAAATTCATCCACGAGATCGCGAATAAGGGATGGAAATAAAATATTTAGGTAAACGGTACGACACTCGTTTAGTGACTGAGTGGTGGAGAGTTCAAGCCTCGTTCTAGAGGATCACCAAGTCTTAATTCTCATAGTTGAAGTTTATAGCTTTATTTTAAAAATAGCAGGAACGCGGATATAACATGTTCTATCACCCACATACTTATAAGATTCGCTAATCGATGCATGCTAGAAAAAATGTCTAAATCATTTAAAATCCTCCTACATCGATTGGTTTAATATTCTCTCCATATATAATACACAGACAACGTTTAAATTAATTATTTAGCCGCTGCCAGTATTGTGTCGTTTGTTTTTTTGCATGTGGCGCGCTCTTCGTGGAGACGTACTCGTAGTGTCTCCACGGATTAATTTTGTTCTCGAAACTCGCATAAAGAAATGTGCAAAATTAGTGCCGAGCGTGCTAAGATATACTTGTACATTGTGTGCAGAGCAGTCTGACCAACTATCATAGAACACAGCGCAAAATGTCACAAGTGTACACAAACCGTACTCTTTCATATATATAACTGTATTACATAACATGTTTTATCATTAATTACATATTATTGATTAAATGTATTAATTATAAAAATATTGTTATTGAGCTACCGGGATTCGAACCTGGATCTCTTTTTCCGGGCAATCCGGGGAAGGTGCATTACCAACTATGCTACAGCGCCAGTATTTTTGACGACAAACTTTCGAACCTATATATTACACTTTTTTCAAATTAATACATCTGTAGTACCATTATTTGAAAGCCATCTACATTGTTTTATAATTATATCTTTATAATTTTGGGGGATAGGTCGGTGGTTAAATGAAAGAGATGTAGATTTGCTTGTTGATGTTTATTGAAATGGATAGAAGAAATGCAGAGATGCTGTAGACGTGCGTGTATTATGAAGTGAATCGGATCGGCGGTCTCGATCGGCGCGCGTGGGCCGGCAAGACCGCCGTTGTGAAACGATGAAACCGGAGAGACTGTTTGGCGGTGAATGAACGAGCCAGACTTGTAGCAGCAGCCGGCCGCGCTGTCGCTAGCGTCGATGCCGGCTGAGATGGCGGCGGATTTGAATTCTATTCCCTACATAATTAATACATTTAATTAGTATTTAAAACATCACAGACCAATTACAACTTCACAATAATAAAGTGTTCTCCTTAATAACACATTATTGATTGAACATATTAATCAGTTCATATATCATATTTTAACCATATTACACGCGCGGCATTATATCCTCGCCTCGTCCAAAAATATTTAGTGGGCCATTTAAGGGGCAGTAAGACACGATAATTATGGTATTTTTTGGAGAGTCAATTTAGTGTAAAGTTATCGATACAAATTAAATGCATCAATTAGATAGATATACATATAAAATAAATTTTATCAAAAAAATATTTTTGATTTCGAATCTTTTTGCAACAACTACAATAATACGTGCTTTCAATCAATCAATTTTATTATGAAAGATCTATTTAATCTTAAAGCATTTCTTCAAAAAAGAATGTCTAAATATATTGTGATTTGACCAAAAAAATGTAATGGCGGAACACTATTTAATTTTTTTCGAAATATAATAATCTTTGGTATATTGAATCTCGAAATATTTATATTTAAAGAGCATACATTATTTTCATAAATTGATAGTTAAAGGTTCAAACAATAATTATTGCCTATTATAAATCAATATTTTTGCATTGGTTATTAAATATGTTGTTTTCAAAAAAATCTAAATTCACGATCGGTCTCTAATATTGCAATATCTAAAAATGTATGAAAACATTGAATTATTTAATTAAAAATTATAAGAGTTCCTAGAGAATTTTATAGTATTTAAAATAAAAAATAAAATTAATTATGCACATATATTTTAAATAATTACTAAAAACAAGCCTGTAAAAGCTGATCGAATTTTTGCGGCATTCGTCATTTTAAAAAAAGAAATCATTTATTTTTTTATTTGACATTTTTACAATTTTTTTATAACAAGAATTAAGTATTTTACATTATTAAAATTACATGTTTTTTTTCGCTTACATCTTCAAAAAAGAGACTAGCTCTTGTGCTTGGAGAGGGAGTTACACTATAATAATTTTATGTTATATTTTATTTGTTGTCTATTTGTGTGCTTCTGAAGTGTTCTACAATATTGTTTATTTTCTATTGTTTTTTTGAAGTGTTCATTTAATTTCTTTCATAACATAAATAAGTAGGATTGGAATGAGGATTGTGAGTGTGGATCCGCCGCTTGTCAAGGACCGTTTATAAGAAAAAGCTCATATATGGTCCTACTCATTCGCCGCCCGTTCCGAAAGCTGTGTCATATTTTTGAAAGCTAATACTGTTCAGATAATAGATTCAGGCAACAGACTGGACGTTTGAAAGTATTGATACATTTAATTTGTATTAAAAATACCACAGAACTGTGTTAAAAAAAAACTTCAACTTCACAATAATAATGTGTTATCATTAATAATTTATAATTAAAATATTATTTGTTGTTCATCTATATTTCTAATGTAATTCTGTGTTTATTGCGTTTTCGGCAGTGATAATTGAGGCCAGATATGTGAAATTACTTATTTTTCAAATCAATAAATATAATATAATATAGAATGAAGAAATAAGGAAAGAATGTAAAACTGACGCTAGTATAGTGAGTAAGATTAAGAAATAATCACTTAGGTAGTTTGATCATTTGGAACGGATGAATGAGGAGAGAATGGTAAGAAAGATAAATGATGCAAGTGTTGATGGTACCAGAAATAGAGGACGTCTGCGGATCAGGTAAACCAGATAATGGATGATGGTTCTGTTAGAACCCTCAACAATCGTCGAGCTTATATGAGAAGATGGATGAGTGTAAATTGTGTGACATGATAGAGTACTGTGGCACTCTATCCTCTCTGCCTACTCCTGCGGAAAAACGGCGTGACGGTAAGTAAGTAAGTTCAAATACTAATTCTACCCTGTTGTTGCATCAAATCTGTCGCATTGGAGCCAGGTTGGTGAACTTCATATTCCGGATTCAGAAAAGCATTTTTCACATCCGATTCTGATCTTCCAATGATATCTGTATCATCTGCGTACGCCAGATTTTTGGCATGACTTGTGGAAGATGGTAACACCTATTTCTATTTTGGAATCCTTGATAATTTTTTATGTGGACAATGTTAAACAAGACAGCAGAATACAGAATAGTCAAGGAATAAATAAACAAGGTTTTAAATATGAATTAAATATATTAATTAGAAAAATATACATATTAAATCAATTTAATCGAAAAATATTATTGTTGCGCCACCGGGATTCGAACCTGGATCTCTTTCCTAACCGGGGAAGGTGCATTATCCAACTATTAGAAAAGAGATCCAGGTTCGAATTCCGGTGGCGCAACAATAATAGTTTTCGATTGAATTGATTTTATATGTATATCTTTCTAATTAATATATTTAATTCATATTTAAAATATCACAGAGCTATGTTGTGAATAATTACAACTTCACAATAGGAATGTGTTCTCCTAAATAAACTAGGTTTATTGAAATATCGAGATGTTTTTTTTCCAATTTATTGGAGTTTACATTTAGTTTACAATTTTTTTACACAGTGAGCGGTAAAATCTTTAAAAAATCATTTTAATTATGAATAAATTTGTTTCATAGCAATTTTGTCAGGCTGCCAATATTTGATGACGTGCTTTTAGTCAGACAAACGTAGACGAACATATAATGCGCCAAGTGAAAAGGAGCTACGTGACAGATTTACAAGAACTTTACACTAGACTTGTATAAGTGTGATCCAATGGGATAAATTAGATTTGGAAGGGTTGCATGACGAATACAAAGGTTGTAAGCCATTGCACTTGAATCAATATGTTTTAGGTTCTGTAAAACGTGATCTTCGGACGTTATTTATCTCATCACATTATTCATTCCTACTTGTACGAATTTTTTGTTATCTCCCATTGGGTCCGCCAATTGTTAATGCCAATAATGAAAAGGTCTTTAAATTGTCTTACCATCTCATTTTAGGTCACCTATTAAATGAAATATTTTATTAAACACAGTGTCAACATTTTGATGACAAAGTATACAGAATAAATTAGTTGTTACAATACAAATATGGTCATTCAACCTTTCATATGCGTGATACAATTTGACTATTCATCGTAGCCTACAAATACTCCAAATAGATACTATACAGGGTGTCTTGTAAGTAGTGGTCCAAACGAAAACCATCGATAGCTGAGACCATGCCCAATTAATAATTTTTTTTTATAAAATTTTAATTATTCAATGGCCACTTTTTCGAACGGCTGCTCATTTTAATAAATTATTGAAAGTTTGCACCAGAAGCAAGACCTGCAGTTTAAAAAAAAGGTTACCTTGAATTTTTTCACAAAATGTCCCCTTCGGCATTAAAATAGCAATTACATTTGTTCTAAATATAAATATTTTTTTTTTTTCCTATTCCTAAATTAGCATCAAATGTATAAGTTTTCAAGCTAATGAATGGGCACTTGGGTCGTGATACTTTTTATTTACACCACTGTGCTTTAAACTTTTTTGAAAAATGTGAAATGTTCCAAATTCAAATTTTTAAACATTTTTCGTGCCAAAAATGTTTCTGTTTTTAAAAAACAGTGACACACATTACATAGAAAAACTTATCAGAAATAGTAATCAACAAACAGGAAGCGATATTTTTTTAAGTTTTGGAAATGTACCAATTATTGAAAAATGTTTAAAATTTCAAATATCTGTAAAACCGTGTGACATTCATTGAACTTTAAAACGAAATAAAACAGATCAATAAAATAAATAAATTTTCGAACCTATATGTTACCTTTTTAATATTAATATCAACATTTAGGTTAGAAAATTTATCGCTAAAAATATCGTCGCTGTAGCATAGTTAGATAATGCACCTCCCCCGATTTGGAAAGAGATCCAAGTTCGAATCCCGGTGGCGCAACGACAATATTTTTCAATAAAATTGATTTTATATCTTTCTAATTAATATATTTAATTCATATTTAAAATAATAATGGATATTTTGCCAGTTCACACAGCGGCAGTTGCAATCAATGGACCCACTACATGCTATATTTTTACAATTAGTGAGCCAACCACTTTATTCACCTGACATGACACCGTTAGTTCATAATATCAAAAAAAAATCTTTCTAATTAATACATTTAATTAGTATTTAAAATATCACAGACCTATATTCTGAATAATTACAACTTCACAATAAGAATTAAATTTTAGGATTATTTTGGTTGCTGCCGGCATATGAACTGGAAACCATTTTGTTACATCAACTGATTGAATTTTTTCTGTGTATACTATTCATTAATTTAATTTGTATTAAAAAATATTTTTTTTTCCTTTAAATAATACAAAACAATTTCAAAGATGACTCAACGACTAATAAAACAGTAAATATTTTATGCATTGCTCTAGCATTTTATTAGCATCATGCAATGAGTCAGATGAGAGAAACGTATATATGTTTTACGACAAACTGCAAAACACGATTTTATATATATAATATTAATACAAAATTTATTAATATGATTTCTTATTCAATTGATGACTAAGCATAGTTTATATCATAATAAATGAAAACACGTGAATATGTAAAATATTTGAATCAAGTCGAATTTGAAAGCAACTGGTGGAATAAGACATGTTTGTAACCGACCCGTTTGAATTAATCCACTTTTGCAAGTAACTCAAACACAACACAGTGATCCGCTTTTGAAACCTAATAAAATTGGAATGAGCCGCATTTGAAAATAATAACGTGTTTTAATGCGATATTTGTATGTTATCAGAGAAAATTTTAAATTGTGTTCTAAAATTCTCTTTTGAAATTCGTTTTTACAAAATGACATTAATTTTTTTTTTAGTATACAAGAAGTAGTCATGTTTGCAAGAAATAGCCTTATATATTATAGCTGTATTATAACATCTCGTAGACTTGGTGGTGGAGGTCGGGATGCACAGTTAGCCATTTTGCTCGGCGTACAAAACACAATAGGTAATGAATGTCGCATTGCACTCAAATCGGTACCGTACTTTATGTGAGTTTCGATCGTGCACTATGAATACTGGTTCTCTCTTATATCTTATTGTACCGTTATTATATCATTATAATTATCTTTATTTACGCTACGGTACATACAAACGTTCTCTAGACATCTCGTGTTGAGCAAAGCCTTTCCAGGCCGAAATCTGAAATCTGTGTGCATTTTGCTTCAGTGTATCCGCCCATCTCATCTTGAATGGCTTAGTTGTTGAGTTACAGCATCTTCGAGAACTTTTGGAGAGTCCTATAGAGTTTTCGCTTCCCATAACGTGATCAGACTTTCTTAGTGTGTTTTCAACTTGTCACCTGAATTATAAATATTGTTTTCATTATTAACATTGCCCATAACACCATCACTTAATCTAAATAAACTAATTCCCCTGTCATAATCAAATTTTTATATATTTTTCATCAAACTCAAAAATGTAAGATTTTTTATTTTTAAGATTTATTAAATGTTTGACAACTGCAGTTTTGCTATTGGTTATTTAGTAGGTAACTAATTAACATCACACGAATTATTTAGGTACACTGTACAGCCAACATGATATCCAGCCTTGCCAACAAAAAAAATAATAAATGTATCTGCGCTTCATTTTTTAAATCATGTTATTTTATGATGTTCATTGTTTTATTTTAGATTTTTACAACTGTAATAAATTATTTAATTAAAAGAATTTAAAAATACGATTAAAAGTTATTTTTTCATGTTCTATCAAAGGCGTTCGAAATAAAATAAAGTGAATGGGGTGCTAATAGAAATTTGTAACACAAGGCAAGACTGGTGGTGCAAAATAAGGTTCTGGCGCCAACATTACTGTATCGAAGTGAAACCTGGAGCAGAGTGCGGTGGAAATATGATCACCTGCTCGCCGCGTGGAAAATCTACGATAGAATAAAGAACTGCTTGAAGCATTGTTGATAGAAGTCAGGAGTCGCTGAAATGGTTTGGTCATGTGGAACATATTAAGAGCGAAGATAGTATGGTAAAAAAAATACGAGGCGAGTATTGAAGGCCACAGGAACTGAGAATATTCACAAAAGACGTGGCACAACCAGATACACCAAACATTGAAGAACGGCCCTGTTTAAAGCTTTAACAACCGATGAGGGTGCATGCGAAGTTGTATGAAAGTGTAGTGTCAGGACAGAAAAGCATGGCGTTCTATCTTCTCTGCTTACTCCCGCCAAGATAATACGGCGATGGTAAGTTAGTTAGTTTTTTCTCTGGTTTCTAGGGCAATCTATAGATTTAGTGAATTATTAAAGTTTTAATACTAATTATAAACTTAACAGTTTTACATATAATAAAACATTATAATTAGAAGATAAAACTTTTTATATGGACAGTTTGATATGTTCATAAATGGATCTAAAAAATATTTTTCACATCATTACTTATTTTTACAAATTTTGATACTTTAGGTACTTATAAATTACTTTTTATGGAGAACACATTCTTATTGTGAAATTGCAATTTTTCAGAACATGGTCTGAAATTTTTAATACAAATTAAATGGATGAATTAATATTTAATTAAAATGAATAATTACTTAATTCTGGCGTCTCCTATCGGATTTTACTCAAAGATATTTGGGATTCCGTAAATATAAAAATGATGGCTTTCAAATAATGGAACGACATATGAATCAATTTGAAAGTGCAACATATAAGTTCGAAAATTTGTCATCAACTTACTAAGTTGGTGTAGCATAATCGATTAATGCATTTCCTTGGATAGAAAAAGATCCAGGTATATCTTTCTAATTTATACATTCAATTTGTATTAACTTATAAATTGATTTATTTGTTAAACTATACTATGAATACACCATCTTAATAAAAATAACTAAATTTTCAATTTTTAAAGTTTGTATATGACTTACAATGCGGGAATAATACGTTACAGTATAATAACTTCACAGTAATTAGTTATAATAGGAATAAAAATAGTCCAGAATAAGCCGTGTACTACGCCTACATAACCAAAATATCTTAAACATGTCATAATTGGAGATTTCCTTAATTAATTAAAATATTACGTATATTTCAACAGTTACGTATATTTCATATGTGTGCGTAGGTGTGTTATTGGCTTTTTTTCTAGGTACAACATTAATAGAGTTTTTTTTGAACTGCACCTGTTTTAAAACAAGATGGCGGATCTGTGTGGTTAACAAACATAGCCGAAATTGGGTAAATTTTTTACAAAATTTGATAAAAATCTGACTAAAATGTGTTTTAAAAACCGCTATATCTCATATAATATACAATAAAAATAATTAACGATGGGTTATTTAAAGGTCGCCTGGTCATGATCGAAAAAAGTGCATTAAAATTTTCCAGATGTTCTGAATTATATCGTATTTCTATCGAAATAATCTAAAACAGTAATATTGCACGAATTTCAATTATTTAATCAAAATGATTTTTTTTATACGTTATTAAAATGTTGATTTTAACCTTTGTTTCATTTTATTGTTATTGGTAACATGGGTATGGTATTCTTTTAAATAAATCCAATATTAGATAATTTTATGAGGACGTCAACATAATTTAAATTAACCTAAATTAATTTCTGCAAAGGTCTTATATAAATTCGAGGGATGATCTCACAAACAAAGTATTTTTATACGACCGCCGACACGATGTAATACTCAATAACGTTGCGTGGAATTCACAGGTTAACTTTGAAAATGACACTTAAATTTTAAACGGGTGTTATTGACCGTAAATAAATAAACCGTAGACACAATCAACGATGTTCACTAATAATATTATAAACTAGCAAGACAATTAATTATTATTAAACAATTTATCATCAACATCATCCCTGGCTCTAAAATCTAGTATGAGGAATGGCCTTCTAATGAATACATCTTCAATGGTTTCTTCATTGGACTACTTCCCGACAATTGCTGGCGCCAAAAATAGATAAACTTTTATTTATACTATTTTGCCACCTCATTTCGGTTATATATACTCTTTGTCTTCCTTCAGGTTAATTATTGAACAGCCACACCTTACGCCATTAATAGATCCGAAAATTTTCTTTTAAATACATATAGTGTTTGCCTCATCTTTCATTGTTTAAGTCTAGTTTTCAGACCCGCAGGTAAGTTAATATAGCATTGTCTATAGTTTTCTATCAGCAGTATAGTTTACCAAATAAATCAACTTTGTTACGTAAATAAGATGAATGTAGTATAATTTATAAATTAATACAAATTGAATGTATAAATTAGAAAGATATACCTGAATCTTTTCCTATCCAGGAAAATGCGTTAACCGATTATGCTACATCAACATAGTAAGTTGACGACAAATTTTCAAACTTATATGTTGCACTTTCAAATTGATTCATTTGTCGTTCCATTATTTGAAAGCCATCTTTTTTATATTTACGGAATCTCAAATACCTTTGAGTAAAATCCGATAGGAGACGCCAGAATTAAGTAGGTGGAAAGAGTAACGATATATTTTAGTTTTTTACTAAAATTTAGAGTTATTATCTACAGTTTTAAAACATTTGATACTATGACCTTTACAAAAAATAATTATTTCCATCTTTTTCTTTTCGATACGTAAGCATTCTTGACTGTACCTACAAAATTGTTTGGACTGAATTGAAAACGATTGATATTGTCAGTTCCAACAACCCTCTGACCATGACCTAGATTATCAACTACCTTAGTCACTGACGTTGAATCGGTACAGTTCTCTCAGTTTGTTAGAGAACCGACGACGATGTGTTATGCTTTGATGATCATTTCATCACTGTAGAGCTTTGAATTAAATATATCGAAAAAAAAACGGTTACATATCTCAGACATTTGTATCATACTACCCCTGCATAGAATAATATGTTTATCTTGTTTGAAAAAAAAAATCATAAATTCCGTTAAAAAAATATAAAAAATTTAAGGAGAACTGAATTCCGGTGGTCCCGCGCTAGAGGCGAGGTTACTAAAAATAACGCTGCCGAGAAAAAATTGAAATATGAAAATCACAGTTTGCAAATATTTCCCTTTATTAATACTAGCTTGTTTCAATATTCAACAGGGGTAAATTCATTTAAATATTATTAAATTTCGATATTAGAAATGTATGAATTAAAAAGAATATCAAAAATAAAATTAATACATTAAATTATAATACAAAAAAAATATTTGGCATCATAGTATTTGGGAAATAGCAAGATGACAGCAAACTTGTTTAGCATATGAGAAGCACCAGAATCGATACATGGCGTTTCCAAAGTCTTTTTGATTTAAAAAATTGTTTTGGGAAAAAAGTGAGTGAAGCGAAATAACGAAATACTCGTAACGTAGTTTTCGTATCAAATAAAATAAATTATTATTATTTGTATTAAATGAATCTTCGATAAAAAAAACCCCGAAGAAATAATATTAATTTTTAAAATGATCAAGTGGTGGAGGGTTGACAAATATTTTTTTATTTTTCAAAATTAATTACATTTCTCAAATATTTTTTATGTTTATTTCACCATTCATATTGTATCTTATTTGCAAAACACGACTCAACCCACTCTTTCGAGATTTAATGCAAAGTACGTTGTTACGTTGCTATATTAAAATGATCATAACATTTGTTTGTCACGTTAAAGGAACACATCCACGAAGGATATTGTATCCAGAGAGTAGCTCTGACAATTTTATTACATAAATAATTATTTGCATTACTTTTTAATGTACTCGTTTAAAATCTATTAAACAAACAATAAAATTGATTTACTTTCAATATATATATATCTATATATTTACAAAAATTAATTAATAACCTATTCATTAATAGTTATTTTAATGTATTAATTATAAATATATACATATAAAATCAATTTTGTCGAAAAATATTGTTTTTGCGCTACCGGGATTCAAACCTGGATCTCTATTTCCAATCCGGGGAAGTGCACTATCAGTTGTGTTATAACGCCAGTATTTTTCATGACAAATTTTCGAACCTATATGTTACACTTTTTCAAATGAATACATCTGTCGTTCCATTATTTTTGAAAGCTATCTATATTATTTTTACGGAATCACAAATACCTTTGTGTAAACCGACTGCAGACGCCAGAATTATCAATTCATTTTTATTAAATTTTGTACACATTGATACAACTTATATTATTAAGGAGAACACATTCTTATTGTGAAGTTGTAATTATTCAGAACATAGGTCTGTAATGTTTTAAACACTAATTTAATGTATTAATTATAAATATATAAACATATAAAATCAATTTTGTTTGAAAAATACTGGCGTTATAACACAATTGGTAGTGTACTTCCCCGGATTGGAAATACAGATCCAGGTTCGTATCCCGGTAGCGCAAAAATAATATTTTTCGACAATATTGATTTTATATGTATATATTTATAATTAATACATTAAATTAGTATTTATTTAATAACCTATTTATTAATAGTTAATTAACTTTGTTTTATAAACTACTGCGAGTTATTTATATTCAAACGGTTTCGGAAAAATACATTTTCCTTTATCGGGATGAAATAACTAATCACTGTCCAACATTTGAACATAATCATAAATCCACTTTAGTTTTACAACACATACACTACATTTTTTTTATTATAACTCTTTCGAAACTTTTCTTTCTAATTTTAATTAAATAACACTATAACAGCACGGAAAAAGTCGCTACTTTAACACAGACGATAGTCTAGCAAAGTAACGAGGACAATACTATATGCATCAGAGGTGGCGTATTATTTATGTATATTCACGTCTGATTTAAAAAAAAATGTACGTCAATAAAGGTTTAAATAATTAAGAAATAAATAATAATAATAATACTCATTATAATAGCTGTGACGTATGTATACTGAAATTTTAGTGTCTATCGTGTTTTTAATAAATATAAGCATGTCCTAAAAAACATCAGCAACAAAAAACTTTAAAAAAAATTATAATATTTTAAAATATATTGTTACAATAACTTTTTATACATTTTTTTATATAGAGCATTAACAATAATAGGTTAGAATAAGTGACCTTAAAAATGTTTACAATTATGTACCCACCTTAGTCTACAGATATACAGCGTGAATAGTGTGAACTGTGCACTGACAATGAAATAGAATGTTTATAAAAATGAGATATTACAGTATATATCTGAAAAAATTACAATTTAAGCATATTAATATTATAAAAAGTAATTATGAACAAATATATATCACCAACATTGTGTTTTTTTTAGAGGTTTGTTGGCCGACAGCCGATAGCTGCTGATTTGTGCTCAGTTTGGTTTGCAATTTTACCATGAATAAATTTACGCTAGAACAACGCTCAAATTGTGCAAATTTATTTCGAAAATCGTGGTTCAGTTCGCGAAACTTACCGTACGCTACGTCCATTTTACGGTCGACATAATCGTCCATCCGAGCAAGTAATTTGAATAACCATGAATCGTTTTCGCACCATGCATACTCTATTGTAATACGCATCCGCAGAGACGTCGTACAGTGCGCACCGAAGAAGCTGTTTGCTGCTATGGAGCGTAGTATTGAGGAGGACCCGAATGAGTCGATTCACCATCGTGCACAACAATAGATCCATGATTACTGACTTTTTCGTTACTCAATTGAACGGAATTAATGTGGAAGAGCTGTGGTATTAATAAGACGGCGTAACATGCCACACAACGTGCGCCACAAACAATTTGTTGAAGGAAACATTCGATGAGCGCATATTTTCGCGTAATGGACCTGTGAATTAGCCTGCAAGATCGTGTGATTTAACACATATGGATTATTTTCTATGGGGATATGTAAAATCGCTAGTCTACGCCGATAAACCAGAGATGATAGATGACTTGGAAGCCGACAACTTGGTGCCACCTTATATACAGGCCGAGCTACGCTTGAAATTTTACGAGAAATCTTTCCCGGTCGCATAATGTCAAAAAGTGGTGATATCGACTGGCCTCCTCAGTTACCTGATTTGACGACCCCCGACTATTTTCTGTAAAGGTACTTGAAAGAAAAGGTCTACCCAATAAACCAATAACAATTTCGATGCTACAGGATAATATTCGAAATGAAATTGCTGAAATGATATGCGAAGTGTGCGAGAATGTTATGAAAAATATGGTTAAAAGAGTACGTAATTGTACCGTTGCCAGAGGCGGCTACTTGGCCGATGTCATATTTTATACATAATTGTAATAAACAAAAACTAAATTAAAAAATCTTGTTACATTTTCTAGTTATTTAAAAATAACATCAACCTGGAACATAATATTCACCCTGTACTTGTGTGTGGATTTTCTTTAGAGATCAGTGTTCTGTCGACCAGATTTTTTTATGTATTGTTTATCAATATGTTTGATCCTCTGAATGATAATATAATATTTTTATGAAAGCTCGAGAACGTTCTATAAAAGATGTCACTAATAAAAATCATTAAAAAAATGTTATTATCAAACGAACGGAATAAATAATATTTAAATCCGCTGAACAGATCCAATAAAGAATTCCGCGAAACAAATATCAATCAAATCGTAAACCATATTATGAAGGTTATACATATCAGCGTTCCCACACTAATTGAACTTCTGATTTATGTCAGCGATGTTTGCGCGCTAACCTGTGGAACCGTGCGGCAGCGACAGGTAGGTACCGCCGGGCGCTGGGCGCAGGCGCGCGCCGTCCCGCCGCCTATAAAGGCCAGATCCGGTCCTGCGAACCACACAGTTCACCCTATCTCTGATCCACCAGCTGGGAAGTCCTCAACCATTCCAACACCCATCCAGAGCAGTCGACTTCGAGCCCAACAGGCGGACGACCCACCCTCGCTCGACTCCTCTTGAACCTGTAGCAGTCCACGGTGTTCTGTTGACTTTCTTCCGGTGCTCAATCAAACAAAGGTAGGGGTTTTTTAAAAATTATTTTTCGATCTTTTTGAAAACGTCAAATAATTTTTCACGTCAGTTGGGCAATGTTTAAGAAATTCTAGAAAACAAATGATGTATGGTATAAACAACTCATAAAAGTATTTTTATTACATTTTGAAAATTAAGTTGTGACTTATATCTAACAGAAAAATTGTGTACTTATTTAATATTTATGAATACATAACAAATATTTATCTTTCCGTACGAGTTTGAATATGGTGATGCCACTTCATTCCCGAAGAACACTCAAACGTATCTTTATACAAAAATTATATTAAATACGTATGTATGAGAAATATTTTGAAATTTAAATTTATCTTTCTCTTTATCACTCCTTAAATTAATGTTTTAATTTATTCAATACGAAAGGCCTTTGACAAAACTTGGTTTTAGTAAAAATAAATTTTAATATCTTTATTAACTACGTGTTTCGGGTTAACCATCACGTCTATGTCCCCGTAATGAATTAAATTATTGTAATCTTATTCAAAATGCATATTTTTAACTGAGAATTATTTAGTTGAAAAATGTGTGAAGAATATTATTAAAGATTTTATTCGTAATAAGAGCGTTCATTTTTCAGATTTTATTTAAAAAATATTGTAATAATTATATAAATATGTATAATTTGATGTATGTTATGTGACGATTTGAACCCGTAGATAAGCGTCTATCTAAAAATATGCGTTGTGGGCTTAATTTTATTTAAAAAAATGTTATAATAAAAAAAATTATAACTCTTACTAAAGTTGAAATATTATAATTCCATGACTTCAACGCTAGTTTGCGAACTTTTCCTTAACAGTATATTGTCATTTTTTTTAATGTCTGCATATCAATTGCCGATTCTTAAAAGTTGTTTGTAGAAGTTTACAGATATTATACTTGTTTCAAAATAGTTTTACTATTAATTTGAGTGATTCAATGTCTAAATATCTCTTTAAATACCAATTTTGAAATATCTTAAATAACCGTCTTGAAAAAAATGAAGGATTGATTGATTTATACTTTTATAGATAAAATACCTTTATTTATATGTTAGTTAATATGTATTTTTATAGAATTTTATATGTATATTTAATAAATGACATAGAGACGCGTACACGAAATACGTGTCAAATCAATATTATCCTTACTATTTTCAAACTAAGATAAACGCTTGTGTGGTTACTTGAAACGAGGCTCGAACCTCTGACCACTAGATTACTAGGCGAGTGTTTTAACTACTAGACTAACAAGTACGTCATAATAATATAAATTAATATTATTCAGTTGTTTAACTTAAATAAAATGCCTGTTTGTAAAAATATTGTTGATGTCCAGATTGTCAAATATTTCGTTATGAATGTCAAAAATTCAACCAAACATTTCATAAACAACCAAAAATTAATATTTTACAATCCCTGTTTTTGTTATTTTATATATAGATAATTAATGTTTTTCTAGAAGGGAAGTGAGAAATAATCCTGAGATAGTCTCATAAAACCCGGCGTTTATCCTCTAAAAGAAAGTTAAAAATTTAATCCCCTATTCTATTATATAAGAATCTTGAGGATCCTCGCTAAACGCGATTAAAACACTACCTCACAATCTATATTATCCTCTGAGCGCCGTATTTACACATTTATTATAAATAAAATATCAAATATTCTCATAGCCATCAGGAAAATATGATTTTAATTCGTATTGTCAATAATAACACAATTAAATTAAACTGTCAATAATAACATAATTAATGTTTATATTGCTTTATCAACTCTTTTATAAACAGGATTAATAAATACTATTTTTCGATTTTCTGCCATTAAAATCAATCTATAAACTCATCATTAGTTACTATCTATGTATAGTGTTATTACAATTATTATATAAGATTGATTTGATGTATTGAATACATAATAAACAGGTATCGATGGAAAGTTTTTCAATTAATATTGCTCGCCTTTATGCTGCGTGTAAATTTTTTACTAAGTTCTCAAACGTGTCGACCAAAAACTCGACAAAAGATCGTGATTCCATATCTGATATTATATATATATTCTAAAATATTTGAGTATGGTATTATTATGAAACCCACGTTAGACCCTTTTTGGAAAATGAAATCATAAACAAAAATCCAATCACACTATGCTCTATTTTAGATTTATTTTCAGATCTCGCACGTCTAATAATTGTATAAAAAATATATTATTTTATTTAGTATGTAATAAGGAAAGATTAAATAGCACAAAATAATAAATACAAAACTTAACATTGCTCAAATAAAGACCACGGTAAAAATGACACCATAATTTTTGCTAGCGTAATTATGTATTAAGCATTTGATTTTTGTATTTATTTAGTTATTTCATTTTAATAAATATTTGAAAAATTCCATTGCTTATATAACATAGTACTTATAATACATAAATATTAAATAATTTAATTTATTTAATATCGGAACTATAATTTATCCACTTGACGAAATTATTTAATCTTCTATTAATATTAATTAGTTGCTTTAATGAGTAGCCCTATTAACAAAAATCTTTTATACACAAAACTACTAACCAATTAATAAATTAAATAATATTTGATAAAATTAATAAAAAAGAGTTATATAAAATATTACATATATTTTATACATATTCTCGTTGTGCATTTATTTCTTGTCATTCTGAAATAAAATATAAAAATGTAATATTTTCAGTTAACATTTTTTGCCTTTGAATAATTAGCTTGCTACCCATAAATATTTTTCTCCTCAAAAAAATAAATCATTGCATGACTGAAAATTATACTTTTTAATCAATTAGTAGATTTATAATACATATCTTGAGTAATTTTGTCATATCGTATGCCAATTTTGAAAATATAATTTCATTATTATTTTAGATTGAACATAACATAAAAAATATGAAATAAATTTTCTTTTGCCATTCCAGCCATATATTTATAGGTTTTATTTTATATGATTATCAGTCAAGAATGAGAGTACCTACTCATAAATCATTTAAAAGTCTTTTTCTTTTATCTTCTGATAACGTATGGGATGATTTCATTTAGACAAAGTGAGAAGTGATGAATTGGAACCGGGATCAGTAAATCTAATAATCCAATGCTTTTTCTGTAAAATCATTTCTTAAAAACCATTTATTTCTCGGCTACGAATTATTTGACATCAATTGATTTTTAAGATTTTTTGTAAATCAATACGTAAACAAAA
This sequence comes from Eubasilissa splendida, assembly GCA_031772225.1. Taxonomy (NCBI): domain Eukaryota; kingdom Metazoa; phylum Arthropoda; class Insecta; order Trichoptera; family Phryganeidae; genus Eubasilissa; species Eubasilissa splendida. The sequence continues at coordinate 7,523,060 of CM062857.1, read as the reverse complement.
GTGAACTTATCTAAAAATCATTTAAAATGGTATAAATATAAGAAAAATCAATATCAGTCTCATGATACTTAAAATGTCAGTCAATTTTAGTTGAAATGTCGTTGATAATGAAATGCCAGTCAATTTGATACCTGAATTGGCAGTCAATTTTAGTTTAAATGTCGTTCATAATTGTTGTGTTCGACAAAATTTTATTATTTTTTCTACCCATGTGGAGTACTCCCTATAATCGGTCGGCTATGATTTCCATGCTTTAAAATAAAATGTAATATATTTTATATTAATGAAAATACATTTTTGTTGTGAAGTTGTAATTTTAGACAGTAGTTTTGTGGTATTTTTAATACAAATTAAACAAATCAATTATGTTCTGAAATTGCAACGCCACAACATAAATTTATTTTATTTAAAATATACAATGCAAAGTAAATAAATTGATTTAAATTTGCCGTCTTCTAGCGGGCGTAAATCAAAGTTATTTGAAATTCTTCCCATTGATGATTGCTTTTAAAAATGACTATAAAAAATACTACACAATATAAATTACAAATATATCGAAAAATGTAATCGATTAATATAGTGAAAATGGATAATGCATTTCCTCGGATAGGAAAAGGCCCTGGTTCGAATCCCGGCGACAATCAAATATCTTTCTAATTGATTAATTTAATTTATATTCGTTTAAAAAATAAAAATTTTCAGAGATGTTTTTTGTTTTTTTTTGCAGTCAGTTTGCAGTGCAATATTTTCAAAATGCTCTTACGTAGAATCGCGGTCATGAACTTTAATGCCGGCTGTTATTCTCGCAAAATATCTCAAGGATCTTTTTAACGTCCATTATTTCAATGTAAAAAAATTCAATAACAATAATGAAGAAATTAACAACGCTTCAATTGTACCTGTAATAATGATTAATTAAGCATTTAAAAACATAATTCTGTTGTATATATTGAAATGAAATACCTTACAATGCTGTTTTGTTAAAAGTTAATTTATTTTGATTTACAATAGCATTTATTAAAACGTTTTTCATTTCCGACATTGTTAGAGAAAATGCATATTTAAAAGAAAATATCATATTTAATTACATTGCACCGCGAATATAATAAATTATTAAACATATAAATGTAAAAAGAAATTTGTAATGAAGGTATTTAATTAACAATGCTTTTACAATAATTAATTATGTAATAAATATATACATACCTCAGCATATATACATAAATACTGTTTATTACCAATACAATTTTTAAAAAACATTTTTGATAATTAACTGTAATTTTATTTTCCCCAAATTAGTATCTAGTACAAATTGTATGCATCAATTAGAAATATATACATACAAATAAACACAATTTATCGAAAATTATTTTAGCTGCCACCGGGATTTGAACCAATTACACTATGCCAGCTTCGTAAATAGACGACCAATTTTCAAACTTATATGTTACAATTATTTCAAATTGATATATCTTACATTCCATTTATTTAAAAACTAGAGATTTTTCAATTTTATTTTTGGATATACTTTAATAAAATAGTTGTAATTTTTTCAGAACATAGTTCTATAATATTTTAATACAAATTAAATGCATCAATTAGAAATATATACATAAAGATAAATTCAATTTATCGAAAACAATTTTTAGCTGCCATGTAAGATGTATCAATTTGAAATAGTTGCAACATATAAGTTAAAAAATTTGTCGTCTATTTACGAGGCTGACGTAGTGTAATTGGTTATCGTACTTCTCCGGATAGGAAGAGATCCTGTTTCAAATCCTGGTGGCAGCTAAAATATTTTTCGTTTGTTTGTATGTATACCTTTCTAATTGATGCATTTAATTTGTATTAAAATATCACAGAACTTTGTTCTGAAAAAATTACAACTTCACAAATGATAATGTATTCTATTTAAAATAATTTTATTATTGTTTCGATGAGTCATCAATAATATTATACTTATGTAATATTTATGCAATAAACTTAATAAAATGTCAACATGACTGAATTTGCTCCCGATCTAAACAGGTCCAATGATCTAGTTCTTCTAGTAGAAACACGATACAATATCAAACTAGTTAAGTCAAAGACATTCAGCTTGTTATTTTATTGTCTTTCTTAGGCTAGATCACATTTCTTTGCAGATGGAAAAGCGTTAAAAGGCAGTATTTGTTCACAGGAGATATAAATCAAACGTAGGAGATACAAACGTACAGATACCGTAACCTTTTGTGGTAACGCCTTGACAATGGCACATGTTATCATATCAAAACGTCGGCCTAGATTTCTTCAAGGAAGTCATCTACATAATACGCGATCTAAAATAAAAGAGAAGCCAGTTCCATATATTATATATGTTTAATTTAAGGTTGCCGTAAGCACTAACGTATGGAACTAGCATTTTATCGAGTCAGTGGCGTAACCACAAAAATTGAGCCCCTATGCAGAATGGGCGAAAGTCCCCCTAAATAAGTATTGTATATAAGATACACGAACATTAGTATTGCGTGATTTATCCAATAAATAGTAAGTACACAATTAGTCGTGTTCTAACTTAGTTACTTACCGTCGGGCCGTTTCGCAGTGGGGGTAGGCAGAGAGGAAATACCGCCACACTATTCTGTTCTGATACACAATTCTCGCCTCTCCACATTCATAAATCTTCTCATACAATCTTCCAGTATCTGGTTTATCTGATAGTGGTAATTCTCCCACTGACGTCCTCCATTTATGGTGCCATCAACACTTGCGTCATATATCTTTCTTACCATTATCTCCTCATTCATCCGTTCCATATGAATATACCGCATAAATGATCCTTTCTTAATTTTACTCAATATGCTAAGATTAGCTTTGCATTCCTCATTTTTTCATTCTTTACACTGTCATATATGGATCTGCCACATATACGCCTAAGTGATCTTATTTTAACTGCATTCAGTCTGCTTTCGTTCCTCTTCTGCCAGTTCCGGGCCTCACTTCTATATATCAGTGTCGGTACCAAGGCTCCATTGTGTACCGCTAGTCTTGCCTCGGTTAACAATTTCATTCACAAACACTTTTTTTTCACATTATGTCGATTTTCATTTTACCTAAACCGCCATATTAGCAGAGTACTGCTACTATATTCATCGATAACACGTTCACGTGATAATTTTTTTTTTAAATTCTATAATTTCATTTCGTGCTGTGAATTACTTGCTGTGGATAACGCTGGGAAAGTTATCGCAAAAATATTTATCCCAATTTTTCGGGCCCCTATCTACGTGGGCCCTAATGCATTGCATTGGCAAAGTTACGCCATTGGTTTTAAGTCAGATCGAGTTTTTCCATGTGCAAAAAATGCGATCCAACCTAGAATAGGCGCCAGTTCCTTATGTACATACATATATGGAACTGGTGTCGAATATCAAATCATACAAGTTAGTTCAATTCAGAGATCTCTTAAAAAAATCGTAATTGATTTGTTCAACGGGTATACAATTTATGAACTTTAAAAATGTGTTATTACGTGAAGTAAGAACTTATTAGTATATGCAATTCTTTGTGCTGACAAAATAATTATTAATACAAATTAAATGTAATAATGTATATGTATAAAATCAATTTATCGAAAAAATATTGTTGTTGCTCCGGGATTCTAGCATCTCCTATCGGCTACCATAGCTACCCGCTTACGGGATCCCAAAATTCACCACAGGTTATGGCACTTGAGACATCGGAGACAAGAGGTGGTAAAATCTCATCCCTCCATCAATCATCATTCCATGGTTCGAATCTCGGAAGCAACAACAATATTTTTTCGATAAATTGATTTTATATGTACATCTTTCTAATTAACACATTTAATTTGTATTAAAAATATCACAGACATTATATTCTGAAAAATTGCAACTTAACAATAAGAATTTAATAATTTACGTTCTATTATATCATTTATCGTATTATATTGATTTGACATATTCAATGTTGCGACTGAACATGGTCCTTGGTGCACTGCCAATACGCCATACTTGTATGCTTGTCTCAGTCTGTGGGTTTTTGTAGTTTTATTATTGTTTATTATTTTTCCTTACCTTACCTCGAAGCAGGTTAATCCTAGTAAGATGAGTCCATTATGTAAATTTATAAATTTAAATACAAATCGGGGGTAAATGTTGAATATTGTGGTACAAGAAACTTTCGACGAATGTGACTTTTTTACATGTTCGTTGCTTTTACTATTTCTTTTATGTATTTATACATCATGCTATCGTATCTTCCAGAAAGTATTAAAAAACGTAATGTCAATCATATAGATACAGACAACCTGGAAAGCTTGGGTTAAGCATAAATTAATTTGTATTCGTCGTAAAAAGACTCTAAGATTGAATCATTCAGTCAAAATTACACTTACTTGCCGATTTTTAAAACATTTTTAGATGTTTCATTTGGAATGAAATGAGATTTTATTATAAATTAAATATTACTAAGATGTCTTTGCAGTGAAATCATAACAATATGGTGTTTTTAAAATAATATTGTTTGTTAGTTATTTCTTATTCAATACTAATGAGTTTCAGTTCAAAATTTTAACAATCTTTATACAAACATTCAAATATATTAAATAAATGAAAATTCTTACTTATACAACCTTTACAAAATATAACAGACGTACAACCTTAATTTACTTATATCAATTTTATACCATGAAAATTATAGCAAGTTAAAATATAATGAATCACCCATAAAAAATCTCGGAAAATAAATAATTGGATTAACATCAGATAACACAATTTAACTTTTAAGAAAACATGATGAAATATTAGATTGTAATATAGTAAACTTGTTAGATGTTGAAATTAACCATTTTTGGTTAAAAAAATTTTTTTTTTTTAGTGTTACGATTATGAAATAATTCACTTATCTAAAGAAAATCATAGATAACCTTTTCTTTGATTCTACTTTGTCTCAATGCGTATTTATTTTTCTTATTAATTTATGTTTAGAAATATTCTATATTTAATATATAAAGAAGAATACTAAGGGACTTTAAATTTAAAGAACATTTTCGAAGAAAATATGTGTGAAGACATATTTGTGAGACATCAGGCATATGTGAAAGAATGTTCGTCTGGAGTCAGACAGTAAAAATAACGAATAATGCCATTAAAATAATTAATACTTCACTATTTTATATCAAATCTAAGACCGACAAAAGCAAGTATTTAATTCAAATATAATAGGAATATTTTTTAAAAGAATGATAATATTACCATTTAACTAGTTATTCGCATTTATATAGCGCCACTTTATACTATGTTTAATAATAAATAATTAATTCTAGTAATAGCATTGTATTTTTATAAAATAGGCATTTAATAATTAGGAGAACACATTCTTATTGTGAAGTTGTAATTATTCAGAACAGACGGTCTGTGATATTTTAAATATTAATTAAATATATTAATTAGAATATATTAATAGAACGATTAAATGTATTAATATCAAAAAGGTAACATATAGGTTCGAAAAATGTCGCTAAAAATATTGTCGCTGTAGCATAGTTGGATAATGCACCTTCCCCGGTTAGGAAAGAGATCCAGGTTCGAATTCCGGTGGCGCAACAACAATATTTTTCGATAAAATTGATTTTATATGTATATCTTTCTAATTAATATATTTAATTCGTATTTAATATCTGAAATTGAAATTATTCAGAACATAAGTCTGTCATATTTTAAATGCTAAGTAAATGTATTATTTAGAAAGATATACATATAAAATTAATTTTATCGAAAAATATTGTTGTAGCGTATTATGTTATTATTAAAACAAAGTAGATGGCTTTCAAATAATGGAACGATAGATGTATTCATTTGAAAAGTGTAACACGTAAGGTCGAAAATTTGTCGTCAAAAGTACTGTCGCTGTAGCATAGTTAGATGATACACCTACCCCGGTTCGAATCCCGGTAGCGCAACAACAATATTTTTACATAAAATGGATTTTATATGTATATATTTCTAATTACTACATTTAATTAATATTTGAAATAGATTTTGTTAGAAATATCTATTATAAAATTAGTATTTAATTCTATTACATTACATCTAGATTGTTTAGATCAATTAAAAAAATATATAAATCTTAAAAATAATTTTTGTTAAAGATCGCCGTGAGAAATGAACCTTGTTCCCTTCGCAATAAAAAAGGGTTTTCTCATAAAGTTTTCTTTACATGATTTTTTCCTTTTTAAACAGTCTATATAAATTTTGTGAATTATAATATTTGTAACTTTTCTTTGTGTTGTACTTACAAGTATACGCTTATAATAGATACTTATATAATACTTATAAAAAGACTTTGTAAATCCATAACTTCTTTAGTTGATTTTTTGATAAGCCATCAATATAATCCCTTTATTATGAAGCGTTGTAGTTCTTTCGGATTATCTGGACTCCAATTCCTATCCGACGTCCCATCAATCCACTCAATTACAGTCCACCCACGATACAAGTTTGTAGCTTTCTCTGTAATGAGTATTATAATTAGTTACTTAATATAATCAATACAAGGCACGATAATATAATAAAATTAAAAGAATATCATTTACATTCGGTTTGGTTTTGTTAACAAGACGTATAGAATATGTACGTAATTACGAACACCGTACATGCTCATTCATTAATGAATTCGTAGAAATTTTAGGCCTTAGAGAAAATCATCACTAGAACCAAAATACTATCATAGTTTCGATATTATTTGGCAACGGATTGTTAGTTTAATTAAATTAGGTAGTATACGAGTGTAAGACAAATGAAAAAAATCATTAAATAGAGCTAAATGATAAGAATAAATGACAGAAGAATAGAGTTAGTGAGATAATTCCATGTCGTTGGTACGGTTACATGTTACACGTATCTCGCAACTGTATATTTTTTATCTAGCATCTCTATATTTAAAAAGACCAATAGGTATGGACTTGTATTGTTGATTTTGTAGACGAATAGGAGTGATTTGGTTGTACAGTATAAACATTTGAGATCAAACTAAATAGTTTACATTTTATTAAAATTTAATATGGCTCTTCCTTCTCTTAAAGTTTAATACATGTGATTTAATATAAAAAATAAAAACACAATTATTTTTATATACTGTCGTATATAGATTTTTCGCAGATACGCCTCGCCGCATTCAGTCTACTTTTGTTCTTTTTTACAATATTTAAATTGCACAAAATTTATGATAAAATTATTTAGGGAAAGTAAGTATTTTATAAATTTATGGAGAGTGTGAATTTGGAAAGTTGAAGAATTTTACACTCACAAAATTCGACACCAATATTTAATGATTTTTATGTTCGGAGATGAATTGTTACAGGAAGATAACAACGTCCCACAAAATATCCTTGTTGTAGATGTAAAAATAAATTTTAGTTCTTTTTTTAATATTTTAAATATGCAATACAGTATATCAACAACAAATATTATTATGTTTAATATAAATATTCAATTAATTAACATAAAACTATTAACAGAAGTATAAAAAAGAATCAACAATTTCAGTTCAGCAGTTTAAAGATCCAAGTAAAACTTTGTTTTGTAAAAACAACAAATGCTGTATTTGAAAATTTTTTTCAATTAAGATCCATTAATTTCAAAGCGTTGATATCTTTTTTTTTACTAAATGTAAATACCTTATAGCCGTATTTAGATTTAAGTAATCTAAGGTTCTAATTAATCAAAGGTGTTATCTTCGCAACATTAAAGAAAAGGAACACCTGTCAATATACGTATAATACTATGCTGAAAAGTGAATAATGGACACAGTGATATTCCAGCAAGATAAGGAGACATCTTTTCTCAAGTATTTGAAAATGCTTCATCATCGATTTTGGATTCGAGAGCCAATCTCAAGTTATCTCTGAGCCAAAGAGACCGATCTAAATGAAATTTTATTTTTAACTTGTGTTATTTTAAAATTATAAGAGTCTTATTTATAAAGAAGCTCTACTTATTATTTATTGAATAAGTCGATCACTGCCGGCATTGAGTATTAGGAGGTACCATTAGTACCAGTGTTACAATGCCGATTGCATTTGCGCAGCCGGCGATTCCGTAATTATTTTGAATTATTATTATCCTATTTTTTAACATTGAAAATATCATTTCATATTATCGTAAAAGGGAAGTGGTCTACATAACTTAATTAATTAACGCAAAACATACATAATCAGACATATTTTACCGTTCCAACGTGCACACTTGCCATTTGACGGCAGATTATATTCTCTTACCTCTCCGGCGGCGATTATTGAAAAGGCTGCTTTCAATTTAAAAAAAATAAATAGTTATAATATACAAGGTATAACAGACCTAGTCCACAATATTTTATGGGTTTTAATCTAAACTATGTCAGAGAAATAAGAATTTAAAAATAATCCTAATTATGCTATTATTTCGATTACTTGAAATATTTTATTAATTCCAAATTATATACTGAATATAAAAAAATTAAATTCATCGAAATTCGAGCGGCCAGACTATTTGTTGTTAGATGATTTAAGACCTGAAGATATAGATTAATAATGGATAAATTCAACAAATATGTATTTCACAGTAGGTACGTAGCTTGTAAAAATTTAAAACTATAATATTTTCCGTAACGGTGCAGAATTTGAACATTTTCGACTGATAAATTAGTCAGATATCCACTCATAAAATATTGTAGACTAGGTCTGTTACACTCTGAATAATATAACATTTACGTAGGCTGAAAAAATATAAACATATGGATCTCTTGAATAAATAATAAAAAAATATCAATATAAAATTGATTGTTTTAAAAAATTGAATAATAGATGTATCAATTGGAAAGATTACAGAATAAAAGTTCAAAATTTGTCGAAAATGTGTTCGGTTGCTGTAGCGTAATGGTGAACATGCTTCCCTGGATAGGAAGAAGTCCAGGTTCGAATCCCGGTAGTAACTAAATATTTTTTCGATAAATAGATTTTTTCTGTATATATTTCTAGTTGATTAATTTAATTTGTATTAATAAATACCAAGTGCTTTGTGTCTCAGTTAAATTTAATAATAATAAATAGAAAAGGAACTGGCTTAGGATTTGAAACTGCGTTCTCCATATCAAATTTTGAGTTCTAATTCAGGCACTTTAGACCATTTGGCTATGAGTCTTAATACGAAGCCTGTCTATATCATCGCATATTTGTAATAAATATGTTTTTTTCGCTACAGACCTTAGCCTCATCAATCTTCTCATCGCAATTGATACTAAATATTCTACTATTTATTTACAATTATTTACCAGATCCTTGGCATTGCGTCCCCAGTGGAACCTTGGAATTCCTATCAGTTTTTTCATTCTCGAATTTTCATCTAGTATTTTTATTTACACAGTTTTTAATTACCGTACCTTACGACTATTTTATTAAAGTATAGAACTAACTAGATAAAATTGAATCTTAAATCATTGAAATCAAATATCTTTGTTAACTACTCAATCATAAAAAAAAATATTGGTGTTTGTTAGCTGATGAAAATATGGACTACTGAATTTAAGTACTAATATTATTATTAATATTGACTTAAGTTAGGGACTAGATTTATTTTTTAAATGATAATAATATCAAAAAATTGAATTTGAAAACAATTTGACATATGCTTTTAGTTAATTTATTAGACATCCTGATGAAGGATGTCATATAAATTAATTAACTTATATATTATTATTATATTAAATAAAATAACAATAACATTGTATGAAACCACGAAATTTATTATACGTCAACCGGTTTCGCTTATCTCAAGCTTCATCAGGACGTATTTAAAAATACGTATTTATATAAAGAGAGAGATAGACAATAAAATTACATGTGAGAGACAGAATACATATGAATATAAAATTATATGCAAAAGAGTGAGACAGAATACATATACAGATAAACAGAACATTAAAGGATGGGAAAATACAGTGTTGCTTTCTACGAAAATGTAATAAAATATTGATAATATTATTATTTAAATAATTATAAGTAAATATTGAATGCAGAATGATTTCAATCTCAGATGTGCGGTATATTAGAAAAAGAAGTTGTTTCACTATTCCGGTGCATTCCAGAATAAAGCAGAAAATTGGATTATGAGATAAAAATAGAAAAAAAAGCTAACCATTAATTGACATAACCCGTCTGGACGGATATTCTTACAGATCTTCAGATAGTCAGGGAGTTTAGTTATCTCAGTTCTATAATGACTGACGACGGTAACTGCGAACTATAAATCAAACAGTGGTATGGCGAGAAGTTCTTTGTCCAGACTTAACAATATGTGAAAGGGCGCCTTTGGTGTATTCCATATGTCTGTGTGGTTTGAAATCGTGGACTCTGAAGCTAAGGGGAATATGATGTGGTACTGGAGACACATTTTCATACCTTTGTCAGCGAGACGCACACATGTTTCTCAACCTTAGGAGAATCCTTCAATTGAAGATTGTTTGGAGAAGCTTGTTGTTATGGAACACGGAGAGGCACAGAAAGACTCCCCCTATCCATAACACCCCTAAAATCTGAGGCATAGAAAAGTATAGTTAAGAGGGCGAGAGATTAAAAATATCACGATCATGCTTTATTCAAAAAGATTATTTTATTAATGGCATTCAATATTCTTAAAAATAAAATACATTTTGAGATAAAATGTCATTTATTAAAAATAATAAATAATCTCTTCAGAATCATCTTCATAATCTCGAGTAAGCATCCTTCACACCATTATTCAAGAGCAAATCCTTACACTCGAGATGTTCTCAAGCTATTCTCATCGAAAATGAATTAAATTTTCAATGTTAAAGGTACACCTGCACGCTTTTGTTAAAGGATTATTATTTTTCGTTGTAATTATAAAATTTGACCTCTGCCACAAATACGCGTAAAATCTGTACAGGTAAAGTGTGAAGTTAATTCTCTGTGATGGAGTTTTGTTTAAAAATAGAAAATACGATTGCTACACTGACATTGTCAATTTTATTTCGAAGCCGTTTAACCGACTGCTTTAATTAAGATTTTTAATAATTATTTCGTATTATTAAGAAGAATACATTCTTATTGTGAAGTTGTAATTATTCAGAACATAGGTCTGTGATATTTTAAATACTAATTGAATGTATTAATTAGAAAGATAAACATAAATCAATTTTATCGAAAAATATTGTTGTTGCGCTACCGGGATTTCGTACCAAAAAATTTACACCATCTATTATAATATATTATAAAATAATGTGCACCTTTAAAAGAGTACGAATATTATTTTGTACATTATAGAGCGTTAATTTAAGTACAGTTAACAACTCACACGTCGCGCGCGCATGTGTTTATGTGTACAATTCACTAAAAAGGAAAAAACGAATAACAGTTTATCATTCTTTTTAGAAAATGGAAAATGATTGCTTGGCTATAGGTGTGTATTGTTTTTTGACTTTCAATTTTTAGCGACTGCATGGTTATCCAATGAGTGGTTTTGAAAATAACGTTCTACGATTCAATCATTTCCAGAAATGGACCTGTCAACTGGCTGCTGTGATCGTGTGATATCTTTCCGTTAGAATATATTATGTATAGTCAGTATATACATATGTAAAGTCATTTGTTTATGCTGATAAACCAACAACAACTGAACAATTAAAAAAACAACATAACTGAAAGACTGGCTGAAATTTGGATCCAAATATGTCATTGTATCAAACGTAGTCATGATGCACATTTGAATGAAATTATATTCATCGTTCATGGTATCCAATGATTTCTATAATTTAATTCCATTTTAAAGTTCTATCACATTTACTTGATAACCCTATACTTAGGTGCCGTGCAGATACCGAATTCACAAATAGGTTCTTTGTCTAGGTACCTACCGGGACGCGAAAGGACTTATTTTAATTTTCAAACATTTGGGTGTTACATTTTTTTGAGCGTTTGAATTTTCAAAAAGTGTCAATATATCAGTTTGTCGTTCATGGTACCGAATAAAATATGTAGTCGTCATCCATATTTCAAAGAGGTGTATCTCAAATTGATTGATTTTATATATTATGATATATAAACAAATTATGTGGAATTTTTCACTGTTGAAATATAATAAAAAAAATCTCACTGATTTCTACGGATATTATTTGATTTAAAGACAGTGTGAGGTATATTTATTCCATAAATATTACTTATTACTGTCATTTGTAAGAATAATGCATTGAAATAAGAGTGGTTATATACAAATGTAATTACGTAATATTACTTCATTGGAATAAAATTCAGATATCCCTGTTTGAATGGATTATGTGTATGTGATTGGGCCCCAGTCGTAACTTAATTTTAACAAAAAACGAGATACGCCTTTTTGAAAAATGGATGACGATTTACTTTTCACTCCTCGCAAACTAATATGTTTAACACAATTAACTCGAAATACTACAAATAATAATCCGATTTATCTGTGTAGCTTTTATATAATAATAGCCTCTCGATTATCCCGGTCGTATTAATCGCGTTACGGATGAACCGAAGCAGTAAAAAATTTAAAAATATTTTTTAATATATATATATATATATTATTATCGAATTGTATAATTTTATATACACTTTTTTTTTATTCGTGTCACTTAACTAGCTTTTTCATATATATTTCTTAAATTCTCTATTACGTGGGGAGTTTTCAAATTGTGGTATCATTTTCCTATCAGTTTTGTGTTTTCGTATTTCGCAACAAGTGAACGTGAATTTGAAATATTTTCTAATTTATTTTCCGATTTTTTCTTTTTGTTGTTTGTCCAGATCATATTTTTTTGCCATCAATTACGGATAATCGAGATTACTGTATATTTAAATCACTAAAATATGACCGAAGCTTCGGCTTCGACTTCGGCCACCTTCGGCCAAAAAATACACTTTCGGCTGCACATTCTGCTTCGACTAAAATCTGCGGGTTTGGCCGAAGCCGAAGTTTTGTATTTAGCTGCCGAAAACGCACGAGTGAAACAAAATTCAATTCATAATTTCTGGAAAACTGCAATTTATTTATTAAATGGATATATTTATAATTATTATCAACACCATAATGCAGAAAACTATGTAACAGTGTAGAATTTGCATTGTTATGTATATTTTATAGTCGGTGTTCTAAGATTTCTAACTACAATTGAACCTTCAGCTTCGGCTTCGGCCGAACAATCGGCTTCGGCTTCGGCCAAAAACTAACCTTCGGTCGGATACTATAAATCACGTTATGATGAATTGTGGTGGATATCGCCCGCGAGACATAAAATATATGAGGGCAAATAATTTAAATTAAAAAATTAACGTATGTTTAAAATCAGACTAATAAAATGTTAGCAGTGTTGCGGTAGCGACAAGCGGAAAGAAATCTAACAGACATGCAGGTAACTCTGACTTCCGTTTCCGTTAAGTGACGTCGTTTCCGCTTCTTCTTCCATTCACATGAATTATTAGTTGTTTTTTTTTAATTTTCTGATACAGTAATATGTATATTATGTAGGAGATGTTCACTGTTTTCTTAACTTGACGGGAGTCTGTTATTGTTAATCTGTGCTTAAAGAGACAGGTTCACCTGATATATTTAACTGTGAGATCTACACAATAAATTAAACAATTTATCTCAGTTTAAACCAAAAATAATAAATAATTTAAATCACATTTTTTAATTACCAAAATTCATGACAGAATATAGACAGAAAAATATACTTTAAAATTATATTGACATGAACACGATAAAATAACATTTTCAATGGAAAAAAATAAGGTTAAAATTCACTTCTAATCATAATTTTTTCAGCTCAAACATTTTCCTACCAAACTAATAACTTCACATTGATTAGAGCTATTTTTAGGGGTAATTTAATTAAACGCTATGTCCATATTATAAGCAAAAAAAGTTATATGCTGTTCTTGGAATACAATGAATAACTTATTATTGACAAGTAAACAATAATCAAAACAGCATTTGTTTAACATAATAAAACTACATTTACTTAACAATGCTAAACATCAGCCTTAAAGAGAACCTTTAAATATGTGTGACTTTGATCGTTATGATCTTTGTCCACTGAAAGAGACACGATGAGATAATCTCAAAGATTATGTTGAGATACATCTCAATACCAGTATATTTGTTGAGACCATCTGAAGGAAAACTCGGAGATCAACTTGAGATTGTTGGAACAAAAACCAGTATACACGACGCTAGATCTGACAGTGAGATTTGATGTGTACACAAACGTCACCTAAACTCACTGTAGATCCCTACAACCTTCTAAAAAGTTAGACACAAGTCATTAAATATTAACGCGTTAAATTACGAATATTTATTCTATTTTAACTACTGCTGGAGATATTCAAAATCATCTAACTAACGAACAGCAATGACATTTGACGTTTAACGTACGATGAATCTCTGAGACATGGTGTGTATACGAAATGTATGAAATCAAGAGTTGTCTTCAAAGAATTGCATGGAAGAAAAATCCTTCTCTCGAGATTGTATTGAGTTGAAAATCTCTTAAAAATCATGTGTGGATAAGGACTATTTTACAGAACAACTTTTTAGGTGTCTTACATTGAATTATGTATTTTTGTATACTTGATGTGTAGGTGGGCATTGCCACAATTTAAATTAAAGGTATGCCATTAAATACTGTTTTTAGATGTGTTTCCCATGGGAACAGTATTTAAATACATAAGTATGTTATATTATTTGTGACCATGGAAAATATTTCTGTTTTATTTTAACCGAGTGAAATCTCGCTAATGGAGTTGATGTGCAATATTAATGAAAGCCTGATGCCTCGGAGCCTCCCCACTCATTCTAGTCACTTCCGCTGTGTGAGGAATCCCTTAAAATTGATGGTATTACAAATCTTCGTTAATACCCATTAGTACTATTTAAAATCAAATAATCAAATTATAGAAAATTTTCAATTGAAAAAATAAGGATAGGTTAGGTTATAAAAATGTTTTTCTGATCTTGTAAGTATTATGCTTTCTTATGAGAAAACCACTTTGTTTCCTAGTCAATGAAAAATGACAGGGTTTGAAATCTATTCTCATAAAATAGACAAAATATTGTTCTATATTTTTAACGTACATATTTTGTAACTGGAATATGATTGCTATATTTGTGTTGGCGTATGGTCGTTGTTACAGAGTTATGAAGACTTTTTAGCATCTCTATATAATAAATCTCTAAATTATACCTAGAGATATACGAGGCGCGTTTTTTAAGTATTGGATTTAAAAAATATATATACACATAATTTTTACAACACTTTACTTTCTTCGGACACTTGTCCTAACGGGGCATCAATTTTTGTATACCTTTGTCATAGAACGACGACGCCTGGGATGAAAATCATGTCTGTACTTCATCTTTGAGTTCATCATCGTTATCAAAACGCTTGCCACCAAGGAAACCGCTTCAGATGAAGGAAAATACAGAAATCACTTGGCACCAAATCAAGACAAAATAGGATACCCTTGGCGATGAATGTCAGCTGGTTTCATGTTTCGTGCATTCATGAAACGAATCACGGACCGTACTTCACAGTCGGCGGGCTGATCTATTGTCTTAAACATTTCAACCACTCACTAAAAGATGGCCACACTATGTGAATGCATGTGGTGAGTCAACAGATGAAGGAAACCATTGCGCATGCGCAACATTGCAACCGCAGCGCTGAACCGGGAATATTCGGCAACGGTAGGTACTTACTTAAAAAGTACATAAAAAATCATCAACTTTCCTGAAGTTGCTATGTGTATCAATGCACAAATGTCGGAGTCGGAGTGATGGTCCTCTCAAAGGATCTCTATCTAGAGTCTAACCAAGCGTCATATATTTTTGTAAACGTATCTAATGCATAAAGAGAATAAACCTTAAAAGCAAATATGTAAATATCAAATTATACCCACTCTTCTTGAAAGACATTGATGGAGTGAGTTTTACCAAACTCATATCATATTGATGATAATTTCCTTAATGACTTTTAGGGTACATTAACACGTCCATATTCTCAGAGGACGGGAAAGGTTTTTATAGGAAAATGTGAGATACATCATAGCAAAAATATTATCATTAATCCTACGTATTGAATATACATTATCTGTTAATTCAACATGGTTTTCTCAGTCGTTCCATTTACAAGACATTAATATAATTAAACTAAAATATCGACCGGTTTCAGAGTATCTACGTCTTAATTATAGTGTAAGAAATCTGATTATAAATATCCAATTCTGTCTAATACTGTATTTGGGTATATATGGTCTCGTTAATGATTAGTTGCTTTGTAAGTATTTCAGATACATTAAATGATTTTGCGCGACCAGTGAAAATTTATTGTACATTTCAAAATATTAATTGAAGGCAATTGAATATCGCGTATGAATACAAATACTATTGAAATAAAACATAAGTATTATTCTACCACGAAGTCGAAATGGGTTATTTCAAAACTAGTCAGCATTGAATAGTGCTCAAAAACATTTTTCCTATTATTTAAGTAGTTAAGTTACAAATAAATCATTAGTAGAATCGGTGAATTTTCCTTTTGACGAATTGGGGGTCGGTGAATTTTCCAGACTGTGAATTGTTGTCGGTGAACTTTATGCTGGTGAATTGTAGTCAGTGAATTTTCCGAATACAAATTTTTTTATTTTGGTGCTCGTTTATAAAATTTGGTGGCAATATACAAATTGTTATACAATATATTAGTGCTCAGTTAAACCGAGTTAGATAGACTAAGATATTTGATTAATTCTACCGAGAGGAAAAAAGTTATTTGATTAAGTCACTAAATAGATGTTATTTTTATTATAAATGTTTAAAAATGTATTCATTTACGAATATGTCATTGCACTTTTCTCTTCAGAAATATACGCGAGTAGTATGTATACATTAATGTAATATAATGTAGCATGTATCAATATTGAACATGTCCCGTTTTAATACAGTTAACACATTATTTCCCATGAGGTTTGTGAAGCTTAAAATATATTGCTGTTTTGGTGAAATATATTAACGTCGCACACGAAGTTGCATATTCTACTTGTCTTCCAACTCGGTGGTTTACCCGACCGTAAATTACTTTTATACGAGGAAAAGTGTCTAGAAAAACAACTTGGCAATTCAACGGCATTAAGGGTTATTTAAATATCACAAGCAGGGACAAGAATATTATTAAAACTAATTTTATTAAATGTGACGAATATAAAATACCGGTGATGACGAGAAACTAAAGTTACATCTTATGTAATCGATCATTGAGAACTTTTTTCTCTACACGATATTGTTGATGGTAAAATATTCCGATTGGTACATCCTCTATTATCCTTCACTGATTTCTATTGTATCTTCTCTTTTAAAAAATAGAAATGCATACACGGAGTACGTGTTATATCAAAATATTTAAATTTTAAATATTACTAACGTGATAGCCTCCTAGAACGAGGCTTAAACCTCCGAACACTATATCACTAGGCAAGTGTTTTAACCAAAACACTGCATCATGTTAAAAACTTCTAATAGACACATCCTGTTCTGGTTAATATTATGAAAATTTCCGGTAGGCATATCTTATTTTTAATGATTGAAGTCGTCGACAGGCATATCCTTCACAAATAGCTGTCAATGTTGGACTATCAATAGGCATGTCCATCAATGTTCTGCACTGGTTCAAGACCCTAGAATGCAACTGAATCAAGTTCAGTTGGCTTTCAATTTTAATACAGCTAAAGGGCAACTAGGCAAAATTTGGAATGGATTGCATTCAATTTGATACATTTCTCGTATTCTCGTAATTAACATAACACCATCATCACCATATCGCATCTGCCTTGATGATGGACATTGCAATGGGATCCGAATCGTCGACCAGAGAGGTTGGAGATATTCGACAAAATAAATAGCTCAGAAAAAACTACAAAGAAAACTAAAATTATAGTTCTTCCATTTAGTAAAAATGGACAAAAGTATTTGAACAGATTTGTTAATTATTGAAAATGTATGTTTTGTCTTTCTATCTTTTAACATATATTATGTTCACACGTGACATTTTTCCAAAATAAATACATACTTAATAAATAAATATGTATTTATTAATACATAAATAAAGGCAAGTGCCCAATTTTCAAGTAACACGCCAGTGTTAAGTTGTTTTTTACGTTTCTTTATTTTATTTGCAAATCAATCGTCTTGGAATTGAATGAAGCTTAACAAAAGTAAAGTGAAGCTCCACAGTGCCCTCAATATTTTTCCAATTTACAAATGACAATACGGCGGGAAGATTGATACGGCTTTTTTTACTTTAATTTCACTTCGAGAAAAATATCATTCTCAATATTATGTAAACTTTTCAAACAGTTCGTCGGTATAGTATTTCAATAAAACTATGTTATTGTACTGTACCATAATTTCCACCCGACTTTTTTTGTAGTCCCGTCTCATTCTTGGGTATCCCAGGGACACTTGCAACGTATCTCGTAAGCCTTTTTGACTTCCGATATTAAGTTGTTGGAACGTCTCGACAAGCTCGGGATTTGTGAGAATGCACCATCAGTGATAATCCTTAACTCATCCAAGTAGGTACAGTCGATTTTTTGGGTCATGGCACTTCAAGAATATATACATCGATACACGTCAATGTGTGCGTTAGCGCTATCTAAGCGAGAAAGAGACATCGTTATATGACCGCTTCACGCAAGACAGTAATTCAACGCGCAGTGAGTGATAAATATTATTTCATTTTCTGTCCATAAAATAATTAAACATTAAATAAATCTATGTACTATTATATTGTTTTGTAATAAAAAAATATATACTAGCCGACTGTACAGTGCCATGAGTAAAAAATCTGCCTATATTTTCTGGAGAATTTTGTTTTCGAATTCTTTGATAGGATTTAAACACTAAATCTAGGTTTAACGATCACATTGTAAATACGGAATTTGATTTTTATTGTATTAACTTGGATCCGAACCGACTTTTTAAGTAAAATACGCGATACTGGACAAATTAAGCAAATAATTATTTTGTATTTAATTAGATGTTGAATTGAGATGTACGTATGTATGTATCTATAAAACTTGTTTCTTAATTACAACAGTTGTTAAAATAGTATACCTATATAAATTGTGCAAGTTTGGTCTATTAACGAAGATGTTGGAGATTATCTTACCAGGAGACCAGAAGATTTACTTAAATATATTTATTAGAAAGATACACACATAAAATATATTTTATCGATTTCTGATTGGAATCTGGTTTATAAAAATTCACCTCTAAAATATTATTACGGAGAAAAATTAATTACTTATGCCGGATATAAAATAAAAATAGTTTTTATGGCGTACCTAGGAACGAAAGAATTACATAGTATGGTCTGCTAATAATAATATGATACTAATAAATTTCAGGAACCTAAAAGTGAATGTGAAAGCAACCTAATTCATTTTTATTATATTATTCTAGATCATTATGTCACCTCGCTCCCTGCTGTTGGCGCTCGGCCTGGTCCTCCTAATGACGTCCATAGCCATGGTCACCGCTGATGGTGACGATGCCAACATGGCCGATGCTCTTAAGATTCTTCAACAGCTGGATCGCTACTATTCGCAAGTCGCCAGACCGAGGTAGGCATATTTAGCATATATTTTTTGTACATACATATCTCAGTGACTTGAATCAGATATTAGTCTTCTGAACCAATACATTACTTAATCAATGGCAGAAAACATTTTAATTATAATATTTCAGGTAGTAGTTAAATATTTTCTTAAATAAGTGTGTAAACAAAACAAACTTTAATCATCTCTATATATCGTGAATAAGTTTAACAAACTTTCAGAGGTACTGATTTATATAGGGTATAACAGAATTATTTTACAATATTTAGGGATTGCATTTTATTAAACAGTGAGTAGAAAATTTTCAAGCTGTATGTGAAAAATACTAACCGTATCAAAAATATAAACACTTTAAAGTAATGTACTAAAATTCCGATTACTTTAAAAGATCTGATTGATAATTGAAAATTCATTACATATAATAAATTGTAGCAGAAAAGGGATCTGAAGCTAACAAACGAGGTTCTCTGACAATTTCATTACTTTTAATAGATTTAAATGACTAATAGATCCTAAGTAATGTATTATCTATATTAATCAAAGATAAATAATGAAATTAAAAAATATTATGATTTTTTCGGCAACGATACGGAATTTTCACGTCTTGAATATTTTAGACTCAGAATCTAAATATTGTTGGCTAACTCTATTACTTCACACTATATAGTATATCTCAATAATTTATGATTGAATTAATTGAAAAAAACATAATGTTGAATTAATTTGTTACTGCAGCTCGTATTCAGGTCATTGCGATACTAAATAACAAATATTAAATTTTCTTTATTATTCTGTTAAAGATATTAAATTCGTCAGGAGTAACGATACGTAGCATGGCATTTTGATTTAAAAAAAATTGGAGTCTTTCTATTGATATTTTTTGAGGATTTGTTTAAAAGTTTGTCATTTCGCATATTATGCTATTCATTCACGTAGATACTGATTTTTTAATTTTTTAATTTGTAGATTTGGCAAAATTAATTATAGAGCTTTTGCTAGGCAATACAGGACATCATGACGCTTTGTTGAAAAATGCATTAATATTTTGGAATGTTCAATATGAATGAGAGCATTGCTTGAAAATTATGCAAAGTAAATCAAATGTATCCAATGTTTACGTAAAAGTCGTTTCAATTAATATTTATTAAAAATTATATATTTTTATTATGCAAAAAAATTCAGATTCGATCATCAAGTCAAAGAATATATTTATTAAAAATATAACTTTTTATAAACCTTTTCGATTAATTTAACATTGACCGGTTTCAATTCCTTCTTATCTTTGTATTTTATTTTTCTTCGTAATAATGTAAAGGACTAAAAAAATATATTATATTTGGAAACCAAACAAAAATGAAAAAATACCAAAAAATGTGTAAGCTGTTTAAACATATAAGACCCACTCTAAATAATTCCTATCTATTATAGTATTATAAAATAATTAGTTTATTTTTAATATTATTTAAATATAAAATTATTTGATGATTACATCTTATAAATAATAATAAAAAAAAAAATTAAAAACTTTCAAATTTTATCTGTGATCGTATTATTTTATATTATTCCGTATACCTTTAAATAATAACATCAATAAATAAATATCACTCTGATATACGTAAGAACTTAAAAATGAATTAAAACCTTAAATTATCTGTAAATTAGCCTCTTAATTATAATAAACATAAGATAATTTGTACCGGTCGGGTTTATAAATATTTATATAAGTATAAATGTTTCACTAATGTACTCATATTAATTAATAATATTTTTATTTCTATTTAATCAATGCCTGTGGGGTTGGGGTTACGTGTAAGAATGGGAATGGATTTTAATAGGGCATCCAAATACCCGGTCAAATTCATTACCCGGTTCTCGGCTATTTTTCATGAAAGAACCGGGTACCGGGTTCGGTTCCGGTTCTGGGCAATTTTTATCCACTATTATAATTATACTCATCCAGAGTTGATTCATATTATATATGTATAATATATACTAAAATATTTTATTTCAATATAGCATTAAAATAATATTTAATTAAATAAATTAAACTTGCTCGAATAGAAAATGGAAGGAGTTGTATAATTGTTAATATTTTATTAAATCGAAATAGTCATATACACGCATATTATTTACGCAAATAGAGGATAATAATAGACAGAAGACAAGGACAAATACAATTAATTTAATTACATACATTATAAATTTATTTTCTATTACATTGTAGACGTGTCTTCCTTTATAAGCCTGTATCATTCAGCATCCGATATCCTCGTCTAGTTTAGATAAATATCGCATTTGAATTAACGGTATACAACTTGCGAGTTGTAATATCTACCGAGGGTGGACTTACGAATTGAAACAGTTAAAAGCAATATTCCCGCGGAAATGAAAGAAAAAATTCCGGCATAGTTAATGGATTATGTTTCAGTTGCATTTATGATAACGTTTTCTATACTTTCATACCTTAACGTCACGAAAATAATAATATATTATATTAGCGTGACAAAAGATGTTTAATTTGGAAAAATTAAAAATTAAAAGAACCGGGTTTCCGTCGAAAATTACCCTTAACCGACCTTAAAATGTCCTTCGCTTTCAGCATAAACCACCTACATGATAAATATTGTTTTTCTTTCAGCTATTGGAATGGAAAGCGTCATTTTTATATAAATTACAGAACTTATAAAAACGAATTTGTAAAAATTGTTTAACCTTCATCCACACAAAAATGTTTTTTATTTACAAATTATATTTTCAGTTTACGTATAACGCTATAAATAAAAATTAATTATAACGTAGTATTTAAAACCTTATAACGTCCTTAGAAAAATAACCGTTACAGCACGAGCGAGGCTATTTTAAAAACATTAAAAATGCCCACATGCAGATCACCATTAAAAAAGCAGTATATTCTAGTTAGGATTACGGCTAGAGCTCTTCCACGCTAGGAACACTTGACACCGAATGAAACGACGTTTTATTATGCCGGGCCGGCACCAAGTCTGGTTCTACTTTTAATACATCGTCTTTTAATTAAGATACCTGAGATAAATCTGCCAAGACCAGGCGACCAGTTGGGTAATCTCTAGTAAGGAAGGGGTTTTAAAGATGATGTTTAATTTGCATTGTAAAATCTCGTTTATATGATAATTTCTATAATCATTTTTCTTTACCTATGGTGGTGCCATCATGACGTGACGACGGTGGATTTTATATAAAAATATACGTGAAAATGATGTTGACGATTGAAATTCTAAATGCTAGGTGGCGAATCGGGTAGGGTTTACAATATGCTTGTGAAATCGCATTACAGATGATAATACAAATATAAAAGGAATAAAATATAGGATGTTAAAAAACAAGAGTTTCATTAAAAAATGCCAAAAAAGTTATACTGTATTAACTTGCATATTGAATGTATCCTGAATTGTGATTATTTAAACGGTAGGAATACGCGTACAGAAAAATGAACGGTGAAAGATTAACTAGATGTGATACAAGAATTAACAAAAAGCACGGATCACTATGTTGACGCCATCTATCTATCGAAAAAATAGTTACCACCGCGACTTTAATCTTTCTAACAGCTTTAAATAATTCAGTTATAATTACTATGCGATGTCGTTAAATTCCATCTGCGTACTCGTTTATTATTTTATTAGTAAGTCGTCGACTAAAAATTTTTTAAAACATTATAAAAAGATGATCCATTTCAACAGAAAATAATCGATTTCACCGCGTACAAATGTACGAGTAGATGGAAACTGACGACATTAAATGGTATCACTAAGGCTTAATTGATTAAAGCTATCTATTTAAACCGTTATTTTAACTGTTATTGTGACTGCGATTGTGTTCGAGTGTAACGATGATTGATAACTAATTAACGTTTGAGCAATGACTGGTGCCCTAGAAAGTAAGTCTCCGACAGTTAAATCTTAATTACCAATCATGGTTAAATCTCAGTTATCAATCATCGACACAGTCACGTAACAGTTTACCATCACTAATCTACCGGTAATAAAATGTTTCGGGTTCGCGTCTCGGTGGTGACTTCAATTTTTCGATAAAAATATTTTTTCTGTGTATCTTTCTAAGTGATTTACGTAATATGTTTTATTTACCAAGGAACTATGCTATGCACATTAAATGTGACCTCATTAAAGTTAATATGAAAGATTGATTTTTTTAAATTAGTTCATCTGGTTTTTTAAAGTACCTACACACAAAGTTTTTGTGGTGGATCCTCCAAGCGACAAATGGCATCAGTTCCACGTCTTATGTTTGGTTTATTAAAAGGATAGTTTTAATTTCTACAACTACTATAATTTATTCGAGGAATTTTATAAATCAATAATAATTTACATAAGGCAAACGTGTGAAAAACGGTGATAATCGAGTATTAGGATGTTATGTCAACATTGGG
Organism: Eubasilissa splendida; assembly: GCA_031772225.1. Classification (NCBI taxonomy): domain Eukaryota; kingdom Metazoa; phylum Arthropoda; class Insecta; order Trichoptera; family Phryganeidae; genus Eubasilissa; species Eubasilissa splendida. Next base: position 7,498,947 of record CM062857.1, on the reverse strand, counting down.
TCAATAAACGTTGATTTTCTTGAACCCCGATTTAGCGTGACCCATCTTTTTTCGATGATATTTTTTGGACTTATCGTCAGCGTTATGATAAAACTCTACGATATTGAAATAATGTACTTATTCGAGTGATGTATAAATATTTTCATCGCACAAAATTTTTGTACTAATTATTTTGCAACGTATTTTGAACAAACTGAATTGTATTTTCATTAATTGTATCCAAAGTTTGATATCGTAAGAGTCGGCGGGTGTACAATTGATTAAAATTCAGTTGTTAACTGTTAATTAATTTAATATTTTTACAGCTAAATAAGAGAGCATTTTCATTTAATGTTCTTATAATAAACATTTTATATTTTTAAAACATGCATTAAAATAGCCTTTTTGAAATTAGAGTTTTTAGGAATTAATATTTCAGTATACATTGTTTCCTGAAAAAGATACCATAGGTATCGAAACATATAGAATAATCAATAAATAGTGGTTTAAACAAAGTATTTTGTCTAATTATTTATTTAAAATGAGGCCACAAAGTAATTTTGCTAATATTGAAGAAATGAAATTTTTAATAAAAACATTTTTATTGTGAAGTTGAAATTTTAGAACATAGTTCTGTGATTTTCAAAAGGGAAATATTAAACAATATTTTTGCAATAAAGTAATATAAATTTAGCAAGGTCAGGTTAGCTGAGATATTTTTTTATTGAACATAGATATATTTACTTAATGTTAATATTTTATTATTGTAATGCAAAAATAATTCGTTTTATGTAACAAAGTATTTATTTTATTATTATTAGTCTTAAAATAATTCCCTGTTATATCGTACCCTTTTTAAAGCAGATTAAATTAATAATACTTACATGTATTATTTATAAAGATTACATGTTAGAAATTTGTCGAAAACTTAATTGGTTGAAATAGTAAAATAGTAAGTTGATAAAACATTTATTATTCATAAAAAATATTGTGTCGTATAACCGCTCTTAAGTTTTCGTTGTGTTGACGTACAGAATTCCTGCGTCGACCGGCGATTATCAACCCTCTCATGGTTCGATGGAAGAAAGTTGCTCCGATAATTGTTTGGACGCGATTACCTCACTAACATTTTAAGGGATAGAAACGCGATCATCGTTATGAAATAAAACTCTTATTTTGATTTTAGTTATATTTACAAAAAAAAAAAAAATCACAGAGGATCTCACGACGCAACTTCTGGAAAATTTAAATGACCAGCCCCCGTTAAAAAGTATATATATATATTTTAATGAAAGCATTTTATTGTGAACGTGCTATTTAACAATATGGTTCTACGATATTCTAAATAAATTAAATGAGTCATTTAGATAGATATACGGAAAGAATCTAACTATTGAACAAATATTTGGTTATCACCGGGATACAAACTCGGAAATTTTGCTTTCCGGGAGAATGCGTTAACCTTACGTCGCGCTAACCATTTGAGTTGTTGACAAACTACTACCTGCTATAAAACGGAATATATATTTTCCGATATCACACCGATGAACTCTACCCGGATATTTTAGGTATATATTTACTTACGTTTATTTGGGAAATGAGTACCTTAAAACACATATTTGAGGGTGTAAAATTCATATCTAGATGTTTATTACTAAAATAATGACACTGAACGTAGTTTTTATTCATAATTACCCTCTAAAAATTTTGGTGATCACAAAAACTTCATAGTACGTTAAAATACTAAAAACTCTACAATCTATTCATAAATTCTCTTAAAAGTCATTAAAACTTAGGCGGTTTAGTCATATGGAACAGATGAATGAGGAGAAAATGGTAATAAAGATATATGACGCAAATGTTGATGGCATCAGAAGTAGAGGACGTCCTCATAAGACTTGGCACGATCAGGAAAACCAGATACCGGATGATGGTCCTGTTAGAAGCCTCAATAATCGTCGAGCATTTATAAGAAAATGTATGAATGTGGATGAGGCGAGAATTGTGTGTCAGGACAGAAGAGTGTGGCGCTCTATCCTCTACGCCTACCCCCGCGGGGAAACGGCGTGATGGTAAGTAAGTAAGTAAGATAAAGAACATTATAGTTGTTGCACAGATTTGATTAATCACTCTTTTCAACAAACGTGCTTTTATCTCAGTTGGAATTTTCTGTGGCTGACTGCATAACTACGTTCAGTTATTGTTGATAGTAAAACTAAAATAAAACAACGACATCATCATCTGTCAATAACTAACGTTTAATGATTTTATATGTGCGCCTCTCGCTCATAGAAAAGATGCTCAAAATCAGTGGGATTTTAGTGTTATATTGATATGTAGCCATATCATTTGGAACGAGTTTATCCATTGTTGAACTTGACTTGGCTTCCTTCCAGAATGTGATAAACAGGTCCCTACAAATGAAATAAGAAAGCTCATTGTTAATTCAAAAGATGTTACCAGGAAGGCAAGTCGCGATACCATTTGCCATATTCCTCCCGAGTTTCCACCATCCCTCCACGATCTGAGGTCAGGGCGAACGGCGAACCCTTTCTTCATAAATTATAAATAATGTAAGTGACAGTTGGCTTAACTTGACCATACAATGCTAAAGGGATAATGCTTTCTCTTGAAGGCTGCGTGAGCTTTGTTCTTCTTAGATATAATTGTGAGTGTGGAACTTAAAGTATTGACTAACATCTCTTTGACAAATCAAATAAATTATATTAATTGAGTCAAATTCTAATTTAATTAGTTTTATTATTATTTATGATTTAATATCTTCTTTTTTATCAACCGATTTAGTAGAATATATTGTTTTTTTTTTGTTATATTATCTTTATTTTTGATCCTTTGATAAAGTTGCTGTCGATATTTTTCTTTGCAATAAAAAATGGAATGGTCATAAATGGAAAATTAAAAAAAAAACATATACGTATACTATGGAAACACTAATGAAATGAAGTATGTATATATAATAGTACCCCGCTAATAAGTGGGGTTAGGGACCAGAAAATTGACACAAAGCAAAAATTTCCGTCAATCAAATAGTATTATTTCAGTAGTATTTATACTTTTAAAATAAGCAATGTTATCTTTGTGGTTAAGATTCATATTTTTATTTTTTATCTTTGTTTAATTAACCACTAAAATGAGTTTAAATACATCTACCGGTTTCGAAAAATACCATTTTCTTCTTCAGGATGTCATAACTAACTAAAACATACATTGTTTCTTTGACAGAATCTATATTTAAAAATCTATTTTTAAAAGAAAAAAATTTAATATATATACAAATATCTAAACACCTACCACGAAACATTAGACCGGCATTTTATACAAATAATAGTATAGGAAATTTACTCATAAATTCTAAAGACAAAGATGATAAATTTAACAATTCTGGTGTCTATAAACTTAGTTGCAAGGATTGTGTCCCATTCTAAAATTTTTTCCTAAAAATTATTCGAGTAAATTTGTATTAAGTAATGATTTGAGTTAGGTACTAAAAAAAAAAAAAAAATTTTTTTCTTTTAAAAATAGATTTTTAAATATAGATTCTGTCAAAGAAACAATGTATGTTTTAGTTAGTTATGACATCCTGAAGAAGAAAATGGTATTTTTCGAAACCGGTAGATGTATTTAAACTCATTTTAGTGGTTAATTAAACAAAGATAAAAAATAAAAATATCAGTAGTATTTGCCTAAAGTAGGATGAGTCGGGGTAAGTGCGATATAAACATTGAACTGTTCTCAAACTTCATAAGATTATGCTATCCCAGTGAAACTTTGATAAAATGATCACTAACCATTTCGTAATTCAAGTCTTTAAAAATTGGAATGTAACCTTTTAATATAGCGAATATTTATAGCATTTTATAAAAATTGGATGAGTAGATGCACTTACCCCAAATTTGGGGTAAAAGCATCTACTTAGTAGTTGCATTTACTCCACGGTGTAAAATTTATGGGGTAAGTGTGTCTGGTCTTATAAATTGTAACAATAATCACAAAACTAATACATACATCACAAACTACAACTCTAAATAAAAGTACTTGCCAAATATCAGCGTCCTGGCACAAAAGATTATCGAGATATACGAAAGGTTTAAAAGGCACACACAACTCGCAAGTTGACATCTAACAACTGTCATAATTTGAAATGGTATTACAAGCTAACTAATATTTGTATTTGCAGTATATTTGGAATGTCTCTTCAAATATTGATTAATAAAATTTTTTAATAAATTGCGGCACTCGAATCTAATTTCTAACGTAATTAGAAGACATAGATGCACTTCCTCCATAGACACACTTATCCCGACTCACCCTACATACTTTTGTTTTTATTCACGAAAGTGTGAAAACAAGACACATTTTATTATTAATGATAAATTAATTAAACCACGTAATACTTAATAATCTTGTATGTAATATAATAATAACATATACATGAATCGGGGTTTTTGCTATTTTGCATTGAAACCAAATGCCTTTTTTTCTTATGCACTATTGATCATATTCGGCGCTATTCATTTAATATCCTCCACTGCTATCCATTTAAAATGCATAGACAAGTTTAGTGTTAAAGCCTCGATGCTTGTCTAAGACGCATACAGGGTTCGCGTAAATTGGGCAAGTATCCACGATATGCTCCTTTATTTGAGAACCTCCTGTCTCACACGGGGGATAATCCTTTAAGTCTCATTTATGCACACGGTCTGCACTGCCTGTAGCGGCTTCAGATGCGATTAATGTTGCTCGGAAGCTTCCTGGAAACGTTAATCGCGTGCCTCTAATTTAACACTATTTCTACAATATTCTTTGACGTCGGTTTTCGCGGGATTGGAGACTTACTTACAGAGTATGCATTTTAGGTATTATTTAATTTAATGTTTACTGTTCAGAGCACCACAACATGTAACGGGTTATTATGTTCTGATGTTATCTACTTATCGTAACACCGTTTATCCATGGAGGTTGGCAGATAGGATAGAGCACAAAACCCAGTGGCGTTACTTATAGAACTACTACTGTACAAGATATAAGAATAATAAGTACTTCGCGTTTTTATCCATTCAAAATATCTTATATTTATATTTAAATATTCACACCTATTTCGAGCGTGTTTTACTAATACACGTGAATACCTATTTTTTTCTGTGGTGGATTTAACAAATATTAGACTATATAAACGCACTCGCATGAGCATCGATACTAAAGGCCTTTTAATATGTGTGTATTAATTATATATTATTAAAGACCTTTTAATATGTTAATGCACCGCATCGACTACACTGCTAGTAATAGCAAAAAGCCAAAAATAGAGCAGCTGATATTATTGTTTGTGTTTTAGAAAATCGGTGACACATAACTAAAATTTGAAAAATAATGATCACAATCTGAAAATCACTGCTGTTCAGTTTTGCAGACTTTTTATGAAATATTATTTTTTCATTTTCGAAATGCATTTTTTTTATGAATTTTCCACCCTTAAATAATATCCGAGTAGCCTTGAACTATTTATTTAATATCGTATGTCTCTCAAACCTCCCGTGATTTCATTCTGCCAAAGCTATTTGAAAATTTTCAATCCTGTCTTCCGACGTATTATATCGGTGATAATTCAAAACCTTTGACGGAAAAGCCTTTGTAAGATGACTCGGAAGGAAGCTCATATTCTACGCTCTTGCGAGTTTTGAGTGAGGGCATAAGGAAAGATCTGGAGGTATTGTGTTATTTTGACGTTTTGATAAAGGATGGCCAGATATGGGAAAAATTTATGGAAGATTTGCACGTAAATATGCTGTATTGTAACGCATCTTTAGTGATTGTTTTTATTTATAAAAAGTTACTAATTAAGTACCTCTTCTCTAACTATATTTAAAACAAAATTAATGCAGTAGAGTTTTAAATTTATAATCATGTTTTATAAAATATAATTTATTTTTCGTTTATATTCAGAAACCAACATATACAATGTGTATTTTTTTCTAATAATATTCAAATGTATTTTTTGTTTATTTCAATATTTAATATACAAACATATTTTGTATAAAAACTATTATGTAGTATCTATACAAGGAAGTGACGTATATCCATCTAAGAATTCAGTACAACAATTCATACAGAATACTTTTCGGGTTGGCGCGTTATTGTAGCGTATTTACAATGTTTGTCTAAGACTTTGTGCTTGGATTGGATTCCTTCATCTTCTGAGGTTGCGGGCGTGAAGCTGCGGCTGAAACTCAGCACCAACTCTCTAGTGCAAGCAGCGCTCTCATGTAAGGCTGGCTCCCTGACCAGAGAATGGCATCGATTGCTGAGTAGCTACGGATACAATAATAATCGTGATAGGCTTATATTGTATGTATTATTTATATACCAAATCGGGTCTTGCATAAACAACCCGATCATGTTGGAATAAATACATTATTATTATATAGTCATGGATACATTGATCAATAATGCCAAAACAGAAGTCTCTTTAATTTATTGAAATTTTTAAAATAGTTTACTTTTTGTATTTAAATAGCTAACAAAATGATAATAAATAGTAATTGATGTTATTAAGGAGAACACATTCTTATTGTGAAGTTGTAATTATTCAGAACATAGGTCTAATGGAACGACATATGTATTAATTTGAAAAAATGTAATATATAGGTTCGAAAATTTGTCATGAAAAATACTGGCGCTATAACACAATTGGTAGTGTACTTCCCCGGATTGGAAATAAAATTCCAGGTTCGAATCCCGGTAGCGTAAAAACAAAATTTTTCTACAAAATTAATTTTATATGTATATATTTATAATTAATACATTAAATTAGTATTTGACGTATTGAACAAACAAATAAAATTTCATGAAATATAGATATAATAATATTTTGTAATGAAAATTATACATGTCATTTAAATATATTTATTTTGATTAACATCGAGTTATTCCTTTGTAAAATATAAAGTTACAGAGCAGTTAGATATCAGTTACGTAGTAAAATGACATAAATATAGCAGCAAAATGATAAAACAGATACAAATAATTTAGATAACAACTAGAAATATACACCAGTGACAGATTAAAAAGATATATGTTATAAAAGATAAAACAGATATACAGTTTCGTAAGAACAAAACGTAATAATTAATCGTGATACTTTCGATCAATAATTTTAGTAATTGTTTTATTAACCATTTATTGAGTTTAAACACATCGACCGGTTTCGAAAAATACCATTTTCTTCTTCAGGATGTCAATAAAGTTAATTTTGTTTATTTCTTTATTATTTATTAATTGTAAGCTGCTGGAATACATGCATCCCCTTGGTTCAGTCAGCAACCAACTAATATAATTTAATAAATAAAATATATGTATTGCTGACAATACCCCACCTCATAAAGACTTAGTTGACATTGTATTTTACACAAATTCTCTATAAATAAATAAATTACTGACTATTCACTATCTCAGTGCGTCCATTAAAAAAAATTCTACCAAGTTGCTACTCTATCAACCCACTAGCTAAACATATTTCGATAATTTAAAATTGAATACGCACCTTTTCAAAAAATCATTTCCATAAGTTCAAATAACAATTTTTAATTTTATATACAAAGATAATGTAGTACACATAAATAGTTGTGTAAAATACCCTCTAGGTGAAATTTTTTACGAAAATGGGGCTATTAAAATTATCCAATATTATTATGAATCTGTTTGTTTCACAAAACGTAATATCTTCATAGTCATACTAAACCGTACTTATATTATTAGTAAGTTATTTATTTTTTGTTACGCATAACTTAACTAATGCACGAGGGCAATTAAACTACCTCTGTTTATGTTATAATTATCATTGCTCGATGGATAACATACATCACCTTTAGGTCATCCTGTTAATAAGAACAATTCATGGATAAAGAAATTGATTTTAAGCAAGGGCAACTACAATAATATCACACACGCTTAGTTTGCTTTTTACTGAAAATTCAGGACACCCCATATATAATGCGAAGCTAGGACACTTGAATTTATTGTCACTGAATTGGTCAATAAATTACAAATATTCTTACGCACTTGCGAGACTAATAAAAAAATTGTAAAAATATTTTTTAAACGTCTTATGTTGTTAACAAGATGGTAGGCACACTAACTTATAGATTTGAATTTGTGACTTTTACTTAATACTATATATAATCGCTTTTGTTTGCATATTTAAATTAGAGTAAATTGTATGTTTAATTATCAAGCATCTAAAATAAAGCTTTAAGGGTCTAGTTATGTTTTAGATATATATTACAAAATAAATCCATAAAGGCAACAAAAATCTATTAACTTACTTACCATCACGCCGTTCACGCCATCACGCCGGGGGTAAGCAAAGAGGATAGAGCGTCACACTCTTCTGTCCTGACACACAATTCTCACCTCATCCACATTCATACATCTTCACATACATGCTCGCCGGTTATTGTGGCTTATAACAAGACCATCTTTCAGTATCTGGTTTACCTGGTGGCGCCAAGTCTTCCGCGAACATCTTCTATTTCTGGTGTCACCAACACTTGCGTCATATATCTTTCTTACCATTCTCTCCTCATTCATATTTTCCAAATAACCAAACTACCTAAGTGATTCTTTCTTAATCTTACTCACTATACTAGCATCAGTTTTACATTCTTTCCTTATTTCTTTATTCTATATTATATTCTATTGTATTTGAAAGATAAGTAATTTCACATATCTGGCCTCAATTATCACTGTCTAAGTGACCAAATCACTTAATTGAACCTTTCTTAATCTTACTTACTATACTAAGATCATGAATACATTTGTTTCTTATTTCTTCATTCTTTACTTTGTCATAAATAGATTTGCCACATATACGCGTAAGTGATCTCATTTCCACTACATTCAGTCTACTTTCGTTCCTTTTATGGCAGCTCCAGGTAAAACTTCCATACATCAGTTTCGGTACCAGGACTCCATTGCAAACTGCTAGTCTTGCCTCAGTTGACAAGATTCCATTACCTATCTCTTAATATATTAATAAAATCAAAAATAAAGTTGAGCATTCAAATAAATAGATCATTATTTGATAATTTATCCGGAGGTGATAAAGCACCCCCTGAGTAATTTAAATTTAATATACGCTCCGACACCCACTCACTGTTTTATTGTTTTTCAGTACTACCCTCCTTACATTTATGAACACACTAATATGCTTGTATTGCCAAACATATGGGTGCCTCTTAGGTACATAATAATATAGCCCATTCGTTTATGCCTCCATGACTTTTTTAATATCTTCCAGGTGGAGGATATTTGTAAGTATGTATACAGTTAAAAGGGAGGTGTTTATTCAAAACATCCTATCGCTCCAATGCGTAAAGGGGTATATTAAAAAATGTAAATGATGAAATGAATTTTAAAAAAACTAATACAAAACTAAACCGTTAGAAACACCAAATACATTGTAACCTTTCCAATTGAATTTTACGATGCGAAATTGTAAAAGGGGTGTCCTTCAAAATCGTAAAGGATTCAAAATTATATTTTCAGATTGTCACGTGCCACAATGTTGTGGTTAGATGTTCATATAAGTTTCATGATTTATTTGCACAGTCAATTCATTTGGAAAAAGGGTAAATTTCCGATATGAAGTTGATATGAATTATTGTTCTCTGTACGAGATTTGGAAGAATAGGACTACATGAATCCAAAATAACAAAAATGAGGCTGGTCAATACATTACTATTTTTAATCTTCTCGTTTGAATTAGAGAAATTAGAGGTTCAAATGGACCGGAGCAAACCGGAACGCCGTGCAGCTCCGATTCACGGAATTCTCGAAAATAATATATATCTCCGGCTCACGATATTCTTTTAATTTCATTTACGGCTCCTGTTACATTCGCTATTTTGGATTCAATAAATATATTAAAAACTCTAATATGTTTTGCAATAAAATTAAGTAATATCTTTTTTCAGAGTTTTAGGTACCTCAGAGTCATAAATCAATCATTCTAAAACGGAAAAAAGGTATCAGTGACAGTTAAACATATTTCGTCGAATAATTTGGAATTCGTGTTCGTGAAACACATATTTGGCGCGCTTTGCGAATCGGCCGCGACCGTGTTATTGACACCTTTCCATGTTCAAATTCCCACTCATCCTTTTTTTCTCTATTGCTTGACCAGTGTGAATAATGACCTTGACGTCAGCAGACGTTAACGCGACGCGATACTTGTTCGGTTACGGTACCGCAATATCGGTGCGGATTTTGTTTACCTCCGGTGCATCAGCACTGTTATATTGTGATTTTTGTGCGATGATATTTGGAATAGCCGCGGGTGACGTGATTGATATCGCCGTCTTCACTTGGAAGCGGAGATTTTCCCGCCCGCGTGCTGTTTGTGTGATCTCGGCTGCGACTGCGGGAGTAACGGAGGCGTCATACGCGAGACAAGGTGAGCAGTCCTTCAGATTCCCGATTCGCCAAGATCCACTGGTCCTTCAACTGGATTCTCTATCTCATCATCGATCCTTATCCCCGTTAATCCAAGTCCCTTCCGTTCCTTCCTTCCTTCCCTCCTTCCTTCCCTTCTTCCTTTACCGCTCATCCCCCTTCGGCGATTACGATTTACGACCGGTACCGCTGGCCGCGCGACTCGGAGATCGCGCAATTTTTTGTTACGGTAGATCCTATCGGCGCGGGATCTACGTTTTCTTTTATCCGCGTATCTCATTTTTTTGACGAACTGAGATTTATATACTGTTTGGTTTGTATTTTCGCGCTAATTTGATAAAAAACAAAATTCGCCACTTGCATTAGTTCCAAGTGAGTATAAAAATTAAGAACAAATTAATACTGAAAGTAATAATTCGGTGTTGCTAATTACTCGACGATTTATATATATTGGTTGGCCTGGCATCATCAGCCTCTATCGGTACATACTCTTTGTAGGTTTTCGCCAAGTCAGGGACCACTACATATTAGCTCTCTTTTGTCTGCATGGGATGGAAGAATGCACGAATAGACGAATTTTTCACATAAAAGATTATAATTCTACAAATTTTACTTCAACTTACAGCCACTGTTCTATCTAACCTCGCTTATTTCATTCGGTTCTTATGTTTGTTGTACTTTTTTTCTCTTCTTTCTTCGTCATCCTTCTTGTCAAAGGCCCACACACCGAAAGGCAGACCACTCTACCTATTTCTCGGCGCCAGAAAAAGTGACAGATCTCCTATCTTGTCTCAACCATGGACGCTCTCCGCTAAGCGGGCATTTGATTCGCCAACAGGAAGATCGTGGGTGCAGACATGTCGAAACCTATCTATTTCGGCTCATTTCTCATGTGACAATATTTATATATATATATATACATTATGTATTTTTATTAATCTATATCTACGCAGTTGCCAATTTAATAGAAATGTACCCTGTACATAGAATTAATATCTACATACGCAGCTATAATACGTAGTTACAAAATAAAATAGATTTTTAATAAAATTTAATAGAATTTTAATAGAATTTAATAGAATTTTAATAGAAATTTAATAGAATTTTTATCAAAGATATGTGTAAAATTTCAGCTATTTTCGACCGTTCTGGTTGGCAATATTTTTAAATAGTTCAAAATATATCGATATGTGGAGACTTATGTTAGAAATATCATAAGTAGTTCGAAGCACCAATACCTCCATGCCGGCAACGTGAAAGGATTTAGAGGGTGAGGGGTTGATCTCCCACTCGCTGGACCGACCGGGTGAAGCGAGGCTCTTCCCTTTTAATGCCGCTTGAGAATTACAGGATGCTTATACAAATGGAGAAATGCCGTCAAAAGGATCAATAAGGGTCTGCATGAAGGTTGCGATCCTTGTGCCCAGTGTCCATAGATTTTTTATTTGAGATAATCTGAGATTCTTTGGAGACGACCGACTATTTTAATAGTCCCCGCGATCACACTAAACGTTAAATGTCAATAAATTGACCGTTGATGTTCCATTCGTCAGTTGGGTGAATTTAAACTTCCCAGCAGCAGTTAAAACTGAATAAATGTTTGTAATTGAATACCTTCTCTTTGTCAAACTTTTTACGTGGCTGGGATAGATAGAGAAAGAGGGAGTACCTATGTTTAGCGCAGGGTCCTAAAGAGTAATTAAGCAAAATTTGAAGTGAATAGTATTCAATATAAAATACATTTATACCGGTGGAAGAGGATTCGTGGGTGGTGTTTGCAAGAGTCGTAAAGAATAAATGTAAAATTAGGACTTACAATTTACCGTCAATTTGCAATTATTAATGAAAAAAAAATAGACGTAGATTAGATGATTAAAGTATAACTGTATGTGGCTACCTTTACTAAAAATAGTGTTCTAGATTAAAACCTAAATAATTTCAAATACGTTTCAAGTGAAAAATGTCATATAAATACTCACATATGTATATAATGTCCTTACTGAGATATGGTAATGGGCGATCAGATAATCACTTGGGTATATGCCACATCGAGCTCGATTAATTTTAATTACGACTGTATAATATTTGGTTTACCTGTCTGTGAGGAGTTAATATTATTAACTTATTAGTTTAACAATAAACTTGTTGATGTAATTAATACGTACTTTATATACACCTAATATAAATTCTTAATTAAAATAAAATGTTTTTATTGAATTTATTAAAAAAATATTAATTTTTCTCTATAATAAATATACTCTCATGAAACAAGTTATATCAATACGACTTACCTGAATTTTGTACATATTTGTCCCGCAGATGAAAACGTTCGTTCTGAATTCAAACTTGTCGGTCGGCAAGTCGTCAGATTTATGAAATGCAATGTTCAAATATTTATCTCGATTTTTCTCGAGTTCCCAATACGGCATTTCTGTTTGAATAACAGTGAAATAATTTGCGATGAATACAGGTAAATTTCATAATTTACCGATAATTATCTACGGGGCATTTTGGTTGATTTACTGGTTTACCGGTAAACCGGTAATGCAAGCCCTAGCTTAGGAATCGGTCAAAGGATGTAGTATTATTTTTACAGAGATTCAGTTATTTGTATAAGTATGTGCAATCTTCGGATTGCTCCGCTTTTAAATGAAGACGGTGATTTCACATTTCACCCACGGCACATACACAATAAATAATATGATCTCAAATCACAAGATCACTAAAAAACAGTGCTCTACCACACTGGAGATGATTGGTTTACGCGAATGGTATCGCCGTTGTCGAGATCAAACAATAATCCAATATTGATCCAGTGACGGGTCAACAGCGCCAGGCTTCAGTTCAAACTAAGGGCATGCATTAGAATGTGGATTGAGGATAGGAATTTGGACGTGGACATGTGATAATAATGATATTAAAAGTGCGCCAAAAGTGTGCTTAATGAATACGGAACAATGTAGATAACTAATATTATTATTATATTAGGCGGAAAAATTTGGGTGATATTTTCCAACAATTCCACAGTGATAGAAGAAAGAGGAAGAAGAAGATTGCCGAGAAAAATTATAAATGAACCAGTTACTGAAGTGGAGTAGACGCAGAAGCTATCGAAAAGAAAATACTTGGCATATAATAGGGATCGATGACGAGATAAGAGATTGGAGCGATAAGGGATCGTCCTTATGGAAGATAATAATCTCGTTAAAATCTGGTCCCGCATTCAAGTCAGGTAATTTACTCCTACGCGTAATTCAAGAGATGACATGATTCTTTTTATAAATTACAATCGCAATAATTACGTATGTTTTTCACTTATGAGACACCACCGAATTTATATTTAAATATTCATCTCTCAACATTCTAATTAATTAATTAAATTATTTACGAATCTTTATTCATATTTTTAACAAAAGTTACCGCAGACGTGTGGGTGAGTATTTTTAATTTGATGAAACGTAACACCTTGAAGACATTGAAATGAAAAAAAAAATGCATTACGTATCTCAGATGTGTGTAATACAGGTGAATATTATGTTACAGGCTGATATTGTTTGGCCGCTGTTTTGATTTGGCAAATATTTATCAGTTCGCATTTGGTAGTCTTAGAGAGTAGTTGATTATAATTTATTATGGAGTATCTAACGCTACAACAACATGCTGAAGTCATTAAAACATTTTATCTAAATAATAATGGCAATGCTGCAACCATCAATGGTGATCGCTATCGTCACATGTAGGAAAACTTCCTGGTAGACGAATCGGGCTGATTGTGCCTGTAACACATGTTGTTTCAACAAGACGGTACCACCTCACATACAGCCCGAGCTACGTATGAAATTTTTCCCGGCCGCATAATGTCAAAAAGTTGTGATGTCGATTGGCCGCATAATGTCAAAAAGTGGTGATATCCATGATCACCTGATTTGACGGCTCCCAACTATTTTCTGTGGATATACTTGAAAGAAAAGGTCTACGCCAATATGCCAACAACAATTCCGATGCTATAGGATAATATTCGAAATGAAATTGCTGAAATGACACGCGAAGTGTGCGACAGTGTTATAAAAATATGGTTAAAAGAGCACGCATTTGTGCCGCTACAGATGCGTCCATTTGGTCGTCATCATATTCCGTGCCATATATTGAATATGAAATCATATTCCATACATAATTATAATAAAACAAATAAATCGATAAATAAAAATTAAATTATTTTTAAAATTTTATTTCTTAGTTATTCATAAACAACATCGACCTGGAATATAATAACATAACATAATATATATATATAATTCAGTTTAATAAATAAAATATATTTTTTAATACCCCTGGTGGAGAATCTAATTTCGGTCTCTTGCATGATAGGTGGGGTGGGAATACTTATTATAACATTTCCAAGGAATACAAGATGTGAAAATAACAAATTATTTAACATCTTAAGCATTTTATTAATACTCGCGAATTCTGTCTCATTTACGGTAGACATTCGATTTTCTGGGATGATAGGAAAAAAATTGACCCTTCAAAATTAAGGGTATAAAATATGGATATAAACAATTAAAACTGTAATCCGCTGTGCGTGGAATTTTAATTTACAATTTGACGTTGTGTATTTACCCGTTTGTATCAAACCGATATCCAAATAATAAATTGCGAACCGGGATTTTTAGTCGATAATAATTATTAAGGAGAACATATTCTTATTGTGAAGTTGTATTTATTCAGAACACAGATCTGTGATGTTTTAAATACATTAAATTAGTATTTGATAATAATTATTTTTATTACTTTTTTATTAATCGTATTGTACAACAAACTTTATGTTTATATATAACACTTATCCATTTATGACAAATCATTATGTCTATTTATAAATTTAACCTTTTTAAATTATAATATAACAACAATTGTAGGAAAATAAGTTTTCTCATAAAAATATATAAATAAAATACATATTTTTTTGAGGGCCATACAATTTAAAAAAATATTTCTACAATATTATATACTACGTATTTCGACAAATTATACTGGTTTTTTTATTAGTAAATATTAAAAATTATAAATTAAAAGTAACGGTGACTACTTACAAAATATTTTATTCAAAATAAAATAATATATAATATTTAATTTTAAGATTATTTAATGAAACTTATTAATGCAACAGTCTTACGTCATTTTCCAATGCAAATGACCTTCTGCTTTG
The DNA here is from genome assembly GCA_031772225.1 of Eubasilissa splendida. Classification (NCBI taxonomy): domain Eukaryota; kingdom Metazoa; phylum Arthropoda; class Insecta; order Trichoptera; family Phryganeidae; genus Eubasilissa; species Eubasilissa splendida. The sequence goes on along the minus strand of CM062857.1, from coordinate 7,483,292 downwards.
CAAGCTAAATGCGACCTATCAGAAGCTTTAGGAAGGCCTAATAAGGCCGGAATTACCCTTGTGATTAATAGGTGCTCTCGCTTAGAATTACTATGAAATTAGAGGAAGCAACGGGTGTCAATACGGCTCTGTAAACAACACATGGTGCGTTAAGGGTTTGGATCCGTATGGCTCCGTAACGTGTAATAAAGGCAACATATGGTGTTTGGCTTCATATTAAAAAGACAATTATATTAAGGATTGTAGAATTTCCCCGGTTACCGGATGTAGGTACTACTCGTGTGTCCTCGTATGATATCCTTATGTCAGCTGGTATTTTATTACAGGATTTACGAGAAGTAATATAGTCGGATCTCGCGCTACTAGTTGGTGTTGTGTATTTGGGCTGTGCTTAAAACATGTGGAAAGAGAACGAGTTTTTGTTAGAATTTTTGTGTTTAATCGAGTAATTCTGATATATATGGTATATTGCAGTAAATATGCGCGTAAAATATATTTGCGATTTAAAAAAATGACACATTTTTTTTTATTATAAAAAACAGCGATGCCAACACGAAATATATGTCACATAAATATTCTTACTATTTTTAAACTAAGCTAAAACGCATGTACCGTGAAAATAGGACTAACCACTGGATCTCTATGCAAGTGTCTTAATCACAGAATCAACAGGCACAGATCTGTTGTAAATAAAAATAATAAAAGTTATACTAAATTTTAATTAAAGTTGGACATCAAAATAATGATAATCTTTATTGAGTTAAAAATAAACGGGTAATTTTACATATAATATTTCAAATTTGTTTTTTTAAATTTGTTTTTTAAAATCTTCTAAATTTGGCGAGTTACACGCCAAGGGTGATTGCACGCACTTTTCGACCTTGCAGAGTCGGGATAAAACATGATTTTCTTGAATTTGAAATCATTATGCTGTATTTGGACGACAGTTCTTAGCTACTAATATGCATTTTAGTCAACACTTTTAAAGCCTATTTATACCCGCACGTCAAATATAGTTGTAATTAAAAGGTTTAAAAAAAACTATTTAATAAACAGTATTTTTCAAGGATAAAATTTATTTTATTTCCAATTTTATTAAACTTATTTTGAAAATTAGTAATTATCTGATAAAACAAAATAAACAGTTTTTTTGTTGTTTGATTATTGTATTATTCAATAAAATTATATTGGATATCTAGATTAAAATCAAATGGCAGATTGTGGCCGTAATGAGCGACTTAAAAGCCTAGTATTAATTGGCGAACTTTTTCGAAAACCATAAAAGCTGATAGTCTTTAGGAAATCGGACTTCTTTCACACGGTTATTTGATAGTTTCACAAAACTGCTTATTTCGAGCTTAACGAAAAGAAAATCAGATGTGCTGTGGGTAGTTTCCAAGCATCCTTATCTGTATAAGATATAGTTTTCTTATACTTTTAACTCTTAAACCAGTGGACCAGATGAAAAGTATTCACCTAGTTGAAATATTATGTTCAAATCATTACAAATTTACACATAACGTTAAACGCTACGTGATTAAGTTAAAGGAAAACCCAATATGAACAAATCTATAGAATATAATTCTTCCTGTTTACTTAAAATACTTCAAAATTGCTCCGTAGGTACTCTATACAGGTACAATATTGATTTAAGATTAACATAACTATTTTATTGTTTCTAAACATTTCTATTTATAGATGTTTGTTAATAAAAAGGCTTAAGTAAATTGAGTTTTCTATTAAATGTCACACAAAATAATTAAAAAACACACGAATAAAATCATCGTCGGCACTCAATTGTAATGCTATCAAATAAAACACGTAATTCTTTGTTAATTAATACTAATTATTTATTATTAATAATAGTACATAATGATTAGTGGTCACATGATTGTATATACTTTGTGTAGCCAGTTACTAGGCATGTATAATTTTAGTAATTCAATTCTTTTGGTATATACCATATATAGATACTGAATTATTTTAATGAAATACGTTATTTACCTACATAACGGGGAGTGACCGGATATACATATTTTAATATTCGAACACGTGAGTGTTGTGGCATTTCAAATTTGTCGTAACGTAAGTTTGATGTTTATGGTTACTGAATAAAATATATAGTCACTATGGTATCGAGTGTGAAGTATTTGTTTGTTCAATTTTCGTCATATACATTTCCGAAGTTACTCTGGTGCGAATTTTTTTGTGGGGGAGACACATGATAATGTAAGCATCTAAAAGATATTACTCTAAATATATCCATCTAGATTTTTTACAATGCTTAGTGAATTAAGAAGAAAATTTAATAGATTTGAAAAAACGTTTTTATTTTATATAATTTATGTTTAAAGTAATGTAATGAAATCTCAATACGGAAAAAAAATTAATCTATATCCTAATATGATCTTATTAAACATCATTTTTAGGTCTTTGATATACACTCGACGATATCGACGTTTTAGATTGACGGTGTATTAAAAAAGGTGCCCATTCAATTGCGAAATTATTCCATAATTCATATTGCTAACCAATACTAAATTCTTCTTATTTTTACAAGAGTACAATTATTAACGTATTTTAGCCATTCAATTCTGATTTTAGATTTGTGAGAAGACTTTTATCGATAGCTCGATTACTTGAAATATTTAATAAAAATTTCAACAAAAGAGAAGTCACTCATACAAGACATGTATGTAGTTTTTGTAGTATTACGTTGAGCCTTAAAAATAATAATTAATCGATATCTTTATTTTATATTGTGCATTTTCTACTTGGGGTAGGCAGAAATGGTAAACCACAACACTCGCATGGCAATTTAATTTAGCAATATGTATGTAAATATAGTATGCGTATATATGTATTGAAACGAGTTAAAATTCATCTTAATTGGAAATAACATATATCGAATCTAGCTAAACGCATAAGAAAACCAAATTATTTTTTTAAAGGAATACGATGTATAATTGACTATAAACTCTAAAGATCGGTGTACTTTGCACTCTGTTACTCCTTAATTAATTATGCTATTTTAGTTTGGGGAGGAGCAGCAAAACTAATATTAGAGTCGCTAAAAGATCACAAAAAACAATTTTTATATGAATTAAATATATTAATTAGAAAGATATACATATAAAATCAATTTTATCGAAAAGTATTGTTGTTGCGCCACCGGGATTCGAACCTGGATCTCTTTCCTAACCGGGGAAGGTGCATTATCTAACTATAATAGTAATATCTTTCTAATTAATATATATAATTCATATTTAAAATATCACAGACCTATGTTCTGAATAATTACAACTTCACAATAAGAATGTGTTCTCCTAACAATTTTTATGATAATAAACGGTCATCCCTTTAGATATACATCAGATCGTATATTTAAAGAGTACAATGCCCTAGACATAAGACAAATTTATGTGTTGAGATTCATCCAATATTTCCATGCTAACAACAACTCACCCCAAGCAATAAATCATGGACACGACACAAGACAAACAACGAACATCTACAAAATAGTTCCGAGAGCAACAACGATATTTTATTAAAGATTCTACATGTTCTTAGCTCCGACATTGTACAACACTCTCAGCACCAACTGGAAATCGTTCACATTCAATAAGATTACACAAATATGGACCCAATATATAATCCAATTGGATAGAGATCAATCAGAAGCATCGCTATCCAATATTCTAACATAATCATTATACACTAATAATTCACTAGTTCTACAACAGTCTCATTACATTTTTTTTCTATATTTTTATTTTTATTCCTGTCGAATCTTTATCTTTCTTGAATTAAATAACACCACAACAGCACAAAAAAAAAACTGGCTACTTTAACACAAATGGCAGTCTAGCAAAGTAGCTAGGACAATGCTGCATATATCAGAGGTGGAGTTTACTCCATCCCACATAATAAACTACGAGTATATACTAATTGCAATATTTAATTGTACAAGTGTGCGTCAGAAATTAATTAATTCAGAGTGTTTTGCAAACTTAAAAATTCTGTAATGACACAAAATCAATATTAGAAAAAAAAGTGTTGATTTTTCGCGGTATACGTGTTCCAATATCATTGAGACACTTTCTATCATCATTTCAAATTCATGAATATCTTAAAAATTTTCCACTTTCATTATTTTATACATAACCAATATAGATAATACGAACTCAAAGGTGAAAGCTAGCTTAAATTTTTTTTAAAAAGATTCATTGTGTTGAAACTATATATATTACTATTATTATTATTTTTCGACCTTTGATCAGCTATACTAGACGTTAAAGCGTTTAAAAATTAAGCAAGTTCAAAGTGTATTAAGGATTGCATTATCCCACGGATAACAAAACATTTGAAAATCTATCGAAGAAATAAAAAAATATAATACACGTATTCGATAACTACATTTATCTGAAAGTTACTTATTTAGCAGTTATTTCCTTAGTGGAACAAAATGAAACGAATGCAATTTAAAAAACGTATAATTTATGTTATTATTTATACTTATCCATGATATTGTACATAATAAAAAGTTTTTGATGTGTAAACATTCTTAGCTCCTTAAATAACTTAACTATCTAAAATAAATATAAATTTTGTGAATAATATTTACCTAGTATCTTACCAAGTACCTTGCTAAGCAACAGTTTTCTAACATATGATGGTCCTTAATGCGTCCAGGTGCGTAATAATATCTCGCGTACTTTTATTTATTAAACATTGTTGTTTAGTCATTCTTTAGCACATTTTTAAATATTTTCAGTTTGGTTAAAATTCAGATTGTTCCGGGCAATTATTATTATATAATTTAATAACAAAAAATATGGTTAATTAATATTTGACCTAATTTATTGTTACACTTCAATATATTGTTTTAATTAGCAACTCAATTAGCACCGTATAAAGTAATTAACAATTGATTAATTTAAAACATTGCTTAAACTTTACTAATGTGAACATATTACGAAACTTACGAAATCGTTAACAATATTTTCGCCGTAAATTAGTATCACTCAGAAGTTTGAAAATTTAATTGTACACACGTCGTAGAAACTATTATCTATAGCGTTAGGAACACCTGTTAGCTTTATATTATTCGGAAGCTTTAGCTGAAATCTCGGTGGGATGTCGGGTATACTTAAACACGAAATATTACGCGAGAAAAATAAAACACCATTTGTCTTAAGAATATTTTTCATATACAATAATTACAATATAATTATTATGCAGTTTTCTCATAAACATAAGTCTGATATTAATTTATATAAAATTTAGAGAAATAAACCCGCTGGTATCTGTATTATTATCAGCACGATTTAACAGGATTCACTTCGCATAAAATCCCATACTAAAATGTTTTTTCTTTATTTACAGTAAACTGAATCAGTTTTTTTTTCAAATATAACGAAAACATTGTATTTGGTTGATCTCACATTGTCATGATAAAAAAAAAACCGTGTTCGGTAACAATTTCTAATTAAAATGGGTGACAAATTTTTTAATAGTCTTAAGTACTACAACGTGTTATTATATGAAATTTCTATTCTAAAACATTTTTTTTTTCTGTAAACATTTTATTCATAAGTGCTATAAAATCGATGATAAATTTTAATTAAAATTGTACATAGTAATTATCTTAAAAGGCTGTAAAGCCGGACATAGATATGGGTTACGTTTCTAAACAAGATATATTTTCTAAAGTGGATTAAATACTAGCATAAGCCTGGTAGTAGCAATTTTATTATATTAGAACAACAATATACAATTTATAAATACCGTCAAAATATATAAAGTTTATTTAAACTACAATTAAATTACATGCTATTTTTATAGATAAAATATAAATTTATGTATAGTGATATACGTAGTAACTGGTTTGTAATGTTAGTGAATTATTTTTTTTAGAATTCTTTTTAAATTATACACATTGTATAATATATGTTATTGTGCAATTTAAACCATTTGATCAATTTATAGTGAAACATCTGCATATAGCCGCACAACAGATAGGGTAAAATTGATCCGACACAAGGATACATTTTCTGTCACGGCTTCCTTTTTAATTAAACGCATTTCCGTATTAACACCGAAAGCCTAGTAGAACCTTCTATAGAAATTAATTATTGAAAGGCACGCTGTATGGAATTTAATGTCTCCTTACCCTTTGATTGTTTCACACGATAGCTACGACCTTTAAGCAAATTGTTCAACCACTTAGCTAGATTAATTAATAGCATACGAAAAAAAAATTCAATTACCAAAGATGACCCTAAATCTGTTGGCATAGGAATAAACATAGAAATAAATATCATATATTCTAATGGCAATACAATAAACATATAAGATACTTTACTATTCTTTTTCTTTTATACAGTCCCATTAATTTTATAACTTAAAAGCATTCCGTTTTTATAGTAATTGTTCATAGTAGGTTTATAGACAAAAATATAATTTTTCTGAAAATTTTAGTATGTAGGTAGGAATCTTAGAAAAAAGAGTGAGTTCTTTTATATAAAAATATAACTTCCACAGCAGTAAAAACTTAATGGAAAAGGAACGTTATGATACAACTACCTTTATTTTGATGTTTTTATGCGTTTGAATTTGTACCTACTGACCTCAGCTATATAACTCGCCCGAAGAATAATAATGGACTAAATAAAATAAACAATAAAAATCCCCCCTGATATGTTTATCTCATGAAATTGTTTTTTGTTTGGCTCATCGATTGTATGATAAAGAAAAAATCATTATTTCGATGTACAAAACAGAATAATTAAAAAATATATATTGAACTTTTCATTGCGTTACAAATTATATCATAATTTGTTTTTATTATACCATAGTACCAGGCAAAAGCCTGTTCTAATTATTATATTATTTTACATAACACATCTTATTGCTTATTTTAATAATATTGCATATTAAAAAATAACTGAATAGTTCAATTTCTTATAATATTTTGATGGTCTCATCGGAAATCTAAGAAAAAAATCACAAAATACTTTTTTATTAATACCGGTACCAATTTAAATTAATATTTAATAGATAAGTATTCATTTAATTTACTTAAAATATAGTCAATTTAAACATGTAATTAATACTTTAAAAATATTTATTTTGTTGTTTTACTCAAATGACAAAAAAAACATATTCTATCTTTCTCGGCGGCGATCTGTTAATTGATATAATTTGGAAATTGTTTTTATTTAATTATTTAAGGGTAAAAATAATCCATATTTAATAAGTTAAACGTAAATTTATGTTGCTTTTTATTACACGCTGAGTGAAATTGTATTGATTTTTTTTTCGGACCATTAGTATGGAAATTATTTTTACAACTAATGGTTAAATATTCTTTATGTTATAACATATACACATTACAGACCTAACGATGATTCATTTTTGTAAATTCACACTACTGTCATTGCATTAGAAAGTTTTGAGACATGTAGAAAATCAAATATTTTTTTAAATTTACTAGTAAATCATTTTTCTATTTATTTTTTAAATATTGAATTGTTAAATAATTATGACACAAACAGCCTATTTTATAAAACTACTTTCCGTAATAAGCCAACAACAATTCCGATGCTACAGAACAATATCGAAATGAAATTGCTGTAATAACACGTGAAGTCTGCGAGAATATTATGAAAAATATGGTTTAAAATCACGCATTTGTGCCGCTGACAGAGGCAGCCATATTTTATGTATAATTGTAATAAGTCAAGTAATAAATAAACAAAATTAAAATCATATGTTTAATTTCGTAGTTGTTTAAGAACATCGGCCTGGAACATAATATTCACCTTGTTTAATCATCACCGGTTCAGATTGAACATAATAGACTCCCCAATGTGTGAATGTGGTGCCGAGGAGGAAACCCTTGACCATGTCTTTTTTGCCTGTCCATTGCGGATCACAGGTTTTTTTTACAGTAATCTTATCAATGGTAATTTTCAACTCCCGGTTAACTTGTATCATCTTCTTTCCCTTAACTCGCCACATTTAAGCTATATAATAGCAAATTTCTTGAACGTCAATGGTATTAACTTGTAACGCAATATTCCCTATTCTATAATATTGTTGTACTGCTTTCTATGAAATGTAGTTTTAACTTGTTTAATAGCACAAATCACTCTTGAAGGGTGGATTGCCTGTTTGAAAGAAGAAGAAAAAGATGAATCATCACCGGAACTCGAACTAAAACTAATCATTCTATCGGCAATAAAAAGTTCCTGGTTCGAGTCATAGTTGACTATATTTTTTGTGTATCTTTCTAAATTATAAATTTAAATTGTTTTATTTTAATGAATATGTAAGCTTAATTATAAAACTAAATACTTGTTTGGATTATTAGTTTTTTTCTGTATACCTCTATAGTTGATTAATTTTATTTGAATTAATTATTTAATTTACATTACTTATATGAACTAATGAAGAGACTCGCAGTTTTCTCGCAAGAAATAAGGTTTTTATATTATATTCACGATGTAGGTATTTATAGTGTTAGGGTGAATTACAAAGGCTGCCATTACATTGAGTAAAAAATGTTTTTAGGAAACGGTTTTAGAGGACAGTAATATTTTTAGAGTATCATCTGCTAGCGTAATAAAAAGAGTGATGTACGGCCTTAAGTATCCGCCAACATATGTACAAAAAAACTTTTTTGCGAAAGAAGTTTATTATAGTTTAAATAAAGCTCAATAAATCTTCGGTCCATTTAACGTTACATTTCTTTTGATAAAAATAAAAAAGAATACAATTGTGTCGAAAAGAAAAATTCAGGATTGCTTGTAGACAGGTGGAATTTTTAATACTTGTAGGTTTAAAAGAAAATGAACATTTTAAATTTCCCTCGTATTTAATTTTAACCTTGTACATAAATCAGTAAACGTTATAATAGTAAATATGTACTCGTAATGGAATAATTTAATTTAAATTTAAATAATAGATGTCTCCTTAAAAAAAATAGAATTTATATAAACAAAATTTGACCTGATTGTATTAGGTTATAGTGGTGTAGTCGGTAACGCATTCTACTGGCAATATAATGTTCCAGGTTCTAGTCCTGGTAGTAACTGTATAGTTTTTGATAGATTTATTTTTCTATTTAATTTTTTTTATTTATCAATTAATTTTTTCGAATGTTTTATAAATGCGGTATGTACATTGATTGGAATATTTACGTATTTTATAATGTGTATGAAGCATTTATAAACATGTATTCATCGGTAGTTTTTAATCTATTATAAAAATTGAATTCATTCTGATCAAAATCTAGATTATTGTTTCCACATAATTAAAAAATTATAATCTATATATAAAATATGTTTTAATATGAATGATATCATATGATTATTAAGCAGAATATTTTCGATAATATTCACACTGTGTATACTGAATTTTAAATGGAACAATTTCAACACATTTCGATTTCAAATATACATTCCATAGACAATTCTGCCGCGGAAAAGTAGCCATGGGTGTTATACGTATTTCCAACAAAAAGTGAGTACTGATCAATTCTCCCCTATGCGAGTGATAACCACGGACCACACAGTCAGTAATAGTCACATACCAGTAAATTAATAAACATGAAATAAAATGTACATATAGGATAGGGGTTCAGAACGTTAGTTGCGGGACGAGGGGACATTATTTGTGGAAACATAAATCCGATAGTTTATGACACATTTATGCAACAGTAAAAGTATTTACTCTTCGAAAATTAAATCTTTGTATAAACGAGACGTATTTTTTACATTAACACATATTTCAATTTATTTATTTCATATCAAGTGTTGTAAGTACATTTGGTATTTTAATATCTACTTCACTGGGCTTCACCCGTGCTGAGGCAAACATTTTACATTTTTAATCAACAATCATATATACATAATTAGTTTATCAACTATAAATTTAGAATAAGAAGAAAGAAGGACAAAATAAAAAGTGTAAGTAATAAAATATGATACAATATTTGATCATATTTATATATAATAATAATATAATAACCTGAAGGAAAATACACATTTTAACAAGTTTGAATAATACAGTATAATTTAATTTAACACACACACACACACATGCATAGCTGCTCACTCATTGGTGTTGGGTCTGAAGTCTTGACTCTGTATGTGTTCATATTGAAGAGGTAACCTGAATATTATACGGTGACGGTGAATATTATATTGTTAGCGTTTAAATTTTCGTTACAATCAAGTCATATATTAAAAAAAAGTCGCGGAGCTATTTGATTGCGTAAGTGGTACCAATGTGATCACGCGAGTGATACCAAATTAAAAATATTGAAACATGAAATTTCCGTTAGTTCATGTCTATATATATGGTAGTCCGTGAATATTGGTGATAAAAAATATGTAATGTACAATATTTAATAATGTCAGTGAAGAATCATGTACTTAAATATATGTTTTACTCATCAAATCTCAATGCAAAATAATCCTTGTCTGCATGAAAATATTTATCGGTAATCCAAAAAACTTATCGCTCTTCAAAGGTACCGATTTGATTTCGCTCAATAAGGGACTAAGCCAAAAATTATTAATCCATCGCTTAACGAATAACATACTTAAGTATCCGTTACCGCAAAGTGTGGCTCTTGTGAACCAATCAATCAAAATAAATTGCAATTTGCACAAGTGTTAACACAATAAGTCTAGCGATAATACTTACCGATGATACAATATTATATACGGGTACTTATGATTAGATAAACCTTAATTAAACTGATAATACAATCAAGTGTTTAAATACAATGTTATATTATATATCTATGCTGAAATTTTCAATAGGATGGATCAGATGAATATTTGTAAATGAATTATTTTGGTACCAAGATATTAAACTCGAGAAAAATGAAAATTTATCACCACGATTGACGAATGGCGTCCCGCTTAAATTTAAAATATCATGCGCGTTCATTTCTAATTCTTCTACATATAAGTTTTTCAGTTATAAATATAAAACAAATTTTTAAATATATTAATTAGATAGATATACATATAAAATCAATTTCACCAGGATTCGAACCTGGATCTCTTTCCTAACCGGGGAAGGTGCATTATCCAACTATGCTACAGCGACAATTTTCGAACCTATATGTTACCTTTTTGATATTAATACATTTAATCGTTCCATTATTTGAAAGAGCCATCTACCTTATTTTTACAGAAACTCAAATACCTTTGAGTAAACTGATAGCAGAGGCCAGAATTATCAATAAATTTTTATTAAATTTTGGACACATTGATACAACTTTATTATTAGGGGAACACATTCTTATTGTGAAGTTGTAATTATTCAGAACATAGGTTTGTAATATTTTAAATATGAATTAAATATATTAATTAGAAAGATATACATATAAAATCAATTTTAAAACTTAAAATATTTAAAATATCACAGACCGTCTGTTCTGAATAATTACAACTTCACAATAAGAATGTGTTCTAATAAAACAAATTAGTCAAAATTAGATTTTTTTCTCGGTCATGTTCAAAAATAGCGCATTGAAATTTTCCGAAAGTTATGTTATGATACCCTCTGCAATTGGTAGTATTTTCATTGAAATCTACCTAAAAATATACTGTTGTATAATAAGCTAGCAATGGAATTTCTAAAATCACCAATAAGAATAGATAGAGAATACTGTAATTTTGAACACTAAAGAAAATCTTGAAATGTAAAATAAATTTACTTTTTGCTATTTATCCAACTTAGTCTGGGATGACCTCACTAGCCGCCTTCTCTCTGCAGATCCGAAAAATATACATTCTTCTAGCGTTCGCGAGACGTGTCCAAGCCACTTTAATTGAGAACTATCTGTATGTAGAAGTAGGAGCTTCATGTCGAGGGTGTCCTTTGTCGAGGTATTAGTTGGTAGCACTCAGTCTATTAATTTTACTATCACTAATCCTTACGATATTACATGACTTATATCACAAATATATATATCTAATATTTTTTTATAAATAAATAGATATAAAGAGATTTCAAGAAAAAAGTGCCGACACAAATATCTTGCTTCTTGTGTTATAAAATTACAATTTTTTATAAATAACATTACTTATTAAATGAGATCATTTTAAATTGAAATTATGTTTATTATGTCACATTTCTGTATACCCGGTAACATTTTTTGTATTCTATGGTTCAAATATGTACCTTTTGGAAAAAAATTCGTACCAATAAAATTGAATCTGGTTTTGTACGGTCGCATAAACTTGAATTCAGAATATATTTTTGTCGCTGATGACATGAAGAACTACACGTGAGCAGACCTACGTTGAATGTGAGAAAATGCAAGATCTCGGGCACAATAAACATCTACCTACGCTGCCAAATGCAATACTATATCGTTTCCATAAATGTAGAATATTTCATGATGCATCATGCACCTCATGATTTGTATCTCTATAATAACTTAGTTGCAATATAACTATATTTATATGTTAGGTATTTGATATTTTATTTAAAACTTTATCAAAACAATTAATAAAAATAAATGTTGCCCGTTATCATCGAAACTCCTTTGAATGAAACGATGGTCGAATAATAAATTTATTTTGTTATTAATATATTTATTCTTCTTCTTTTAAATAGGCAATCTGCCCTTCAAGAATAATTTGTGCCATTGATCAAGTTAAAACTTTATTTTATAGAAAAAAGTACAATAATTTTATAGAATAGGAAATATTATATTAAAAGATATTATAATAGGAAATATTATGTCGTTTAGAAAATTTGCTATTATATAGATTGAATGTGGCGAGTTAAGGGAAAGAAGATGATACAGGTTTACCGGGAGTTGAAAATTACCATTGACGAGATTACTGTAAAAAAACCTGTGATCCACTACAAATAGGCAAAAAAAGATATGGTCAAGGGTTTCCTCCTCGGCACCACACTCACACATTGGGGAATCTGATAAAGTTCAATCTGAATAAATATGAGGCTACCTAGCAATGCCCAGTTCTCATTCTAGAGATATTTGATTTTGTTATTTTGGGGATATTCCTTTTGGAGAACCAGGGAGTGCGGGGAATAGATCTTTGAAATATTTTAAGCCGATTACCCTTATGATTATTTGGATCCATCCATTGTGTAGTCCAAATAGAATTCGTACGTTTTTTTACCATATTAAGTCTGTCATAACATATTTATTATTTAACACAAAAAGTAAGTATTTTAGATGTTTTTGAATTGTATTTATATTACATTTTTTTTGTGTATTTAGAATATTTTTTTGTGTTAAATTTTTATAATTTTATATAAATATGATATTTTCATTAGTCACAACTAAAAAATGTCAAAAATTGTAGACATATCACATTTTTCTAAATCAATCCATTTTGTAAATAGTCTGCGTTATATCGTAGGTAAATATTATAATTTCAGTAAATGTCATAGCAAACATACATATTATTTTATATACAAACGTATTCATTACGTTTCATAGTATGTATGTAAAATAATAACAGTTGGAGGCATAATTTCAATTTTAGAGTCAGATTAAGATGTCTAGAAAAATATTTTGTAACGTAAGAGGGTCAAAAATTTTATGAAAAACGTTTATGTTAGTGAAGTTTGTTCTTAATTAACGTTTTAATCAGATATTACAACATACATAAAAAATAAAAACTTGAGATTGTTTTCGCATAAGTCGTTTGCATCCTTTATTTTTTTTATAAATTTAAAGAATAATTGACGTCAGTGGTATTGTACACTGTGTAAAAATAAACTATGTAGGTATATATTCACATTGGTGCAATGCAAAAAGGCATTGGACCTTCATAAACGTTATACTTATACTAATCGAATAGGCTTATATCGCTTTTAGGTCCTACAAAAAAATAGGAAGTTTAGCCAAAATTAATTGATTGTTAATCAACCTGTGGGGTTCTCTTTCAAGTGAGATAAATAATTTTTAGATTGTATAGAAAAATAGCAAAGGAAAAATTTTTTTTAAAAGAAAATTACGTCTGTTAAATATGACAGAAAATATTTTAATATAAATATAACAAAATTAATTAAATTAGCTAAAACTATCTTCTTTAATTAATATACTTTATGGTAGCAACACGATAGTCCTTAATTATGGATACGTAGGAAAGAATTATACGTGATTACGTAAATTACACTGCAAAAATTACACAATAAATTTTACACTGCAGTAATTTTACATTCTCTAAAATATCAAAAGCGGAACCAATGATATGTATTACCAGTTTAACTAACCTAACACCAATTTAACTAACCTAACGCAACGTAACACGTCCGGGGTTTTGTTGACTAGTTAAATGCAGCAAATGGATTATATGTTGTAAGAATAACTCTTTGACGATATATTCTACAAATAAGGAGAGACAGAATAGACAGTAAGGCAAGAGATACAATTTTTGGAATTCTGAGGGTTTATATAAATTTTTGTAAGATTATAATTATTGTATGTGACGATTCTGTTTCAACACTAATGATATTTTAATGTCATATTAATGATAGGTATATAATTTTATAATAAACGAAATAGACAATAGGGTAAGTTTGGAGTTTTAGGGTTAGGGCAAATACACATTTTTGGTTCCGCTTTTGATATTTTAGAGAATGTGAAATTACTGGAGTGTGAAGTTTATTGCATGTGTAATTTCTTCCTTGTGTAATTTTTGCTCTGTAATTTTTCCTGTATAATTTCAACCTGACACCCTATACGCGTACCGTGGTGTATATGGTAACGACTTTTATTTTAAATACTATAATACACTTTAAGTAAGTATCGGATTTTTTTTTTAAAGAAACAACATCATTTTTACAACCCTTTACTTTATTCAGACGCTACACACCTTAAACTACTTCTCAACACAGTCGCCACTATTATTAAGGCACTTGTCTTAACGGGGTACCAATTTTTGTATACCTTCGTCATAGAACGACGCCGCCTGGGATGAAAGCTATGTTTGTACTCCATATTTGAGTTCATCATCGATATCAAAATGCTTGCCATCAATCAATATGGAAATCACTTGGTGCCAAATCAGGAAACACTTGGCTATGAATGTCAGGGGGTTTCATGTTTCGTGCATTCAAGAAACGAATCACGGACCGTATCTCACAGTCAGCGGGCTGATCTATTATCTTGAGCATTTCAAACACTCACTACAAGATGGCCACACTATGTGAACGTCTGTAACATCGTATGTGGTGAGTCAATAGACGAAGGAAACTCTAGCGCATACGCAAAATCGCAACCGCAGCGTTACACCGGGATTATCTGGCAACGGTACTTACTTAAAAAACGCGCTTCGTACATATACCTCGCATAACCAGCCATGGCTGACTGGAAATCAGATTCTCTCTGAGAGCAACCTAAATTCTACCAGCAACCAGATATTTTTAAAACACTTTATTTTCTGTCAATATATTATTAGCCAAGAAACAAAAGACTTTATTTATTGACAATTTTTCAAGTGGCGACGTCATAGTAGGCCATTGTATATGTAATTTCAACATTGAAAAACAAGTTTTACGGAAAAACTGGCCATGCTCATTAGCAGTGAAGCGGCCATTGCCTAGCAACAAGCAATCGGCTATAATCAATTGTTTTTTGCTGGTAATATTATATTTTGTGTAAAAATTGCGAGAAAATTGTATTTTTGTCTGCTGCACACATTGCATTGATTGAAGTAGTATTAGTGCTAGTGCTCAGTAGTTGATTTGGTGGTATGGCTGTGTGTGTTAGGCCGGCCCGCAGTGAGGTGGCTGCACCGAGGGGGCCCGAGGGGGCCGCTGGGGCCCCCAATCTGGCGAGGGCGGTACGCCTGCTGCAGCTGCACTCCCTCGACAAGTTTTACTCCCTACACACAAGGCCAAGGTAGAATTGACTATTGTATTGTATTCCCGCTAAACCTCAAATCTGTGTTTTTATTCCCACTGCCATTTTGTTACCACCATTCAAAGGCTTTTATACTCATAACCCATCATTACTTACGATTTTTTTTTTCAAAATTGACACAATACGTTCAAAATTATCAGCGAAATATGTGTTAAAAATGTAGATGGAATTCATGTAATAACATTTCACTTTAATATATTTACAATTTTTTAAACATAGCTAAATGTTTACGCTATGAAAATAGGACTAACTTGGTGGTGTCCTAAGACATGGCTCAATTTCCCAATCACTTGATTATTATGCGAGTGTCTTATCAATAGACCAAATCGCACGAAGAAATGTTTAAAACTACGATTTTTAAATCGTTTTAGTTTTAGACAAACATTAAAGTTTCTTAAAAGTCTTATTTTATTATTTGTTTAAGAGTGAGTACACAATCAATTTTTTTTTAATTTAAAAGAATTCATTTCATAATCAGTGGGTTCAAAAACCCTTAATTCTTTTATGTTTAATTAATTATATTTCTTTATATCTTAATTTTATTTGTAGAATCGTTATTTTAATATTCATTGCATGTTTTATATATCTGCATGAGATTTCTAAGTGTAATTATGAAAAAAATGAACTCATTAAATATATTTTATTATAATGCATTCATACATATGTAGGTAATTAGTTGCACCTGACCCCTGAATATATTGAAAATCAATGTTGTTATAAATATTGTCACTTCTTGAGCATGTATAGGTAACATATTAATTATTTTACTAATAGATGTGTTTAATGCATAGTTTTTAAATTGATGGTTGTGGTGATATCTGTAAGAACCATACAAAAAAATGTACTGTAAAAATCTACTCGGAGACTAAAATTGGAAATTTGATCTAAAGTTAATTTACTTAAACCGCATGCAAAATTATTTTTTTTTAACATAAACATTATTTATCCTGATTATATTTTGAAATAAATTTTTAAATGTTTATATAATGCTATTATTTCTTTACTAAAGTGTATTTTTTACGTTGTTTCAGATTTGGAAAGCGGGCCAGCATGCATGCTGCTTGGGAAAGGGACAATCCGGTAAGATAACTCTTCGATTCATTTTTAAGGGCGGATAGCTCAAATAAAATAATGTAATTTGTTAATATACATATAATATAATATAATAGTCAACATTATATATAGTTGTTAACATAAGTCCACAATCAATAATATACATAGTTGTTAAGATCAATCAACAGTAAACATTGTATATATATTTTAAATAGAGATGCGTACTACTAATACTATTAAATTAAATTAAATTATAATTAAATAAATTATATAAAAAAATACTATTTATAAATAAAAATACAGATATAATAAATTTATAATATTAATAAATCTAATTTGAATGAAATATATTGTATGTGCATATTTACAATCAATCTATTATATATTATATTTACATATATAATATATTTAAATTAAATACACACATTAAAATAATTTTATTTAAAATATTATTTTAAAAATACCAAGATGTTGAGATTTACATCTGATAGCCTGCTTCTCGATTTCGTACTAATATTTCAAGCAATTGAAAAAACTCTCTCCGTTTCAACCGATGTCGGTTTTAAGCTCAACAGGGAATTCCTATTATCGAATGACTTCGAAACCGTTACAAGCCAGGGCATAATTCGGTAAAAAAATAAAATTTTGTTTCAGCGAAAGCACTCACTCATGTCTTTTTATTGCACTTCATCGACAGTCGTCAATGCTAGCAAATTTCAAAGAATTTGTAATTCTGTATTTTTTGACTAAATTATTTATTATTTTTTAGGAGAACACATTCTTATTGTGAAGTTGTAATTATTCAGAACATAGGTCTGTGATATTTTAAATATGAATTAAATATATTAATTATAAAGATATACATATAAAATCAATTTTATCGAAAAATATGGAACGATTAAATGTATTGATTTCAAAAAGGTAACATATAGGGTCGAAAAATTGTCGCTAAAAATAGTGCCGCTGTAGCTTAGTTGGATAAAGCACCTCCCCCGGTTAGGGAAGAGATCCAGGTTCGAATCCCGGTAGCGCAACAACAATATTTTTCGATAAAATTGATTTTATATGTATATCTTTATAATTAATATATTTAATTCATATTTAAATTATTTATTGTTTCCTGAATCCTTTGTTATTGTTTTTTGGAACTCACTCGAAAAGTATGCTTTTTGCTTTGACCCGAACATTTATTTTTCACTGCGTTCGCAAGACAAAAATTTGGACGGAATTATTTTATTTACACTCTTCCAAAATTATTACGAATCTCGGGACTCGTCATAAGCATTCCCTCGGGCTCGATGCATCGAAAACCCCATGTATTCCTGGGTCGACCCGGATCAGAAACCCTAGCCACAACAAACGCTTGTACCTACAATGAAAATAGGACTAACTTGCTGGTCTTCTGGGACGAGGCGCCTCCTGAACCCCCGATCATAATACATAGTTGTTGTAATCAGTTAACAGTAAACATATTGTTATATAGATTAAGTGGAAAAATATAATTTGTGATATTTTGATACTGCTATTTTGAAATCGTTTTTTAACGTAGAATATATTTTTCTGAAGCTTTCTTGGTAAAGTATACCACAAAACTACATTAAGAATGTGCACAATATTTTGCAGGAGGTTCTCAGGTTGAAGTATAAATATAGGGTGTTGTTGGATATTTAGTATGTTTATAGACATCGGAAAAAAAATTATTTTACACAAAATAAAAGAACACTATGTGAACTTGAAATAAAATTTTGACTATGTATAAAGACACAAAAACAAAATATAATTTTTTGAAATATATGAAAATATTTAATTAACGATGAATGAAATTTGAATTCGAAAATTTGTCGTCAACTTACTGTATTAGTGTAGCATAATCGGTTAATGTATTTACCCGGATAGGAAGAGATCCAGGTTCAAATCCGGTAGCAACAACAATATTTTTTCGATAAATTGATTTTATATGTATATCTTTCTAAATAATACATTTAATTTGTATTAAAAAAATAATACAACTAGAATTTTCCAGTCTATAAAATTACTCTTGGACTGAAGAAATAAAAGATACCGCAATCATGAAAGATAGTCTTCACGACGATTTGCAGGAAGATTTTTAATTATCTTTCTGATTGGGTTTTATTATTACTTTATCAATCAGCTGAAACTGAAGAAACCGATTTAAAATACTAATTTATGGCTTGCCCTACGGTGATACGTCAATTTTATATTATAGATGAAAATCTCTTCGTTCAAGCTTAGATCAAATATATTTTTTTTAATACGTAAGTAAGAGAATTAAGATACATGTGTAACTCAAGGGGAGGGGAATATTCCTCTTTATATATATATTAGCCTATTCTAAAAGTTCTCTTTATCTTTTAGGATCTAATTAATTTGTAATTCTATTATACTCGTATATACATGAGTTAACCTGTCCCAGGATATTGACATACGTCTCACAGGAGCTCTCGTTTTTGTGAGTAGACTTTTACCTAGTTTTTTTTCTTGATCGTATTATTTTAATGAAATTGGTGATATTCTTCTTCTTCCACGGCACTACATCCCAGGGTATAATTTAGCCTCCTCTATAAGTGATCTCCGCCGACTCCTATCTCTGGGCATTCTTGTCCAGTTTCCAGACCCTCCCACCCTGCTCCAGTCCTCTTTCACACAGTCAGCCCACCTCTTCCTTGGCCTGCCTCTAGGTCGCTTTCACTAGAGTATCCACTCGGTCGTGATTTTTGGTGTCCTTGGCAATATTAAATCAGTTTAATTATTCATATTTTGAACCACCGTTATTGATAACAACGATAGATTATCTATTTTATTCAAAACAAGACAATATTTTATTTTTAAAAACTTCTATAAGTTAAGAACCAAAAGGTAAAATGTCAATTTAATTTATGTTTCAATCGGAATTGACACTTCACTTCGAAGAAATAAATTAATAAGTTTCCTTTCAAATTTGTCTACAAAGATAATGTTAGCTACAAAGCTGGACTATTTTCGATAATATGTTTGATAAATAATTTTAATTAAAAACAAATTGACGCCCTTAGATAACAATGATAAAAGAGTGAATATTTTTATTGTGTCAGATTAGAGATATTTACTAATTCATAACCAGATAAAAGTAATAACACAAATCAATTAAGGTCTTTTATATAGTTCCTGGCACAGTATTCAGATAATTTTTATAATAAAAATATATATTATATGAGCGATTTTTAATAGGTTTTTTTTTGTAGATAAAATAGTGACTAAATTAATTTTTCTCGAGTTTCTTGGAGAATTATTTTGTAATCTAATTTATTTCAGAATTCACCAGTAAGATAATTTATAAATTTTTCAACCATTCCATAATCTAATAAAGTATCATCATCATTCAATTGAATACAATTTTAACAAAAGAAGTCAGTCTCCGAAGAAGGAAAGATACAATTGATAGTCTGAAAATTTAACTCCTCAAAGACAGGAAGTCTTTTTGACTAATTTAGAAGGATACATTTTTGCCTCCAGTTTTAAAAAAAATAAGTAAATGTACACGTATCAAAGTTGCGTCGATTGGATTCTTTAAACTATTAGGCAGATTTTTCAAAAATATGTATACGTTATAAAGATTAAATGTTAGCATTTATAATGGCAACCTGTTGTTAAAATATTGAGGTTTATATTGATGACTTTAAGTTGGAATTATATAATATAATATATATAGATAATATAATTATATAATATATATGTTTCAAATCCTATATTCTAATATAATTTTTTTCTTTTTACTTACGTTTCTCCTACATATGTTAATTTACTTATTATTTTTTACCGCGCACTGCCATAAGTCATACCTAACTATTATTATTTAAGATAGCGAAATACGAGCATATGTAACTTGTCAGTAATCTATCATATTATGATTTGTATAAAATTAATTAATTTATTGATTTTCCTTTACCTCCCGCAACATTAAAATGGGGATATCTCAAAAAATTGTTTTTATACTTGGTAACTCATAATTAACGAACTAATTAACTTACCATCACGCTGTTTCTCCGCGGGGGTAGGCAGAGAAGATAAAGCGCCACACTTTTGTCCTGAAACAAATTTCAATTATCGCCTCATTCACATTCATACATCTTCTCATACAAGCTCGCCGATTATTGAGGCTTTTAACAGGACCATACTCCAATATCTGGTTTACTTGGTCATGCCAAGTCTTCCACGGACGTTCTCTACTTCTGCCATCAAAATTTGGGTCATATATTTTTCTTACCATTCTCTCCTCATTCATCCTTTCCATATGACCAAACCACCTATGTGACCCTTTCCTAATTTTACTCATAATTACTATAAATCCCTGATGGGTTCATCAAAACATTTCTGTCCAGTTCTGATTTCAGATATGCACGAGTATTTGAAGACATTGTCGCTCCATCTTTGTTTTGGCATTCTCAAGCTCCTGCGCTTTGGTCTTGTGTTCAGTTATGACTTCGGTGGTTGCTGTTCGTTCAGTTTTCACTCTCTAGATGGCTCAACCACCGAAGTCTACATATTTTACTTAACATTGGGATGCTTATCTAACGATGCAAAGTATATATCTCACTATTGAAACCACTACGTCATAATTCATTTTCTAAAAACGTTTTTTTGGGAAATATATTCCAACGAAAGAAAATTAGCAACATAATTGAAACCACCCCAGTAACAACACTGTATATCGTTTTGAGCAGATCCGAGTTATATAAATCACAACAATTCTTGGGCATCAAATGATATATTAGACAACTATATAAAATAAATAAAAATAAAATAATTTTTCTGCAACGATACTGCATATTATCGAAGACTCTCTATCAACATTTGTAAAAACCGATATATAGTGTTGTTGCAGGGGGAGTCTTAATTATAATAGGTATTATTGCATATTTAAGAGACATCTAGCTAAGAATTAATGAGTGAAATTTTCTTTGCAGGTGGAATCAGACCGTCCGGAGAGCTGGTTGACATTCCCTCGCCGGAGATGAGCAGCCTCCCCCGCGCCCCGCTACCTCCCAACCCCAAACAGAAGTGTCGATGGAAAACCTAACACCGGATCCGCTAAGCTGCAGTATTAAACATCGCGCATAAATAATATGTAAAAATAAAACAATTTATTAATAATATTATAATATGATTAAAAGTATTATTTCGAAGTAGTCGGGTGTTAATTATTGTTTTGTTTTTAATATCATAGTAAAAAATATTATACGTATTTATAGATTATACTTACTACTCTCTCTCTCGTCAAGAATATCAAATATAAATTATAATAAAAAACGTTATAAAAAATTTCGTAAAAATAATATAGTTACAAAATGATAAATGATTTATGGATTTATGATTTTAATTTTTTATTTTCTTGTGTTGTCGATCCACAACTATTTCTCGAAATACAAATTTAATAAAGCTACATACTTTCTGACAAGATATTTTCATTCATTTTATATAAGGGGCTTAAAAATATTTTATTTATATATTGTTTTCACAACTTATGTTTAACATATTATTTATAACAATTATTTAAATCATTTAAAGTAAAACTAGATTCCTCAATCAAAATTAAATGGACACTTTTATCAACCAATTATTTAACAAGGTAAGACAACTACGTATCGGTATTTTAGGGTACGATTTATTAATTGCTCTCAAATTTCTAACGCTAATGGAATGTGGTTTACGAGCCTATTAACTAATTACTACTTACTACCTTTACTATATGTTATTACTAAATACTAATTATCCCATCGTATACATGATTTTAAGTCAATAATTGAGCAGGATTTACAGTTCTACTTCTTGATAAAGGAGTCCAGTTAATTTAAAATTATTTGATCTAATAATATTGATCCCGTTTTAGAATATATATATTTTATTAATTGAAAAAATTAATATACTTTTTAAAAATGTTATCTCAAAATAACACAATATACAACGGTCATCGCTTGTTCATTTTCATTTTAATTTAATGAATGAAAGTACAAAAAACAAACATTTATTACCCTTCAGCAAACCTTCACAAAAAAACTGAACATATAAATAAATCAAGAACTATAGATATTACATCTACATAAATATCAATTATATATTGTTAAAATATATTACATCGCTCAAAAAATACTTGCTTATTTTCAAATATTAAAAGTAATTTGTAATCAATTAAAATATAAACAAAATATAAATCAACGTATTGGTATATTTTTCAAAAAAAGCATTATAAATTTATTAATAATATAATAATTTATGACGTCAGTGGCAAGTTATCTGTGTAAAACAAATAAATATAATAGTCTACGAATGATATGCTGTCAAACAAATGAATCTTTATCCACATATATTATATTAAAACATTATTTTTAGATGGTTACATATTAAGACTAATTAATTAATTAATAGATGTCGTAAATGTTTGTTAATTTAAATAATCGTTGAAATAAAGTATACTAATTATATCTATGTACTGATTACTGCAAGCATATTTTATGTTATTTTCAATTATTTTACCTTACTCAGACATTCAGGACGTAACTACGCCAGCGTACCCAAAATGGCGCATTGGGGCCCAAATTTTAAAGGGTACCAAAAGGTCCATGCCTATCAATAATATATTACTTGGTATTTTACTAATATTTGGTATCAATACTTTTACCAACGCTAATGTGGACTAATATTTATTTTAATCCACCGTAGAAAGAAATGAATGGCATTACGACAAATTAAAAAAATGTTTTCGATACGTTATACAATAGTACTCTGCTAGTATGTCGGATTAGGTACCAGACCATCACCGAGAGAGAAAATGGCTGTACACCGAAGCAAGGACTTTTTTCCAGTTGTGAGTGCATATTAATGACCTTAATAATTTTGATATTTTTTATTCATGAATACGTAAATATTATAGAAGATAAGAAATCAATTTTACTATTTAATGGATAAAACTGCGTAATAATAATATTCTTATTTGTACATACACATAATACATGTATTATACAAGGGATCCTTCCATTTTACGTTGGGAGCCCAATGCCCCTTTTCATCTCAATTTGCATTGGTGCCCAATTTTTGTAGATACACCACTGCAGATATAGTTAAGATTTTATGGAGATTATTAATTTAAAACTACCAGTAAATACTATATTTTTGGTACTGCCTAGAAGCTTCAGTTGTATTCTTTATAAAGTGCCAAAATATTACTTGCAGTTGGATGATCGTTTATTCTTGATTCTACAACGATACACTATGATTGATTCAAAAGTAAAGGTGCAATACACTTCTGAAATGTTTACTATTACTTTGACTACTGCTCTTTTGTCAGTGGTGGAAATGGTCAAAATTCTCGTGGTTGGTCCAACCGGTATCCTGTTCGTGCTACTGATCGGTAGATGGCAATCTTTTGCTGTAGTCAATACAGTTTTTTCACTGAGAACTAATATGAATTTTCATTTTCTAAATTTTAAAGCGATTGAGAACACAATTTAAGTTACACGAAGTTAATCGGGCACTTTCGGCGGTTATGTTTCATACACGTTAACTTGGGTGCATATTTCATATCTCACGAACATGCCAAGAGAGTCAGAATGCGTGACATTCAGTTAAACGTTGAATATCTTAACTTAAAGTTTACTTATTGCATTTTATATTGAGAGAACATTGAACCAACCGATTTGGATGGACTTTACTTTTACCACTTTTCTCAGAGTGCCTTGTGACCAATGGGTATGTAATGTACCTAGTCGTGCTAAAAGTTATCATATCCAGATTAAAATACATACATTTATAGCATTATACGTCAACGTGATCGTTTTATTAGTACAAAAAATAGTAAAAATATTGAGATGAAATGTATTTAATATTCGCATATATAAGAATACTTAAAAAATATCATCATTAAGGTTATAGCATAATGTAAGATCTTATTTTTCCACGCCACTACATCCTACTACTATAAGTGCTCTCTACCGACTCCCATCCTATGTCATTTTTTTCCAGTTCCCAGACCCTCCCATCCTACTCCAGTCTTTTTACACACAGTCAGCCCACCTTTTCTTTGATGTGGCTTTTGTTGATTTCCGCCGATTGGTTATGATTTTTGTATCCTGGCATCAGGTATTCATTCTACATGGTAGCCTTTGCGACCAATGCCCGACCGAAGCTTCGGCTTCGGCCACCTTCGGACAAAAAATACACCTTCGGCTAAAATCTGTCGAAAGTTTGGCCGAAGCCGAAGATTTGTATTTAGCCGCCGAAAAGTGAAGAAAACGCTCGAACCATTACGAATGAAATAAAATTCAGTTTATCATTTCTGGAAGACTGTAATTTATTTATTTAATGGATATATTTACAATTATTATCAACATCATAATGCAGAAAACTAAGTAAAAGTGTGAATTTGCGAAGTACGATTCAACATTCGGCTTCGGCCGAAGGTTATGGCAAGAACCGAACAATCGGCTTCGGCCAAAAACTGACCTTCAGTCGGACACTATTTGCGACCTACTTAATTTTCTAGTATAGGTCCATAGTTTTATAATTGCGATCCTGGGATTTGATTTGTATAATCTCGAGATCCGGAAATCAAGTGCCAGTGTTGTAAATATTTAGGTAAGTGAGGAATCTTTGAACAAAAATAATATAATATAGACAAATAACCATTTGTCTAAAATTATAGCAAAGCAATGAGTGTTTCGTTATTCAATCTTGATTTAACTTTGATACCCTAAAATGAATCCAAAATATTAATTCCAAAAGTTTCGGGATTATACGTACTAATCCCGAAATTAATAAATACTATAAAATGGGCCGCGTTTCCTTATTCTGCTATTTTAAAATACTAGTATATATTTATTGGGCTAATTATAAAAATTACTATTCCACATTAATGACCGTGGTTAATTTTCAAGCATAGTGTTAATTTTATTACTATATTTCAAAAACAATTATAGAACATTAATATTGTAATTTAATTTTACGTAAGACTTTACATATATTTTTTAAATAAAATATTTGAAATTTGGAGCATTATTATACCTACAGTAGACAATTATTTAAAAAATTACTTTCTTCATACAAACTATATGTTCACCATTCACGTTTCTCCTAGGACGGGTTTTAATATAACATTATAAAGTAATCTTCTGTAAAACTGTATTTGTGGAATTCAATTATTGTACCTATATACCCTTTTACCTTTCCAATATCGATAGGTTATAGTTAATGTTACATTTTTCAAAATTCGTACCTGACACCTGGTGTTGGAAATTCGAAATAAAATATCAGCGAAAACCCGAACCATTTAAGCCGGCATATTATTTTCACAGAAATCTGTAATTTTTCAATTCGTAATTTTGCGGCACTCTTGTAATCACGTATATCCCCCGCCTATTGGAAAAAAGAAGACAAATGAAGCATAAGTATAGTTAAATGTATTTTTTTTGTGAAAAACATACTTATCACCATTCCATGGGCTGAAGTAAAACCATTTGATAACGAAAATGCGAGATGGAAACGCTTATGTCACTCCTAACTATTTTTTGATCTTGAATTGATTTCTTTGCTACACCTTTACTTGACTTCTCATCTAATTATTAACTGTTCAGTTTAAATATCCGGGACGAGGAATAGCGTTTTCCAACAACAAATAAACGGCAGAAAAAAATCACGAAACGCTTATTACTTTTGCTCTACGATAATTACTGTCGTTGAGATTGTTGTCATATAATCTAAAAATTCTCCATATGTAATGCTGATACAATGTTTTATATAGGTGTCAATTTTATTTTTTAATCTTGATGCTGGAATGTGAGTTACATGTAGTCTACAAATAAAGTTTTATCGTTCAAAATGTGATAACCTAATCGGACAATGGAGAAAAATTTGAACTTCATGAGGTATATGTAACTATGCCAATGCAGTGAATTGGATCCCACGTTAGATAAGGTCTCAACATTTTTGCATCAATTTGCATTTGATATTTTTACGAGTATCGATACCTTTTCCAGCCTTAACAGTAATCCACTGTAAGAAATTGAATTATAAAATCATTTCTTACGTGTATTATGGAAATATGAAAACAGTATCGTTGTATACAGTAGCAGAACAATGCTACTGTGTTGAGTTACGGACTAGACCATCGCCGGAAAGTGTTTTTAAATTTAAATTGTTTTTAAATGTACAAGTACACGTTTATTTTTAAATTAAAGTGTAAATATTATACGAAAAAAAAAATTGTTGTAACTATTTAATGGTATTTACTATTATTAATCCACGCAATATGGTAATTTGCATATCTTACATACAAGATTTATTTAGGGTGCCCATTGTTTCATCTATATTGGGGCCCAATTTTTGTAGTTACGCTACTGTGGCGCCACAGATGTTCTGAAAAAGGTGAAAGCATAAATGGTGCAGTGGGACATGTAGCGAAAATATATCCTGTAATACGCACAAAGCCTTATTACATAGGTCGACAAAACTAAGACCGAGGGAACGACCGAGACGTAGTTGTTAAGCAGATCATTTCAAGAATAACCTGGAAATAGTAGGCGAGTTCCCAGCAGATTGGACCACAATTAAGGGATGGATGGCGGCCTATAATAAGTGCAGTCATACTTTCGTATTCACGTGGCGGTAAAATAATAATAAATGTGTTATGTTACTGGAACCATTCTATTGTCGGTAAATTGCTCTGCTCTGTTGAAATGAGCCATGTCAGCCTTCAGGTAATCCTGGCTAGAACATTCTAAAAATGACTGTTCAAAGGTTTTTGGTTTTATGATTATTTTGTAAATTGAGTTGTAACATAAAATAAGGTGGAATAAAACAGTGTTTCAACTCATTTTACAAAATATTCATGTAACGTTTTACAGTTCGAACTTTGAACGACAGGTGTCGCCAGAAGTTCCAGTTCATTTATTCATATCTAATTCATTTTTTATTGGTACTATTTCAAATCATGATAATTTAACCAAATAAATTTAGTCGTAAAATTATACAACAATAAAAGGTTAGATTTTAATTAAAATAAAACGAAGTAGTAAAGTTTTAAATCGTGTTATTTGGGATAAGTGTGCTTTAAACATGAAAGTGTCCGTAGAACATGCAGAACGTTAATATTATTAGTCGATTAACAATAATTTATAATAAAAATATTCAGTTTATGATCAAAATATAACAGTTCGCAGTGACTGCGGCTTTGAACAAAAATACACAATTGACACATTTCCATTTTTATATATTAAGCAGCAGCATATTTAATTACAAATATTTAGTAGTGTGGAAATCTTAAAAATACGAAAAATCAATAGTGAAATCTCAAATAAACTATTGTTATACAGTGACCGACACAATTGAGAGAACATTTAATTAATAAATTATTAAAGAGAACACATTCTTATTGTGAAGTTGTAATTATTCTGAGCATAGTTCTATGATATTTTAAATATAAATTAAATATAAATAAATACATATAAAATCAAATTTATCGAAAAATATTGTTTTTGCTACCGGTATTCGAACCTGGATCTCTTCCAGCCAGAAAATGCATTATCCGATTATACTATACCAACACAGTGGATTGACGACAAATTTTCGAACCTATATGTAACACTTTTCAAATTAATATATATATCGTTCCATTATTTGAAAGCCATCTACTTTGTTTTTACGGAATCTTAAATACCTTTGAGTAAACCGATAGCAGACACCAAAATATAACAATTCATTAATATAAAATTTTGGACACATTGATACAACTTATATATTATTAAGGAGAACACAATCTTATTGTGAAGTTGTAATAATTCGGAACATAGGTCTGTGATATTTTAAATACAAATTAAATTAAAAGAAAGATATACGTATAAAATCAATTTTATCGAAAGATATTGTTGTTGCTACCGGGATTCGAACCTGGATCTCTTCCAATCCGGGGAACGTGCATTATTCGATTATGCTATACCAACACAGTGGATTGACGACAATATTTTCAAATAATGGAACGATAGATGTATCAATTTGAAAAGTGTAACATCTAGATTCGAATTGTATCGAATGTTTAAAATATCCTTCCTGTGTCCCTTTTGATTCTATTTTTTTTTAATGTATTATCAGCAATAAATATGTAAACACATATATGTACATAGTGACATGTTAACAAATATGCAGATATATCGATATAAACATTGCTTCTAATATATATTTCTATGCCTTTTTATGATGCCATTCCTGATGCAGCACGTCAGAAATGACGTAATTAGTTTACTAGATGCGAATATAAATTAACGCCATCTATCGTTTGTTCAGCACTATCTTGAATTAAATTTAATTACAGTAAACGCCGGTATCCAGCGACAGCGTGCACATTGTTTAAATAAAGTAAGTACATATATTGAAGCTTGATATAGTAGAGCTATTACAGATTCAGAATTGGAAGACAGTTGTCAAGAACCAGAGCATGTAGAGATGAAAGATTCAGGAGACCATGGCTCAATATGGGCTGCACGACTTTGATATTATTTTGGAAACAGTAACTGAAAAGTACAGCTGATAAAAGCGTGGGTTGATTGATGACATCTAAATGATTGCAGAATTACCTGAATCCAGGAGATTCATAAGAGTATCTTTATTAAACAGTACTATTATAGGCTTACCGCATCTGTTGAATTGTGTCGGTGACGGTAAAATATTATGAAACATCTTTCTTCAAATAGTTTACACATTTTATAAATTTTAATTCGTAATAATAATCTAAATCAACATTATATTATAAATTTTACATTAATAATTATATTTTTGTGTGTTTATGAATATATTTTGTAACACCTCTGTGAAATTTAACCTATGAAAATGGATAGGTAGTAGTTTCTATTATATTATGCTTGTGGGATGATTTAAAAAAGTATGATGTACATGGAAAGATATAATTATGTATATGTAAAGTATATGATGATAACGTATATTGGCACTAAAAACTTATAATGAAGTATTACATTTGGCACTTACTGAAAATATTTTGAGAAAAGTGATTAGATTAGAGTGTAGGCAAGACATAAAATAGAAAGTATACAGAAGACTTCGTATATTCAGTATAATAAATCCGTACATTTTGTTAAATAATTTTCCTGAAATTGCTTCCATTCTATTTCTAAATACTCATTTTTAAAATAACTAAATTTTCTACGCAACACAAATACACGAAGATAAATAATTTAATTCACTATTTTTGTTATTTATTGTTGGACTAAAAAAATATTCACAATAATGACTTAAATTTATAAATATTTTTAATTTCTTTTGAATTCACTGAATAATTCTACAAATATGTAAGTACGGTGATAATTAACTAATGAAAATTAATAAGACTGAAAATATTTCGCAACAAAGAAATATATTTATAAATAATATTTGTATTATACTTATTTGTAATCAATAGAAACATAATTTTACAAGTCAATATTTAATGAAATAACTTCAATATTTTAAATAATAATCTCGTATCTGGGAAAATAATTTAAAATTTAATTTCTTAATAATTATCAAATATAATTTTTTCATAACTATTTTTTGTGTTATAAGGGAGTTTAAGGAAGCAAGATACCTTTTGTTACCCACGCATACGCTAAAATATAAGAAAGATGTGACAATATTACATATTGTCAGCTGGGATGACCGTAATATCTGAAGAGCAGTCGGGCTTGGACTTTAATGGTTCACAGCTGGCCTTTTCAAAATTTTTTTACTCGAATTTCATGCTTCTGTTTGTGTCATTATTATTTTCACACTAACATCATAAAAAATGTTATTAAATTTACAAAATATTAGAAAAAACTATTAAAATCATAAAATTATACATACCGTTATAAACACTAATATTTAATTTAAATTAAGAAAATCATTAAAAATAGATTTTAATCCGCACTTACTTAGGTAACAATCAGTAAATCAATTTAGTTTTTTTAATAAAAAGAGAAATTTTGAACTAATTTATTTCTGTACAGAACAGGCTTTTTAGATGGCTAAAAGGCCAAAAAAAACGGACCCTAAAAATATACTAAATAAACTTAGTCACGTAAATAAATAACAGAAAATACTTTTGGACTATATTTACGTCTTTGGGCAGTCGAGTGAATAAATATTTTGTTCGGATATTTTTAATACATGTATTTATGTAAACCCAGATACAAGATGTGTAAAAAATATATTGTAGAAATATTTGAATGAGTTATGAAATAAAAACTTGTTTTTTTTACATTTTGAAATATGTTTACATCCATTGTAATGATTCTTACATAATATATTAGATAACTTTACAATTCTATTCACATTTTTACCTAATTCTATCACACGAGACAAAACAAATTAAAACATATTTACAAGTTGACATATTATTTTATATATTAACTTACATTTTCAAGTTGAAACAAAATTAACTCAACTAAAATGTGATTTTTCAGTTAAACAATATGGTTTTAATACATACTTTGAACATTTATTTGGAATTAAAGGGTTTTAAATCATTATTTTTACATCTTTTCACTACGTAAAGACTGATTAATATTTCATAAAAAGAACTGAATTTTTATCAAATCTATTTTACAAATGAAGTATCCTACAACACTTTTGATAAGTAGAAATATACAAATCCGCGGTTGACACATCATTTGAAGTGTCACCTTTTTCGCTAAAACACATATTCAATAGCAAAATCTAGGATGTCTAAAACTTATTAAATGACTACAAAGATATTAATAATTATAGAGAGGAAGTAAGTATACATTTAGATATTAGTTTTAAAAATCGGATGGAAGTTCTGGGGGCATTAGCTTTAACGAATTCTTCAAATTACACTCATCAAACTACAAGATAAGTCTTGATTTTTCTAATAGAAACTACAGTCTTAAATATACACACGCACTGGTTAAGTAATAAATATAGGGTGTCCCAACAATAGGTAGCCGGTTTGATTTTATAATTGCCGTTAGCTTCAAATGTCGGGTCATTTGAATTTTATATAATGAATATCAAAATTCGATGTAATGTGGTGTTTGAGAGGTTCAGTATTGCGCACGGCGTCTGATATAGATAGTGTTTTCTGTAGTCACGTCTTGTATCACACACGGCGCCTGCTTCTTCTAGTTTTGCCATTAAACGCTGGATTGTCCACAGCATGTGCGAAATGGCAAATGAAAATTGCACGCAATCTTTTTTCAGTTCCCGTACATTTTACATGATAACTGTCAATTATCAACTTTCAAAGAGCACCACTAGATAAATGGCGGCAATTTTAAATCGGCTACCTTTTGTTGGAACACCCATTAAATTTTAAAAAAAAATTTACAAATGAGAATTATTGTAAAAATAATCAACAAAAATCCACGACACCTGCATAATTTAAGAAGGTGATACTAGATAGAAGAAAACGAACTTAACATATAAATTTTGAAAGTGATTTAAAAACACTACAATGATTATACATATAATATCAAGGAAACCATTAATAAACCTTTAGGATCAAACATTCTGAAATGTTTTTCTATACTTTATAAAGACAATCTATAATATAATACATTCATATTCTTAATTATTTTTGGCACTTTCCAAAGAAATTATAAATTATTAAAAAAAAAGATTTGAATAAAAAGCAACAGAGAAATCCACGTTTATATTTACATAGTTTTAAGCTTTGAATTTATTTTTAACGCGTGGTGGTAATATTAAAACTAATTGAGCTTCGCGTTTATATATTTTTATTAAATTCTTTTCAATTGATATATTATATATATAAATAATAATTGAATATAATAAATTATTAAACAATATTTTGTGTAATAAATTCAATTTTTCCTCAAAAATTATTTCCATCGGCAATGATGATAAAGTTTACAAAAAAAAAATAATAATGCCATCATTACATTTACATTTACTTATGTAAGCTTATTTATGCAAAAATATATAATTGAATAGTATCTACACATTGTAAACATCGAAATTACAAAGTATTAATAATTTATTATTCAAGAAAGTTTTAAACATTACGACCGTAATTAAATTGTCACTTTTCCCGTCTTATTGAGAAAAATTCTAGTATTCCGAAAACTGTGCACTGAAAAAATATTCTATTTATTCAAGTCACAAGTCACACTCTGTATGAGTTAATCATAAGATACAACTATCACATTCGTACATGTGACTAATAGTAGGATTAAAGTATTTCACTGATTGTCAATTCAGTGAATTCCTTCTTTGATACCAGTTTTCTTTTTGCTGTCCACTGCATTTGATTCAGCTTCTATTTTCTCTTGATTTTTATCCATCTCTATCCGGACGACCTCTTTCAGCAAGCCCCATAGGGCGTTTTTATCAATCACGAACAATTGATCGTTCTTGTTTGGAAGAAAATTGACTGGAGGCACCTCAGAAATTAACCCAAGAGTTGTTTCAGAAATAGGTATCGAAGGGGGATGCTGTTTTTCACGATTGATTGACTTGGGTATTTGAAAGGCTGCAACCTTTGTAGGTACAGGCAAATTTTGATCCAGGTCATTTACTGCATTTGATGAGTGGTAATTTACTTCCGCTTCTATTTTCTTTAATGATTCTTTCTTATTCATGTAAGAATTCCTTACAGCTGAAACAATGCTTGAGACGCGCGTTTGCGGAGCAACAGTTGTATCAAAATTTAACATGTTGTTGACGAGTGTTGTAGATTTTTCAACTTCTATTATTCTTGAAGGGGAATCTGTAGTAGTGTAAGCTTCGATAAAACTTTTTTTATCTGTTGTTGGTTTCAAAAATTCTGATTCATTTGATGTCTTAATGTTTGCGTAGCTAGATGTTACTATATTTTCAGTTATTATTTCAGAAAGTAAATTTGTGGTAGCTGAATTGAGAATAGACTTCAATGTCGTTGTGGAGATATTATTTGTATTGTATAGTACTTTAACGTTTTTCTTTAACATTTCATGATTTTCTCCGTACGTATGTTTGAGAGTACCTTTCTTTCTTGGCATTGGTTGTTTCTTCTGATAGGGCTGTTTTTTAGCGACGTCAAAAAGCATTTTTGCTGGATTAAGCTTCCTACCTATTGCTGATTTCTGCTGTATGACAATCTCATCTCCAACTGGACTATTTTTGGTATCATTTGTATCATTATTGATGATCGAAACTGTGAAATTAACATCTTTACTAATTAAAACTGATGGGATAATAATTGGAGAATCCTTAGTAATGTTTGTTATACTTAGTTCACTATTTATTTGGATATTACTTGAAATATTACCGTTTATTTTTATAAGCATACTGCTATCCTCTTTTAGTGTTGCTTCTATTTGTGTTGTTGTTATTATAGGTAAATCAGTTGTTGTAATTTGATGCACAGTATTTCTGCAAACTTTTCCACATTCGCAGATATTTGGTATGTCTTGTCCTACATTGGGTACACCTGTATCTGTTTTGCCAAACCACGTGATGAGATCATCTTCAGTTATCCCTTTAAGAAGTGAGCTTCCGGGTTTAGTGTGGAAGAAGATTTCTGCAGCCAGATCGGGTCTTGTAGCAGGGTAAATTGTGGCAAAGGCGGGACGTAAGGAGCTGAACACAAAAGTTGACCTTATTTGATAATTGATGCACACGGGACATGTTGAGCTTATCTGAAAATTACCACACGAAATTTAAAAATATTTAAAATTAATAGCTATAGTTTCAATCAGAATTGAACAAAAATATAGAATTTTTTATTTCAGAAATGTATGTATAAAACTATACTTACATTTGCAAACGCAAACCAGACGAAGTTTTCCTTTGATCCGTGCTGGAGATCAGCAAAATTCCCTCCATCCACGACCACTGGATTTACAGAGATCAGCTCATAACCTGAGAAGAGTGATACTTCAAGTCTCAGTACGCCAGAACGCTCTTTGCTCTTCCATCTAAAAATAATAATAAATACTTTATTATATTTTCGGTTAAATTTAACCAACATAATAAAAATTTAACCAAGATTCAAAAAAATAATGATAGTAGTACCAAGAGAAACACTGAGATTGACGAGTATGAGTAATTAGATTTACATATATGAAAATAAAAACATTTGTTTTTTAATTCTACCCGTTTATTTTCCAATTTAACCATTTTAAATGCAATAACTAGTATTTAAATTAAATCTATTGAAAAGAAAGCTATATAATATAATTTTGGGGTTTTTATATTTTGGAACAATTCTAACAAAATCTGTTCTAACACTAATGATATTTTAATATAATAATATATATGGAAGAGGATAGCTATATAATTTTATGTAAATGAGGCAGAGACAACATTATTCTTGTTAATTCTTAGGGTTAAGATTTACATAGTTATTTAAAGTTTTTTCTTTCTTGTGAACGTTATGCTTTGATTATATTTCAATGATTTTATATCGATAGAATTATCATGTATAGAACAATTTATTCAGGTACTGAGTACTCGTTTATTTGGAGTATTTTAAATGTATACGAATAAACTAAAAACATTAAACAAGCATAGATACATTTTTATAAATTTAACCTAAAATCATTAGTAAATGTTGTGCACAAATATTATTTAATAAAATTAAATTGAATAAATTAATGTTATATATATTGACGGTACAATAACACAATCGAACATCTAGTTTATTTTTTCAAATTTGTTCAATATTAATCAATACATAAAAATATATTGCGCACAAAACACATTCATAGCCTTTTAGGTCTTGCTTATAATAAAGAATTACAATAATTCAATAGTTATAAATCTACATATTACAAATATGATTATTAGTAGCTTTCGCCTTTTTTTCTTTTGGAAATAAAATATGTTTGAATTAATTTATTTTGTAAAAATTTGAAAAATAAACCACTTTTTTGAACTTCAGTCAAGAACCGGTGAAGTTATGATAAAATATTGTCGCTTATACTTCAATGACAGATTTCGTGCAGATATTTACATTTTAATATTGTTTGGCAATATTAACTTTGAACAATACCTGGTAGGATTTTAAAACAAATATTTTAATAAAATTCACTCTTATTGTTGAAGTTGTGTCTCTTAACAATTAAACCAAAATCAATGTAAAAAAAAAAAACTTATCTACGACTTGAAAACCCACCGTTATTATTTGCTATTTCAGTAATTTTGGTTTAAATACATTGATTTTATGCACTTGCGTATAAATGTTGTAAAAATATAATTTATATGGATACAACAGTTATTTGTAGATTGATTTCTAAACATCAAATTTATTTTACGATTTGTATTATTTTAGTCGCTAAATGAATGTTGGTGTGACTTATAGCGCTATTTTCACACAAAAAAATACCTCATGGACGCTTTACACATACAATGTTTAGTCCTATACAAGTATTTAAAAATAAAAAGTATTATTTAAACTTATGGATATGAAAGAAAGTCTAAGAAGCACTGTTCTTTATGACGGAGGGAAAAGAGATGCACACTGTTGGGCCTGTCACCGCAAATGTCGATTTACTAAACTTAGACTTCTGGCAATGCTTGGTCGGTTGTACAACTCTTCCTGCGGCTGAAGTAAATCCTAACACAAGAGTTTAGGTCTACCATTCAAGTTGTCTGGAATGCAGAGCTCTTGAAGTTACAGAGGCACCATGTTATATGTCACCTTGTGCATCAACCGGCACAATTTATATTAAATTTAAATTCAACTATTTCAGAGAAACGGAGCCAATGTACTTCACGAAAAAAAGATGTTGTTAATGTAATTGATATCAATTTATAATTAGTACTCATTATAGGAAACTTTTGGTATATTATGGAGGGTTGTAGTTGTAATAATATTCCTAAAAATGAATAATTATATAGATGAAATGAGTACCTAAAACATGTCTTAATGTTGAGGGTTGGTAGTTTGCCTTGAAGTTCTTCCAAAGAACTTCGATCCGGCCTGATTTCCTCTATGACAGCTGACCACAACGTAAGAAGAGCATTATCTGATGATGGAGTATAGGTAGAGTATGTTATGCGACCCTGAAATAAAAAATATTATCTCTGTGCATTGGTAACTCTTTACTGTTAGTGAATTTTCCTTCAGTTATTTCTATACTAACTTACGTAAACCTATATGTACATAAAATAACTAGATAAGATTGGGTCAATCTTTCTTGATCTTATTTAACTTCTCTTTTTTTCTTTCTTTGATTTTTTCAGCTAGATTTAGTTTAGACTTAAATGATTGAATTGCAGAGATAAATAGATTAGAGTGAGAATGAGAGAGTATAAATCTATTTGAATGACAATTTTTTAAGGTGGTACCTTATGAAAGGTATTTTCATACCTGAACCGTAGCACAGCCAGCACCGGTGGCGTACACGAACACTTTGGTGGGTAGTGAGGGTAGGTGGAGGTGACGAGCCGGGTGGTGGGCGCGCAGCTCCACTGTGTCTGTCAACTCCATACCGGCTGTGGCCAAGGATACTGTCAGGGACCGGTGTCTGGGAATCAATGAAACATATATTTTTTAATCTTATTTAACAAAGCCGGTTTCAAAGAAAATTTCAAAAACACAATTAACGTTACATCGAATATAATTTTCAGAGATCTGTGATATATATTTTTTAATATTATAAGATTGATCACCAAAATAAAAGCAAATTCAAAATACATTAACATTTTTTGTTTAACGTAGTCTATTTGTGTCAAAGTATTAATTTAGGTATGTATAATATATATGTCACGATAATGCATTTTATGAAAATAATATTGATGAGCATGTACATATTACAGAAATAAAAGGTAGAAATAACACGTGTATTATTTCTTATTTATCGGCACTAGTAAATAATAAAATTACAATGATAAGGTGAATAAAATAACATAAAAATCAACAAAAAATAACATCATAATAATAATTGTCATGTCGCATGTCAAATAATCATTTAATCCGCGATTTATTTAGATTTTATTTATCTTCTGTGTAGAGTTTTCCGAGTTATTATGCCACGTGTCTCTCACTTCTCTGGCCGTCACTGCAATGGAATCCAAAATAGAGAGGTTGGATGCACGCGGTAAAATAGACCAGAAAACTCTAATGATTCTGAATAGCCGTGAAAACTTGAAAAATTATTTTTAGATATTATTTATTCGTCGAAAACAACTTTCTCTGACTCCCTCTTTGGCTATCTTCGAATGTTTATTAATTATATAGCTTGTGAAAAACTAAATTATTAGTTCAAATTTGAAACAAAATAACAATATAATTTCATATTTTAATTACTGCTAAAATTCCAAATTTTAATTATTACTAAAAGTTACTGTGTAGAGTACTGCTGCCTAGTTGTATTCTATTTAGAAAGAAAAATTCTCTCATTCCCCAAATATAAAAATGTCTGTTCCGCACAGGAAACAAGAATGTAGACAAAGGTAGGGGTGGTTCGCCGATCTCAGCTTCTCTCAACCGGCGATGACGATGATGATTATAATAAGGTCGAAAGAAATGAAACACAAAAGATGTTTAATATAGGCACGCTACGGCCGCGAAATCGAGAATGGCTTCTGCTAGCAGAATACTCGGTTTTTATTAAAATTCATTACAATACACGTATCTATATTTGCAATTACCTACACGGAGACAGGCCGCCACTTGAGACGTTTTACTAAGACGTCATTGTTTTCCTAAAATCCATCCCACGGGTTTTTGGTACCACGCCGATGATTGCACCTTTAAATTATTAACACGTGTCTTATCGTATCAATTATATGGCGCCTCCTCGGCGAGTAATTCTGTGCGATACACCGTCAATATTATTATAATTAATTCATTTATTAAAATTATAAATAAATAATTAGTTCATTCATTAGTATAAAATAATATTAAACTGAATTCATGGATGAACGATTTAATAACATAATAACAAAATACACATTATGTTATCATTCCAGTTCTTGGCTATATGCAATGTAAAGTATTTATTATATAAATTTACGATTCTAAATATCAACAAATAAATATTAAAATATTATTTTACATATAATATCTTATAAGATCATGGATCTGTTTACACATTGCCAGATTTTATTTTTGATATTTATATTTTTTTATTCTTGAAAGTAATAAGCTCCCTAAACGTTTTCAAATTGTAATTATCTACCCTTACTTTCCCAATAACGGAAATGTTTTCCGCTCGCTTCCAAAGTTGATTACATACATATATGTCACCCTCATTCCCATAAGGGTGGGCAATTGGTTCCGTTTAGTTAGAGCTGTAATTGACGCCATTAAAAATGGCTGAAGCCACCGTGCTGTTCTGTATGGAGGTAATGGTGATTTGTATGCGAGCGTGTAATTTACTGAATCAAAAATAAAAACCAAAAAGGTTTTTAAATGTCACCATAAATATCCAACCACAGCATTTGGGAAAGCAATAAATAAAATCCAGTAGGTAAATTTATCGAACGTTTCAGAACATCCAATTAGTTACATTTATGGTCCGTATCCATAAATGAGGCACGGTAAGATAAATCCCAAAGATTTAGTTGAGACAAATTTCAACATCATGTACACGTGATGAGATATCGATTAGAGGTTAACTCGATGATCACCTTGAGATTGATAGAAATAGATCAAATCTGAAACTCTTGTAATACACTTACATGATGTTTGATTTCACAGTGAGATTTGACACGGAACACAAAAGTCATAAATTTACCTACCCGCGTAGGTTATATTAACGTTCTGTCCATCAACATTGACCACCGTCAATACATTTATATTTAACGAACAATATAAAAAGCGCGAAGGGACGCACCTCTGAGTCTCTGAGTTATCTATAAAGAAAGTCATGGGAGCATAATTGTATCTCAGGGATTGTCTCGAGTCAAAAATCTCGTGGACACAGGTCTATTACACATTTTTTAAGATAGAAATTTTAAGACATAAAACATTCATAAGTTATGTTTAACGACTTTCGTAATCAAATTTTGGATACAATCGTATAGTCTTAATATAAACCTTTAATCATTCTAATTGGTGATGAGAAAAAATGCTACTCTTGATTAATATCATACCAGTGATTGAAGACTGCGATCGTGACCCCAGTTTCATTACTAATACCTGTGCGTTGTACGATATCACAATACACGAAATAAATTTAAAAAAACATAATTTTGAGCGTATTCACTTATATTATTCAAACTTAATTTGCCTAAAAAACATATTCTTACATATAGATATATATATATATTAATATCATCACAAGGAGAACGAAAACGCTTAAAAAAATGTGAGTTTATATTTCGGGTCAAATTCTCAGCATTTCGGGTCAAACGCGTAAAACATTTTGGCGGAATATATTAGATGGCGCTTATCACAAATTATAACATCATTCCTTCATGAATATTTTCATTTCATATGCTCATGTGCCGAATCATGGTTCACAACCAAATAATAATAAAATAAAAAAATTAATCACAAATCACGATATTCCCAGATATTCAATCACTGATAGTGAGTGTGACTCGAAGATATCAGCGATTGACTCACGGTTTGTGATTTTGAGCTCATCACTAATTCTAATATAACATTTAACATGTAGAATATGTTTTATCAAAGGGCCCCCACGTAAAATGTAGCCTTGAAATAAAATTAAAAATATAAAGTTAGCAATAGACCGTCAGAGAATTTGTAGTTTGTATTACAATTCTTTCTGTATGAAAGTCTAATTTGTTTGCATTTTATGTTTTATTGTAAATTTTTCAATTTTTTTTTATGATTTCACACGCTAACATACCATTAATTAAATCTTAAAGATTTCAAAATAAGTACGACATGGAACGAAAACGAAAAATCTAACCGATCATAGGCTAGAGCCGAGAAGGCGGTGAATGCCTTGACAGCGTGGTACAACAGCTCGGTATGGCTGTCTAGCAGGTGGGAGCGGTAGAAGAGGTATCTGGCCACGGGCTCCGCGCTGCGGAGGTCCCCCAGAGCGGTGTGTACAAGCAGAGTGCTCAAAGAGGCCTTGAAGTCTTCCAGGCTGGCTGAAAATCATAAAATCAACTTCCATTTAAAAATGTCTAAAGATAATATCAACCGGGCCAGTAAAAACCATCAAAACTGGTGCGTGTCAAAAGAATATTTTCAATGGAATATTTAATGTTTTACATTGGTGTACTTTAATATTTGCATGATTACGAAGAGATTTAAAAAAAAATTTTTTTTTAGACATATTACTCTCCATGGGTTAACCTAGTTTAAAAATAAATAAATCAATGTTTATTAATGAGGGAATGTTATTATTATAAAATTTAAAAATATCAGAAAAACTTATTGTATATACTATTTTGATTCATTACAATTTCAGATCATGAACAATTAAATAAAACTTACAAATTTGTCTTATAAGAAATATTAGCATTTTTTTTAAAGAACGAAATTAAATTTGCTTTCAGGTTTACAGTGACTTACTTAGTAGGGGCGGATTAACACGCCTCGTGGAGTCCTCTTCATAGAGCCAGTCAGCCTCCCTTCGAGGCAATGGATGTGGCCAACCAAAATCTCCCTCTTCTGTGGTGGAAGCATTGCGTAAACGTTCCATGGCTTCGGGTACTAGGGCACTCCTAGAAATCATATAGAATAATACGAATGTATTACACATTATTATCCAATAAATGGGATAGAATTTCGAATAAAAATAGTAACCATGTTTATTATAATTTTGACAGCTGTCATTGTTATTTTTTTCAGTATAGTTTGTCATTTTATCATGTAGCGTTTCACATTGGAGCAACGTATAGAAGTTATGAAAACTTATCAAAAACTCAATCTTATATTGAAAACATCATTCAACGATTCAATCATTTGCAGAAATAGACCTGTCAGTTGGCCACCTAGGTCATGTGATATTTCTCCATTAGAATATTTTCTGTGGGAATATGTAAAGTAATTTGTTTAACCTTTACCATACCATGCTGTCAACTCATGTTACCGTAACTAACTATTAGAAAAAAAGTTTTTATTAGATTAAATGGCTTTAATGGCACGAATTTACTCTAAATATTGGGCATTCAATTTTGAAAAAATGATTAACATAATTTAAAGCATTCATAAAGTCGTATACAATGTGTTCTTTCTTCTTACCTCTCTTCATTTAATCAGTGAGAAAGAGAAAATTTTATTTGTATATTTGTTGTTCTTTTCACTGTGAAAATAGTGTGTGATCTCTGTCTTTCATATCACAAATTATATTTTTACCAACGTATTAATTTTACAACAGATTGAATAAAAAAAAAAATTGTATTTGTACGATTCCCTTTTCATAATTGGTTTTTCACTGGTTTATTCCTAAGCGCTAATATTTTCTTTAGCATTATCTAAAATATGAATTTATTGTTGCATGTATTTACCAAAATATTACAGGTATAATTATAATGGTAGACCTGTGTTACTGCATGGTTTGGGAAGGATTAAGCTGATAAACCAACAACAATTGAACAATTAAAAAAAACATAACTCATGTTAATGGTGAAATAACACTAGATTTATGTGAAAGAGTGGTTGCAAATTGAATACCAAAAATGCATTGTATTAAACGAACCATGGTGCACATTTGAATAAAATTATATTTCATTGTTAATGGTATCGAATGATATATATTTTTGTAAAAATGAATGTTTGTCCCGTATGGGTTCCTATACCGTTCATCCGATTGCGATGAAACTTTGGTGAGCTGTTGTGCACACGCCCGCAAAGGTTTCTGAATTAGTACAACCATTTTACAATAGATGATGCGCGAGTCGTTACAACAAATGTATGTATTTCATATAGTTTATTGCCATCAAACTTTGGTGAGTTGCTGTGCGCACGCATGCGAATGTTTCTGAATTAGTACAACCATTTTATAATGAGAAAGTTCGCCAAAGAAAGCGATCTGCGCGCCACGGCTATCAGTTTCATGGCAAACCATATGTCGTGAAATGTGAAATACAGACACGTTGATTGGCTATTTTTAGGATTCTCGGTGGCGAATTTTACAAGAATCGCTTATTATTATTATCGCTTTTTCTGGCGACTTCTTCGTATACGCACCAGACGGAAAAATAAAAAATATTGTGTATACAAAAGCACTTCAATAATCAGAATTAAAATACAAACATTTTATTTCTTTAATTGGCATTGCAACGCAAGCCGGGTACTCGCTAGTAACAAATAAATATAAATTGATATCATACTTGTTATATATTTTATTTAATTCCATTTCAAAGATAAATCAAGCTTGCTGGATAACACTGTATACGAGGATTGCATGATCTGCACACACAATTATTTAATGTGATGGAATGAGAGACGTTGTACTTACTGACAAAGCACTAAAGCGTAGACCATGGATGCCAGGGGATAGGACGATGACACATTGAATAGGTTTTTCTCAAGAAATTGTTTTGCCTTTAAAACTGTATCTGCGTCAAGCTGAAAAATAAATAAAAAATTAATATAATCAGCCCTATCTTCAACGTTTCGATAAGCATTTTAAAACAAATATTTTAAATTTACCGAATTTTCTATTCCAATTTCCAGCAGCGTGGCCAAGGTATCTGCAGTGACTTCAACATTTCTTTCCAGGTCAAGTACGTCCTTTGAAAGGTTTTTCCATTTTTCAACTATTCCGTAATCCAGTTCTTCGTAATTATTGCCTGAACTTTTCCTATTTGCAACGCTTTCAATATCAGCATCAGTGGTGAGAAGTGATATCTTGATGTCAGCTGGAAGAGGTGTAAAGCTTCCATCGTCTTCCTGTCTCAGCTGCACCCATCTTTTAACTGACTCCAGCAATTCAGGATCAACCCCGAAAAATGATTGAGCTTTGGTCAACACTTCGAGTATGTGGACAGATGAAAGATGACTTCCCATGCTGGGGTGGTCGCTGAATGAATTATCATTTCTTCTAAAAGACAGAAGAGTTTGAATCTGCAACGAGAAAAATAATTGTTGAAGATTCTTGTATTTGAATATTTCAAGTGACTTACTTTAAATAAATATATATATAATATATATATATATTTTTTTTAGGAGAACACATTCTTATTGTGAAGTTGTAATTATTCAGAACATAGGTCTGTGATATTTTTAAATATGAATGAAATATATTAATTATAAAGATATACATATAAAATCAATTTTATCGAAAAATATTGTTGTTGCGCTACCGGGATTCGAACCTGGATCTCTTCCCTAACCGGGGGAGGTGCTTTGAATTGATAATTCTGGTGTCTGCTATCAGTTTATACAA
The DNA here is from genome assembly GCA_031772225.1 of Eubasilissa splendida. Lineage (NCBI taxonomy): Eukaryota > Metazoa > Arthropoda > Insecta > Trichoptera > Phryganeidae > Eubasilissa > Eubasilissa splendida. The sequence goes on along the minus strand of CM062857.1, from coordinate 7,439,015 downwards.
AGGTATTTGAGATTCTGTAAAAATAAGGTAGATGGCTCTGTCGAATGATGGAACGATTAAATGTATTGATTTCAAAAAAAAGGTAACATATAGGGTCGAAAAATTGTCGCTAAAAATAATGCCGCTGTAGTTTAGTTGGATAAAGCACCTCCCCCGGTTAGGGAAGAGATCCAGGTTCGAATCCCGGTAGCGCAACAACAATATTTTTCGATAAAATCGATTTTATATGTATATCTTTATAATTAATATATTTAATTTATATTTAAAAATATATATATAAAATATAGATACAATTTATGAATGTAACGAAATTTCAAATGTTGTCGTGAGTATTTTTTTAATTTTGTAAGAGTGTTCTGTAACCTGATTTTTTTTCAAAAGATTTCATTCTAAAATAAATTAAAATGCATCAATTAGAAAGATATACAGGAAAATTTTATTTACCCCTTACATTATTATTTTTTGTTTTATTAGTTTTATTAATAATATTCTACTGTGGATTAAATTTTGTACGGGTAGGATCATATTTCAGTTTGAAAAATGAACCCACAGCCTGAAAACCGATGCATGTTACTATAACCCATAAAAAAATTAAAATCCTTTGAACACCATGCATTAATTTATTTCATGTATTTGTAAAAATATATAATTAACTTCATTATTAATTTGGTAACTTTTACATATTTGACTTGTCATTTCTGTATTATATGGTATATTTTCTTACCTAAACCAGTTATTATTTTTAAGAATTATATTCTAATTATTTAATTTAAAAAATAGTCAATACGTTATTTTATTGTTTAAATTATATAGGAAAATAAAAAAAATAATTCGCATGTGACTCCCACTTTTCTCTTACAAAATGTTATACATTAATTTTATTATTTATACAACATACATAAATAACAGTTAATCATTCATTTTTAAAATGACTTCAATATATATGTTTACGGAATATGAATTTGATTTGAAAAAGTGAATTAAACGGTATTAATAAACTCAGTTCAGATATTTAGTTACCTGAATGAATTTAAAATTAATATCAATATGTTAAGACCATAATTAATTACCAATCCTGGCAATTGCTTCATCATCTCCTCGTGTTCCGTTTCATTGGCTTGCTCCAAGATCAGCAGAGGCGCCAGGGCTGCAGCGGCTGAAGCCAGGCTGGTGGGCAAGTTCACCGTGGCGTCGGCCCCGGGTCCCTCCGCGCTTCCGGCCCTCAGCCCCACTCTAGAAGCAGAGGGTAGGGCCAGCCCCCCGGCCACTAGCAACTCTCCAGAGGCGGAGCCTGGCACGGCCCACCGGGGTAGGGACAACTGGACCACTTGGGAGAAGCCGGCCTCGTCATTGAAGTTCCAAACTCTGGAGTGGGATAATAATTAATATACGAGTATGAATGCTTAAAATATAATGTTCCCTGAAAAACATGCGAAGTGGTTTTCTATTTTTCTCTAATTTTATTAATGTAGATTTTATCAATGTACTTATATTATTTAATATTTAGAATAAGATAAGATAAAGGTTAATTGACACATTTATAAATAATATCTATTTTATATAAGAGGTGAACTGCAGTAATAATTATGTAATCAAATAAATTGCCACATTAACTTACAAATATTTTTTTTTACGCGATGCAGTAAGTATCATCACCTCTGATAAAATTATATAGCTTTTGTATAATCAGTTTCTATTCATGCTGTATAGATGACATATTTCAAAATTAATCAAATATTTACATAATATACTTGTACAATGCTTCTATATTACAAACATAATATTTAATACCTAACATAAGTATGCATAACATTTTTTTCTTTTTTTATTAATATTAAAAATATAATACAATTTCAATAATCAGTGGATATATATATATATATTAATATCTGTTTCTTCTCTATGAAAGTAAGACTCGTGTATAGAGAAGGAGTATATTAGAATTAATTTATGTTTCAGTTAGTCTGTGTACATATTTTTTTAATTTCAGTTACAAATTTCCGTAATTTTTCTAATTGTGATGGGGAGATTGTTAAAAAATTTGATACCTTGATAAATATATTGATTTTGAGTTGCGGTATATTTTAGTTTTGGGATATCAATTCGATCTCTATATCTTGTAGATATATATTAAATACAAATAAGTTCACGTGATAAAGTAAGATCTGTAAAAAATTAGTCATTTAGATCGTTAATTTCTTGTGTTGGATTTGACTGGGATTTATACAGCATTGGTTTCGACTGATTTCTGCCCATTTGTAGATACCATATATTGGGTTCATATTGAATATTTTTTTCAATTAGTGAATTTTTCAATAAGTGAATTACTTTTTTCAAATTAGTGTATTGTATTGTTTCGAAGCTTTTAACATACAGGAGTGTTGATAGAAATCAGTTCCTCTCATATAAATTTAATAAACATTATCCGAATATTATTTAAAATAAATTTCATTATCTTCTCATTTTAATATCCATCAGCACATCGTTACACGTCATTTTCTTATATTCTAGATTACAACAAATGTGATAGAAAATCACACAAGTGAGAATTACTACTCTGAATTATTCATGTGTACACTCAGATGTGAAAAGATTATCAAACTTTTTTTGTATATTATTTTTCACATGGAAAATATTAATTTTGGCATTTTTAAAACTATAACAATCCTCTCAAACGTAATGTGCATCTGGTTGGATTCTTGTGTTGATACAAAATGGTGATAACCAACCTGAACTCGGCCTCCTCGCCCCAGGGTGCCGAGAAGCCCACGTGGCGCACTTTGTGGCTGGCGTCTAGCGCCCACGTGGCCACGGCCGCCCCCTCCCCGGGGCTCGCACCCCTGCCCAGAGCCAACGCGCCCCTCTCCCAGGATAGCCAGTAGGTACGAAATTCACCACCGGATAGCGCGTCCGGGGTCTCGGCAGAGGCGAGGTGCACGCTGTATCCTGCAAAGGGGGGTTTTGTAGTTAGCGTCATTATTCAATTCAAATGCTTGGGAAAATAAAGTTTTGATCAAGATTTTAGTTCGTTTATCTAAACATCACCAGAATTTAATAAAAAACGAGATAAACATACTTAAACTCGCAGAATTGTTTGATCTAGCGATAAAAAACTTAGGTGTTAGGTCGGTGGTTAAATGTAATAGTGATGGCGTGTTGATGTTTATTGTGACAGTATGATAAAACAAAGAATACAGAATTACGGATAGAATGAAGAAATGAAGAGATGCACAAAGTGAGTCCGTGGGCCGGCAAGACCGCCGTTGCAGAGCAGTGAAACAGAAGAAAGATCATCGGTAAGGGATCGGGCCAGACCTGTAGCGGCAGTCGGCAGCGCTATGTCGCTAGAATCGATGCCGGCTAAAACGGCGGTGAATTTGAAATCCTTTCCCCTGCAAACTTATCTAGAGAGCAAGTGTCAGAGACTTCATCCTTCTCCCGAGAATCCATTAAGCCTGTCCAGTTTATTTTTTTTAAATAAGTGATTTTTTTTTTTAAAAAACTTTGTAAGACTTTGCTGTGACCTATTCCATATTTTTATTTGTATAACACACACATGTTGCGCATACCATGGACGGTAAGACGCATGAATGTCTCTATTCAGCAGGAACTGAACAACAAGAACATACTCTCAACTATTTGCCTGAGACGATTCCTTCATTTTTTGAGCGTCTTGCGAGAAGGGGAAATAGCTTGGAGAAGCCTGTTGTAGCGGGCGGGTGTGATGGAGACGGAAAGAAGATACCCCACTCGTTGGACCAACCAAGTGGAAAAGGTAACAGGCACTTCTCTAGTGACAGCCCTAAGATCTTCAGGATGCCGAGAAAAGTGGAGGAGCAGAGTCTAGAAGGCAGGGGTTCATGGAGAACACGATGTACAGTTATAAGGGACTAAATAAAAACGTATATTTCAAAATTTTATATTTATAGTAGGGATGTTATTATTTTTATTTGTTCATTAATTTCATTGATGTGAGGTATAGAATCAAAATCAGACATGTTCAGTTTTTATGGTTTTTGAGTTAAGTATGTATACATATAAAGGAAATTAATGTCTACAAGACTGGCCTATCGAAATTAGACAAATATTGTTGAACAAAACGCATTTAAAACTTGCGCGTTATTTCAATCGCAGGTTTGTTCAATAGACAATTAATTTAAACCCAAACGAATATGTTTTCAGCCAATATTTGGTCAGTATTTGGTCATGTGGCCTGTGGTTACTGGTCGTGTTCAATATGATCCCAAATATAACAGTTATGGTACAATGGTTTTTTGCATTCTACTCGAAAACAAGTAAGTGGACATGTCTGCTTTGGATTCTGGACTTCACTAATATGAATAATACATCATACTCTCCGGCAATGAAATTATTAATGTAGCTATCATTATCGAATAGATTGTACTTAAAACTTGATTTAGTTAACATAAATTTAATGTTTGTCATCATTGGGGATATATTTTCAATTAATAGATTTTTTAATTTTACTGGGTATGTAGCTTTATATGAATAGAAAATATATGGTTAAAAAATTTATTATGAGTACAGAATTGTTGTTAAAAAAAAAAACCTCCTCACAAACAAAAACACGGAAGAAAATGAATAGTATTACATAATACAATTCTGAAGAGTGTAACTATTTTTTGTTCATAGGTTCGAAACTAACTCTGCATGGTTTCGGAACTACGTTTAAACTTCCATCACATTAGATTCGAAAAGGGACTTCTTTAGAAATGTCCCTTTCACATATCCTTTTGTGGGATAAGACGTAAGCCATTTAATATCTAAAGAAAACAGAAAACATTTCTTTGTGATAACGCAAGGGATAATGTAAATATTGTAAGCGGATTGCTTTCTCTCTTCTGGAAATATCGAATTAAATTTTTCTTCGCTACGGTAAAGTTTTTTATAAAATAAGAAATTATGCAAAATCGTGTTAAAAAACAAATGATTTATGGTGGCGCACTTCAGATTTTTTTATTTTAAATGTAAAGTTATACGTGTAAAGTTTTAACACGATACACAAAATTATACTTTCGAAATGGACTCACTCTAGAATTACTGTTCTATTCTATGATACCTACATACCAATACGTTTTACTTTTTTTTTTTTAACCTGTTTTTATCAATGTGAATAACTGATTAAATGTGTACGTAGATATAAGATTATACATTTTTAATATGCTATGTAACACTGTTTCACATGTAAAATTAAACAAAAAAAAAACACTGTAACAAGGTTAAATAAAAAAATTAAGGGATTAAGTCTCGCAGTACCTGTCCGAATTGATGGTGGTCCCTTTAGGCATAAACTCGGTCAGCAAGACGCCTTTTCGGTCCCAAAACACCGTAGCCATCACTTTCCCTGCGGAAAGCGTCTGCTTAAACTTTTTCGGCCTAGGCGATTCAGGATGGCGCCATTGTTTGGACTGTTCTTTTGTTTCTGGAGTGACGTAGTGACATCACGTTTCATCTCCCGTAATAATGGAGTCCAAGAATTCTTCGGTATTCTCGGCGCATTCTCGAAGAAACCCCTCGGCACACTTGACACGATTGTCTTTGTGGGTTTCTGAAAGCATGTGTGGGACCCACCGCGCGCACACCTTGCGATAACCAAGTTTATCGGTCAAAATGTTGTCGATGGTTTTTTCACAAACCTCAGGAACCTGGACAGCAAGCTCCCGAAGCGTTACTCTCCGATCTTCGAGGAGAATGCGCTCAATCTTCGCCACGACTTCGTCCGACACCGATGGCCTCCCACTCCTTTGCGTATAATAAATATTATTGTGTGTCACATTAATAATATTATTTTTAAGTTTATAACTGTTTACAGACGTATTTTTATTTAAATTATCATGTACCTATGTAATTAAATTAAACAAAGAAACTATTTTTTTCAGAAGGTGCGTATGTATGAGTGTATGTATATACATAAAACTGAATGTCTTTCTATTCGCTACAATATTTGACAGATCTAAACCTAATCTTGCATAATTATTTCCAGGACTATGCTCAAAACATGGGCACCATCTCCAACCGTAAATAATATATTAACCCTGTACTGTTAAAATATGAAATATCGTACACAAGGAGGAACTGAATGAAAAAAACAATGTCATCTTTTTAAATATGACTGTTCAATATTTAACTATCAACAACGTTCTGCTATAATCTCGTTACATTGATCTAGAGTACAGTTACTGTTGCTATTGTGTGTTCGGTTTCTCGCTGTGCATGCCGAAACTGCTATTTTGTAGTACAGTACTTCGTTCGAATCATCGAACTTATTCCTGACGTTCAGAAGACCTGTAACTACAGCGGAGAGAAATCCAGGTAAGCCGTGTTCCTTTGATCCTTGAGTTCCTTTCATCCTTCCTACATCACGTTTTCCAACCCCTTGTTCAAACAATGACCAATCATGATATTTAAAAAAAAACCTGGGAGACAATCAAATAAGATTTACCATGTTGTCCTCGCCCGATCCACGTGAGCGAGTTATCTCCATCCCCTATAGTCACGTGGTACATGGAGTCTGTCGTCTTCCTCTGGTCGCTCAGGGCCACCCTTACGGCCTTGCGGGCGCGGACCTCGAACACCAGACCCGCCCTGTTCCTGGGGGCGGAGATCCACTCGTAGGCGTATCTATCTTTTGTCGATATGAGGGTGTGCTCTGAAACGCATCGTTTTTAAACATGTAAATTATTTTAATTTATACTTTTTTCGTCAGGATTATTGTTAATAAACCGAATTTTTCGTAGTCATTCGTAAAGTGAGGTTCCACTGTATTTGATTTTGGACTTATCGGTGTCCCGCGGTGCGTATGTAGCGACTGAATCAGACGCCGGAGCATATTTTGTGGAACTGTGTGGTATTAAGAGATGCGCGGGAAAATCTAATTGGAGGACTATCTGGATTGAGTCATCATCCGGCCAAGAATGCTGATTTAATAACAAATTAAAGAAATCTCAAGCCTTTTCGGGATGTCATTAATTTGGTTATCTTGTTGGAGTATCTTAGGCAGATGATCAAATGGATCTCTCCCAATCACTTGCATGCAAGTGAGTGCAATATCGCCGGTTCGTGCCATATTAGACGTGGCTTGAAACATTATTGTGTTCGTCTCCGCTCCCATACTGTATTCTCTCTTTATCGGTACTAAATATAATACAATACGGTCTTTTCACTTAATGTCGCTATTTGTGTGAAAGGGGAAGAGTTGGTGATAACTACAAGTGCACCCATCTTAACATACTTATCTATTTAATTTTTAGAATTTTGTACTTTCTTTATTTTATATTCACTTTCCTTTGTATGACTAATTACTTGATTATAACTGTATATTATGATTGCATTTGTACTATGTTATCACGAAATAATAAAATACAACATTTTAATTTATATTAATTAATTTGATAAAGATAATTTGAAATTACTCGAAACTTTATGTTTTAACAAATAATTTTATATTATTTTTTATTTTAACAGTATTATTAAAAATAATGACTGTAAAATAAAGTCGCAGATTAATTTTAGCTTTTTCGAGTGGAATCGGCAAACAAGTTCTAACAGTTTTGTAACGTTTCCGGGAAAAGGGCGAGTCCTTCCAGTATAAAAATACAGTATATCTGTTAATTTTGTCATTAAATTGAAAATGACTCTTTTCATGTTTATCGGTGATTTCACCTTTAAATATTTTTAAGTTGGCAAGTAAATAAAGAAGGAAAATAAAATATTATGATTTGCTTACTTGATCAGTAAAATTAGGCAGAGTTAATGTTTATTTATTATGAATAAGAAATTCATAAAATAAACAAACAATAAATTCTATAATATTATAAATAATTCAAATCAAGGCTGCCACAAACATATAAAGGGTAAGTTTTATGCATATTTAACCACAATTGTGTATCGCCAGATATGAGGTCATCAGTTTTAGGTATTTTAATTGTATTGCATGGATTATGTCGCGATGTATGTGTGTCAGCAGGTTGTAAGAGTGGGAACTGGGGCCCTATATCTTCTAACTTCCCAGTTCTTCAATATGTTGGAGTGATTGCGGAGTGTGAGAAATATGTATGATGGCGGACTAGAGCAGGTTTAAAGACACTAGATTTATTCAACACTGTTTCATAAATTTGCGTGCGAGTAGCTACCGAAGGTTGATCTAAAACCGGCCATACACACAACTTTATACCTGGCTATACAGGCAAACCGGAGCGTGTATATGACAAAACTGGTAGGTATCCCTACCCGTACAGACGACCTGACAACAATTGAAAAATCATATTTTCCACCTGTGGATAACCTGAGCGTGTGTGTTACTCCAGAGCGTAGATCTCAGTTGTTCCATGCACCGCGAAGGGAAAGGTCGCGTTGCGTAGTTCGAAAAAATGGCGTAGATTATATTGAATTATACAAATACGAGCCATCCATTCTTAAATAATTACAGTGGAATTTTGTGGAATATCAGGAGATAGATAAAGGATGGCACTTACTTGTATATCTGCCTATCTCTAGAAGCTGGTTCTGGTTGTCTCCCTGGGTCCACAAATTCACTCGCGACGCAGAATTGTGTAACAAAACACTTGTTGACACTCGCGTTAAAGGAATTATTTGTTTTTATTAGCGGGATTTAATTATAATTATTTTCTTAATTAATATAAGCGGTAATAAAGCGGATTTACAGCGACGGCAGAGTGCCGTGTTCGGTTCCAAAAAGAGCGTGCAGTCGTTCGGGCGTATTAAACTGCAGGGATATCTTCTTTCTCACTCGTGCCTAGAGATAGGTTGGGAAGGAGAAAAGGAAAGGATATCTTTTGATAATTTAACACAGTGTGCGTGTGTATGTGCGTGAGTACATTAAACGGCGCTAACATACACTTGAGGTTTTATATTTAATTCCTTTATTAAATTGACGTGACTATTGGTTTCTCTTTAATAACCATTATTTACACCACTTTTGTCGCGGTTTTCTTTCTATCTTTCGTAGGATGACGAGAAGATCTACCAGCGCTACCGCATCGTCGAAGTTGCGCTCTACCGATGCCACGGTTGACTGAGCGATTGTTACTGGTTAGGCGCTACGTGAATGGCCAAAGTTATACAGGTATACCGTTGCGCATATGGCCGACTTAAAGCTGGTGGTCGGAAAGACGGCAGGTAGGCGAGCTCACGCGTCGGTCTTCCCGATAGTTGCCGTTTGATATTCAGGCCTATTCTCAAAATTGCAATATTGAAATGAAGGTGATTGTTACACCAACCCTCAAAAATAGTGTTATATTTGAATGAGAGAGAGGGAGAGAGAGTGAGGGAGTGAGGGAGATAAACGTACCATAATCTGTCAAAACTATCTGTCTATTTTTGTAGGGTCGGTGTAACAATCACCTTCATTTCAATATTGAAATTTTGAGAATAGGCCTGATTATCGTGGCATGTCGCCCGACGTCAGTACCGGGAGTGGTTACGGCTGTTAAAATCCTGGCTTAACACCCACGTAACTGTGTGTAACGTTCAAGACCTCCACAAACATCTTTATGATAATTGAAGTCTAGTAAAAGCTAAGCAATGAACTTTTCTAATATAAAAGCGATTTTACTTAACATTTTTTTTATTATGGAGGTACTGAGTGCGTGTTCAAAGGACAAGATTTCAACGCAGGTCTAATTTATATTAATGGGAAATATATTACAGGATGTGTTATTACTGCATTGGGTCAGGAATATGTCGGTTCGCAGTATCCTTTCTCCGGATCTGGGAAATCTTAATTAGCCTGAAGATTAAGGATACGGCAATATAATTAGCATTACCATTCGCACAGAAGTAGGCACTTTCTGTATCCGTCTTGCCTCGACCTTCGGGCCTCACTGTGACGCGGGCCTCGCGCAGGGCGCGCAGGAAGGGAGTCCCGTTATCCACAGCCCTCTGCTCCATCCCTGGGGACCCGCAGTACTTGACTAAGTAGCCAGATATGTCCGCTAAAAAGAAAATAATTTTATTTACAATTATAATTGACAGATTAAAGATTTGGTGCTAATGTTTGTGAAGTATTTTCAATTGTATTCGTTGTGAATTGATTTCATTAAATATAAATATAGGGTTAGCTAATAAGCATAATAAAACTTTAAAATATAATAAAAATTTAAAAAATCTAGTTTGACATCAATGATTTTTTTTATTTGAAAGATAATTCGATGCTATTAACAGTGAAATATAATTTCATTAAAATGTGCACCATGGCTCGTTTAATTTCAATGCATTTTTGGTATTCAATTTTCAGCCACTCTTTCACATAAATCTGGTGTTATTTCACCATTAACATGAGTTATGTTTTTTTTAATTGTTCAATTGTTGTTGATTTATCAGCTTAAACAAATTATTTTACATATTCTCACAGAAAATATTCTAACGGAGAAATATTATATGATATCCTAGGCGGCCAATTGACAGGTCCATTTCTGGAAATGATTGAATCATTTAATGTTGTTTTCATTAAATCGATCGGCTCAGTTGCAGCGTGGCACGTGGCTCCATCCTGTTGGAACTTGGAACCACATTTGACTAAGATAAATGTTATGATCAATGATTAATGATTATGTCGACCATACAATGTTGAGTTTGCCGAATCGAAGACTTATTTTGATAATAACTCGTGGCAGGACTATACAGAATAAAAATAACAATGATAACTGTCCAAATATTAATAAACATGGCAATTATTCTTATTTGAATCACATTTATTGGATAACCCTATACATTGAAGTTTATTAAGTTTATCTAAGCTATCAGGCAAAGTATATTGTTCTTATATTTGTGGAGAGCCATCGCCTCCACTCTCGTTATTTAAAAATCAGGCAGCGATGCTGAATGCACCCAGCAAGGCGGTACTCGGGTCAAATCCCACCAGTCATAAAGGCAATACAAGCGCGGCCAATTGCACTCGGTCGGGCTAAATCACGATCACTCTTTCTATCAACATCTTCCAAGAAATAGCTCCAGAACCGTCTTCAATAACAGTTTGCGTACTTTAATAAATTCAGTGCAATCCGCTTACGAATACATACATCCTCGTATAATACATTTCGACATAATTACGCGCTACAACACACTACGCGATACATCATCTCCACATCCCGATCTGTATTAACATACCAATCTCGCACACACCCAAAAAAAAGGTTTAACTATATAAATGGCAATAAATAAAATTAAAATGAATATATATGTAATAAAGAAGAAATAAAAGAAACCCTATATTTTCCACATTGTTGATATATCCCAGAGGCGATAAACTGAATATGAAGCCTTCTTGTGCCACTTTCTCAACCTTTCAGCTATACGAAGATGACTAAGTTATTTCATATTTTAGCATTAAGTATATTCTTAGTATTTATATAATATTTTATGGACATATGTAAATGGTGACATAAAAATCAAAAAAGTTTTTATTGATCTGATTCAATACTTTACTTTTTAACTTTGTTTCATTAAGCAATTGTTGAGTTTAAATACGTCTACCGTTATTACCAATTTTCTTCTTCAGGATGTCAATACTAACTAAAAATACATGTTGTTGTTCCTTTACCAGAATCTATTTTTAAAAAAGCAACAATTATTTTAAAAATAAATTTATGACCTAACTCAAATTGTTACTTAATACAAATATACGCGAATAATTTTTAGGAAAATATTTTAGAATGGGACTCGAAGTTAAATTTGGTTGGTTGTTTATAATTTTTTGATTACTTTTACACTCTTTATTTATCTTAAACGATTCCATATTATTTAATTTATGACCAACACCGTTTACATGCAAAATTGACAATCCTAATTTTGCTAATTTCAAAAGTATGATTCAATACTATCCGGTGGTAATTTTAATTAGGTAAGTTAATTATTTCAATAAAATAATAGATAAAATAATATTTACAAATTAGCTTTATATTTTACATTACAATTTTTTTTAAATGAAATATTTAAATACAAATAAAGCTACACGGAAAATGTGTCATATCAATATTCTTACTATTTTCAAACTAATGTAAACGCTTGTGTTATGCGAATAGGACTAATTTTGTCTCCCGGGACAAGTCTCAGACCCCCGACCAATTGGTTACTAGTCGAGTGTCTTACCGCTAAACTAAGCAAGCATTTATTTTTGAATTATGTAAAATATGTGTATCGTACTTGCAAAAGCAAAAATGGATAAGCATAGCGCTTTTTATTGTTGGCAAAATTAATAATTTAAAATGTTAATACTGACTGCATCATTAGCATATTTTTTAATAAAAGTCTAATATTAAATCAAGTTTAATATTCAATTTTACATTTATTGGTGCTGTAAAGAATAACAATTATAATGTTACATGGCAATCATTCGTTATTATTCTCTGAAAAGTGTATTTCACAAAAATAAGTTCTGGGAATTATTAAATAGAAAACAAATCAATTCTGTATTTTAATATACAAATAATACAATTTAATATCTAATATATAATGTCATTCTATCAATTGATCGAATCACATTATCAATATGAATCAATCGAAATCCATATCATAATGCACATAATGCAGAAATCAAACAGGAATTCAATCTCTCTGCTGTGGATGCTGTGAGATATGAATATATGACGTCATTAGCTAAGCGATGCTCGAATAGAATACGTTACGTGCATTCTGACAGATATGCCTCGGATTTGGATGTTTCATCTAATTATTCGATGGATTAGCAAACAGCGAGAGTATTATAAATACATTATGCATTATCTGAGTAATTAGAAAATTGCCTTAAATACACTTATTATTTGAACAAGTTATTTTCACTGGAGGTATAATGTTCACGTGTTTTCAGAAAGTTAAAAGGTTCAACCCTCATCCATAGGACCAGCAATATATTATGTAACAATTTTTTCTATATGACACATTTTTCCCAGTAGAAACAATTTTTTTTTCGATAGATTTTTTTCTGTATGTCATCCTAATTAATTAATTTGAGTTGTTTAAAATATCACTTGCAAGATAACAATAAAAATATGATTTAATTAAGGACGTTCCCAAAGAGCAGTCGTACTCAATTTTCAAGAAGATTCCACCGTATGTAAATTACTATGAACTACTATGAATAGAATAAAAAACAGTTGAGGTACCGTGTACTTTTTCGCTTCCGCTAACATGCGCAGAAGTTCAAAAATTTCTCAGTATTCAAATTATAAAAGGAAACGTCAAAACCATTCAAAAGTAGCTGACTTTTAACATTTTTTATAACAAAACAAATACCGCTTGTTTTAGTTATTTTTACAGAAAGATATTTGTTTAAACTTTCAATGAATGATTCTCAGTTTTCCAAAACAATCGTAAGAAAATTACTATTGCTATTCAATTAAACGTGCGCTACAAGATCGATCGGGGTATGGTTCATATGTTAAATATGCTAATTTTACTAGTCAATATTTACAAATTTAGTACCGCAAGGACTATTGAAAAATAATTCTACTTATAAAAGACACCCATAAATATGTGTATTCAAAGTTTCAAAAGGATTGTAAGAAAAATGATTTTTTTAAGAACGTCCTTAAAATATGATATTTATATAGGTTGAATCAAAGTTTACATATCTCAGATATATATTTCATACCACCCATACATATAATATATTTTTTTGGTGTGCCCGCTTCAACTATTATTATTCATTTTGTTATGGTCACATTTCAAGTTCGGACGGTGTTTCTTGTTTTGTGGAAAATAATTATTCCATGATGTTTTACATCTACTTCTGCTGCCATTGACCCTTGCGTCATATATCTTTCTTACCATTCTCTCCGCATTCATCAGTTCCATATGACCAAACCACCTCAGTGATCATTTCTTAATCTTGTTCACTATACTAAGATCAGCTTTACATTATTTCCTTATTTCTTCATTTCTACATGGATCTGCTTTAATAGTCATAATTCAATGTGATAAAAAAACAAACTATTAATTATTGTCGTATTCTTTATTTCCTGAGTTGAGGTTGGGCGGTGACGAATATTGATACTCAGCTATACGATGCAACAATTTATAGTATTTATTCCCGACACTTAAAATTACAATAGTATAGATCGTCTATCAACGGAGAGTGACGCGGAGCGAAGAAGTTCCGAGCTCGGTTGCCGGCCCTACTTTAACATGCTTCTCTGGACAGACGTCTTCATGTAGAACACAGACACATACCCGTTTTATCTGAACGCGTATGCGCCTGTCACTCGATCAGGTATCCACAAACGTTACAATCATTAGGAATCAAATGTAAATATCAACGAATGTGCCCCGATTAGTTCTGGAAAAAGGTACCTACGTAAAACAAGTAATAGGTTTCCCGTAAAAAGGTAAAAGATGATAATTTTTGTAAAACAACTCAAATTATAATTATTAAGGCAACCACATTCTTATTGTTAATTTGTTATTATTCAGAATATAGGTCTGTGATATTTTAAATACTAATTAAATGTATTAATTAGAAAGATATACATATAAAATCAATTTTATCGAAAAATATTGTTGTTGCTACCGGGATTTTAACCTGGATCTCTTCCGATTCAGGGAACGTGCATTAATCAATTATACTACAGCACACAGTACATCGACGACAAATTTTCAAACCTATATGTTACACTTTTAAAATTGATACATCTATCGTTCCATTATTTGTATGCCATCTATTTCATTTTTACGGAATTTAAAATAATTTCATGTAGAATAATCGGTTAATGCACGTTCCCCGGATTGGAAGAGATTCAGGTTCGAATCCCGGTAGTAACAACAATATTTTTCGAGAAAATTGATTTTATATGTATATCTTCCTAATTAATACATTTAATCTATATTCAAAATATAATTACCATTAGAACAAATACACGAAACCTACAAACTCCAAGACCACATACAACATATGGCCTAAGGAACTACAAATATTTTGGACCTAAACTATTTAATAGGAAGCTGAAAGACCTAACCCAATTGAATTGTCCCAATAACATGAAACTGAAAATAAAAACTTGGATTCGTAATATAGGTAGAGCTAAGTATTGGTGCACCCTACTCAAATATATTGATTCAAATATTTAATAATTTGTTGTCGCAAACTTCTTCAAAGTAATTTATTTGAATGTTCACTTTGAAATTGTTTTTTTTTATATGTATATATTATATATATATATAATGTTTATGCACATGTAATAAGTGTTAATTCGGTCTGCTACTTGTAATACTAAATTATTTGTACAATTGCTCGTCTCAACACAGAAATCCTTTAGTAAGACGGGCACAGTCCAAATATATTTGTATTATATAATTACCAATAAATAAATAAAATAACTGTTTCCATGGACGAAATTTATACCATCAATTAAATTAGAAGAAAGGTTTTCAATTTGTAACCATAAATCACCCGTTACTTTAATTATATAAATATTGTATAATTATGAATATGAATTAATTATATTAATTAGAAATATATACATATAAAATCAATTATATCGAAAAATATTGTTGTTGCGCCACCAGCATTCGAACCTGGATCTTTTTCTTAACCGGGGAAGGTGCATTATCCAACTATGCTACAGCGACAATATTTTTAGCGACAATTTTCGAACCCATATGTTACCTTTTTGATATTAATACATTTAATCGTTCCATTATTTGAAAGAGCCATCTACCTTATTTTATCTTTCTAATTAATATATTTAATTCATATTTAAAATATTATAGACCGTCTGTTTTGAATAATTACAACTTCACAATAAGAATGTGTTTTCCTAATAGTAAAATTATGAATTTGTAATTAATTTTATATTAGTAATTAACGTGAAAATCTTTTATAATATTCGTTCTTAGTAAAAAGAACTTGAAACAAAATTCACTGATAATTACGTGAACTTTTAAAAATAGGCAACTGGAAAATAGGCTGGCAACTGGAAAATTGGCTGGCAACAGACAGATACAGTTGCGTACATGCATGTTTAGTACACACATATGTGTTGGCGACATACGTGACACGGGCGGATAACTTCAGATCACTTAAGGGAGCACATGACGGAGTACTGGCGGGATCTTGCATTGAGGCTTGCTGACAATGTGCGAAAGAGTCAAAACTAAAAAAAGGGATGAAGTAGTTCAGAACCGAGATGCTTGGTGAGCAGACGTAACGTCGGCCTCGGACTCAACGTCAGCAGCCCCAACAGGGTGGTTGAGTTTATAATGTTGCAGTGTAAGGGCTGATTGTTTGATCAGTGGCAATTTTATACAACCGTAACATTTTTGGAGAAACTGGTTGGTTGATCATTAGTAAAATACTTACTCATCAAGAATACGTTCAATAGTAAACTAATTTTATCCTTCAAAATCAGATGATAAAATCTGTAAAATAAAAATGTTAGCCAAAAATGCTGGACTCTTCAAAGCTGTTTCAAAAACCATCCGTCACATTGATACATTAACAACCGGCGATAGTAATAAGTCACTATAATAAAAATTTACTATGGTTTAATTTTAATACTGATTAAATAACCGGTCTTAAGTTTCACGTTGGATTCTAACTCAATATTATTATTTATTTAAAATGTTGCCTGTGCATATGTGTGTTTTAATATGTACCTCACTGGGCTTTACCGATGCTGAGGCCAATATTTTACATGTATAATCAATATTCAGTAGATTTTACATAGTTGGTTAATAATCAGCAAATATAAATTAAAAATTAGGAAAATAAAATAAGAGAGAAATAAAAAATGTAAATAATAAACGCGTAAGTACAATAATTAAAGTGTACTTAATTGCTAGCTACTTGTATGTCGTTTTCAAACCCTGTAGTGTGATTTTAGTATGACAGCTTTTATGGGCGTGATCACGAATGAGAGACAATCTCAGACAGGGATTATGCTCCCATGAGGCTCTTTTGAGTCAACTGTCAGCTTTCGTAGTTCACCGTGTGTACAGCAAATCTTAAAGATTCAGCGTCTTACACCTAACTTCACACTTATACATCAACCATCAAATGACAGTCCATTAACCATTAATTTCTCGCTCGTCAGTTGGGCGAATTTGAATTTTCCCAGCAGCATTTCCAATGGAATAAATGTTTGTAATTGAATGCCTTTTATCTGTCCAACTTATTATTATAGCTATCATGGTTCTAGATGTGCGCATATGTCGTTTTCGTTTCTTTCTCGTCTCTGAGTTTGTCTAACGATAAAAATCTCAATACGCGCACATGGCACTGAGATTTGTGAGCCAGTAACAACCTTTTAGCGGTATCCGCTACATTTTTTAATAAATTGAATACATTTTGAAATGGTTTAGAATGGACATAATAAATATATTATATAAATTGTTTAGAAAAAAGCTGCACTTAAGCACACCCTAGCGGATCCTCGATGCGATGCGATGGTTCCTCAAAAGGCGTATGAATAATTCATCTGGGGCCTCATTCGTGGCGGGCAAATAGCGGGCGACTAGCGACCTCTGGCAGATATTGCGGGGGCTGCGTGGCCTCGGCCTGGGGCGCCTTGCACGGATGCACAGGGATGAAGGGTGGTTTTTTAATAGGGGTGAAGTCTGAGACCATATTTTTTGATACAATTCGCAATTGAGTATAAATATAATAAACATATTATTATAAATTGGGCGATTTGATTGTTTGGTGTTTACTATGTGTCAATGATAACGGCGAATAGTGAAAGAGTAGTGATAACTGAATTGATATTCTTTCGAAAATGGGACTTTGTCGACAGATTTAATGTGCTTCTGAATGAACTGGTATGAATTTATTTATTTATTAGACTTTATTGACGTATATGTTTTTGTTGTAACAGAGGTGAATATATTATAATATAAAATGATAAACATAAGATACAATTATATTGCAATTAAGTATATACTCGTAATTTATTATATGGGATGGAGTAGACTCCACCTCTGATATATACAGCATTGTCCTGGCTACTTTGCTAGACTGCCGTCTGTGTTAAAGTAGCCAGTTTATTTAGTGCTGTTGTGGTGTTATTTAATTCAAGAAAGATAAAGATTCAACAATAATAAAAAAAAGGATTGAGAGTCTTGTAAAACTAGTGAATTATTAGTGTATTGTATTATGATTATGTTGAAATGTTGGACAGCGATGCTTCTAATTGATTTCAGTTGGTGTTGAGTATCTTGTACAGTTTCGGAGCTACAAATATATTGATAAAATGTCGTTGTTCGTTATTTGTCTTGTGTTGTGACCACGATTTATTGCTAGGGGTGAGTTGTTGTTAGCATGGATATATTGGACGAGTCTCAACATATAGATTTGTCTTATGTCTAGGGCATTGTACTCTATAAATATAAGATCTGATGGATATCTAAAGGGACGACCATTTATTACCTTAAGAATTGTCTTTTGTGGCTCTTTTAGCTGACTCTAATATTGTTTTTGTTGCTCCTCCCCAAACTAAAATAAGTTAGAAGCC
Organism: Eubasilissa splendida; assembly: GCA_031772225.1. Lineage (NCBI taxonomy): Eukaryota > Metazoa > Arthropoda > Insecta > Trichoptera > Phryganeidae > Eubasilissa > Eubasilissa splendida. Next base: position 7,420,533 of record CM062857.1, on the reverse strand, counting down.
TTCGAGATAAAAAAAAAGCAATAAATAGTGGTGCGCCAATTCTTAATAATTAAATTAATTATCCATTAGCTCCATATTAGTCATGTTTCCTTTAAAATCAATTTAATATCCATTAACACTATATTTTCCCCTCCCTTAATGTTCCATCTATCTGTATATGTATTCTGTCTCTCGCATACAATTTTATATTCAGTCTCCCTTGATGTACTATTTAAACATATATATATTCTGTCTCTCTGTTTCACATATAATTTTATGTTCTGTCACCCTCTTTATGCATGTTAAGTGCACTCTTTTTGTATTTATGTTAGTTTTAAATACGTCCTGATGAAGTCTGAGATAAGCAAACCTAGTTGACGTATAATAAATTTCGTGGTTTCATACAACGTGACTCTTATTTTATTATATTTAATGGAAAGATATCCTGTCCTTTGCGGATCACAGGTTTTTTTTACAATAATCTTGTCAATGGTAATTTTCAACTTCCGGTTAATTTGTGTCATCTTCTTTCTCTCAACTCGCCACATTTAAGCTATATAATAGCAAATTTCTTGAATGTCAATGGTATTAACTTGTAACGCAATATTCCCTATTCTATAATATTGTACTGTTTTCTATGAAATAATATTTAAACTTGTTTAATGGCACAAATCACTCTTGAAGGGTGGATTGCCTGTTTGAAAGAAGAAGAAGAATGGAAAGATATGGAAGTATGGGTAACACTCTTCAAGCGCGTATGTGACGGAGACCTGGATAGTCAGCAATAGCGACAAGCGGAAATAGATGCCCGCGAAATGTATTGCTAGACAAGGATATGTGCGCATTATGTGAACAACACGACACATTAATGTTTCAATTCTGCAACGAATCCCACGAGGAAGCTTTATCTACAACAGTAAATAAATGTTTCTTCTAATTATTTGCCCACTTTATGTGTCAATGTGGTAACCTAGAAAAGGAAATAATTCTGGGAAGAACCATGGACCGAAGAAAACCTGGAAGAGTGCCACAACTTGTTTAGATGGCTGGAGAGACCCTGGAGCTGGAGTCAGCTGTGAGGGGAGGAGACCCAAGACTGGGACTTGTGGAGGTGTATTACGAGCCGAATCTCATCTAATTGAAGTTAATATATGTTAATAATGATATGAAAGAGGAGAGAAGAAGATATTATCCAATTGAATAGAGATCAGTCGGAAGTAATGCTGTGTAATATTTCTAGTTAAATTCAACACAAGTACTATGACACATAAATAATCCATTTTATATCATTATATATTTTGAATTTTGTAAGAATGGTAAACGTCCGCGGAAGATTTGGCGTGACCAGGTAAACCAGATACTGGAGGATCTGGAGGTCCTGATATATAAATGTGGATGAGGCGAGAACTGTGTGCCAGGACAGAAGAGTATGGCGCTCTATCCTCTCTGCCTATCCCCGCGGAAAAACAACGTGATATATTTTATGATATATTTATGTATTTATTTTAATTCATCATTTAAACAACAAGAAAACTGTTTACTTTACAAGAAAAATGTTCTTAATAATATATTTATACATATGTAATTAAAACGATGATTAGACGACCGAAAATAATTGCTATGACTGAAATTAAAGACGTAAATGTGTTTTATTTAGAGGTTTGTTTTTCGAATTGGCAACACATTTTCCAGCGACAGCCAATTTGACAGCTGACAGATGATTTGTGCTCTGTTTGGCTTGCCATTTCACCATGAATACACTTACGATAAAACAAAGCTTGCAAATTGTGCAAATTTATTTCGAAAATCGTGGTTCAGTTCGCGAAACTTACCGTGCACTACGTCTATTTTACGGTTGACATGATCGTCCATCCGAGCAAGTAATTCGAATAACCATAGATCGTTTTCACACCAAGCATACTCTAATTGATAATACGCATCCGCAGAGATGTCGTACAGTGCGCATCGAAGAAGCTGTTGCTGCAGTGGAGCGTAGTATTAAGGACCCGAATAAGTTGATTCGCCATCGTGCACAGCAATTAGAGTTGTGTCCATCCATTTTATGTAAAATTTTGCGGAAAGATCTTGGGTTTACGAGCTTACAAGATCCAGCTCGTGTAAGAGTTGAAGCCGCTTGGCCATCGTGTGCGTCATATGGGTCGTATACGAGATTGCTCCTCATCCTCATTTTCAACGCAAAATTTTGTTCAGCGATAAGGCTCATTTTTGGTTGAATGGCTACTTCAACAAGCAAAATTGCCACATTTGGAGTGAAAAAAATCTATAACCATTATTGAGACACCTTTACATCCACAAAAAGTCACTGTATGGGCTGGTGGAATCATTGGCCCATATTACTTCAAAAATGATGCCGGCCAGAATGTTTCAGTTAATAGAGAGCGTTATATATTACTATATGATTACTACTTTTTAGTTCCCCAATTGAATGGCATTAATGTGGAAGAGCTGCGGTTTCAACAAGACTGCGCAGTTTATTAAAGGAAACATTCGATGAGCGCATAATTTCGCATAATGGACCTGTGACCTCCAAGATCGTGTGATTTAACACCTTTAGATTATTTTCTGTGGAGATATATGAAATTGCTAGTATACGCCGATAAACCAGAGATGATAGATGATTTGGAAGCTAACATTCGTCGCGTTATTGCCAATATACGTCCCCCAACTGTTCCAAAAAATGGTCGAAAATTGGACTTTATTCGAGCCAGCCGCGACGCTTATATGCACGAAATAATATTTAATTTTTTTTTTTTTTGTGACATGAATAGTACATATGAAAAATAAAGGTAGTTGCTTAACTAGATGTAGTCTATTCTAAAGCAATTACCTGTACAGTTTTTAAAAGTTAAATATTAAGAGGTAAGTAAGTATAATGAGTGAGTTATAAAAAGTTATGAAAATATTATTTACAGTAATATACAATAGTCGGTGACAAGAATGTGTGGGTAGTTAGGTAAGCACAAATGACAAATGTTTCATTTTGCTTTCAACCTACATCAAGCAGTCACTTTGTTAATTTTGGTTTGAAGTCATTAATCACTTTAGACCCTTTAAGGTCTAGTTGCAATTTATTAAATATTCTCGGAGCACAAAATAAGAAAGTACGTTGAGCGAATTTTGTATTACGTTTTGGCACTGAGTAGTATCCTATGGTTTTGCTCGGGTCGAGGTCTTATTTTGGATCAGATCGAGAAAGTAGAGTTAATTTTTTTTTTAAATAGTTTAAACTCACACTGGAGAAAAGACGTTCTCTTACAAGTTCTGCAGTGTCAAGTTCGCACACTCAACTCAAGCTGAAGAGGGGTCTCAGCAGAGGAAAGAAAAAATCCATTGGCAAAAATATGGATTAGAATGAAACAAATGAAAAACACATTGAAAACAATTTAACCGAGGATAAAATTGTAACGGAGACTCCGAGAAGCAGCCTAATTATTGACCCAATAAATCATGTATTGATGTCACCGTTTACCAACAGGATTAGTAATGCAAGCCATCATGAAATAATCTAGAAATTAATATTTTATTAAAATGAATAGAATATTTTATACCCTTTACCGACGATTTCATTATCCTGAATTATGTCGAGCTTAAAATGTTGCATCCATAAATACTAATGGCATAAAATTATCTTTCCAATAAAGCCAATATTATGGTAATTACCTCTATTTTATGTTTTATTTCATTTTAAAACCTCTAAAAAAAACATCCTTTATGTAGGCATTTCTCATAAATACATGTTATATATATGAAAATAAATTTACTACTTCCAATATCAAATCCATAATTTACAAAATCATTTTATTGTACTATCAATATCTAAATCTGAACCACAAATACAAGAGGCAGTTTTTTCTCCATTACTTTTTTATTGTAAATCACATCTCTAAAAATTGAATGTATACTTTGAAAAGTAAATAGCTAACGCGACAGGAACCATTGCACTTAATTATCAATCGCTGGCGGGAACGGGAACATTGTCAATATGTATATTGTTTCCATTAGTGCATTCCAATAATGTTTGTTGTACTTGTCTATGACGCAAACCATTTATACGCAGCGCATCGTAGGGATTCCTCGAAAGATTCCTGAAATATTGGCATCACCCTCAGCGCTACGACAATAACGTTTCATTAAAATAAATTGTTTAAAATGTCTGTTGATTTAGTGCTTCCGTGCTGTATTACTTTCTATAAATAGATTTTAACACAGACCAGTAAATGAATAGACACGAAATAAAGTATACATATGGAAGAGGGGTTTGAAACATTAGTTGCCGGACGAGGGGCATTCTACGCAAATTATTTGTGAAAACATAAATCCGATAGTTTTTGACACACTTATGCAACAGTAAAAGTATTCACTCTTTGTGTAAACCAAACGTATTTTTTTCCCTAATGCGTATTACTTTGTCAGCGTTAAAATTTTCGTTCCAGTCGAATCATATATTTAAAAAAAATTACGGAGCTATTTGATTGCGTAAGTGCCACCAAAGTGATCACATGTGTGATATCAAAATGCAAACATTGAATTAATGAATTTGCGTTAGTTCATGTCGATATATTTGGTAGTCTGCGAATTTTAATATTGCTGTTCGCTATTTTAGACACGCGCCAGTTTACGTCTAAAAATATATTAAATTAATACAGATAAGAACTTTTCTATCAATCGTGCTGTAATTAGATTTACAAAACGTGAACAAAATAATAATTAGGATATTTTTCTTTACTGTATTTTACAGTAGAGAAAATAAACTTAATAATAAAATTGTGGTATATTAAGTTGTTTCTTCATCAAGTACACGCCATACATACTATTTCAGGTAAACATAATCAAATACACATACATACAACTCTTTCAGTATTATATTAAGGTAATTCTCAGATATTACTTGAAGAATTATAAGGTTTATAAAGCCCGTGTCCACGAGTGAAATTTGACTCGAGTGCGCGTAAATATCAGTACAGAGTTAGATCGCAGAGTACGATCACTCTGAATTAGAACGACGCGTTCAGTACATGCGTACCTATACCGATTAACACTGTAAATGATTTAAACATTCAGATGAGTTTTTCATTTATCAATTTTTAAATGTTGAACATCCATGAAAACATTTTAACAGTCTTGTTGGAATAACACGTCATAACCATTCACCTTTTTTTATTTATTTCTTATTGTACTGTGTGTTAAGTAGTGATTTGTGAACCTTTTTTAAAAAAAATTAATCAAATTAGATGAATCATTAAAAAAAAATTATGTCTATCGAAAATATAATGACTATCTATTCTACTGGCAACATAAAGTTCTGGGTTTGAGTCCCGTAAGTATATTTTTTCTATAGATATATTTTCTGTACATCTTTAGAAATAATTAGAATATTTCATATTGTAATTTATTAATATTTAAGCTTTATAAGTAATTCAAACGTTTAAAATGAAAGCTTAAACATTTGACAGCAAACTTCGTAAGCGCAACCTACTTTCGGTGTCTCTGACGTCAGTGCAGGTTTCCGTGGCGCCGCTAAATCTTTTTCCTTTGTCCAATGGCATTTGTAAAGAAAACTGGCGACATCTTTCGATCAATAATAGAACAATATTCTACAAATAAAACGTAGAAGATTCATCTCTCTTCTAATAATAAATTTCTTACACATAAGATAAATAAAAATAAGAACGGTGTTGAATCTGAAAAAAGTCTATAAATGAATCTGTGAGTAATGCCACTATTGCAAATACCACAATCACATCGCACTAAAATTTATTTTGTATTCAAAGCGTGATTACTAAAAATTAATTGACCTGATAGGCTAATGAAATTACTTGTCCGACAATGATTAATAGATTTTTTGGGTAAATTAATATGTTAGATGTACTAATTAGAAAGACATATAAAATCAATTTTAACGAAAAATATTGTTGTTACTAAACGGGATTCGAATCGGGATCTCTTTCCAATCAGAAGAAAGTGCATTAAACAACTATGCTACAGCAGACATTACTTTTGACGACAAATTTTCCAACCCATATGTTAAACTTTTTTAATTAATAAATTTATCGTTCCATTATTTGAAAGCCATCTACTTTATTTTTAAATATGAATTAAATATATTAATTAGAAAGATATACATATAAAAGCAATTCTATCGAAAAATATTATTGTTGTACCACCGGGATTCCAGCCTGGATCTCTTTCCTAACCGGGGAAGGTGCATTATCCAACTATGCTACAGCGACAATACAATTTATTTTTACGGAATTTAAAATTTTTAGTACCTTTGGCCATATGTTGTGTGTGTTATTGGAGTTTGTAGGTTATGTGTATTTGACCTTATGGTAATTATATTTTGAATATAAATTAAATGTTATAATATTGTAACGAAAAATATTGTTGTTACTACCGGGATTTGAACCTAAATCTCTTCCAATTCGGGGAACGTGCATTAACCGATTATTTTTAACCAGTTTTTCAGTAGGTTGAATACATTATACTTATTATTTTTACATCATCTATCGATCGATCATTCGTCTATGTGCGTATAATTTAAATACATGTACTTATATTAATAATATATAATCTAAAAAAATTCTTACTTGCATATATATATTGGAAGATGTCGAGTCATGATAAACTTACCAGCAATCAGTTCATTCAACTTATTCATATGTTTTTTTTTTTTTTCTCTTTATTATGGCCTTCGCCAATTAGGCGTAACTAGCCATTACAAGTATATACAAATGAAATAATACATTTTTTTTTAAATATATAAACAATTAACATAAATAAATAACTATGGGAATATTATTAATTAATATTAGTAAAAATATTTGACCTATGAAATATAATTAACACATTAACATACATTGATTTTTTTTTCATTTTTTCATACATTACATAACATAGTAAGAAGAACATTTATATTGGAAAGTAAAAAAATAATTTACAACTTATAACTGTTATTAAGTGAAGGATAAATTCCAAAAAATATATATATTCATATGTTATATGACAAGAAGTACAAAAACGGTTTTTTTAATTTGAATAATATTCTATGCATGAATCTCACTAGTGAGCGGCGCAATTATTACAAAATATGACATAAAATATTTTACTTTTTTTTGCAATATCTATGTCGCGTCTTTCCATGAGTAATTAAAAATAAAATTCCTATCGAATATTATTACTATTAAACTAATTGTTTTTATCGATATTATAATATAATATTTAATATTAAATTATTTTGTAGTATCCACATTTATTTTACACACTGCTGTTCATTTTAATATTCTTATTAGGTTAATTTAAATATAAGATAAGATAATACGTATATAACTCCAACATCTATATAATTTCTTGATGGTCAAAATACAGAAATTACTGCCTAGTGTAACAATATTTATGTACTCGTACATCAATAAATTGAATAAACAAGAAAAAAAAGTTATACTACCAGACCAGTAAATGAATAGATATGAAATGAAATATACATAAAGGAGAGGGGTTTTGAACATTAGTTGCGGAACGAGGGGCATTATACAAATATTATTTGTGGAAACATAAATCCGATAGTTTAAGACACATTTATGCATTAGTAAAAGTTTTTACTTTTCGAAAATGAAATATTTGTGTAAACGAGACATTTTTTACATTAAAACATATTTCAATTTATATATTTATTTCAAATCATATGTTGTTAAGTACATTAGATATTTTAATATCTACCTCACAGTGTGATTATACTCGTATTATTGAGCTATGTGTTTTAAACTTATTGGAAATATTCATTAAAAGGATTACTTAGGTGGTTTGGTCATATAGATCAGATGAATGAGGAGAGAATGGTAAGAAAGATATATAACACAAGTATCGATGGCACCAGAAATAGAGGACATCCGCGAAAGACTTAGTACGACCAGATAAACCAGATACTGGAAGATGGCCCTACTAGAACCCACAATAACCGGCGGGCTTATATGAGAAGATGTATGAATGTGGATGTGGCCAAAATTGTATGTCAGTACAGAAGAGTGTGGCGTTATATCCTCTCTGCCTACCCCCGCGGGGAAACAGCGTGATGGTAAGTGAGGAAATATTCAAATGCATTGTACGGAAATAATAAACCATAATATTGTATTCAAATAATCAAATATAATGAAACCTATTTTATGGAATTAAACCGTGTATTTTAATTTATTATTATTCTTCTTTTAGATAGGCAATCTACCATTCAAGAGTAGTTTGTGTCATTAATCAAGAAAAAAGTACAATAATATTATAGAATAGGAAATATTATTTATCAAGACAATACTATTATCGTTCAAAAACAAAAAATTATATAGATTAAATGTGGCGAGTTAAGGGAAATAAGATAACGCAAGTTAACTGGGAGTTGTAAATTACCATTGACGAGATCACTGTGAAATAAACCTGTGATCCGCAATGGGCAAGCAAAAAATATATGGTCAAGGGTCTCCTCCTCGGCGCCACACTCAAACATCGGGAAATCTTACTTACTTACCATCACGGGGAATCTATTAAGTTCAATCTAAATAAATGTCAAGCTACCTGGCAATGTCCATTTATCATTCTAGAGATATTTAATATTGTTTTTTTGGGGACTTTCCTTTTGGAGAGCCAGGGAGTGCGGGTAATTGATCTTTGAATTATTTTAAGCCGATTACCCTTGTGATTATTTGGATCCATCTATTGTGCACTCCAGATATAATTAGTACGTTTTTTTTTACCATATTATGTCTGTCATTCATCGCGATATGTTATTGATGAGGTAAAACTGTGTATTTTAATTTATTTATATGCTTTCCATTACTTCCTTAATGCACGTGTGTACGTACCTTTATCGTAATAACTCGGCGTGACCGCTGTGAACACACTATGGTACAAGGTACAGCTACCATAGTGTGAGTAAGCGAATGAAAAATCGGTTTGTTCTTTTGTTCCAATAAGGGGAACAAATGGGGAATATGTAATAATTAGGGGAGCACATTGCGCCATTAAAATATTGAATGGACTATTACTCCACCTGGTTTATTCATTCTGAGTTCTCAATGGAAAATCCATTGTGTTATTGCAATTTTTATGCTGATATATACCACGGCTAGAATATTTTTTGGATCTTTCATTTTTACAAAAAAATTTTTTACTCACTTATACTACAAGGTGTCCCAAAAATCATTTTCTTAAAAAATATTCTGTAATATAATAATGGATACTATTTAATAAAAAAATGTTTATTCTGAATTTAAGTACTGTCCCTGGGAATTCATTTATTAAAAATTATGTTTTCTAAATAATATTTTCACTCTTCTAAACGGGAGGCAAACTTCCTGAGAACTGCTCGGCACGTATTCTGCCATTTTTTTCGGATATTTTATTTTAATTGGTTCAGAGAGAGAGGGTTGTTACTATATACCTTTGATTTAAGGTAAAACTCTATTGGCGTCAAGTTGGGGCTACGTGGAGGCCAGTTTATGGCACCTTGTCAGGATATAAATTATCCAGGGAAAATTTCACAAACATGAAATTTAAGGACACGCTCCATAGCGACTGAATTCTTAAGGACGAGACTAGCAATCGGCATACTCCCACACTCGTTGTGTTGGTGCAGCGAATGAATCAAAAATGAAAAAGACTTTTGAGACACACTGTACAATCTTAACGAAAACTTCAATAACTCCAAAATAATATTAAGCACTAAAGGAGGGTTGAGGGATACTTAAGAAAGAAATCTTCAGAACACAATGGAACCAATGGTTCTGCATTAATCAGTTCACAGGGGGATATTTTAAAAATAACTTTCTAGAAAGATCAGACCCCAATATTTTTCAACTTCTATATTTATAGCGTAAATAGGAAATTATAGAACTGAATTCTCACGATGATATAATATAAATTAAAGTTTACTAATTAAAATGCATGCATTGTGTTACGTGTTTCAAGAACTTTCGGTTACCGTTTACATACAGCAACAATTTATAAATATTAGCAGTGAATATTAACAAAATTAATATTAAATTTATCATTGAATATTTAATTTTTCAATCAAAACTACCTCAACATTTTCAACAATAAATAATTAACCGCAATAACACGGTGTTCAATAATGTATGTATACATAATATTTAAAAATGTGGCTATGTATTTTATTTCAAATAATTTTCATCGTTGACGAATTGAGTAGGTACTTATTTAAAATGAGATTGATAACCAATGGACAGCTTTAAAGAAGCAAAATAAATATAAAACCTATTTCGAGAGATACTCGAAGACTTCAAAATATTAGATAAAATAAAATACAATCACTTTGTATGAAATCACGAAATTTATTATACGTCAACCGGTTTCGCTCATCTCAAGCTTCATCAGGACGTATTTAAAACTAATCATAAATACAAAAAAAGTGCACATATATACATAAAGAGGGAGATAGAATATAAAATTACACGTGAAAGAGAGAGAATTATATGATTATGATTATATATTATATTCTGTCTCCCTTGATGTTCTATATAACTGTATATATATATTCTGTCTCTCCCTTTCACATGTATTTTCTACGAAATTCAATTCTACGAAAATACTTCGAAATATGGTTTTGAATATTACCGCGAATTACAAAAAATAGTTTAGAATTATAATGGAAGAACGACATTTTGTAATAAATAGTGGAAAATACACATAATAAACGCACAAAATATTTGGGCCGACATTTATAACCAAATGATAGAGAGGAAATAGAAAAGAAAAGAAGAAGATAACCGAGGAAAACATTCTTGACCTATCATCAGAATAGAGATTGATGGCGAGATCTACAATGACCAGTAAATGTCTCTTAAGAAGAAGAAAAATATAAAATGTATCAATAAATATCAGTAACCTTACTTTCAATGCATATTAATTACGACAAAGTTAAAGATTTTCTTTTCTATTATGATACTACATTTAAAAAATAATAATAATGCATTTTGTATGAATTTTTATGTAAATGTATGTCAACTGAAGTTGGCATTAAAATATTAGCATATATTTAAAAAAGTATAAAATTGATTATATATTGTTTAGTATTATTATTATTGTTAGGTATATTCTTCATAGTAATATAAAAAACTATTGTATAACTATACAGCTGAAAAGTTTTATTCTGGTAAAGCAATATTTTTAATACGGAATACATGTTTTATGTAAATATTTTCGTTTTCAAGGTAAACAGATTTCAGTATTGTTTTCCGTATATTTCAGTTTGAATACTACTAGTATGGTTCGCTAATAGTTTTCGTTATGGCGTTAAAATTTATCTATGTGAGGCGTATGAAGGAATTCATTTCATACCATTGTATAAATTCGATATGTATTTTTTTAAATGAATTATTTTTACATTACCTTAGTTACCGTTTAATAATGGATTATTTTAACGTGATATCTGATGGATTCTGCATTATTGACGATCAGTTTCTAAACCTCAAATTGATAGAGCATCAGATATTGAATATCGAAATCAATTTATTGAATAAATATTGAAGCTTATTCGTAAACATTCGACATTTGTAATATAGAATTACAATAGTATTAAGGATTTAAGCTAATACCCGAAATAAGGGATGGTTTGGACACATTATGGTACGGATATATTATTACACCCTTCTACTGCCTTTCCGAATATGATTGGATAATGGATTATTACTGAGATAAAATGTAACTACATATTAAAAAATAGTTATTAAAATATATACACTTATATATAACTATCAGCTATGTTATACAATGGGGTTAAGTATTTTATCTCTAATATTAAAATAAAATTATTGTAACTGAATTAGCATAATGCGATTTAAGTCAAGACAAATCATGTAATTCATTTTAAAAAATAGTAGAAATATCATGTTTAAGTTAACATTTAAAAACTATTGTTTAAAACTCGTCCTGTAATGGGCGCGACAGACGTTGGTGTACGATTCAATTCTTTATAGATATATTTATTCGTGGGTATAATATCTCAATACTTCCATGAAAAGATATGTAGATCTTTTTGTTGATGTGGGCACCGTATTTGAGCAGTATTTTTTCTTTGAAAAATGTTTTACCTTGCTTCTAACTTCAGCCACAGTTTATGAACGTAAAGTAAGATGAGTGATGAATATTTAACTAATAGATTTCTGTAAGTAATTAAATTTCGCCAGTGAAATAATCTGAATGCCGTCCATTCAGGGTAAATTTTGCCTCTTCTAATAGCTTAGAATCCATGATGGTATGGACTTCAAAATATGCTTGATGGTGTTTAAAATCATGAATCAAATTATGCTTCAGATAAACTCTAACGAAAAGCAGCAGACTCTATGGTCTGCGAATATAGAACTAAATAAAACTCTTTGCACAGGTGAGGATAAATAGCTTTACAGCGTTATTTTTTTGATTTCAAAAAGGGTTTGGAGACGTTCGAGTATCGAGTCTGGTATCTCTCACATGCTAAGCCAGTAGTCAGCTATTATAGATACTCCCTGTGACAAATTATCATAAAAGTATACAATGCTGTAAAATTTTTTAATTAAATGCATTGATTTATTTAATTTATTATTTATACATTCCTAACATACAATATCAACACAATTATTTAATTTAATATAAAAGTTATTTGTAAACTGTTATTTTCACGTCTTGCTTTATTCTTAAGTAGTGCAGTGGTAAGTCATATGACAGACCGGGGTTCGGTTCGCCTTCTCGCAAATTATGATTTGAACTATCTAACTTTATCTATTTATCTATTTCTTCTCGAACCAGAAAACGTTTTCAATCAAGTGGTGATATGATACAATGCATCTAAGACATGTAAAGAGTTTGTTTTTATTGAGAATATCAAAAACCTTACGTAAGGTCCATCTATTAAATAGAAAGCCAAGTTTATCGGCTCCAGGATTAAGTTGGTGGATTTGTGTAGCCGAAAACAAAAAGTCAACAACAAACTGAACTTAACTGTAATAAAGATTATCTCAGTGAAGCAACTGTATTTATTTTGTACTAAGAAGTCAATAGACTATAAGTACATAAATTAATGCACGTGCTTTTTAGATACACGCACACTTATACAGGTTGAATATTATGTTCCAGGCAAAAATTTGTTAGTTCGCATTTTCGTCATAGAGAGAAGTTGATTACAATTTATTATGGAGCATCTAACGCCTCAACAACGTGTTGAAGTCATTAAAATATTTCATCTAAATAATAATGGTAATGCTGTAACCATTGACGGTGATCGCTACCGTTACATGTTGGAAAACTTCTTGGTGACCAAATTACCTAATTTACCTAATTTCTTGGTGGCCAAATTACCTAATTTACCTAATTTCTTGGTGGCCAAATTACCTAATTTACCTAGATTGGGCCAGCAACACATGTGATTTTAAAAGGACGATGCCACCTCACAGCCCGAGCTGATATTGACTGGCCTCCTCAATCACCCGACTATTTTCTGTGAGGTATTTGAAAATAAAAATTTACGCCCTTAAGCCAACAACAATTCCGATGCTACACGATAATATTCGTATTGAAATTGCTGAAATAACACGCTAAGTGTGTGAGAATGTTATGAAAAATATAATTAAAATAACACACATTTGTACCGCTGCCAGAGGCAACAACTCGGCCAGTATCATATTACTATTTAATTGATAAGTATGACTTAATTAAATAAATTATGTTTTATTCCGTACTTATTTAAAAATTACATCAGCCTGGAACATAATATTCATCCTGTAATATTATTTTGTGAAAATGGTTGAAAATTTAAAATAATAAAATTACAAAAATATCGCTTAAAATTGCCTAATATCCACTTACACGTACCCGCAAATTAATTGTTTTCATTACACAGAAAACAGCGTCCATTAATAAATTTAAAAAAATATATATAATATAATTTTTTATATAAATCACAGATAAAACATAATGATAATAATGATTATTGGCGTAGGATTTTATACATAAATAACTTTTCGAATCAAATATCTAAACACCTACCACGAAACATTAGACCGGCATTTTATACAAATAATAGTATAGGAAATTTACTCATAAATTCTAAAGACAAAGATGATAAATTTAACAATTCTGGTGTCTATAAACTTAGTTGCAAGGATTGTGCTGCATTTTATATTAGTAAAATGGGTAGAAATTTTAATATAAGAATAAGGGAGCATTTGAGATGTTTGAACAATAGTGGGTTTTCAGAATTTTCTAATCATTTGATAGAAAATGGTCATGATTTTGATAAAAAATTGGGATTGTCAATTTTGCATATAAACGGTGTTGGTCACATATTAAACAATTTGGAATCGTTGGAGATAAATAAAGCGTGTAAAACTAATCAAAAAATTATAAACAACCAACTAAATTTAACTACGAGTCCCATTCTAAAATTTTTTCCTTAAAATTATTCGAGTAAATTTGTATTAAGTAATGATTTGAGTTAGGTACTAAAAAATTTTTCAAAAATAGATTCTGTCAATGAAAAAATATATGTTTTAGTTAGTTATGACATCCTGAAGAAGAAAATGGTATTTTTCGAAACCGGTAGATGTATTTAAACTCATTTTAGTGGTTAATAAAACAAAAATAATAAATGAAAATATGAATCTTAACCACAAAGATAATATTGCTGATTTTAAAAGTATAAAAAAAATACTCTGGCGAATAATACAAATATGTATATTTTAAAAAATAAATTAAAAGTCTTGGTAAAATATCTAAAAGTCGATTCCGCTTAATTGGGCCGACGGTTAATTGGCAACGGAAACTGAACCAAGGAACTAATGGCCATTTACATTGCTTAATTGAGACGACATTCCACGTAATTAGGATAGTAAATTTAAGATTACAATACATAAATTTTGAGCAATGAGGTAAATGAGGACATGTTAGAAGTTCTATTGTTAATTATCAAGAATTTTCGACAATAGATAACAATTTACCATGTTACGATGAAAATAAAGAATGAGGATGCAATTGTTAAAGCATTAAATCAAAACATCAAAAATTAGATGAAGAAGACGTTGATGATTAATATATAACTATACCTGTAAGTAACCAGAAGAAAAAAAAATATAGCCTGGTTACAGCGTTATGTTATGCAGGAAGGCGATGAAGGGAGCCTTACGTACTTAAAGAAAAATTTAATTTTAAGCTCGCTTCGGTTAATTGGGGAATCCGCTTAATTGAGCCAAACTTCCTGATCCCGATGTGTCCCAATAAAGCGGAATCCACTGTATACATAATAGTACGGTAAAAATAAATTAAACGCGTGCGGTTAGAGTAGGTTATTGAAGTACAGTGACAACCATTTTAAAAGGTGATAAAGTCGCTGAGAAAATATTAAAATCAAACCAAAACATAGAAAAATATGAAGAAAGTAACTACTCAAATAAATTAAATATGTATTTTAATTGAAAATATTCCCACACAAACGTCGCGACTAATTCAGTTTAATTCAGATTCTCAATCCCTGTTCGTGATTGTGACTTACTTATATCAGTGATTGACTCAAAATTTGTTATTTTGAGCTCAGGTCTTTGCTACCTTTATAGTTATACCTAGTTTTAACTAACTAACTAACATCATGCCATTTCCCCAAGGGGACAGGCAGAGAGGATAGAGTGCCATACAATTCCTGCCTTCGTACATCTTCTCATGCAAGTTCGTCGATTATTGAGATTTCTAACAGGACAATCTTCCAGTATCTGGCTTACTTGGTCGCGCCAAGTTTTCCGCGGACGTTCCTTATTTGTGATGCCATCAACACTTACATTATATTCTTACTATTCTCTTCTCATTCATTCATTGCATATGACTAAACCACCTAAGCGATCCTTTTTTAATCATATTCACTATGCTAAGATCAGCTTTAGATTCTCTCCAACCATTTCATTTCCTCATTCTTTACACTGTCATAAATGGATTTTCAAGTGTCGGTACCAGGACTCAATTGTTTACTGCTAATCTCGCCTCAGTTGACAAGTTTAAATTAAATATAAGAAACATATATAATTCAAGATCATAAAATTTTAATAATTTAAATTAATGTTAAACAATAATTAAAATTATCATGTGGAGATATTTATTTTATTAAGAACACATTTTTGATATGAAGTTACATTTTCAGAACGTAGCAATGTAGTATTTTATAACAAATTAAATGAACCAACTAGAAAGATGAGTCGTTTACTTCCAAACCTCTCTATAATCAAAAATGAAAAAAATGTATATTATACTAGAAAAAATATATAATTGCGATTGATTCAAATACTGTACCACAAATAATAATTTAAGAAATAGGACAGACGAGAACAAGTTTGAGTTTCGTGTCAAAACCCTCTATAAATGAGTAAGTACGGCTCAATAATGAAACTGACCATTAGTTTTAGTGCTATTCCACTGGCTTGCATCAAAGAAAATCAAATAATGTGAGGGTCAAACACCTAAAATACGAGTGTTGAGTTTCAAACACCTCTATAAATGGTTTATAGAAATTACAAAATTTATTGCCACTATAAAGTGTAATTTCTTAAAATCGACAACATTTTTTTTTTTGAATTTCCTGTAGTATTGATACAATAAAATATTTATTGAAACATTTAGAGGAGAGTTCTATTTTAAAAATTTAGAAATATTTAATAATAAAAATAACAATAAAAACACAATAAATATTCAAATGCCGCCCATTACATCCCCTCTCTTATCTATTTTAACTCCACGCCCACTCCTACCTGCGTTAACTCCAAATACACCATATATTACTGTCTGAAAGTGTTTTTAATTTTAGTTGAATTATAATATTGATAATGAGAAGATGTTCCCGAAAATGTTCTAACGTTTAACACAATAAAAAATTTAGTGGAATAAAATAGTGTTTTAACTCAATTTACAATATAATTATGGAATTCCACAAAGTTTTAACAAAAATAATTTTTAACGTTTTTCGTGATTTCTGTGTTTTGTTAAAAAATCCGTTATAAGCAATCCGGTAGCAATCAAAATATTTTTTCGATAAATATCATGTATAAAATATCACAATCAATAAATAATTTAGATTTGTGCGCAATTTGGCGGTGAAATACGCCCAAAGATCACTTGATTAAAACGACCCGATAGCAAATAAAAGTGGACGCAAAGCGCCCCCAGAGCAAACTTGGAAACGTCAATTTCCTGCATATTCCATTATCCGCCGGCCGCCATTTTCCATTATTTGTCGGCGGTGAATTTTTGTGTGTTTGCTGTTGGCGTGTTTGTTTGCCCATTCTGCGGCAGTCGCTCCTGCGCCGGCTCTGCGCTGTTGATTTTATCCTGCACTCCGCCGAAATTAAATAACATTCGTTCGCTTTTATTTCAGTCGGCGACTTTCGGTACTTGGCGCGCGTTCTGGAGCTTCTGCTTTTTGTCGCCGGGGGCGGCTCGGCGGGAAAAAGGCCAAACGATAAAAATACGGGTATTTTTTTTCAGTTTGGATTGTCTCGCCATTTCTGGATAAACTGATGAATAATTTTATACGACTGACAATTTTATGATTACTTCGCAACGGTTATGAGAACGCTTGAATGCATGTCAATTTTTATTTTTTATTTTTAATATGACATGGAAACTGTTTAAGAAAAATAAGAGTACACCACAGACGAAAATTTAAACGCTTTACACAAAGATTTAATTTTCGAACTATAAATACTTTTACAGTTGCATATATTAATCTCATAATTATGCCACGAAAGCAAAAAAGAATAGGCTCACCATGAAACCTAAAATGAAAACAATCTTTGGTCAATCCTCCCATATGTTTCTGGCCCCCAGAGCCTATAATATTTGCCGAGTGGTATGAAAAAATTCTCGATGGACAAACTCAAACACCATCTCAGGAGCTGGTTATTGGGTGTTGGCAGAAAGGAAATTGAGCAAAGATTCATGAAAATGATCACATGAACAGAACATCATTTCTTTATATTTA
The DNA here is from genome assembly GCA_031772225.1 of Eubasilissa splendida. NCBI lineage: Eukaryota > Metazoa > Arthropoda > Insecta > Trichoptera > Phryganeidae > Eubasilissa > Eubasilissa splendida. The sequence goes on along the minus strand of CM062857.1, from coordinate 7,402,541 downwards.
TTTTCTGTTTTGCACAGTGTTTCAATCATTGGATAGTGAGAATATTTTGCTTATTTATTATGTTATTAGAATTATTTTATAACACTGTTTACTTTATTTTTCATATTTTTGTTTTTTTTAAAAAAAATAATGATTTCATATTTATATGATAGACAACGGATAAAGCTGTCTCCTTTAGTACAGACTTAGGTCTAGTTAAGGAGACAGTGAACATCTCTTACATTATGAAGCTTGTTAGGCTTTTATGTATACTTATAAGAATGTTTATAATACATAATATGTACGTATATTAAGAACACGAATAGTATAAATAAATGTGTCAAAATCTATCAAATTTATGTTTCGTTGGATAGATATGTGTATAACATATCTATCCAACGAAATATAAATCCGATAGATAGATAGATATGAAGTGCATATCATGTCTATTCATTTACTGGTCTGTGGAGTACACTTTTTAAAGGAAAATTTTGAGATATATTTTTGGGACAGTTTTAATAAATATATTTTGATTTGACATAAACGCTCCAATGATGAGCTCTATAATTAGCTTAATGAGCTATCCTAGATGGTTGGACCATATGGAGAGGATGACACAAAGTAACTGCTGAACCAGGACTCAGATTCAAAACTGATCCAAAACTCCAGAACGAGATCTATGGAGGAAAAGTCTCGAGGACGTCAATACCCACCAGAAGTTATGATGATGTTTTTTTAATTATATTTAATGCGTGTTATAGATCAATAAAAATTGAGTGCATGGTTGGTTGGACCGATTCCAACTTAATTATGTAATCATATAGAGGTTGTATTGATTGAGTATAATTATTGGAGTCATTCGGGTGATAGGACTAATGTTTAAAGTTATTGATTGTTTAAGGTGAGAACCGAGGGCTCTTATTCTCCTCAGATTTTCACGCATGTATATAAAAGTCGCAGTGTATATTAATGTTACGAAGCGTGCGAGTGAGTATAGGTGTTGGTGTTACGACTAGAGTAAGTTGATAAAATGAATCATGACCTTCAATCAGTTGCTTTTATTGTCGAACGATGTGCAAATAAATTTACGCTGTTTGCATATACACTGTTGAATTGTAAATTAAAATTCGTGACTAGCAAAGCTCACTGAAGATGATGTCTAGAAGATAGCCAGGGAAAAAGTGATCGCTTTATCCGCTTCTCGAACCGGTTGCGTCGCGATGTATTATCATCTGAATTCTGTCGATATTCGGTGGCGTGGAATAGCTGTAAAATTTTTGATTACACGGACAGGTCTACGAGGTGCGACCAGGTCCTCCACGGATCACAATAATATAAATTTTAAATATACAGATTATAAATTTAATAACGTATTTATGACTATATTCATGTAATTAATTTGCATCTGTCAAACACGTACCTAACTTATATAATTATAATTTGCAATACATAGTTTGTATCTATCGAATGATGCTGGTTACAACTTGACTAGTTTGTTGGACATTTCCAGAAGAATTAGAAAAAGAAACACGCGAGTCAGAGCGCAGACCAAACTATATTGGTGTAGGACTTGTCAAGGGGTGGCCTTCATCCAATAATAGATTAACAATGGCATCATGATCATATATACATAATAACTGCAAAATAATATACATAGTAACAATACTCTATAGTGGTTAGAAAACTTAAGAGTTTATTCGACTATTCTCAACTAAACGGCCAAAACAATATTGTGTGAACTTAGTTAGCATCTGAGTCTACTATCCGAAATTATCAAATATTTTTCTTGAATGGAAGACAAATCCATCACCCTAGAGCAATAAATATGTTTTACAGCTCCTGTTAGACATAAGACATCAGATAAACATATTTATACGTCTAGATACCTTAAACAACTTTATTTATTAAGCTTGTTATTTTTTAAGATACCTAAAATTCCCTTAAATATCGTAAAAAAAACCATTCATCATTTTCAACTGCTAATGTGATGATCCACCTTCCATTCGATGGGACCACGAGTTTCCGAATACTGTGTACATTTTACGCTCGCAATATATTTTTTAAAGCAGCCTGAAAAGTTTATAATTTATTACTGTATCTGGCTGCCTATAGAAAAGAAAGATACGTTTTTTTAAACGTACAACCCTCACACTTTTGAATATTTGTCTGCGATGTTTTAGAAATATGACGACTTGCAAAAAATGTAAATAAACAAAAATAAATTATGTAAATGCGGTGAAAGTATAGATTTTTCACCGAAGAATAACAAAATAATAAAACATATTGGTGGAATCTCACCTCAGGTGTCAAAAACACATGAACAGAAATAAGCGACTCATCGAATTCCGCTTCTCCCGAGTCTCTCAATCCCCTCCGGATGCAGTGGACTGTATGGAATTATATGACTATTTTGCCAAAGGTCCGACACAGACTCAAGGAGCCTTCAAGGCTGAAGACAGCGTTTAACCATTCCGAGTCAAGGTCGCTGATCGACTGACCGCATGCTAGCACGTGAGAGGCACTGAACATTATTTCGTTCAAGGTATATAATATAAAAGTATAAGTTCCAATCATATATTTTTATTAATAATTTATCAGATCATGTAATCACTCCATACGTTTACCGCATCGCAATTATTCACGTTTTCATATTTTCACTGAATCGCAATCATTCATATGTTCACTGCATCGCAATCATTCATATTTTCACTGCTTCACAATCATGATGTGTTCAGTATAGTAATCGATCATATTTTCAAAGCATTGACAACAATAATTGTGGCATACGCCATGTGGTGTTGGCATCGTATGCCACGCATACCATGTATTATGATACGATTGAATGTATTCATTCATCAGGACACCATATCTACTGAGAATTGCCTCTTCATGAAATGCAGGAAAATAATTCTTGCATAATTTGGACATGTTGTTAGTGTTTGATAAATCATTGGGAATTTGATCATCAGTTTCTGCAGGATCCAAAGATAAATCTTCAATAAGCGTACCGAGCCGGAAAAATGTTAAACAAGACACAGACAAGCAGTTCACGCCATGGAAGCAGATCTAATGACCTGATTACCATATACTGTATGATGACACACGACATCACGATGCTGCTGAAGAATGCGTTAAGATCAACTGAGAGATAGATCCACAGCAGATAATAAGATAGATAGATATAACATATGTAATATAATAATAATATGAGAACGAACGTACTTGATGAAATTGAATATGCCAAGAAAATGAAGTGGCATTGCCATATTGTTCGGAGAATGGATAATCATTGGATGTGTGGTGGGTAGACAACGACACCAGTGACACGCGCGGCGAATCTTGTTCAACCGCGACACCAGAGCCACAAGCAGCATGTGGAGAGTGGTCAAATATGTCACTTACACTAGGCGGACTAGATAGATCCAGTAGAGGGGGAAGATCGTGGAGACGGGAGGAGGAGTCACGCTGTGGCGTGAGGAAATTGAGCCATTCTCTATCGCACCCCTGGCCAGTATAGTTGCATATCTTCTGAACTTTATCTTTATATAAAGTATTGTTAATCAATTATAAATTTAGTATTGTGACAAATCAATATAATCTTGTGAGTTTGCTGATACAATTTTTGTAGAATAACCGAGGTACGTTTCTATTAATTTAATACAAAATATACTTGTATTCCTTTGAATCCCTTCTGCAAATCGGAGTCATTTTAGCAAAATCTAAATGATGAATTAACCTAAGGTAAAGCCGATCGCCGAGCAGACGGCGACGACAACTTAAATAACTAAAATTCACCAAAAACGAATACAGTTATCAAAGGCCGATAGTCCACTCCAAAACCAGCTGGACTGAAGAAATCATTAAATCCTGCAAACGCACACATTCACAGCATTGACAATAATTATTTTGTACGTAATTCGGAAGAAAAATCCAGTATTTTTAGATCGGATTGAAAACATTGATCGATCATAAAATATTAACAACATTAAATATTGTTTTATTTTTCCGCAACGCTACGTGACTTCGCCTCTGACCGGCACTAAAGTATAATATAAAGACGGTAAAATATTCGCCGTAAAACGTCATATTAAAATATTTACAAAACATGAAAGTTTTATCATCTCGGCAGTAGCAGAAAGTATGGTCCGCAGATCGTAAAAAAAATTCTGCACTTTTATATTTTTCCTGCTTCGTACTTCCGCTTTACGAGGGAAGTATTTTAATATTGAAGTGTTTTCCCGCTGACCGCTCGAGGGTGTCGGCCGGTGCTCTCCCCTAACAAGCCCCACGCGCCCCGGTATACTAAACAAGTCAAATTAAGTTAATTGTTGGCGTGTCGTTTCAACCCCACACATCCCCTCGGGCCTGGAGGCTTCTCGGAGAAATGGTTACATCCCTTGGAGAAAATAAATGCGGTATTTGAATTTATTTCATTAAAAAAACAGAGATTTAAAAATTTACAAAATAAAATTCTATATGCGTATTTATAAAGGGTGTTTTTTTAGAAGTTTTTTTTCTAATTGGCAATACCTTTTCTAGCGACAGTCAATTTGACAGCTCTCACCTGATTTGTGCTCAGTTTGGTTTGCCATTTCACCATGAATAACGCCGGAACGGCTCACAAATTGTCCAAATTTATTTCGGAAATCGTGATTCAGTTTGCGAAATTTACCGCGTCCATTCGAGCAAGTTATTAGAATAACCTTGGATCGTTTTCGCACCACGTATACTCTAATTGATAATACGCATCCGCAGAGACGTCGTACAGTGTGCATCGAAGAAGCTGTTGTTTCTTTAAAAATGATGCCTGCCAAAACGTTATTGTTAATGAAAAGCGCTATAGATCCATGATTACTGAATTTTTCGTTCTCCAATTGAATGTGGAAAAGTTGTGGTTTTAATAAGATGGAGCAACATGCCACACAGCGCGCGCCATAATCAATTTATTGAAGGAAACATTCGATAAGCGCATAATTTCGCGTAATGGACCTGTGAATTGGCCTCCAAGATCGTGTTATTTAACACCTTTGGATTATATTCTGTGAGTATATATGAAGTTACTAGTCTACGCCGATACACCAGAGACGATAGACGATCTGAAAGTCAACATTCGTTGCCTTATTGCCGGTATACGGCCCCAGCTGTTCTAAATAGTGGTCAAAAATTGCACATCCAGATTGCGCTTTATTCGAGCCAGCCGCGGGGTCCATATGCGTGAAATCATATTTAAATACTAATGGGATAAAATTATCTTTTCAATATAGCCAATACTATGGCCATTACCAAGATTTTGATGTATTTAATCTCATTTTAAAGTTTTATACTCCTGAAAAAAAACGTCTTTTATATATATAGAAATGAGATAATCTGTAATTGTGACTGTGACTGGTGTTATATTATAACAATTATTAGTAACTATGATTTAGAGATGCACTGGTGATTGCTTGCCGAATTAATAACAATCTTATTATAGTTACCAATCGTAATACAATCACAAGTAGTCAGTCAATTGAAGACTTGAATACAACAAAAATATATTTTTTTAATAAGAAATTGATGAATCCATTTTTATCAATAAATAATTGCAGAAATGACAGGCAGAGAGCACGAATTAATATTTCTGAGAAAAGTTTTTTTTTTACAATTTTGTAATTCTGTTCAGAATTTTTGGTAATTCATTTCCGATCGGTAAATATCTTGAGATATAAACAATAATAATATTATATTACTAGACAATTTATCCATGCCATGTACGATTTCAGATTTTATTTAAATTACAATTCTGAACTGTATTTAAAGTGGTGCTCGTGAACAAACAAACGAAAAATGGATGTACTCTAAAAAATCGAAAACGTATGCCCTGATGCACTCACTAACAACGGAATATCTAAACTAAAAAATCTTCTAATACAAATTAAATGCATCAATTATAATATATATACAGATAAAATCAATTTATCTAAAAAATATTTTAACTGCCACAGGGATTTGAACCAAGAACTCTTCCTATCAGGAAGATCGCGCTGACCTTTTCCTTTTAAAATATATAAAATCTTCATTCGAAGCGACTATTATTTATTCAACACTTCATCAGAACACGGGTAGATAAAAATGTATCGTTTAAAATTTATGATTAAATTATTATAGCATTCTACTCATTTTATATACAAAAGTGAAAATATTGTGACAGATTTTCAATATTTGTTTTAAGTTTGGACGAAGGTCAGAGCATTCCGGACAGTGAGATTTATAATATTAATAATTCGTCGTTGTTAATATTAAACCATGTTTGAATTTAGGGTTGCAACATTAAAAAAATAAATAATAAAACATATCACTGTCGATTATTTTTTGGTAATTTGGTCTTTGAGTATCTTATCGGTCTAGTAGCTAAGACGCTGGCATAGTGATCTAGTGATCAGGGGGTTCAAGCCTCGTTCCAATAACTACGAAATAAAACACAATTTTTTAATTTAGTTTATTACAATTATATATGGAATATGATATCGGCCAAGTGGCCGCCTCTGGAAACGGCACAAATACGTGCTCTTTTAACCATATTTTTGATACCATTCTCGCACACTTTGCGTGTAATTTAAGCAATTTCATTTCGAATATTGTCCTGTAGCATCGGAATTGTTGTTGACTTATTGGCGTAGACCTTTCCTTTCAAGTACGTCCACAGAATATAGTCAGGCGATCGAACGTCCTTCTAGTCAGGTGATGATCGATTCTAGTAATTTTGTATCAAGTAACAATTTGAGTTAAGTACTAAATTTATTTTTTAAATAATTATTGTTTTTTAAAAATAGGTTTTGTTAAAGAAACAATAACATATATTTTTGATTAGTATTGACATCCCGAAGAGGTAAATGATATTTTTAGAAATCGGTAGATCTATTTAAAATCAATAAGTGGTTAATAAAACAAAGTTAACAAATAAAAATAACAAACTGTGATCAATCAATCGAGATTGAAGTTAACTTGGCTAAATATTTTAACAGCTTCAATTAAAAAAAAATAACCTTTTAGATGATACTCACGGTAATCTGAGACTAAATTATGTTTGGTAATTTACACGATAGATGTTTGTTAACAAAATGCCATTTGTTAAGAAATAAATAACAGACATCTCAAAATTGGTTTCCGAAAATAATTAAACATTTGAAAATTTATTTTCTAATTTAGTAGTTAGATTTTTTATATTATAATGAAGTAAGCATTTTTCAAAATCTGAGAGCATAAGTGAATATATTTTCCATACACGAGTAAAGATAATATTTTAATTGTAATAGTGAACAAACCCTGATTTTGAAAATGACCATTAGATGGCACGTGTACTGAATAGTTTTTGCATTAATTTTATTGTTATTGTATTTTCCACTGCTACTCAAAGTTTCTCGGGGCTAGTTCGTTTTTGCTCTCAGTGTTGGCATAGGTTAAGTTAGTGTCCTACACACACTATCTACCCGTAATAAGATCTGCAGTCAATTCTATCAAGTAAAAATAATTAATTATTTTAAATACTTTTTTCGACAAAATTGATTTTATATGTATATATTTATAATTAATACATTCAATTAGTATTTAAAACATCACAGACCTATGTTCTGAATAATTACAACTTCACAATAAGAATGTGTTCTCCTTAATAATATAAGTTGTATTGATAATTCTGGCGTCTGCAGTCGGTTTACTCAAAGGTATTTGAGATTCCGTAAAAACAATGTAGATGGCTTTCAAATAATGGAACGACAGATGTATTAATTCGAAAAAGTGTAACATATAGGTTAGAAAATTTGTCATGAAAAATACTGGCGCTATAACCCAATTGGTAGTGTACTTCCCCGGATTGGAAATAGAGATCCAGGTTCGTATCCCGGTAGCGCAAAAACAATAGTTTTCGACATAATTGATTTTATATGTATATATTTATAATTAATACATTAAATTAGTATTTAAAACATCACAGACCGTCTGTTCTGAATAATTACAACTTCACAATAAGAATGTGTTCTCCTTAATAATTAATTATTTTATTGTTTATTTCTTTGATTTTTTAAATAAATTAAAGTAATACAAATTTAACTTCACATCATTATTATTATTTATTTCTAATAAAATTCATTTACACTTTATTCTCCTAATTATCTTAATATATTAGGTTTTTTAATCACAATAATTGCTAAATATTTTTATCGTTATATTATAATTTATTTATATGATAATTTATCACTATGAAATAAAATATTTAGGTGTTTAAACATTCAACGGCCGCTCGCATTTAGTGGAAATCGTGCATTCATTTAAACGTTGTTTTTGTATTTTGAGTGGAGAGAACGCTGATCTCCTATCACTCATATTTAAACACTTCGTCGACACACATTATAATGAAAACAGATCTTAAAAAAAAAACATGATATGTAAGCGGTTAAAAATTATGCGAGCTATTAAACTTGAAAATTCAATTAATTCTCGGAGAAACATTATTTTTATCAAGTTAACGGTAAAACTTTCACGCTACGAAGTTTTTTCAGAATATAAATGATTATCCTAAAAGGTTTTTAAATGCCGTGGTGACCTTCTCAAGTTCACGAAGGGAAAAAACAAAAGAATTGCGGCAAGATTGTTATTTGAGCCAAAGTTTTAAGGTAATTACTACCCGCCATTTCTAATAAATCCGTCCATGAATCCACTTCACATCATATAAATGGATATAAACTTGCAAACAACCTTGAGCTATGCCGGATAAGAGAAAAATATTCCTGATAGAAAAAACACTTTTTGATTTCCTGACTATTTGAGTTGCTTGATTTATGACTACATTATAAAAGTTCCACATTTTTTTATTTGTCAATAAAAAGCCTATATGACGTGTTTGAGAAAGTAAAAACCTCTGGATTTCTCCAAAAGTCGGTTGCGTGATCAATAGTAATTTTTTACCTTTGTAAATTTTTACTATTACCTTTCTTTACCCGCAGTCAAAAACGTTTACGGGTTGTTCGTACGTTACATTTACTACTGTCAAATATAATTCCGCTTAATAGTGTGGCAATGCAAATCATCATCAAATACATGCAATTTAACTATGGCTTTCTTTACCTCTGCTTCGATATTTATCACTTTGCTGGCTAAAAATCTTCAGTCTATATGCTAATGTAAATTCAACAGCGAGATCAATATCGGACTCGCATCACTAAAATAGTAGGACATTAAATGATTCATTGTCGTATACTGCAACTTTAAAAGTATCAATGTGACAAATGATTTTTAAAACCGGTATGTTTTAAAAGAGTCCGCCATTTTTAACAAACGATTGACGATGTTACCATCGGATATCGAAAAGTAAAATTAGTTTACTAATGAATGTACTTTAGAGAAGTTAATATTATTACCACCGATCACACAACTGACCCTAAGACATAATCAAATAAAAATAAAAATTATTTAAATAATTAGACAAAATACTTTCCTTAATTAAACTACTATTAATTGATTATTCTACATGTTTCAATACCTACGGTATCTTCTTCAGGAAACAATGCATACTGAAATAAGGGCATAGATAAAACAAAACTATAAAGTGGTGAATAAGTAAGAACAAATATGAAAACAAATTTAAAATGTGACTATTTGCAAAGAGGATTTGGTTATTTATAATATTTATTTTGTTATTAATACTTTTTCTTAATTATAAAATTTCAAATTTATCTATCTGTAAACCCGTAGTATTTGCATGCATAATTTCCAAACCCTTGTTAATATCAAAATAATGGTTTGTTTCCAAAAGATGGTTGGAAAATTCTGTACAGTTGTTGCTATTTAAGCATCTCAAGTGCTCCTAAATTCTAATATCAAAATTTCTGCAAGTTTTATCTTTATAAAAATAATTGCAATCATTCCAAATTAATTTGTATAAATTGTTCAATTTTAAGTATATTTTAAAATACACAGTAGGTATATTAATCTATTTCTCTACATATCATATTATCTGCTGTAGTCGTCCACCGCCAGTCCATTAAACCGAGTTACGACATCTAAAATGTTTTCCACTCGAAAACTCTCGAAAACATAGAAAAAGGTAAAAATCGATTACAGCGCAGACTGGACAACAGAGTGAACGATTGAAAACTTCCCATCCATAAATGCCCAACAAAGTTTGAGTCGCAGTAGCAGCATGGGGCCGGGCATTATCGAAGAAGAAGAATAATACCGCGGGAAAGTTTCCCACATCAGCGCGATGCGACGTTGTCGTCTTTTGAGTGTCTCGCAATATCGGTCGGCATTTATTGTAGCACCTTCTGGTATGAACTCAAGAGCGCCCTTGCGACCCCAGAAAATCGTCGCCATGAGTTTTTGAATTGAAGAAGTCTCTGTGAATTTTAGCAGATTTCGCAATTTTCGGCGAGTTGGGATGTCATTCGAGTGACTGACTCTGAATTACTCTCTGATGTGAAATGAGGTACCCGAATCTCCCCTGCTTTAATTGATGGTAAATATTGGCAATTTTCACTTTCTGATCATTTAATAATCGAATAATTTGTACTTAACAGTCGTCGAGATTTTGTATAGCTGGGGTCATTCTGACGACGCATAACGTGCACAAAAATTCGAATTAACCCTTCCTGTCCGATGATGTAAACTGAGTTGACATTGCCTCTAATTATGTGAATATCCTTATAAATGTACTGAATACAGAGTTCATATTTTAGGTATTCCTCCGTATTGGATAAAATAATTACAATATATACGTATTTACCATACGCAACAATAAAAACATGTTTTCTCGAAGACCCTGACGTGAATTTGTCAATACGTGTTTGTGCAATACGGGCGCGGGTGCCGGATATCGATCGTCACTTTAGTGGCAGAGCGTGCGCTGGCCGAGTTAGACGTGTCTTATGCGTCTTTATGATGACGTTCGTGATGATTTTTTTTTTTCATTTTTAGTATTTTACACAATAATTAACTAATCAACTATTATTTTAATATTGATATAAGTATTATATTGATATAAGTAATCAATGTAAAACATTCATATTTATCCGACTTAAAAATCATAAAGGTCTACATGTACACTGAGAGCACCGGAAAGGTTAAGGCGCATGACTCTTGGAACAATAAGAAAACAAGATAGAAAGACGAAACAACTTTAAATTATGGAAAAAGAATGACCTTTAATTACTGGATTACCCTCGCATCTCGAGTAATAAACCTTATATAATTATTCGAGTTACAGATATTTGAATAACCGAAAAATCGATGTATTGATTTATATTAGATGTGTACCCTATTATAGATGACAAAATTGAAAATTTGTTAGGAACTAGGGCATAAATCAGTAGAGTTGACAGTTTAACACTTATTGGTCAAGTGCGATAACGAATAACGTTACATTTCAGTTAATTGAGATTTGATATCATTTGCATTATAAACAGCTTTTCAAATATGTAACACACGTTTTAAATGATATTAACTATTAAAAATAAATCCAACGAGTAAATAAATTTGTTTAATTTGAAAAATGAAAACACAATTCGGCCAATGCTCTTTTCAATAAGACTCACATATTAACAATAAATGTATCACATAGAGGCTTATCAATCTGGGTCTTAAGGGTTCTGAACTAGTGTTCAATATTAAGGATAGATTAGATTAAAAAATAATAATTAATCATTTTAAATTAAACTAGTAGAAATAAATGTTTGGCCGCTACTCAGTCACGCCTGCTTTTTCCGTAAAACTATTTACGGCAACTATTTACTTTTCTATATTGAAAATATATTTTTTACCAAAAAAGGGAATTGGTCTACCACAATGCAATCTAACTTAACCAATCAAATGCAAACAGATATTCAATTAGACATATTCGTACATACGTAAGTAACATAAAATTCCTACCGACCTAGTGGCCATTGTTATTATTATCAATAAGTCTGAAGAGTTTTCTCGCAGCCCTAACAGCGATAATAATTATTATTAATATGTCTGTGTCTTCGATAACACTACTATGATTGGATTCCGCATTCGTAGCGCATTCAAGGATATCTGCTAGGATATGGCTATTGTGACCGCATCGCGGCCAATAGTGGCCGACAGCTAATAGAAACTATATTTCAATAATAGAGCTATCCCCAAAACAAACCACACGTAAATAATATCTCGGTGTAATTAAAATTATTCGACATTTGTATATTTCATAAAAGAGAAAATATTTAAGTCTTATATCTTAATCTAGAAATATTAAAAACACGTTATACGTTTTCGCTACTTAAGCGAATATTTTTTTTAATAGCAAATGATACTACAGTCCAAGACATCCAGTACTGTCCAGTATGTCATAGATAAAAGATGGGGAAGCGCAATATATAATATGGATAGATTATTTCTTATTTATTATCTTCACTCCTACTTTTGAAATATCTCGCTATACATTTTATTGTATTTAAAATATGTACATATTTTTTAAACTGTATTTTAAACGTATATATACGTTGTTATTTTGAATAATATCTAATATATAACGGTCTGGCATATTGTTAATGAAAATTAATGTTTACAATGTCTCTCTTGTCAGGCATTTATTTATCTAGTGGGGCTGGCACGAGATCCATCTACGCAGGTACTCTGATGAATTAAATTGTATGTTCAATTTTAACAAGCATTTAGTATATTGTTTAGTTGGCTCAAACTTGGCCTGTCCGTCTTGTTGGAGATAGACTTCTCGCTTTTCGCCCTTGTACAGTCCAACTTATCAATAATTTCTCCAGAATGTTTCTCTCATCTGACAATCAAAGTAAGCATAAAGTCTTTTCCTGCATAATGTGAAAAGCCTTTCACCAGTATGTAGTTTTTGAAAAATGGAGACATTCGTTCGACTACGTGGAGCTTACACAAAATTCACATTTCGAAGCTGTCCGACACGTTTTATTCTATCTTTCTCATGTCCCGTGTTTCAACTCCGCACATAGCTGTAAAGATTTATTGTGTTATGAGCGAAATGAAAGATGAGATCCTTCTGTTGAAATCAAATGCCGTATTAAGCAAGCTCGTGCAACCTTTATTCGCATAAAAAAGATCACGATCTCAACCTTAGATTACGAATGAGAATGGTTAGATGCTGTGTGTTCTCGATTTTATTTAATGGAATGGAAGCATGGACACATACCGAAAAAACGATAAGGCGACTTGAAGCATTTGAGATGTGGATCTACAAAATAATGTATAAAATAATCTGGAGGGATAGAGTTACGAATGCCGAAGCTTTGTATTTAGCCGCCGAAAAGTGCCGAAAACGCACGAACTATTACGCGTATTACGGTAGCGCAAAAAAAATTTCGACTTAATTGATTTTATATGTATATATTTATAATTAATACATTAATTTAGTATTTAAATAAATTTCAGTTTATCATTTCTGGAAAACTGCAATTTATTTATGTAATGAGTAAATTTACAATTATTATCAACACCATAACGTAGAAAACTAAGTAAAGGTATAGAATTTGAATTGTTATGTATACTTTCTAGTCGGTGTCCTAAGATTTCTAAGTACGATTAAACCTTCAGCTTCGGCTTATGGCACGAGCCGAACAATCAGCTTTGGCCAATGACTGACCTTCGGTCGGACACTACATGCTACTTAGATTTGTGTCTTTAACGAAGCTGGATAATTCACATCCATTTTCTGAGAAATAAATATAAAAATTTTAAAAATTAATAAAATTTAAATAATACAAATCTAATGCTCATCGTATAGCTAGCCAATGGAAAGAAATTCAAGAGACTTGATAAATGAGTTACTTTCAGCTCTAAAAGATATATCATTATAATGCTTTTCCCAGTGGTGGCTGTATTTTTATTTCCCAGTCTGACTTATTCAAACAAAGTAATACTTAATTTGATTAAAGATCTTGATTTTATTTTTGTAACTAAAATTGACTTTGAAATACAAAACTCGAGTATATTCGTACAATGTTAAAATTTAATATGTAAAAAATTTCATTATACAAATCAAGAATTAGAGTTAGTATTTTTATTATGTACTTTAAGATAATAAAGAAAGATGAAAATTAAATAGAATGCTTGATATAACTAGTTCTAAATTCATCCTCAGTTTTGTTGAAAACTTTATACACTTTGATATATACATTTTTTTTAATGTAGTCTTTTTCATAAAATTTATTGTCATCCCATTGTTGTCACCCTTCAGTGAAACACTATTTAAAAACTTATTTTAAGACAACACTCATGTATATACGTTACTAATATTTAAATATAATATATTGATACGAAAACATACCATAAATATAACTGGGTACTATATGTAGCAATGTCGTAATAAGCGATTGCCCCATAAATCTGATTTAATTCAGAGACATACATGTTAAATTAAATATATATTAGGTCGATTCATAAATAATTTCTGGTATTGGTAGGTAAAATCTACTGTTCGTATTTACCCACTATGAGTCAACGGAACCAAATAGATTCTATTAGTCTTTTGACAACTGTTTTGTGTGGTGCACGCTACATTAAAGTGTTATTCCTAACCCTTAAAACGAAGAGTCAAAAAGTGCATATTTGTCATGTGATTTTAGGAATTCAAACAAGGCAATAGTGCTACGGCAACAGCTGAAAAAATATGCAGTGTACACGCTGAAAAACTAATAACCGATTGGGCACCCTACTAGATCCGAAAGTAAACATTCATGGAAAAAAGATTCTATTGTGCACATGGACATCACATGCACACGCACATCAATTTATTTATTTATTTATTAGACTTTATTGACATACATGTTTTTGTTGACACATAGGTGAATATATTATAATATAACATGATAAACATAAGATACAATTATATTGCAATTAAGTTATATACTCGTAGTTTATTATGTGGGATGGAGTAGACTCCACCTCTGATATATACAGCACTGTCCTGGCTACTTTGCTAGACTGCCGTCTGTGTTAAAGTAACCTGTTTTTTTTGTACTGTTGTGGTGTTAATAATTACATCTTTAAATTATTGACACGTGTCTTTATCATATCAATTATATGGCGTCTCCTCGGTGGGTAATTCTGTGCGATATATTAATTATATTTAAAAAAGTACAATGCGAGACTATATACAGTAAGGGTGATTTAATAAAATATTATTGAGCTTGGATAGTCTATTTTATCATAAGTAAGGTCGAGACAAGGTCTCCGGACCTAGAACTAGGCTGTTGAATTTTTTTTCTAATCTCACCAAATTTTATGAGGAAGGGATTGATAAGCTGGTAGTAAGATGGGAGGAGCTCGTACATGATAGATTAATATCATTTTGTTATTCTATGAAAGTAAAATAAATACCTGATAAAAAAACGGAAGTTATTTATGACTGGACTTAAGTGGAAATTAATATATGGTTCTCATCTCTTAACCATCTTGATAATTTGTATACAGAATAACTATATAAAATTATTTATAGTCCACAATGTATCGTTGTGTATTCATTAAATGATGCGTTAAATTAAAATTAAAATTTTAGCAACAAGTTGAATTAAATTTCAGGCTGCCATAACCTAACCTAACCTGACTTAATTAAATCAAACATAACCTAATCCAACTTGACATCTCCGTCAAATGAATAGTCAATAAAATGAAATAATTGTAATTATTATCTAGGTACTTACATACAATTTAAATCACCTTACAGCAGCATCGCAATTTATCAAATATCTAGCAGTTATTTATACTTTAAAAAAAATAATTAAATGTCATACATATACAGTTTCAAAGAGATTTAACCCTCATCTTCAATGAAATCAATGTACTTAAAATTCAATTTTCATTTGTGACGAACAGAAGCATTTTAAGGTTAGTAACATATAAATATTATGCAATTCATGTAAAACTAGTAAAATATTTTAACAAGTTAAATTTTTAATATTCAGTTAGTTTTCAGATAAACGTATCTATGTACAATATAACGATTTACCGAGTTGAAATATAAATTTGTGTTAAAATTAATTAAAAATGAAGAGAATGCTTTATCCATGTAATTAATTAGGGATTTCCTCCAGTGAGAAATATACAACGTGAATTAATCCGATGATTAACTGCAAGCCAAAACACACACACACACACACACACACACATACACACACATGGACACGCTCACGCACATTTGCACATTCCGTTCTGTGTTGAATTACCGGGATTGCAGGAGAGTGAGGCTTTATTGGAAATTATAAACCGTTAACAGAGGATTTAATTTTGTTTAGATTTCAAATTTAATGTTTATAATGGATTTCGGTCACGTTAACTATTTCATTGAATTCCACAAACTACAGGTAGATAGATACATTGCGTGTGAGATTTCACGAGATCACAATTAAACGTTTGTCGTCACGGAAAGAAGAAACGGTTTCTACGGCGTTTTGGAACCTGCGTTATTGAAGATAACACAACACAGTGTTTATTTAATGAAATTTTATTTTTATTTTATCTTAAAAAGGTCTTTACAATGATTGCACATGTCATAAAAAATATTAAGAGTTATTTAAGAGTTCAATTTTATTCGTACTTGTTTGTTATGCGTTAGAGTTTATAACACGTGCTTACCGTACATTCAGATTCACACTAATGCAAAAACTACGTCGCGTACTATCACGTTTCACAACTTTCGATATCGTATTTCTCAGAAGCCATGCGCCTTGTATTGTAATTATCTTTACTCACTTTTATTCATATTTATTTATTTACATATTTTAAAAATAAGTTTTTATATATTATTTGTTTAGATATTTGATCTTAATTTGGTTATTCTTGACCTTATTGGTGACCTTAATATTAGCTTTATGTTTGTTCTACTTATTTAATATACCTTTGTAACACTATCTATAAGCCATCAAACGACTTGTAGCTCTAGATATATATTATATATATTTTTCTATTTATTTGAAATTTTTACAATTTTTTTTATAATAATATGAATTAAGTATTGAACATTATTAAAATTACATGGTTTTTATTCGCTTATCTCTCCACAAAAGAGACTAGCTCTTGTGCTTGGAGAGGGAGTTACACTGTAATAATTTTATTATATAGAGAGTTATACATTTGTAATCTATAATTATCTATTGTCTATTTGTGTGCCTCTGAAGTGTTCTATAATATTATTTGTTTTCTAATTTTGTGCTTTTGAAGTGTTCCTTTAATTTCTTTTTAACCTCTTTTTTCTTTTAGTTTGTATAGGGTTATTTATTGAAGTTTTTTTATCCCTAAGTATATAAAAATTTTCTAATAGTGTTCGGTGTTACATTTAGGGATTTTAAAGTTATTTTTAAATCTTCATGATGTGCTTGTTTCAAATTTTATAGTTTTATTTTTTTTGAGTAATTGATTAATTGAGATTTTTTTGTAAATGCTTTCTATTTTGGGAACTGGGAATTTTGCAAAAAAGTGTTATAAAATATATTAAATAATATGTGGTAATTAATAATATTAATGTGCATAAAAAAATATATTATTTATTTCCGTATGGTCTTTAAAATTCTAATACAACAATTTACAGAACACCAGCCAAGATTTTTAGTACACTAACTATTTAAAGTGTTACAGCAGAATGCCATAATAGGAAAGTTATAACAGCAATATACGAAGCTACATTTGTAGCAATAATTATGGTCATATCACCATTTTTTATAAGGTTGAGGTCATTAATTCGTTTTTAGTATACCATCGACCTTTTCCATCGGAATAGTTTTATCGCGTATAATATGGCCATTATATTTCTTCATCATCATTTTTTTTTTATATTATGTCTAATAAAAACCGTCTCCAAACAATGTGAGGTTAGTATTTCGTACACGAAACATAAATATCTAATATATAAGAAAATATTTAAATAAAAATATAGGTTTGCTGGAGAGGGGGGGGGGAGACTTGCACCACAAAAACTATTACATAATTTTTAGTGATAAATTTTACTGCGGTAAATCATTATAACAATTTAAGTTAGGTACTAGATTTATTAATAATATATATTTTAAAACATATGGTTTAAGTTAGTTTATTTGACATCCTTATGAAGGAAATTGTATTTTACGAAACCAATTGGTGTATTAAATTTAACTCATAAAAGTGTCTAAAACAATGTTTTAGAACATTTATATTCATAAATTATTTCTATTAATTTCCTTTATGAAAGTTTTCTAGAACGATGTTGATGCTAATGAAATCTATCGATGACCGCGTTCTTTTATATTACCACGCATATATTATAAATTACATAAATCTTAAATTCTTATCTAGAATAATTTTAGAAAGCCGAAAAATCATAATAAATCATTTGGAATTTTTGAAAAGATGAAAAATTAATTATCTTAAATCTATAGGCACTTTCGGGTCATCGTGTGTGATGTGCTCGGGGGTAGGTAGTTTCACGGTATAGTTATAATGCGGGGGCGGCGGTGGCGGGTGGGAAAGGTGGATGCGGCATTATTCAATTAAAATTTCACACAAATTGAGGCTATTTCGAACTGAAGTCATTGTGTACCGAGGATGTCGCTTTTGCTCCGAGTATTAAATCAAAACAGATTTACTACACCATTTTTAAAAAATAACTGTAAATACAATAGACAAAATATGAATAGATTTTCTATATGCAAGGGTAGCAATTTTTTTTTATTATTATTTAAAAAAATATAAAGTTGATCTCGGTGTATAGGATTGTGATCAGTTTGGTCATGTGATACGAATAAATTATTGACGTGAACACCGTACAAAAGTGTTACATGATTAGACTTCGTTGAGCTTGAAATTTTGACAGTTTTCAATATCCTGATTACTCTCTTTAATTTTCCATTCGTAATATAATATTTATTTCTCGACCACAAAAAGGTTTATTATGTAACACGTTATTTACGTAATTGTCTTAAAATGTTTTTTACAATGTATCTTACTGTCATACTAGAATTATCTCTCAGGTCATTAACGACTTGTTGTTATAAATAAATAAATAAAGTAAACTGGGTTGGGATTCCAAATTGGATTCTTATTTTAACAAATTCCTTCCATATATCTATTTGACTCTCGACATGTGTTCTCTCATGCCTGTACACACGTCTCATTCTAGTCGGCGCAGCATTATTTCTCAGCGGTACATTACTGCTAAGCTCAGACCAATACCGCTGTAATCTTATTCCGAAACAACTGAGGTTGCCGACTGTACCGGCTATTTTGTAAATTGGACACAGAGTTAGAGTGAGCATGAAAGCACATAACGACCAGATTTTCAGGGCTCCCCTTCCACTATTTTGGACATTGTGATTGGCATAACCATAAGGTTGTATATACATGAATGAAACTTTGCTCTCGAGTTTGTGAAATTTGGCAAAGACTAGAATAGTCGACCGCTCTGCGTACAAAATAGATGGCTTAGGGTGCTCAGCATTGATTCTATATACATATGTGCTCATAATTAAAATACTTGTAAGTAATGAATGCTTGGAACACGTAGATGAGTTTGTGTATTTGGGAAGTATGTTTGACAGAAACGGAAAGGCTAAAAAAGATATCGAGAGGAGGGTAACTGCAGGAAACAAAGTAAACAGCAAAACTAGCAATATACAATGGAGTCTTGATACCGACATTTATGTATGGAAGTGAGGCCTGGAGTTGGCAGAAGAGATAAATAAGATCACTTGGGCATATGTGTGACAGATCCATTTATGACAGAGTAAAGAATGAATAAATAAGAAAAGATTGTAAAGCTGATCTTAGTATAGTGAGTAAGATTAAGAAAGGATCACTAAGGGGTTTGGTCATATGGAACGGATGAATTAGAAGAGCATGGCAAGGAAGATATATGATGCAAGTATCGATGGCACCAGAAATAGAGGACGTCCGCGGAAGAATTATCACTACTGGAGGATGGTCCTGTTAGAAGCCTATGAGAAGATGTATGAATGTGGATGAGGCGAGAACTATGTGTCAGGACAGAAGAGTGTGGCGCTCTATCCTCTCTGCCTACCCCTGCGGGAAACGGCGTGATGGTAAATTAGTTAGTAATATAATATAGTTATTTGTAACATAATAATGGGCACATATGTGTATTTTGTGAACGAAGTTCATTTCCTGTTTAGGGCTAATGGCCCGTGTCTTCATAATACAATGAAATAGATCTCAATACCTTGTATACCTACATGTTGAGATTTTGATCTAGAGATAAACTTAGATATCAGATTGAGATTGGTAGAAAGAGACAAAGCTTTGACAGAGGACCTGTCAAGTGCGCACAAACTTAAATTCTATGAATTCTTAAAAGTTAGATAAACATAAGGTATTCAATTACAATATTCATTTTGGCAGCTGCTGGAAAGATTCAAATTTACCCAACTGAAAAATGGAATAATAAATGGACTGATATTTGATTGAGATTATGAATCCCTGAAACTTTGTGTATATTTGGTGTACTGCGAAAGCCGAAAGTTGTCTCTAAAGAATCTAATGGGAGTAATAATTCCTGTTTCAGAAATTGTCTTGAATCGAAAATTTCACAAAAATATCATCTGTGGACTTGAGCCACAAGACAGTAAAAAAGTTTAGCAGAAACTATGAATAATAGTGATTCAAGGCGGATTCATCTGGTATAATAGTTCACACCAAGAATGCCTTAAAAACGATGAATTATGCCACAGGACCTGCACAGTGTCCAAAGATGATTTACGACCCTCTGATAAGAGGACAAAGAACACAAAGATCATTTTTGCACTTAAGCTTTGTGCTTAAACTATTAAGGTCATTCAAGCAGTAGTTTAGAATGCGCTACTGGTATGATATAATTTTTACTGGAGTTTATGTTCTGTTGTTTGCAAACGATCTCAAAATATATAAAGCAATTTTTAGCATAAATGACTGTATTAAATAATTTAAATCTACTTTATATGTGGTGTTGTGCTAATGAACTATATGTAGAAAACTAATGTAGAAAAATGTTAAAAAATAAGTTTTAATAGAATTAAAAATCAACTCGTATTTAAATATTGCATTAACAATTCATGTAGATTAAAGTAGTCTCAGTTGTGCGGGATCTGGGTGTTGCTCTTCGACGAAAAATAGTAATTTATTCAACATTACAACGAAATTTGCAACAAGGCGATGAAATCCTTAGGATTTGTGTGTGTTAAGGATTGCCAAACAGATAAATCCCTCTCTCTAACAACATTATATACATATATTGCAAGAAGTACGCTAGAATATAATTCAAATCTGTAGTTTCCCTACTATGAGAATCGAAAGAATTCAACATAAATTTCTGAGATTTATCAATTTTAAATTGGATATTCCAATAGAAAATATATGTTATATTTATTTAATGGGTTTACTTCATTTGTAAAAAATACCCTGAAGAAGAGATGTGAGCGATGCAGTATTTCTATACAAAATTATTAAAAGTATTCTGTACAGCCCTGAATTAACACAAATGATTTCGTATAAAGCACCAACTCAAACGAGACAACATGAAGTGTTCCATATAAATAACTATGCCGTAAACTCACCGTCAACAATGAGATAATCTGTTCCATTAGAAGATGTCTATTTAATTGGACAGCAACAATAAACATGTGTCATTCGTTTGGATTCCTGCACATAAGGAAATTCGAAATGAATGTGCCACTCTTTCTAAAGTTTTCCCTCATCAATTCCATATTCCGATGTATGATAGATTTAATATAGTAAAAAAACGTACGAATTCTATCTGGACTGCACAATGGATGGATTCAATTAATCACAAGGGTAATCGGCTTAAAATAATTCAAAGATCTATTACCCGCACTCCCTGGCTCTCCAAAAGGAAAATCGCCAAGATAACAATATCAAATATCTGTAGAATGAGAATTGGGCATGCCAGGTAGCCTTACATTTATTCAGATTGAACTTAATAGATTCCCCGATGTGTGAGTGTGGTGCCAAGGAGGAGACCCTTGATCATATCTTTTTTGCCTGTCCGTTGCGGATCACAGATTTTTTTTACAGTGCTCTCATCAATGGTAATCTTCAACTCCCGGTTAACTTATGTCATCTTCTTTCCCTTAACTTACCACACTTAATACATATAATAGAACATTTTTTGAATGACAATGGTATTGACTTGTAATATAATATTTGCTATTCTTTAATATTATTGTAGTTTTTTTCTATTAAATAAAGTTTTAACTTGATTAATGGCACGAATCACTCTTGAAGGGTGGATTGCCTATTTAAAAGAAGTAGAAGGAGAAGTAAACTCGCTAATAACACAGATGCATCAGCTTGGTAACAAGTTAAATTTCGTTGACATTTTTCGTTGCATGAGCATACCTGAATTAAATAAATATTTGTACTTGGAATATAATTAGATTTAAAATTATGTACTGCTGTATCTACATAGAAAATAAAAAATATCGTTTATATAAAAGCCCACAATGGCACTGATGGTAATACAATAAATGAATACATATATTTAAGTATTATATATTAATATATAAAATCACAATATCCTTCTATATGGAGTGAAGTGTAAATTTAATTGCATTATAGGTGGACGCGTGACATTTTTGTTCTGAAGGCACAAATAGAAATCATTAGAATACTACAATACTACTGTATTAAAAGTAGGTAACTGTTATTATTATTACTAGGTCCATCAATAATGAGAGCAAAAAATTATATTTTTAAATGGGCAAGGTGCACAAAGTTTAGTTGATTAATTTATTTCATAAATTTGAATATCCGAAGCGCAATACTTTATCATATTCAGTCAAGTGACAAAGTACCAGTGTCGGTTATACAATTTTATTTTGAATATGCGTGCATATAGCTTACGCTCACATACCATTATTAAAAGGGCAGTATCGTGACAGTGAGAATTAAATTTATGTTGATTACATAAATCGTTTATTTTTTACATAAATCGTTCTACGTGCATATTTCGCGCCCATCGTAGGACGAGTTTTATAAACAATTCGTATAATAGAAAGCAACGATCATTTTCAAAAAATGTTTTGTGTTAATGCAAAAAATATAGAAATTTACTTCTATTATTAATTTGCGACGAAGGGTGGAGAAGATATGAGACTTCGTGCCAAGGATAAAGGGTCAGGGTGGAAAATGATACTGTTATGTTACTTCTAGATTACTGATTTCGTTATATTTGATGGGAACGTATTCAATGAAATAATATGTCTCGATCCTTTTATTTTGATAAATGGAATTTATTCTGTTCACGTACATTTAATGAGTTAAGACACATCTGAAGACAAAGCAATGTGTTTTGGATTTTCTTTGCATATATAGGTATATACATATATATATATATATATTTGCTATACCTATGTGTTTTGTAATTTATATTTATATTAATGTGTAAGAATTTATTATTTGTATTTCATGTCATGGAATAGGATGACGGTACATAGTTTCCTTTAACTGTACATAAATATGTATTTATTAAGTAAATATTTTTAAGTCTTTATCTCCTCCACCCCCTTTCTACCGCGATGTAACAACGTTCTATTATAAAAAAAATAATTATATATATATATATTGTACGTCCAGTCTAATTATGATACAGTAGTATGGAAACCGATCGACGTCAAAATAATCTAAGTTAGCTACTTTTCTAAATCTTCTTCTTCAATGGTTCTGCAGCCCAAATTGAGCCTTGGTTTCCTGATTCTTTCACCTCTGTATGCTCCAGTTCTCGGTGACTATCTTCCAGTTCAAAATTTGTAGTAGCTCTACTACGCCATTTTTGATATCATCTTCTCAGCGAAGTCGGGATCTACTCACTTTCCTACTACCGCCTGGATTTACATTAATGATTCTTTTTGGGATCCGCGCTTCCTGCATCCCTTGGATGTGACCCATCCATCTGAGTCGCTGTAGTTTCATATGGACGGAGAGTCTGAGATTTTGATAAATGCTATACAATTTTTCGAACAGAAAACCATTTATTTGATTCCGTTTCCACTTTAATGCACACTAAGCTGATAAAATATAATTTTTGTGTTTATTATTGTTTATCCGTAATTCTTACACATCATCTAGATGTCATTTTTATTCATTTGGTGGCTGCTGCGCGATCAGGGTTTTCACATTAGCTATTTTTCATTGCAGAATATATGATTTTCTAACAAAGTAATTTTTTTCATTTATATTCAAAGAACACACTTGACGCATTAATATAAGGGATTCTTGCATTTAAATATAGATTCTATTGAGATCTTAACCACGCAGATGCCACCAATCTGCAACAGCCGATTACTTATCTGCTAATTATTGTTTTGATTGATTTATTACAGAATTATTTAAATAATTCAATATGAATTGTATTCCTAAATGAATCCAGAGAATGATCATCACATCCAGACTCTGTTTGGTTGTTGTTCCCTCATCTGTAACATTATATCTTACAAAAAATATCCGTATACATAATTGAAACAAAAAATAAATTATCCCTTTGTACGCGAGGTTCGGCCAAAGAGAAAAACTTCGCACAAACAAGTTTTAAAGTATAATGGGTCCGCATGAGTTCCTACCCCTGTAATGCCGTCTAACAAAGTCTTTCAGATCTCATTTAGTTTCGGAAAGATCAAAACCTAATTCTTTGAGAGGAAATAAGTTTCTGCCGAGTATAGAAAAAAGCCAAAGGCAAAGTAAAAACTCTACGGTACTTATTTATATTTAAATCGTTCAACTTAGTAACTTTATCATCTTTTTTTAAATGTCGATTCAAGCAAATTGAAATAAATGTATACACAGGGTGTATCGTATATATTATATTTCTATGTTTATCATTTATGGAGTGGAATCATGGATTTTTTACAAATATTGATAGATAGCCGGAGATTCGGACATCTTGGATAATAAACAGTATTGTCACAAGTAAACTCACTTAGAAATTGCGCTTTGTAGAATTTTTTATTTATTATTTTAATATAAAAAAATATAATACATTTTAAAAATAATCAGTAGAATATATATATATTTCTTTTAACATTAATTTCTTCTTTATGAGAGTAAGTCTCGTGTATAGAGAAGTTTATGTATCATTTAGTCTGTGTACATTTTTTTTTACTTCAGTTACAAATTTATAGTAGTCTGTAATTTTTCTAAATGTGGTGGTAAGATTGTTAAAAAATTTGATGCCTTGATAGCGATTTTGGGTTGCGGTATATTTTAGTTTTGAAATATCAATTTGGTCTCTAAATCTTGTAGTTCGGAATACGCTTCTAAAATTTAATTGATCTTTAATTTTGAAAATTTGGATCATTTAATTTTTTTGTATATATCTATTATTTTTGATTCTTTGAAATCAGTGAAGAGTTGTATACTTGGATAGTCTTTTTTTTGTTTACAATAATTTTTTGAGTGATTTCTAATTATGACTTTGAAGTTTTATATGCTCCTCCCCATCGAATAATACCGTATTGCAATAGTAATTGTACAAACGCGTAATATATTATTTTCAGATTTGTAAGTCATCAGATATTAAACTCGCGTGCATCTACCACTCATCGGATTCTGTCGTGCCTATTCCCTTCAAACCAATGATGTGGATTTGGCATCGACACTCCTAATCGGATTGTAATCACTGGAAAAACGATTCCTCAGGGTTACTTCGAGCTCCTTTCTGCTTCGGGCCACTTTTTGACCGACTCTCCTCTCGGCTCGTCCTCGTTCGGGCTCGCGGCTCGAGCCAAGCGTTACCGAGGACCTCCGAGGACCTCCAAAGCCCAAATCGGCGAGTTCAAGACAGCCGCCCGAGGGGTATTGGATTTGTCTATTGTATTTTTAACAAACCAGCGCGTGACTTGGAGCCATGACATCATATGCAACATGACAGTATCCACCCATGAAATATTGTGGACTCGGTCTGTTACACCCTGTATATATGAATGATCATTAATACAATATTTTTCCCTTTGTAATCTATTACGACCTTTTGGAAATCTAGTTCACGACCCCACCCCAGATACTACAAAGTGAGATCTATATATATATATATTGACACCACCACTCTGGTCCAGTTTATGCTAACCCATATCTCAATCTTCACTTCGAACTCCATTCGGTTAGGTTGCATATGAGGTCTTTGTGTATATTGCAGGACTTGTGTAATCTCATTACATATTTCTCTCATTGCAACACCTTGCATACCTTGACATTTTTTTGCTAGCATCTAAATTAAACATACTACTAACTAAGACGCATAAATCTCTATTTTTTTAAATCTCACTTAAGATATACAAATTAATTGTAACAGTTAGAAAGATATACAGATAAAATCAATTATTCGAAAATATATTTTTGTTGCTACCGGGACTCGAACCTGGATATTTTACTATCCGGGGAAATGCGTTAACCGATTACACTACACAAACATAGTAAGTTGACGACAAATTTTCGAACTTATATGTTGCACTTTCAAATTGCCCTACTTATTATCAACAAGTCATAGTAAACAAGAAAGACTGATTTTTTAATAGTTTAATTTAAATGTCTATATATATTTTAAAATATTGTATAAGAATTAATTGAATTATTTATTATTTATCAATAATGACAGGAAAAAAATCTTACTTTTAAATTAACAGAGGTTCATACGTACCAATCTACGTACATTCTGGTATCGAATTAAATTATTATCGGAGACATTAAAAGTAGACACTCACTTCATTTGTGAAAAAATGAACTTCCAGAGAACAATATATTTTTATATTACGCTAATTACATAAGTAATCTTTATTACTTACGTTAATTTCATTTTTCGATAAAAATACAATAATTTATTAGAAAAATTATTTGTGATTTAAAGCACCTGATAAATGATGCACACAAAGTCCTTTATTGTTCGCTCTTCCACATCCTCAGGTACTTGGAGCACAGATGCAGTGAGCGATACAAGACAAGCAATTATAACCCTTGCTGCCTCTAAAGATTAGTTCTGTCTGCTGGTCAAACGATTTCCGCCAGATTGGTCCGCTATCTGCACTGAGATTTAAACTGGGGATTGGAAAATCGCACACAATCTGTACGGGGCGGTATCGAGAGGTAAGGTAATACAGATTTCCTCCATATTAACAATTGTTTATTCGTAATTTAATTAAATATTTATTTGTGGATGAAAAACATTTTTTTTTTGGTATTATGTACCTATTATTTTTAACTGATAGGAGCATTGAGCTTATTGCATCGGTAATAGTCCACTCTAATTATACTTATAGATACATGAATGTACTAACGATTTATAATTTCGAATACATTTTATATATTATTTGTTATTTTACTTATGCAGTCGGTTACATTAACCAATTTTATTTTTTTTCATCACACATAGGTATAGAATAATCTTTATAACTGGGGTTGCATTAACCAGGCTACGTATTAACAGGGATAGTAACAATTTTTAAAGTGTCCAAAGTTTAATAAAAATTAATTGATAATTCTGACGTCTGCTATCAGATTACTCAAAGGTATTTGAGATTCCGTAAAAATAAGGTAGATGGCTCTTTCAAATAATGGAACGATTAAATGTATTAATATCAAAAAGGTAACATATAGGTTCGAAAATTTGTCGCTAAAAATATCGTAGCTGTAGCATAGTTGGATAATGCACCTTCCCCGGTTTGGAAAGAGATCTAGGTTCGAATCTCGGTGGCGCAACAACAATATTTTTCGATAAAATTGATTTTATATGTATATATTTCTAATTAATATATTTAATCCATATTTAAAATATCACAGACCTATGTTCTGAATAATTACAACTTCACAATAAGAATATGTTCTCCTAAAAATATTATTTTAAATTTTATGTCAAATCCCTCTACACATGCTACGATATAACTTTCTAAAGATCGATGTAAGCTAGTAAAACTGGTTGTTGGAAAATATCGATACACCTTGCTCTTGAATACCATATTGGAATAAAAATGTACTCCCGTCACACGTACATACGAGAGCATAAATGCGAGTGACATATCCAAAGCTCTGTTAAATATAGTTTAACGCAAAACGTAAATATAGTTTTACATTTAACTGTAAAAATTACATCAGAAATTAAAGTGGAAAAATTGCGAGTACGTCATAGAACGCTTTAAAAAATTACTCATCGTTATATAAAGGCTGAAGATAATCTTTTTCGTATTTAATCAGAAAATAATTTTGAGTTACATTTGTCATAGTTTGTATTAAATGCGTATACAATGAATGTCTTATTTCAGTCGCTAAACACTTCTGACTGACACTTCTAGGAGGTACCCAGGGACAATGGCGCTCCACCGGATGTAGATACGGCCCTCCACTTCATAGAACCTCCACGGTGATAACTATAGCTTCCTTCCGTCGGGAGGACGGAAACACCGGACGCGGATACTTTGTTAAATGTGATATTATGTTTATTTTCTACGGCTCTTATCTTGCAAGGCTGCAAATTTATTTTGCATTGAATTGAGATTTTCTACAAAACTGGACTTAACACTTCTGTCACGAATCACCCCAGCAACACTATGGGTTATTGCGTAATTAATACTTCAATTGGAAATACTTGTATTAGTATATATCGCGGATAACTTTATCTGATACACTTATAAAATATATTGTGTATACAAAAAACATAAATTATATAAGCGGATAGTAAATGCATTACTGAATTTTACTTAGATCCTTGTCCAATGTGGTCTAAACACATTTATACTCACACATTTAGTTCAATAGTTAAAAGTGTTTTACCTGTAGGTCGTTAGTAACCGTGATGGATAGTCCTATAATGACATTAAAGTACAACGTAAAAATATGTTAAAATACTTTGAGAAACTACCTACACTTTTTCGTAGTTAAAAATTAGATACTGGTATAAAAAAATATACAGCTTACAAATTCACAATTAAGAAAAATGATCAAGGTATTAAAACTATCACAAAACTAAAAAAACGCATAGGTTCCAAGGTTAACCTTATCATTGACGCGAGATTTAAAATATACGCACAGTAATAAACATTATTTTAAAAAAAATCTAATTATTTTTATTAGGTTTATATTTTTTTATCTGAAAGGTTGTAGGCCTATCTTTAGACTTATGAGATGACGGAGCGCTGGGTGCTTACTTTGCTAATGAACTGAACTTCCGTTTCCAGGTCACCGGAAGCAAACCGGAACCGGAACAAGGTCAACATCGCCACCCACTGCTCAATTTTCATGTCTGTATTCTGCGAATATCCCCAAAAGTTGAGAAATTCGGTCATGTAAATATGCTAACAAATACTTTCCTCCCTTAAAAAACTTTTAATATTATAGAAGGATCGAGAAACTGAAGCTTTATATTGAGCATTTAATTAACATAAATTAATATATTTTTTATTAAAGTTATTATTCAAATTCAAAAGAAAATGTAATAAATGAATTGTAAATAAAATATTTTTTTATTAGAAAAGTAAATCCTTATTATGATATATATTGCATTTCCCCATCTATTTATTATCTATAACTTATTGAATGTCTTTGATGTAGTGCCATTTGTCAGTAAAAACAAAATATTCGCCAAATTACCGAAAACGTCCAAAGTGTTTCTAATATCTGTAGGTTGAGATTACTTAAATGTTTTCTCTTTTAAATATTATATATATTTTCAATATGAAATTAAATGTACAAGACGACTGCCTATGGTAAGGTGTCACTTACCATAGAAAGAAGCATTTTCTTAGTTGAAATGTCAAAACGACAATTTTTGGTTATGTTTGCGACCTAAAATTGTCAAAATCTGCTGAGAAATCCATTCATCAGATTCCGTCTGCGATTCTTAAATCATCATTTAGATGTCATTTTTGTTCATTTTGACAGCTAACTTACAGGTGAAATAATTTTATTCACGTGTGGTTTGTTTTGGGGAAAGCCTTACCATTGAAATATAGATTCTGTTGAGTTCCTGACCGCACAGCGGTCACCAAAGACCGGGTAGCGGCCACAATAGCCGCCCGCTGGGCCTAGTAAGTTATATAATACTACAAATCAATATTTAATTAAACATAAATGTATTTCTACTATATAAACAAAAAAGAGTTGTTTTAATAATTATATAATATACTATACTATAACCATTCTCAATAAGTTGATTTGGTATTTTAAAGTGATCCGCACAGCTAAACTTTATTGAATTTTAAGGATTGTTCTTATACATAATACACAAAATACTTTTTTGTATCTTAAAAACATGTTTCAAGTAGCAAACTCGTTCTAAGATGGATACATAGTTATAGATTGAGCCTCTCTTTTAAATGATGTAATCATTTTTATATAACAAAATTAATTAGTTTCTTAAATATATTAATTAGAAATACATACAGTAAAAATCAATTTTGTCGAAAAATATTGTTGTTGCGCTACCGTGATTCGAACCTGGATCTCTTTCCAAGCCGGGGAAGGTGCATTATCCAACTATTCTACAGCAACGATATTTTTAGCGACAAATTTTCGAAGCTATATGTTACCTTTTTTGATATTAATACATTTAATCATTCCATTATTTGAAAGAGCCATCTACCTTATTTTTACGGAATCTAAAATACCTTTGAGTAATATGATAGCAGACGCCAGAATTATCAATTCATTTTTATTAAATTTTGGACACATTGATACAACTTTATTATTAGGAGGACACATTTTTATTGTGAAGTTGTAATTATTCAGAACATCCAGGTTCGAATCCCGGTGGCGCAACAATAATATTTATTCTTATATATCTGTTCTCAATAATTACAACTTCACAATAAGTATGTGTTCTAATAATTAGTTTATTTTTTCTTATATGTTGACGACCTTTTAGCGTTTAAACATGATCGTTTATTATTTAAAAATACGCACGTACGTTAAAAAAATACATATTTATACAAATTTCAGATAAGGACATCATAATACACAATTATAAAATGATCCAGAATGAAATCATTATAATTTTAAAATTTCGGACAGTAAAAGAGAAGACATTCGTCATTTTTCCGATCAAATATGATTCATTTTTCAGAGAAAATTTAAACTTAGTCTCAATGTAATATATACATTTTCTTAACCTACAAAGAAAGAAGTGTGGACACAAAGCTGGACTATTCTTCATATGTGATTGTTCAGAGTTTTCAAGGGGTTTATTATGAAAAATATTCGAGAAAATTAACTTTATTTCCTTTAAACTACTCGGGTGCAAAGTGGATTTTAAAAGGGTGGCGGAAAGGTTGGGTGTTTATCTCACTAAGCTACTTAGAGAGCCTAGAAAATGATGGATGTTAAAAGTTTGAGCTTCTCTTCCAATATTAATTTTATTCAGAGTATTAAAAGCAACAATTTTTCTTGTCCCATATGATATTTTGAAAACACAATTTTTATTTAGTATCACTTAGCTATGATTGAAGACACAAATAGCAAATAACTATTTAAATATATACAATTTTTTTTTTTAGAATTGTTGGTAATGTGTGCATTTCACATCTAAATATGTATCTACATTTTAAAGACGCATCATTTTATGTTTCTGGGTCAAGAGATTCTAGGTTCGGTTCAGGGATAATGTTTATATAATATTTTTAATAGTTCACGAGTGCTTAAAATCCCTTGTTAAACGTGCGTTAATATTGTTAATATTTCTTTGAATGAAATAATTATCTAGGTATATGTTATAATGTTCAAATTTTCAAATTTATGATAGTAGAAATTTATTTATTTGTTTTTGTTGCCTATTTGAAAAATATATCATAGACACATAACAAAAACGTAGTTCGTATATGTGTCCGTTCTTTTCCTTCTTTTAAATAGGTAATCCACCCTTCAAGAGTGATTTGTGCCATTAATCAAGTTAAAATTTTATTTTATAGGAAAAAGTACAATAATATTATAGAATATGAAATATTACAGTACAAGTCAATACCATTGTCGTTCAAAGAATTTGCTATTATATAGATTAAATGTGGCGAGTTAAGGGAATGAAGATGACGTAAGTTAACCAGGAGTTGAAAATTAACATTGACGAGATTACTATAAAAAAAACCTGTGATCCGCAATGGATAGGTAAAAAAGATATGTTCAAGGGTTTCCTCCTCGGCACCACACTCACATATTGGGAAATCTATTAAATTCAATCTGAATAAATATGAGGCTACCTGGCAATGTCCAATTCTCATTCAAGAGATATTTGATATTGTTCTTTTGAAGACTTTCCTTTTGGAGAACCAGGGGGGGCGGGGAATAGATCTTTGAATTATTTTAAGCCGATTTCCCTTATGATTATTTGGATCCATCCATTGTGCAGTCCAGATATAATTCGTAAATTTTTTTACCATATTGAGTCTGTCATACATAGGGATATGGAATTGATGGGGGAAAACTCCGGAAAGAGTGGCCTCCTTGGCCAGTTTATCAGCACATTCACCTCCATGAATTCCCTTACGTGCGGGAATCCAAACGAATGACATCTGTTTATTGTTGCTATACAAATTAAATAGACATCTTTGGATGGAACAGATTATCTCATTATCTAGCAATACTTTCATATTAGAATATATGTTCCCATTATTATGAAAGTGGTAAAAGTCAAGAAATTGAAAAAAATGTGTTAATCAATTATGAAAAATTTGAAGCGTTACATTCAGTGTATGACGTTCAATGGTATTCCGCTAATGTTTATTTTGATGATAGTGCAAGTCATTTAAACCTCAAAAAAAGTATTTCCTTATAAGCTACATGCAACATTTACATGTCAAAACAAATTACAAATCAAGTAGACTAAATAAATTTTTAAACATTGTGTTGTGTGATATAAATATATTTTTTAATCAATTAAAACGCAAACAATTAAATATCTCGAAACGAAAGCAACATGACTTAGACTACTTTTATAATCATGGGCACATATGTCAAAGGAAATTGACACTTTGCTCTAATGTAAAGAATCAAAAAAAAATTTTTTTGAATATAAATCTTGTATTGTTTAAATATCAATTATATCATTAAAAGTCTTATCAGTATTTGTATATTTAAGAATGTTTCAGGAGATACTACTATAATACAAATTAAATGTATCAATTAGAATGCTGTACAGGTAAAATTAATTTATCGAAAAAATATTTTGTTGCCATCGAGATTCGAACCAGGTACCCTATCTATCCGGAGAAGTGCGCTGACCATTACACCATGTCGACACAGTAATTAACGACAAATTTTCGAACCTATATGTTCACTTTCAAATTGATACATCGGTTATTCCATTTTTTAAACTCAATTTTCTTTATATTTACGAAGTATCTCAAATAGCTTTGAGTACATCTAATCTGCATTGAAATATCACAGAACTACGTATGTTCTGAAAAATTGCAACTTATGTGTTCTTCTTAAAAATGATACTCCTATACAACACGTTACAGATTTTAAATCATATTTATTATTTTGTCAATACGTAATGTATTAAATATTCCGCGAGCTCACATATTATTAAAATGGTATTTCGTGTGAAATTATCTAAATTTAATTTTTAATATATTTCCGTTCTCAGCAATAGAAGCCTTAATCTCGGTTTTGCGCTGAAGAGGCGGATCATTAACTTGAGCAATCCAAACGTAGTGTACACACGACATTGGGTATTGCGCTTGGACTGCTTATGTAAATACGGCGGATTATATAAGTACATAAAAGTATATATTTATTCGAGGTAAGCAGAGTGTAGTTCCGTAAACAGCCTTCATTTAGTAACATCTGATCCACTCTACATTACATTACTCACTGCATTTTAGAAACGGACATTTCAATTCGTTTTGAATTGTATAACATTTTGAATAGCTTATGATTGAAATATTTTTTAAATACATTTATAGATCATATGATTTTGGATAAAGTAATGAGTTTATGTATTTATTGAGAGATTTTTACAGTATATTAGAGTGCAAAAGCACGTTTATAAACACGCATTATATTTTTCTCAAAACTAGCGTAAAGGATAATGCCGAGTTGAGTGCGAAGGAAGCTGTCGTTCGTTATCTATTGTTTTTTGTATGCAGAATAAAATGACCAACTCATGCATACCGACTCTTACTGCTAACTCTCCGAGATACAAGAGCCATGTTTCATCTGTTATAATATCAGACCGTAGATGTGATTATTATTAATGATGTAAATTGCAAACCATTAATAAAATCTACTGACGTTTAGGGCAAAAAGTAGAATGAAAGGAATGAAATATGTAAGTACAAAACATAATTTTTATGTATCTATAGTTCATTTTAATAGTTTTTTCAATGTAGTGAGGTTAATATAATGGTAAATTTCGTGAACTTATATTTATCATACATTTTATAAAATCCACCGAATGAAGTAGTTTTGAGTTTAAAAAGTTATACTTATAAGTATATAAAAACATTCTTTCAGATCATTATAATATAGATATATCACGGATGTAGATTAATTCTATATATTTTATAATGATAACGCATTTTATTATAAAGTTGCAGTTTAAGAACATAGTTATTTGATATTTAAGAAAATTAGATAAATCAATTATAAAGATCCGTTTATCGATAAAATATTTGATTACTACCTAGATATTAACGATTTTCCTTATCATAGAAATCCGTTGCCATTTCACTACTTTAAGCATTCAAAATGATAAATAGATTTATAATAATTATCAGAAATATAATAAAGTAAATTCGTAGAATATTTGTATTCATGTACCGTATAAATATCATAAATAAGTTATGTGTTCTCAACAATAACCGATCAGATGATGATATGGAGAAATCGGTCCATCTAAAAAAGAAACCAAAATCTACCTGGTGAAATCTCTGCACTGTATGAAATGGAAACATGGACATTATAAAGAAAGAATGAAATATATTAGATGTTTTCGAGATGTGGTGCTGGAGGCGGATGCTGCATGTCTCGCAGACCAATAAGTCGCACAGATAACTCTATCTTCCAGGAGTTACGGATTTCCATAAGACTTCTGTCAACATACAGAAGAAGTTTTCTTACATACTTTGAACATGTTGCCAGAAGAAACGATGAGAGTCCTGAAAAGCTCGTGATTACAGGGACAGTTGAGAGAAAGCGAGCACCTGCAAGATGGATAAACCAAATAAAAGAGTTAACTAGGTCTTCTTTAAACGCTACAATTAATATGGCTCAAGACCACGATGCTCAGCATTGAGCACATAATAAATAAAAAGGTATTTTGCATATAAAATAAAATCCCATTGTCACGTGACAGAATCGTCTCAGTGAACACCGCCTTACATTTCAAATTGAAGCGCACGGTAGCCGTGTGAACGCTGCTTTGAAATCCTCTGCGCCAATCGGAATGCGGCTAGCAGCTTTCTGGCGGCAAACCCGAGGAGCGAGTGACAGATTTCGCACGTAGGTGGAGGTGTGGTGAGCGCCGAGCGGCGTATGAAACCAGAAAAATCATATCTAAAAGGCACTCTTGGACGCGGTGAAAAATCGGGAGATTTTTGGTCCCCAATTCACTTGCAATTGGGAGATATAATCTATAAGATTTGGTAGAGGTACATCTCAATACCATGCACCTAAACGTGTTAAGATTTTGATCTGGAAATATACTTAGAAGACACGTAAACTCAAGCTAGTAGCGAGATTTAATACTTGTATACAAATGTCACATAAAACCGTAATAAATTCGTATAACAAGCTGTTTTGAAAAGTTAGCATAAATCATTATAAATAAACATTAATTTATTCAGTTATTGAGAAGATTTAAAATCACTCAAATGACGAACGACAATGACATGTGAAATAAGGTGCGAGACGGCGAGTTTCAATGACATGGTTTACACACGGGGGCTACGAGAGTTGTCTCTCCAAAGAATATCGTGAGACAAAATTCATATCTCTGGGAGATTATCTCGAGTTGAAAATTTCTTATAAATCTCATTCGTTGACACGGACCATAAGGTTTATAAATTAGCTTAGATTTCACATGTGACACTCATTGAATGTCGGAACACGATGTTTCCCTGCAGCGATGCGTAATTTAGTTTAACCGACGATCCGAAGCCTCCCGTATTAAATCACAACCTCCTTCGGGATAAGTTTGTCACCCCCAGTTGTTGCGCCGCTGATATTTGTTATGTGAAAAGTTTAAATTACTAATGACACCCTCGCCCGACCCTAGCGGAGACGTTCAGGGGCGTAGCAACATGGGGTGGCCCCGCGAAGTTGCTCCTAGGAGTTGGAGGGCATGTTTAATGCTACTCGCACGTTTAGAACGTACTCATGTTAAATTGTTTTTTGTTTAGTAAGTTACGCGAGAAATATTTATCTCGGTAGTTCCACTTTACACGTACTTTAATTACGCTCTAGGAAGCTTACGGATGAAAAACTAGTGGACCTTTTATAGGACGAGAAATACGCTTTTGATGATAATAGTGTGGTTTACAATTTAGATTTCAATCTTCTCCTGCCTTATACTTTCCACATGTCAAAATCATCTCAGTTACTATTTATTAATTCTATAAACAATTTTACAAACGAATTTATATTAATTTCTATTTTTTTCATTGTTAACTCTATCGTACGTAGATTTTCCACACACATACTTGAGCGACAGTATTTTTCACTGTGTTCAGTATAATTTCGTTCTTATTTCTTTCATGTTAGCATCAGAACTCAACGAAGGCCTGCTTATAGTTAAGCTAAAGCTTGCTTAAAGTTCAAACATGTACATGTATATTTACTTCCACGTACCAACAAAACTCTCAACGATTCACTAACGGAAGTGTTCTACTAATTGCTAATACAAAAAATAGTAGATAAGATTTTTTCACTCAAAAAAATTCATGGTATCCATAGATATGTAAAATGACATGTAAAAAATATTTGTAATAAACATAAAAAATTATTTAATTTTTAAATAATAAAATTACTTTTGGCCCACTGAATAAAACTCAAGACAACCTGGTTGATCCCGTAATAATATCACAGTTACATAAATCCGTACACCAACTGCTTCCGTTAGTTTTCCAAATAATAAAATTAAGTTTTCTTTAGAAAATAATACCATGGTCTCATTTTTAGCAAATCATACATTGAAACTATATTTTTACATACTAATTTAATATATACATATAAAATCAATTTTGTCGAAAAATATTGTTTTTACGCTACCGGGATTCGAACCTGGATCTCTATTTCCAATCCGGGAAGTACACTACCAATTGTGTTATAGCGCCAGTATTTTTCATGACAAATTTTCGAACCTATATGTTACACTTTTTCGAATTAATACATCTGTCGTTCCATTATTTGAAAGCCATCTACATTGTTTTTACGGAATCTCAAATACCTTTGAGTAAACCGACTGCAGACGCCAGAATTATCAATACAACTTATATTATTAAGGAGAACACATTCTTATTGTGAAGTTGTAATTATTCAGAACATAGGTCTGTGATGTTTTAAATACTAATTTAATGTTTTAATTATAAATATATACATATAAAATCAATTTTGTTGAAAAATATTGTTTTTGCGCTACCGGGATTCGAACCTGGATATCTATTTACAATCCAAAACAATATTTTTCGACGAAATTGATTTTATATGTATATATTTATAAATAATACATTAAATTAGTATTTAAAACATCGCAGACGTATGTTCTGAATAATTACAACTTCACAATAAGAATGTGTTCTCCTTAATATATTTTTCACATCTAAAATTTTCGCTTGGAGCAGTGAGCGAACACCACTTTTGATAATTTACCATTTATACAAATACGTAGGTACCGACCGCTTATTGCCTAACACGCAGAGGGTAATATTTTTTATTAAAAAAGTATTTTTGCGATAAGTCTCTTAAGGACCCAAGAAAAGGTGGGTATGCAATACTTTTCCCATAAAACGCACCGCCCCGCGTCTGCGATATGAGATTCGAGCGATGCCCCGCAAAGTAAAAAGTGGTGAAAAGTTCCAGAACTTCGCCAACTTGATAAGCTTTATGCGAAATTGAAATCCCCCGTTGGTGAACTGGATCCGAGCCGAAAGTGGCTGATATCGGCCGCTCCGAGGGAGGAATTAGGCGAGAAATCCCTTAATATATGGGGACGAATGTATTTGCAAAGAAATGCCTCCGCCGGATTTAGTGCTACAGGTTTGGGTCAAGATTTTGATAAAATACACTTCAATAAATATAACTATTAATTGTATTGAAGCGAATATTGACTAACTTCTTATTTATGTGCTATCGTTTCTCGAAGATTGAATGCCATGTTGCAGTATGCTGATTTATTCTGCAAGACGTACGTTTATATAAGACCACCGGCATTTTATCGATATTAATGCACTTCAACCTAACAACCTGATAAACTACGACTCTGTCATCTTCTGTTTTCCTGCATAATGAGTCTTTAATTATCGTGACATAGTTCCGAAAGCACCCAGTAGATCAGTGACAATCACCACTGGGGAACGTCATCGCACGCCAACGCACTTACCAAACGCAGCCATCGACCGACGACCGACTAGGCTGTTTGCACCTGCGATCAGACGCCGCGGGTTCGCTTAACAAGTGTAGTCTAGAAACTTTTCAGGTGATCATGTAAGCACTCGTTTCAATTAAATCACCCGAATACTTACTATAAATATATTTCTTAATCCTCACACCGAAAAAATATAATTATCGCATGTTGCATTGATGTTTTATCATTCGCACAACCAACAATCTTTCTGATTCATCTCACACATCAAACTTATGTACATTCATACAACATAACCTCCAAAAGTTGAAAGAGATAATATTTTTCATTACGAAGAATATGTTCCAAATGTGCAGCGTTCTATCGTTTACTAGTTGTTATTAAATATGTATCTTGATTATTCAAGTGTATTAGTACCTGTTCGTTGGTAATGTCAATCCAATAGATGTTTAGCATACATCGATATAGCCACAACTTAAATCCCTCTTGCATTCGTTACCTTTTTTCTCGTCTAGACTTCGATTCTATATAGCAGAACGGGTACGACAAACACTTTCCCTCTACCATAACTTATTCAAACTTATAGTATCTTGATTGCAGAAGAGATTATTCATTTTCACCAAAGTGCCTCTTGCCGTCGCGTGGTTCTGCAATTAATTATCTTTTTGAACCTTTATTGTCTCAGAAAAATCGTAAAGACTATTTTTTTTTACATTAATTTGTTGATTTTATTAATGCTAATTTAATGTAATAATTATTTTTATTTAAATTAAACAATAAATGTTAATAAGCCGGTATTTAAAGATAATGATGTAATTGTATTTTTGGTATTTTATGATAAATATTGTTGAAGGGCCTGTTTTGCATAGTTTCATGTAATATTATCTTAAAAACATGAATATTAATCACTTTTGTCAACATTTTATTATGTTGGTTTAAATTTTTATTTGTAATAAAAGCATTACAATTGTAATATTAGACAATACTGCATTATTTTTAAACATTAACCATGTATGCAATATAATACATCTATCACTCTTAAATATTTTTATAGATAACATTAGTAAAGACTTATTTTTTACATAGTAATTAGATCTTATTTTAAATCTCACATACATTTTTTAATATTCGTGATGAAATATAATTTGATTTTACTGTATATTATACAGGTAAACTAATAATGACCTTTAGAAAGGGCTGATCATTAAATCCTGTTTCAACACCCGAAGGGCGTGCTTGAGTAGATGTATGACGAGATAAGGGTAATATATCAGGAGAGAAAATGTGGCATTCTATCCACTTTGCTTATCCCTGTGGAGAAACGGCATGATGGTAAGTTAGTTAGCCAAGCATTGCTCAGCTTAGTAGAATTTCTATTACAACTAAATAAACAGTTATTGACTGAATGTAATAAAAAAATGTAATTATGACCAAATGTAATAATTGTACCATATAATAGAGGATAGAACAAAAGTTAAGTTTGAAGGGGAGCCAAAAGATTTTAGTAACTAATTGCTCTAACGTAATTAATTGTTCTAACTTTAAAACATATTCCAAAAAATTTTTGAAGACTTTGTAAAATATTGCGCGCGTTGCTTTGTTGAGTGGAATCGAAGCTAAGGTAACTCTCAAGACGATTCCGAGATTGGGTGGGATCCTTTGTGGTTTCCTTCATATAACAACTAAACCATTTATAATCAGCACGCCATTTCAATGCAGGGCTAGGCTTAGAGAGTAGAACGCCAAACACTTCTATCCCGATACACGATTCTCACCTCATTTACGTTCATGTCGATTGTTTAGTCGTCTGACGAGACCAACTTATATTACTTGATTCAGGCCAAGTCTTTTGAGAACGTTCTCTATTTCAATATGAATTAAATATATTAATTATAAAAATATACATATAAAATCAATATTATCGAAAAATATTGTTGTTGCGCCACCGGGATTCGAACCTGGATCTCTTTCCTAACCGGGGAAGGTGCTTTATCCAACTAAGCTACAGCGACATTATTTTTAGCGACAATTTTCGACCATATATGTTACCTTTTTGATATTAATACATTTAATCGTTCCATCATTTGACAGAGCCATCTACCTTATTTTACAACTTCACAATAAGAATGTGTTCTCCTAAGTTCTCTATTTCCGCTAATTTCTTTATTGCCATCCTCGCTATTCATTCGTTCGACATGACCAAACTGCTTAGTGAGATATTTTTTTTAAATCCCGGTCACTACGATAACATCAACTTTACATCCACTCTTAATGTGTGCATCATATTATATACTCGTATGTATATGACAAGCTAAAAAATAGATAATACATATAGGTATACTGTCCAATATTTATTTAAGTAAAATTCTAAGTTTCATGATTACGAGTCGCGGTGACGTCATTGTAGTGTTATATAGGCTTCACCGACCTACTTTCTAAATATCAACTCAGCGTATCAAAGTTTAAAACTCAAACAAACACATTTCATAAAATTGTGCAGCTATTTTTGCCATAAAACGCTGCATTTAAGATGCACAGTTAGCAATACCGAAACGGACGCTGGGTGGAAAAGTTTAGAAAATATTTTATTTTTACAAAATAAAAATGTGCTTTTCATAATATTTAACCCGACACCTATTCCCCGAATGATTTTGTTTTATTTTTGACGAAGACGGTGGCAAATTAAATAATTAGTCCGCCTTCTTGATTCATTTCAGGGTGTTTATGTTTCAGCAACTGTGCAAAAAATTATTTTGATTCGTTAAACAAGGTGTAGAATTATAAAGAAAACAGATGAACAGACATTCCGATACATACAGTGTCGAAACAGGGACTATGATAGAACTTTGTGGTTCTGGCGGTGCGTGCTCCGTATACCGCGGAGGGCAGCATATAAAGGAGAAATTAAATATCGAGCAGCGTCTATCCTCAACAATCTTCAGATAATTTTGACATGTTATAAGACAGATCTCTCATCTGAACTGTAGCCGTTCATACATCCACAGCTTTGACGATAATTATTTTGAAATACTCATCTAATTAGGAAGAAAAATCAAATATCTTATCAAGCAGGATTTGAAACATTGATGGATTATAAAATATTAACAACATTAAATATTATTTTGATAGGACATACATACGTCTAATTTTAAATACAGGTATGGGGAAGTACACTACCAATTATTTTATAGCGCCAGTATTTTTTATGACAAATTTTCGAACCTATATGTTATAGGTTCGACACTGTCATGAAAAATACTGGCGCTATAACACAATCGGTAGTGTACTTTCCCGGATTGGAAATAGAGATCCAGGTTCGAATCCCGGTAGCGTAAAAACAATATTTTTCGAAAAACAAAATTAATTTTATATGTATATATTTATAATTAATATATTAAATTAATATTTAAAACATCACAGACCTATGATCTGAATAATTACAATTTCACAATAATAATGTGTTCTCCTTAATAAAAAGTAATTAAATCTGAATTGTTGATCCGATCCACAACATTATAACAGCTGGAATAGATTGAGTCTCGCCATATAATAGACTGTACCGGATGATTGTGTCATTATTCAATTAATTGCTTTCACACGATTATATGCAGAGGACATTATAGTCTAAGCTTAATTCGAGGTACACAATTACTCTCGCGCTGTGCAAGCGGATTTCCTGCAAAACAGGGGACCTTCCTAACAGATTAATATTATATTATATAAAATAATAGTAATAGTGCAATTAACTATATAAATAAAGCTAATACATAAAAAAATACTAACAATGAAAAAATATTAAAAATAAATGCAGTGAAAATTTGAAATAAACTAATAGGTAACATTTTAATAATGTATAACGTAAACGTAAAGCGTGATCATAAAAATAATCAACACATATTTAAAAAACTTATTATAATAATGATTTTTTTATCAACCACTGAATAGTATATAACTTGTGTATTCATTATATACTTCGATACTCCGCTAAATATATACACTCTTATACATTATTTATATCACACATAAATGCGCATCTCGTTTTTTGTTAAAATTGAGTTGCGATATAGGTTACATTGCCCAAACGCATGCTCACAATCTATTCAAACTGTTCAAATGTTATTCCAATGAAGTATATAATATTACAAATAAACATTTTGACGTCACCACTCTTATTTCGATGTGTGATTCTTAGAATTGACGATGTATGTAAGAAAAGCGACCGTATTATGAATGCCAACTTATGAACGTTGCATTTGACTGGAGAAACCCCGGAGCTAACTTCACGACTGATTAAGAGGACAATTCATGATTGAGACTTGTGGAGATGTATTTTGAGCCATGCTTTAATTCTTTGAGTTCACTGTGTACGAAGAAGAAAATACTGTGTAGATATAAGAATATCTAATCTTATATCTGAATAATAATGAAGTAGAATATTCAGAATAGTACACTCTCTTTGAATCTTGAATTGCCTTTAACCTGTCTTAAATATAAAGCTCATTAGCATTTGGCGTAATTAGAGGAATTTGTAGTCAGCCAAAAACGCAACAAAATAAAATATATATCGTATTCTACATCATAAGGTTACTTAAATTATGTAAATAATCCTTTTTTGATTCTAATTAATTTCGCGTCTTTTGAAGGACTTCCAGAAATCGATCAGGGTATACGAATAACAATTATTGTTCGCTTAATGAGATTTTAAATAAAGTATAAGCTGGGATTCAGAAGCCGATCTCAAGGATCGCATTGTAAAACAACTCAAAGGAATAATGAGTCTTCTATTATTTGCTGAAGCTTCCATTGTTTCAGCCCAGGACAACAGCTAATTCATTTATTTCTGGAAACATCTAAGGGGTTGTGGGCCGGGTGGTATATATTATATGAGTCGTATGACGTCATTTGGCGGAATGTCAACTTTTGATGTGAAGCGTAATATATGTACTATGTTCATGTTTGAAAGGAAGATATTGTATTCAATTATATTGACGATTTCACGAGTTAAGAACTCAAGGGGTCTCTTTGTGATATGTGACTTTATTAAAAATTAAATTTAATGATGATATAAAAGGACACGATGAGATAATCTCAGAAATTCAGTTGAGATGTATTTCAATACCATGTACACTTGTTAAGATTTTAACCTAGAGATAAACTCAGAGATCAGCTTGAGATTGGTAGAAAGAGACAAAAACTCAAGCCAGTGTACACTGCGGTCAATTTGGCAGCGAGATTTAGTACGTGCGCACACCTAAAATTGCTATACATTTGTGCATTGATAAGGCGTAAAATTACAAACATTTAATCAATTTTAACTGTTGCTAGGGAGATTCAAAATCACTTAACTAACGAACGACAGCAAAATTTGATTTTTAACGTACGTTACAAGCGTAAATTACGTTGCGAATCTCTGAGACATGGTGTGTCTCTTAGACAGACTACAAAAGCTAAGACTT
This sequence comes from Eubasilissa splendida, assembly GCA_031772225.1. NCBI lineage: Eukaryota > Metazoa > Arthropoda > Insecta > Trichoptera > Phryganeidae > Eubasilissa > Eubasilissa splendida. The sequence goes on along the minus strand of CM062857.1, from coordinate 7,358,606 downwards.
ATTTCCAGAGAATCTCATGGGAGCAAAATCTGTATCTCAAAGATTGTCTCGTGTCGAAAATCTCATTTGTTGACACGGGTCATTAAAATATAATAAGTGTGCCGTGTTATTGTTTAATACCAAGAGCGAGAAAACTCATATCTACTTTGCGACCTCACTGAGACGTAATCATCAAACCCAACAAAATTGCTGGCCTACAGGTTTTATTAATATAAAACATGAAAGGTAGTTAACAATGTCTTAATAATAATTTCTATGTGTGTAAAAGAACTGGAAACATTTTTTCAGTGTAAGGTTTACAGTGCGAAATGTATAAATAATTATTTATGCAAATAATAAGAAAACACTTTGTTTATGGCACTATATATTGATTTATCGACATGTTTCAAGGCCAACGGTCCTTTCATTAGGACACAAATTTTATACTAAAATAAAATATAAGCATAGACAAAAAACTATAAACATAAGTGATGAGTAACTAATTAAGAACTACTGTGAAAATAATTTTAAAAGGTAACTATTTGAAAAAAGAATTTGGTTATTTATAATGTTCAATTTACTATTCACACTTTTTATTATTTCTAACTGTAAACCCATGGTATTCGTATGTAAAAATTTTAAACTCTTATTAATGTCAAAATAATGGTTTGTTTCCAAAAAGTGATTGGAAAAATTCAGATAGTTATTGTTATTTGGACATTTAAAATGATCCTTAATTCTTACATCAAAATTTCTGCAAGATATAAAAATAATTACGATCATTTCAAATTAATTTATTTATATAATATTTTGCCACAAAGTAATTATGCAAATATTAAGGAAATTATTTATGTATTTGCACAAATTATAATTTGACGGAGATTGGTAAGTCGTGTTAATGGGATGTCATTTATTTTATTTCCTCGTACTTATCAATCGGAGCTTAATAATTGATTATCAAAAATTGTATGCAGTTGACATGCCAAATATGTGTAGGTATATGATGAATATCAATGGAGTGGCGTATTTACATTACTGTATATTCAGCAATTTTTATTTTTATATACTGATTTCTTAGCCAATTTCTTGTTGTTATAGGTTTTCCTCATACCACTCCATCGCTCCCTTATTGTCCTGTTAAATGCCAGTTTATCCCTGCTTAGTCCTTTATATTATCGACAAGTCGCTTCTAAGACCTTCCTCCTGGTCTTGAAATTCGTGATCTTCAGCATAGAAATCTATTGACGCACCTGTTATTATTTTGACTGGCTTCGTGGCTGGTCCATGTCAATTTAACTTAGAAATAGCATTCATTATATCATTGAAACTATTATCTTTACATGTAATCAATAGTATGTGTTACATCAGTATGAACGTATTATTTAATAAAAATAAGAAATAAATATACTCAAAGTATAACAATATTATTTCAATAATCTTTCCGAAGATTTTAGTAGTAACAATCTTCTAATCTTAAATACTAATTAAATGTATTAATTAGAAATATATACATATAAAATCAATTTTATTGAAAAATATTGTTGTTGCGCTACCGGGATTTGAATCTGGTTCTCTTTCCAAACCGGGGATGTGGATTATCCAACTATACTACAGCTACATTATTGTATCAACGTGTCTAAAAATTTAATAAAAGTGAATTGATAATTCTGACGTCTGCTATCGGTTTACTCAAAGGTATTTGAGATTCCGTAAAAACAAAGTAGATGGTTTTCAAATAATGGAACGATAGATGTATTCATTTGAAAAAGTGTAACATATAGGTTCGAAAATTGGTCGTCAAAAGTAATGTTGCTGTAGAATAGTTGGATAATGCACCTTCCCCGGTTTGAAAAGAGATCCAGGTTCGAATCCCGGTAGCGCAATAACAATATTGTTCGATATAATTGATTTTATATGTATATATTTCTAATTAATACATTAAATTAGTGTTTCAAATATCACAGACCTACATCTGTTCTGAATAATTACAACTTCACAGTAAGAATATGTTCTCCTAATAATCTTCGAATCATTTGTTACCTGCTGGAAAATTCAATAAAAAGGAAGTTATGGTGATTATTGTACGACATGTGTATAATATTATTTTTCATCTACAATAAAAATGAAATTTGATATTATGTCTGTTCTTTTATTTTTAAAATTTCATCAAACATTTTTGTTACATAAATAAAGATATATTAAGTACGAGAACATATTGCTTGAAAGATTTTGTTGGCAGCATTCCTTGCGTTCTTAATAAAGAACATTTCAATAATAAAAAAGGCTTACTCAATGAGAATTTGTAGACATTTTATTATCATAAAATATTATTGGTGTAGATCATATTTTCCAAAAATTATTTTTATTTGCGAGGAAAGAAATATGTGAATACTGTGTAGTCATTTTTATTGCTATTAGAGTAACTGACTACAATTCGTAAATTTGGGAGCTGAAAAAAACAATCTCGAAGCTGGTTACTTTGCAATGATGGCTAAGTCAATTTAAATAAATATGAGATAATAGCACTAAATAAAAAATAAAAATTACAGATTACGATAATCGTCGTAATCATCAGCATTTTCATCTCCTTAGGAGTCTCAACATCTTCTCGACAAAACTCTTATGCTATTTTAGTAATTAATAACCTATCAAGATCAAATCTATCTTCATAAAGATTTTGTTAATAGTAATTTAGCTCGAATCGACCCACTTGCCGGAGTTGTTAAGAATATTCGAGTTGGTAATTGTCCAAGCCACCTCAATTAAGATCTTTCTGCAGAGACTCGGATCCCTTCCTTATTGCGGTACTTGTCTCTGGGTTAATTTGTACCATTTCTGCTACAGCCTGGATTCTTAATATCATTCTCTCCGCGAGAACCTATATATGGTAACCATGTATTTCAATAAGCTTGTTATACAGATTTAAATAGAGTTGGTTTAATCTTGGCACTCAACTCGGATTTCTGTATTTCTACACTATAAAAAGTACGTAAAATATACATTGTAAATATAATTTCATATATATTTTAATTTGTTTCGGATTCTAAGTAAGGTTATTATTTTTAATATGTAATTTAAAAAATAGAAATTAAGAAAAAATACATTGAATGCCTCTGCCTCATCAATATTTTTCAAACTAAATTTAAGGATTTGTAACTAAGTTGTCTCCTGGAATAAAGCACGGTCACCAGAAGAGAATTTAAACAAGCACGTTACTCAATACCTGAATTGTACATAATTGGAAAATAAGCACACACATGGATAATGAATAGATTATGTAAGCTATTATATAAAATTATTGTAGTGTAACTCCCTCTTCAAGCACAAGAGCGGGTCTCTTTTTTAGAGAGGTAAGCGAAAGAAAAACCATGTAATTTTAAAAATGTAAAATACTTAATTCATGTTATAAAAAATTGTAAAAATGTCAAAAAAATAAATTAAAAAATACACTGAAACGAGTAAGATCGAGATCTAATCTATGTGAATTTAATTTGTCTATTTAATTACAGAATTTTTAAACGAATGGGATTTTTCTAACTTTATTTGAGTTATAATGAAATTTTTAACTTTTGCAAAGTTCAAATTGTTGGCTTTCTTTATTTACTAATTATAATTATTTTATTTTTTAGAGAATTTTTCAAGAGATACTTAATAACATTATATTATGTAGAGAAACTTACATGCATAATGATTGATACAAATTGAACATGTTGATTAAGTATGATATTGAAATCGAATCGGATGAATACTCAAAATACACTAAAAATAAAGATAATATTGGCATCACTCACCGGTTAGGTTGTGAACTCCAGGTTTGGTCACCAGGATCCTGACCACCAGGGCTGTGGCACCCTTCGGCCCCAGCCTAAGTCGCTCCGTGACGTACATCATACCGTTACTGACGAACTGGCCTCCTCCATTCAGAGATAGAAGTGCTATTACCTGAAACAAACAAAAACATAAAATAACTGTCTTAAACTTAAAAATATTACGCAAATAAAATTGATGTTATTATGATATTATTTTTATTTTTAATACTTGTTTTAAAATATTAATATGATAAAACTCTCATAAAAACAATACTTTAATATTAATACAAATTAAATGTATCAATTAGCAAGATATATAGGAAAATTCAATTTATCGAAAAAATATTTTAGTTGCTACTGGGATATATAATAAAATAATTGTTCAAAGGTTTTTGGTGAATCTTTGTGGAATTCCATGATTATTTTGTAAATTGGGTTAAAATACTGTTTTACTACACTATATTTTTTATTGTGTTAAACGTTAGAACGTTTTCGGGAATATTTTCCCATTATCAATATTATAATTCAACTAAAATTAAAAAAACTTTCAGACAGTAATATATAAGTATTTTAAACGTTCTAACGTTTAAAACAATAAAAAATATAGTAGAATAAAATAGTATTTTAACTCAGTTTATATAATAAAATATTTATTCGATAAATTTAATTTTCCTGTGTATCTTTCTAATTGATAAATTTAATTTGTATTATAATAAAATAACACAGAACTATGTTCAGAAAAACTGCAACTTTACAATAATAACGTGTTCTTTTTATTTATTTATATTTTATTTTATTTGGAAAACATACAGTTTATCAGTTAATACGAAAACTATAATAAAAGCTAAACAATAATTAAACCAGTTACATGTTTTCTCAGAATATATAATATACTTTATGCAGCGTGTACAATTTAAAATTTAAAGAGGACTATAATGCAGAAAAATGTGTGAGAAAAGGTTGAGAATAAAAGTAGAAACAGAGAGAAAAAAGTTATAAAAAAGAAAATACGAAAATATTCGAGAGGAACTGGAGGGTGAGGGGAAAGGAAAGGAAAATGGGACGGGGAATAAAATAAAAATGAAAAATAAAGGTCAATAAAGTTTATGTATTGAATTTAGATTTAATTGAAATATTGAAAATGTCTAGTTCGTTTAGGTGTGAATTGAAATAAAGTGGTGTTCGCTAGAAAAATAGGTTTTGTTTGCCATTGGTATTGCAATGTACTATGTAAATTTAATATTACTGTTCTTTTCTTTTCCATGTCAGTGCTGACATATGATATAGTGGATCAGATAAGACTAATCATAATGCACTTCCAAAAGTATCATTCCCGGGCTGACTCCGGGGTTTTTCAGACATTACTATTATCCGCGCATGCGAAAATGGCGTTTTTTCATTAAAAATGTCCGGTCACAATCGAATTATCTAGCATTTATTACGAATTATCAAATGTTTACCATAATGTTTACGCGTCTTGTAACTTTGAATGATATCACTGGGTTTCCTGGTTTATAATAACGTACATGTGTGTGTGTGTGAATATTGCCGCCCTTTTTTCAGAAAGCTAAGAAGACAGTAACCGACGGCGTCATTCTTATAACATCCCGCGCTTCGACCAGTCCAGCGTTCTAAATAAACCACCAGTGCGCGCTTCGGTCGGTCTAAATCTAAAGAAGACAACCCAGCTAAAAGAACAACAATATCAAACCATAAAGACAGCAAAATTAAAAAGGTTAGTGGAGTTCATTAAGGGTGTCCAGCGGAAAATTTTGCAGTTTATTATTAAATAAAAAAATAAAAACTATAAAGTTATTCTCATATTTTATTTATACAAAATGAGTTTAACGATGCGGATTTTACGTTTTATAGACAATATCATCTAAATGCCGTCCATTTATTTCAAGTCACTCTTGCAATCGGACTCTTAAATTTACGAACACGCGAGAGCAAAGCGTTGATTCAATGGCAGATATTCATAAACTTCACGGCGGATATTTTCTTTTAGGGCCTGAATTGTTCGAGGATTTTTGCTGTAAACTCTTGACTTAAGGTATCCCCACAAAAAAAGTTGCACGGTGTAAGGTCCGGTGACCAAGGTTCCCAGAGTATGTCTCCGTACTTGCTGATTAATTTATTGGGAAATATTACCCTCAGCTTCTTCATTGAAACTCTAGCTGTGTGTGGAGTGGCCTCGTTTTTCCAAAATTGTAGTAGAGGCTGTAATCTTTCTTATCGATTTACGCGTGTTGCGCATAATTTCACGTCGAACTTGAGCCACATGTTCTGGCGTCGCTGCTGACGTTGATGGTCCCAGAGGAGTTTGGTTAACCATTGTCCCTTCTTGTCTGAACTTTTGAACCCAACACCGGATAAGTTGCGTGCTCAGCCCATCACTTACTCGTCAAATATTAAAGTGAGTACAAAAAACGCGACTTGCACGAACCAATGAATCACCGCACTTTAAATATTGCTCAACCGCAAACGCCCGCTGCGCTCCCGACCGGTGATTCATTGAGACTGGCAAATTAGCAAATCACGCGCGTTGAACAATACCCCTCCCATTTATCTTGCCCTGGTGGTACAATTCAATTTTGTATTTTTTCCGCTGGACACCCTATATATCATATGTGTGCTGATTGTTAATCGAAAACCTGGGAACCAGCTATCGAAGGCATCCATAAACACATAATATCTTATAAAATAATAATATAGTGCTTACTACAAATATATGGTGTTTAGTGCTACATTACTGGAAAAATATAAGAAGATAATATGTGTTACACATGTTTATTGAACCACTCGTTGAAAAAAATCTTTTTTGTTTTGATCGAGGATCTAAAACCATTTCCCTTTAAATTAACTATTTACCTAGTAAATGGATGGACTACTTTATTAACAAATTAAATCCCAACCTTTCAATTTTAATGGATAGGGATTTTTTACTTCGGTTACCAAACAAACTAATTCTTCCGTTAAATAAATCATCCCCTGTTTTCGAAGTACGTGCTTTGACATGCTCATAAACAATTTATTTACTGAATGTCCTGAGGGTGGATCGTGGGTAGAAGGATAAAACATACTAACTACATGTTTAAAATATTATATATATATTATCATTCAGGCTTTTAATTTAAAAAAAATTGAGATATTATAATCATTGAACTAAAACGCTTTGTATTCTACATGGATTAATTAAGATATGGATCTAAAGTATATAGGTAAAGGTACAATTTTTTCTTACAACTCGTGAGTTTATTTATTGCACTATCGTTTCATTATTTTTACTGGTACATACAAAAAAAAAGAATTATATTTAATACATCAAAAACTTTTATAACCTTGTATTTTACTAATATATCATTCTCAAATTTTCACGGCCGATCTAAACGTTCTGTTTTTAGGCCATAATCTTTGACGCCTCACAATTATATGAAACTAGTAAAATACCCAAAACTACGCAACTAAGGATATTTAATTTATCACTTATTTATTAAAATAGTTTAGAGTGGATGGATATTAATGAAACAATTTTATAACTCTACTTGAGTTCAGTTTAATACTTCACCTGTCGATGGGAGTTACTGTTACTCACGAAACTCGAGTGGTGCTAATAAACTCAAGTAGAGTTATGACATTGTTTTATTTACATCCTTCCATTTTGACGATGTAACTCTACAAAACTAACGCTGATTCTATCAATGTTTAAATGTTTTATTTATATCAATGAAACGAATTATCAAGTATAAAAATAAAGTATTTTTCAAACATTTATTTTGTTAATTTTTTGAATTCAGTTACAATGTTCTATTATGGAAACAATTTAGCACGAACTCGGGTACTGCGTCATATGATATGACACATATCTGGACTTTTATTTTAATATTACGCGATACTTGATCATGACGAGGGCAGACAACTAGTTCGAAAACTAGTGTTTAATGTCTATCCTAATGAAGGTGTTTATCTAAAGGGCAAGAGTATAATGGTCATTTAAATATTTAATTACATAATTTATACATCAACGTGTTTAATAAATAATTTATTTTTAATAAAAAATAAATATATTAATTAGAAAGATAAACATTAAAAAAAATTATCAAAAAATATATTTGTTGCTACCGGGACCATATAGATATAGGATTGTTGTATCAAATTTGAAAGTGTAACATATATTTTAGAAATTTTGTCGTCATCTTACTATGTTGGTATATCATAATCGGTTAATGTATTTCCCCGGATAGAAACTGTCCAGGTTCGTATCCCGGTAACAACAAAAATATTTTTTCGATAAATTGATTTATATGTATATCTTTCTAATTAATACATTTATTTTGTATTAAAAATATCACATACCTATGTTCTGAAAAACTGCAACTTCACAATAAAAATATGTTCTCCTTAAAAAATAAAATTTAAAAACCACTACATAATTTATACGTCGTTGTGTTCACATTTACAAAATCTATAAAAAAAGTAATGATTTCTTGGTCATACTGTACCAAAAGACTGTATCCAGTAAAACAAAATTCATATGGGTCGAGTTTGTTATGCTCCAAAAAACTGCAAACTCGGGCGTTCGATCGTATAATATATACAACACGTGACACAGATTTAGCCAATCGAGGTCAGTCTAACTGTACTATTTATTTTTTATCTGCGAAAATATTCGCGAGATTCAAACACCGGAAATGAGATATTCATTGAAAATACTTAAATCATGTTAACTTAAGGATATGGATTTAAAATTTATATAGAGTGGGGCCTACTTGGACTGACTGGTGTAAAATGTATATAACTTTTGTAATTTTAATATTTATTTAAAAATATAATAAATATAAGTGTATTTTTGTTTACTTTTTTTTAATCTATGTATGGAAAATGACAATATTTAAATGACCTCTATTTTCTTGTTGACAAATAATAGCTCTTTCTAAAGTATTTAGCATTACATTACGCAATGTTACTGTCTCCAAATTTGTTATTTTCTGTATTGTTGCTGGTTTGTTCATGTAAACTCAACCTTTCAAGTAGCCCCACAAAAATAAATCAGGCGCCGTCAAATTTGGGGAACGGGGAGGCCAAGCAAACTCTGCATTTATTGAAATTAGCCGGTCACCGAAAATAGATCGTCGCAAAATATAATAAAATTCAATAATCTTAACGCGCTCTTGCACTGGGTATGTAGTCATTATACACTTTCATAAATTCTTTATTATCTGCAAAAAAATATATAATTAAAAATAAACCCCACCAAAGATATACATTTTTAAATACAGCCCAAGTTGGCCCACCCTTTATTCGATCAGTTTTATTAAAAATGCATTTCTTTACATTACATTAGTTAATATGTGTATAAATGAACCTCTATTAAAATTATTTATTGATTGAAAGTAGAACCTATAAATTCAGAACCTATATAAATAATTTAATTTTTTTCAATCGCGAATATAGATAATATATATTTTTTTAAATAGTACAATATTTAAGCAGAACATGTATAATTAAATAAATAAAATGGCTTTACAACATACTCGTAATAAAAAAAAATGTTCCGTAACCTCAAAGCTTGCAATCTTTTCTTCAAGAATACCTCGTGTATTTATTAATCATCTATATATTATAATATGTATCTATAATAAAATATTTATTTTTTATGCCTTGAATAAAACATACCCTAGATCTTATAGAAAATATTGCATTCATGGAGTAAATATTAATCATATGTGTTATTTTTTATTTTCCGTGCTTACTCTAGGAGTTCAAGATCAAAGAGTCGCGTTTTATACATATTTATAATCTCTTTGTTCACTGCGACCCAGAAAAGCTATGCACTAGATTGGCCAAAGTATTGCCTCAGGTTCTTTAGCTATGATGTTCCTTCCCTGCATTATGAAATGTGGGCTCTAATACTTTTCTGGATGTCTCATATATTCAAGATTGTGGATTTTTATTGTTTTAATTAACTACAAACTTATTTTTCTTTATTTATCGAAACCGTAACATTTAACTAATTTTGAGCTTTCTATTATAAATTCGCATCTGACATGCTTGTATATCTGTCTTATCATTTCTTTGATATATATTCATGCTTCTGATCCAATGTTTTTCAAATGGTGTCATGGTACACAATTTGAATGATATTGGCAGTTTATCTATCTGTGATCAGTTTATCTATCTAACTGATTGCTTCGTTAATACAAATTAACAAGTGATATGTAAAATCCGCAGTTTTTTGTACCACTTTAAGTCAATTATTAAATGAAAGCACAATCAACTATTATTTTCTATAATATTTTTAACACCCACCTCATTTATTTATACTACACCGCCGAATTGCAGCAAAATAAGTTGGTGGCTGATGCTGCACGCATCGCTGAATGAAGTGAACATTTTGTATGTTGCAGTTTATTTATAAAGAGAGTCTTGTCTAATAGTGCTATCTAACGATGCTCGGTATGCTCAAAATATTTAAAAATACTTTTCTATTTCATAAAATAATACGATAAATATATATCATCTGAAAGCACGTATTACTTGAATTTTCGATCATGAAAGCAGAACATCTTTTTCATACGGATAAATGTTGTACGTACTTATGATAATAGTAAATGTAAATATACAAATATTATTTAAAATTAAGTCGTTTTTGCTTTGTTCAATGCTCATTCTTTGAGAACAGATAAATTGGCGGCGGTACACTGTTTACGGCAGTTCATTTCCGTTTAATATTCCATAGACAGCGAACGGAACGGACCGGAGAACCTCCGCTGGGCGGGTGGTAACTGCTCATTTACAATTCTTCAGTACAGCATGGTGCTCACCGAAGCGAGGAACAAAGCGGTGGTCAGGAATATGACACATGAAATATTGCAACACCAAGCGTGGTATGTAATATTTTCATGTGTCTATGGAAATTATTTTCTACGGTTTGCGGGTAGCTAACCGACTGCCGTGCTCGAAACCAGTGCCGGCTCGTTTAGCAATGCCCTATGAACCACTAATACTATTAATATGTATTAAATAACATTAATTGCTACTATTTTACATATTTAAATAAATTAAAACAAAGGATTAATAGGATTATTAGGATTAGGATAATTTTAGCATTATAGAAAAAACATAGAGAAAAAAAGACGTAGGATAAATTTAAATTAATGACAGAAACAAATGTATAAGGATATGTAGGTAATACAAAATACGCACAGAGAGAAAGAAACCGAAGTACATCATCAATCTTTATTATTTTGTAGCAAAAATTAGTGTGAACGAACGAACTATTGTAAAAGCAATCAGCTTCATCGACCTGATTCTGTTTCCATCAAAAACAAACAAAAACTTTTTTACTCGTGTCGAACATTTTTTTTGTTTATCTTTTTATTAGTACTATTTTTAGTTTATTAGTTTGTATGATATTTTAACTTTATCCATGTTCTTTGAACATCTTAAATGTTTAAACAGTAATGGTTTTCCAGAATTTTTCAACCATACTGTTGAAAAATACAATTTCTTTAATAATACCACAGGGGTCAATATACTCCATAAAAAGGGTTTGGCCTCCGGTTGGACAATTTAGAAGTCCTTGAAATATAAAAGGTAATAAATAGTGGTACGCCAATTTTTAATAATCAAATTAATTTATCCATTAGCCCCATATTTGATATGTTTCTTTTAAAAGTAATTTAATATCCATCGACATTGTATTTTCCCATCTCTTAATGTTCTGTTTATTTGTATTTGTATTCTGTCTCTCTCTTTCGCATATAATTTAAGATTCTGTCTCCCTTGATGTTTTATTTAACTATATATGTATTGTGTCTCTCTCTTTCACATGTAATTTTATATTCTATCTCCATCTTTATGTATATATATATATATATATATATATATATATATAAGTGCACTCTTTTTGTATTTATGATCAGTTTTAAATACGTCGTGATGAAGCTTGAGATAAGCGAAACCGGTTGACGTATAATAAATTTCGTGGTTTTTAATGGACGGAATAACGGATGAACGGGAGGCAACAGTTCTCCGATTCCATACATAGTATATGTATTTGGAAGAGAATTAAACATTAACACCAATATTATAAATTAAACATAAAAGCCGTCTCAATCAGCAGAGATCTGTGAAGAATGCAAGGCCATGATCACCTACGATGGCATTCCAGAAGAACCACGATCGTCAACTACGAGGGACGGGCGGAAGATTTTTATTTTTTTATTGTTTAATTTAAAAAAAATCATTTTCATGTATTTTGTTGTGAAAACTTAATATAAAAGAAAGTCTCTGTACAAGTAAAGCCATTTAATTTTATTTTCAAGGAAAATCATATTTCAATCACAAAGCGGTGGTTTATATTCTGTTTGCAGAAACATGAACAATAAAGGGAATTTTTCCGACACTACTGTATTTTGGCAAATCTCGGAAACGTCAAGCAATTGTTATATGAAAAGCATTGAAAATGGGATTAACAATAAGTAAAATACTTTTATGCCGAACACGCTACAACGCTCTAAGTGAAACATCTCTGCATTTTGATTTTCATCTCAAATTGTATTACAATTTTTGTGATAATAATTCAATTAAGAATATATGACAGAATAATTTCCTCAAATTTAATTTAATTTTCAGTTCGACTAAGCAACGGTGTTAATATTTGTTTGGTGATTGATTATAACACATCTCTTGATCCTGTCGCTACCCCTCGGGACAAGCAACTTCTGGCACAGGCTGATACAAGGATGGGAACAAAAATGAGGTAATATGTTCCATGATCACAGTTCACCAAATATATAGACATGAACTAACGCAAATTTCTTGTCCCGATATTTTAATTTTGGTGTCACCCACGGGATCACTTTGGTACCACTTACGCAATTAAATAGGTCCGCGACTATTTTTTGAAAATATGACTCGATTGGAATGAAAATTTAAACGCTGACAATATAATATGTATTAATGTAAAGAAAACGTCATGTGTGTAAATACTTTTACTTTTGCATAAATGTGTCATAAACTATCGGATTTATGTTTCCACCAAGAATGTGTGTAGAATACCCCTCGTCCCACAACTAATGTTACAAACCCCTCTCCTATATGTACACTTTATTTCATGTACATTCATTTACTGGTTTGTGTTCATGAAGCATTTTCGTTACCATTTTTAAAGGAGTTTTGAAAATTGTATGTGATTGACGGCAAATAAGTGTAATTACAAAAATATTACAATTTTATCTGCAATACCTGGTGGAGTGATTGTATCATTTAATGATTCTGTTAACCCCAAAGTACTAACATTTCAATAAGTAACATTGTTACGTAAGTTATTTTTATTCAATCATTGCACTAAGTGATATAATGAGAATATCAACCCCTTTTATTTTTTATCAATATATTTTTCCCAATGAAATTAATATACCTATTGAAGATATTTACTTTAAATAAAAAACTATACAAACTATTGAAAATTTGTGATTTTATCTAAAGTTCTTCTTCATCTAAATATACGTTTCAGATAACGTCATCGGTTAAAGAAATCAAAATTAATGATAAACTATAATAATAATAATAAAAAAATATTAAACATCTATAGATATTTTAATAAAATCTATAATTTCTTATAAAAATATAAGTATTTAAAGTGGTCGATGATTATGGTATGTAGATATAATAACAGGGAATGCAGTTCATAATGGAGTCCTGGTACCGTCACTGATGTATGGAAGTGAGGCTTCGAGCTGGCAGAAGAGGAATGAAAGGAGACTGAATGCAGTGAAAATGAGATCACTTAGGCGTATATGATGCAAGTGTTGATGGCACCAGAAGTATAGAACGTTCTCGGAAGACTTGTCACGACCAGGAGAACCATATACTGGAAGATAGTCATGTTAGAAGCCTTAATAATCGGCGAGCTTGTATGAGAAGATGTATGAATGTGGATGTGGCGAGAATTGAATTATGTGTCAGGATAGAAGAGTGTGGCGCTCTATCGTCTCTGCCTACCTCCGCGGGAAAACGGTGTGATGGTAAGTAAGTAAGTAAGAACATAAAAAGATATGACAAAACTAGCCGGGATGAAATTTTGCTCGAAATTTAATGCCGTAAATTTTATCCGTATTTTTGCCGAATTTATTTGCAATATTTGAAAAAGTCCAAGAAGACACAATTACTGGATTTTTACCTACAAAGGCACTGTTATTAAACAAATATCAGATATTTCACAGTAACAAAGCTATTTTTTATTATATTTAATGGAAAATATATGGAAGTATGGCAACGGTGTAGTGGTACTCAAAGCGAGTCCACATACCAACATATATACAACTTTCAAAAAATTTGATAAATGTGGCGTTTGAGGGGTGAGAATCGGTGAACGTTATATATATACTCTTAATATATAAATACAAACAGACACATTTTAAAACAACTCAAAATATAATTTCCACACGGACAAATACAAATAACTTACAAACCCCAAGAGCACATACAAATATTTTGGACCTAAACTGTTTAATAGAATGCTGAAAGATTTTAACTAATTGAATTGACCCAAGAATATGAATCTAAATATTAAAACTTGGATTCGTAATATGGGTAGAGCCAGTATTGGTGCACTCACCCAAACATATTGACTCATACTCTTATTAATTATTGCTGCAAATTTAACCAAAATAATTTATTTGAAAGTCCACTTTAAAATTGTATTTCATATACACCTATATATAAAGTATTAAATGTTAATTCTATTTACAACTTATAATACTAATTAATTGTACAATTGCTTGTAAACTGAGCCCGGCTCAACACAGAATTTCTATAGTTAGACGGGCACAGTCCAAACATATTTTATACATTATATAATATAGTTACAAATAAATAAATAAATAAAATATAAAGTGATCACTTAAGTCACCCGAAGACAGATCGTAAGCCCTGTAATCACCCCATACTTTCATATATTTGCCATTAAATATAATTAAAAATAGTTTTGTCTCTATTAGATATCTGATATTTGTTTAATTGAATTTAGTAAATTACAAATTGCACACGTATCAGTAACCACTGCAATATCGGTAATTACAAAGTGTCACGATACGAGTGATGGGTGGAGACGACGCGTGCTGGCATCTGGTAGCAAAACATTTTAAACTTTAGATGGGTGAAATTCCACACACGTGAGTATTAGGGGTTAGGTTACGTTAGGTGTTAAATTGGTGTAAGTTATTTTATTCACCCACACGTGTAAGTGTGGCATGGAACGGAGGCCCTAGGATAGGTACCGATGGTTTATCAAAGTTTCAGAAGCATCCGGACTTTAAGAACAATGTTATACAAATATTTACAGAATTCTAGAAAGATTGTCCCACAATTTAATTGCACGGATGTCTTTTAAAATGTATGTTTTTTTAAATTTACTCAGAGGACCAGATAACTACACACAAGACAACTGCACGTACAGAAAATGTGCACACGGTAACTACACACAAGATAGATGCATATATAAATTACTATGTATTCATCTATCTTGTGTGCAGATGAAAATGTACAACGCACGTGTTGTACATTTTCTTGGGCATCGAATGGTATGACAACCATATAAAATAAATAAAAATACTTTTTTTATTATCTTACTGGCTAGAACACTTAGATACTAAAGATTTGATGACCGCATTATTATTGTTACATTTTACCACAGACCAGCAAATGAATATATATGAAATAAAGTGTCCATATAGGAGAGGGGTTTGGAACATTATTTGCGGGACGAAAGGCATTCTACACACATTATTTATATAATCATAAATCCGATAGTTTATGACTCGTTCATGTAACAGTAAAAGTATTTACTCTTAGAAAATTAAATCTTTGTGTATATTATATTGTCAGCGTTTAAATTTTTGTTACAATCGAGTCATATATTTAAAAAAAGTCGCGGAGTTATTTGATTGCGCAAGTGGTACCAAAATTATTACGTGGGTGATACCAAATTGAAAATGTTGAAACAAGTAATTCGTGTCTATATATTTGGTAGTCTGTGCATTTTACAAATACTGTATGATTTGTCGGTCAAATTGTTTATATTCTGTATACTAATAAAATAAAAGCATCATCTAAGAAATAGGGATCTGTGATTGGTGCAGTATTTGTAGATATTCAGAATTACAATCAATAGCATATTTCAATTATCATAAATCAATAGTTTCATTTTTCAATGGTGAGCAAATAGTTATTTCAGAACAGAGTTAAATTTAAGTAAAGATTTTAAATTCCGTCTTAAAGTCTGTATTAATAATTATTTTTCTGTTTGTGTACTACATTACGTGCATTATATTTTACGTATTATATTACGCGTATTATATATTTCAACCATTTGACTAAAATTTTAATATCTTTACATTTAGCACAAGACGATTGTTTCACTGTTTCAGTGCCAATAATTTTCGTTCTAATCACAGAAGCATTTTTCTTCATTATAATTATGACACGGGATAGTAGGTCGGAGGTCGGCGAAAGAACGACTATCGGCAGTGTCCGAATTCACTCGGCATATCAGGAGGCGCACTGGATTGGCCGAAGAATCGGAGGCAAGACGGTTGACCGGCCGGATGCCGAAGTTAGGGCAGTCACATATTTGACAGTAACCTTCGCGTGTCTTTGCTATAATATCAATGCCATCCGCATACGTCATATATCTACTTCGAATTTAAAAATAAATTGACCCTTCAATCTTATATAATGAATCAGCTTCCTTTCAAATTTACGTACAAAGAAGAAAGCATTATAGATACAAATTGCATCATTATATTATTAATACGAGAACAAAAATATGCGAATAATTCCTCTGGCTATATGCGGTTCGTACATTTCCACACGTCCACTCTTCGGGAGAGATTTACTGCTGAATATGGGACCACAGTCTTATTCAGTTGGCTGACATAAAACACACCTCAGTGAACATTACGCTTTCGAAAATGGAGGCTGAAGGTTAATTAATGACAGCGGACCTCTCACTGTAATTGAATGTTTAAATGTTTTTTATGTCCACTTCTAGTACAAGGAAACAGGTGTGTAGGCTTCTATCTCAACCTTTAACCTAAAACCTTTTTTTTCAATTTTAATTTTGCACATAGTTGATTTATTCAGGTCTCTTAAGTTCAGTAGAATAGATTTAAATATTCATTTTACGAGTGCCAGGTTTGGTCAGTTTTCTATTTATTACGGCCATAATTATATTTGTTTCTTTAGAAATAAACGATTTTTAATACACTGTTTTATTTTTAGTATTCATTATATATTTTTATGTATTTAAATCCTACAAAATAATCTTTAGCCACAGATACTTAAGTCTGTGGTTTATAAATTAATATGGTATCGTTATGCATTATGGGGCACCATGTTATAAAGCCAAAAGAATGATATATGAATATTTCGAAGACAAACCATTGACATGAACCCCATTAAAACCTGTGATCAATTGTCAAACAAATAATAAAGAAATCAATAATATCTACTGAACTATTATAGACCTGATGGAAGAACTCGAAGATATTTATTATGATGATGATGAAATCAAAAACTCATGTGAAAAGTTGGTAAAAATAAAGTAAAAATAGGATGAAGTTGTTAATGGAAAAGATTTTATAGCCAAAAAGTCTTTAGTCTAATAAAATTTGTCACTAATATTATAGTCCGTGTCCTCAGATGAGATTTCTCTCGGAGTTTCAACTTGAGTTCGCATAAAAGACAGTTCATCGTTCAGCGTGAAGAAATTGATGAATCATCATCTCGTATGTTTTGCGCGCGGATTAAAACAACGTATCCAGTACGCACGTACCTTTAATAACTGCCAGAGATCCAATGTATAATTGAAGGGATCATAAAGCGTAAATTATGTAAAAGAGGATGATTGCAAAAATATTAATTAGTATTAAAAGCAGACAATGATTACTGTTCGGTTTGTGTAACAATATCTACGAGGTAAATTACATAATATCATCTAAAATTATTGCTCCAACTTTGTACCGCCTCACGTGCTCGATTTACGCCATTAGCAATTTTGCGAGCACGTTGGCTGCTCACGTTCGTTCGAATGTGCTCTGTCGTGGAATATACTATTAATATATTTAATGGTTAACCCATCGTTCTGATATTGTAACCCGTGTATATTGTGCTATGTTTTTTTGCTTGTGTATTATAGTCTGCAATTTTTCTCTAACCGAGCTGAGACCATCTGTCGACATTGACAGTGACAAGGCTATCGGGAAGTCGAGCGTACTTCACATCTGATACCCTTTGACCATGCTCCTTCTATTAAAATTTTCTTCTAGTCTCTCAATATTTTTCAACAACCTTTAAAATATTATTTTCTAACGTTGTTTATTGATTTTTGATGCTAAGCCATTATTTTTTTTTATTCTTAAGTTTTTCCTCGATATCTTTAATTCTCCAACTATATAATTGATTAGTACATTTAAGTTCGCTATTTTAAATCATACATTATACCATTTATTTTTATACCCTTGAATTTATAAAATGATGTCTAGAATGGTTGTAAAGGAAAATAAGTAAACCCAACGAAGGCAATTCACCATTTTGTACAGTACTATTACACAAATGAATTACTGTGAAACTTACATCAACACACGCCATGATCGGATTGCTGATGCTGATGTCCAACTCCAGCTGCTCCCCGGAAGTGAGAGGAGGCGGTTCGGCCAGCGGACCGACCAGCGTCTGCACCCGCGGACCCGGCAGCAGGAGGGGCACCCCCGCGCGCAGCCCCTCCGCACCGAGTGACGCGGCCCACACCAGGGCCGGGGCTCCGGGGAGGTGGACGCGGCGGTGTGCATTGCCCAAACTGAAATAAAGAATTAGGTTTAAGTATAAATATTTATGATAAAAATTCACAAACATTATAATGTAAATTATTAATTAATTAATCGTCTGCTTTTACTATTTGGGTATTCAATTACTATCATTGTTGACCTACAATTACTTCTATTTACCATCATTTTGAGAGCAAAATACTTTGGGCAGACTTTCTCGTGACATATCCAAATAACAATAGTTAATATTTCACAAGCAAAACTTCAGTATATGTTCAACATTAAATATTACACAGTATATGATCAACATTAAATATTACACATTCGTTTTATGCACAATTAAAAAAAATATTAATATTTTTAGATAACTAAGTACATAAAAAATTAATACTTAAAAATATTTTAAAAAAATGTTAATAATAATAATACAAAAGCATACAAAAAATCTTAATAAGAAGATTTTAAATTTTAAAAGTAAGTTAAGAGACAAAAGAAAATGAGGCGGGAATGTTAATAAAGTTTGTAAAATGTAAATGTGAGTAAACCTGCTAATGAAGCAAATATTTTTAAAGCAAAAATGTAAATGAGTTGAAAATAAAAATAATGAGAATTTGAGTGGTTCGTATAGTCGAATGCCCGCCCAGCCTTTGACAACAATGGTCGTGGGTTTGAATCTCACTAGCGGTCGTCCTAAAAAGTTACGATTTCATGATTTTCATTATTCAGTTGTATTCGTATCTAAAACAAAATTGTAATTAGGAAAAATCATTTTTTACCTCTCTTACATCTTTAATTTATTTCATTCATAATCAAGTTAGTTTTTATATACGGAATTAGCAGATAACATGAAGTAAGTATATATTTATCTTTATGCGTAGAACAAATTTATAATTTTTTACTAATTTAAGGGCTAACTGGATGAAGGTGCCATGTACCTTTTTATTTTTTTGTTAATCATTGTTCAATAATTTATCGAATCTTTAATCGAATAATATTAAATTTAAAACATAATTATAATAAATTTTATATTGCATTACAATCTTTATAAAAATGTGCCTAATTAAATTATTACCATTCTCTTCTCATTAATTCGTTCCATTCTTCTCAATCTTACTCACTAACTAAGATCAGCTTTACATTTTTTCCTTATTTCTTCATTCTTTACTCTGTCATAAATGAACCTGGCACATATACACTCAACTGATCTCATTTCCACTGCATTCGGTCTACTTTCGTTCCTCTTCTACCAGCTCCAGACCTTACTTCCATACTCCACTGTGAACTGTTAGTCTTGCCTCAGTTGACAAGTTCTCATTAGCTATAATTTCATTCAAAGCGCCGTTCACTTTATTCCCTGCAGTCACCCTCCTTTCGATATCTTTCCGTCTCTATCGAACATACTTTCCAAATACACAAACTCATTTACTTGTTACAAACATTAATTACCTACAAATATTTTGCACGTTGTTTTGCTTTTCTCTTTCTCGAATACCGTCACTTTCAACTTGTTGACATTCATAATATGCTATAGCGAAATTGAAAAACCCGTTTCCCCGGATAGGATGAGGTCCAGGTTCGAATCGCGGGAGCGACTAAATATTTTTTTCGATAGATAGATTTTTTTCTTTATATCTTTCTAGTTGATTCCTTTAATTTGTATTAAAATTAGAATCCGAATACATTTTAATTAACATGATACCTTTATCCAGTAAGCCTTTGAACTGTGGCGAGTACGAATGGAGTACATTAAGCCTTTGAATTGTAATATACACGAGTAATAAAGGAGCACAAAGCCTCTCACGTGTAATTGAAACAGTCCCACATCCAAATATTGTCCGCGTGCTGCGGCAGCAGCGGCTTGCCCCGCCTCTCCCCGTCCGGCCGGCGGTACGTGACGCTGGACGTGCCGCTGGTGGCGCTCCAGGCCGCGCCGCCCTCGGGCCCTGGGCCCCCGCAGCGTCGTTGGAACAGGCTCAGCCCCGCTTGCAGGAAGTCCTCCGAGGGCTGGCCACTGGGGTCCTGGCGATGGTGGATTCTGTAAACAACATTTCATTTTTTAACCTTCGCTTAAGGTCCATGTCCACAGAAGGAGACGATCTTAGAGATCTAGTTGAGATACATCTCAATGCCATGGACACGTGATACGATTTCGTTCTGAAGATAAACTTGAAAAGATCAGCTTGAGATTGTTATAAAGAGATAAAAATTCAAACCATTTTACACGACGAACGTTCTAACAGCGAGATTTGATACGTGCACATATTTCATTTATTTATTTCATTATCATATATTGTAATTACATTTAGTATTTTAATATCTGTCTCACTAGATTTCACCCGTGCTGAGACAAACATTTAACATTTTTAATCAACAGTCAATGATAGAAAGAAGAAAAAAATATAAAATGTAAGTAACAAAATATGATGCAATATTTAATCTTGAGAAATACACATTCTTAATACACATTCGTTTTCAACAATAATACAGTGCAATTTAATTAGACCCACGCATGCATGCACAGGCTGCTCGCTCATAAGTGTTGGGTCTGAAGTCTTGACTCTTTATGTGTTCATATTGGAGGGGTGCTATGAATATAAGTTCAGTGTGAGTTTTTTTAGCCAGACTGTTATTGCACCTATGAACTGTATGTGTTGCTCAATGTTTTTTTATGTATTTAGGGAGATAATTATACAATTACGGTTTTACAAAAACATAAACGTCACCTAAAATTACCGTAGATCCCTACAAAGCCACAAACTGTAATGTACTGCGGCCATCCGTTAATGACCTGCTGCAGTATTCAGAGTTGTGCTATGGTAGTTGAATCAAACTCTTTTGTCAGGTGACGATTGACACGAATTTGTTAAACAAGAAAACAGAGTATTTACAATAGAATAGTACACTTAGAGATAATACTAGATCGCTTCGGAGTCCAGAAGCAAGAGAGTTTGTCCAACGAGCGCGCCACACAGACGTCCCACTCATTCTTCTTGTCGCACGACATACACACACATATAAAAACTGACGGACCTCACATTAACGCACGGTATTACTGCTACTGGGGAGACTCAAAATCACCAATGTGATGAACATAACGACAATAATATTTGACGTTTAACGTACGAACGTGAAGTAAGAGACACGGTGTACACACAGTGAATATAAAAGCCGAGAGTTGTTTCCAAAGTATCTCATTGAAGCAAAATCCGTATCTCGGAAAATGATTTCTTGCATGATCGCTTCGGTGCGATCTTTCGTATTGGCAAAAAAAAATAAGCTAGTCATTTGCAGTTCTGGTGCTCTATAATTGTGCAAGTATCGGGTAATATAGGTGTAATACACTTAGTACAGAATATATCGGTATCAGTAGGTAATGCACACTAACTTAATTCTATAGATTGCAATTACCTCGGCAGTAATACAAAAAAAAATCAATGAAAAAATGTAATATTTTAAGTTTAAAAAATAGACAAATAGCACACATTACTTTAAATATGCATACTAAATTTGTTGAAACAAGTAATCCGCTTTGCTATTAATAATATTTCATATCTGCATGCTGGCATTCTGCCGACCATCTCAAACTCTTCGCAAAATTGCTTGACACCTTTGCTAGGTAAAGCTTTGCAAAACTGCGCATAGGTGGCGCCAGCTATCCGCTAAAGAGCTATAACCGAAATAATGTAGAACCCAATAATCTCGCTGCTCTTTCTGTGTATTAATTGACATATTTTTAAAAATATTTTTTTCTATTTTAACGATAAAACGGTACTTATTTACAATATATAAAACCAATATACTATGTATCGATATATTAGTTTGATATATTAAAAATAAATGCAGTTTTGCTATTGAAATAGATCATTTTATATGAAAAAATGTCACAATCAATGTGATCAATTATATATTCGCTAGCAAAGAACAAAACTACATTTCATAATAAACGCTTCACGAAATGCACGTTCAAAATGAATGCTTCATTCAAAGTATGTTAGTACCACTGGTCAGCCCACTCCGATGCTAGTCGAAATCGCTTCGCATTTTAATTAGTTTAATTAAGTGTCTTTATTTAAACCATTATTGAACTATACTTCAATGAAGTATTTGAAGTGCGAAGCGAAGAGCAAAGTGTGTAGTGCTATACTTCGGGAAGTACACACTTCACTTAACTACATGAAGTGAGCGGCAAACTCTTTCATTCTCTATGCATACACAGGTCGAAGTTACTTGTGTGCGTTGCTGAGTGAGAGCTTCAGCTAACTAAGTTATTTGCTAGTGTGCGAATATGGTGTGAAATATTGAGCTATTGAAGCGTCAGTGCGAACTGCGAAGCCTGAATGTAAAGAACTAGTTCATTGAAGTACTTCATACAGTAAGGACCCATCGCTTATATTAGCCATTATTAAGTACATATTACTTGACTCATTTAGATGTCGATGCATTATTATTTTACTCCAAAAATTTTGAAGTCATTGATCTTTTGCATAAGTCTTTCCATTCAATACATTTTACAGAGGGTGTGGTACCGACTTTGTAAACCTTAACATTACTTGGCGTGTATGAATTCCTAAACAGACGAAGATGCTCTTTAAATGGTTAATTTTGGGGTTCAAATTTAATACTGTTGTGTAACAATGTTTACAAAACAAGTATATATTGCTACCTAACTAACGAACACCCAACTATCTACTGTATGCACATATTTATGAATCAACCAAAGAGTCTATCGCAGTACGTAGGACTTTGTGAAATTACTATTCGGAAGTGATAACTACTATTAAACCCTGCAATACAATATCATGTTAATATTTGGTTATCGCATAAGTTTTTGCATAGTGTTAATATTTGGTTATTGCATACTTATTTGCAGATAGTGGAAATGGTTGTCTTTTCACCCTCTACCTGATTTGGCCAGTTTTCGTTCAACAGTCGATCGTGCAACAACCACAAAAAAAAAATTTGCAATGGCCCCGAATAAAATTCATTTACAACATTACACGCTCTATGTGTATAGAAAAGTAAGGAGTGCTACTACCCCAATTGAAAATATCTGTTCTGTGTGGGGTGAAGTTGTGGTGAAAATACGAATGTGTTCTTTTTGGTTCAACAAGTTTCGTTCTGGGAATATATCCTTGGAAGATCAACCCCGTGCTGAACGTCCCGTCGAAATTGAAGAAGAGGGTCTGAAGGCTGTGGTTAAACCAGACCCTCGATTAACTTCAAGAGAAATTGCAGAGAGGTTTATCAGACATCTTCATAGACTATGTATGGTGTCCAAGCCGACCACATTTGATAAACAGAAAACGGTTTTTTCATCAAGTTAATGCCAGACCACAGTTGCATCAACCACTCAAAGAAAACTAATTGACTAATAAGTGATTACCATTTATTTCGATTTCTGCAAAATTTTCTCAACGGAAAAATATTTAGATTAACAGAGCAAAACATTTCGTGATAAGTTTTTGCCCTAAAATCCAAAAAAAAAATTGGGATGGAATAAATAAATTGACTAATAAGTGGGAGATAGTAATATCTAACAATGGACATTATATATTGGATTGAAAAACGTTGTTTCTATAAAAAAAAAGGTATTTTATTGTTTATAAAGTGGCAAGGATTCATTCATCAATTTAATAGTATTATATAACATATCTATATATTTTAAACATATTAAAATTTTATTATTATTGTGCACATTTAAGCCTTATAGTAAATATTCATCAATATTCCTGAATCTGCAACCCTGTATAAGTCATGGTCTCCTAATATGCTTCATGCTCTATAGTAATTAATAGTTTGCAATTTGCAAAATGTATATTATTTTTACACGTTCAAAAATATAACATTATACACGCTATCATAAAGTTTCACCCATTAAACTA
Organism: Eubasilissa splendida; assembly: GCA_031772225.1. Taxonomy (NCBI): domain Eukaryota; kingdom Metazoa; phylum Arthropoda; class Insecta; order Trichoptera; family Phryganeidae; genus Eubasilissa; species Eubasilissa splendida. The sequence continues at coordinate 7,334,105 of CM062857.1, read as the reverse complement.
CGGATTATTGTAAAAAGTGTTTAATTTTTTTAAACGAATGTTGTAACGAGATTTTGAAGAGTTATTACCGCAAATTTAATATTTATTAATTAGAGTTATTACAACACATCGTTTGATGGACGTAAAAACAAAACACTTGTGTATTAATTTAAAAAAAATTACATTTGATATCATACACACGGCATACAGGTCACGCTACAGTTTGATTAGTCAAAAAGGTTTTTTTTAATGTTTAATTTTTAATTTTGATTTACGTATAAAAAAGTATGTCACCTTAAACTACGAGTACACCATTTTTATATTACATGTTTTTAACAGATTTCCCACAACTTTTTGACTTGTTAACATACGCCCTTTTTTTAAATATCACCTACCAATCTGGGAAGGTCAAAACAAATTGGCCAATGAAATCATTAATTTCTTGAAATTATACTTATTCTAAATTTCCGCATTTAAGTCCTGATGGTAATAGAATTTTTTCATGAAAAAGTTTTGTTTCTTATTTTTTTTCAATGATATGTGATTTTTGATAAAAAAAAAACACATTTTTATTTCAAAATTAAAAATAAGACTACCTAATATGTGATCAAAATTCGTCAAAAACGTAATCGGTTGATATAGCGAAAATATTAACACGTTTCCCGAGATGGTAAAGGGTCCAGGTTCGTATCCCAGTAGCCACCAAATATTTTTTTGATAGATTATTTCTAATTGATCAATTTAATCAATTTAATTTGTATTAAAAACCTGATTGTTTAAGATTCTTCCGAAAAGTTGGTGCTATTTGAGGATAATGTGAGAATATGTTGTGATATGAATTTTTAATAAAATCAGTTAAAATCATTACATAAATGTTAATGTTATTTTTGTACGTACTTTTAACTTTAATTTACTATGTAAATAAAAATTGTTAGGTAATATATATGAAATAAAATGGAAATGAAAAAATATATATACTCGTAGCCATGATTAAATTTACAATGCAGGTTAGGTTACGGTAGGATACATAACTTTTAACGCATTTACAACGTAATTCTATTTTTATTTTTATTTATTTATATACATATAATATATAAGTATTGTACAGCTAAAAAAGGACAGTTTGTTACATGTATTTTACATATATTTTAAAATGCATTATTCAACTAGGCAAGCCTGTTTTAGTGGATGTGGAATCCTCACGCAGAAGCATATAAAGGCTATTCAAGTATACAAACAAAATTCTCTAGACAATACTTGGATAGTTTCCCTGATAGTGCATCAAATATTTCTACAATATTGAAATTGAAAAGGTTAAGGCCAATGTTATGATGTCAGATGTGACGATTCCAGAGCATTCCTTAAGGTTTATGAGGGATGCCTAAGAAGGGCGGAGAATATTGGAAAGGGTGCAGTGACGTCACAAATTCCCTGTTGGAAGACTAGAGCTCAGGATAGAGGCCTGAAGGAGAGTTGTGTGATCTTAGAGAAAACCATATTAAAAAAATAGTAGGTATGTTATTAATGAGTAGCTTGTTGGTCTAGTGGTTAAGACGCTGGTCTAGTGATCTAGTGGTCCGGGGTTTGCGCATTGTTCCAGGAGACTAGCAAGTTAGTCATATTTTCATAGTATTTAAAAAATATATATATATATATAATAGAGATGCGTAAACGGAATAGATTTCACATCAATATTCTTACTATTTTCAAACTAAGCTAATTGTTTTTACTATGAAAATAGGACTAAATAGCTAGTCTCCTGGAACGAGGTGCAAACCATATATATAAATCATGTAATACAATATCCATGATGTACCAAAATTATATATTAAAATATATTTTCATGGACACGGATAGACACGGGTTGTCATTTTATTTTTGCTTTTCCGAATCAAATACTCGTTATGGAAACCGAACCAGGATCATAAAAAATTATCCCATTTTTATTCGAGTCCTTTTGATCGATCACGTGACAACATTGTTAAGTTATCCTCATTGTAATCCTTTGTCCTAGAAACACGTTTTTTTAGTCGATCTATCATTTCTCGCCCAATATGCGGCGCGTGTTGCTGGAACCACGCTTTGTTTATAAAACTGTGGTCTCACGATACATCATGTCAATGTACCTAAATAATAATTTACACAGAGTCGGCTAAAATACGTGTCCCAATGGAATGACACAAAGTCGAATGGAAAAAAAGATTGCCACTGTATCCACTGGACGGGAATGTTTTATTTACATTTTACATTAATACATTTGCCATTATATTATACGATGTCGTAATAATATGAGTAATGTTTGTTTTTATAATGCAATAAAACATTTAAAACTATTGGCAGATTAAACATAAGTAAATACACACATACCAAGAAAGGTACAGATGTAACGTATACAAAAAGTCTATAGTTTATTAATTTAAAAAAATCTATAATGTTCACAGACCAGTAAATTAATAGACATGAAATAAAGTGAACATATAGAAGAGGGGTTTGGAACATTAGTTGCGGAACGAGAGACATTTTACAAACATTATTTGTGGAAACATAAATACTACATACGTAAAAGTATTTACTCTTCGAAAATTAAATCTTTGTGTAAATAAGACGTATTATTTACATTAATGCATATTACATTGCCAGCGTTTAAATTTTCGTTCCAATCGAGTCAAATATTTGAACAAAGTTTCGGAGTTATTTAATTTTTTATTTAAACTTTATTACATATATTTTGCTAAAGTGCATGAATTGACTTTACAGCAAGAATGTTATTATTCAGGTTTTATTATTTAGATTGCGTAAGTGGTACCAAAATGATCGTGACGGTGACACCAAAATGTAAATATTGAAACAAGAATATGCGTTAGTTCATGTCTATATATTTGGTCGTCTGTAATAATGTTATATTGTATATTTTTATGGCCTTCCCAGGTTTCTAATATTTTTAAATAAATAAACATATATTTTTAGACTTTTACTTTATTTTGACATAATTAAGTGAAAATTTATTCATAAAGCTTCTTCATCTAAAATTTATATTTTAATAAACAATTAAAAATTAAAGAGACATCTTAAAACTATTATATCAATCCATCGAGAAAAAAATCAGAACCAGTAGCATAAAACATATCAAACTTGAATGTTGACATATTTAAAAAATAAATAACAAAACAGACTAAAATGTGCACACACGCAACACATACAAATACAATTTTATTTCACTTTTTTAATTTCCTATACGTAATTATTTTATATATCCATCCGGGTTTTGTATTTTGTACCTAAATTTGGAAGGAAACTAACACATTATATTGCAATGAACAATAAATTTACATTGTAATATAAACTAGGCAGGGGCGTGCAGTGCATACAAGCAAAAAAGCTGTGCATAACTAAAAATTCTGGGAAAAAAATGTAAATTTTAAAATTTGATTAATATTAACAAAAACATTATTTTGCAACAAGTGCGATCTGTGTACCAGTAGAAACTTTAATTGCTTAGTTCTAAAAACTCACCGCAACTCATTGCTGTACTCATGGCGCTCTTTTTTTATTTACCGCATCGTGTTATTTACATTACTTTCTGTATTTAAACTAGTTAATTACTCAAGTCATAAAAATGGCTATTTACTGAATTGAAAATTTCTTTCGGTTGATCTGTTTTGTATGGAGTAGTTACCTATGCTGTTTTTTAACAAAATAATATTAGAAAGGGTTACAACTCTGTGCAAATCATTGAAGTGTTTACTTCCTCTTTTACTTATTCGCGAATTTTACTATCTTACTGTTTTTAACGTGTTGATTTCATGATTGTTCTTTAAATTTGGTTCATGGATTTGAATTGGCAATTAGCAGAACTATTTTCTACGTTAACCTTTAATATAAATAATTATTTTCTTTAGTAATTACATGAAGGATTTTTAAACAATAAATTAATCATGTTCAGTCATAGAAAGTGTTCTTAAAAACCTCCGTACATTTTTTATATAGGTAAGAAGATATTATTTTACATTAAAACATAAACTTTAAAAACACTATTAATAGTACTCTAAAATTACAAATAAATACATGTTAGGGTCATATAAGCTACGGATTAACTTTGTCTAAAGACGTCGGTTAAACGAAAGTACATATATTATATATGATTGTATAATATCAATGGTAACAGCATAACCTAAATCTATACCTACTGAACGCCACTGAAGCTAGGTGTTATGTAACCTTTTTGTTCTGAAGATATATTTTTCAAATACAAGTTTATAAATCTTGAAAATTGAATTTGAAAAACAGTAATAATATTTTTGATACGAATATTATGCAGTAGGTATACAAGTGTTAAAAACCTATTCAAGAATATCCTTTAAACATCGCTTTTTATAAAATGGATTCGTATCCATGTTCATTGAAGACCACAGACACGTTTTAACAGCAAACGTAAAATTACAAGGAATATGGTTTAATGTTTACATATTGAAAAACTGATGAAGTTGATTTTATTTTCATATTTATTTTAAGCTTACTCTAGAATGGACTACAGGTTAGTTCTTAAAAAAATAATTTTCTATATTTATTGACCAAATCTGATTAGCTCGTTTCCATCTCCTCTTCCCCCACACAACATCGTAACAGATGCGATAGACGTCTTGACATAAAACATCACCTCTTATGTGGGTTAAAAAAAGGCAGTGGTTTTTGGTCCACCCTATATTATATCTATATTTAGGTATCCGACAAGCTGGAAGAGAGACGCTTGTGTAATTTTTCGTATCGTCATCGTATCATGGCGAACTATAAAACAACCATTAATTACGCTGAATCCCGCGTGTGGTCTCATTAATCACACGAGCTTCATGTATGAAGGAATGCCGTGCGTGGAGCCAGAGATACCGAGCGAGGAGCAACCAACATTTTTTAAACCAAAATTGAAAAACCTATTGAGTATGCTCTTAACCTTTACAATATCGTGATATAAAATACCCATATGCAGCCGTGCTATCAACTCGTGTTACCGTAAGAAATTTTTAACATTTTAATTGTGCAGAAAGCTTTTATAAGTTTAAATGGCAATAAAAATATTAATCCTATAAACTTACTCTAAATATTGAGAATTAATTACGAAAATGGGATGAATATCCTTATATATTTCGGAGCATTCATCAAGTCTTATAAAATATTATCTTTTTTCTTATCTCTCTTCATTAAATTAGTGAGAAAAAGAGATCATAAATTCGTATTTTTGTTATTTTTATTGTCTTACCACAAATGGTATTTTTTCCAGCATATTAATTTTGACTGAAATGAAAAATAATTATTTTTGTAGGATTCACTTTACATAATTGGTTTTTCACAAGTCAATTCTAAACATAAATATTTTCCTTAGAATTAACTAAAAAATGAATTTTATGTTGCGTATATTAACCGAAGTATTACAGTTTTAATTGAGGCGGTAGACCTATGTTACTGCAAAGTTTTGGAAGGGTTAAGGTAAAATTTTCAAAAACAAAAATATTTAGAATAATAAAAATAAAGTGATTATGGACATAGGTCACTGCAGGCATTTTTCACTTAACGACCATCTCGTTTAACGACCGTTATCGTACGCTTTCTAACACTACGCCATCTGTACCATCAAATCTCTGCATCCCATAGTCGATAGCAGGAGAAAATTACTAAATTTTATTAGATGTATCGCTGCGTCTATCTATATCACCAAGTAAGCAGACATCGAACTAGTGACGTCGGGTTGCAACCTATCCTCTTTATTAATTTGCAGTGTCCGTTATCTTTATTCAGAGTTCGTTTACCTGCAAATTCACTTTATGACTAGTTAACGGTGGAACGGATCCCAGTAGAATAATCGGTTGTTAATAAATATATATTTACCTAATTTTATATAATTTATTGGCATACTTACTAATAGATTGTTGGTAAGCCGTCTGCGTAAATATTGTTGATGTTTGTAGCGTTAATTGTGTGGTTAGATATAATTTAAATTTGTATCTACATATAACTTTGTATAAATCACTGTGAGTTATTTTTATATCAACCGGTTTCGATACTGATATATCTTTATTACATACGTTACGTATCGAAATCGGTTGACGTAACAAGTGTTTTATACAAAGTTAAATATAGATATAATATTTCATATTGGGTTAAAACTCAATAACCATTACTTTACGGTGCTAAAATAAAAACGAGCATTCTGATGCTGTAAACTTATTGTACGTGTAGACTTTTGCGATTTTTAAGTTGGATAAATATTAATATTTTGCGTTTATTACTTATATTAATCGACAGCATAAAGACGCATAAGACACGTCTAACTCGGCCAGCATCCGGCACTCCGCGTCCCGCGCACTGCGCCGTCCGCACATCTTCGCACATACACATACACGTATTAACAAATTCTCGTCAGGTTCGTCGAGAAAACATTTTTTATTGTTGCGTATGGTAAATACTTATATTTAAATTATTGTATTTAATTCATACATATATTACGGAGGGAAACCTAAAATACGAACTCTGTATTTAGTATATTTACAGAGATATTAACATAATTAGAGGCAATGTCAACTCAGTTTACATCATCGGAGAGGAAAGATTAAGATGTATTTTGTGTTTTGTCTCATTAATATCGAACAGTATTCGTGTATTGAAAATACTGTTGTTGAATGGCTAAGTTTTCTCCTCAAATGCACCCCTGGAGACTTCCGTGAGTAACTAGAATCGCTTTGTTTTGTTCCCATGGGGCACTATCACTTCAAGTAAAGGAAACGGCATATTAGCATTATAGCAGCGAATATTAAAAAAAAACACTTTTATTCATAATGTTCGCTCTCATTAAAAAAATATTTTAAAATTGATTTTATATAAAAATTATAGTTAGTGCGTACAAAATTGTTCTTCTTCCCTGCACTAGTTAAAAAAATGATTATGATTAATGATATAAATATAATACAAATGTATACTCCTAGTCCTATACTAGCGGATTTTGGTCAAGGTTAAAAATGTGAAATTACATTTTCAACAAAGTTGATACTCAACTCTCTGCTGTAAGTAAATATGTCACTAATAAGAGATTAATCAATTAATAATATCGAATCTGATGATAATTATCTAAACTGATGTAGCTCAGTTGAGAGAAGTCTACTAGAAAACACTTAAAGTTTAAAAGTTAAAATACAAAAATTCTGTCACCTGTAAAAATCTCCATTCAATTACATAGTATTTGGCATATTCTTTTCTGTACAGTTCTGTATGCCTTTGGCAGTTTCACCTTTTCCAAAATTATTCAGTATATGCGATGCAACAGAGAACGCACTACATTGGCGTTCTATACTTTTTTCTATAATATTCCGATTTCTATAATTTTACAAAAGTATGGATATCGGTAATATTCATATTAGACATGTAAATGACATTCATTGTTGATTTATACACAAAAACGTAAGTAAAATGACAAAAATATTAAGGTAGATCAGAATACTTAGATAAAATGAGTGAGTGAATGAGTTAAAAAATGAGATAAAAATTTGTAGAATATTGAAAATTATTTTTGATAATCGTAATTATTTAAGCTCATTGTATTTTATTATAGGATTTTAAAATTATTTAATTAATAAGACTTTAAAAGTATCTAAAATTAAAAAAAAGTTTCGTTTAGAAAAAAAAGGTATGGAACATACATGAGGCCTTTGAGATTGAAAGCAGAAGTATAGTCAAGTTAATTTTATTATTTTTCGCAAAAAAAATGCCGTCGTGTGAATTTTTTTTGTTTCTCTGTTTAATAAATTAATAAAAAAGTATGTAAAGTATATTGTCCAGATATGGTGATGTTATACAAGCAATCGCGTCACTATTCCAAGGAAGTAGTGCATTTATAAGAATTTATGAATGATATGTTTGATATCATGGTTCAACCTAACAAACGGCATCAAAGAAGACTGCGTAATTATTTATTGGTTATCTTAACTAGTAAATAAATATTTTTGTTATTGAATAAATATGTAGATGTAAGAACGAAAATGCGCAAATCTAATTAATGAAATAATTATTTTGCTTCATTATAAATAAAACGTTTGTAAACATGTTTGATGAGCATCAAAACATTGAACAAATATGGAATTGTTTTATTATAATTTGCGTAAAACCACAATCAATAACACGTTTGTTTATCAAATAAAGATACAGGGCTTCGAATTGATTAACCCTGCCGGTGGTTTTTTGATCCACCCTCTTCCGCCACCCCTCCTGGGGGGATGGGGATTAATTATAACCTCTCGTGATGGACGGACAGAATGCTCACTGTCGGCCGGAAGAGTTATGGGCAAGAAAAATAATATATAAACGGGGTTCTGAGAAACATATTAAACGTTACATAATATCTCCCTATGGTGTGAGAAAAAATGATTGAATTTAGATATTGTTACGAAATTTGTAACGTTAATTAATTATTAATGTTACAAATATTTAACATATGATTTAAATATAAGTTTTTGATTAAGCACACAGATGCTGTGTTTACCTAAGCAACAATTACTTAATCATATTTAAAATTACAATTTCATCAGGTCTCGCTTCCAACCGATAATAATTCACGATTAGTCGTTTTCCAATTAAGAGCAAACCTTTTGAAAACATCTCTACTAATTGTTGTTAATATTATTAATTTAAATATTTTAAATGTAAATGATAATTAACTATCCTCTTCCTAGATAGGTCCTATTTTAGAATGAATGTCACCCCCCAGAAAAGCGTGGAATCAGGCTATGTAGCTCAAAGCCAGTATGTCTGTACCTAGTAACTATTTAGTATACATGACGCTTGCAAAGACTATAAATTTAATTGTATTCTTATGTAAAAATAACTAATGTAACCTCACTTAAGCATTATGTTATATATAACTTGCCAGAGTATGATCTTAAACACATGTTACGGTAATATCGGCGCAACTACAAGAACCAGTTATGATGATGAGTAAAACCGCGCCGGATTTAAAAATAGTAATCATAACTAGGACTTTAATTTATTTTTTTAGCTAAGAATATTTTGTTTAGTATAGGCACATAACGTTCATTATTGAATTATTTAAAATCAGGCCGCCGAGTGGCCTATTAGTTAGCGGAACGATAAATTATATCAATATTTAAATATTTTTATGAATATATCTGATCGGTTATTTATTTATGTTAATTAAGTAAGTTAAGAAACGTAAGCAAAAAAATGCTATTGGCAAAGCTTAATGCTCTCTGCTAGATGTTTTTATAAATAATTTCTAATAGACATTAAATTGAAAGTATGTACAAACTCGTAGCATCGTGTAGATAGAAACTCATCGATACATAAAAGAAAATAAATTTAGATAAATCATTTTAAAAAATACTCAGAAAAATCAATTTATCGTGGTCACGATCGTCCCACGACGTATGAGATCGACAGAGAAAATGAATAATATTATTATACGCAAGCTATGGTAGTTGAATAAATGATTTTTCTTCATGTTCATGATTATTCAGGAACCGTATCGTTATTGAATATTTTATTTATTGTTTATTTGATCTATTTTTTTTTAAATATGAAATAAGTTGTGTTCAAATTGCAAACGACTAGTTGATTAGAAGCGGTTTTCCTAGATCAGTCAAAGGCTAAGTGGGAAATTGTCATCCAGTGGAATCCTGATATTATAATCACGGATAATATTATCAATCGGTTATCATTATCCTTATCAGTCGGTCCCAAAACCTTGTACATACATTTTTTTTTTAAATAATCCGCTTATTATAATCAAACTTCAATTATTGTTATCAATAGGTGGATACAAAAGATGTAGGAAATTTTCACAAAATGATTCTTACTGATAACTAAATTATCAAAATAGAGTGAATAGAACATGCACACAGAAGAAGACATTTCAGAAGCTCCTTCAACTGATTCCCAGATATAAGATGCGCTACAAATTCTTCAACGTGGTGTTCAATACAGAGCAATATGCTTTGAAAAAGACTATGAAGGTGATGATTACATTCACGTGCTAAAAAATTCAAATGACGGACAATTAATTAATTTTTCGAATAAATTTTATGTTTTTAAAAATAATGTTAAAATAAATATTGTTTTAGATAAATATAAAGTTGATAATTAAGTCGTATTATTTTTTTAATAAATTGTATTCTTTCAATAATTATATTTTTTATCTTCTGCTTAATGTTTTCAGCTGGCTATTGTTGTCAAAAGTTACATGTCCCATAGTGATTACAATAAGCGGATTCCACTGTATTACTGTTGTAAAAAAATTCTGTGTACTAAAATAAAATATATAAATTATATGTTTGAAAATACAGATAATATCTTATTCGACAAAATAATTTGTTATTATCTTATTCTGAAGAAATGTTTACTACAAATATCATAATACTCAACCGGAAGAATACATCAAGAGATCCAAAGTTAATATGAAGTGGCTGGTTTTGTATAGAAAATAATAAATATGGAGAAGTGGTTAATATTAATCAACAAATAACGAAAGTATTAAAAAGATTTCACGTCTCTTGTAAAGGATCGTTCCTTTTGTTTTGTTACAATTTTGTTGATGTTCTAGTAAGTGTAAAAAAAATATGACATACATAAACACATTGGTCCTCCGGTAAAGTTTGTGTATATATTTGAATTTAATTAATCATTTTGTGAGTACCTCAAAGCATGGTCACGCGTTCGTCATCATCGGTCACATTAACTAATCTACTGAGGTAGGTAAAATATATATCTGTAACATTCTTACATAACACTTTTGTTTATTTTTTATTATAACAACATAAAAATTATAGAGCTATCAATTAATTCATACATTTATATATATTACATTTGTATACATAATAAAAATATATACAATGCATACACGAATTTGCGCAACATAAACTTTCAAAAATTAAACATAATACTAACAATATTTGACTATGTCCAAGAACACAAAATTTCTGGATTTTTACCTTCAAAGGCATTGTTATTAAGACAAATTATAAATATCTCATCGAGACGAAGCTATTGCAATATATGGGAAGTATGGAAGTATGGGTATTACAGGAAATAAAAATAAAATAAGATTCTCATTAGTGACATCTATGCTGTTTCAGGGAAATAAATATCGAAATTCAGTCTATAGATGACGACAGATAAGTAGTAGTTAGTACTCGAAGTGTTTCTACATGGTAGCATATGAACAATTTCCAAAAATTTGATAGATATGGAGGTTCATTGGGTGGAATGGTGAACGTTACATTGTATAAAGTGATCACTTAAGCCAGCCGAAGACAGGTCGTAAACCCTCAATACTCATACTTTTATACTTTTCATGTAATATAATTGATTCATGTCTATGAGATATCTATAATTTGTTTTAAACTTAATACATTTGTAAATAAAATAATCTATTTTAATAATATTGCAGGTAAATTAATACGATATTGTTAAGGCTAAATTTGTCAAAACAAATAACGATGTTCCTAATATTTCGATTGTATTGTAGTTATTATTATTGTATTAAATTATCCAAATTGTTGGGATTTATTATTATTATTACTAGGTGAAGTCTGTCAATAAAGATAGAAAAAAATCATATTTTTAAATTTATGGGTACTGAATTAGATTATTAACCTTTTGGTATTGAATTAAATTATTATTGAACATTTGAGAAGTAGATATCTACCAAGGATAGATATGCAGAACTTATCAATTTTCGTCAATTAATTATATACATATAATATGCATATACAAAAATATTCAATAATTTAAATTTTCAAACTTAAAAATCAATTAAACTTTAGAAGTGAATTCCGATCTATAAGATTTAGAGACAAAATTGATATTACAAAACTAAAATATACCACAACCCAAAATCACTATATTTATCAAGGCATCAAATTTTTTAACAATCTTCCTTTCACAATTAGAACAATTACAGACTACTATCGATTTGTATCTGAAGTAAAAAAATATATACACAGACTAACTGAAACATAAATTATCTCGTATATATTCCTCTATACACGAGTCCTACTCTCACAGAGAAGAAATAAATGTTAAATAGTGATTTTGGATTGCGGTATATTTTAGTTTTATAATATTAATTTTGTCTCTAAATCTTGTAGATCGGAATTCGCTTCTAAAGTTTAATTGATTTTTAAGTTTGAAAACTGGGATTATTGAATTTTTTTGTATATGCATATAATATGTATATAATTAATTGACCAAAATTGGTAAGTTCTGCATATCCAACCTTGTCCTCCCAACCCTACCTACTTCCCAAATGTTCAATAATAATTTAATTCAATACCAAAAGGTTAATAATCTAATTCAGTACCCGTAAATTTTAAAATATATTTTTTTGTCATTATTGACGGTCTTCACCGTAATATCACCATAATATCCTACTGATAATTCTAAAATGTATTAGATTTTCTAATATTAAAATAAAATAAAAATAATAATTTAAAAAAATGCATCTGCCAGAGAGCAATATTTTTTCATATCTAGTCAATGTGCCAGATGATTGCATTCCTAGGGTAGTATTTAATATGTATGAGCATATCAATGTAGATATATTACCTATTATGAGTTTTGTTTCAAATCGATATTTCACATATTGTTAGCTGAAATTCAGTACACTTATCCATGATCTGGTAAAGAATTCAACTCCTTCATCATACACAGCTTATACTACATCATACTCCATATTGTATAGCAGTGCTATAAATATTATTTATGATGATAGCACAGGAAATATTAAATATTCTGTTGGCAGTACGGGAACGATTTCAATACAGTGAACAGACAATAAAATAAAATATATGTTCAATTTTACCAGACATATAAAGCACTCGTATATTGTTATGATGACTTGTTTTTTATACATATTTTAATTAATGCTGGTTCAAATGAAAATAAGCTAGTTGAGTAAATTATTAATATTATGTTAGAGATATATTTTTATTAATGTAGAACCTAGGTAGATGGTTGACGAAGTTGTTTAATGGTTTATGCAAATAATATATATTTCACTTGAAATCTCACACAAAAAATATTTTCTATATTCAAAGGTTCTCCGTAAGGTTCCAAGTTTGGCGACCATGTACATGGTGAATATTATGTTTCAGGCTGATTTCATTTGGCTGCCATTTTGGTTCAACAAATATTTGTCAGTTCGCATTAAGTAGTCGTAGATAATAATTGATTACAATTTATTAAAGATCATCAAACGTCTCAACAGCGCGTTAAAGTCATTAAAACATTTTATCAAAATAGTAATGGCAATGCTGTAACCATTAATGGTGATAGCTATCGTCACATGTTGGAAAACTTCTTGGTGGCCGAATTGGGTTAATTACACGTGCGTTTTCAACAGGAAAGTATCACCTTATATATAGCCCGAGCTACGCTTGATCCTCGATCACCTGAGATTTGACAAATTCAGACTATTTTTGTGAAGGTACTTGAAAATAAAGGTCTAGGGTAATAAACCAACAACAATTTCGATGCCACAAGACAATATTCGAAATGAAATTGCTGAAATAATACGCGAAGTGTGCGAGAATGTTATGAAAAATATGGTAAACTCTGGAAGTAGCACGCACTTGTGCTACTGCCAGATTATTAATTAAGATTAATTAATTGTAATAAACTAAATGATCAATAAAAAATATAAACCAAATATAAAAAAATTGTTTAATTTCTTAGTTATTTAAAATAATATCGGCCCGGTACGTAATATTCACCTGTATTAAGGTGGCTCTATACACAGCTTTAAAAACAAGTCGTTTATTATTAACGTTGTTATTACCTTACTAAGAGTTTAATTTAACTCTGATTTCGCACTACTCGTATAAAGAGAACGTTAAACACTACGAGCAATCAAAAATAACTATATTATTATTAAATACTAATTTAATGTATTTATTATAAATATATAGCTATAAAATCAATTTTATCGAAAAATATTGTTTTTGCGCTACCGGGATATATATGTATATATTTATAATTAATACATTAAATTAGTATTTAAAACACCACATACCTATGTTCTGAATAATTACAACTTCACAATAAGAATGTGTTTTCCTTAATATATTATTATTATTATTTCAATAGCTAGTTACGTTGAAGCATTTAATTGGTAATCTTTAGTTAGGTATTATAATCTTATCTGAGAAAAATAACTTGTGAAAAGAGTAAAAAGATAAGTTTCAAGCGAAGACTATCCTCTTAAGAACACCATAATTCCATTTATATAATTAAAGGTGATCAAATCACGATGGCAGTTTCTTAATCCAGATGTTTGGTTTTGGTGTCTATTTATTAAAGGTAACTTTTGTGAAAGTCTTAAGTTAATTTCAATCGTCCCCTTCGGGGGGACTCGCTTAACAAACTCTCCGAGGGAAGGAAAGTTGAAGACATTATTAAAATTCACCTTGATCCTGTGAGCGGGAAACTTTCATTAATTGTCTAATATCCCGCTCGCTCGACAAAACGAATTACAGGACGAAATGACATCACGGTCCTCGGATATTAACAAACAAAATATGCTAAAACTGTATACCGAGTTCGCGCATCTCGGCAAAGTCCCGAACTTTCGAAGGAAATTATAAGTCAATTTTCTCAGAGGAACAAAGAACCATGATTGATTACGTCCACGCTCGGGAAAGTTGGTAAAGATAGATGGTGTTAATGGAATAAACAGTGGGAGTATAAAAGGAAAATAGATCGAAATAAATTAGAAGCTTATTCATCGCGGATTGGGTTTCATAGCGGTTTGAAGTGGAGTCTGATAAAAACGTTTGTTCAGTGTTCAAACGGCGATTTGAAGGCATACGAGTTTTGTGTGATTTAGCCGTTAGCGATCAAACGGACTCAAAACGAAAATTTTTACTATAGCATGCCTACGTACCTTATTTTTCCATCAAAATGTTATAATCACCGTACAATCAACGTACATATTGATGACTATAGCATGCCTATGTACCATTTTTATTTCCTATTAAAATGTTGCAATCACCCAACATACATATCGATGACTAATTAGCATGCCTACGTATCGATTTTTTTTCCTATCAAAATGTTGCAATCATCCAACGTACATATCGATGACTTAATAAATAACTATCTATGTACATATTGCCTGGTTTTCAGGAGAGAGGAAAATATTTATTTTCCACAATTGAAGAATGACTTCTGGCTAATCAAAAGTAATAGGTAAACCAATTTTAACAGATATATAAATAGCAAATTTTTAAAATAAACTGAAAAGTATACCGAAATGATTTTTCAGGTGATGGGTCGTTCTAATTTTAGTTCTTAAGAAAATATTTTACTATCTTTAAGATATAAACGTTTATTCTGAATAAATCACACTCAACTTAAAAACGTTTATCTGTAGATAGGTATTTATGTTACTAAATATACCTATAATACCTACAACCATTTAATACATACTGTAACATCAATTGGTCTGGCTTCAATACAACTAATGCGGATGTCATTGAGGTTAACGTATATATGCGATATAAATGTAAGTTTATTTAGAGAAGAGAACAAGATAAGCTAGTTCAGAAAGAGAGACTGATTGAAGCGATATTTTCGTTACAAATGGGTTCTATTTCGGTATGATAATTTATTAACACCCGGCAAGATTACTTTACCGTTATTTAACAGAGACGCTATTAAATAACGAAAAAGTGTATTTATTTTCCCCGTGTAGTTCTGTATCAATTGGTATCATCTGATTTGTAAATACAACGGAAAAAAATCGAAAATTTAATAACAGTAATTCTGTAGAAATCTTTGCGATTAACACGAGATGTAAGACACATAAAATTCAGTAACGATGGTGAATGCAAATCCATAAAAAATATTTTATTCACAGGCAAAATTCTTCCACGATGGAGGCGTTACTTGGTATTGCTATAAATGGGAATATTCGTTTCCATTATCATATTCCAAAAGCATCAAAAGAGTTTCAATGTCTATGTCTCCATACCATAGAGGCACACGGACGAGACTGTTATCTCTGTAACTGTCCTGTTTCTCGCAATTTTCCAGATTTGTCATTCCAACTACTTTTCCGATTTCTGCTTCTAAACCGCCATTGTTTATTATCCAGAACCCAAGATACTCAAATTAGTATACTATTTCTAAAACTTATCTATATTGCCTGATGAAAATTTGTAGCTTGGTTAATAGGTCAATAGTCATGAGTTTAGTTATACAAATAGAAATAACGATAATTGCAAATATTAACTGAATCTGTTTTGACCGGTGATCGCGCGGGAGTAAGTAAAACTAGTGAGAAGCAATCCCATAAATTTCGCACGTGCTCTTTACGTCCGCAGAGACACGTGCGAAGGTGGTACGTGACGTCATCCACCCCGCACGTGGCATGACCGACTCATCAAGATTTTTTGCCACACGCTAAATTAATGTCATCACTGGAAATCGCCGCAAGAATTCCAAATGAAATCTTCAGGGGAAAAGTAGAAAAGGTGGGAGCTAAAGGCGAATGTCAACCGTACTGAAAAAGTTATTAATTAATATAATATAATAGTTATAATTGATTTATTTATTGTGTTAGGTTATTTCTTCTTTCTGCCCCGGATTCATATTCAGGGAGGTGGCATCTAGCCTAACTGATTCTTTTTTAAATATTGACAAGTCAAATGGTTATGAAATGAAAGAATATTTTTTATAAGGAAGTTTATTATCTATATTTTATGATACTTGCATGTGTTAAAAGTGGAAAATGAGCAATTTTCTTGAACACTTATTAATAAGGCTATTCTAACATAATTATATTGAAATTAACATTAAATATGTGTGTTCATCATGCTAGCATAAAGTTCCCTACTAAATTGTCTATGTTGACGCTTGTCTGATGTAGATTATTCAGGTCCCTCACGTAAGGGATTACCTCTTAGGATGGTCCTGGGTCCTGGACGTGAAGTGCGGACAACTGCTAGTGGTGCCAGCGTAGGGTGACGGAGTTCAGGCTTGTAGTTGATTGACCACAAGACGATGCCCAATTATCCAGGGATACCGGGACTCTGGACGCGATGTTCTTATGCAATAGCGACAGTCTGTTCTCGCTACACCAGCTTATATTGATCAACTTTTTATTGATCCAGCGGGACCCTTTTTGATACTTTCATATCAACTATTAAACGCAGAGAACATCACAGTCTAAGCTTAAACTCGAAGCGCGCAGTTTAAATTTTTCCCGAAATCACAATCTATAAAGCGCTTGCTTAATATTTCAGACCCGACATTGATTCTTATTTCTAATTGAAAATTAGATCCCGTCTTTGTGGAGCGAGTTCTCCCGGCCGAGGTTCTGTCCAGACTGGCCTGCCTAAGGTGATGCATCCCTTATGGTGCATTTGCCTACGTGACTTTAGTCACGTACGCCGCACTCCTTATTGCTGTACTCACGCTGTGTCGGTCCACCTGCGTCTAACAATACCGAGTTTTATTAACCTCCGTCCCTTACATCGACTAAGTGTTTTTGTATCCTTGAACAAAATATTACTTTGGGTAATTTCGCATTCTAACAATTGGTAACTATATAATACATAAGTACAAAATATGCTTGGATTGTGCCCGTCTCACTAGAGAAATTCTGTGTTGAAACGGACATATAAAAAAAAATTACGAAGTGAACTTACAAATAAATTATTTTGAAAAAATTTGTGACAACAATTATTTAATGTTTGACTCAATTTGTTTAGCCATATTACGAATCCAAGTTTTTATTTTCAGTTTCATGTTATTGGGACAATTCAATTGGGTTAAATCTTTTAGCAGCCTAATAAATAGTTTAGGTCTAAAATATTTGTAGATTGACAACAAAGTAGTCCTTATACTTAATAGAACAAACGTTTGGATTTATTTGAAAATAGTGATATAATATTGATGTGACATGTATTACGTATTGCTGTTTTTGTAAATTATTTAAATATTCTTGGAACATGTTTAAATATAAGATGCATAATATAGAATATTCCGAGAGTTCATTTACTTCCTGTTTTCAAAGCCATCCATCACTCGATAAATTCTCAAAATATCGCACACCTAGATCAAAACTAAGACAACTCGAAAAGTCAGTAGACAAAAAAATAAAAACATTTTTCTCAATTTTTTTTTGTTACTAAAGTTATAAAACTAAATAACATTTTAGATCATACATGCATTCTAAAATTATACTATTCGAGAACTGGGGCTAAGTTAGTTGCGTATAGGACAGAATATCCGAATAAAATAATAACTCAAAAATCTTGTTTTTTTGAGTTGTCTTAGTTTGATCTAGGTGTGTGATATTTCCATATATTCGGATTTACTATGTACAACGTAATAACATGATTAGACTTAATTTTGCATATAAAAACGGCTTTTATGTACCAGCAAGGGAGATTTTGCGAATAAAGACAAGTTGATTGAAACAATGTTTATTAAAAAATGCACAAAATAATATTTCACGGAGACGTTTTCTCGTTATGATTTCAAACACAATCCAACGCAATCACTTATATGGGCGACTAACATAAGTTTATTGGTGCTTGAGAGTAGTCACAGATAGGAGTCATGGACATTTTATCGGGAAGGCGACCGTGAGAGAAGTGGCACGCTCAAGGGCCGGCTTTCTTGACGGCTGCGGACGCATATTATTGGCACATATTGGGGTTGGTACCAAGAATTTTTTTGAAACTTTTTTAGACAGGTGTTTTAAATTATAATGCTCATGGTTTCTGTGGGTGAGAATACTCCCAAATCTGAATATCCAGCCAATTAATTAACTAAAAAATGTCTATAATGGTTTCAATACACGACCGTTTACAAAAATATTATTGTACATATTATAATGGCAATCTGTTGAGGTAACATTAACACACAGATTTGTCAGTAATATTAATTTGACTTATCTAATGAACTTTTTAAGAAGAATGTAATTGCGTTCGTCATGGGAGAATGGTCCCCGAGCGATGTCTAATCAATATCGGTCTGTTTTGGCGAATTAGCACATTCGTTGATTACTCGCCAAGCGGTAAAACTCACTGGTTAAACGAAATCAATCAATTTAAAAGCATAAACACACAATTTTGTTATTAATTATTATTACTAGTTTTACTATGCACCTTTTTGAAATTAATATAACAGCAACAGCTTTGTTCCCGTAAAATAATTAAAATTGGTTGATGAACGCGATCCTTTTTCGAATGAACGTTGTGTAAACGATAAGTACAGGTATTCATAAAAAAAATTCCAAAACAATAGAGGCCAGGTAAAATGGAATTTGTTCTGAAAAATTTACAGCGTATATTGTACATAATTAATTTATCATTAAATTAAATTTAAAATTAAAATTTGCCTATAAATAAGCGCATATGTTTTTAGCACTAATTATCTAAAAAAATTACAAAAATTTAACAACAACTAGCAGCTCTGCTAGGTGCTTGACTCAGCGGATGAAGCTTCTATTTAAATCATTGATGGCGTATATTCTGAATCTTCTCGGTATATAAACTATCTCGTAAATAAATAGCAGCTCAGAAAATTACATTAAAAGTTTTTTTTTTTTAGGAGAACACATTCTTATTGTGAAGTTGTAATTATTCAGAACATAGGTCTGTGATATTTTAAATATGAATTAAATATATTAATTATAAAGATATACATATAAAATCAATTTAATCGAAAAATATTATTGTTGCGCCACCGGGATTCGAACCTGGATCTCTTTCCTAACCGGGGAAGGCGCTTTATCCAACTAAGCTACAGCGACAATATTTCTAGCGACAATTTACACAAAAATAATAAAGTTGTATCAATATGTCCAAAATTTAATAAAAATGAATATTTTTGTGTAAATTGTCGCTAAAAATATTGTCGCTGTAGCTTAGTTGGATAAAGCACCTTCCCCGATTAGGAAAGAGATCCAGGTTCGAATTCCGATGGCGCAACAATAATATTTTTCGATTCAATTGATTTTACATGTATATCTTTCTAATTAATATATTTAATTCATATTTAACATTAAAAGTTATCTTCAAAACCCCAATCACAACGAACACTGACAAAATTTTTGATAAATTCGATGTCATTGATATAAGACAAATATACGCTAACACTACTCTTAAATACATATATAAATACAAACGGACACATTTTAAAACAACTCAAAATATAACTTCCACACGGACAAATACAAATAACCTACAAACCCCAAAAGCACATACAACATATGGCCAAAGGAACTACAAATATTTTGGACCGAATGCTAAAAGATTTAAACCAATTGAACTGTCCCAAGAACATGAAACTATATATTAAAACTTGGATTCATAATGAGGGTAGAGTCAGTATTGGTGCACTTATCCAAACATATTGACTCATATCTACATTAATTATTGCTACAAATTGATTCAAAATTAATTTATTAAGACCATTTTAAAATTGTTCTTCATATACACCTATTATATAGTAATAAATGTAATTCTATGTACTACTTGTAATTCTAATTAATTGTACAATTGCTTGTAAACTATGCCCGCCTCGACACAGAATTTCTCTAATGAGACGGGCACAGTCCAAATATATTTTTAACATTGTATTATATAGCTACAAATAAATAAATAAATCTCTCTACCACATTTTTTTATCATTAATTGACCGTATCAGTATCTGAAAATAGTATTTTTTTCGGTACGTAACAATCAATCTGTGCTTGACTCATGTGTAGTATAACGCGTGATGCTTTATCGTCTTCATCGCTATATCTCGAGTCCTGATTATCGTTTTTTTTTTTAAACTATTATCTCTTTATTTATTTTATTATTAAAAATAATTATTTAGAGTATAAATATTTTGTCAACATGATATACAAATTTTGTAAGTGTATAATAATAATACAAATCGACAAATCCATCACAAATTTTCACTGCACACATGTTTATAGTAACCAAAAATGACATGGCGGCCACATCATTGCATATTATTCATATTAAAGCATACATATTGTTTATATAAAAGTTCAAATATTGTCGTAAAAAATTCAATATAAATTAGTGTGAATTAAGAGACTGTGAAAATAATCATAAGACAAAGGTGAACATGAAATTTATATAAACATATCATAACTCAAGTCTCCTGATCCGGTTTAGTACCTAATGTGAATATGATGAATGTATGTGAGCATACGTTAAAAATGTGATTTGTTGTATATCACATACTGGCCAACAGTTCAAAAATTAATTTTAATAATTAATAATAACTTTATGGTGTTATTTGCTTGCTTTATCGCATATTTTTCATTGAATCTTACACAAGAACTATAGCATATAATAAAGATTTCTCTCTTTAATGTTTCGCCATTTTGAAGACGTTGCTCATGGTCTCGTAGCGTCCACCATGTTGTTTTAAATAAAATACAACCACAATTAAGTACATTAAAGTTCAAAGACAATAATTAATCTTACGTGGGTGGTCTTCTTATCGAAGCACGCAGATTTTTCTAGAAATTTGTGTTTAAATGTGAATAATTATTATTTAATATCATTTTCAAAATAATTAACAATCTTATTTTCTGTATTTGACGTATAATTAACAGTTTCTGATCAAAGGTTTACTTAATTTAAGATGTTTTAGATTAGTTTTCATGTAAAGTTTCAAAAAAATTAAATTAATCTTTTAACTACTGAAAATAAAAGAGTTATTTCATGGAAAGATTATATTTACTTATATATCACAGGCATATCTTAAGTTTCCAATTTAACTAATGATTATAATTAGTAATTAGTAATTTTATAATTATCGGATTAGAATATATATAAAAAAATAATAATTATCAAAAGATTCACGCAAGAAAATATAAACATTACTCTTTTTTCAACATTATCATGGATTCACAATCATAAATTTGCGAAAATTGTGGCAACTTTAAAAAGTGGAATGTTGACATAGGTCAAAAAAGTTGCCATGTTTATTTTTAAAGCCATTGATTCCTTGCATGTGTATATATCGATTATGATACATGTAGATATCTGCCATTGCCTGTTCATCAATTCAACGTAAACATCATATATTATTTATACTTTACTTACGGCTCTTCAAAAACTTTTACTTTACATATTTGACTCTTTTATCTCGGATGTTTGCCGACCTCTGCCCTATATCTACTGAGTAGTGACGGTAAAGTGTCATGGGACAATTATCGGTAACTGAGATTTAAAGATGATTGGTAACTAAAATTTAACCGTTGGACTGTTGTTACTTTCTATAGTACAAGTCATTGCTCGAAGAATTACGTATAATTAGTTACCAATCATCGTTACAATCACAATCACAATAATGGTTTAAATGATGATTTAATCATAACTATTAATGAAGATTTTTGATTTTTATGACTTCATTTGAGATTAAGACTGAAAATGCCAGGAAATGAAATTATATTTATTAAGGAGAATACATTCTAATTGTGAAGTTGTGTTCTCCTTAATAATATAAGTTGTATCAATGTGTTCAAAATTTTATAAAAATGAATTGATGATTCTGGCGTCTGCAGTCGGTTTACTCAAAGGTATTTGAGATTCCGTAAAAACAATATAGATGGCTTTCAAATAATGGAACGACAGATGTATTAATTTGAAAAAGTGCAACATATAAGTTTGAAAATTTGTCATGAAAAATACTGGCGCTATAACACAATTGGAAGTGTACTTCCCCGGATTGGAAATATAGATACAGGTTCGAATCCCGGTAGCACAAAAATAATATTTTTCAACAAATTGATTTTATATGTGTATATTTATAATTAATACATTAAATTAGTATTTATGTTATAACTTTTAATACAGTTTTTTTCTCATATTGCTTTTACGCATTGTGATAATTTATTAACAATCAAACTTAGCTCTTTTTTTATTTAAATCGGTCATTCAAAAATGGTGTTAGCTGTAAAGGCAGTTGTCCGCCGCTATTTATATTAGGATTCGACCAATACCAGTCTTAAATTGGATGAATATAAATAAAACAATGTTATAACTCTACTTGAGTTTACTTATCTCCAGTGTCGAGTGAAACAGTGACTGACTCTCATCGACAGGTGAAGTATTAAACTTTCCGATGAGAGTTACTGTTTTTCTCGAAACTCGAGTAGTGCAAATAACCTCAAGTAGAGTTATAATATTGTTTTATTTATATCCATCCATTTTGATGATGAAACTCTACAAAGCTAACGCTGTTTCTATCAGTAATATGTACCAGTCTTCGCTATTCTGAAATAAAAATGGCCATCAGTATAGACACTAATTTGTATTTAAAAGGTGTTGCATATATTTTGTGTTTTCAACTAGATTATTGTGATTATTATTCATAAGAGTAAGTGCAATAATAAATATTTTGTTCTTCAAGCTCCTATCGGGTTTTCGTGTTTTTACCAAATAAAAGAAATAGGAGGTTGCTGAATGAACTAGTACCCTCTGATAAATATAAATGCCAGAAAACATAAGAAAGGAGGAAAAATTAAACTGAACAAATATGTAAAAGATAAGTTTTAGTAAAGGAAAATACTTTAATTTTGTTTACATTAGATCATATATAAGAGTACTTATGTATGCACTATGTTAAGAATTAAATAAATAAATACAGTCAAGCTGGAATTGAAATCCAATTTACAAATCAGAATATTGGCTGATTGGTATCACATTTGACTACAATTTGCGACATATCGTGTGCCGTTTACAAAGTGGCAAATCCGAGAGGTAACTGCTCCTTCCTCTTATGCACATATTTACACATGCACCGATAGCGCAAGTTCAGGTGTTGGATTAAACTATTAATATTTCATTGGTTCCATATCACAATTTCGTGCAAACGGAATGTTATTCGCTTGTTTAACGGCTAGCAGTTAGGTGCATATAAATTGGTAGATTATTATTAAAAGTTTGAGTTTCAGTGTGGGATTATGAATCAGGATCAGGTTAGTTATCTCGCTGCTGTAATATTACAAGCTGACACAAAATGTAACATTGTTTTAAAGATATGTGTTTGGGACATATATTTGTAGAGGTAGGTGGTGAAAATGAAATGGAAACGCGCCGTTGGTGTACAGTCGTTTATTGTGACAGAGGATAGAACAGAAGGTGAACATGTAAAAATGTAGTATAGAGAAATAAGAAATACGAAGAGTAGAGGAGCTAACAGACGGTGTTAGGTGTCGGCCCCGCCGATGTGTCATCGGTGAGCGATCGGCGATAGTGGAGGCAGCACTGCGCTGCCGGCTAGGTTGATTCATACAGGTTGCTGGAGAGAGAGTGCTGTAGAGGACCAGCCGCTTACCCAGTACCGTTAATAAGCAAAATCTCCTATATGGTCCTCATTCGCCGCCTGGTTGGAATTTTTTTAATGCTAATAGGCAGCTGTCCAATTCCGTTTGTCACTTAAGTTACAAAACGAAGCCGCACACCCATATTTAAGGATATCATCACAAAAAACAGTTAAATAAAATAAATTAAAGAATGTGAATATAAATTTCAGAAACATAACAGGGATACAACATGATAAATGGTCGAGGGAAAGGACAGCAGTTCAAATTTACCGCTGTTTACAGTCGACATCGATACCAGCGACATCTGAATTCAATACTTAGCCGGCGGCAAAGTGCTGCCGCCATAGTCCCCTTCGATCGCTCGCCGACAACACATCTTCCGTTCTACTGCCCCACCACGGCACTCAAGACCGACAGGGCAGACACATAATACCGCCGACTCGCTTCATTATTCTTCAACCTCTACGCTCCACACTTCTCACTTCATTTTACACGCATACTTTTTGTACTCTCTGTTCTACTCTCTGTCACAATAAACAACTCTACATCAAATCGCAAAAACGATCGGATTATCAATATCCACCATGTGACGTCACATCTCTCGTACATACTGGCCAGTACTAACAATATTAGCACTAGAGTGTCGAGTACCGACTTGTCAACCCGAAAGATGTGACATCACATCTCTCGTGTGGTATAAATCGATCGTTTTAAAAACACGCAACTTTGAACATCTGTAACTCTGTCATATTTAAGATATCGAAAATTATTTAATTTACAATCACAAAACGTTTTTACAAACATTTACAAACACGTTTTTTGCATGGGTAGACAGATACAAAGAGCACCATATAATACTGTGACCTGATATACCCCTCTTGTCTCGTTCATTTTCATACATCTTTTCAGGCACGCTCACAGTTTTTTGAAGTTTCTGGTAGGGCCGTTCTCCAATTATAATCGGCTAGATCAAGTCTTATATATATATATTTTTCTACTACTTACGATCCTAAAGCACCAATTACAATTAGTATATCATTACGTACGTGTGGATGATACATAGAAAAAGTTATATTAACGCAGTTATCTCACGGCAAAGGAAGACAGGGTGGCCCAAAAAAAAGATTCAAAGGAATGATTTTTTCCTTGAACGAAAGAACGTTGAGGTAGTTAAGAAAAAAATGAGAAAGAAAATAGAAGGAAGATCAACGAATGCACGTGTACAATATATGACAGGGTGTGGTTTGAGGATAGGACTTCTCAACTAGACTCTGACTCATTACCGATAAACCATGGCAGACATCCTCGTGATGAGGAACAGCCGAAAAAGAGAGAATGTATTTTCTTTTCCCTTCTCTCTTCACTCATACTATCTTAGCGTTCCTTTTTTATTTATTTTTAATAGAAATACATACACGGAATACGTGACACATCAATATTCTTACTATTAAAGAGAACACATTCGTATTGTGAATTATCAGAAAATAGGTCTATGATATTTTAAATATATGTATTTAAAATATTATAGACCTATTTTCTGAATAATTACAACTTTACAATAATAATGTGTTCTCCTTAATAATATATAAGTTGTATCAGTGTGCCCAAAATTTATTCAAAATGAATTGTTAATTCTGGCGTCTGCTATCGGTTTACTCAAAAGTATTTGAAATTCTGTAAAAACAAACTAGATGGCTTTCAAATAATGGAACGATAGATCTATTAATTTGAAAAAGTGTAACGTATAGGTTCGAAAATTTGTCATCAAAAGTACTGTCGCTGTAGTATAATTGGAAAATGCACCTTCTCCGATTTGGACAACAATTTTATTCGATGAAATTGATTTTATATGTATATATTTCTAATTAATACTTTTAATTAGTATTTAAAATATTCTTACTATTTTCAAACTACTTTAAACGTTTGTTCTATGAAAATAGAAACTTGATGGTCTCCTGGAACGAGGCTTGAACCCCCGATCACTAGATCATTAGGCGAGTATCATAACCACTAGACTACAAGCGCATCAATTATATCGATAATAATTTTTATATCAAATATTTCTCAACACAACTATATACAATCCTCTGAATAACATATTTCCAGTTACTTTCTTACTTCACGTATATTGAAATCTTGGGTAAACAGTTATTTTATGTCCGCAAATAACTGTGAAACACGTTTTGATGTTAAACACGAATGAACGAATAAAGAAAGAAAGCGACAAGTTAAAACAGCTGTTGTGACGTATTCAGGCAGCTATGAAGGCTCTGATAAACGGCAGTTAAACCCATCACGGCAGACCCCTGGGGAGGTTTCCGGGAGACTGCACTCCTACACGGGTGCAAGGCGGGGGTGGCATTGTAATGCTCAACGGTGAACGGTATGACAAAAATGAAAGCCTACTTATAACTAACTAAGGTTTGTTGAGAAATGGTTAAAAAGCTGAAAAAAATGTCCTGTATTATCAGGATAATTCTTTTTTCTTTCAGGATTTACAAAGCGAATTTATTTTATTTATTTCAATTTAAGATTTCACGATATTTATTTATAACAATTATGTATCTTAAAAAATAAGTGTATAACAGTAATCAACTGGGTGCTAGACATATAGCAGAGGATTTAATGACAAAATGGAAAGATTTAAATACCATCCAGAGGTAACCAGTCTATAATGAATAGTTAGAAATAGAATATAAAATTTATTTAAAAACAAAATACTTTACTTTAACCCTTCCCAAACCATGTAGTAACACAGGTCTACCATCATAATTAAACTTATAATATTTCGATAAATATATGCAACATAAAATTTATATTTTAGATAATCCTGAATAAAATATTAGCGCTTAGGAATGACTAGTGAAAAACCAATTATGAAAAGGGAATCGTACAAAAACAATTATTTTTTCTATTTAATCCATTGTAAAATTAATACGTTGATAAAAATACAATTTGTGATATGAAAGACAGAGATCACACACTATTTTCACAGTGTAAAGGACAACAAACATACAAATATAATTGTCACCGCGTTATATGACAAAAAAAGTACTGGGTAAAGGTATCATCTCTTTGCAATAGAAACAACACATCATCTACAACCTCCTATCATCCCCATCAACAAATCATGTTATGTTATTAATGTCTCCGCTAAACCCTGTATTTGTGATATGAATAAGTCGTAAATAATTTCCGGTGAGAGCCTTTACATTCTTCTTTCGGTAGACAGCTACTTCCGTTGGCCGGCAAAGAGGAAGAAATATAAATAAATTTGATAGTTTTGGTGATGATTTTGTGTCTGATTTCAGCCAAATTAGAGAAATATGCATTTAAAAAAAAATGTAGTAATGTGGTTATTTCGATTAATTGAAGTATTTTATTGATTACAATGTACGGGTTAAACTTGAATAAAAAAAAAGTTAATTGAACTTCGACCGGCCAGATTATTTATTATTAGATTGATATTGGGTTTGAAGCTATATATATAGTATTCTATTATATTGGGTCAATTTTGCAAATATTCATTTAAAGATTAACATGATTTTGTCTCATACTGTAGAGGAAAGGAAACATATTAGGAATACTATTGGCAATTCGAAATACCACCATATCTTTTGCAAGGACAGCGAATTCTACCAGCGATATTTATAACTATTACACGCCACGGTCGTAAGCCCTGAACTCGGTCGATATAACAGTCCTCCTGCGATTGCGAATGAATGCTGACGTATTTCGTGAAGTTGCTCCTGTCAACATTTTTTCGGCGAGTTTGATATTCGGTATTTATTACCTTATATTTCCATAGTTTTCATTACATCAACAAGATTTAATAGGTTGAATAATGCTAAATCGAAATACGGAGGGTGATGCAAAATTGTAATAGTATTCCAAATTATATTAATTTTCATTAAGTAGACTTATTTCATTTTACAGGGATGTCGTCACAAAAGGTGGCTGAAGCTATTATTGGTGTTCGTAATAAAAATTGAATATTTAAAGCACTTAGTTGTTTGGACTCGTATCTGAAAAAGCTGTAGAACCTTTAACTTTAACCTGAAAGAAAATAGGCCGTACAAACAACAACCGGTATATTTTTAGCGATGCTGACTTTCTTGCTGCAGAAATTGACGAACGCGAAATTGAACATTGTGCAGTTATACAATCTACACAAGCGTCAACTACATCCATGGTGATAGTTGAACCACACCCGTTGACTTTAATGGAAAGTCCATCAGAAGAACAAAGTCCTTTCTCGGTGGCGACTGAACCCCAGCCATCTACTTCGCGTGGAAAACTCGAGCAAACCATCATAATCCCGTTCGATATTTCCCCGATTCTGCAAACTAAGAAAAAATATCAAATAGAGGGTGTAAATAGACGGTTTCAACCATAATATCAGGTTTGCCATACAAAAAAGAGAGAACTGCTAAGAATAAGATACAAAGATACTCAAGGGTACAAAAAATGCAAAAAATAAAGACTAACAACGATATGCTACAAACTCTGATTCTTCTATATAAAAAATAATCAATTGGAACAGTTCTTCTTCTGACTTAGTTATCCCTCCTGATACTAAAAATCCAATAATGAATATGCAATGTGCTTTTTCTGTCACGATTCTTTCAGTCAAGACTAAAGAGGAGAATTTTAGGTGATGTATCCAATGTGTAACCTCTGGGTACACAATTAATGTGCCGGATGCGAGACAGAAGATTATGTGTGTGATAACTGCAAACAAGACAATTCCATAATATTAAAAGTGAATATAATTTGGAATATCCTATTCCGAATTATATGGATCTTTTAAAACAATTTTTGAATTTTTGCACGCGTTTTATAATAAACTATTACTTTATTTAAGTTTTTATCGAGTTTTATTTATAGAACTTTCTCCTATATCTTATTTTTTTCACTGTAAAGTATAAATGGTATTCCGAATATGCTTACTTTCCTCTAATATTATGCGTAACGCTACTTTGTACATACTCTTTGAAGATTTTAGACTCATAATTTAGTCAGGTATCCATCCATAAAATATTGTGGGACTAGGTTTGTTACATTTTGTAAAATGGTTTAACAATTTTCAGGTTTACCGAGACCAAATTTATATGGTATAATATAAAAAATATCCAAATTTTGCTTTTTACTATTGCACCCGGTAGCAACTAAATATTTTTTCGATAGATAGATTTATCCGTATATCTCTTTCTAGTTGATTAATTTAATTTGTATTAAGTTATTGATCTTTATCGGCTTACTCATTTACTCAATAAAATGGATAACATGTATATAGTATCTCCTTTAACGTAGACGATAGTCTAGTAAAAGCAGCCAGGATAAAGCTAAATAGTTATAGAAGGTAGTACACTCCAACCCACTAAAAATTATGATATAAAAAAAAATATAAATCTGACAATGTAGCTTTATCTTATTTACTCGCATAATTAACTAATTTAATTTATTGGAATCTATGAGTGATACAATTCTACAATACCATAACTTATACGTTTAGATAATACAGTAGATAAAGAGTAAAAAATAAATTAATTTATAGCACATCAATAAAAACAATCCTTTTTGTATTCAAAATATATTTTTGTTTTTTGGATGAAACAAAATTTAACCGATGGAAAAAACGCAAACGTTCGATTTATAGAAAAAATCTTTAATCTCTGAAATGGTTGGGATTTTGGCCATGAATATTTTTGAGTGAAAGGCAGCCACCCCTATAATATTATGGACTAAATCTGCTACAGCCTGTACTGTACTGAACTTGTTCCGCCCCATATTATTCCGTACATTATTAATGTGTACTGAAATGGAGTTCATCCAATAAATCTCTTTGTAACGAAGTATAAATTATTCATTAGTTGTTTGAGTAGTTGTCAAATGGATTCTGAATGGATGTGGATAAATTGTAATTGATAGGACGTATCTAGAACAACTCAAGCCCATCATTTGTGGATTTCAAAGCGTTATATTACTACACTAACACCAGGCGCGTATAGTTCAAATAAGGTTTACGTAGCAATATTTTTTGGGGATGATTTATTTCACACATTATTATTGTGTAAGTTGCATTTTTTTTTTGAGAACATAGTTCTGTGATATTATAATACAAATTAAATGTTTCATTAAGAAAGGTATACGGATAAAATTAATTTTTATAAAAAATATTTTTGTTGTTATCGGGATTTGAACCTGAATCCTTTCCTATCCGGGAAAATGCGTTAACCGATTACTCTATATCAACATAGTAAATATACCACTGATTAAAATGTCACAGAACTATGTTCTGAAAAAATTGCAACTTCACAATAATAATGTGTTCTTAAAAATATATTAGTTATATTAATGTTTCCAAAATTTAATTAATTCTGGCGTCTCCCATCAGATTTTACTCATAGGTGTTAGAGATTCCGTAAATAAATAATAAATAAATTGCTTTCAAATAATGTATAGATGTATCTATCAATTTGAAAGTGCAACATATAAGTTTGAAAATTTGTCGTCAACAACTTACACGTTGGTGTAGTGTAATCGGTTAACGCGTTTCCTCGGATAGGAAATGATCCAGGTTCGAATTCCGGTAGCAACAAAAGTATAAAGATTCATCTGATAGCTGACTATTATGATAGATTTCAATTAAATAAAAAATAATTACTTTAATTGATTTTCATTATTCCACCGAAACACAGATCATATACATTTTATGAATGAATTTTATTAATGAAGTTTTCATCGATACGATACATCAATAATATACATGCTTACAGGAATATTATTTTAAGCGTACAATAATTTTTAATGTTCATTTTGTTAATTAACGTTCGTTTAAAAATATAAATTTACAATCTTAATTATGTCGATATCATCAAACAGCCCAAAATCGAGACCGACTGAAATTGGCTGGTCACGTTGTGAGAAACGAGAACTTTAAGACTCTCCGGGGCGCAAGATTAAGATGGGCAGATAGAGATATTTCAGGTTTAGGATTGGAGAATTTATCTGGACACAGGGTTGCCAGGCATGGAGAACGAGTGTAATTTATCCTAAACAGGGTAGATTTTTTTTGGAGAGATAGATTTGTCCATTGCATTTTTAGTGACATTTCATTAATAAGGAGAATACATTATTATTGTAAAATTGCAAATTTTTCAGAATATAGTTTTGTAATATTTTATTGTACAAATTTAATATATCAATAATGAATTTTTGTTCTTGCTATTGTTGTATTAATTGATTTAATCTCTATATCTTTCTTATTGATACATTTATTTTGTATTAAACATATTTCATCATTATCGTACCGTTTTCACACATGTTGCGCATACCATGGACAAATATTTCCATTCTGCAGGAACTTAGCATCAAAGATAGACTCTCAACCTGCAGCCTGAGATGAATCCTTTAATTTTTTATACATCTTGCGAGAAGTGAAGATACTTTAGAGAACCTTGTTGTGGTAGGCCACGTCGATGGACGAAGAGAAAAAGGAAGACCCCCACCTGTTGGACCCATCAAGTGGAAAAGGCAACAGGCACTTCTCTGGTGACAGCTCTAAGATCAGCAGGATGCCGAAAAAAGTGGAAGAACATAGGTAAGAGGGCGTGTGTTTATGGAGATTACGATCTCCCCAAGTGTTTCCCACTTTTTGTACATTTAATATTTGCAACGTACAGTGATACCTCGCATAACGAACGCCGCGCACAACGAACTTTCTGTTCGTCTATTACGCGACTCACACAACGAACCTCGCTTCACACAACGGACTGCAATGTATTTCATCTTGCCGTTCGAACGCACCTGTATCACGAAGTCGCCCGAGCTTCCAAGGTCGCATGCAGCCGATGCACGAACTTGTACGAACATGCATCAACGCGCAGCAGTCGTTCTTCTCTGCGCTTATCTCACGCACGTGTTTGTTTTAATACATGCTAAGAAGCAAAAGATGGAACAAGAGGATTTGACCTTGCAAGCCTCGGTAGACTCTCCTTAATCTAAGTCCGACTAAAAAATCTAAAACGTGAGTATTTTTTTTATGTTACAGTATTATATTTTATGCTACAGAACGAATTAAATTTTTTAACATGTATTGTTGTGGGAAAACGCGTTTCACATAATGAACTTTTCGCGTAACGAACTTGCTCCTGGAACGAATTAAGTACGTTATGCGAGTCATCACTGTATTTTGATAATTTTATCAGCCTCAGCTTCTTGATTCCCCACAGGTACCAGCGGTGGAAGATTGCTTTTGTCCAATGATTGACCATTCCCCGAGCGACATGACATTGCCATTTCGTATTCTATGAGTCCACGTTTCGCAATCACGTGTAAGAATAGACATATTCACATTGGTTTAGATCTTATTAAATTATATTAGTCCTAAATAAGCACGGATAAACTCACGGAAGTCATTCACTGAAATATTTCAAATAAACTGAAATAAGCAGAAAAGCAACTGAAAATTTTTGCGCAAGAGAAAATAAATGAGGTATTCATGGCTCACCTGATCCAAGGGTCGAACATCTCGGGCTCTTCAGTGCCCCCGATGAGGCACACCAGGCTACCGGGCTCCGCCGTCACGTGCACCTGGATGTCCTCCCCCTCACCGGCGTCCGTGGCCGGGCCGGGGGCGGGGTGGGTGGGGCGAACGGTCAGCGGGGCGGGATGCAGCTCCACGACCACAGAGATCTATAACAAGTCATATTAGTAAGTCATCAATATTATTCCAAAAGTACACAACATCGCGGTGATACATTTAACATATAAATTTCAATCGTTAGTATCTTTTAAAATACTTTCAAAAGTTAATAGCTGTGTGGGGGTGTACCGCGCTTAATGAGATCCTTCGTCGAGATACAGCTGTCAAAAAATATTTTTCATGTTGGTTCATTCGCTGCACTGGCGCAACGAGCGGAAGAGGGGTGGGGGGGTATACCGATCGCTAGCCGCGTCCTTAGGAATTCAGTCGCTATGTTGCGTGTCTTTACAAGTTCGTGAAATTTTCCCTAGAAAATTAATATCCCGACGAGGTGACATCCATGTAGCCCCGACTTGACACCAATGGACTTTTTCCTATGTGGCTAACGTAAATCAAAGATATACAGTAACAATCCCCCCTCTTTGGACCAATTAAAAGAAAATATCCTAAAAAAATGGCAGCGATCACGGAGAATACGTATTGAGTAGTTCTCGGAAATTTCGCCTCCCGTTTAGAAGAGTGCCAGCGAAATAACGTATCACATTTAGAAAGCATAATTTTTAAGTAATAAATTCCTAGGGTCTGTACTTAAATGAAAAAAAAACGTTTTCTTATTACATCCATCCTTTATTTTATTACACAATTTTTATTATGAAATAGATTTGTATAAGTATGGTCTCTTAAATTATATTTGTGTATTCTTATACGGGGTCCACTCCATTGCTTCATAGATAACATCAGTTGTTTTGGAATATATCACAAAATTAAAAACAGCTGTATGCTTTCCCAACACCTTAAAACTCTTAATAGGATTAATCCATCAAAGTTTAAAAGCCTTTTAAAAAAAAAGATCCTCTAGGCACTCATATGCATTGATCCTACAAGACGCCGCCCTCATGAACGGCGAGGCTTTGGCTTTGTTAACAAATAAATTAACTGTTATGTTTTAGAATTTAATCTATAATTGGTAAAAATTGATTGACCTAAAATCAGTGTCGGAATTATAGAATCTCAATTGCATGGGTCTCTCTCTTTCAAGAAGGTCATTTAACCAATTAGAAAAATGAAGTAAAACCGGGAGCTACGGAGAAAGGGAAAAAATAAAATAATTAAAAAATAATAATTACTGTTTTCGATTTAAAAATATTGGAGTGAAAATACTGACTTGTGTGGGTTCCAGGTCTGTTATTATTGATAATTTAATCTAAAACATTATATGTATATCTGTGATATTAATCATAGTTAACATTGAATCGTGATTCACAATACATTTTGGGGGGCATTATTAAAAATATATCCTCAGTAATGTAAGAAAGGCCCCTGCACCATAAATCCGATCCTTCTTAAGATTGGAATATATAAAAATAAATTCATTTAAATGTGTATAAAAATGGACTCATAGTGTTATATGTTCAAATAATGATGTACAAAATTAAATTTATATTTTTAAATCGTTCAGATCTAAAAAATAATTGAATTAAAAAAAAAAACATATTTTAGCGTAAATTTACGTGTTGGTTGGTGATATCGCATATATATGGTGGTGAGAAACAAAAATTTCGTATTTTTTTTATTCTGTGCTGGAAAATTTTTAAGATTATTAATATATTGAATAATTTTTGGCCGATTTCAAAATAATGGATCGGACAGACCAGGCTTAAGAACTAGGCACGATTCAGATCAAAATTAACTGCTAAATAGTAATCAGCCGAATTAATGAATATGCCCAACAATAAATAACATTAAGTTAAGTACCTACCCGATGAACATAAAAAGAATACAAAAATGATTTAAATTTAATTTTCTTACATCAATTCCCTTTCCGGCGAATAAAACTTCCCGCAAACATAATTCCCATTCAATCTTTGACGTTTCCGTCCGCTCCCGCACTTCCGCTTTGTACATTTTTCCCGCCATTTTACTTAATTTATTCCACCATCCGCCCTAACCCTCCCCCCCCTCCCGATAAAGCAAGCTCCATATTTTTTACGAGAAATGGAGAAATAAAAACACCGCATTGTCTCCGTTACCCGCCGTAACAACCCTTCGGAGACTCCAATGTCCTAGGGACGAAATCGCCAAATCAATGGTTTTTTATTACATATTTTTCTGTACTCCATGTTCAATATTACTACATATTTTCATACAAAAACTCGGAGAATTGCATGGCAATTTATTAGATGGGTCTTTATATGTAGCACCTAATTTAAAAAAACCCTAAAACGGATTTCGGATAATTTGAGTTAAATATGCAGTTTTGTAAATTTTTTTGTCAGCTACGTGCAGAATACATTTTTTTTAGCAAAAACCACTCAAATCCATTATTATTGTATATTCAAAATTACGGTTCGTCCCAAAATATCCCAAAGCAGATAGAGTAAAAATAGCTATTTCCTCTTAAATGAAATTAGCCAATCACAACGCTTGTTTATGACCCCGTGATCTGAAATCCTACATGGCTGCCAGAACGACGTATACGGAAAAAAAATTACATTAGAGAATAGTCTCTTCAAACAACGCTGGGGTAAAAACAAACATTTTTTACATTTTCTTTCAAAATATACGTTTTTATCCATAACTCAAAAACAGTCATTTTAGGAGGTTCTAAAAATAAGCGCTATATATCACGTTTAAAAATGTTGTCAGTTCCAAAATATTTGAAATACCTAATAGAAATTAAGATTATATGTAATTTAATTTTATATACATACACACACACACATGTATATATTATTTTACACTTATTTTATTATACGTATATTGTATATACCTACATGACTTAATTAATTATACTTTTTTTTTACACAAAATTACCCAACTCAATAGAGAAATCAATTCTCGTGTTTGAATTGAGGAGTATTTAAGTTTTAAAATAATGTAAAGGTAGGTATAGAAGTAAGATATAAATTATAGAATTAAATTATTAAATACATATACATAAATATAATCAAATCAAGTCAAATTTATTGCAAGAAATTAGAAATTGTATTTGGTGTCGGAGTTTTCTAATAATTGTTTGATTTGTGATTTGAATGATTTATAATTTTTTTCTATTTTGATTTTATATGGGAGGGCATTAAATTTTTTTATACCTTGATAGGCGTAATGGTGTTAAGAAGCACTAGTTTTAAATTTGGAGATTTCTAAGCTGCCACGCGATCTTGGTCGATTACTTATTTTTGTGTAAATTTTTAAATTGAAATGTTTTTTGTGAATTTGTAGCAATCCGTTATTTTTGAAGATTTTATTTAAACTGAGAACCCTTAAGGAGTTAAACAGCTGTGATATTGGAAATATTCATGGTTTTCGAAGGATGGCTTTTAAAACTAGCCTCTGAACTTTTTCTTAAGGGTAGGTTTGTAAGAGAGGTTAGTATTAATAGTCCCTCCCCAACCGATTATACTGTATTATAAAATAGATTGGACAAGAGGGTAATAAATTATTTTAATCATACTAAATGATAGGATGTTTCTAAATCTAATGAATATGCAAATAAGTTTTCTTACTCTGGTGACCAAATTTTGTACTTGTTCGTTCCATTTTAATTGTCTGTCTACTGTGACACCCAGATACTTTATAGTATTTTTGCTTGTTAAGGATAAAAAACGTTTCATTCTTTTTTATTTACACACTGTGATGAATGTATTTTATTATTAATATTGTTTGCGACATTTTTTTCATTCAAAGATAATGGGATATAATGTTTTCTCAGTATTTAATGACAGAAAGTTTTGGTAGAACTATGTTTTAAGTATGTTAACATTGGTATTTGCTATCCTCATTGTATCTGCCCACGATTTTCCATTTGTGATCCCTACTGTGTCATCTGCATAAGATATGACGTCTCCAACTATGGGTAGGGAGAACATTTTATTTACATACATAATAAAAAGGATTGGACAATGACAGTTTCTTGTGGGATGCCGAACGATGTGGTTTTGTGTTCAGTCAGGGCATTATTTATTTTGACATATTGAAGTATTTCTTGTAGATAACTTTTTAACCACGATAATATTGTGTTGAGATATCGTACATATCACTTAAGACTCTGATCTACGGAATGAGATGCGATGAAACAATTTCAGAGATTTAGTCGAGATTCATCTCAATACCATATATACGTGTTGACGTTTGATGTACGACCAACGTGAAGTAAGGCGCAAGACGGCGTATAATTAGACACCATTCGTAGACACGGGTCATTATATATAGTGTTGGGATATCGTACTTATTATTATATATATTGTGTCTTTTATTTCAACGTAAATTACATTTGGATATTTATTTTTTTAATTTATATTATTTGATTGATACCATTAAGTGAATACGCCTTTAAAAAAAAAATTGTAACATAAATTATGTTGTATTATTATATTATAAATTATAGTGTAACATAACCAAAAACGAAAACAAACTCAAAACATATTATATTCAATTATCATTCGGGGGCGTAGTTGCCATCAACGTCAATTACTACTTCCCATTTGCTTGGAAGCCGGTTGATTCCGCGGGCGAATAAGCACTAATTTTTTGAGGCAATCCACTATTTGATATCTTCCATCAACTCCTCCCAATCGTTATAGACTTTGCCAACATGCCAATTTTTTAGAGAGTGGTTGATGTGGTAGTTCAAAAGGGCCTCGGTGGGAGAGTGGGGCGGATGGGAGAGCAAATCACATCTCTTGTTAGCGATGGATTCGATCACGCGGCGTTCGACATAAGGGCGAGCGTTGTTGCGGTAAAAAATGATTTGGTTCTGTTATAATTTCTTATTTCTGCCTCGGCTTCATATTCAGGGGGGAGGCATCTAGCCTGACTGGTTCTTTTTTAAAATATTGACAAGTCAAATGATTATGAAATGAAAGAATAATTGTATATAAGAAAGTTTATTAAAAGTGAAAAATGAGCATTTTACGTGAATATTTATCAATAAGGCAATTTAAACGTAATTACATTGAAATTAGCATTGAATATGTGTGTCCATCATGCCAGCATAAAGTAATCTACCAAATTGTTTATGTTGATGCTTGTCTGATTTAGATTATGCAGGTCCCTCACGTAGGGATTACCTCTCAGGATGGTCCTGGATCCTGGACGTGAAGTGTGGCCAGCTGTTTGTGGTGCCAGCGTAGGGTGACGGAGTAGATTGACTACCAGACGATGCCCAATTATCCAAGTAAACCGGGACTCTGGACGCGATGTTCTTATGCAATTTTTGCGTGCCTTATAGGATACCGTCTGCCCTGATAGCGACAGTTTGTTCTCGCAACACCAAATTATGTTGATCGAACTTTTTTATAGATTCACCGGGACCCTTTTTAATACTTTCACATCAACGATTAAACGCAGAGAACATCACACTCGAGACGCACGGTTTAAATTTAATAAAGAATAGCGGACAGCAGATGAATGAGAAGGACTGCAGTCACTAATGATCTGCGTATTCAGCAGTGGAGGGACATAGGATGATGATGATGATGATAATGATGAGGATAATAATCCCTGATAAAGGAAATACCTTACTAAAAAATTTCGGCGACAGACAATAAGATATTATTTAATTGTTATCAAATAAATAACAGCTACAAAAACGGCTTCAATGAATGTGCTGATAAACTGGCCAAAGAGGCTACTCTTTCTTGAGTTTTCCCTCATCAATTCTATATCCCGTTGTACGATAAACTTAATATGGTAAAAAAAACGTATGAATTTATCTGGACTACACAATGGATGGATCTAAATCATAAGGGTAATCGGCTTAAAATAATTAAAAGATATGTCCTCCGCACTCCCTGGTTCTCCAAAAGAAAAGTCTACAAAATAACAATATCAAATATCTCTAGAATGAGAATTGTGCATTGCTAGGTAGCCTCATGTTTATTCAGATTAAACTTAATAGATTCCCTAATGTGTGAGTATAGTAACGAAGAGGAGATCCTTGACTATATATTTTTTGCCTGTCCATTGCGGATCGCAGGTTTTTTCTACAGTAATCTCGTCAATGGTAATTTTCAACTCCCGGTTAACTTGTAATATAATATTTCCTATAAAATAAAGTTTTAACTTGATTAATGGCACAGATCACGCATGAATGATGCATTGCATATTTAAAAGAAGAAGAATACAGCTTCAAACATTAAATTATGTTTTACTTGTGCACTGGATGTATAAAATTACTACTAATATTTAATAACGCACCGTGATTCAGCATTTAAAGCAAATTTAAATTATCTTGAAGGTCAACGTTTTACAATGAAGTATTAAATTGTTTTCGTTCAGCCGGTTTAAAATGGCTCAGTCACAACAGAGACATTATTATCAAATACAGTTTGGGTATTGAATTATGTTTCTGTAAAAGGCGATACAAAAACACTGAACGAGCCATCGGATCGGTTTGCCCGCGGCAGTAAGCGCACGCGATCCATAATCAATGTACGAATAAGTCGAAAATTATATTTTTACTTTACAATGTTGACCATATATAATAGAACGTACATTTAAATAGTTCAAATATATCATTTCAACAAAATAAGTACTGTGGAATTAAAAATACATAGATTAATGTTCGGCAAAAAATATTGGAAATATATTAAAACAAAAAACTAATCGAGTATAAACAATTAAAAAAGTCGATAATATATCTTACATATAAATTAAATGTATTAATTAGAAAGATATATATATATATATAAAATCAATTTTATCGAAAAATATCGTTGTTGCTACCGGGATTCGAACCTGGATCTCTTTTAATCGGGGGAACGTGCAATAACCGATTATGCTACAGCACACAGTATATTGACGACAAATTTTCGAACCTACGTGTTATACTTTTCAAATTATCTCATCCATCGCTATCGTTCCATTATTTGAAAGCCATCTACATTATTTTTACGGAATCTCAAAATACGTTCCATAAATTGGAAGAGATCCAGTTTCGAATCCCGGTAGCAATAACAATATTTTTATTTCTAATAAATACATTTAATTAGTATTTAAAATATCACAGACCTATGTTCTGAATAATTACAACTCCACAATAAGAATGTGTTCTCCTTAATGATAATGTAACTAATTATACACGCCTATGTAATTTAAATTTATATATGCTTTCGCCTGTTTGCTTCAAAAGTAATCATTGAATCTAATCGCCTCCAGGTAATATTTTGCAAACACGTCATAGACAGAGATATTTGGTAGATAATACTAATTAAATTAATCAATTAGGTAGAAAGAAAAAATAATTAAGTTGCTACTGAGAATCTAGTCTGGATCTTTTTCTACCCGGGGATAGGATACATAAACAGTGAAAACTCTCAATTATCCAGATTCAACCGGCAATGGAATAACTGGGGCAGTAAAATAAAATTTTCAGAAAGGTTTTAATAATGTTTCTAACCATTAATTAAAATGTAAAAATAAAAGATGTACGAGATAATAATTAAGCTAGTGAAATTGATAATATGATATAAAATAAAACTAAGTAATTGCAAAACACGATATCATGGTCGATGACGTGTTCACAATTACTAATTGGGCGCGCTTAGATTGTAAATTACGCGTGCAAAGCGATTAATGGTATTCTATTTTGAATAAATTGTATATTCCTTGGTTTTGTGTTGGTAAAAAATTAACAAGTGATTGATAAAATATTGCTAATAAGTATACTAGTCAAAAATAAGAAAATATATAAAAATTGAAAAATATTGATTTTTCAGGCGTATTCTAGTATAATGCATTCATTATAAACATTTTACAGATAAAGATTATTGAATTAAATATATTTTTTTAAATAATTAGATTTTAAATGTGACATAAATGCTGTTTCAGAGAAAATGAATATCAATTTTACTCCATAGATGGCGATAGTGTAATGGTATTCGAAGTGTTTCCACATATTAACATATATATAACTTTCAAAAATTTGATAGATATGGAGGTTGATTAGCTAGAATAATGTTACATCGTGTAAAGTGATCACTTAAGCCAGCCGAAGACAGGTCGTAAGCCCTTTAATTACCCATACATCCATATTTTTCCATTGATAAAAAAATAACTTCATCTCCATGAGATATCTATTATTTGATTGATAAAATATGTATTTATTCTACTTCTTTTACTAAGGCAATCCACTCTT
The DNA here is from genome assembly GCA_031772225.1 of Eubasilissa splendida. NCBI lineage: Eukaryota > Metazoa > Arthropoda > Insecta > Trichoptera > Phryganeidae > Eubasilissa > Eubasilissa splendida. The sequence continues at coordinate 7,292,924 of CM062857.1, read as the reverse complement.
GAAAAGTGATTTGTGACATTTAATAAGATAAAACTATATTATGACGAATAGATAAAATCAAAAGTTAATATTATTTTCGTTTAAAATTTTTGATATTATAGATATCATATGTGACGAGTTAAAAGAACGAAGGTAACACATGTTCCGGATAACATCGGAAATTGAAAATAAGCATTGATATGATCACTGTAAAAGAATTAGAGATCCGCGATTGACAAGCGATACAGACATGATCGAGGGTCTATACCTCCGCACCACACTCACACATCACACTGTCTATTAAATTTAATCTGAACAAATGGAAGGTTACTTAGCAATGTTCAATTCTCATTCTACAATTGTTTTGGAAGCTTTCCTTTTCAAGAACCAAATAGGGCAGGGAATATTTCTTTGAATGCTTTTGAGTCGATTTCTGTTTATAATCTCACACTAATTTTGTATGCGAATACTGTATTGCACCAATATAAAATAAATATATGATAGAAATATATTTTCAGTATCCCCAACTTCGCGTTAAGTCATCCCCACAAAAAATATCCTTCACATTGCCAGATCATACAAAAATAATTTAGCCCTTATAAGAAATGAATTTTTCCATATACAAAAGAATAATCTCCACGTTCCCGCGTGTGATGCCAAGCGAGACAGCATGTTCTCAGCTTGTTTGGGCCGTAAAACTTTATCGCTCTAAGTGAAGGAAAAAATACCACAGTTCTGTATGGAAAAGGGGTTTTCTTTACGTGTAAAATAATTTTGAATGTGTTTTGAATATTTTGTGAGACTGCTGGTATACGTATACACATTTTATTATATTTCAGAGTCCAGACAATACGATTCTTTAACAATGCTAGTCATCATAAACTTTTGAAGTAAATTTTGAACAAACATTTTTGGTACCCGTACAATAGATTTAGTAAAATGAATGTACATCAGGTTTATGATATGACCTTGTGAAACGAGTACAGTTGAGTGCCAATTATCCGTGTTTATTGGGGGATACTCGAATAAATGTAAAGCTACGACTTCCTTCGGATTCATCGGTTTTCTCAGTAGAATGTTGGGCAATTAAAGAGGCCTTGGACATCTGCGTACATAGAAACGTCGATAAGGCTGTATATTCTCCGACTCGCAAGCAGCTCTTAAATCCCTCTCTCCTAATATGAAAGTTTGGCTAGACAATGAGATAATCTGTTCCATCAGAAGACGTCTATTTAATTTGGACAGCAATAATAACAGGTGTCATTCGTTTGGATTCCTGCACACAAGGGAATTCATGGAAATGATTGTGCTGATAAACTAGCCAATGAGGCCACACTTTCCGGAGTTTTCCCCCATCAATTCCATATCCCGATGTACGACAGACTTCACATGGTAAAAAAAAGTGCGAATTCTATCCGGACTGCACAATGGATGGATCCAAATAATCATAAAGGTAATCGGCTAAAAATAATTCAAAGATCTATTTCCCGCACGCCCTGGTTTTCCAAAAGGAATGTCTTCAAAAGAACAATATCAACTATTATTAAGGAGAACACATTCTCATTGTGAAGTTGTAATTATTCGGAACATAGGTCTGTGATGTTTTAAATACTAATTTATAATTAACATATAGGTTCGAAAATTTGTCATGATAAATACTGGCGCTATAGCACAATTGGTAGTGTACTTCCCCGGATTGGAAATAGAGATCCACGTTCGAATCCCGGTAGCGCAAAAACAATATTTTTCGACAAAATTGATTTTATATGTATATATTTATAATTAATACATTAAATTAGTATTTAAAATTTCAAATATCTCTAGAATGAGAATTGTACATTGCTAGGCAGCCTCACGTTTATTCAGATTGAACTTAGTAGATTCCTTAATATGTGAGTATAGTGACGAGGAGAAAACCCTTGACCATATATTTTTTGCCTGCCTACTGCGGATCACAGGTTTTTTTTACAGTAATCTCATTCTTGTTAATTTTCAACTCCCGGTTAACTTGTGTCATCTTATTTACCTTAACTCGCTACATTTAATCTATATAACAGAAAAATTTTTGATCGACATTAGTATTGATATCACTCTTGAAGGGTGGATTGCCTATTTAAAAGAAGAAGAAAGGGGATACTACACGGATAGTTGAAAAACATCGTTAATTCAATTTTTTTTAGCTAAACATTGAAAAATACATATAAATATTATATACTCGTAATAGGCAAACGAAGATAATTGCGATTTTGCTCTTCACTGTAACCAACATCATCATAGTTTTCACAAAATTCAAGTCATATTTTTATAGCTGTTGGGATTCATTACAACTTACTTATTATGCATATATTTTTCCATCATCGTCCTCTTCATTGTCTATAATTTCATTCTATATATATTTAACAATTCATTCCTATTTACCTAGCGTTAGTCAATTGATATATTTTAAACCATAGATTTTATAATACTTAAAGTCCATGTTTTATAGTTTTCGTACGTTAAAAGTTCGGAATTAAAAAAAATGTAGGTACTACAGAGTGTCACGGTTAATTCGATCTACGGATAATTGAGATAATCAGCGTTTTACTATGCACGCGTATTTATTCTAATGGTATCGAGATAATTATAGAGATAAATTGAGCAAAGATTATTTTTTATATTCATTTTTCTTTTTGCAATCATGGATATTTTTGAGTTAGATAAAAATAAAATAAAAAATAATTTCATATTTGTATGACAGACAACGGATGAACCTGTCTCCTTTAGTACAGACTTCGGTCTAGTTAAGAAAACATTGAAAATTACTTACACTATGAAGATTGTCCATATTTTTTTATATACTTTAAGTATTGTTTATAATGTATAATACGTAAGAATGTAAATGTAATTAAAATTAAAAAATTAAATTAAATTGTACTTTTGTGAGAATAAATATGTTGATAAATGTGCTTTTTATGTAAAATACTTTAGCCAATGTGTTTATGAATGTTTCTGCGAAGATTATGCGAAATCTACTTGGAGACAAATGTTTATACTTGTACTGACTTCTTCATCCACTCATCTACCGTTAACTTGTTTTATTAGTGATTTTTTAATTCAATTTTAATTTAGCCGAAACAAATTGGCAAAACTTTCTTTAAATATTTGTAGCATAAATGTTAGGAAACGCTTTCATTAAAAATATTCATCATTTTATTAAAACCTTAGGCGCCTAATTGGGCCGTCAGGTAGGTTGAAGCAAAGGGGAAATTTCATAGAAAAATATTATTACTATGAACATTTATGTAAATTTGTTTTTGTGAGATTTTAACTTAACTAATACTTAAAATCATAATCTGTTACTTCTGATATCACGTATTACTTAGGTTAGAGCCTCTTTGATCATGGTGTTGTCAATTTTCTATCGGTGTTTTATTGGAAAGATATAATATTGGTCCATGAGTCATGTAACGATGAATTTTACAACGAATTGTGTATTCTAGGATAGCTTAAATTTGTATATATTATAGACCCGTGAAATAAAAGTATCACAATGATGAAATAATAGTGATATAAAAGTATCAATAAAAGAAATTGATGAAATAATAACATTATTTTAAAGAAAAATAATTCCCGTTTTCATTTGAATTTTATTAATGTTGAAAAGAAAACCGCAAAGTAGATTTAATATTCATATCACACTCGGTCCTAATTGCCGCCATGAAGTTGCTATTTAAATTTTAAATTATATTTCCATTGGTATGAATTACTGTAGAATATCTTCAAAGAGAGACAATTACAGAGATCACTGACTTGTATTATGGTACGGCCTAAATAAATTAATCATCTTTACTTAATGCTGTAAATTTGTGGTAAAATATTGTCACGAAAATGTTCCCGACATTTCTAGAATCTAGAAAGTTCTGGAGCCTCCGAAGGTCTTCGTTCTGAAGGTCGAAGTTTTGAAAGTCGTCGAAGGATTTATTTGGGCACGGAAACGGCTAGTACTATCTGCGACTACTGTACTCAAGTCATACATTTAAAAACGATAAAAAGTTTATAGGGAGGCCATTTCTAGCATCTCTATTGCATGTGGTGAGTCAACATATATAGGAAACCATTGCGCATGCGCAACATCACAACCGTAGCGCTACACCGGAAATATCCGGCAACGGAACTTACTTAAAAAATGCTCTTCGTAGATGTATCTACAACAAATGTTAACGTACGTTAATGGACGACTACGTATTTACCCGGTGCAAGATTGTTAGTAAAATAAAAGTCGATTTCTTGTATCGAATGAGTTCCAGATAAACTGTTGCAATGAAGTAACAGAGTAACTTATTCACCTGTATCGACTCGTCTTAGTCCACTGCAAGAAATAAAGCGATCTCAATTCTTCCCATCTTGAGATATCTGTTCTAAATTTAAATGTTTTTTTTACAATTTTACATAAGTTCATTTCATATTTGTAATATTACTTACTTATTTACTCTTATTTTATTTTTGATAAATTGAACATCTAATTGCATATTGTTTTACTCTTTATATGTATATATAAATATATTTATTTTTATACATTGAACAATGTAGTTACTTTAAGTTTTACAATATATTTATATGCTATCTAATCGCATCTTGTTTTACTCCTTATATATATATTTTTGTACATCGAACTTGTACACTTTGTTTAATTCTACACTGGAAAAGCACTGTCTGCTATAATGCAGTAAAATACTAGTAGAAATTCATGTTTTACTTTGCTGTAATATTATCCGACTACTCGTATAATAATATAACATACTGTACTCTGAATCAAAAAAAAAAAAAATTCTTGGTGGCATCCGTCGCCGTCATCCGATATTTCTTTGTGCAGTTCTTGGTATCCGTTTCAGGAGTTACTCACTGATTACATCATTTTTAATAGTTTGTTGTTAGTAAAAGCGATATGTATTTTAAAATATATAATTTTATTCAAACTTATATATTTTCTTACATCACCATCATCCATGTCGATCAGTCAGACTCTAGACTCTGCTCCTCCACTTTTTAGGCATCCTGCAGATCTTAATACTATCACCAGAGAAGTGCCTGTTGCCTTTTTTACGTTATCGGTCCAACAGGTGGAGGATCTTCCTCTTCCTCTTCACCAAGCTCCTTTTTTGCAAGATATCCAAAATATTAAAAAGAATCGTACCAGGTAAATGGTTAAGAGTCTGTCTTTGACGCGTCCATCTCACATAATATGTAAATCTAACGATAGTCTTTGACTTCAGAAGGCAAAACATTTAATTTTAAATATTTGTATTAAAAATAATTAAATAAAATGATTTTAAAATTATAGAACAAGAACATTTAAGCACTTTTAAATTTAATATTATCACCTTAAATATTATTATATTTAATATGGTGCTTGTACTTTTATATAGGTTTCTGACTCATTAGTTTATTGATGTTAACATATAGTTGTTGAATCACGCAATAATAGATTTAATCAATTTGTTTAGTTAAATAAATGTAAAATAAAATATAATTATATCACATGATGTTTTATGCTTAAATTGCAGTTGGTAGTTATGTTTAAAATATCTATAAATATTATCATAAACAATGCATCGGATAAAACAGGTTCCAATACCTTGGTTAGTTATATTTTTAAAATAGCTGGAATCATACATTTTTACAAATTTCAACAATTAAAATAATTTTAAAAAAATTGAGATTTTATATATATTTTCGAACATAGTGATTTGATAATTATTAAAATTAATGTAGGAGTTGAGGTGTGTGTGTTGTAGCTATTCAAATATGTGTGATTGACTCGAGATTATGTCACAAGGTTAAGATGCTGTGAGACAGAAGCTCCTAACTTCTTCTGGCCTCATGCGTGTCGGTTGTGTGCAGGGTGTCTGTTGTAACTAGAGCATGGTATATAAATGAAAGAGCACTTACAAGGTTTCATTTATTGAGACAATGAATTAATACAATTTATATACGCGGTTTGAATTCTGGAGTGGCTCGCTGGAGATATACTGTCGAGTAGCGATGTTGGTGTTGGGACGGCCTGCGAAGAAATAGTCGGCAAATGCTCAGTAGTAACAGTCTCTGATGCATGATGTTAAATTATGTCTGCTGAATGGTTGTTCTGGTTCTAGCCCTATATGGTTGATGGGTGCGTCCCAATACGTTCATCTAATTTGTTTAATGATATATTTTCAAGCTATCATCACTTTGGAATAATTTTGCAAAATTTGTATATCCTAATACAATTACGTAAATATAACTAATAATAATTATATGTAAAACTGAAAACAGATTTGTCCATCTACGAAATTTAACACCTGCATCACTCACGATTAGATTATCTGCCACGTAAAGGGGTCGTTTCCTCAAGGGTGAGCCTCCCCAAGGGTCGACAGCCATGAATTCTAATGCCTTAATTAGCAGTAATTTCTCCGCTACTGATAAGGAAATTATCAAGCTGGAAATGTCCTCGATAGGATTCTGAGATAAAACGGGTGGAAAACTGTTTTCCCTTTGAGAAAATTGCCCCTGTAAATCAACGGGGATGCGGGCTATACAGCCTGATGGGGCCTCGTTCAGGATTCGATTTCCTTTATAGTGCCGAGACACAGATAGGTTCAAGATTGATCCCGCGGAATTAGGAAAGAAATTCACATACATTTGATATTTGAAATATCCAATGTGATTGCGCAAATGGTTAGATATTATTGGGGTAAACGAAATATCTGGATTACTCCTTGAATTTCAGTTTAATAACCACCTTTGCTGGAACTCAAAATACCGAATCTGGATGAGATAAATCTCGGATATTTATTAAAGATAAATCTTAGAACTAAACAAATAACCTTGAAATTAGTAGATAGAAGAAACAAAAACTAAAATCGGTGTATACGACGATTGATTTGACAGCGAGTTTCAAAACTTCCCCACAATCGTTACTTAGAGTCATAAATAATTACTAGTATTTATTCTGAAAGTTAGACAAGCTAAAGGCATTGAAGTTAAAACATTCTTTAATATTATAGTACCTTTTTTTAACAGAAGAAGACAGCTCACAGTGCTGCTTACAAATAATAATTTTAATTATTACTTAATAAGGTTTGTTTTGGGAGTGCTCTATCATTGAAATATACATTATATTGAGACCCTGACAATGTATTTAGTTAAGGATGCATATATCTAAAAAAACATTATTTTTCCCAATCAATCAGATTTTAATATTAAATAACCATTTTATTTGATGTAAAATAATTTATTACTATTTTGTTAGAGCCGTTTAACACACTCACACACGCACACCGTGTATCCGCGATTATCTAAATGAAACCTGCGTATCTCCTTATTTTTATTTTCCCTAATCTGTCCTTGAGTACGAGGAAGAAAGAAGAGATCGCCGCAATCAACAATCTCGAACTTGCCGTCGCATAATAATTAACCGCTAACGCTTAAAATATATATTAACTTTAATTACCGCTAATACATAAAAACAATCCTTTACGCGAGTGTTAACAGTGCTTGTTTACATATTTTGCATCGCAAGTCCTTCTGGTGAAAAGGGAAGAAAAAATTAAATCAGCATCCATCTGGCAGACCGAAATAGTAAGTGCCTTCCTATCTTCCAATGTTTCCACAAATTTTCATTATTAATTCATATATAAGTGCGCATATTAATACACCTAATATGATAAAAATATAAATTACTTTGTGTTAATCACGTTGATAACTTTGACATAGACAGGTTTGTTTCTCCTGATGAAGATACATTAGTTATCATCGCGGTTAATGCGTAGTTAGTAATGTTTATAACATTGTATTAACAATTCTTCAGCTGGATTTGACGCCGATATAAAGGAATTCAAGCGACGTAAAGGTCAAATAAAATTAAATACGTTTGAATAGTTTCATTGAATCTCGATGTCAAATAAAAGGAACTCGCCCGAGTTTAAACTTGAGAACATAAAGTATCCACTTTATATAATCGTTATTTCTCCATCCGACTTTGTTAAACAAAATAAAGCAGTTTAAAATAAAATAAATGCTAATGAATAAATTTAAAAGAAGCTTCAAACTAAATACATTGTAAAACTTTACTGTTCACGATGACTTGAGAGTTTCAACAGAGTGTTTAATTTACAGAACTTTTTTGTATCGTTTAATTGAAGATTTGTCTTATAACGAGGTCATTTATGTTACAATACTTTAATGTGTTTTCTTTTAATTGTTTGAAATCAATTTCAAAACTCATGCTCAAAATTCAATTACAGAACAGTCAAAAAAATAAAGTAAATCTAAAGGTGCGTGTACACGAATTAAACTTTGCACTCGCGTTTCGGAAATTTGAAGAAAATAGTTGATTTATATCAGTTGATCTTTTTGATCTGTTTACAAAATATAATTCCCAATGAATGACTATACACGCACCCGGCTTCTGGATTGTTCTGCTTTCAAGAGCTTTCAATAAATTAAGGTTATTCCGTGTTCACACCTCAAGTTAAAAGTGATATATATTCTATGTACATATATGTGTTGAAAAAAAAAATAACATGACATGTTACTTATTTTTTTCAACAGATTTGTTCCGGTTCACGAGTCATATATCTCAGAAAAAAGCCCAAAACTCAGCATCTAATCCATAAATCTTAAGTATTTTTAACAGTACCAAATATTTAGATACCTATTGACATAATATGTAAAAAATACAGGGACATATAAATATTATTTGATTTATGGTGACCAATAGACCATTGCTTTCCTCATTTTCTCAAAATATAGTATTTGGAGATATCTAACTAATGAACTGGACGATCGATATATTCAGGGTGTATAAATCTCTGTTACAAAAAAAAAACATGACTAAACAAAAACTTTTAACTAATTGTAAAGACAAAAAAAAATATTAAGCCAGAATGGCTTAAGTACAACGATCGTCCAGCTTTCTTTATAGGCAAAACATCAAAGAACGTAAATATTAGAATGAAATAACACATTAGACGCATAACAAGTATAGGTTTTTCAGAATTTGCCGAACACTTAGTTAATTCTAACCATACTTTAAATAAGAATACAGGGACACTAGTGTTACATAAAAAATGAAATAGGTTTACGCCTTAATAATTTAGAAACATTAAAAATTAATAAGTCAATCAATAATAATAATCAGATACTAAATAACCAAATAAATGTATCCAATAGTCCGATATTAAAGTTGTTCTTATGTTCCATCCCTACCCTTTTCTTCCACCCCCTACTTGATACTCTGTCCCACTCTGATATACTGTTGCTCTGTCTTCTTAAACTTCTATTTAAATATGTTATTTAGGAGAACACATTCTTATTGTGATGTTGTAATTATTCAGAACATAGGTCTGTGATATTTTAAATATGAATTAAATATATTAATTATAAAGATATACATATAAAATCAATTTTATCGAAAAATATTGTTGTTGCGCCACCGGGATTCGAACCTGGATCTCTTTCCTAACCGGGGAAGGTGCTTTATCCAACTAAGCTACTAAAATAAGGTAGATGGCTCTGTCAAATGATGGAACGATTAAATGTATTAATATCAAAAAGGTAACATATAGGGTCGAAAATTGTCGCTAAAAATAATGTCGCTGTAGCTTAGTTGGATAAAACACCTTCCCCGGTTAGGAAAGAAAGAGATCCAGGTTCGAATCCCGGTGGCGCAACAACAATATTTTTCGATAAAATTGATTTTATATGTATATCTTTATAATTAATATATTTAATTCATATTTAAATATGTTAAATATGTCCTAGGTTAGTCTATATACTATATTGTCCTGAAGAAGGTTGGATCCAAGTGAAACTAGTATACTTTAGTATATGTGCATAAAAAAGTGGTTTTAAACTAAAATATTATATTATTTAAATATAATGTCAAGCCACAACATGTTTGATTTCTTTGAAAAAAAAAACATATATTCCGAAACAAATTTTTGTTAAAAAAAACATGTGACATGTATTATCTGTTAAAAAAGAAATGACGTGATTCTGTATTCATATCTCTATCTCACATCGAACAAAAAAAACACAGATATATCCCGTGTACACATCTCTGATAAAATAAAAAAGTATTTTCAGTTATTGTGCGTAGATTATTTCGATTATCTTACCGTATATACAACACGAATATGTTCATCGACATAATAAAGACGCTTGTGTTATATCTTCACCGACTTCAGAAGAGACAAAGTAAAGTATATATTATAGTGTGTAATTGTATCAGGAAACTGAGTGTTTGAAGACGCACACTGCATCTCTATTATTATCCTGTCACCCCCACTACCCTTGAGTATATGAAGGAAACGGAAACTCGGGGTATCCCTCCCTCTGCTTGAAGAGAACAAAGCTATTGAAATGATTGTCTAACAACATGATCTGTCACATGTCACGTTCCACCTCGTTAAGGGTTGTTATTTATGTTCAAAGCAAACATGTTCTTTTTGTGTACCGCACATACAAATGTAATATTTTATTCGATTGTTTTTATTATTAAAGTAACAAATAGCAATAATACATTTATTGTACTCTGTTTTTATTATTGATTTTTATTTATCCAAATATAAGCGAGGGTTATGAAAAATTGAGTGAGTAGTACAATTAGTTTTCTCATAGAGATTTTTAAAGGCCAGTATGGGTATATGTCAATTCACTGGGAAGGAAGAAATTGATTTGATTTTTAAGGAGAACACAGTGTTATTGTGAAGTTGTAGTTTTTCAGAACACAGTTTTGTGATATTTTTAATACAAATTAAATGTATCGATTAGAGAGGTTAACAGATAAAATTAGTTTATCGAAAAAAAATTTTTGTTGCTACCCGGACTATTTTTTTATGATAAATTGAATTTATATGTTAATCTTCCTAATTGGTACATTTAATTTATATTAAAAATATCACAAAACTATGTTCTGAAAAACTACAAATAATGTGTTATCCTTAAAATATATATGTTTTATTATTGTTTCCAAAATTTAATAAAATTAATAAATTAATTCATTCTGGCGTCTCAAATCGGATTTAGCTCAAAGGTGTTTGAGACTATTCCGTACTCATCAAGTAGATTGCTTTCAAATAATAGAATGAAAGATGTATCAATTTGAAAGTGCAACATATAAGTTCGAAAAATTGTCGTTATCTTACTATGGTGCTGTGGATAGGAAGAGTTCCTTATCTGGATGGCAACAAAAATATTTTTTAGATAAATTGATTTTATATATTTAGTTCTCTAATTAATACATTTAATTTTTATTAAAGATTATATTTTATTACATTTTTTTTTAGATTTAAATTTTTTATTTGTTAGAAAGCATTTGCTTTGCATTGCATTATTATTTTAATTCAAATTTGTAGATAGATACCGTGTAAATGCTGAATACATTAACAAGTTTGTTGTCTTCCAAGTAAGGGACGCAAAGGATTTATTTTCATTTTCGAACATGAATTCGAATTTCTGAAAGGCGTCAAAACGTACGTTTAACATTTACGAGTACTGAATTAAATATGTGGTTATGTACCATGATAACGAGTGTGACATATTTGTTTGGTCAATTTTTCGTCACATATTTTTCTGATGCTGCTCTATTACGAACTTTTTTGTGGAGAGGGGCGCGAGTTAAAATGTTTACAGATCAAAAATAACATCTACATTAAATAATGGAATTTTTAAAATTAGTTTGAATATATCAGTGCACATATTAGTATGGTTAATGCTTTTTTTATTATTTGTCAATGTTTAATTATCTCGCTTGTTGTAATAATGTTGGATAATTTTAATCTTCTTTAAATTAGCCGTGATTTATGTTCTCGCTGGATTTATACGGTACACTTGGAATGCCGTCTTTATATGTTTTGTGTAATTATATGCCCTGTTTTTCATCTCCCCTCTTGTCTATATGTTTTAGACAAGTTAAAGCTTTGTTAGTTGAATTTGCTGATAAACTGGCCAAGAAGGCTACTCTTTCCGGAGTTTTTCCCCATCAATTCCATATCCCGATGTATAACAGACTTAATATGGTAAAAAAACATACGAATTCTATCTGGTCTGCACAATGGATGGATCCAAACAATCACAAGGGTAATCGTCTTAAAATAATCCAAAGATATATTCCCCGCACCCCTTGGTTCTCCAACAGGAAAATCTCTAAAAGAACAGTAGCAAATATCTCTAGAATGAGAATTGGGCATTGCCAGGTGGCCTCACATTTGTTCAGAAATAATAACTCCCCAATGTGTGAATGTGGTGCCGAGGAGAAAACCCTTGACCATGTCTTTTTTGCCTGTCCATTGCGGATCACAGGTTTTTTTTACAATAATCTTGTCAATAGTAATTTTCAACTCCCGGTTAACTTGTGTCATCTTCTTTCCCTTAACTCGCCACATTTAAGCTATATAATAGAAAATTTCTTGAATGTCAATGGTATTAACTTGTAACGCAATATTCCCTATTCTATAATATTGTTGTACCGATTTCTATGAAATAATGTTTAAACTTGTTTAATGGCACAAATCACTCTTGAAGGGTGGATTGCCTGTTTTAAAGAAGAAGAAGAAGAAGCTTTGTTATGTTATATTATACATCTGAAATTAATAGGAATAATAAAAAAAACAATCACAATTATACGGGGAGGGGAGGTGCATTCATTATCTCATGCAATGTTATAGTTGACTCAATAACTGAATTTATTTGTTTAAAATACTGTTAGGAAATAGCCGATCAACCGAAATACTGACACAGATTTCGAAATAGCTGGGTATATTAATGTTTATTTAAATTCTAAAAAATATACGTCTGCATATTCTTACAAAAGTAAATGGGACTAATATAATATTTTGTATAGTTCACAGGATTAATTATTAGGATAAAATGGTTTAATATTCATTAAAGTGGACGGATGATAACTTACTATCAATTAATACCGATAAAACATACTTTCTACGATTTGCTATTCAACAGAAACAAAATAACGAAATTCATATTAAAATTCACTCGAGAAAACACCTGTGACCAATGTTCATCAATTGAAGAAAAATACTGTATCAAGTACCTTGGAATAATAATAGATAACAATCTCAAATGGAAAGAACATATTACTAATCTCACAAACAAAATAAGGAAAACTGCCTACATATTTTTTAGACTCGGAAACATCTTATCACCTACATATCTGAAATTAATATATTACGCGTTTGTGCAGTCACATTTGCAAAACGGTATTATTGGATGGGGAGGTGCATATAAAACTTCAATGTCACAATTAGAAATCACTCAAAAAATGATAATAAAAATTATTCTAAAAAAAAAAAGACTATCCAAGTATACAACTTTTCACAGATTTTAAAGTACCAAAAATAGTAGACATATTAAAAAAATTCAATAATTCAAATTTTTTAACATTAAAAATCAATTAAATTTTAGAAGCGAATTCCGATCTACAAGATATAGAGATTAAATTGATATCCCAAAACTAAAATATACCTCAACTCAAAATCAATATATTTATCAAGGTATCAAATTTTTTAACAATCTTCCCATCACAATTAGAAAAATTACGAACTATCATAAATTTGTAACTGAAGTTAAAAAAATATGTACACAGACTAACTGAAACATAAATTATTTCGAATATACTCCTTCTCTATACACGAGTCTTACTCTCATAGAGAAGAAACAAATGTTAAAAAAAAAAAAATATATATATATATATATCCACTGATTATTGAAATTGTATTATATTTTTAATATTAATAAAAAAATAAAAAAGAGAACACATTTTTATTGTGAAGTTGTAATTATTGAGAACATATTTTAAATATGGATTAAATATATTAATTAGAAAGATATACATATAAAATCAATTTTATCAAAAAATATTGTTGTTGCGCCACCGGGATTCAAGCCGGGATCTCTTTCCAAACCGGGGAAGGTGCATTATCTAACTATGCTACAGCGACAATATTTTTAGCGACAAATTTTTGAACCTATATATATTTTTCTAATTAATATATTACATTCATATTTAGTTTAATATTTCTTATGCTATTTATTATTTTCTTGTTATTTGTTTTACTCTCAATTAAGTAGTCATATCACGAATACCGTGATTGGATGTGGCAGATGACGGCTTGGATAATCTATTGCCATATAGTCCGGTCCGTGGCATTAATCGTGTAGTTCAGTAGTGGCCTCGATCGATCCATCGTACGGGTGACTTTCGTGCGAGTTGATTACTTCAACCCTACTTTAGACCACCAATTTCTAATTTTCCTGAATCACTTCACCTGAACTTGATAACTGCGTTCAGTACCAACTACAAATTCCACCACACCGTTTCAACGCATAAGTACTCACAGTAAATAACGTTTGTGACCTAAATTTAATAAATTTATTAAAACATGTAAGTACGTGTTCTATCCAATCTAACCAAGTTAAACCTCGCAATCTACATGATACAAAATATTAAAGCAACTATGGGATGGATTACCATTCTCATATAATTCTTCTTCTCCATTCAAACAAACATTCACATTAAATACAAATCCAACCTGTATACACAGAGTATTCCAAGAACAGCGCCGGATTTAAATTTCGCGCCATTTTTTTATAAGGTTGGTAAAAATGTTTGCCCTACGATTTGCGGGTGTGCGCGCGCCCACTATTTGGCATTATAGTGCACATAAAAAAAATATAGCGCGAATACAATTCTTAACAAGACTTCACGTGTCGCCTTCTATCGAAGGTTAGCGACTATGTTGCATTATACACCTTTTGAGGTTACACAGACAATATAATCTATTTCTACGTACGACTGCTACCTTCTATCTTCCCCTGCATAATGAGTTGTAAAATATTATATTTTTCATTGCGGAGAACGTTGATAGTTGTTGTTAGTTATCTTAACTTATCTATGCGTCTTAATACATCGTTATTAATAATGTAGTCAGTCCCGCCTAGTAGATGTATACTGGTATTGTAATATTTTTTTAATATTCTCGCCTAACAATAAGAGCACTGCCTTTTAAAAATAGCACAATAGATTTTTTATTCGCACACCTTGAACCTGAATTAGAAGCAGCATTAGTTGGCATCTATAATAATTTCACATGTGCCATCTGTCAATCTTGCTATTAATTAAGAATAGTTAAGAATAAATAATAATGATTAATTAAGAATAGCACGTTATTATAGTAAAAACTTATTTTATACATTTTTTTTAAAGTTTTACTGAAACAATTCGTAAACTCATCAATTCGATGATTAATTAAAATATTTGAGGAAACTGGTTCGATTCCGGACAATATGTCACCCATGCGTGAGAGAAAGAAAGTATTTCTGAAACCACAGAGACATCAATTCGTTATTGTTTACAGGACGTATATGTTTCAAGAAGTACCTTACAGCGAATTCTCGCGAAAGTTATGGATATGTATGCCTACAAGATCCAACTCAAATCAAAATTCAATTCAAAAACTAAAACCGGCGCTATTATTGGAACACCATTTATTAAGATCGATCTATGTAAAAGAAAATTTATATTTTTTGATCAAAAACATGTACGTTTAATAATTTATAACACTAAATAATAATTGCCCAATATAAAATAATAATAAAAGTATTTGTTTATAAATTATAAAATGGCTCTGTCACGGTGTAGAACTATCTTGATAAGCCTAACTTTAAAACTTAGCCTCAAAGCAATCTAACTATCAAGTATCAAGTAGATGAGATTTGAAATTGTGGCTGTGATAAAGTTTTAGAGGGCTGGTACTTGGGATTCTGAATTCTCGACTTCTTTCTATTCCCGGGACTTGAGAGTCAAAATTTTCAAGTCCCGGGAATTCCCGGGAATCTTGACTATGAATTTTATTTAATTAAAATATAATATATTTTAATAAATATTCATATGTATGATGTACATAGCTATTAAGGATATTATGTGTAAAAAAACATAAGTTTTTTATAAACCAAAAAAAAGTGTGATGATATATCTATTATTTCATAATGTGGTAGTAGTTTTTTAAAAATTATATTATATTATGTGTATGTATATTATTGAATTTATTTATTTATTAGACTTTATTGACTTACATGTTTTTGTTATAACAGAGGTGAATGTATTATTATATAACATGATAAACATAAGATACTATGTATTATATTGCAATACTCTTAGTTTATTGTGTGGAATAGAATAGACCTGGCTACTTTGTTAGACTTCCATCTGTGTTAAAGTAGCCAGTTTTTTATGTATTGTATTATGATTTTGTTGGAAATGTTGAACAGCGATGCTTCTGATTGATCTCTACCCAATTGGATCATGTATTATAATTGGATCATATATTAATACAAATATACATTCGTGTAAAAAATTATGTATTAGGCCAAGTTAACTGAAGTTCCCTAATAAAGTTTTGTTATATTATTCCATACAAATTTTGAATGTACGACATTAATTTATCCTAAAGATAATAGATCATATTTTACAATGAAGCACAATCCCCCGTTTGAACAAACCGACAAAACCATTAACTTCAGAATTTTTTTTTTAGTAGTATATAATCTTTATGACTGACCATATAAACTATGGAAACTTTCCATTTTTTTAAAACTTACACATGCACCGCTCGTCGCTGGATCAATGGACAGTAGGATTAACTCAACTTATTTAAAGTGAATAATATCAAGAATAATGAAGATTCTCGAGTCTTGGGTTATTTTTTTAAAAGTCCCGGGACTTGAGACAGCAAAAAACCACAAAATTCCCGGGCTATCTCGTCACAGAATCCCTAGCTGGTATAGAACACGCATACCTAGATGCGAAATAGTAGCACCCGTGTGTGGAAGAATCGATATACCATTACACAACTTGTTGGGACTGTTTTTGATCGCTCTTTGAAGCCAAAACTAGGAACAACAGTTAGTTCTAAATTTAGTTCCGCTAGTAATTGGAAGGATTAGTTTATCGCCCTTTGATAAGTTTTGCCAAAAAATTATGTAATGTTAATTTAGTAAATAAATATAATAATAATTTTTTGTCATTATTTGGTCACTTATTAAAGTATATCTAAAGACAGTTATCAGTTGCGTGACTTTGGTTTTGGCGCCTGGGGCAGATTTTGTTTATGTACATATTTTGTTATAATAAAATATACGTATATAAAAACTCAACTTGTTACTCTAATATTGATATATATACACGTCTCTCTCTCTTCCAGTCATTGTTGTATATTTAGCATCAAAAAGATAGGTATACAATTACTAAATTGTGTCTCGTAAAAAGATCTATATAAATATATAATAATCTGAATATTATCGTGAGTGGGATAACTAAGTTTAGGTGCCTAGGACAAATTTCGACTATGCATTCCCCTCTTCCAATTATTTCTGTACGTACTTAAATATTGAATTAAATAATAAAATCACAATGTAATTGCAACTAGCTACTAAACTAACTTTTTATTATTTCTAAAATTTCAAATTTATGTAATATCAAAAGAATGGTCTGTTTCCAAAAAGTGATTGGAAAATTCTGAATAGTGTTAATAGCAAGTTAAATATTATAAATATCCAAATTCGCTTTACAAATAGTCATCTTTTAAATATGTTTTCATATTAGTTCTTACTTGTTCACCACTTTATAGTTTTGTTTTTATCTATGCTTGTATTTTTAATTTCAGTATATATTGTTTCTTGAAGAAGATACCATAGGTATTGAAACATGTAGAATAATCAATAAATAGTTGTTTAAACAAAGTATTTTGTATAATTATTTAAGGACGGTTATTAATTTTCTTTCAAAAAAATTATTTTGTCTAACTTAAGAAGATCTCTGTTCAATCTATATGAGTTCATATGGTGTATTGAAAATAGTTAATTATGTGATAAACTAAGAATAGCACATGAAAATATATACATATAGGTACAATTAAAAATATATTATCCACTTTAGTATTAATGTTAATGTGTCGAACATTAAGAGAATCTGTAATCTTATATCCAAGTATGGATTCTTATTTAGAATTCCTTTAAGATCTACAGACATGAAGAATCATTTCAAATAAAAATTCTAATATTGGTAATACCTAAATCTTAACACATAAAAACAGATCAATTTTTTATTTATATTAAATTATTATTAAACGGACATGTACAAGATACCTGCTTCTAATTACTGATACATAGTTTAAACTGATCTTATAATTTTCCGTTAGAACAACTACTATTATGAAAGGATGGTAATATTAGCTGTTTCAAAAACCCCTGAATGTGGAAACCTCAACAAAATTTAAGTTATAAAAATACTTTAAAAAATGTTATACAATTAAATTAACTATGAATTAAATATATTAATTATAAAGATATACATATAAAATCAATTTTATCGAAAAATATTGTTGTTGCGCCACCGGGATTCGAACCTGGATCTTTTTCCTAACCGGGGAAGGTGCTTTATCCAACTAAGCTACAGCGACATTATTTTTAGCGACAATTTTCGACCTTATATGTTACCTTTTTGATATTAATACATTTAATCGTTCCATCATTTGACAGAGCCATCTACCTTATTTTTACAGAATCTCAAATACCTTTGAGTAAACTGATAGCAGACGCCAGAATTATCAATTCATTTTTATTAAATTTTGGACACACCTATCACAGACCTATGTTCTGAATAATAACAACTTCACAATAAGAATGTGTTCTCCTAAAAAAAAAAAAATTAAATTAACACTTAGAATATGTTAGAAAGCGTATAAAAATTTTGTTATCCGAAGAATCTAAAAAGTAAGATTATAATATGGATTCGAGATGGGTCGACCTGTTATTGGGACACTCATCTAAACATAGTGTCAATTCGAATGCCGTTTGCCAGGTAGCTTATTAAGGTATTCATTGATTCCAAGTATGATACGTATATTTGTGGTAGAATATAGTCGACGAATCATCAGTTTTTATTTAATATTCGTATTAGTATATTATGTACTTGCATCAAGTTTAGTTTTAATTATAAAGTTTATTTCTCTCTGCGCACAGTTTTCACAGTAAAATTAAAACCAAATTAAATGTAGCATTGAATATTATAAATAACTTTTTAATTTATGATAATATTTAATATACTTGCTAATAACTATTTTTACAGCTACTGGTATATTTTTTAAATATTTTATGTACCTAAATATAAGAAAATAATTATTTTCTGAAAGCTGATGTCCAAATTTTTCGACGAAGGTCAGATCTGGTAGTAAACATTTCGTAAGCTATTAAAAAACAACCCTGTACAAAAACGCCGGGAGTACCTGTTAGATTTGACAAAGCCAGATAAATGTCTACTGATTGAAAGGTTCTAAAGTAGAGTTATCTAAAAATGGTAAAAGCGTGATATTTACCGTGTCTACTTTCTTAAAAAATACCGAGGGTCATCGAGGCATCTACCGTGAATTTGAAAATACATAGTATTATACATAACGTTCCTAAGTTAACGTATACGAAGAAAAATAAACAAACATCACATTAGAAGCACAAGAAAAATAAACAAAATAGTTCAGGTTTAACTGGTCACGGTTCTGTGAAAGTTCCCGGCTCGAAGGACCATTACAAGTGAATGTATGGGAAGGGAGAAGGGGAGTGGACTCCTGGGAGGACTAACTTCCAGGGTTCATTGTTTCAGGCTAGTGGGAATGGATGAACAGAATGGAAGCTTTTTGCGTCGTCAGGATAAGGGTCTTCTGATTTCCTCAAAGGAATTTTGGGTATTTTTTTTATTTCAATGTCATTTGTTCGACCCAAAAGTTAAACGAGTCTTACAAAATGCAAACTAATTTGTCTACAGAAGGAATAACTTAAATAGGTAATTGGATACTTATTAAACTTGATTTACTATGTACTAATTTAATATTATTAAATTCTAAATGCCAAATTTTAACAACTGTATTTTTATTTTTTTAATATTAGAATTTATGAATTACTTTTTGCTAAAAAAGTCTGAGAATAATCATATTCAATAATTTTCTTAGAATATTTAAAGTTTTGGTCTTTTCTTTCCCGCAAAGTGAGTTCAATCATCAGTTGGAATTTCGTTTTAGTTTCGATATCTAATAGTTTAGAAACTAATATTTGTTAAGTCGCATTAGAATAAATTTTTGGGCTATTATAAAATTAAATTTATTATATTTACTACAAAAACATTGTAGTTAGCCTTTCTTAATAAAAATGTATATATATAAGGTATTTAACCACGTGTATTTTATATTAAAAACCAACCGGTTTCGGAAAAATCCAAACAAATAATTATTATTTATTGTTTCCTGATTTTAAAAAAATATATATACTTATATTAAATAATTCTAGTACCTAACTGGATAAAATATTAAATTATTTTGATGATGAAAGATATGAGAAAATGATCTTAATGAACCGAAATTGTAAGATATAACAGGTGATAAAATATATTTGTTCTTTTTTACAATAGGACATACATTTGTTCGTTATTTACGTTGCTTTACTTACATATTTTTTGAACGATTCTAAATTATCCGTGCATTTTATAAAAATTCTTGTATTTTTCAAATTTATCTTTAACTAATAAGTTCTATATTTAGTCACATGGCTATAGGTATATCGTTTTTGGTAAATTTGTGATATTCTTACCGCTATTTAAAAAAAATATTAATCAATGATAATGTATGTACGACAAACAGAAAAATAAATAGTATTAAAATGGGTCGTTGAGATAGTTAGGACATGTGGAACATATGACTGAGAAGATTGTGATAAAGAAAATATACAATGTGAGTGTTGAAGCCAGCAAGAATAACAGCAACAGCAGATAATGACCGTGAAAGATTTCAACACAATCAAAACAGATATATGAGAGAATGAACCTGTTAGAAGCATCAAAAAATGATAAACGTGCATGAAAGTGAACGAGAGAAGAGTGATAGACAGAACAGTGTGGCGTTCTTTCTCTCCATGGGAAAATAGCGTACTGGTATTTGAGATTCCGTAAAAACAAAGTAGATGGCTTTCAAATAATAGAACGATAGATGTATTAATATGAAAACTGTAACATGTAGGTTCGAAAATTCGTCGTCAATCCACTGTGTTGGTATAGCATAATCGGATAACGCGCGTTCCCCGGATTAGAAGAGATCCAGGTTCGAATCCCGGTAGCAACAACAATATTTTTCGATAAAATTTATTTTATATGTATGTCTTTCTAATTAATACATTTAATTAGTATTTAAATTTATATTACTGTTAAACAAGAGTAAGTAAATTAAAGATTTGTTTATTAATCTCAAAAAAGTATTCAACATGTGTGTACATTACATACGGTGATGGATGATGCACTTATTTACGTAAATGCAGTTGGCATGTATACGGACGAAAGATTTTTAATTTTAATTTTTCAAATTATTTATAGTACTACGATCACGACTGAAGTTGTAATTAAAATTGGTGGTAGACGATAAAAAAATCTAAGCCGTTTAAGAATTTTATGTTAATCGGCTTAAACCGACGTTGTAACGAATATATATTTTTCATTTTTTATAATCTTTTTTTGTATCCCTATGATCATTTGTGATCAAAATAATATATGCTAATATAAAATATATTTAGGTAATAGTCACTTTTTACATTCATGGAATGTTCTCTCTAACCTGTGCTTGTATGTGCGTGTTAACTATTTAGCGAAATAGTGCACGCAAATAAATATAACCCGTACATAAATTTCCCAAAACACTAAATAAATATACTTTTAAAATAAGCAATGTTATCTTTGTGGTTAAGATTCATATTTTAATTAAATTATGTTAATTAAACAAAGATAAAAAATACTAAATAAATAACAATAAATAATAGTTGACCGCTGATGAAGTTCGTCAAAAATGTTAGCTTATTTAATAATATGTTTATGTACAAATATCAGTTACTTACCTTCATAATACTTTGTATATATACCAACTCAAGTAGCCCTTTACTGGTAAGGTAGTGTTTTTATTCTAAAATTATAGCATTTGATCTTTTAAATTAAACACAAGATTTTTTGAAAAATTCTATATACATATAATAAATTTATAGAGCAAACACTCAGACCTGTCAGAAACGCTTTAATAAAACTTTAAAATTTAATTCTCTAAACAGAAAGCGCATTCTAGTCGATAATTATTTGGATAGTTTTGATTTCTAATTATAATAGAAGTGATGCATTATTTATAAATAAAATGAGGTGCACGCTATAATATTTTTTTATAACATAACAGTAATTTTAGAAAGGTTCAATCAAAATAGCATTTGAGATATTATTAAGATAAAATAGCATTATATTATTAAATTAACTCTGAAATCATAAATACTGTCTAGTTGACAAATAATATATAACGATCTGGCGTATAATTTCTACAAATGTATGTTCACAAAACTTTGTAACAGGTGTTATGGTTTACACATTTTTTAAAAAATAAAATCAAATGAAATTTCTCAAATAAATGTAACTTAACCCTGTAGAATTCTCGTTGGTAACTGAGATGGGAAAAGCGACACAGAATGGTAGCAAGTTAACGTGACGTAAGTATTTTTCGTCTCGAATTTTCATCGCCAATTAGTCTTATTTCTGTCTAATAAATTTAATATGTATCTCCGATGATATTTTCACTGAAAAATAAATAAATTACACTGTCCAATTTATAAACACCGCTCCGCGTTGTCGCGAGTTCTCTCCGTGAGATTTCATAGTGTTACTTTGCCAATAACTTAGCCCGCCGATGACGTAACACCGCCAAAACGGTGGTCAGGGACTTGTACTAAATCAAACGTTCGCCGGTGGACTCGGTGAGTTCACCAACTACTGTGACAAATTGTGGAACTTGGAAAACTTCCACAACTGTAAACACTTTGGAAAATAATATTGTGCTAAAGGTCTGGAGGCTGCCCCTATCGGCCGAGTTGTAGCACGGCGGATCAGTTACATTATCATTTATGAAATCGGCAGTTAAACATCATATGTATTTATTTAATTATTTTTTAATTAGTTGAAATTATTATTTTACATTTATTGGTTTGTATCCACAGACTACCATATATATAGACATGAACTAACGCAAAGTCATTGTTTTAATATTTTCAACTTGATATCACTCACGTGATCATTTTGGTACCACTTACGCAATCAAATAGCTTCGCGACTTTTTTTAAATATATGACTCGATTGAAACGAAATTTTAAACGCTGACAAAATAATATGCATTAATATAAAAATACGTCTTATTTACACAAATATTCATTTTCGAAGAGTTAATACTTTTACTGTTGTATAAATGTGTCATAAACTTTGAATGTGTGTAGAATGCCCCTCGTCCCGCAACTAATGTTACAAACCCCTCTCTTATATATACACTTTAATTAATGTCTATTCATTTACTACCATTTTATGGTTGTAACACATACTTGTCACGTTTTTCTGCTTGATGGCGTTTTGTGTAACTGCACGCAAATATTATGTTATGTAAAAACTGTCATTTCATGACCATGGAAAATAAGGCATCATCTAACATTTTAGTCAAAATTATATTCAAATTCTTACAATAATTTGCTTTGATGTTACTAATAATATATTTCATATTATGTCAGTTTAGGAGATAAAAAGGAAACAGGAAAGTAACAGTTGTATTATTGTGTATAACGTTACAATTATTTACTTTATTTTGCGACATTTTTGTAAAAAATTCACCTCACGAGCCACGAATCGTCGAAAATAAACCGAAAATGAATATTCAAAACTTTGGAGTTCAATACCTCACTTTGATATAAATGTCAGATAATACTTTGTTATTCCAAGGATATAATTTGTTGTGATCAACTAAGTGTTTTTTTTTAAATGTATATCAGAGAGTAAGAAATATCTCTATTATATTATACTTTTTTTATTCTGAAAAGGCAAAACGCGTCGCATACTTGAGAAAAAAATTGTATTATATTCGACGCTTCGGATAATTCAATGTACCGAAAGTGATTCAGGATATTTTTTTTATCCAACGGCAACACTGTAATTTGTTATATATCTCGCAGTGCTGGACAGATTATAAATTTAATCAATCTCTTCTTATCCGCAGTCACTTTTTGGTATTATTTGTTTGCTTTTTAACCATTTTTACGGAACCTTCCATAAGCGATATCGGACATAATATAGATTTCTATTTTATCAATTTCAGGAACACTGGTCCTAGTCACATAGCGGTCACCATATCGGAAAAATTCATTTGTTATAAGATAGTTTTTAATAATCTACATAATTCGTATATTCGAAAAAAATTTGAATTTTTAATAAATTGGTTGGAAAATTCAGAGAAGTTATTATTTGATAAAATATAAATTTTCTGTCAGTGTAAGTATAAATTATTATATATCGCCGTCTTTATTTGCGACTGAATATGTTTTAAATAATTTAAACATGTTTATTATCGCAGGTCTATAATTTAATTTGCTAGAATTGATATATACAATTTTAGATTTATCTTCTTCGTAATACTCTTAGTAATGATGACAGTAGGTGATAACATGGCATAGATGATCTGTCACCACCTGTATCTGTCCGTAGCATTTCTTATGCAATCCTTACCAGGTTGGTACATCATGTCGGAGACCTTCCTTCTAGTTCTTTATATCCTTTGAACTACCAATTTTTCAACGTTATCCTCACACATGTAACACCGTCAAAATATCTGATGATTTGGAGCATCATAGTCGAAGATGGCTGCTTGACGTTTTGATTCTTTTATAATTATTCGTTCTGCGGACTATTTTGCTTATCAGTTATTATGTTTGATCAGTTATTTCTCTCATTTTTGTCCTGATTGATGTATACACAATAAAGACTGACTGTAATTGTAAAGTGCTGGTTCCATCAATCTTTAATTATGTGACTTGTATGGTATACTGAGTATGTAGAATTAAAGATAATAAGTACAGTAAATCCAGATTCAGGATGTACAGAATCAATGATTAAAAATAAAAACTTGGGTAGACTGTAAGTGCAGTACTGCCGGCTTATTGGAGAATACTACCTTTTTATATTTAAAATGATGGTATTTTGGTAGGTTCTGAGAAGTTCACGTACGTACTTTATTACATGAAATATTTATCTAATTACTCAGAAGATCAAGCGAATTTCCGAAGATTCATCAGGAAATGATTGCGAAGCAGAAAGATTGAGATGTCTCAGAATATTTATTATTATCATATTTAAACACATTTTTAACACTGGTTATGATTTGATCTTGCCAGATTTTTTAAAATTTGTCTAGAATAGACAGCAACACAACGTGTCTCCTCTTTAATATAAAATAATAAATAATATGTAATATATAATATTGTAGAAATTTTAAACTGCATGTCTCTAAATTAATAATGGAGAATGTACTAAAATTCGACAAATATATTCTAATGATTACAAAGTAAGGCCAAAAAACTTATTTTTTTTAAGCGGAATAAGAAATTAATTTAACCTTAAAATATCTCAATTAGTTTATAATCCCATTTGTTACTCCTCATATAAATTATTGTTCAACATTAGGTGCTATTTTTGGGAGCTGAGATGAAAAAAATCAAATAATTAAAAACAGAACAATAGGAACTATTTTAAGATATTTTAAAATAACTAAAATTACAAATATACAAAATTAAAAATCAATTATTAAATACATTACATTAAAAAAAAAATACAATATAATTTTGAGATCCACGCGTATCCTACGAGAAGTCGGGAAGATTTTAGACTTCCACAAACAAATCTAGCAGGAACACAAAATAGTTTATACTATAAAGGTTTCAAATTATTCAATAAAGTGCCAGCAAATACGAAGGAAGCAACTAGTCTTTCTACTTTTCGTAGTTTAGTGCAGAATATGTAGTATCTATGTTTAATAACTGAACATTTTTCATATGCTTATTTTCTTTTGTATTTTAAATCTCTTAACCTAATACTAATTGAGATATGATGTTAATGTTTTCTTTGGACTTTGGTTTAATGGCTTTCGGAGTACCGGGTCACTTCGGACCCCTTGCTTCATCATCTTGTATGCCAGATGGCCTGAAAATGTTATTATTAGTTTTTATTCTTATTCTGCAACATGGGGCATAATACTACTGAAGTGGCGCAGTGATTATTTGCATACTAGACGAAAGAGTATTCATTTTTACAACTAAATAAAAAATATAAGTACATTAAATATATACCGTGTTAGCTCGAATATAACACGACATATATATTTGGAACAGGAATGAAATGAAAAATTCAAATATAAAACAAAAATTAATTAGATAAATTGTATTATAAAAAAAAATATTTTTTTATTCAGACATGCTTGAATTGTCATCAGTATTGCTTGAATGATTACTGCTCGATGCATAATTTACAGCATCTTCCTCTTCCCATAAAATGTCATCTTCACTCCCATACAGGTTATTGGAAATGCAACATTTCTTAAAACCTTTTTCAATAAACGTGTCACCAATCTTCTGCCAGGTGATCATGATCCATTCCCCTAAGACTGGAATTTATGGTTTCTTCATTTTACCTGTAGAGGTCAGAGAATGATTTTCAGTTAAGATCCAATTGCTGTACTCCTTTTGTAAATTGTCTTTGAACGGTTTATTGACAGCTACATTTAAAACTTGCAACTAAGCTTGACTATGTGCACTGCGCTCATCTGCACACGGCCTAAGCCCCGAATATAACGGGAATGTTTTTTTTATAAAAATATTTTTAGTAAAAAATATTGCGTTATATTCGGGCTAATACGGTATAAACGGTTTATGAATAGAGATGATGATATTTTTTACTACAATATGTTTCATAACCAAAACTCATATTTTTATTTATATTTGCAGGTGCAGTGCGCATTACGGCTACCTTCGAGTAAAATGCCCCTGGCCATATGTTCGATATTTGAAACGATACGATGTAGAAGAGTACCCAACATTTTCGACTTAGTGAACTTATATTGTCTTTATTGCTGACGGCATATTGTTTACCCATCTTTTGTATGGAGAAGTAAACAAACAAATTCTATTAATACCCTTTGGCATAAAATAAAAATACAAATAAAATTTTCTTCTTGATATAATCACGATAAATAACGCATATTTTTTTTCAAACTAACGTGCACTGTTGATTTATTTATTCCAGTGCAGGCTGCAATCTTCCTTATCGATTTACGCGGATTGCTCATAATTTCACATCGAACTTGAATCACACGTTCTGGCGTCGCTTGCTGACGTTGATGGTCCCGGAGGAGTTTGGTTAACCATTGTCCCTTCTTGTCTGAATTTTTGAACCCATCACTTACTCGTCGAATATTAAAGTGAGTACAAAAAGCGCGACGTGCACGAACCAAATGAATCACAGCACTTTAAATATTGCTCAACCGCAAACACGCGGCGCACTCCCGACCAGTGACTCATTGCAACTGGCAATTCCGCAATATTTATAGCCGATAACTATTCTAGTTTCTTTGAATATTTGTCATCCTTATGTACTTTACTTTGATGTTTTATTTAATTTTGAAATTTTAGTTATTGTATGTTCCATTTGATATCCAGGAAAATTATATTTTTTGGAGAGTTATTTTATTTTAATTATGGATTAAGTGTTTCCAAGTTTGCAATTTCATTTTATATTATCATAAAAACTTCTTGAATTATTGGAATTTTTTCATAGTTTGTAATGTGTTAAAATAATTCAATGTTAAACATTGTTTACTTTGAAAAGACCTTCAGTCATCTTACCTAAGCCTACAACAGTTGGAACGATCACGTATTAAAACCTATATAAGTATATATTTGTGTCTTTCTCTCTCCTCGGATAATCTTTTAACCTAAACACTTCAGGTTTTAGAGTAGGTATTTGACAAGGTACATTTTTCCGTGTAATAAAGATGCTCCTGCTTCTTTAACGTCCTTCGTTCCACCGCACAGGGGATAGTCCGCGTGACCCTTTTCCTACCACAATGTCCTTCCCAGACAATCATTTCCTATTCTTGTAATGTAGCTGAAAGTTACGTATATTTTTGAAAATAAATGGTATAATGTTTGATTATATATTTATTATATTTTTGACTTCATGCTAGATGGGGTAGGATGTTCAAAAAATTATTTGATTAAACCTCATTTTAATGAAGTCAAAATTAGTAGGTATTTATAAAATATAGTAGTACGCTTATGTTTTAACATATTTAAAATATTAATAATACATTTGGCTAGGAAAAAAATAAATTATATGGTAAAATTAGAAACAAAATGATAATTTGTTCTGTCGCGTTAATAAATGCAACTTACTACTGACCTTAAGTTACTTAAACTTATTACTGACCGTAAGTTACTTAAATGTAACATAATCCTAACCATTGGCAAATGTATACTTCTAATTCGAAATTTACAGCGGAAAACTTTAAACACACATAATGTAGTCTGCGTTCCGGATGTTTTCTGCACAATAATATAATTTTTGTTTTTGATGCTGTAATGCTGACAATGGTATAAATATAATTGAGAATTTTATTAGAGTTTTTCCTAATTTTATTGTCAATTCTTAAATATTTTTTAATTTTCATTTCTTAGTGACTAAATGGTATATCCTTATAATGTAAAATCCCAAAAGGGTAGATGTATAAATATAAATAAATTTTAAAAAAAATAGTATGAATTTCCGTAAACAATAAAAAATGACCGATTTTCATAGACACCAAGAATGATTTAAAGGAATTAATTTTTTTTTATCCTGCCTTATTTTAAAACTCCTCCAAGGCAATCTTCGATTAAAAAAGTAATAGATTACTTCAGCTGGTTAGTGGCCGCTTTGTAGTCAGTGTTTTCGTGAAACCAATTTTCAATACTTTTCGTATCCAATGACTAACTGCGACGCCGCCGGCGACGCATTATATGCAAAGTGAATTCCTTGCGTATTTTGGGGGTTTTGCCGCCAGCATCGACAGTAGTAAATAAATTAATTTATAGCCATGGTCGATAATGCAAGGCGTGTTGATATTTATAATAAAACCATATGCGGTATATACACCATATGAGTATCCATTTTTTGGGTAATATAATTAAGGTCTCATGATTATTCCATATAGTATATATAATATTAAATTATAAATTTCACGCTTCATGATAAATTATGTTACCTGTTTATGAACAAGAAGAACCTGGAATTCCACGACATCACTGACGGGCTCTCCTTCTGCTGTGACGTAGTACACCAGCAGCTGGCTGGAAGGAGCCATGTCTGATTTGACTGGGAAGCTGAAATAATACAAAAAATGAATTAAATATATTAATTAAAAAGATATACATATAAAATCAATTTTATCGAAACATATTGTTGTTGCGCCACCGGAATTCGAACCTGGATCTCTTTCCTAACCGGGGAAGGTGTATTATCCAACTATGCTACAGCGACAATATTTTTAGCGACAATTTTCGAACCTATATGTTACCTTTTTGATATTAATACATTTAATCGTTCCATAATTTGAAAGAGCCATCTACCTTATTTTTACAGAATCTCGAATACCTTTGAGTAAACTGATAGCAGACGCCAGAATTATCAATTCATTTTTATTAAATTATTATTAATATATTTAATTCATATTTAAAATATCACAGACCGTCTGTTCTGAATAATTACAACTTCACAATAAGAATGTGTTCTCCTAATGAAATAATACAATTTAATTAGATTTTGCCGACGATTGAGTTGCTGCATCGTTTACATTACAAATCACATGTTTTTGTACTTATGTGATTGTTATATCTTGTTCATTCTTCTCAATTGTCAATTTTTAATTATTATTATTTATTTTTAACTGTGTTTCTAATTTTTCAACCATAATTAAACGTGTATTATGTAATGTGTCATTCGCCTAATTCTCTTAAAATGATTATTATTTTGTATTTTAATATCCTTCTATTAATTAACCTGCTGATAATCTGTATACAAAAAATAAAATTACCCGAGATATAATCTTCATATATTATGTTTCCACGGTAATGGCCTTTTTTTGTAAGTTGCAATGTGTCACTGCTATGCCACTTGTACTATGATATAAAAAAAAATATTCGCACTGGTCCGATAAATGATGACTTAAATTATGGATTTAAATTTATTTAATAATAAATAAATAAATTATGAACTACTCTCACATCAACGCATTTAAAAATCGATTTGATTTTTTTAAAAATCTTTTATTATTAATTTCAAACTCATAAATGACAAAGTGCATTTTGACCTAACTATTATAACTTAAACGAAAGCTCTCAGTGCAGTATTTTATTCTATGATGATGAACTCCAAATCAATGAGCGAACAGGGCTATTTTTTATTGGTATTCACTGTGGTAAAAAGTACCAGTTTTATATATTACACTATTAAAGCTATTATTGTTTCAAACTTGGTATCATGTTAAAATGCTCATTCTCTTTTCTCAATAGAATTACAATATTCATAAATCAAATATAATTTATTTTAGAGAATAATTTTTGTGTACATATACTCTCTTGATTATGTATGCATATTGATAACATCGATGCACTTATTGAAATGCAGTCTGCGAACTGAACCGACGGAGTAAATTGAAGCATCCGCATGATTAACAGCCATCTTGTCAACTGTGTGACGTCAGTAATTCTGGTACGCTAAATATTGAGGCCAGAGGTTCTCAAGCTTTATTGATTATATCATTGAAAATTATTGCTGATAACAGATGTTGTGTTTTCGTAATTATGTTTTCAGGGCCGAATCCATAAATCTTCATTAACATGTAATGTGCGATGGTTTTGAGGAGTAAAAGAACGATCGCGGATTATAGGTCAAGAAGTCAGTGATTGAAATGAGACTCAGGCTGCCAGTAAGTATAGAACAGCCGGCTTATCGGCGAATACTATCTTCGGATACCAGTCAGACGGGCTTTTATAGCCAAATTATATTTTGCGTTGTTCACTGGAAATTTTCAGAATTCAGTTCGTGCTATTTACTATGTATTATGATTGAAGAAGCGTGAAAGTGGGAATTTTTGGAATATTTAACGTTATATAGATTATACCTTTGTGAAAAGTTCGGAAAGGATTTGATATTATTACAGTTGAGGGGTGCCGGGTGGTGTGTGTTTGAGTAGCTCTGATGTTTTCCAGGATGTTGTGCGGCCAAGAAGCGCTTCTATGATAATGCAATTAATCTTCGAGCCTCGCCAGGGAACTGTCGGCTAATCAAGGTGTGGTAAACTATTCCTGCTGTTTAATCACCTTCCTTGAGATAATCGAGTTCGATTTTCTCAATAACTCAATGCTTCAAGATCAGTACAGTTTACAAACAATTTTATATTACATCATATATCTTCACTATACTTGATCCAATAACATTTGTATTGTAGCTGAAATAAATACCTTAGGCCTTATTTTATTAAAAATGGTAATTGTACTAATCACTAGTTGCCTAAAATGTAATAAAACTTTATATTATTAATGAAAACATTTTTTTTTTTATTATGAAGTTACAATTTCAGATCATAGGTAGATAGGAGGAAATTATTCGATTTAATATTTCTGTACAAAATTATTAATTCTCATATTGACAGCTGAAATTCTCAGGGTCCCCCCCCCCCCCACGTAAACGCGTTCAAAAATTTTTTTTTTATTAAAATAATACGAGAACTAACTACCATATTCACACATCATTACCGAGACTACATAGACTTGAAAATGAGTACAGTGAGTTTGTAGATGTATTTCATGACAGTTTGACTATTTTTAAGAGAAACCTTCTGTTTATTCTGAAATATGAATAGCTTTGTGGTAACCTTTGTAATATAATATTTTATTAACCTGTCATAATAATTACATTTTATTTATATATTCATCTTTTGTTTAGACATAACTATGCAAACAGTTTTTTACTTTTCAAAATATTTGTTAAATGTTATATATAATATTAAATAAGAAATATTATGTTTTAATTTTCACTACGTTACTTTTAAATATTTTTTGTTATGTTATATTTTTGTATATGTAGTAGCTTTATTTGTATGCTTAATTGCACTGTTGCTGTTTAAATATGAACTTGTTACGATATATTTTTTTTTAATGGTACTATGTGCCGTATATGCACATACATTAAAATTAAAAAATTGTTCGGTAATATTTTGAAACAAATTAAACTAATCAAGTATTCCGTATTCGGTCGTCTTCTTCTTCTTTAACGGCCTCGTTGGACCGCGACAGTGACCGCTGTTACAATAGAGCATCACACATCCCTCAACATCCCCTTTGTGGTCCAGTCTGCTGAGCATTCGCCTATCTCTTGCAGATCTGTCTTGACATTATCCATCTTGACATATACGTCTTGGTCTTCTCCTTGGTCTCTATCCTGTTGACTTATGCATGAAGGTTCGTTTCCCGGTAGCAATCAAATATATTTTCGACAGATTTATTCTGTGTATCTTTCTGATTGATTAAATTGAATTATCTTTTATTTATTCGTATAGAATAAATAATTTTATCATGGCTTGCGTGGTCTCTGTGTACACACCATGTAAAATTTACCGTCTTGCGCCTCACTGCACGTTTGTTGTATGTCAAACGTCAAGTCCATTGACCATTTATTTTTCGTTTGTCAGTTGAGCGAATTTGAAAATTTCCAGCTGCAGTAAAAATGGAATACATATTTTGTAATTTCATGCATCTTCTTGTCTAACTTCAGAATAAATAGTTGTAGGTATTTATGATTTCAGATTTTGGACGTAGTATCGTTGTCAAATCAAACGTCGTGTAGGTAGATACTCGAGATGGAGTTTTTGTCTCTTTATCCCAACCTCAAACACAAAGTCTCTATACATCTACATAATACAGAGATTTATTTCAATAAAATATCTGAGATACATCCCATCGTGTTAAAAAAGCTAAAATATAAGTTATAAAGAGTTTAATATTTAAAACAAATTAATTGAATCATTTAAAAGACATAGGTACAGAAAAAAATATCTATTGTATTTAGTCACCATCAAAGATTAAACTAACTAACTTATCATCACGACATTTCTCCACGGGGGTAGGTAGAGAGGATAGAGCGCCATACTCTTCTGTACTGACACACAATTCTCGCCTCATATTCATACATCTTCTCATGCAAGCTCGTCAATTATTAAGGTTTCTAACTGAACCATCTTCCAGTATCTGGTTTACTTGGTCGTGCCAAGTCTTCCACGGACGTCGTTTACTTCTGATGCCATCAACATTTGCGTGATATATATTTCTTACCATTTGACGAATTTAGGCTTAATGTATATAATATTTAAATAAGATACCTATTATTTCCAATTCATAGTTTGAGTCCCAGTGGTAACTAAATATACGAACAATTTTTTCTGTTTATATTTATAAATGATTTATTTTAATTGTTTAAAATATCATAGAAAATTGCAATATCACAATTAAAATTTGAAATATGAATTAAATGTATTAATTATAAAGATATTTAAAATATCACAGAACTATGTTCTGAATAATTACAACTTCACAATAAGAATGTGTTCTCCTAAAAATAAAAAAATAAAAAAAATTTGAGTTTAATATTAACTTTTTTTGTTATTATTATATTATCTCGAACGCTAGAGAGCCGCTGTAGCGAGTGGAACGATCGTAATTGGAAACATAATGTAAAAGCAAGTGGCCGTTAACCGGGATGTATGGTATATACCTGTAAATTATTAAAAATAATATATATTTCCAAAATTTTCAATGCTTTTGTCATTAATTTTGATTGGCGTTCGCAATTTCTATTATGAATACATTAATTTCAGCAGTGCGCATATTTTCAGTCACCCCTCATCACTAACGAAGTATCTATTAACTATTGGGATGTTTTTACGTGCGTCATTGTTGTATTTCCAACCGCAATTTAGTGGCCGTAATGACGACTGAAAGTGATGAAATATTAATGGTATTGCCAGGTTTTGACTGATCAATTATCATTGTAACACATCTTCATTTTAATTACAACAATCACCGGAATGCAATAAGCCGTCAGCTATCACCAAACTTGAACATGAAAGAATTGTCTCTAAAATATTTTACAATTTATTGCGAGAAAAAAAAAGATGAATTAAATATATTAATTAGAAATATATACATATAAAAACAATTTTATCGAAAAATATTGTTATTGCGCCACAGAGATTCGAACTTGGATCTATTTCCAAACCGGGCAAAGTGCATTATACAACTATGCTACAGCGACGATATTTTTAGCGTCAAATTTTCGAACCTATATGTTACCTTTTTGATATTAATACATTTAATCGTTCCATTATTTGAAAGAGCCATCTACCTTATTTTTACAGAATCTCAATACCTTTGAGTAATCTGATAGCAGACGCCAGAATTATCGATTCGTTTTTATTAAATTTTGGACACATTAATACAACTTTATTATTAGGAGAACACATCACAGACCTATGTTCTGAATAATTACAACTTCACAATAAGAATGTGTTCTCCTAATAAAAAAAAATTAGTTTTTACGAAAAACGATTAATATTATGCATTTATTTATTTATCATTTTACATTGAGTACAAAATGAACATTCTGATTAAAATATTGAATTTCATAATAAATAAATATTATATCATGAATTATTGCTATAAGCTATTTGTATTATATTAGGCATATATAATACAAATAGCTGCATATAAACACAGGTACAGGCACAGGTAAATAAGATAATTACTAAAATAGCGCTATAAAAATTATCCGATGTTAATCGTTTACAAAATAAAAACAATACTATTGAAAAGTCTGTTTTTGATGTTATTTATTTTATAATTATTGTGAAGACTACATAGTCCTTAAACACGCTACATGGATATTATAATGTATAATAAATTAAGGCAGTAGTGTTAAATATATACATAATATATAGGAAGGCTTCTACTGTGAGTATTATCATTTTAATATGTAGACTAATTTCACAACGTTACTTTAAAAATGAGAGTTTTTTAATGTTATAATTTTAATTGTAGTTTATTTCAATATTGAAATTTATTATAAAAAAGATTTTATTTGGAAATAAACAATATGTTAAAATTATTATTTTTTAAACTGATTATAGTTACATTATCTTTGTTTTTTAAAATTATTTTTTTTTATTTTCACTTATGCGAATGATTTTTTGAAAAAGTGGGTTTTTTGTTTCTTCTTAAATAAAATCTCTGATGTACTGAAACGGTTAGTCGGTTCTACAACCCTTCTTGCGGCTGTAGTAGAGGTTTACCTGAGAGTTTGACGTCTACCATTCAAATTGTCTGGGATACAAAGTTCTTGAAGGTACAAAGGCGCCATATTATGTGTCGACAGTACAATTTAAATTCAACTTTTTCAGGGAATCGGAGCCAATGTAGCTGATGTAAAAGGGATGTCATATGAGAGAATTTGGAAACTCAACTCATGTGCACGCTCAATAACTTAACTGCAGATTTAGCATTCGCAGAGATTGATTCCATGAAATGAATATAAATAAATATGCATGATATCTCTAATGGTTGTGATTGCGACGAAATTGATAGTTTTCTTAATAATCATAAAGAAATAATTGTGCACTTTTTTCATATTAAAAGACATGGAAATACTCTGGAAAAGCTATCGGTCAAAAGAATATAATTCAATTTGTTTGACGGGATAACCGCTTTTACGAATTGACAGCAGATCTTGCTTTACATTGCCTTGCGACTCTTTGTTTTATATTACTATGCGAATAAGATAGACTGACGGACGGACACAAGGAAATTAAATATGTGGGATTGTATCTGATCTCTATGATTAAATCAAAATAAACTAATAATAAACTCATTTTTTTATATATCGGTAAATTAATCAAAAATTGAGTTTTTTATTTCATTCGGGTTTTTTTAATGAATGAATTTAATGATGCGGTATTTAGTAAAGGCTTTCGATTGGTCCTGAGTCGCGATGAATTTTATTGCATCCGCCGACAGAATTCTGTAGCACTTTAATGTGAAGTTTTAGTTCATCGGATTCCCGTGAATAGCGCTATTGCGGTGCAGGACATCCCGGTAAAAAATTGCTACACTATGCTCAAATAAAACGCTTCATCGAGCATGTACGAATTAAAATTGAATATTCAACTATTTATTGGAAAACGATATAGGGTACTTTTACTGATATATTTTTTTTATTCCTACCCTCGTGTCATTATTGACACATAGTGGCCTTAATTAAATGAAATAAGGCTTGTAATATACCTTCATAATCCTGGATCGTTCTCACATATGACTATCGATCTTAGCTATTTAATCTAACTAATATTCAGTTGTAACTATGTATTTTATTTCATCTTCCTTTTTTTTAATGGCGTCATGTGATACAGTAGTCCATAATCGCAGTCACACAGGGCGTTACCCGTCCCTTGACATCGCCGTTGTGATCCAGTTTACTAGACATTTGTTTACCTTTTGCAAATTTGTTTTTATTACATAGTTGAATGCTTCGGATTTAAACCGACTCATTACACGTAGAGAAGTAACTGTTTCGTGGTGTTTAACTTTATACATGGATTCAGTAACAACTCTTAGCATAACCCTTAAACGTATTAATTAAAAAATAATTATGATGTATTATATCAACATTGTCATGGTAACTAGAGAATTATATTTTTTAAAAAACATGTGTAACATTCGCTGAACAATTTTTGATATTATACTTTCAAAATTAGCAATATTAACTTTGTGGTTAAAATTCATATTTTTATTTATTATCTTTGTTTTATTAACCACTAAATTGAGTTTAAATACATCTACTGGTTTTTTAAAATTTTTTTAAATAGATTTTTTTTAAATTGATTCTGGCAAAGAAACAATAATAAATGTTTTAGTTAGTCTTGTCTAGTCTTACATCTTGAAGAATAAAATGGTATTTTTCGAAACCGGTAGATGTATTTAAACTCAATTTAGTGGTTAATAAAATAAAGATAATAAATAAAAATATAATTTTTGATATATTTTAAAAAGGTTTATTTTGGTAAAATTAATTATTGATCTTAACATGTAATAATATATTATTTTTACTAACAAGCTACTATAACTACCGAGTATTTAAAACATTATTTTACATCTAAAACACGATAATTTGCCATTAATAAATATATTTTTGTGGGTCGAAAGATTTGAAGTCAGCCGTGGCCATAAAATAAAATTATTTATCTATAGGTATAATACACCGGGAGGGCTATAAATTTAAACTATATGTACGATTTGAAGCACGTAATTATAACTGTATAGGTAATGTGACTGGCCGATATCTATTTTAACTCAGAGATAGCCTTCATCATATCTTTGACTTAGATTCATATATTGGGAGTGTCAGCTGACGGCACAAGACATGGAGCAGTAGAGGAAAATGAGGAATGTCAATATCAAGAATTGTATTGATATGGGCTGACGAAAAAGAAGATTAATAAAATTCACAGTTCAGTGTATGATTTGTCGGTAATCGATCATCGGTCTCCAAGGAACGATGACTTATTACGCAAGGAAAGAAACGCCGGACTTTTCCAAGATTCATTAGGGTGTGGGTGTCCCGCTGGAGGATGCTGGACAGATCGTCTGCTAGAGAGGGTTAACATACATCCCTGCAACATCCCTGCTCCCATTATGGGGGTGAATGTTGTAGTTTTCTGGATGCTTTTAACCATCATGAGCCTATCAAGTTATAGCACCTAAAGATAAAACTAGCAGCTTTATTTTCATTTCGAGCCTTAGACTCCATACCGATGAATAGCAATTATACCCTGTAAAAGTGCATTATTTAACATATTCTGCTATTTGCAAAATCATTTTTTTCCTTATGTTACGTAAATTGTAGTACTGCACTGTATTAAAAATTTATTTTAAAAATACATATAAAGTATAAATCACAGCTGAAAGATCATAACTATAATAATCGTAATATAATTTCTATTATGCATTTACTTATTACATACTATTTTTTTTTAAATTTTATGAGTAACGTGTTACTTTGCAGAGTGGAATCGATGAGAGAGTGTGCTACCATAATAGTTTGTATGATTTATGATAGTGTGCGACTTGGTGTGTTGGTCACTTTTTAAATTTGGTGATGTATTTATTTTTGAGTTTTCTGGAGCATTTTTCCATGTGTATCCAATCTCTCTGGCTAATGTTTCGGATCCCATATCATCAAGGCTGATATCACTGATATCGCTCACTGCAATAAAAGTCGAAAAGTTTGCCTGAGAGGTCAAATACACAAGGCAGTATAGCCCTGAAATATCTACACAGAAGTTCCTGAACGGCCTTGAAAACCTAAAAATATTTTCGATGTATTGGTTGTTGATGTTAATTTTAGAGATTTAAGTAGATTTTTAAGCTAGGAAGAAAGTTCGTGTGTTTAATAATTAATAATAATATTAGGAGAACACATTCTTATTGTGAAGTTATAATTATTCACAACATAGGTCTGTGATATTTTAAATATTAATTAATAATAATAATCTTTCTAATTAATATATTTAGTTCATTAATAATAATATAGTAAGAAGTATAATGTTAAGAAAAATGTTCTTGTCGGTATTGAATTGTCCCCTGACGCCGATTGGATATCAAGCTACAGAGGGTTCTTATTGAGTTATAAAGCCATGGAGTAGTATAAATAGTTGTACTCATTTCAGTTAATAATTTCTGGTAAGAAGCTAGACATTTTTTAGAATAACAATGTATAAAAATAATGAATATGAAACGAAAAAAACGAAACCGTATAGGCAGGTAGGTGCCAATTAATTATTTAAATCCGTAAATTGAATGGCCATTAGGGTTACATTTTTGTATTGGATGAGGATAAAACCACCCTCATGAATGGATTTACTTTCACTTTATTATACCTAAGTTTAATTTCGCATCCGCCATTCATCAGAGCGACACTAAAAAGGTTTTATAGGATGAGAAGACGAGAGGGAGTGAATAAGCCTTCGGTAATTCCGTTTGATTGAGGCTTCAGAGGAGAGGAGGCTCAAGAAAATTACTCGTGAAAAATGCGGAAACAGAAAATGGTATCAGTCATTTTTCTCGCTTGAGCTGTTGCTTCGAACGCGGTTCAAAGAATATATTCTGAAGAACAAAGATGAAATACGTTTTCCATTTCTTTCAGTCCATCGGGGCTTATTTCAGGGATAATTTTTTTTTATGAATGACAATAAAACCAATTTATTTTGAAACCCGTTTCGCTCTTCTGACTAGTTCAGAATAGAACCAAACAACTTAATATTCAAAGAGTGAACATTGATACAAATGTTGTATATTTTACTTTCCGAATTTAACTATATTATCAAGACAAGTGGCGAGATTCTTTTTGATGTAATATATTGTATTTATGTGTTTATTTCTATAAAGTACCCATATATAAAATGACCTCAATATCTTTAATATAATTTTTTTTTTTAAACAAAATACGTAGAACTCATCTTAGACAGTATCACCGGTTATTTTAAAAACAAACTTAAAAAAAAATTATATACAAAAAGCTCTACCTCCAAAATTCTTTAATTATTCCCATACCTTTTAATATCTTCAAATTCATCTAATATCAAACATCCAATCACAAAATTTCGATTGTTGTATATTTTTTACTACAATATTTTTAAGTAACTATATAGGTCTGTAAAAATATTAAAAAAACATAATTTGCCTTAAATAATTTCCAGCAACATGTGGGAATAGGCTATACGTATAGAGTTTATATTGTGATAAAATATGAAAATAACGAGAAAGTTTGATATCGTATTTTTTTCCATATCTAGTCTAGTGACAATTTATAAATAAATTGAGTTGCTCGTGTATGAACCATGGTAACTGACAAAAAACTGTTTACATGAAACGGTATATTAGTTATCAGAGTATTAAAAAGAGTGCATCAATATACTAGTTCAAGTGCTACACAATAAAAATAATTTACAGCGATGGAGAACATCAAAAAACGTTGTTTAAATTAAAAAAAGTGAATTTTGCAAATTGTCATTTACAATGGCTTATATCCGAGCAGCTCAATTTTCGCTAAACGATTAGAGAATCATTTTATTCCTACGCTCAAAGGAAACTTTCAAATGTTTCAAATCTTCATACAAGGAAAAACATAATTTTATATTATTATATATTCAAATAATATACATATAAAATAGAAATGAGTACGCGTAATTTGTGTCACATCAATATTATTTCTCACACTATATATTTTCAAACTAAATTAAACTCATAGCTGTACTATGAAGATAGGACTATCTTAGTGATTTCTAGGTGAATGTCTTACCACGTACCACTAAAACAACAAGCACGTCAAATTAGTATGCCACTATTGCTATGACGTTTTTTTTTTGTTTTTGCTCCAACATTTAATACAAATAACGATTCTGAATGAGCATTCTCTGAGCATACACGAAGAATATTTTATTTATTTTAGTAGATGAATTGTTTTTATTGGAGTTGGGCGATGTGTAAAGATTCTTTTGTGACGCATAAGTGTGAAAAATCATATGCGTGACGTGTGAAAAACACCATAACGTGTGAAAAACATCATGACGTGTGAAAAACATCATAACGTGTGAAAAACATCGTGACGTGTGAAAAATCATATGCGTAGAGGCAAATAATTTTCTACGAGAATAATATATGCCATAATTGAACTTGCAACAATTTAGGCAAAATTGTGCATATATTTTTGAACAATAATATAATTTTGTCACTTGGTGGTGTTCGGTGCTGATCGAATATAAATATTTAATAATTTTACAAAATGGCTTGTAGTTTGGCGACTCTCGGAGATAATTTAAAAAAATAGCCGTTTAAAAATATGACAGTGCAGTAGTAGAATGATCCAATTATATTTAAGCCGGATATATAATATCATCATTTTCATCCCCTTATCCTAAGAGGGTTGGAGATCCAATCTTGGTAAGGCGCTTCCATCATATCCTGTCTTGAGATACTTCAGTCTTTGGTGTTGTTTATCTCAGAGGTTAGTCTGAAGCGACACATCAGCTGTCTACCATCTGCTATTCCAAAGAAGATACATCTTAGTAACCATTTCTCTAGCATTCGCAAGACGTGTCTAAGCCACCTTAATTTAGACCTTTTTAGTATATGTGAGGTATAAGAATACTCGTATGAATCAGACATGTCCAATTTTTATGGTTTTTGAGTTATGAAGAAAATTAATGTCTAAAGGACTAGGCTATCGAAGTTAGACGAATATCACATAATTTTGTATTAAAATGAAATTAAAATTTGCTTATTACTTCATTCGCAGACATATCCAATAGATGATTAATTCAAACCCAGACAAGTATGTTTTCAGCCAATAAAACGACCGTATTTGGTCATGTGATCTGTGGTTACTGGTCATTTTCAATATGAGTTCCAAATGTGACAGTTGTGGCACAATGTTAT
This sequence comes from Eubasilissa splendida, assembly GCA_031772225.1. NCBI lineage: Eukaryota > Metazoa > Arthropoda > Insecta > Trichoptera > Phryganeidae > Eubasilissa > Eubasilissa splendida. Next base: position 7,251,404 of record CM062857.1, on the reverse strand, counting down.
TTTTTTTGTATTTCACTTAAAAATAGGTAATATGGACATGTCTGCTCTTGATTCTGGACTTCGCATGTATTGTTTAGATCTCACATATATAGGGCTCCGTATCGAGGGTCTCTTTTATCTTGGTACGTCTCACTCGGCCTAATAATATTACTCCTGCTACTTTCCTCTAAGATAAATCATTTTGACACTTTGATTGTTAATCTAACTCTCTCCGTAAAAACATATTCGGTGTCTATATATTATATAAGGGCCTATATTCAATTAAATATAAGAATTTAATTTTGTTTGTAGTTAGTTTTGCAAACGTGAATTGTGAGTAATATACTGTTGGCCACTGTTAAGTACAGCAGCACTGGTAGCAATAGTACTATGTTAACATAGCCATATTATTTTGATGAGAATGTGACAACGAGCGACACTGCTTGATACAGATCAACATTAGAAGGAAATTAAACAGCGCTTGAAACGCCTCCGTTAGATAAGACAGAGAGAAAAGGAAGCAAACAGAGAGAAGAGAGCTCATTAGAACAAAGGTGACAGGTGACTAGAAGTTTGGGTGACGGTGTAAGGTAACGTAACAGCATGAACCACTCACAGCGATTGCTTTTGATTCAGAGCATTTTCATTTCAATCAACGAATTATACAAAGTGTTTCCCGGTAAAGGAGCTTTAAAAAAAGACAAAAAAAGACTCTGTTTTTTTTCATTAAGAGAAAATGTTTTTTAATTTGAAATTAAAGACGAGGAGTCATTTTTAACACGATTTCAGTGGTTATAAAGAAAATATATTTAACCTGACAAAAAAAATTTGTCTCAATTTTTCATATTTAAAGGTCCATGTCCACAGAAATACATACGATGAGATTATCTGAGATCATGTACACGTGTTGAGATTTTAATCTGCAGATAAATTCAGAGATCAGTTTGAAATTGCAAGAAAGATACAAAAACCCGAACCAGTGTACACGAAGTTCGATCTGACAGCGAGATTCGACACGTACTCACAAACGTCAACTAAAACTACTGAATATATTGAGAAAATATTATATATATTTATTAAATACAAATTAAATAAATCAACATGAAAGATTTACTGAAAATATCAATTTATATAACAAATATTTAAGTTGCTACCAGGATAAACTAAAATATTTTTTCAATAAATAGATTTTTTCTGTATACCTTTCAATAGATACATTTAATTTGTATTTCTAATACTACAAAACTATGTTCTGAAAATTTTCAACTTTTATTAATCACTAACATTGATATAGAAGGTTAAACTATAAACATTTTTTCCATTTTAACTGAGATATATAAACCACCCAATTGATGAACAACAATAACATTTGACGTTTGACATACGACGAGCGTAAAATAAGGAACGGAACGTCGAACCTCTGAAACATAATGTTTACACGGGAATTATGACAAAATCCGTGTTTCAGAGATTGTCTCGAGTCGATACTGAAAAATCTCATCCGTGGATGAGTCCGTGGACATCCCGGAATCACATCCGTTGGCATGGATCATTTAAAATATTAAACGTTGACAACGGATTTCATAAAATATAAATATTTGGTTAACAGGAAAATATTTATGGTTTTTGTTTTCCAAACATAATTTCTTTCAATTAAAGTCACGTCATCATATTTATGTTAATAACGTTTAACTATTATTTATTCAAAGTGCATTTTTTGTTCTGCATTTTGGTATCATCGACTAAAATTGCTTTAAATTAGACTACTGAAAAAAATAACAATTTTTAAATCAAATATAAGGCAAGTAAAAACAATTTATGAATATTATGTTCCAGGCTGATGTTGTTTTTAAATAACTAAAAAATAAAACAAAACTATTGAATTTTATTTTTATTTATTAATTACTTGGTTTATTACAATTATGTTTAAATCATGACATTAGCCATGTGATCAATTTTAGCAGCAGCACAAATACATGCTCTTTTAACCATATTTTTCATAACTTTCTCACATACTTCGCGTGTTATTTCAGCAATTTCATTTCGAACATTGTCCTGTAGCATCGAAATTATTGTTGGCCTGTATTTTCAAGTACTCTCACAGAAAATAGTCAGGAGCCGTCAAATCAGGTGATCGGGGAGGCCAGTCGATATCACCACTTTTTGAAAAATTTCTCGCAAAACTTCAATCGTAGCCCGAGATGAGTACCATGCTGTTAAAACCACATGCGATGCAAGGTCAATCAACTCAATTCAACTACAAATAAGTTTTCCAATATATGACGATGGCGATCACCGTGACTTCAACACGTTGTTGAGGCGTTAGATGCTCTACAATAAATTATAATCAACTACTCTCTACGACTACCAAATGCGAATTGACAAATATCTGCCAAACCAAAATAGCGACCAAACAAAATCGGCCTGAAACTTAATATTAACCCTGTAGTTTAGTAGTCGGGGGTTCGAGCATCGTTCCTGGAGGCCATCAAGTTAGCCCTATTATTGTAGCACAAGCGTTTTGCATAGTTTGAGAATGGAAAGAATATTGATGTGACATGTATTATGTGTACATATCCGGACCACTTAGAAGCTAAAAAAAACATACAAATGAGTGCTATTTAAATTATCAAAGGATTGCTTAAAAACATAGATAAAAAAGAGAATTAATTATAAAAGTCAATAACGCATATTATATCTACGAATAATATTCAATTAAATATTTTCAAAAAATACGAAAATATACTTTTCAGCACAATATCAGGTCTGATCAATAATATTATTTTCATTATATAGACAAATTTGATTATTGGAAATGTGTCAAAAACATAAATATTTCAGCAAACAATATTTTTTCATCTGTTTGATAAAATATCAAACTTATTTTGCTACTGAAATTTTCATCAATTATGTTATATATTTAATGTTACGTCATCCCAAAAAATATAAATTCGCATACACCTACAAGAAATTGTTTTTGAAAGTTTTCAATAACATCCAAATGAATACCATACATCAAAATAACGCCACAGCTGCAATAATGTTGCGCTTGCATCGGTCCAGTAGACCTTTCCTACCCCTGCCTGAAAGCCGTGGGGGATGTCACCCGACCCCTGGTTTAGCCTGCGTGCAGTGAGTCAGCAACCCTGACCAATACGTTGTGCAATTTATGTTATTAAAATATATTGAGGCTATATATTATAAAAGTTATTTAGCTGTTAGCTTAGGATTTAGGGTGACTTATTTCCACTGCGAATCTAACTATAGTTGAGAATTTTTTTATATCAAATAGGCAATTTATATTATTTAAGGCACAAATTTTTACTATATTTCAGCATATTATCTTATCTAGCATCACATTATCAATATTACCGTTGGCTCTACAATTCCTGGTGGGTCTTCTTCGAGAGTTATCCTCTTTTTTGTGATGTCATTCTCTAGTTTTGGTTCTCTGAAGGAGATGTGACGACTTATGAGGAAATTGTCGCTGGTTCATTGCGTATGTATCGCTTTTACATTATCAAGATATTGTGTCCTATCGTTCGTGTGTTCAGAAGTGATGTCGATGTTTGATTTTCGATCATCGTCTTCACATAATCCATCTGCTTATTTTTATAAATTTTGAAACGCTTGGCTCACCGAATACGTTATAATGCTCATTATTATAAACTGGCCTAAAAATACGCCTCTAAACTTTCCTTTCATGAACGCCGTTCTTCTTAGTCAGTGTCGATATTTCAAATGCGTAGGTCTGGTAGTATTTTATATGCTAAGATTTCGGTATTTCTGCGAGATTTTATTTTATTTGAAAAGATAAACATCTAGTATCTATTTAAAAACATATTATAAAATAAAATTTATTTAAGTCAACAAACAATAAAAATTTTCACAGCTGTAGAATTTAATTACCTATGTAATTCAATTATGGCAGTGATACAAAAGCAGTCTTTCATTTGAAGTTGTATTGTAATATTGACAAACACGCTAAATAGCCGTATATTTGAAGAGAAATAGGTATTCCGGAAATTGTGTACATTTCATTACATTACGGCTTCGATCCAACTCAAACACTATTTCTGCAATCAAACCCCACAATCAATGGTTTTGATTATCTGCTGAAAACGCAGATAACAACATTTTTAATAATACTCTTATCATTTAGGTCTATAGAAGCTAAGGTCTGCAAAAACTAAATACTAAAATACAATAAAATAATGTACATTTAAAATAAATAACATTTGCTGAATCATTTTTTTCCCGAAAAACCAAAAAAATATACAATGTTTTAAATTTAATTTTTATTTAAGTATTATATAATAAAAACATGTACGAACAAATGTTACGAACAAAAAAATAAAATACAATTATAATTTTAAATTAAATCATATTTATTTTAATGTTGAAATTATTAAGAACATACATACTCATAGTTTCTTATTACTGGCAACTATTATACACGTTTTAGAAAAAAAAAAATATGTTCATTGTTTCTTTCTAAGTGAAATACTTACGAAGGCTTCTTGAATTTAACTATATGATTTAAGACAAGTGTTCGTAAAAACGAAAGTCTATTTATCATCATAATCTTCTAAAGGAATACTCCTTTGTGCTTCCATTGCCCTATAGCTGCACTAATAGATTTGTATTCTGTGCCAGATAAGTCATCGGCTCCACACCACCAACTAACTTGAAAACATTTTTTAATGAAAAGGTATTTTTTGTTGCGAAGTTGCAATTTCAATTTCAGTACAGAAATATTTACAGAAAAAATATTTGGTTAATTTCTCAGCCCTATCATCATCATCATGAGCGCTACAATTCAGGCCGAGTCTTGGCTGTCTGCAGGATTTGTCACCATTCTCTATATCTGTGGCATCCTCTTTCAGAGTATAATCTAATTCATTATCACACCATCGTGCCATCTCAACTTCGGTCTATGCACTCTTCTGTGTCCTTGTGAATCACTGAACAAAAAAATTATTTTCATGAGATGCAAACATCCCATTAAAATGTAAATTGTATATTATAACACAAAAATGATTAGGTGTATTCTGACACATTAAAACGATAGGTCTTTTATGAATAAATGGTATGTTACCCATTGTGGGGTGATATACAACTAATATGACTAATGTGGGGTGTGTTATGCTCGGACGGAGCGATCAGAAAGGTTTAAGGTTGTGTGAGATATGGTTGCCCTCAATGTTCAACCGGTATCCTCAAATTCTTTTCTAACGCGGAGTGTATTGTGTATCTGGAATATATGTAAATGGACATGAAAGTGTGACAAGCGGCAGGATTTATGAACGGAAACTATTTACGGTTACACTGACTTGAACCTAAATAATGCAAAGTTTGTCGTATTCGTATAAGCACACTTTTTGCGAGCATCAATATCGGCCATGAGGAATGTTATTGTCATATGTCCATGTCCAAATTCCGGTCCTCAATCCATTTCCTAATGTTCGACCTCAGTATGAGTTTGGAGCCTGGCGCTATTGGGCACCATTGGATCAACATTGGAATTTGATCTCGACAACGACAATATCATTCGCGTTGTGGACCAGTCATCTCTAGTGCGGTAGAGCACTGTTTTTTAGAGTCGATTTGTGGATTATTATTTTGTTGTTTGTATGTGATGTGGGTGAAATCAATGACTTCATTTGAGAACGAAGATCGTTGAACATGACATGAATACGACTACATGAAGTTCAGAGGCGTCATGCTTGAGGTAAGGTGAGCATTCCTCCCAAATCCCGGTTCCCCGAGACCGTTGGTCCTTCGATAGAATTATTTTCTCTCACTAATCCTTTCCCATTCTATCTCCCGATATTCTTTCTCCACCTAGCAACCGGAATCTTACAACCGGAATTATCGTATTCCTTTCCACTGGACCTGCAACCCGGTTAGGTCTTAGTGTGAGAACTAAGATCAGAGATTATTAAACGCTCAGGAGATGTCGGTAGGTAGAGTGGCGAGCAGTAGCTCGGGCATCCGAACGCGCATGTATTGTCTCACATACTCAGTACCTTGTGTCTTTATTGACTAGTGAACGTTGGGTATAGGTACCGCCTTGCTGAGCACATTCAGTTTTGTTCTGCTATATCTGGATGACAAAAGTGGAAGCAATAGCCGTCCACAGGTCAAATTGATATTAATGGAACCGAACCTTAGGTGCCAGAAATACTGGAACAGGAAAAAGCGACTCACCAAATTCTGCTTCTCCTGGATCTCTCAATCACTTCCAGATGCAGTGGACTTTATAGAATTATATCACTACTTCACCAAAGGTCGAAACATAGATTCACGGAGCCTTTGAGGTTGATAACAGCGCTCAAGGTCGCCGAAGATGGGAGGGAAAGAAAGGTGAAAGGCACTAAAAATTAATTCGTTCAGGGTATATCACGTATAATTATAAGTCCCAAACAGAAATGTACATCCTATTTTATAATGTTAAATTTACAAAAATCAATAGAGCTTGACCTTTTAATTGAAGTATAGTAATTATAAATTGATTACGCCGTACATATACTGGTTATTTGTTAGAAAATGATTGGGATTTCGCACCGAATGCAACCTCCATAAATCTTCGCGTTGAAAATGTTTACCGAGTTATTAGTTTCCTATACAATATGAAACTGCAATATGAAACTATTTGTTAACCATTCAATTCAAAGCAGTTTGCATAGAATGTTTGTATGCGAATTTAAATATGAGGATTGGCTTCGTTGAAATTTAGTGTGATATTTATATTATGACAATACTGAATCTGGAATTTTGAATCTAGAGTACAAAAGAATACGCCTGAATAAAGCTCGTTTAGTCCAATTGTATAAACGGAAAATACACAGATCAATATTTTAATCATATTCAATTAAGTTACAGAGTGCCAGATGATTATATTATGTAATAATTTTATTCGAAATTCACACACTTACGTTATGCATTATAATTTACGATGAGAAATGTAAAAAATTACATGTGTATTTTACGCACATATTTTTCTTGTACTGAAGTTTAAACATTTCACCTTTTTTTTTAAATGTTGTATAATTATTTTGTCGTCATCTAATAAGATCGTTGAAATTTATAATGTATCGATAAATATAGAATAAACCTATCGATACTAATACTAAATTTTTATTAGCAACTTTTCCACCTCACATTAACACAAGTTCCACCTCATTCCTTTAGTACAGTTTATGGTATCACACCAGGAAATCTCCAAACGTGCAAACGCCAAAGTCGACCGTTAACCATAAAACTTGACGTAGGTACGTTATGTTACCTCCGAACGAAACTTAATTTATATTTTATACAATAATTCATTTTTATTTTATTTTGAGAATATTTCTGATTGAGTATTTGCTTGCATTAATATTTGTATTACTGTGATATAACATTAATTTATTTGATGACAACACTAGTCCTGGCCACGCAGGAGCCACCATTAACCTCGTAGCCGTCTGCAGATTAGCGTATATCGCCTCCATAGTTAATAAAACCCCCGATGGTCTCTGAATGCACCCTGCTGATTCCTGAGTGTAAAACTAGGCTCTCATCAGTCTCAAAAATACGCCTGGTACCTACAACAATAATATGCGCCGGCAGCCGCCTGGAGAGCCGGCCCTTGCGCGCCACTTCTCTCTCGACCGTCTTCCCGACAAGATCACTAGCAAATGCTCCTCGTTTCAAACTTTTTACTGCATATACTTCTTACCGTAACTGTGCAACAATTATCATCAAACGTCTAAGAACTTTCTCGAATAATTCCAATGCGACTAGTGGAAACGAGTGCGAGCGCTGCACCGCGAAACATTGTCCGGGTATAGTTCTCTTTCATCGCACCCCCTCAACACAGCCTGTCCCCGCCTGACCTTCCCGCCCCCCAGCCGCCCAATGCGGCTGCCTCTGGTGAATGACGCAGACCATTAATGTAGCTGCCCCAATTACGATTGTTGCCGGATGTATGCAAATGTCATGTTATTTCGCCGCTTTATGAATTTCGCCTTGTAGCGAGAAACAATCGGAAATTTCTGAACGAGCCAAAAACTATTTTTCACTCCCGCATTCACCGATGCGGATTACGACTTCGGTAATAGAAATTGTAATTATACGAAAAGAGTACGATTTGATTTGACAGTGCATTCAAATAAATACTTTTTTCCATAACACGAATTATTTGTGCATTACAATAATAAATAATGAACCTTTAATAAAAATACCTAACCTAACCTTGCTAAATTTTTATTATTTTATTGCACAAATAAAGAATAAAGCATTTGTTGTAATGTACGTATGAATAGTTCCCATAAAAAAAATCTATGAATTACACCAACTCATTAGATACCTTAGAATATATTCATGTATGATCTAGAACGTCTGAATAGCGGAAAAACGAAATCATCCACGAAAAAAAAAACATTAATTAATCACACAATATACACACGTGTGCGAAAACCGGATTCTCGCACACTTAGCGCGGCCATAATTTTTTTTCGATAACTAGGTTCTAATTTTCTATTGGCTTAGCATCAATATGCCCATCAAAGTGATATAAATAAAAACACTAACCTGCGTAACCTGGCCCGCAATTCGCTACTCTGTTCTGATAGTCTTCCGTGAACTTCCGAAACTCTGCTGGCCAGCCAGCCGAAACTTGATTGTATCCGGTAAACCGACAAAAATCATAAACGATTTATAAATACTTAGTATACACCGCCAAAGAATTATATACGTCCTCGAGCGCGTCCCAATAGAAGCATTAAATTAAAAACTTACACAAAAAAATTGAACCACTTATTTAAAAATAAGACCTATATACCGAAACATATACGAAATACTTATAAACCAGAACGAAGCATTAAATGTAAATTATTGCGTGAATACAGTCAATGTCAATTTTTATTTTTAACGTTATTTTATTAATCACTTATTACGTAAAAAATACATCTACCGGTTTCGAAAAATATCATTTTCTTCTTCAGGATGTCAATAACTAATGAAAAACCTATGTAAATGTTTCTTTAACAGAATCTATTTAAAAAAAATAAAAATATTATTTTTAAAAAATATTTAGTACCTAACTCAAATTGTTACTTGATACAAAATTATTAGAATAATTTTTAGGAAATTTTTTTTTTAGAATTGAACTTATACATTACATTTGGTTGGTGATTTATAATTTTTTGATTAGTTTTACATGCTTTATTTATCTCCAACGATTCCAAATTATTAAATTTATGACTAACACCGTTTACATGGAAAATTGACAATCCCATTTATTTATCGAAACCATGACCATTTTCTACCAAATGTGTAGTAAATTCTGAAAACCCACTATTATTTAAACATCTCAAATGCTCCTTTACTCTTATTTTAAAATTTCGATCTCGTTTTGCCAATATAAAATGCAGCACAATCCTTACAACTAAATTTATAGACACCAGAATTGTTAAATTTATCATCTTTGTCTGTAAAATTTATGAGTAAATTTCCTATATTATTATTTGTACAAAATGCCGGTCTAATGTTCGTGGTAGGTGTTTAGATATTTGATTCGAAATGTTATGCATAAAATCCTACGCCAATAATCATTAAAATTTAAAAAAATATATCAATTAAACTAGATATAATAATATTTTGCCAAAAAAAATAATATTATAGTACTTATTAAAATGAATGTTGCTAATTTGGGTAATCAAATACAATTGTATAATTATTATTTAATTAAGAGTAAAACCTTATAATTTTTTCATTTCTGGTCCATATACAGGCCGGCTGCAAATATTCGCGGGACATAAAGGAGAATAAAAGAGTTTTGTTACATTTATCCATAGGGAAGAATTTTTTTCATGATCCATCTAGAATGATCGACGTGACTTCCACGAGTGACTTAACCTTAGGCGGCTGTATATTTATCATTAAATAAATTATTTAAACACAAATACTGCACACAACGCACGCGCGCACACCGGCAGGCACAGTGAGAGTTTTTCTATTCCCGGACTTTTATCATTCCCGGTTATTAAGTTTATAAGGTTATAAGTTATTGTTATTTTATTTAATATGAAATATAAATATTCGTGTTTGTACTGATTCTTTGATTGCACCGCTAAAGCCGCAATTTTAAAAAATATTTGATCGTTTATTATTCGACCGTTGAATTTTTTATTACGAATACAATTAAAGTAGAGCATTTGATCTACGTCAAATAATTAATTCGACTCGGTACTAAATCGAGAAGTTTCTCATTAGTGCTGTTAAATGAAATTCCAACATTCGTAAAAAAAAAACTCAATCATTCCAGAATTTACCTTCACCGACAAAAATGGTAATTTATTAGAATCATTAAAGAATTAATTGCTTCAAATGTTTGCTATACACTGCTATGATATGGCTGTATATAAATTACATCGAATCTCTGAAATATACAAATAATTTCGAGGTGAAACATTCTTGGGCGCACTGCATAGGGTAAATCATCGAAAAACGACAAATGAAATGAAATATTGCAAAGAAAGTCCTATCACATCTCTCACTTTTCGTAATACACCCAAAGCACAGTGCGTGTAAGTACACAGCACAGTAAGTGCTTATCCGCGCCGATCACACGTTCGTGCGACAGATTGAATAATTTCGCTAATCTAACTAAATTATAAATGAAAAAATAATAATTTAAAACATCAGTTTTTATTATTTTCTTTGTTAGTTTCTGACGGGTTAAAATGCCATGTTAAATGCTGGGTATTATGAACAGCTCTTCAAACGACATCAATCTCAATAACGCTGAGTTCATTACTGGCAGCTTATTTTCTTCTTTCATATTCGTAGATGTACATTGCTGTATGTATTTACCACACCGCATACACCAGGATGTTTTACATCAATCTATCGGAAAAACGGAATCTTTCGCGAAATTTTTTCACAATTTTTCTTGGTTACGATAATAATGTACGAATTTTGATGGTTTAATATAATCTAACCTTACCCAGCCTAACGTAACTTTATTTATTTATAACTATACATTTTAAACATATGATTATTGTTGTTATATGCCTGTATCGCTAGAAAAAAAAAATTGTTAGGCAAAGTTTACAATTGGTTACAAGCTAGTATAATATTAAGCAGCTGTGTGCACTCTATGCAATCAAAAACTGTGCATTACTATAACCTTTGAAAAATAAATATAAATTACATATTTATTTGATATATTAAGTATGTAGATCTACACGAAAATAATTCAGTTCTCATGTTAACGTGTTAACTAGAACCGTATAACTAATGGAAGAATTAAAAATTGACAAATAAATCTGCGCATGTGTTTTATCGCAAAATCTGTCCCAGACGTATACGAACTAAACGCAACTCTCGCACCGCGCGGTGTTCTGAATACACGTCTTCGCTTTAACAGACGTGTTGCAAAATGCCGCTAGTGTGTCGTTGAAGCGGACTTGATTGTATGCATTCCAATACACTTTAAACGTGGTATTATTTTATATTGTAACATATTTTAATTGCTTTAGTTAATAATTTTTAAAAATTCCCTTGAATAATAGTAATAATATGCTCATACAGATATACTTACACAAAAACATGCTTCCGAAAGGGTGAATGATGAATACAACCTCTAATGATAAGACCTATCGCTTTTACACCATTGATATTAGCAGCATAACTCATGTTCATGCCTAGTGCACGCTGCTGATATTAAGTTTATAATAAAATACAAAGTATAGACTGGTAGCTATTACAACGTTAACTTTTTTTTTAAATTAATCTGTTTTCTTAAGTAAAACACGTATTGGCTCTTATTTGATCGCTGATATTTGTTGACATTACAGTTAGAAATAATGTTACTTTATATAATTTAATTTACCCAAACTTCTATAGAAACAAAGCTGTTAGACCGTATATATATATATGTTAGAACGGAATACATCATCTCAACCTACACATATGAGAATTATACTTTAGGTGATGCAGGTTTGCTGTGTAAGATCAAAACGGAGAATACAAATAACCTGTCTACAAAATATTTTATATAGCGCGCTGACAAAACGACATCATGTATTGATGTAAGTAAAAGATCTTAGCTAAATCTCAAACCACTCCCAATGGCAGAGTGAACAAACAATCTGACTCCATTCCCTGGAGGATCACGTATTACGTATGAGATTCACCAATGCTTTTTGATAACTTCTATATATATATATAAATATATTTCTGTTTTCGGATTAAAACTCGTCAATTCAATGTAATATTCTATAAGTTTTTTTTAAATACTCAAAGGAACAATAAATGAAACTAATACAAATTAAATTAATCAATTAGAAAGATTTTAAATATGAATTAAAGATATTAATTAGAAAGATATACATATAAAATCAATTTAATCGAAAATATTATTGTTGCGCCACAGGGACACAAAATTTGGGCACAAAATTTAATAAAAATGAATTGATAATTCTGGCGTCAGCTATCAGTTTACTCAAAGGTATTTGAGATTCTGTAAAAATAAGGTAGATGGCTCTGTCAAATGATGGAACGATTAAATGTATTAATATCAGGAAGGTAACATATAGGGTCGAAAATTGTCGCTAAAAATATTGTCGCTGTAGCTTAGTTGGATAAAGCACCTTCCCCGGTTAGGAAAGAGATCCAGGTTCGAATCCCGGTGGCGCAACAATAATATTTTTCGATTAAATTGATTTTATATGTATATCTTTCTAATTAATATATTTAATTCATATTTAAAATATCACAGACCTATGTTCTGAATAATTACAACTTCACAATAAGAATGTGTTCTCCTAAAAAATTAGAAAGATATACAGAATTTTTTTTTATTGCTATTGGGATTCGAACCCGTTCTCAGATTTCGCTATACATGGAATACATTTTCGACAAATTTTGAACTAATGTTATGTAATATTTTCGATTGATACATCTACTATTCCATTTTTAAAAGCAATCCACTTTATATTATGAAGAATTTCAAATACCTTTGAGTAAAACCCAATAAGAGACGTTGTGAATTAAATTAATTAATGCATTTTATTAAAATTTGAAACTTTGATACAACTGATATATTAATTGATACATAATGTATTAAAATAATACAAAACTCTGTTATGAAAATCCAACTTCATAGCAAAAATGTATTTTTTTAAATAAATGAAACTGCTATTAATCTATTTATAATACATATATTTTATATACAAGATGTGATTTAGTTGAGAGGAATTTTAGTACCATGTACACGTTGTGAGATTTTAATTTCGGAAATAAGCTTTGAGATTACCTTGAGATTGATAGAAACAAACAAAAACTCAAACCCGTGTACACGATATTTGATTTAACAGCGAGACTGTACATGTGCACATAAACGTTGCATACGATCATAAATATCTACAACTATTTATTCTGAAAGTTAGAAAAATAGAAACCATTCAATTACAAACATTTATTCCGTTTTACCTATTGCTAGAGTGATTCTAATTCACTCAACTGACGAACGTAATATAAATAATTAATAACATTTGTCGTACAACAAGCGTGAATTGAGGCGCAAGACTGAAAATCTCCGAGACTACGAAAATCAGGGAGAACCTCTTGAATCTCAGAAGTTGTCTCGTGTCGAAAATCTCAAACAAATTTCTTCAGTTGACACGGGCCATAAGTTTTGACTTGAGTGCGTGTAAATATTTCCTTGAACATTTTCGACTAATAATTTTATCAAGTATCCCACCCATAAAATATTATGGCCTAGGTCTGTTACACCTGTATATGTATCTTAGACGTAACGCATTTTTATCTTTATATTTTTATATTTAACCATGCTGTATAATTTTTTTTAAATCTTTTTTACAATACTTTTTTTTTTCATTTGACCGCATATTATTGTTACTAATATTTGATATTTAAAATACATTTATTGCAATATATATTGTAAAAGACTCAACTAGAGCGTTCATTATATAAATAAATATGTAAACAAATATTTGGTCCAATAGTAATATATTTAATTCACATTTAAAATATCACAGACCGTCTGTTCTGAATAATTACAATTTCACAATAAGAATGTGTTTTCCTAGTAATTAATATAAGGGCTCTTCTCATCCTGATCAGTAAAATACATCATTTTTGTAACATTTTTTTGCTTAAATTATGTTTAAAATTTCACATCAATAATGTATTAAAATTATCGCTTAAATTTCATCTTTCAAATGATATAATATTTGTGTACGTGAAGTTGATAACCGGATGGGACGAATACTATAACTCAATATTTTGTCCCATTTTCAGTTCCTTCTTCCAATGTAAGATATTTTATTTTTAATATACAGATTATCAATAGGACATTAATGACTGATTGATAGTACACGTATGATATTAAGCTACGATTTGAAAACAATTAAGGAAATAACTTGTTATATAATACATACTTTTATGGTTGAAAAATTAGAAAACACCGAAAAAATAAAAATAAAAATTATGTTACAACTTGTCAATTGAGAATAGTAAAAACAATTTTGAAAACTACCGCGTAAGTACAGAAGTGCGTGGATTTCAAGGCCAAATACGTATATTTACGCGATACACGATAGTCTTCGGCATTCATTGATATAATTACTATTAACCTTATATAATACAATTTATTATTTACTCTGAGCCTGTGTCCCGAAGAATATAAATCCTGGTTAATGGATGAGATCTCCTTAAAGTATTCACTATTTTCAAAATTCTATTTTCTTACCTGTAATTGAACCTGCATACAGCGCTGCCCTCAAAGGTGAAGCCAGGGTGTGAGGGTCCGCTCCACTTGAGCACGGTGGTGCCTCCGACAGACGCGGGCGCGCGGCGCTCCGCCCAGTGCGTGGCCCTCCCGCCGGTAACCACGGCCATGTGCGCGTCCTGGTCGCAGGGGCAGGTGGACACCACTGTGGCTACAGCGTGAGAACCCACCTATTGAAAAATAAGACCTTCAATCTCTTGCACACATAGCAATAATCAAAACAAGTGAACCTGCAAAATATTATAAAATCTAAGTGCAACCCCCGCTCTATTTCTACTTACTTACTTACTATCACGCCGTTTCCCCGCGGGGGTAGGCAGAGAGGATAGAGCGCCACACTCTTCTGTCCTGACACACAATTCTCACCTCATCCACATTCATACATCTTCTCATAAGAGCTCGCCAATTGTTGAGGCTTCTAACAGAACCATCCTCCAATATCTGGTTACCTGGTCGTGCCAAGTCTTCCGCGGACGTCCTCTATTTCTGGTGCCATCAACACTTGCGTCATATATCTTTCTTACTATTCTCTCCTCATTCATCCGTTCCATATGACCAAACCACCTAAGTGATACTATCTAACTCACTATACTAACATCAGCTTTATATTCTTTCCTTATTTCTTCATTCTTTACTCTGTCATAAATAGATTTGCCACATACACGCCTAAGTGATCTCATTTACACTGCATTCAGTCTACTTTCGTTCCATTTCTGCTAGCTCCAGACCTCACTTCCATACATCAGTGTCGGTACCGGTATTCCATTGTGCACCGCTAATCTTGCCTCGGTTGACAAATTCCCGTTAGATATAAATCCATTCAATGCGTCGTTCACTTTATTTTCTGCATTCACCCTCCTTTCGATATCATTCTCAGCCTTTCCGTTTTTATCAAACGTACTTCCCAAATACACAAACTTATCTACTTGTTCCAAACATTCATAAAGAGCTTATAATTACTGTAACCGTTTTATTAAATAGCTGTTTTCAGATTTTGTGGTCTAATAGATCTAAACTAGCCTAATCTTTAATAATATTAAAATAAAACTATATAATGTTTTATTTTAGATTGTTAACTTTGTTTTATTAACCACTTAATGAATTAAATACATCTAACGGTTTTGAAAAATATTATTTTCTTCTTCAGGATGTCATTAACTAATCAAAAATATATGTTATATTGTTTCTTAAACAGAATCTATTTTTAAAAACAATAATTATTTAAAAAATAGATTTAGTACCTAACTTAAATTGTTACTTGATGATACAAAATTATTAGAATAATTTTTTAAAAAAATGTTTAGAATGGGACTTATGGGTCTTCCTATGGGAGCACTAACAATTCCATTAATTGTAGATATTTTTGTAGACAATTTAGATAAAAATATTTTTAAATAAATATCAGATATCTCATAGAGACGAAGCTATTTTTATTATATTTAATGAAAAATATATAGTAACAGTGCCTTTATATGTAAAAATCCAGTTATTGTGTGTTCTTGGACATATTCAAATATTGCTAAAAAATATTTTTGATTGTGATTCTCCGTTATTAAAAAATGTTTTGTTATGGAAAAAATATGTTGATGACATCCTGAAGAAAAAAATGACATTTTTCGAAACCAGTAGATGTATTTAATTCATAAAGTGGTTAATAAAACAAAGTTAACAATCTAAAATAATGGATTTTAACCGCAAAGTTGATTTTGATAATCTTAAAAAAAAATGTTTTGTTTAAAAATTCAAGAACTACATCCGTAATTGTTAATACTAATATACAAACAAGATATCAAGGAGCCCTTTATGCGTTAACTCGCAAGTATCATACGGTGGCCTATGCCCGGGCCGGATTAGCAGTGAATGACGTCAGTATTACTGTATAAACATTTTATATCAAGCAACAGTTTCACTCAGATGAAGAACGAATCATTTCAGAAACATTTTTCCATTGTTTTCATTCCATAAAATTGTAGACTTTTGTGAGTGTTATATAAATACGTTTTTGGTATGTCCTTATGATTATATCAAGTTAACAATGGAGTAATAATACAGCTGTACAGATAATACTGTCATTTTTAATATTATTTCATGACAAACGTTAAAATTTGGAGATGGAGTGGGCGTGAAATTTTTCATGTCGAGGGTAATATGAATTTGATTTTTATATGTTTTCCCATTATAAGACTACACATTTGGAAAAAATATATTTTGTACATTGTGAACAGAAGCGATTCCATTCACTGTCGTTCTATAAATATTTTGGGGTATGAACATAACTTTTCAAATGAGAAATTATTGGATCTCATAATTAGAATTAATAGAGAAAATAAAAAATGTTCTTAACTACGTTTGATCGAGAGGGTGGGGAATTAAGGGATGAAGGAAGGGTGGAATGAATTTGGGAAAGGGTCAAGGATAGAAGATATGGGGTGGCTGAAGGACTACCCAGAACCACAAAACACAACCCACCTATGAAGTGCATCTTTTGGTAGCTGGATCGTCTTCCACTATATCCACAGGTCTGGATACAGAACATGTACTTCAATGGTCTGTATGAAGCACTCTTGGACATAAATTTCAGCGGTAGCGAGAAATTTCAAACAACAACATACAATAGCATGATGTACAGCACTAATCAGTTTGCACGGTATCGAGAAACCAATTACACACAAACAGTACAATATCAGCCCCACACAGTAGGACGATACTTCAAGCCAATAATTCGTTCCCACACGGCAGGACGAATGTGGCGGCAGTCAATGCACCAAAAATGGTAAACGCTACTTATAGTTTGAAAGTACAACTTCAACTGGATCAAAATACTATAGAGAATCCACCACAGAAAAAAGTTCTGATTAAAGGGGGGGGAGGGTAGTGAATAGGTAATAGACAAGAACCACCGATTCACGTATGTCATGTTCACAGGCACTAATTATGCCAATAATGATAGAAAATCATGAAAATCAACAAAAATATAACCTTAAAACATGTATGTATTTAGGTTTCATGATTTTGCTTTATCACTTTAGTTGTTGAAACGTTATCAACGACCTGATACCTGAAACGGTTTCTCCATTCCCTCGATGAGTATATAGCAGTCGGATGTGGAGTTCCACTTAACGAGTGGTTCTCTGGCCAGGATGTAGTGACTCTCTATCTCTTTCCCCTCCACGGCCACCAGCTCAGCCTAAAACAAAAATATTAATCAGAACTTCAATATTATAAATGGAATCATTTTTTGAATACCCTTTCTCTTCCAAGTCTATCTAATTAATTATTATCAATTTATATTCATATATCTCTTTGGTCTAGACTAAGGGTCGGCAAACTTTTAAATCAAAAGAAATATATTATGCAGTGGTAATCTGCAACTTTTTCACGGATTGTATATTTTTACAATAAATTAATCGACTTAAGAACGGCTTTTAATAACTTTATTATAAAGTGAAAAAATATTACTTTTCATTCACTAAAATAAGTAAGTTAACCCTTTGGAAGATTGTGGGAAAATATTTACCACATATAAATTAAGAATCTACAGACAGGCAGCAGAAGTATATTTACCATAAAATGTAAAAATCATTTTTCAATAAATATATCTACCATAGAACATGTGTAAAATTGTCGATTTATAACCCTGATTTTAGACAACATCTATCAAACAAACCACGCGCGTCGCTGCACTAATATTGTTATTATATATATTATTGTAAAAAAATAGCCAGAATGTCTAAAAAAAATACGTAAGCTATATTTATTTTTGTTTTTATGATGGTTTATAAGTTTTTATATTGATATATGTCAAAAATATGTTATATTATTTTATATCTGTTGATTTATAACACTGTAAAGTATGTGGTAAAAATAATACCACAACCCGCTTCTACAGCAATCTATGAACGTATGTAGCATTTTAAAAAGTGCCAACCTGGCGGCGATTGAGTAGAACCATATAGGAGCTATTGATTACAAACGGTCCTGGGTAAGCGGCGGGTCTACCCTCATTATCTCAGTATCTGTTTTTTATAGACCTTTCATAGAAGTCCTAAAGTAACTAGATTTACTAAATACAGTTAATAGGTAGGCATACTAAAATTTATTGTCAAGCCCGATACATTAAAAAAGTCACATCCGTGCACCCAAAAAGCCACATTCGGCTAAGAAGCCGCAATTTTCCCATCCCTAGTCTAAACAATCTAGATCCTATTTACTTGCGTGAGGGAATCTAATTCGGGGTACGTATTACGTCTTCACGTATACAGCAACCTTCTTGATTTCAGTTTAATCAAGAGGTCATATAGCTCCTGAACTGACAGACCAAAATAATAATATTGCAGTCAAATTTATTATTATTTATTAAGCAATATTTTTAGCTTGTTCAAATACATTTCCATTAAATAATAAAAATAATTTTAAATTCATAGTTGAATCATTTGTTTTTTTTAAATTTATACCTCGAGTTTCAGGCTTTGATCTGTTTATCGTACTTTACTTGGGTATGTAAATATGAAACCGGAACATTTGTATAGAAAATACACGTTTATTGTATGAAAATAAAACAAAATATTTTATTCGAAGTATTACCCATCGCTAGCTATATATTTTTTCAATCTCTGACAATTTATAGATGCCACGCCAAAAAAACTATTGCTCTTTTGAGGCAAACCAATCATCGAGCCATTTTCATAAGAAGTGAAGCGCTGCTCAGAAAGTGCGTGTCCCATCGATGCAAATAAGTAATAATCAGACGAAGCCAAGTCTGGTGAGTACGCTGCATGTGAAAGTATTTCCCAACTAAACGCCTCAATCGTTTCCTTGACCGGTTTTGCTGGATATGATGGTGCATTATCATGAAGCTAAATCACTTTGTGTTACCTTTTTGATATTCTGGTCGTTTTTCACGCAAAGCTTGATTTAAATCCATCATTTGTTGTCGGTAACATTCAGTATTAACGATTTCGATAGGTTTTGTCAGCTCATAATAGATCACACCCTTTTGATCCCACCAAACACAGAGCATTGTTTCTCACGTCAAAATCACCAAAAGGACCATCTATGTGCAAATTCCGGTTTCACATTTACATACCGTACAAAAAAACATTTGGTCCAAAATGTCAAAATACGATAAAAAACGAATGACAGCTCGCTCCGCCCACAAATATGTACTGTCTTTATACACCGAGTATCAGGACGAGTTTCAAAACAAGTGCATGAGAAGATGCAAGAGTTGAGCGTCAGGACAGATGAGTGTGGCATTCTATCTTCTGTGGCTAGCCCCGCGAAAAATTATTTATATGTTACTCTATTAAGTGAAATATTTTTATTAACAATGACAAATACATGAAATAAAAAAATATACTAAGTCGTAATATAATTTATGCGAAAAAAATTAAACAACAAATAATAAACATGCTATGTTCAATTGAATTAATGAATCACGTGACTCTTTGGAAAATAATATGTCCATCCCCTTTGGAGTAAATTTCTGTAACAATTTCTCTTCTGTCGCCTAAGGGTTCGTGCCCCAGCCATAATCCGACAGATTTGCCCCAGACCTCTACGTGTTAATGCCGAACCCCTAAGGATATATCGACAGAGAGCAAACAGGACCCAGGACTCGGAAATATTGCGAATGTTTCATTAGACTAGGTTTCAGCTGTAAATATTGAGGTCACTTATAATGAATGTAAGGTTAGTTGATGTCGTAAACACTTTGATTTTTTATTTTCTCAAGCAAGATGCAAACATTAATATTTCAACATACGTTTATATCTTAACTGTTAATTTTTAGTTATTTTTGGATATTTATCTTCAAGGATAAGGGGGAGAAGATTATGATGATATAGAAAGAGAACATAGTTAATCGACAGCTCGAGAGATCGAACTGTTACCATTGGATATACTTTTTGGTCTTGTGGTTAAGACACTCGCCTTGTTGCAGTAGTCGTTTATTTGAGTCTAGTTCCAGAAGACCAGTAGTCATATTTTTATAACATCAGCGCTTTATTTTGAAAATTGTAATTGATATTGATGTTCGCATCTATGTTTAAAAAAAAATAATGGTGGTGAACTATGCTCTCCATATACACGAGTACCTACTATAAACGTTATAAATAAATAAACTAAATTAACTATAAAGTTACATTCATGATAATATTTTTAAAAAAACATAAGATTATTCGACAAAATTACTTTTTGAAGAATTCCAAGTACCAGCATTTTGTGATCTATTTTAATAGAAATTCTATTCTTCAAATATTAAAAGAAAAAGAAAAAGATCACTTTATTACTGAAAATCTTTCTAGGTTTAAATTTGTATTTTCATGCTAAAAAATAAACACACCATTCGCACAACACCACTATATGAAAAAAAATCTTAAAAGCTTAACCGAAAACATCAGGAAAAATATTGATAATAAATTCCATTAAAAAACACTTAACAATAAACAATTTTTATATCGCTAATGCTATTATTTAAATATATTTTATTTTATTATATACGAGGTCTTGTAAACAATATTTTTTATTAATATACACGCCACTTCTCTACACAAACACACGCTTTCAAGAGAAGTGAAGCATGAAAAAAATATTATTGTACATTAATATTGCTGTAGCATAATTAGAAATTTATTGTAATAATACAAAATCTAATATATATATATTATCTAAAAAAAAATCTTCTTTGATGAATAAAAAATTAAATCAGAATTTGGGAGACTCAATTTTTTCGATAGCACTAAAAATCATATTGACTATAATTTGCTGGAATTTTTTATTACATCAGAAATTTTAAATTAAATTCAGATGATGAGCTCAAAGCAAACACTTTCTGACAGAGTAGCCCTCATTATGCAAAAAATTATCATAAAGGGAAGAGAATTGGGTGAACAAGCCGACTTAGCAGCCGAGGGTGTGCTGGTGCGGCTCAGCCGCGCCGGCCGTCCGGGGAATGCGCAGCCGTAAGACAAAAAAAATTGTCGACATCCGATTGCTTTTTATTAGTACTTCATAATTTGAATATGTGTCTGAGAGTACCTTCCATACTCAATTCCATAAAAAAAATATTTTATCCCGTCATCTATATATAATATATAAACTAGAGTGTCTGTGGGTGTGTTTGTTTTCTATACAAATCTACGGTTTCATTCCGAGTTTGATGAAATTTTGCACATTTGACCTTAAAAACAAGAGTAAGATCACTGTATATATATATAAGATTCCGATAAACCACTTCCATCCCCGTTTCCTACCCATTAAAGCAAAATTTTGGCACATGCAATTTTGAAAATCACTGTCTATATCTGATTTCGAAAAAAAATTACCCCTATCCCCTTAAATGAAGCCTCTTCATTCTGCGAAAAGCCCGGGCAACGCCGGGTACTCCAGATTATCTAATATATCTGCCAAAAATCATTTTATCGTTTAAATTTTTTTTTGTAGTTTTATTATATTATTTATTTAACTTTTTTTTGTGTATAAATAAAAAATCTGCGTGCAATGTTAAAAATTATATAGTTTAACAAATAAATAATTAATATACAAACATTTATTCAATATTTAAATGGCATAATACGCTTATGTTTTTAGGTGTGTTTAAAATAAAACTTAAGTTTTTTATTTTTTAAGTTAGTATAGTTATAAAGTTGTTGAAATACATAACTGGTTGTTGACTGAGTTAGGCAGCATGTCTGTATTCCTGCAGTTTCCAAATTATATATTAAGTGAATAGTAGGAATAATGATCATTAATTTGCATAACCAGCTTTTACGGACAGATAACCTTCCAGGCCTTAAAATTATCAATGAGTTTAATTATGTCGGTTCAATAATTACCGATGGAGGTAGCTGCGAACCACAAATCAACTGACGAACGGAATCTATATCCAGACTTATCATAGGTGACCCGTCAAATGCGCCCCGACAAAACCGCCCCAACGAATGCGCCCCAACAAATGCGCCCGACAAAATAATAGATTTTTGAATCGCATGGTGAATTGTATCTCAATGAAATAATATTTTTACTAATCTTCCGTGTACGATACATAAAGCGCTCGCAAAAGTATTATTTAAATAATTTCTCTAAAGAGATAGAGATTTTAGAAGAAACAATGACATAGTCACGCAAATAATCAGTATATTTTAACTCACTTACCATCACGCCGTTTCCTCGCGGGGGTAGGCGTAGAGAGGATAAATCGCCACATTTTTCTATCCCATCGCGTGATTATCGCCTCATCCACATTAGTACATCTTCTGATATGAGCTCGCCGATTATTGAGGCGATCACCCTTCAGTATCTGGTTTACCTGACACTATCGGTTAAGTTAGGTGGGTTCAAATTAAAATTTGCTAGGTTTTAAAATAGTGTATAACCTTTTACAAATTAAGTTATTATATTATTAATTACACAGAGTATAATCTACAGTTTCGTTTATCTCTTCTCATTTAATTTATTAATTTTATAAGACATCGATGGCGGCGTCGCATCGCGTTAAACCTTTTTTTTAACATTTCAGTGCGGATACATCATTTATTGTAGGACATATGTCAGCGGCGCATTTATCGCGGGCGTATTTGTCGGGGCTTATTTGTCCGGGGCGCAATTGTCAGGTAACCCTTGTCATGATATGAACATACTACAGTATATCTAAAATAACTAAAGTCTCTAGTGCATTTGATATTTCTGTATAATATAGAATCGTGAACTCTGGAGGCAAGTGAAAGATGACGGTTTGATATCTTCGAGATGTGATGCTGGAGACGCACAAATATCTCTATTCTACAGGAACTACATCAATCATAGGCGATAGATGTTCAACCACTTGTCAAAGATGAATTCTTATTTTTTTTTGATATTGTCTTTTAACAAAATTCTTTTTGACCAAACTTTTGAAAAAATAAATTAATTATTAAAATAATACACAACGTTGTTTACTTCACACTATATTTTAATTAAAAATTAAAACGTTTTCGACACCTTTCGCATCATCTTCAGTAATAATTTAAGCATAAAATAAAATATAGACTATCGACTACATGGGGTGGGGCAGTATGATAGCGGGAGAAGTGGATTTCGGTGAAAAGTGAAAGTGGTTATGGGTGGGGCTAGTATGGACAGTAGAGGAGATGTAATAGGGGGTCTATCAAACTAGTTATGTTAAGTACATTTTTATTGTTAATACTAATCTATATATTTTCTAGATTGTCTAATTTTCTCCCCTTTCTACATATATGTAGTACTTCTACGTTCTCATCATCATTTTTGGATATCATGTAAAAAGAGAAAATAGTTTGTAAAAGTTTGTTCTGTCCGTTCTCACCTTATCTATATACAAGTCCTTGATTCCCCAATTTGCGAGTGCCAACAGGAGGAGGATCTGAAACACCTATTTTTTAACTGCCCAATAAATGTTGGTATACTATTTCTCCTTCAAGACATGATTGACTTAAAAATTGTTTATCACAATTCGTTAAAATAATAATATTTAACATAAAAACGATTTATTGTAAATATGAATACATTTTTAATTATCTGGAATTATATATAATTTCGTACAAGAGTAATATTTTATTAATTTTCTCCTACTATATTTATAACATTCAAGGATGCTGATACTTACGAATATAAATAGGTACTTGAAGAACTTTTGGGGGATTAATAGTCCAGGGGATCAATTGGCAGAGAAAACAACTGTCCGAGGGGTCAACTGTCAGAGAAATCAACTGTCGGGAGATCAACTGTCGGGGGATCAACTGTCGGGGATCAACTGTCGGGGATCATCTGTCAGGAGATCAACTGTCAAGGATCATCTGTCGGGGGAAAAACTGTTGGAGATCATCTGTCGGGGGAACAACTATCGGGGGATCAATAATCGGTGCACCCTGGTTAACACGCTATTCATTTACAAAAAAGAGATTGCTCTGGTGGTCCACGTCGAAGGGCGTATAGGAAGGAAAAGATCGCCCATACATTGGATATTTAACAGATACTCATCTGTTAATAGCCTCTTAATCTACAGGATGCTGAGAAAAGTGTACCAGTATAGTAAAGAGGGAGGAATTTCATGAAAATTACAATTCTCGGTCATGAGGGACCGATATGGAAGAAACTTAACAAAAAATAATCGCTGGATACATCAGCTAGTGAGTAATATAAAAAAACTTTGTATGTATGAATGTACTATATAACCAGTTGAGTTTTATTGTTTTACACCAATCAGTTTCAGAAAACATCAGATCCTTCATCAAGGTAATTTTAAACTAAGAATAAATACATAATTTTGTATCTTTATATAACTTTTAGACCACTGTGAATTATTTATATTATTTTATATATACTTAACTTTGTTTATTATTATTTGCTTTAACTTAATGAGTAATAAACTTAACATAGTAACTTATAGATGTGGAAATTGACTTGATGATGTAAAATTGTAATTTTTTTTAAATAATTTTTCTAATAATTAATAAATAAATAAATAATAAATAAATAAATCATTTTTCTAATAATTCTAAAATATAATATATCGATCATTATAATATGTACATGTTTCTTTGTGTTATTAACAAGATAATTTTGTTATTTCTTTCACTGATTAAATCGAAATTCATATCTGCAATATTTGAGTTCCTGGTATATATCATTAAAAATATTTGTTTTAAGTCAATCCAGACTGAAATTCATATTTATTGTAATCATTGATGGTTAAATTCAGTTGGTTGTAATGATATTTTGTTCAATTCAACAATTCCAAGTAGTCCAATTAAATATCTCCCTTATTAACATAAAAAACAAATAATCCCATCTTCTTAATTAAAAATATGGTACTAAGTGATTCGAAGATTTTGAAAAATCATTAGCCGTATTCTAAGAACGTAATTTAATATTCTAAAATATCTTACCACATCGATATTATTTCAAATATTACAAATATTTTGTATTCTTTCAACTAGTATTCATAAATTATTTTCTTATCCCACAAGAAAAAACTTTATTATCTTACCTACCATGAAAATTAATTCAAAATAAAATTATTGTTTTTCCCAGAAAATTTTTGTTATTCTAAAGAAGTTTCAAAAAGATTTTCTCGACAAACACAATTACTTCAATTCTCGCAGAACGGTCTCATATTACAGAGGCAGTTACCACACAGACGTAAGATTCTCTCTTGTGCAGTTGTAGTATAATAAGTTTATTTTTCTTGTCCAGCAATTCTTTGGGTAGAGGGATGAAACATCATAGTTTGCCATAGTTAAAGGAGCGTGAAGTTTCACGGATATTACGGAGTATGCAGAGTTTTTCCCGTGGCGCTGTTGAAAGCTCTATATAATTTGTTTGAGTTGGAAAAGCTATGTAAAAAGTTTATTGTTGATTTTGAGAATCTTTGTTGAGTTATGAACTGCAGAGAGTATGATAACTTACAATGAATAATTTATAGAATCATTGCGCTATATATCTACGCAAACATATATTTAATATTTTTAGCGAAGGAAACTAAATAAATTTTACGCTTTTATGACATAATAGCATTTATAAAATTATCAATCAACTTATTGCTGATGGCTAGTACAGAGACTGATTTAAAAACCAAATAAAATTTACGACATGACACTATGACAGCTTTAATTTATAATTTTGATAAATATTATCCATGTAATATGCCGTATTGCTGTCTTCGTGATATGTCTGTTTTATAATTACATACTATTTATGAAACAGACAGCTAGTATTTAAAAGACAACAGTGTTATATATATATATTTAATTGCGACATGCAATAAAAATAACGCACATAAATTTTAACTTTTTTCAAGAAAACGTTATTTTCCCTTAAAATCAATAAAAAAAACATATATTTTATGAAATTTGCTACTAATGTTGTAAATAAGTATAATATTAATTCAAATTGTGGATAAAATATTCGTGAAAACATATTTTATCATTTTTTAACGAAAATAATGAAAACGTGGATCCGTCGCCCAGTTCGATGGACAATAAAAATTATTGTATTTTATAAGACTGAAAAATATTATTTAAAAACTGGTTAATGTATTTTTGATATAAAACTTAGTTTTAAATAGTAGCTGAAGCCTCAAAGCATGTGAATAAATAGAATATATTATTTAAAAACATATTTTTTCACTAAAACAAAGTATTTTAAAAACGTCTGTTTTCGATAAAACAAAGTATTTTTAAAATGTTGATTGGTTTATAACTCTATTAATTTTAAACATTTTGATAATTTGGTTCAATGCTGGTTGGTTTTCGTAATCTAGGCTTTAAGGTTATAAGAAAATATATTTCGTTTAAGTTAGAATTTTCCATATTAAGATAATGTTGTGGCACGCGGAAAATGCATCTAATGGTTGCGGTCTTTCTTATAATGCTTGTATTATCTTAATTATGGAAAATAACATTAAAATTATTAGTTTTTAATGAGTGTAAATGTCATATCTAAGTAATTGTTTATAAAAAGTCAAATCTATTGTATCACTTCAGATATAAATGAATAATAAAAACCCACATTTTCGTAAAAAAAACGCAAAAATTTGAATAATCATTGAAAGTAACGCCTTACTAAGAATAATATGAGGCAAATTATTTATTGATATTTTACATTTTAATTATAAAGAACAGTTTATAAATAAAATGTTACATTACGATTTTAATTGGTTGAGCAGTCAATAAACGTCACCCCCTTCAGTATATCGCCCCTCACAATACCTCCTAGAATTCTAACCACTTATTCGCGGGCTCAAGAATAATAACCTGGAGCCGATAACGAGTTTTCCGTATTTCCCTCCGGACCAGAGGCAGGGCTGAGATATTATATTTCCTCAAATAAATAAATAGCTCACAATTATTATTTTTACGCGATAAAATATGACAATCACATTCAGACTATCAATCTTCGTTATATAAAGAGTTATAATTGTAATAAAGGAAAACAAGTAATAAAACGTGAAATGGTTATCTTTGCAATTAGTATTCCAGCCACGTTGCTACCTGGATCAAAAACATAATGGTTGAAGGAAGCTAAAAAAAAACATAATTTATGTGTTTCTAACAGCATTAAAAGTATTTTATCTACGGTAAAAGTTATTTCAAACCTTGAACCTTTTGTGGACAGGCAACTAAAAGCATACGCACTAAGAAGCTTATCAGTTAACTCTGTCATGTATATGTGGGGATATGTTGACCAATAAATTATTAGATTTGATGATTAAATTAAAACAAGATTCTTAATCGGAGCAAGATACGAGTGCACGCTTTAGTTCTGCGGGGCGGGGCGTGCAGCGTGCATAGCAATCTCATGTTTGTGAATACGAATGTCCTGAGTAGCGGCTGCCTAGAGCGTGCCTGTTTGCGTTTGGCGTTGCGTGCACGCGCAAGTTCAAACAAGTTTGTGTTTGAACAGCGTTTTGTCTTGACATTCGAGATGGCCTTCGAACAAATACTATGAGTTATTCTATATAGTCAAAATTCGACACAAACATTCTTATATATTCGTAAAATTTGGCTACTATTATATAATGTTAAAAATTCTACGAACTCCTTTCTTTATATAACAATGACACTTGGACCATTCTTATTACACAAAACAAATTTTCTTCCAAATACATAACGATTATATCGTCAGCCATGATTACACTTCAATATATACATATGATCGTCTCTTCTGAACGCTGTGTGTTGACTGAGGACAGGTAATGAACGCTCTAATGTCACACGCTCCGAACGCTGCACGCTCCGCAGAACGCTCATTTTGTCGTACGGCCCACTCGCTGCACTCCCCGCAGAACGTTTATTCACTCAGGCCTTAGCCTTATGGGTTTATTTAACCTTGTTTCCGATAATCTGATATCACCTTACGTACAACGAGAGTACTTATTATCAATTTAAGCTTTTATCTTTGTTTAAAATATGTACAGAAATATGCATGAACAGTTTATTAAAAAATCTGAGTATTTCTGTCAGAAAAAAATGATTTTATTTCTATGTCTTCTTCGATACAAAGCCGTATAATACATTGAAATAGGGACTACATAAAACATTGCGCTATAGTGCCTATAACGTCTTGATACAGAGACTAAATAATGTATTGCGCTATTGTGGTTATAGGTGGCTTGAAGTAAGAATTTAAATAAATATTGTGTTTATCAAAAGTAACGCTGTATTGAGCCATACTTATTTTATACCTTAATGAAATAATGTGGACCTTAATGTAATTAGCAAAAGCCACTAGCCGATAATGATATCGTTCGTTTGTATGTATGTAATACTCAGGCGCATGTAGTTAGTACATTGAAATAAGTCGTACGTAACTATATATTTTAGGAAATAAAGGAAAAATATATATTTATCTGACAGAATATTAT
Source organism: Eubasilissa splendida (assembly GCA_031772225.1). NCBI lineage: Eukaryota > Metazoa > Arthropoda > Insecta > Trichoptera > Phryganeidae > Eubasilissa > Eubasilissa splendida. The sequence continues at coordinate 7,222,245 of CM062857.1, read as the reverse complement.
GATATATTAAAGTCTGCATAATATGAAAATAATTGTGATAAAAATGTTATTAGATATATATTGGATTTCGATTTACTTCGCAGAAACTCTAGTTTATTACAGCTTATTTCAAAGTACTGACTACACGCCGCTGGTAATACTATTATAATATTGACCTCATCCTTAGTCAAATTGAAGTGATATTTGTACAAAAAAAAACATTTTTTTAATTTAAAGTATTATTTCGATAGGAAATTCATTATGTGTTTGATGAATATATTTTTTTAAATTCGGTAATAACCGAACGTTTTAATTCACGCCATTGAATACGCTCGACTTACAGCCGATCATTAATAAGTTAGATATTACATTTACACATGCGTGGCATCAACCAATACATCAAATATTTTTAATTAATTTCAAAAAACAACAGCCATGATCACTTCGCCCGTCCGTATGATCCAGCAACAGTAATAGCTGTTTAAAATACGACGGTGGCACCCTTCACTCTGGAATGTAAGAACAAAAAATTCGTTAACTAAGGGTTTCGTGTTAGGCCGCTATCCCTAACTACGTGTAGAGTACCTACTTGTTTTTTTGATTAATGGTTAACAAAGGGTTGAATAGCAATTGCAGTAATCAAATAGTGAATCTGATAATAATTAAAAGAAAACAATCGCAAGTCTGTCAACCCTCGAACGAGAAAAACAGAGGATGCCAGGAACCGATAATCCCGTAATATTCCCGCGACAGGGTAGGACGGGGTAATAGGGGAGAGTGAGTCGGCGATAATAACAGCCAAGACAAATCGTTGTTTTTGTTTCGGCGAAGAAAAGACCCAACACTCCCCTCGAAATTCACCCGGGACGTTATTATTTTTGTGGGAGTCTATAGCCCGTGACAGATGTCAACCCGATTGGCTTCTAAATAGAAATGACTTATTCTTGGAGTGACTACTTAATTAACTAAGTGAAATTTTTGTCATTTTTGCAAGCGTCAAAGATTGTCTTAGATTAGCATAAAACAACATAATTTTAAAAATAATAAAAACAATTAAACATATTCAAAAAAATTAATTCGATCTCTCTTTAATACATTCTTCAATTTTTGGGTAAATGTTTAGGAACACTGTGTTTTAGATATTGTTTGTATAATATAAATAAACAGAATGGCTGTATTATTTTAACTTTTAAACACGGTTACGGAAAAATAAGAGTACTAGTTGTAATCTCAACAACCACCATATTTTTTATTTGTATAAAAACATTTAAAACTTATAGAAGCTTAAAAAACAGCATCTTTATAAATGCACTTAGTATTATGAAAACCACAATACATTAAAGCTATATAAGAAGGAAAATTCGTGAAAGAAAGGAGGTTGCTAACTTTTCAAATTAGTAGGTACCTACCCTAAAATATTAATTTGCCTGTATAAAAATACTCATAATTTTATAGATTTTTCTGCAAACCTAGAGAAAATTAATTTTGTTGTGTCGATTCCAACTTTCCATCTACTAGTCTTCAATATAAACTTAATATTTTACTGTAATTTCAACTATATAGAATGTGGTGTAACTTTAATGGACATTATTATAGAGGTATTGATATTTTTTTACGAAATTTGTCATATTTTAAAAGGCTGTTAACCTAGCTGCAATTGTTTAATTAATTTTTATCATTATTTTATCATTTCTTAGAAACTTTATCAAAACTAATCATGACATGCATTTTCATTATACGTATTTGTAACAATGTATTTTTAAAAAATGTTTTATTTATAAATTAAAATAATTAGTTTTGGGTATTGCGATCAAATGGCGGGTAATTTTAATATTTATTTATTTGTTAACTTTGTTTTATTAACCACTTATTGATTTTAAATACATCTACCGGTTTCGAAAAATACAATTTTCTTCTTCAGGATGTCAATACTAACTAAAAACATATATTATTGTTTCTTTACCAGAATCTATTTAAAAAAAAAACAATAATTATTTAAAAAATAAATTTTAGTACCTAACTGAAATTGTTACTTAATACAAATTTATTCGAACAATTTTTAGAAAAAAAATTTTGAATGGGACTCGTCGTTAAATTTAGTTGATTGTTTATAATTTTTTGGTTAGTTTTACATGTTTTATTAATCTCCAACGATTACAAATTATTTAATTTGTGACCAACACCGTTTATATGCAAAATTACAATCCCAATTTTTTATCAAAATCATGACCATTTCTTATGAAATGATTAGAAAATTCTGAAAACCCACTATGAATTTTAAGTCAATTTTGCTAATTTCAAAAGTATGATAATATACATTTTTTAAATTATTCCGTTGCGAGTAATTCACAAAATATTTTAACAAATTAATCATTCGTCGAGATGGCGACAGCCTGAAAAAAATTAGTAGTGACTGGAAAGATGGAAGCCTGGAGACGAAAAGGGTGATCTTCGACTCGATGAACCAATCAAACAACTAGAAGTTATTCTATTGCAATACTGACCGCAGTCGTGGAAGCTGGTCAGGAACATTAATAGGTCACAATTCGGGGATCTTGATTATCAATTATGAGAGAACCAATTGGAGGAAAAGTATTACAATTGGACGATTTCAAGTAATATCACGAAAAAAAGACAACTGTCCTACTTTGATTTTATTCATACGAAAAAATGTGAAAGATTATACAATTTGAAGAATAAAGAAATTAAAATACTGAGAACTCATTTGAAAAAAAATATTTTCTTTGTGTGCGAGTTTCTCATTTTGTGTTTTTTAGTACAATGTTGATGTAATACTTTTAGCAGAAAACTAGTTGACTAAATGCAGTGTATTGTTTTACGTTAATTTAATTATGTAAAAATTCATGTATTCTTGTTATTAATTATTTATCTACATAATTGAGTTATAAAATAATAAATAATCACATATAGGTTACGAGTTAAGAAAACATGAAATATCTACATATTGTTTAAATAGTCAAAAATCAATGGTTTTATAATACATATATAATGCTTTTCTTAATTTACAGTAATAGACTTAATCCACAATATTTACGAATGGAAGCCAGTATTAAAAACATATTACGATATTTGTAAACTGCAAGTGTGGTGGTCGGTATCCTCGTACGTCAAGCGGGAAACTGGGGTACGGATACCCTCAAGGGAGGTTCTTATTTTATTTATTTAACTGAATTTACGAATGTGTTTTTTGAACCGGAAAAACATATTTTATGCAAGAGCAGTTTAGATAATTTTTTACTTATTATAAATTGAACTTTATTTTTATCCACTTAATAAGTTGTTTTACCACAACCGGCTTTTACACCATATCATTGCACTCGTCAAACCATGTTACGTTATTCTAATGGTTTTAAAAAATCTATTTAAAAAAATAAAAGTTATTTTAAAATATATCTAGTGCCTAACATAAATTGCTACGATGATGAAAAAGATATAGAAATTGACTTAATAATACACAAACACAAGAACAAATTTTGATGAATTTTTTTAGAAGATATTTAAATAGAAATATTTTTTCAAAAATTTTAATAATGTTTTTGATATAAATTTGGAATTATCTATTTTACATATAAACAATATTGATCTTAAATTGAATAATTTAGAATCATTAGAAAAAATAAGGCGTGTAAAATTAACAAAAATAGTATAAATAATTAACTAAATTTAACCACAAGCCCGGTTCTAAAAATTTTTCCCCAAATATTTTTATAATAATTTTGTATCATTAAGTTAATTTCCACTTTTCCCGCAAGTCTTTGCAGTGCTGAATATGATTCCAAGTCTCTCTTTTATAGAATGTATTTTTACCGATCAGAATACGTAATGTAAAATACAGTGACAATTATAAAGTAAAATCAACTCTATCTCATTTTTCTCCGGTATTGTGGCAAAACTTTAAAATAATTTTTTTTCCGAAGAGGAGTGCATTTTGTGCACGTTTACAAAGACATGTTAAATTCCGATTATCGGAAAGTATTAAATTATTTTTAATCCCAGACTGTGAGTTAATCACTGACTTCACTGAGACTGAAACGCTGTATATATCAGAGGTGAAGTCTACTCCATCCCACATAATAAACTACGAGTATTAATTTTGTCTTATATTTATTATGTTATAATATATTCACCTCTATTAAAACAAAAATATGTATTGTTAGAATACGAAATTACCCAAAACAATATTTTGTTCAAGGATACAAAAGCACTTAGTCGAAGTAAGGGACGTAGGGTAATAAAACCAAGTATTGTTAGACGCAGGTGTACTGACGTAGCGTGGGTACAGAAATAAAAAATGCGACGTACGTGTCGAAATTTACGTTGGCAAAATGCACTATTAGGAATGCATCACCTTAGGCGGGCCAGTCTGGACAAATTCTCAGCCGGGAGAACTGGCTCCACAAAAGACGAGATTTTATTTTCAATTAGAAAATATTCACCAACCGGTTTCGAAAGAGTCCCTTTTCTTTGGCAGAGTGATAAAAAACCAAAACCATATATATAAATGTGTCAAATTATTCTTATGTTTTGATAATTAATTTTTTTATTTATTAGAAAATAATTTGAATATAAATCTAGTACCTGAGTAGTAGTACCTGAAGAAAAATTACTTTTTCGAAACCGGTTGGTGTGTATATTTAACTCATAATAGTTGAATAGAAAGTTGATGTATAATTTATTATTTGATCTGTAATCATTATTAGTATTGATTATCATATATTGAATCCAAAGATACGATAACCCGATGGTTTGACAATTCGAGAGAAATGGGAAAACATGTCAAAAATGATGTTATTTCCTCCGATTTCCGCGAAATTTCTCATAAAGCTCCACATTTTATAGAAATAGCGATCACGTGACCTTTTATCTCATCTGCCACGAGGATCAAACCCTTTGTTACAGCCTCCGTTTGATGGGAAAAAATAAGAATCACATTTGATACCCGGCACCTGAACAATCCCATCCCCCATCCCGCATATAAATCTAAGACATTTGAGGAAATTGTTCCATCACCCTCTTTGTGTTTTATTTTCAATTTACAACATTTCAATAAACATTATCACCGTTCCCGCTTCCTCCCTTATTCTTCCTCTCATTGTTATCCCGGATCCCGGGTAGAGTTCCGATTGTGTTGCGGAGCGGTGGATGTTTCCGGAAAGTATGGCGCGAAATACTTTTCGAGTAATTGGAATATCTTATTACCTCGGTTCAACTTTCTACCTCTCCCGTTCCCCCGTTCTCCCAGGAAGCCTCAAAAACTTTCCGCCTGCGTGCGGGCTAACTGAAATTGATGCCTAAAACCATAGTTATTATTTCATAGTATACCGCCAGATTGTCGATTGTTGAATTACGTAATTACGTAAAAGATAATTCGGAAATGAATTATATATATTATAAATTTTTTAATAATTTTAGAAATCTAATACACGTGGTAAATATATAGAAAATGTTAACTTCAAGAACCATTGAGAATAACTTAAAAATTTCATAAAGCTTCTAGAAGTTCCTTTCAGAAACATCTTTGGAGGTTGTTCGGTATTTATGATAGGGCCAGATTGCCGATCGTCGTGCGCGTGTGGATGCTTTATTAGTTTACCCCCTTTCTTTACCTCACCCCAAAACACGACTTTTTTTGTGTGTTTTCTATGACTTATGAACTGTCAAGAGGTGAACGTCCTGATGTATGCTTACTACACTAATCTTTGGACAGTTACTGTTGTACGTCGTGTGAATTGGCGAAGTTGTTTCTGAAGTTCATGAGAGCTGTGAATTACAGCGGAGAAAATCCAGGTAAGTCATGCTTCGTGGTTGGTCGTTGAGCCCTTATTTTTCTGTCCCTATACCAAATTTCTACCACTCTTTGTGTAAACAGAGATGTTGAGAGAAATTAAATAATGATGTGTGTTACAATATATATATATATGATATGTGTTAAATTAATGGAATGGTGGACGGTAAACTGCCTCCACAGTCGATTTACCATTACGTTTTATTGTCGGTGATACAAAGTTTATTAATTGTATTTTATGATATGTAAGTAGGCAGCAGGAATAATCAATATAAAATGATACCTACTTATGTTGCACTAAATTTGTTTAAATAAGTTACAATTGAGTCATTAATACGGGAATTATACGATAAAATTGAAAGTCTGACGCCAGGCGGCCGCCGCGTGGGCTACTTACTCACCGACCACTGGGTGTATTCACGCGGGTCACCTAATGTGCTCAACTAATTATAGTTATGTTCAGAAACGGTGTTAATGGATACGTTCAGCAATGTTGGTGGGAGATCGCTACACAACTGTTTCCAATAACCCACCCCCTCGAACTAAGCCTCCACACCCCCAAGGAACTATCTTCAGTTCCGATGAATGCTTCAAAATATTATTTTCATATATATTTGCTAATTTTAAATTTCTCAGTCCCTAGGAAAGATCTCTCTATTTTGGCAGAAAATATATTCCTAGTAAGCCTTTTACTGTGGCCTTAGAACCATTCGTCTTGCCAGGCATCGTCGTCATATTCAGGGTGTAACAGACCTAGTGCGCAATATTTTATGGGCGGATACCCGATAAAATTATGAGATAAAAATCTGCCCCCCTCCCCTATATCCTGTCCCTCATAGCACATCTTTTTCGGTGTATTTGTCTATGACTTTTAAACTGTCAAGGAGAGTGGATGTTCTGCTTTGTGCTCGTCACTAACATACAGTTTTGGTACAGTTACTTGTTGCTAGTGTATTCGGTTCCTCGCGTGTGCATGCCGAAACCGCTATTCTGGATCGCAGTGCTTCGTGCTGACCATCGAAGAAGGTTCCAGAAGTTCGGGAGCTGTGACTACAGGAGAGAAAATCCAGATGCGTCGTACTTCCTGGTTGGTCCTTGAGCTTTGCCCTGTCTCTCTTCCAAATTTCTACCACCATTCCTACATCCCATTTTCCCACCCCTTGTGTAAACAAATATTAAATAAATATTTTGTGTGGAATCATTTTTATTAAAAGTGTGTACACAAATCCGATTTATTAAAACTATTACTAAGATGTTGTAGTGGTACATGTATCAATCAAAGCTCGGCCAAATAATACAATTTAAAAAATGTTTTATAAGAAAACCACTTGTATAAGAAACGAAAAAGATTTTCTCTCGACAAACGGCCTTCCGAGCATTCGCTGCCGGGTATTTTTTTCTTTGGCAGCCCGAGATAATGGAAGTTAATGAAAAACAGACCAGGAGAATATTGAAGGGACCGGAGGGTACAAAAACTGTGACCAGATCGGGAAAGTAATGACAGATGCCTAAAAACTTTTGTTGATTATATTCCCACTGAATGATATATTTATTATGTTTTTATGCAGCTGCGGAATGATAAAAAAAAATGTTCTGTATAACAAAAATTAAAAAAAATATATATACATATTACTCCGTATTCGTATTTTTTTTGTTTTTAATTGGTAAACACATATGCTACCATAACTTGACGCGTTTCCCTGGATAGTAAAAGGTCCTGGTTCGAATTCCGATAGCAAACAAATATTTTTTTGATAAATTGATTTTTTTATGTATATCTTTTGAATTGTTATATTTCATTTATATTAAAATATCACAGAACTATGCTCTGAAAAAAAACTATGCTCTGTAAAAAAAAACTGCAAATTGAATAATGCTCAAATACTAATTTAATGTATTAATTATAAATATATAGATATAAGATCAATTTAAAAAGAAAAATATTGTTTTTGATATATTTCGATATATATAAAAATATATTTCGACAAAATTGATTTATGTGTATATTTATAATTAATACATTAAATTAGTATTAAAAATATCACAGACCGTCTATTCTGAATAATTACAACTTCACAGTAAGAATGTGTTCTCCTTAAGAATAATGCTCAAACTAATATTGCCACCGAAACGATAGATTTAACAGATGATGGTTTGTTTGGAAATATAAAAATAGAATAGATATGCATGTTTAGTCTAACAGAACGACACTCGCTTAGTGATTGAGTGGTTGGGTGTTTGAGCCTCGTTCACTATCGGTATACTATCGAGTTAGTCTTATTTTTATTGCCTAAGCACTTTGTTTTGCACGCGTGTTTACTAAAAAAAAAAATCAACGTCCATGTACTATTTTTGAGTGTTTTCATAACAATAACCCCTTAATAACAAAATAGTCTAGAATATCCAGACACAACATCTAAACAAAATTTATTATTGCCTTTCATTGATAATATTTATACTTTTCGAACTTACATGAAATTGAATCTTACTTAAAAGTAAGATTTAACTAAACGAAAAATATATATCAAATTCTTCGTTTGTACTACCTAATTTATTCAGTCTTGGTGTAGGAGACTGTCCATAAACTTAGTTCTGGATACTTTACTGTCAAAGTTAGTTCTTCTTCAAAGTTAGTTCTCATAATAGTTAGTTACGAATGCTTTACTGTCAAAGTTACGTTCTGTCTTGTTTGTTTGTGTGTGTATTGTATGAATATGGAAATTAACGGACAATAAATCAAGACTATCAATAAGTGAATTATATAACATTTTTTAATAATATTAGGTCTACCGTAATTCTTAAATGTACTCATTGTTTTGAAATAATTGTATTATCCATCCATCCATTAGACATTAATTATTTTTACCTCAATTCACACGTCGTAATATTATGTATTACATTAAACACAAAATCACCAGTCAATCACCTCCCCACTCTTACCAAAACTCCGCCCCCACCCTGTAATGGATGTCGTTTTAATATTTTATTTTTATGGAATAGTTCAGAATAATCAGTCCTGACGAAGATACGTTAGTATCGAAACCGGTTGACGTAAAAATAACTCACAGTGGTTTATACAAAATTAATTCATTCGAGTGATGTGTCAATCTCCTTTTAAATATACGAATTATGTGGATATGCGGATCTTCTTGTAAATATATTATTATAAAGGATTTTAAGGATACGTTAATTTATATCTCAGATATATTTATAAACCAGCCTCATCCGTCATCTGTTTTTAAAATGGTGGCTATTCAATTCTAATAATTCGTAACTCCGTTAATATTAGACCTAGAAAAAAAAGTAAAAAACAAAACTATCTATCTAACCTTGCGTTCAGTCCCGGCAAAAATAAGAAGTATTAAAACTAATTCTATCTCTAACAAACATAAAACTTATATTATTTTACATATTATTAGTCCATCTAGGTACTTTCGCTGATTAAATTCTTTATGAAGAAGTCTTTTGTAATCTTAGGATGGCGGATCTTGTCTTGGTTGTAAAACCGCGTGGTTTTATTTGTTTAGTAGTAAATCTTTTAATACATATTAGGTATATTATGTGCCCCACACCTCTCCCCCGCCTCTTACCAGAGTGCATTACCACCCTTACTATCCTTACCAACCGTATTGCCCTCTTTTTTCCGTTATCGAGGTTTATCTTTCTGTCTCGTATAATATTATGAATTTCACTACAGTTAAGAAAGATATTCACTATTAACAATACATTTTTTATGTGTATTTTATCCACACAAGAGCTAGTCTTTTATTAGAAGTTGTTGTGAAGAATGTGAAGAACGGTTAAGAAATATCTCATAAGGACCGTGATTGTTAGTGGATATAATCTAAAATATCAAAAAATTGTTGAATAGAAAGACAAAGAGATGGACATCATCATATCTGCCCCACAGAGCACGACTTTTTGAGTGTATTTGTCTATGGCTTTTGAACTGTCGAGGAGAGTGGATGTTCTGCTTTGTGCTCGTTACTAAACGCACTCTTTGCAAGGTGTTTCATTAAAGTAGAACCATTAAATTCTACACTACGCTGGTGTGAGACGTATAATTAGTGTACTTCCTCCTCGGCAGTGCCTCGTAACTGAAGATCGTGATCTACATGAACTTTCGCCCTCTTGACTTTTCCACTCCTCTCGGCTGTCACTAGAGAAGTGCATGTTGCTTTTTCCACTCGGTCGGTCCAACAGGTTCTAGACAACAAACTTCTCAAAACTATATTCACTTCTAGCAAGATGTCCAAATATTAGAAGATTCACATTAGGTAAATGGTTGAGAATCTATCTTTGATGTGTAGTTTATACAGGACAGACGTTTGTGGGTCTTGCGTCATCTCCAATATCTATAGAGTTCACAATTCTTAGTTGGCGATTTAACTCAATTATTTGCATTTTTGTTCACAACTAGTAAATTTCTTGAAAGATCCTAATTAAAACGTAAAAAGGTAAGGTACTTCAAGAATACAACATACTTTCATGTTATGTTATTAACCCTTCCAAAACCATGCAGTAACACAGGTCTACCACCCCAATTAAAACTATAATATTTCGGTTAATATACGCAATATACAATTCATATTTTAGTTAATTATAAAGAAAGTGTTTATGCTTATAACTGACTAGTTAAAAACCATTTGTGTAAAGCGAATCTTACAAAAATAATTATCTTTCAATTCAGTCAGTTGTAATATTAACATGCTGAGAAAAATACCATCTGTGGTAAGACAAATAGAGATGGTACATTAATTTCACAATAAAAATAATAACAAACATACGAATATATGATCTTCCTTTCTCACTATTTAATGAAGAGAGATAAGAAAAAAGGTAGCATTGTATAGGACTTGTAATGAATGCTCCGAATTATATTAAGATATTGATTCCATTTTCGTAATTAATGCTCAATATTTAGAGTAAGTTTATAGAATTAACAATTTTAAAGCCATTTAAACTAATAAAAGCTTTCTTCACATTTAAAATGTTAAAAATTTCTTACGGTAACACGAGTTGACAGCATGGTTGCATATGGGTATTTTATATCACGGTATGGTAAAGGTTAATATCTTTACAGACAAACAAAGCAATTCTCAACTTGAAACATTTATTAGGTACAATAATTTATTTATTTTAGTATAGTAATTATAAATGCTTTTATGAATCGACCATCAATATATATATCATATATTAAGTAATAGTAAATCGCGATATGTTCAAAAAAAGATTGGTAAGAAAATAATTAGATATCTATTATATTGGAAACCATGAAGTTTTACAAAATCTACTTTACTTATAAAAAAATTTAATACAAATTAAATGTATCAATTAGAAATATATACAGAAAAAATCAATTAATCGAAAAAATATGTTTGTTGCCACCGGGTCTCGAACCTGGACGTCAACATAGTAAATTAATGACTAGAGAGAATTCAAATTAAATTTGAGGTATCAAAAAAATGTCGGAACTACTTTTAATGGGGTTGATTTTTAGTTTTCAATCATTGCCTGACTACCACCACTCAATACTATACATGTCGAGTTTTCAATTTTGAATTCATATGTTTTCTAATTATTTTTGACTCATTTTCGCATTAGGTCTAATAATGGTGAGCAGCCTTAACCCTCGAGCATCACCTCCATCCTCCCTGCGGAGCCTCGTGCGCTCCCCCGTTGGAGATAATGAGCCATGACAGAGCTCTTTCCACCCCGAACATACTCTAGCAGAGAGCTAATTATTTTTAGAGTAAAATACTCCAGCAAAAAATAATATCCTTCCAACGAATCCGGTAAAATTCACATTTCCACAGTCAAACGATCTTGGACAGAGCACCACATGAATTGCCAGCCCCATCATAGCCTAGATTTATATCTAGTTGGGTCGGGTTTCTTAGTTTCTGCTTAAGCAGAAATTTAAATGTGGCAAATATTTCAAAATATTATGGTGAATGTCTGAAGAAGTTATATGAAATATTTGGGAGTCATTCTAGATTAATCTTTTCGCAAAATATAAGACACGTAATTAAAAAGATTCTGAATTGACTAAATTGATGAAATAAGGACTGATTTTATATCTAGAGCGGATATATTAAAATTGATATGCCTTTGCAATTGTAAAACGGCCACCATATACAGATAATCATCTTCAAACACGTCATCCTTTAAAAATATTCTTAGATTTTCACGGCCTTTCAGAATCTTCTGTGTGTAATTTTCTAGGCTAATGAAGCCATTAGCCCTGATGGACCCCAAAAAATTTCTAGATTTCTATAAAATATTTTTTTACAAAAGCTACAGCAAACATTACTTTCATTATGACTAAGAATAGTACATATGTGTTTAATTATATCATTTTATCAGGGAAACCTAGAGATGATTACGTTTTTAAGGAGATTCTCCTGTTTCCGATAATTATTGATTTCACATTATTTCAGCCAGTATGTTGTATTATATATTGTTATTTTCCGGTAATAATAATAGTATATATCTGTATATCTGCTCTAATGAGAATGTAACTATAATAATAATCTAACATTGAATCGTTCTTTACTTATGTTTGATGGCAGATCCAATGAAACTTTTCGATTATAAGAAGTTCTGTTGAAAAAGTTTTTAAAATGTTTAAGTATACAATATGTAGAACCTTTGAACAATCAGGATTAATTGAGATCATCTTTTTATCGATGCAAAATATTATATACAAATTACATTATCATCTAGAACTTTATTTTTCTTCGTCCGCTCCTGCGTCCTGGTCTTTTAAAGTATTATATATAGAATATTTTAATATTTACAAAAACACACAATTACTGGATTTTTCACCTACAAAGGCACTGTTATTAAACATTATTACTTTAAATAATTAAAAATAATAATAATTTGACTCTCATTGTAACATCTATGCTGTTTCAGAGAAATACATATTAAATATAATCCATAGATGGCTATAGTATAGTTTTATTCGAAGTGTTTGCACATATTAACATATATTAAACTTCCAAAAATTTGATAGATATGGAGATTGATTAATGGGTGCGAATGGTGAACGTTATATTTGTATAAAGTGATCACTTAAGCCAGCCGAAGACAGATCGTAATCTCTGTAATTATCCATACGTCCATATATTTCCATTAAATATAACAAAAAATACTTTCGTCTCGGACTATTATTTATTTATTATATATGACACCCGGTGAACAATGCGTTCCAGTCTTGAGACATGTTGATGGCAGCATTTAAACCCTGTTTTAACCCATTCCCCGCGGGTGACTCAAATATGAGTCGCCGTGTTTTACCATTTACGCTGAGGAGCGGTGAAAATCGTACCAAAGTTATTTGTAATCTATATCCTACCGACACCTGTCGATATTTGTCAAGGATTATTAGCCATCTTATAAAAAAACACAAAATAATAAAAGTCCTCGTATCATCCAGTATCGCTCAGTTAAAATTCTCAAACTCAGTTTATGCTTGTAGAATGTAATGCGTTTCTAACTATAGAATTAAATTTAATGTCAATATTTAAAAACTTGTAAATACTATGCATCAGATTCAGGCATCGGCGCCCGCGCAGATCACTAATTCACTCTAGTACGTATGAATATCACCACAAATCGCGCTAATGTAGCGATCGTGTCGAGCACTGTTGTGTTCTCTCATGGATAATTTTGTTTACGTTATTTTGTAATTATGGTTCTGATTTCTGTATTTGTTTATGTTCGTGAGAATACTTGAGAACCTTTGCTATCGATTTATTAAAAACAAATAATAAGTTTGTTGCAATATCGTAGTGTAAAGTCGTAAATTATAATGCCACCAAATAGTGGCGTGTATGAAAGATGTCGTGCGTATTTATGAACGCGATCAATGGGTTAATAAATTTTATTTGACTGAAATTAGGATTTTGACGCTTATCGACAATTCCTGAGTCATTTATTGAGTTTATGGATCAAATAAATAATCCTCTCGGTAATGATATGATTTCCGAAAAAAAAAACGATTTTTGTAGTATTATTTATCATTAGAAGATATAAATGAAGAGATTTTATAAAAGATTTTATAATTTCCGACCTCAACATGAAGATGGCAGCACTCGTCAACAAAAGTTGGGAAACGTGTTTGCACATGCATTGATAAAAACTCACCAAAATTTCAGCCATTTTAGAAGCGCAGTTGTTGTTTGACAATTGTTTGAGTGAGTCGATGTGAGTGTTTTTGTGAAAATCGAAAAAATCTAGTATCGAGCTGTCATTAAGTATTTGTTTTTGAAAGGCAATATGTCAACACAAATTAAAGACGAGTTGGATGCTGTGCACGGGGAAATTTGGGCAGCTAAATTTAAACGTGGTTGTACCAACTTGGGTGACGATGAACATTCGAGACGGCCAAAAACTGCAACCACTGACGATAACATCGCTCAAGTTTACTAAATGGTGCTGGACGATCATCGAATTAAGGTTAGAGAGATAGCAGAGGCTATAAACATATTCAAATAACGTGTTTGTCACATATTGAATCAAGATTTAGAAACGAAAAAGCTGGTCGTACGTTGAGTACCGCGTTTGGTAACTCCGGACCAAAAACGTGTTTGAATGAATGTTTCTAACGCTGTGTCATAATTTAGGCGTAATAAATTAGAGTTTTGGCGCCGATTAATTACTGTAGATGAAATTTGGATACACCATTATAGTCCAGAAACAAAAACACGATCAAAACAGTGAAATACGAAGGGAGAATTGGCTCCAAAAAAAGCAAAGGCTGTTCCTTCGGTTGGGAAAGCCATGGAGCTGTCTTAATCGATTATTTTGAAGAAGGAAAAACCGTTACAGTAGCATACTATGCATCATTACTTGATAGGCGGAAAGCATAAATTGCAGAAAAATGGCCACATTTGCAAAAACAAATAATTTTGCTTCACCGAGACAATGCGCCGTCTCACACCTAAATGGTTGCCCAGACAAAAATCTACGAATTACAGCATGAACCGCTTGACTACCCTCCTTGTTCACCAGATCTACCCCCAAACAACTTTTTTTATTCCCTAAGCTAAAAGTTGCGCTCGTAAGACGGAGATTTTCGTCAAATGAGGAGGTCACCATACCTTCGTAAATAACTATTTTGCAGAGAAAGACTCCAAATACACTATTTGGACAGGTTAAAGGGATGGGAGCATCGCTGGGAGATGTGTATAGACTTACAAGGAGACTATGTAGAAAAATAAAAATAAATTGGAAGAAAAAATGTCTCGTTTCTTTGTTAGGTCGGAAACTTTTCAGACAGCCCTCGTATTTCGATAGTATAGAAAAATAACTTATTATAACTATTTATGATTTATGAGCTTTGACTCATAAATTTCACAACATTAATATGAATCTACAAATAAACTGCGTGGATTATTAATAGTCCGGTATATTGGGCTCAAGCGTTGATCGATACTCATAACGTTATTTGAAAATAGATTCAATATTATGGCAAAGCAAAACATTTTTGAAGCATATCAAAAGCTTCCCCAACGTATACTATTAATTTGTTTATATACGAGGAGTTAAGTTGTTTTGTTAAGTTATGATTAACTTGTTTATGTGGATATACAAAAGACAAGACAACTAATTATTAACTCATTTTATTATGTAGATGTAACTAACTAACTAACTAACTAACATACCATCACACAGTTTCCCCGCGAGGGTAGGCAGAGAGAATAGAGCGTCACACTCTTCTGTCTTGACACATAATTCCCACCTCATCCACACTCATACATCTTTTCATACAACCTCGTCGATTATTGAGGCTTCTAACAGTACTGTCCTCCAGTATCTGGTTTACCTGGTCGTGCCAAGTCTTCCGCGGACGTCCTTTATTTCTGGTGCCATCAACACTTGCGTCACATATCTTTCTTACCATTCTCTCCTCATTCATCCGTTCCATATGACCAAACCACCTAAGTGGTTATTTCGTAATCTTATTCACTATACTAAGATCAGTTTTACATTATTTCCATATTTCTTCATTCTTTACTCTGTCATTGATAATTTAATTAAATTCATCTGGTGAAATCTCTAGTATTCTCCATACCTATGTTTTTTTATTATTTATTTATTTAATCCTTAACATAGTGCATACGTAAGCACTCCTATATATGCTCTAATATAAATAAGATTACAGTATTTTATTTTACTAAAACTTATCTTTTACATATTTTGTCAGTTTCATTTTAAATCTATTCAATTTCTCCTCCTTTCTTATGTTTTCTGGCATTTCATTAAAAAATTTCATCGCACTATACATCGTCGTTTTCTGAGATTTGACCTTCTTCCTGAGTCTCGGTCTATCCTTTCCTCTTGTACGATGCTCGTGCTCATGTTGATTTGTAAATCTCATGTAATTACGCTGATATTTTATTATCGAAGAATTTGTAAATAAATACCATTATTGTATTTGTATTGTATTATAATGGAAACTTGGACACAAGAAAAGAAGGTAAGGAATATGTTGGATGCTTTCGAGATGTGGTGCTAGAGGCGATCGATGCGTATTCCGTAATATAGAGTATATTTATAAGTAAATATCTATGTTATAAAATTATTATTTTTTTGGTTATCCGGAATCTGTTGGTCCTGAGAAGGGCCTTTGTTGTCCTAACATTTCGGATAAATCTCATCTCACCCACCTTCAGGAAGTACCTTGTCGGTACAATAATATTAAAAACCCATTAGAATCAAAAATTCCTCCGAACCCGATACTTATCACAAACAATAACAACAGTGATATTTTACTCCACATAATTACTATATATTATACATTAGGTCGTAAAGATCCTAATAATAAAGATTAAGAATTTGTGTTTTCACTTAGCGCTGAACTGCCGGCCAGTAAAGATGTATTTCATGATCGTTTTAGAGCAAGACTAACCGATAATGCACCTCCTGAAAATATGTAATGAGATTTATCTGAAACGTTGGGACAATAATGATACCTGACCAACATACGCGGGATAACAAATAAACTTTCTCTATAACATTAAATTTAAGGTTTCCACGGGTTGAGTTGCTATATATATATATTATAAATATTTTAATGAAAATATTTAGAAGACACCGAATGAAAAATCTTCTAGGAATCCAAGGGATAACAAAGCATAGTAAGTAGGTCAGTAATAAGAGAATATTACAAAAAACTAAGTGAACTAAATAGTTTTCTCTGAGAGAGAAAAATATATTCGCATTGTTTATTTTCGCGAACAACCTTTTGGTGACATTTGTGACTTCACAAGGCTACCGTTAACAATACATCAAGAGATATAATTATTATTACTTTTGTTATGTTAATTGACTATTGTAAATTACGCACTCATCCACATTTGTTTCGTTCCGAGATGAGAAATGGTATTTTATGTACCTGTTAACTGAACAAACTGTACTGTAATAAATACACCCAAATAATATAATGTGTGTTTATGAATGATAAATCAACCCTTCGTTCTACGACATTATTTTCCTTTTGTGTCATACGCTACACAACATTTTCTAAATGCTAGTACCATGTATCATAAGCATTAAAACATAATTGAATAAAAGACATAAAGGAACTCCCGAAAGCAAGCATTTCATTTCTAAACCCAAAGTATTTGTACGTATTATAACGTTACAATTATTCTGTTAACGTATTTTAAAAAAATATTATATAATTCTATCTGATATTATATCGTTGCTGCTGTTAAAAAGCATAAATATCAGAGACGAAGATAATCTATGGAATATTCTCGAATGATTTTCACTAAACAAAAAATGATCTAAAGAATGCTCAATGTCTCGATAGATAGACGAGACAGTGGGATCGGAACATGCCAAATATTGGTGGAGACGGCAGGACACGATCATCCGCGTGGTTCGTTTTTTTTAGAGTCAATTTAGTGTAAAGTTTCCAAATTATTTTGCAAAAACTACAGCAATATGTATTTTCAATCAATTTTATTTTTAAAAATCCATTCAATCACAAAAAAAAAATACTAAATGTATTGTAATTATCACCAAAAAATATATAATTTAGAAACCCTATTTAATTTTTTCGCAAAAAAATCATTTTTAGTACACCGAATCTCAAAATATTTCCATATAAAGACCATACATTTTGTTTATAAACTGATTATAAAATTGTATTTTTCACAAATGATATTTTTGCATTGGTTATTAAATATATCGTTTACAAAAAAGTTTAAATTCACGTTCGGTTTCTTATATTGTAATATATTAAAAATACCTTACAACTTAGTTTCGTTTTAAAACTATTATCTTAAGTTCAAAAAAATTCACAGGTAATTGAGATGTAACTTTTTTCTGCGAGGGCTAAAAGGTTTTTCGCGAGGGATGTAAGAATCAGTTGTATAACACCTACGAGAAGTACCTTCATAGGAATCGTTTTGAAATACACCTTGGTCGAACAATATGGAGCAGGAATTCTGCTTTATGACTGTTCTCACTGAAAGGAAAACGAAGTAAGGATTCAGTGAAGGCATAAATCAAAGGGTTGGACGTGCGGTCGGCTGCCGAGCTCGCCAGGGGTCGGAAGGCATTCAAATACAAATTGTAGAGACGTATTCGAACCTTTCGCGCAGATTCAATGAAATCAGCGATCAAGGGGGTGAGGGTGAATGTGCGAATGTATTAAGATTCTATTCTTAGAGGCTTTGATTTTTTAAGTAAAAATAATTCACAAATTTAATATTTAATATTTTAGAAATTTTTTTATAATAATATTATCTATAAAGTGTCTCGTGAAGTAACGCAACTTACGGAAAGAAAATTTCAGTGAGAGGTGATCTACCACTTAGCCAGGACCTTTCTACGAATGATAGCTCGCAAATCAATCTTTTTCATTTGTCGCCAGGTTGGCATTTAATTTTTTCGCAAAAAAATCATTTTTGGTACACCGAATCTTGAAATATTTCCATATAAAGACCACACATTTTAGTCTTTTAAAATTAGCAATATTAACTTTGTGGTTAAAATTCATATTTTTATTTATTATCGTTATTTGAAACCGGTAGATGTATTTAAACTCAATTTAGTGGTTAATAAAACAACGATAATAAATAAAAATATACCATACATTTTGTTTATACACTGATTATAAAAGGTTAATATTGCTAATTTTAAAAGTATGGCATTTTTTTTATTGCTAAATGGCAACGAGTACCCCACCGCCATACTACATGGGCAACAAAGGTGCCAGAGAAGATACACCTTTCACTGTCCCCCAGCAATCGATCTTTTTATTATTCATTCAATATAAAAGTGTTCACAAAACAATGACAAATCACAACAAAAAAAATAATTGTTTCCTGAATAAAAGTAGTCAAACAATCTAATAATAATATATTTTTATTAGCTTTATCTTTTACTACTTTCACAACATGTTTCAACAGTATCATATTATTAAATTTCAATAGAATCATATTATCAAATTTCAACAGTATTATGTTATCAAATTTTAATGGAATCATAAGATTATTCTATTACAATGTAAATTAAATTAATTTTTATTAAATCAATCGCCAATACACAAAATAACAAAAAAATAGGATATAAAATAACTACATGAAATGGTGAAATAGTGGCCTAAATCAGTACGTCTCATTGCTTGTCGCCTGCAATCCTATTCTGGAACATCTCTAGTCAATGTACAACAGAAGTCTGCAAGTATAGCAGATTTCCAACGACCCTGATATCTCCGTTCCATTGTTGAGATGTGTCAAAACTAAAATATACCGCAACTCAAAATCAATGTATTTATCAAGGCATCAAATTTTTTAACAATCTCCACATCACAATTAGAAAAATTACGGACTATCATAAATTTGTATCTGAAGTAAAAAAAATATGTACACAGACTAACTGAAACATTAATTAATTGGTATATACTCCTCTATACACGAGTCTTACTCTCATAGAGAAGAAAAAAATGTTAAAATATATATTTATTTTTTTTGAGTAACCGAAGAACTATAAATTATGTTGGGGCTTGTAAACAGTCTTCTAGACAAGTATCAACGATTAGGCCGCAACATTGTTTCTTTTCCTTGAATTAAAACCTACACTTCCCAATATCGAAATAATAAATTAATCATTATTTATTTAAATAAATTCTCGTTTTGTTCATTTTATTACCAAAATGGTGGTAGTTTCTTATACTTCATACTTTACGACTTATAAAATTAGATGCAATTAATTAATTATTAGGAGAACACATTCTTATTGTGAAGTTGTAATTATTCAGAACATAGGTCTGTGATATTTTATATATGAATTAAATATATTAATTAGAAAGATATACATATAAAATCAGTCCGATTTGAAAACCAATAGACCCCCACCGCAGCCGGTCTTCTCAGGATTTCCCACCTGGACACCCACACTCTAATCAAGACCCATATATTTTTAAGTTCCTACCTTACTTTAGTAGGTTGCAGTTAATAACAGAAGTTCCTAATGATTCAATAATGATCAGGATGCCCCGAAACCATATACGATAACTATAATAGTTTTTATTTACTTTCTGAAAAATTTACTTTGTATATAGTGAGTCTGGTCCGCCATTTCGAAACAAAATATTTTAAAAAAGATTCTAAAGCGTCATGGAATATTTATTCAAGAGAAATAGTAGAGTACCATATAACGAAAATATCTCATTTTTATACGTAGACGAAATCCACGAAATTTTTCGGCGATATTTGAAGGAAGACACAAGGAGGAAGAATGATACAAAAAAAATTTGTGATCTAATAATGACTAATAAATAAATAAACTGTAGCCTCCTGTCAGCTAAAAAGCTATCGCAAATTTAAAAATAATAAATGTTTGAGAATTCTTTTCATCCAATATGCATTTCCAACGTACGAGTATGTTTCTTAATTAATGATTTTAATAGATTATTTATGAAGTGGGCATTACATTAACGTAGTCAGTTGTATGCCAGATATGACGTACAGATGACGTAATTGCACTCAAGGTTCCTTAGTCACAAGTTAAAGTGCACCCAATATCATTGTGATGGATAGAACCTTCCAGAATCTACTACTAACAACATCAAGCACACCACAATCTTCATAGTACTAAATCTGTGTAATATAACCACAGATAGTGGTCCCCCTCTTACATCGTCAACAGTCGGAAACTACAGCGCCGTGCATAAGACAGAGACCTTACATACCAGATTACGACATCTTTCAGTGTAAAGTTGAATAGATTATTTATTATTCATACACTGATGAAAACACATTTAATTATTAATTATTGATTATTGATTAATCTACAAAGTTTCTTTTTTTTTATTATTTTATAAGAAAATTGAAAATCCGGGTTGAATGTATTTTTCAAATAACAAAATATCGCGACATGGAGGTGATAAACAACTATGAAAACATGAAGAACAATTTAAAGAAATAAAATGCTATTGTTCTTTTCATTGTGTAAATTAGTAGGTATTATTTCAAACGAAGAAATTTTTAATTGCATTAAAATCAACCAATGTAATTTAATAGTCGTGGCTGACTGTATTATCATTTTTTTTAATAATCCGAGGTTGGTCCAGTTCGCATTGCATCGCATAAACTTTTAAGTAAATTTTTATATTGAACGAAGAAAAATTGCATGTTGATAGCTGAGGCGGATTAGTTGTTAGTCTTTTGAAAATATCTTTAGAAGCATTTATATTTTTGTTAGTAATTAAACCGATCGGTAACAAAAATTTGAGACGAAATGGTTAGATCAGGCTGTGTATAAAATATGTGCAGAAACAGAGTAGCGTTGATGAATTTTTCGATTGGTTTTTGTTTTTAGCTGTAGTTCGAGTAGACCACAAACTATACGACTTCTGCACAACAAGAAGTCTCCTTGTATACCCTTACATTAAACGACATAATTGCTTCGTGATTTCGTAGTTTAAATGATTTAAATGGTGGTAGTTGCTAATGATGTGTTTTTCTGAAAGTACGTGGTTTACTCATTTCTCGATCATGTGTCGTTATACTTTCACTCTCTCAATTTTCTGGGATGGGTACATTTGTTTAGAGCGCACAGTTTCACAGATAAGGGGGGAATGGGTGATAACACACACTCGGATGCTTTACTGTGCTGTTCAAAATTCAAAACATGCGCACCACTCTTGTACCTATTTGCAATACTAAATTGATAATTAGCAGTTTTTTATCGTTTAAATAACTAGAATAAAAAAATATATATGTTTAAGTTATTTAAACTATCAAATTATTATCATCAATCAATCAATTATTATTAAATATTATCAATAATTTTTTGTTAAAGCGTACGATGTCTGTAACTAGTTTTTTCTTTATTAAAGAATAAATTCTAGTCACTTGTTCTCCAGTCGGTACCATCATTATTGAGAATCATGGTGGTCAGTTCTTGATATCCTTCTTCATGACATTTACATGATTCTTCTTAATTATCTCTTCAACCCACTATTCAGATAGTAATTGCAATACGATGGGTAGTATCATATTTGATCTGATCAGTCCACCATATTTTCAGTTACCACCAAAAATCAATTTTGGATCATTAATTATTATAATGAGGCATTAATTTTCATGATTATCCAAGGTATTCTAAGTATTTGCCTTCAGCACATAACTTCAAATGCGTCAAGTTCTTTTTTTCATTTTCTCTCAGTATCCATGTCTTCACTGATGGAAAAATTAAGAGAGATATGACTAATCACATTTTTGTCGATATATTAGAGTTATGGATCTAAAACTGAAGGAATTTAAAAAACATATAATATAATATTACTAATATCAAATTTAAAAATATTTTAAATATACTAGAAATCAACCAACCTGTATTACAACAACATCGCTGTCAGCCAGCACCGCTGGCACCGAAAATATGCCTTCCCTCTGTGTGATTTCAATATCCTGGCTGTAGATGGAGGTGGTGTTGTCAAACACCTTCACCCTCACCCTGATGTACTTCTCTGTGCTGACTGCTTCCACCTGATTGGAAGAAATTTACACGTATCAGAGGAATTCTACAAAATAAAATAATATGAAACAATCGAAAATATTTTTGACAGCCTCAAGGGGGAATATTTTTTAACCTTACACCATCGCTCCTATGAAACAAAGTATCTACTATCTATCAATCGTTAGCAAATACAAAATACATCACAAACTTAACATTATGTCAGAGAAATTCTACTAAGTAAAATAATGCGTGACACGATACTTCTTAAAAACTTAATAGGAAATATAATATTTAATAGGAATGAACCTTGTTCATCAAATTATGTTTAAAAATATTCCGCCATCTACATCAGTCCAGTTGATACAGCATTTGCTTAAATTACAGTAAATTCTAATGAATAACAGTAGGATAGAATAGACAGCATAAGTCAACAAATGACAGTAGGATATAGTAGAAAGTGTACACCAATAAATGACAGTAGGATAAGGTTATAAATACATGAGTTTTTTTATGATTAATTATGAACTATTTTTATAATGACCGTTAAGGAACTGTCAATGATACCCCCATTGTAAGGGAGGATGGGAAGAAGTGTGTTGAGGGATACTGTAATTATAGTTTGACAAAATGCTTTCTTTTACTTTTTACGATATATTCAAACTATTTTCATGTTGTATTTTTACTTCCTATTACTAATTACTTAAGAAATATATTATCAAGACTTGGAAATTTAAGAACGTAATTTCAGAGAAATGCTGAAAAATAAGTAAGAAAGCGAAGTTAATTCATTAATTAAATTTAATATTAATAAATATCTTGGCTGACATTGAAATTGGATCCAAGGTCCGATATTACGGAGGCGGATAAATATGAGCATAAATAAACAGAGAATATCTACACATTTTTTTTCTATAATATTTATGAGTTATCTTTAGCTTTTCTTTGTATTAAATTTTACATAAAATTTATTTTTTTACGTATAATTTATGTATAGATTCCATCTCTTGAATCTAAAATAAATGAAGGTAGATAGATAGACTTTATTTTAATAAAAATAAAGTCATCTTGAAAATGTTTACACATTTCTTAGAATTTTTTGCGTTATTCATTTTAGCGATATTTTTTATTTCAATTGAATTATTATTCATTTTTTTTAATGAATTTTAACCACAAAGTTAATATTGCTAATTTTAAAAGTATGAGTTATTATTAAATATTGTTTCAACCGTATTTAAAATATATTAGACGTCTTGAAAATGATCTTTAAGTTTTTAATGTAAGTACATATTTTTATTGCTACTAAACCAGATATTTCAAATCCATGGTAGGAATTTAAAAGCCTTACTACTTTATGTTAATTACTGTTTAGGAAGAATTGTGAAATAAAAGGAAACTATTAATATACTAATTAATTGCATGTTTTTAGTCACCAGTATTATAATATTAAATAAAAAATTACCCAACCGACATATTTTCGATTCTAAAATTGTGATTTAATATTATTTATTTCATGAGAGCAGAATTGGTCTTTAGCTTCTGTGTAATATTATTTTTCATTCAGTATTGCTTGGCTATCACAAGGCTGCATGTATCAAAAGAGATATATGTAGAAATATTATAATTTAGGAGAACACATTATTATTGTGAAGTTGTATTTATTCAGAACATAGGTCTGTGATATTTTAAATATGAATTAAATATATTAATTAGAAAGATATACATATAAAATCAATTTTATCGAAAAATATTTTTGTTGCGCCACCGGGATTCGAACCTGGATCTCTTTCCTAACCGGGGAAGGTGCATTATCAAACTATTAATAATGGAACGATTAAATGTATTAATATCAAAAAGGTAACATATAGGTTCGAAAATTGTCGCTTTAGCATAGTTGGATAATGTACCTTCCCCGGTTAAGAAAGAGATCCAGGTTCAAATTCCGGTGGCGCAACAACAATATTTTTCGATAAAATTGATTTTATATGTATATCTTTCTAATTAATATATTTAATTCATATTTAAAATATTATAATAATTAAAAGTCATGTATCACAGTGGAAATATTGGTATTTATTTATTAACAATTAAAAATAATATAGACGTTGACATAAAGTTTAAGATTATCAGCATTGAAGTAAAAAATGCAAAATACTTTTTTTTAATGTAATTTTGAAGGAATTAGAAAAAACGTACGAATTCTATATAGACTGCACAATGGATGTAATGCACAATTCAAAGATCTATTTTCTGTTCCCCGCACACCCCGGTTGGAATGTCTCTAAAAGAACAATATCAAATATCTCTAGAATGAGAATTGGGCATTGCCAGGTAGCTGGCACATTTATTCAGATTGAACTTAATAAATTCCCCAATGTGTGAGTGTGGTGCCGAGGAGGAAACCCTTGACCATATCTTTTTTGCCTGTCCATTACGTATCACAGTTTTTTTTACAGTGGTCTCGTCAATGGTAGTTTTCAACTCCCGGTTAACTTGTGTTATCTTCTATCCCTTAACTCGCCACATTTAATCCATATAATAGCAATTTTTTTGTACGACTTTGGATTTGTAATATAATATTTCCTATTCTATAATATTATTGTACTTTTTTCTATAAAATAAAGTTTTTACTTAATTAATGGCACAAATAACTCTTGAAGGGTGGATTGCCTATTTAGACGAAAAAGAAGAAGAAGGAATTATAAAGTCTTGCGGTAGTTTGAATAGCTAATGATGAAATAATATTCTACATTCTTCTAATTTCTACAGCGATAGGTAGGTACCTATTTTGACATCGATCTGTTATTGACTGCTTAGTATAAATTCGGAAAGTATAAAAAATATTTTATATCATATCGACAATTTTTGTTGTGTTCGACGTTCAAAATAATTTATAGACTTAATTGTATTAAAATACTCTAATTATTATTTAATTATTGAAACAATGAAATATTCCTAGATCATGTCACATGTAAGCCATATTAAGCGAATACCTCTCTCAATTTTTGATAATTAATTTGTAGGTATTATTACCGTCTAAAAAGATATACCAAACCATTCTTTATTATGACTGAAGACATGTAAAAAAAGAAAAAATTATATAAAGTATTAAGGCAGCTTTATTTTTTTAATTATTGAAATAAAAGTATATAATAAAATTATACAGTAACTTTATATTTAACCACGTGAGATTTTTATTTTTATTTAAATATCATTTCATTTTATTTTTATGTTTAAAACCTAAAAGCAAGAGTCAAATTATTGTCTCATGTTCAGATAATTAATTTTTTAAAAGTATTAGAAAATTAATTAAAAAATAATTCTAGTACATACCTAACTACACAAGATATATTTTTATTATTTTATTGGTTACTGGAATTGATGAAAGATGTATAAAATAGTCAGAAATTATTTGAAATTCCTTTAGGATAGGAATTGTGGTTAAATTTAGTTGATTATTTATGATATTTTGGTTTATTATTCACGCGATACTTATGATTATAACTGTATAATTTAATTAAAATGACTAACCACAATGTTTTTGCATTAAATATTGAATATATATAATGTCGTTTTTGAATAACTAGGAAATAAAAAACAGTTTTTTAATTTGGTTTTTATTTATCTATTATTTAGTTTACTACAATTATGTACGAAATATTACATTGGCCCAGTGGCCGCCTCTGGCAGCGACATAAATGCGTGCTCTTTTAACCATATTTTTTATAATATTCTCGCACACTTCGCATGTTATTTCAGAAATTTTATTTCTAATATATATTGTCCTGTGGCATCGGAATTGTTGTTGGCTTATTGGCGTAGACCTGTACTTTTTAGTACCCCTGCAGAAAATAATCGGGAGCCGTCAAATTAGGTGATCGAGGAGGCCAGTCGAAATCACATTTTTGACATTATGCGGCCGGGAAAGTTTCAAGCGTAGTTCGGGTTGTATATGGGGTGGCACAGTCCTGTTAAAACCATATATGTTGCAGGCCCAATCGATCGTATTCAGCCACTCAGAAGTTTTCCAACATGTGACGATAGCGATCACTATTAATTATTATAGCATTGCGTCGTGTGCATGCATCCTGAAGGAAATATATGGCACATACGCCACATGGCGCACCGTACAGTAACTCTTGCGTAAGTGTAAAGATCGTTGGTGTATCAATTGAGGATGTTCAGTGCCCCAATAATGGCTGTTTTGTTTATTATAAAATCCCGTCAAGTTGAAATAAGCTTCGTCTTTCATGATGATTTTTTTCCAAAAGTCGAACGATTATTTAGATAAAATGATGTAATGACTTTAACACGTTGTTGAGGTGTTAAAAATCTATAATAAATTATAACTAACTATTCTCTACGACTATAATAAAATCGGCCTGGAACATAATATTCACCCTGTATCTAATATAAGTTTTATTCTAAAATATTTGCATGTTTTTGGAGATACACTGAGTTGATACTAAGCAATCATTATAATTGTTAAAATATGAAGATAGATGTGAAACTACTCTACTTAATAATTTAATACCTACCATTCGTGTGTCCATCTATATCTGTAACTTTGAGAACAATCTATTGATTAACAGTTGATAACAGTTAAACATCAATAGATTGTAATTAATGTTATAGATATATAAATAGACGCAAGAGTGGTAGGCATAGTAGTTTAACATCCATTTCATTAATCATGAGTAAGATATTATCTTTGAAAACCCAAAATACAAATGAAAATGTTCTACAAAATTTCTTTATTGTAATTTACCGAGAATACTTTTTAATTTGGCCGGAAACACTTTTCGAAGAAACAACTCTGCCGACTTTTTATAAAGAAATGTTCCAAGTCTGGAATGAACGACTGTTCAAGAGACTGCCATAAAACTAATTACCCCAAATTAACAGGAAAACCGAACTGCCCGCAAAGGAAATATCCCGGTAATGTACTTTGGAAAAGCCTCTAAAAAAGTTCGCCCTAATTGTTCTCCGCCCTATAAAGATATCTACTAAAGTTACCAGACTTAACGCCCTGTTCTTCGACTCGAACATAAACGAAATCTAAGCCTAACACACGGGTGTGGTTTTCGATGAAGAAAAAAATATCGATCTTAAACAATTTGTTGGGAAAGATTTATCAGTGAATATTCACTAAGTTGATTTCATTCTTATTTCAGCAGAAACACCAGGTCAGAAACTGATATGGTTAATTAATAGGTGACCGCGTGCTCTTTAAAACCATGCAGCCTTAAATATTTATTCAAATTTTGACAGTTTAAAATTTTTTAAAGTAAAATAAGGCGACAGAAAATTGATCGACAATATTGAGGATCAACAAATAAATCGGCGAAAGCCTAATTTTATAAGCTTATCTAATCCAGTATTATTAAAGAGAACACATTATTATTCAGAACATAGGTATATGATATTATAAATACTAATTAAATGTATTAATTAAAAAGATATACATATAAAATTAATTTTATCGAAAAATATTGTTGTTGCTACTGGGATTCGAACCTGGATGGTTTTCAAATAATGGAGTTACTACATATACGCCTAAGTCATCTCATTTACAATGCATTCAGTCTACTTTCGTTCCTCGTCTGCCAGCTTCAGGCCTCCGCTTATTTTGCCTCGATTGTCAAGTTCCCATTATATATAATTTTATAATTTCAATAAAACCATTATTATTAATAATTTTTTTTTTATCTAAACCAAAAATATTAGGAGATTATATTATATATTATATATTAGATTGAAGAAAACAGGGTTATAATAAAAAAGTAAAATACTCTCGCTATCCCATGATTGAAACACTATGCAAAACAAAAAAATGAATACAAGAAATGATGTTCTGTTCATGTGATCATTTCCATGTATCTTTGCTCAATTTCCTTTCTGCCAACACCCAATAACTAGCTCCTGAGATGGTGTTAGAATAACTTAATTAATGTTTATTAACGTTAATGAATAGACATGAAATAAAGTGTGCATATTGGAGAGGGGTTTAGAATATTAGTTGTAGAGCGAGGAGCATTCTACACACATTATTGGTGGTAACATAAATTCGATAGTTTATAACACATTTATGCAACAGTAAAAGTATTTACTTTTCAAAAATTAAATCTTTATGTAAATAAAATGTATTTTTTACACACATACATATTATATTGTCAGCGTTTAAATGTTCGTTTTAATTGAGTTATATATTTTTTTTAAAGTGCAAAGCTATTTGGTTGCGTACCAAAGTGATCACGTGGGTGACACCAAAATGAAAATATTGGGATAAGAAATTTGTGTTAGACATTTTTATGTATCTGGTGGTCTTTAGATATTACGAAGGTTTTTATTAATGGTAATACGGTAATTCAAAAAAACAAAGTTCGGATCAAATACGAAAATTCTTGGAACATCCAATATCTGTCTGAACACGAGTCGTCTTCTACGCGAGTTGTACGAAAAGGTAGGAATGTGGAAAATTAATTAGAAGAACTGTATCGCGGTATTTGAAGAATCCCTGTAAATGTTGAACATATTTCTCCGTTGTTTTTCATTTCATCAGAGATTTCCCAGAAGCTGAACACGAGCAATGCGAAAACTTCCATTCAAATTATCATCTATTGAATTCTTCCTGGAAGAATTCGGGTTACTTCAGTATGTAGTTCAACACAAAACACAACAAAAGCTAATAGAAATAATGAAAAAAGGAAAAACTTTATTAGAAAGAAACACCCCTGATATACCTTTTATTATTTTATTTATTGCTTCATATCGCCGACTCGAGTTGGCAAAAAAACAATAAAAAATACTCATTCATAGAACTGATAAAATATTATTTAGTAAGAAATGATTTAGATTAAAAACGTTGTTCTTAGTAAAACTTGAAACTCTAAAGTATGTTATTAATTAAAATTGTTTAGTTATATAAATATATAGCATTTTTAAAATCATCATAAAATGAAATAGATTTAATGATTTATAAGTATTCATTTTTTACATTTTATTAATTTTGTTAATACAAATTTATCTTCGTTACCTTGACTATGAACCCATAAGTAAAGTAAATATATTCTATACTGTTATATTCCACTATAATCTTGTGGTTATTCATTATAAATATAATTAAAAACAATTCTCTTTGTTAATATGAGCTGCTTTAATTATAATAGTTTTTTCCGAATTTCCAATCAAAGAGTCAATATTCTCCACATTGAGAATGAAGATAACGTTTAGATTATTTAACGGCCGTAGAAATCAAGAAGTCCATAAATAATAATGAATGCAAAATTAATAACCAAAAAAATCTAACCTACAGTCCTATCTTAAATATGTACCCTTTCACCATATCATCAGTCTTTTTTCCTTCCCCTCCGCCTCCAGTCACCCACCCCAACTTTAACACCTGACACTAATATATAATTGCGCATATTCTGTAACGCTAATTTAGAATCTTGTACATCCAGAAGAAGGTACGGTGGTTCCGAAACCGGTTAGTGTTAGTAAAAATAAAATGGTGTTTTAACAAAGTGAATTGTTTTGAAATATATTTAAATATATTCTGTATATGTATGAATTTTTCGTTTGAGGTAATTCTTATATTGTCTTAAATATTACAATAATTGCTCATTTTATTAGTTTATATGTTAGTATAAATATTTTATATTATTGTTATTGTTTCAAGAAAAATCTAAATTAGCGTATAACTTCTATTATAAATTAATAATAATCAGTATATTTTACGCGATTTTGAAATTTTCTCTCAGACATTCTTAATTATTTAGAATTTTAAATAGTATATTATTCTTATCTCGTTAGTTTAATGAGATTCACCTTGCCCTTTAAAAATTCTTAATCTTAGAGTGAATTAATCTCAGAGGATAATTTTTAGGGGTCGTTTCGCGATAAATTAACACTCCAAAGATAAGTTTACGATTTTTAAGAATTCTCCCAAAGATTGATTTTTAAATTCAATACTTATATAATACTTTTTAATGCATATACCTTTCTAGAATGGAAGCATGTTCCTTTCCAACAGGTCTGAATGGTGATCCTATGTCTGTTTTATCTTGTTGGCACTAATAATTTATCAACTGACGTATCTACAAACCGTAGAGTGCGCCCCCTGTCAATTGAAATTTCTCTCACATGGCTCTGAAATATATAGCCGGGCTTTAAATATCGACAGGTAATATTTTAGGTATATATTTTTTAAACTAGGTTTCAAGCCCTGAAGATTGAATTCTACGCTCCTACAAAGCGGGAATCAAACTTTTAGTCTTAGATGCTCAGCTATTTTTGTTTTATTTGGTTAAAACTGTAAATGGTAAAATTTCAGGATGTATCTAAAGATGTTCATTTTGTTTATGTTATTATTAATACTGATATATTACAGTGCATTCATACAAACAAATGTGATTTTCAGAAAAAAAGTTAAAATAAGTTTTTTTTTAAATTTAAACAGTTGAATTTCGAATAGCCTTATTTGAAACGCAATGAATTGTTAGTGATTTTCCTAAACCGTAAGCTTCGTTTAGACTACTGTCTCTTGGATACGCTATATCTCGTTTTTAGGAAGAATTAAAAAAAAATAGTACTTAGTCTTGTAAAATAGTATACTACTCTATTATTATTCCTCGTATAAACAACTACAATAGATTTTAGTTAAAAAAGAAATATATCAATAATTATCAGTACTGCAAAATACAGTTTTGAAAACAAATAGATATACTCGGAACAGTACAATGCTGAAAGATCTCAATATGGTGACTATTAAACAGAAAATGTATTTTAATGTTTTGAAAATCCTCACTAAATAAATATAGGTAGAATTTATAAGAAAATTTTGGATATATCACCATAAGCATATGCATCATATAAGAAAAATAGATAAAAGGAGACCGCTCTTCAGAAAGGGGGGCAAATCTCAGAAATCAACGACATACTGATCGCCGAAGATTTTTAATGAAATGACATAATATAAAGAGCAGAATTTTACAAATTTAAAATTAACGTAAGTAAATAATGCATGATAAGTTTTAGTAAAAAATGAATTTTTGATATTGTTTATAATAGAGCGAATGTAGAGATACTTATGTATATACTAGATTAAGAATAAATAAATAAAAATGACTGCTCAAAATTGAGATGAAAATGAGAAAAAAAATAGCTGCTTGATAAAAAATTCTAGAAGCTTATAATCGTAGAGACATAGAATGAGACTGTTTTACTCATGTATATTTTGTATTTTAATAAGCTATTAACATATTATTGTAAAATTAATTATAGATAACAAGAAGTCTAAAATTGCCGAAATATATTATACAACGCAAGATTTAGACGGTTCAATAAGTAGATACATAGGTATCCTTGAAGTTTGAAATACTTACCAATATCTCATTACGACTATTACCCAACTGTCGGAAACAAATCTCATTGCTATTGCTAGCTACGACCCCCGATACTAAGCTAATTTTCAACTCAATACAAGTTGCAAAGCTGTAATGGAGATTCAAAGAGGGCCCGATAAACTGAGCTAGGGAGGCTGGAACAGAGATGGCGAGGTAGATTACCAACTACTGCCATTTGAATCTGAAATTCTAATCGGGATCTTGAGAGGAAAATACTCAACAGAAAATGGGGATCGGTTTCTGGATAATCGCTGTGTACGACATAGAAGAATACTAAAACGAATTATTATTATCCAGGTAACATGGCTACGTGTAATCTCTAAATATTATCTTTAAAATACTCTCAAGTAATAATACAAAATTGACACTTGTGCACCAACATGTATATTGTATACCATAAATAAGATCTCGATCTTCAAGACCAAAAGACTCAAGTTTCAATATTTAAGTTCTATGATAGAACTCCACAAATTAATTAATAATACATATCAAGGAAAACACATTATTATTATGAAGTTACAGTTTTCTCAGAACATAATTTTGTGATATTTTAATACAAATTAAATTTATCTATTAGAAAGATGTGCAGGAAAATTCAATTTATCAAAAAAAATATTAATAACACAATAATAATTTGTTCTCCTTAATATATTAATTTTATCAAAGGAATTGATTTAATTTCTGGTGTTTTTTTAGCGAATATTACTTGGTATTTGAGATTTTTCGCAATAAAAGTTGATGGCTTTTAAATTTGGAATAAAATATGTTTCAATTTGAAAAAGCTGCAACGTATAAGTACGAAAATTTGTAGTCAACTTACTCTGTTGGTTTAATCAGTTAATGCATTTTCACGGATAGAAAAGGATCCAAGTTCGAATCCCGGTAGCAACAAAAATATTTTTTAAACAAATGTAATTTATCAGTATATCTTTCTAATTAATACATTTAATTTATATTAAAATACATATCACATTTTTTAAATAGAACACATTTTTGTAGTAAAATTGCATTTTCGCGAGCGCGTTTCCTCTGATAGGAAGAGGTCCATGTTCGAATCCCGGTAGCAACTAAATTCGATATATAGATTTTTTCTCTACAGCTCTCTAGTTAATTCATTTAATGTGTATACATATCACAGTTGACGAATACACTAATTAAACATAGTTATGCAGAAAGCAGCCAACCACAGAGAACTGAAACTTGATAATGGACACTTCGATGAAAAGTGTGAATTATCAAAATTGCTTTTTAAGTTTTTTACCTTTAAAATTATATATGTAGGTATCAAAATATAGTATGCGTTAATTGGACTTTACAATAGATTTTTGAGTTTTTACACATGAAAACTTTTTATATTCCGGGTTTGACTTCCGGTGGTATTTGTATTTTTTTGATAATTTTGTTTTCTTAAATGTATCTTTCTGAATGCTTTATTTCATTTATTTTAATTATCATGAGACTTAAATAGCAAATTCACAAAAAAGTGATTTTACGAGTATTAAAAATTAATAATGTTTAGGAATTAAATTTCTTACTCGCAGAAAATTGAAATATTATTTGGAATATTGGAATATACAGAATTTTATAACTTATATTAAATTTAAACCGATTAGTTTAAATACATTTATAATTAAATCTTGTATACATTGAAACGAAATTTAAAATTATAACTGCGTATTATTCGAAATTATATATATTTTTTAAGAGTCTTGGAAATAAAAGTAAAAAAATGTATGATTATAAGCGTTAACCATAATTATGTACCTATTTTTCGTTTAGGACAAAAAAATATTTTTCTAAGTTTTTATCACTAAGAATAGTTATGTACCCATTGTATGATAGAATTTAAAATATAATACAAATATTAATAATTTTAAATATTTGCCTCAACACGTGTAAAGCCAAATGAGATCGGATTTAAAAATACTACTTATAAGTACGTGCTTGTGAACAAATATGAAAAAAAAATTAAATGTGTATTTCTAACTATGACTTAATATTTTCTGACAAAGCAAAACAAAACACTAAAAACGCTTTAAACAAATTATAAATAAAATAATATTAATTTTGAAAACTAACAACTTTGTATAAACTATTTTGGTCGACCGATTAAGAAACTACCGTATCTTCGTAAAAACGGGCGCTCAGTAATTTAACCATAAAATAAAATACAAAGAAACCAATAAATCGTTGTGCAATGGAGTGGCCTTAGTCGTGATGGGAGTATAGGGAGGACAGCAGGAGACATTGGAATAAAAGATAATTAAATTTAATTAATTGCCTATATTAAATTTAATGTTAAGAGATATTTAAATTTTTAACATTTCTAAATTATATAATATAGGTCTTCTATTATTTATATGTAATATTTAAATTCCGTTTTCTTTTTAATACGTTTGGCCTCCATCTAAAATATGATTAAAAATATTACTAATGTATTCAGTTAGTTCAGTTAGTGCGAATCCGTCTTAAAGAAGATACAGTGGTATCGAAACGGGCAGACGTTTAATTAAACATTTAATTAACAACATATAAAGTTTTCTATTTTAATAAAAATGAATATTATCTAAATGAGGTATCACAGTGCAGAAAATCCTGACAATAAATAAACAAAGTTATTTAACAAGTATGATATAACTTTTAAATGAAATTAAAATTTTAATAACGAAGTAAGATTTCAATGTTTTTTTAATTTAAGCAATATTTTAATATGTTCATTATTCCGGAACACACAATTACTGGATTTTTATCTATAAAGGCACTGTTATTAAATAAATATCAGGTATTTCATAGAGACGAAGCTATTTATTTATTTTCGTAAGCCCTATAATTACCCCCCATATTTCTATATATTATTCTTTTAAAATATATAATAAAATAGTTTCGTCTCTATGAGATATCTGATATTTATTTAATAACAGTGTGTTTTTAGGTAAAAATCCAGAAATTGTGTTTTCTTGAACATGTTAAAATATTACTAAAATAATATGCTGGTAAAAATAAGAAAAATATATAAAAATTGAAAAATATTGATTTTTCGGGCGTATTCTAGTATAATGTGTTAAAAACATTTTGCAGATAAAGAATATTTCTTTAAATAATTTTCAACAAAAATCAGATTCTCATTGAGTTGACATATAATATGCTGTTTCAAGAAAAAATTAATTATCAAATTTGGTCTATAGATGGCGATGTTGTAGTGAT
Organism: Eubasilissa splendida; assembly: GCA_031772225.1. Classification (NCBI taxonomy): domain Eukaryota; kingdom Metazoa; phylum Arthropoda; class Insecta; order Trichoptera; family Phryganeidae; genus Eubasilissa; species Eubasilissa splendida. The sequence continues at coordinate 7,186,866 of CM062857.1, read as the reverse complement.
TCTCGAAGCGAGTCCATGTAATAACATATATAGAATTTACAAAATATTTGATAAATATTGAAATTGAAGGGTGAGAATTGGTGAACGTTTTATATATATAAAGTGATCAATTAAACCAGCTAAAGACAGATCGTAAGCCCTCTAATTACCCCCCATATTTCTATATATCATTCCTTTAAAAAAATATAATAAAAAAGTTTCGTCTAATATATTTTTTTAAATTTTATTTGAAAGATTTTCCGATGCCATTAACAATGAAATATAATTTCATTCAAATGTGCACCACGACTACGTCTGATACAATGCATTCTTCGGATTCAAATTTCAGCCACTCTTTCGCATAAATCTGATGCAATGACACGAGTTATGTTGAATTTTAATTGTTCAATTATTTTCGCTAGTTAATCAGTATAAACAAGTGACTTTACATAGTTCTACAGAAAATAATCTAACAGAGAGATGTTCACATGATCTAGGCGGATAATTAACAGGTCCATTTCTGGAAATGATTGAATCATTGAATGTTATTTTCAATGGCACGTGACGCCATCATGTTAGAACCATATTTCACTGAGATCAATGATAAATAATTATGTCGACCATAAAATTCACGAAACGCACGTTGAGTTTGCCGAATCGAAAACTGGTTTTGATAATAATTTTTAATAACTTGTATGCACTGTTCCAATGTCAAATGCTCCATGATAAAATTGTAAGTGGTGGAATAAGATCCCGTGGACTGTATCTAGAGTAATTTTAGGTAGTTGACGCAACCTGAATTGGAAGTCTGAAGGAACATAAGGGCAGATGGATCTGGACTACCTTGCTTTAGGGTCCTGGGTCGGGCGTCGTCTTCACCTCCGGTTGACGTGCACGTTTATTATGCTGACCGTGATATCACTGCACTTCCGGAAATCTGGAATACACTTCATATGTGCGGTTCCAGCGTTACGCACGGCGTGGATGTAGGTCGGCAGAAGGAAAGGGCACAAGACTTGATGGTTCGCTATCGGAGCGCAATCTGTGGTCCCGTTGGCAAAATCGCAAGTAATGAGTCGGCCAGAGCGGGACAGGTATAGATTATTGGATGTGCAAAAGGGACAGGGAGTGAGTATTCGACTCGCGTCAACAGGTAAGACTAGACTGAATAATAGTAAAAATGACATTTATCAAAATATTAATAAACATGGCTACTATTCTTATTTGAAATTCACATTCATGGGATTACTTAATTTCACCGACCTTTCCTGAATAGGGTAGACCAGGTTTGTATCGCCTCCTCGTCTCCGGGCTGAACCTCAGCTCCACGTAGTGTTCCTCGGCCGCCGGCTGCCGCGCCCCGCCGCTCGAGCTGCTGCTCGCCATAGCGGACAGGCCGCCTCCCGCTCTGCTGGCCGCCCAGTTGCCCGCCCCCTGGCCGGACACATTCAGGGCGCTGCTCCACACCCCGCCGCCGCACGACACATGCAGCGACCACGTGCCGGTCAGGGCGCGCGGACTCAGGCCGATGGAGAATTTTTTGACACCTTCAAAAAAGGTCATGTTTATTATTCGTACATACATAAATATGAGTCTGGGAACATTCTTCGCCCACAATCCCTCACAGTTTTTTCGCAATCTACTATTGTTTACCCACAATTTATTGTTCGCCCACAATTTAGTTTTCGCCTACAGTTTATTGTTCGCCCACAATTCTAACAACACCTAAAAGGCAAAACTTAATATAGGAATCAATGTCTGTGATTCAGATCTTTCAATGAATACATAAATCAGTAAAACTGTCAATGCATGCTTTTATCAACTGAGACAGATTTAAAGTAGTCGGAAACATCTTTCTCTTGAGGCAGCCTGTGTACTTATAAATGCATTTGTGGTGTCACTGGACTTGTGGACTATTGTAACAGCATCTATGCTGGCCTGCCAATGTTTCAGCTAGATAGATTACAATCTGTTCTAAATGCGGCTGCACGGATAATATATGGAGTTTCCAAATTCTCTCACATAACTTCCCTTTTACATCAGCTACATTGGCTCCGATTCCCTGAAACAGTTAAATTTAAATTGTGCTGGTTGATGTACAAGGCGATACATAACATGGCGTCTCTGTATCTTATTTGTATCCCAGACAATTTGAATGGTAGACGTCAAACTCTCAAGTCAGCCTCTACTTCAGCTGCAGGAAAAGTTGTAGAATCGATCAACCGTTGCCAGAAGTCTAAATTTAGTGAACGGGCATTTGCGGTGGCAGGCTCAAAAGCGTGGTACTCTTTGCCCTCCGTTCTAAGAAACAGTGCATCAGAGACATTATTTAAGAAGAAACTAAAAACGCACCTTTCCATAAGTGAAAATAACAATTTTTAATTTTAAAAACAAAGATAAATGTAGAACTATAAACAGCTTTATGTCTAAAGCGCCCTTGAGATGAATGTTTTTAAGAAAATGGTGCTATACAAATCATCCATTATTATTATTATTAATTCTTCACCTGAACAATTGTTCACCGCGTGTATTGAAAAAATATATTATAAATGTGTACTTTAATAAAATAATCATTATTTATATATATATATATATATATATTGTGTATATGTTGAAAGGTAGTACTGCAGTATATTATATACAATAAAACACCTTATTCTACTTCATCTCCTTTATCCTAATCGGATCAGGGGCCTAACGCATGGGCAGTACTCTTCCACCGCTCTCTGTCCCGCATTGTATTGATTACTTGGGACAACTAATAGTTTCATTTGTCTTTTCCATATTATCGTCATATAGGTATTTTTTCCTCTGGCACTGCTGATAAAATCTGTTTAGGTGTCTTTCGTTTCCCGTGAGGAGGGCATGTATAAGCCAGCTTAGATGAGATTTTTTTTGGAGTAGTAGCTGGATTATCTCAAGACTCTCTCGGATGATATCATTCCTGATTTGATCTCTTGACATCACTCACTTCTTCTCCGTCAGTATTCAAAGTTTACGGCCTTAGGTCAGGGTGAGGATGTGAAAATCTCCGGTTTTGTCTTATTGTTTATCTTTGCCTTCCTTATCACTAAACTATACAGTAACCGTAGAAAGCAGCTTGTCGAGCCTATTTTTTTGTCCTGTGCCGCATCATTTGAAAACAGTACTCTCAGATACTTTAAGCTGTCAACTTATTCCAGTCTAGTACCACGAGTTTGGAATATGCATTGCTGTCCACCATAATTTCGGATTCAGTTGTTATAATCATCGTGCCTGTCTGCGTGGTCTCTTCGCTAACGTAATTTTGCCACTCCTCCAGACCCTCTTGTGTACTTGTCAGTTTAATAACGCCATGTGCAAATAGGAGAGCCATGCCTACAAGAACTTTGTCACTTGTTGGCACCTTCTGCTTATTCTGTCCATGAAGATAGAGAACAGGATCAGGGATAACGGACACGGAAACTTGATAGTGAGCTAGTCTGACACCGTTGATTCTTATACTGCTGGTGCAGTCTTCATACAAGGATTACATTACTTTCAGCCTATCCACATTATATAACAAAATGTAAACAAACAAATTTAACCATCGTAAAAATAAATGTACATGGAACGGCTTTTGACAAATGTAAAACAATATTTCCAAAATTCAAACAATCATAAAAATAAAAATGCAACGTTAAATTAAAACAGTCACATTTATCTAAAATATGTTTTTTTTTTCTATATATTCGGCGAGCAATTTTCCAGGTGAAGATTTTTTGCCGGAAACAAATATGGTCAAACAATGTACCGAACACCCATACATATAAAGCATTTGGTACACTATTTAAATCAGTGCAACAAAATTTCATCAGGTGTGTCGTATATTGTTTTATTATATTGTTATATATATATATTATTTTCTGGTTACTCGTTCGTCAGTGTGTTATTATTTAGTGTACCGTTTGTTTATTTGTATATTAAATTGTACCAACACTAGTTGGTCAAAAGTAAGTTAATTAAGATATCATTACACAAGTTCGATTGACTGTCTCTCTCATATGCGAATGTCCCAGAGGGAAGGAGAAATAGATAGCAATATGTTTCCATGCCAACTTTGAAAGTATGACTTAATCGTATTTCGCCAACAAAATACGATAAATAACTGTTGTACTACGTGTGTATAACTGGGAATAGTAGCTGTGAGGCTGAAATTAAGTGAAGAATTGGAATGGAAAAAATACAACACTGAATACTATTTGGAAAAATAGATCGATAAATATAACGACAAAAATGTGTGTAGTAATTGTATTGTAACATGGTCGTTGAGGAAAAGTTAGAGGAATAAATTCAACACTTTTGAGATATGGCGCCAGAGGCGAATTTTGTAACAATTAAGAACCCAAGATACATTGTTAACTTGTGGTATATCTCAAAGATTGGGATTGATCTAAAATAATGATGACTATGATAAGCTAGACTATTTATATCAACATACCTTCGTCCATGGATACTTGGTCCCATATGGCGACTTTAGTTCCAGCCGGATCCTTCAGGAAGACTGTCCCCAGAATATTCTTTGGCAAATGTAGATCGTAGTCCAAGGCCATCACCCAAATGGTTACTGAGGAATAAAGAAAACATATTTACATATAATTATTGATTAATAATATTCAAAAAACGCCTACGCATAACAAAGAACCTGTGCATATTTATTAAAGCTCTGAAAAAAAAATTTAGGAAGAATTATACACAATATATTATTTTTATAGAAATTCTCGACACGATAATATCCATATCAAATCTTAATCATAATCTTCCCTCATTACTACGTGAAATATTGTAGAGAAATATGTGAAATTTTGTGGTTTTTGGGAGAAAGGTCTGGAGTATATTTAATTTTAATATTTAATGATATCTTTTATCTCTCTCGAGTATACTATCACAAACTGAAAATAGTATTTCTTGATACAAATAATATAATACGTCCGAATCAATTAGATAGATTATTAGATATCTGTTTTCTAGTATAACTTTGTTAATCCAACATTTCGTCTTAGTAATCAATGACTCATTTAATGACAAGTCTATCATGTGCCACAAAATAATACCCTGATATCGTCAATTCTGTCAGAGCTACTACTGATGTGAGAGGAATCTGACAAAATCCAACCGCGTGTGTAAATTTAATAAGTTCGATATCTAAACCACTTACGACCTCCAAATAAATTCTAATTTAAATAATATTAAGTAAAAAAATATATATATAAACTCAAAAGTTATGAGTGAATACTTGTTAAATGGTCAAATATATTTGTTCTAGTACTGCGGTCAATTTTCATTTAAATGAATGATCTCTATTACTTTTTTAATATGTATGTATGTGAATAATTTTTAATAAATAAAGTAGTACTATTTTTAATTGTTAACTTTGTTTTATTAACCACTTTTTGAGTTTTAATACATCTACCGGTTTCGAAAAATAAAAAAATGATGAAGAAAATGATATTTTTCGAAATCGGTACGTGTATTTAAACTCAATAAGTAAGTGGTTAATAAAACAAAGTTAAAGAATAAAAATAATAAATTTTTAGAACACATTATAATTAGAATAATTACAACTTCACATTAAGATTGTGTTCTCTTAATAATAATGTTGTATCAATGTGTCCAAAATTTAATAAAAATTCATTTATAATTCTCGCATCTGTTATCAGATTACTCAAGGTTATTTGAGATTCCGTAAAAATAAGGTAGATGGCTCTTTCAAATAAGGGAACGATTAAATGTATTAATACCAAAAAGGTAACATATAGCTTCGAAAATTTGTCGCTAAAATATCATCGCTGTAGCATAGTTGGATAATGGACGTTCCCCGGTTTGGAAAGAGATCCAGGTTTGAATCCCGGTGGCGCATAACAATATTTTTCTATAAAATTGATTTTATATGTATGTCTTTCTAATTACTTACTTACTAACTTACTTACCATCACACTGTTTCCCCGTAGGGGTAGGCAGAGAAGATAGAGCGCCACACTCTTCTGTCCTGACACACAATTCTCGCCTCATCCACATTCATACATCTTCTCATACAAGCTCGCCGATTGTTGAGGCTTCTAACAGAACCATGCTCCATTATCTGGTTTACCTGGTCGTGCTAAGTCTTCCGCGGACGTCCTCTGTTTCTGGTGCCATCAACACTCGCGTCATATATCTTTCTTACCATTCTCTCCTCATTTATCCGTTCCATATGACCAAACCACCTAAGTGATCCTTTCTTAATCTTACTCACTATACTAACATCAGCTTTACATTATTTCCTTATTTCTTCATTCTTTACTCTGTCATAAATAGATTTGCCACAAATACGCCTAAGTGATCTCATTTCCACTGCATTCAGTCTACTTTCGTTCCTTTTCTGCCAGCTCCAGGCCTCACTTCCATACATCAGTGTCGGTACCAGGGTTCCATTGTGCACCGCTAGTCTTGCCTCGGTTGACAAATTCCCGTTAGATACAATTCCATTCAAAGCGCCGTTCACTTTATTTCCTGCAGTCACCCTTCTTTCGATATCATTCTCAGCTTTTCCGTTTCTATCAAACATACTTCCCAAATATACAAACTCATCTACTTGTTCCAAACATTCATTACCTACAAGTATTTTGCACGGTGTCTTGCTTTTCTCCTTCTCGAATATCATTTCTTTCTAATTAATATATTTAATTCATATTTATAATGAATTTTAACCACAAAGTTAATTTTGCTTTTTTCAAACGTAAATAGGGTAGTCATTAGATACATATGTTTGTTATTTTTATTTATGGAAAAGAGTTCAAAACACATATCTTCATGATATGCCAATATTCCTTTCTTTAATTTTTGTAAACGTTGGCGTTCAAATATCAATATTTGGAATCTTATACGAGATATCTCGATTTGTGAAAATAAGTTCGATAAAATTGAATCATCGCCCAGACGCGCGACGTCGCGACGCCAACAGAGTTTGAAAAACAGTTGAAAAGTTTGAAAATCTTTTCAAACTTACTTGTAACCTACCGTAAGGACGTTTATCTAACTTGATTTTTTTCAAACTCGTGACGAAATTGAAAAAAATAGTGTTTATTATTTTCCGAATAAAAGGAAAATGTTTATCTTTTCAGAAGACGATTCTTTTGATAATTTTCACAGACATATGATAAAAAATTATTTTTTCAATAATGGAAAAGATCTCACAGATTAAGAATTGCAAAATACAATAGTTAATGTCCTCTTGACGCGGGACCGATGAACGGTTTTATCACAAACTAATGAGCAATAAAGCTATGTCTTTCTTTTTACGCGAGACAGCAAAAAGGCATTTTATGCAGTGAAGATTTCACACGGAGATAAAAAAAAACTACCTGAAATAATACGAACATATATTATTATAAATATATATTTATTCGTAGTACAGCCACTGGTTACAATAATGATTTTAAATAAAATATTATAATGTTACTTGCTAAATCCATTAAAAATATTTTCTATTAGCAAGGACACACAATTACTGGATTTTAACCTACAAAGGCATTGTTATTAAACAAATATCAGATACCGCATAAAGACACAGCTATTTTTTATTATAATCAATGAAAATTATATGGAAGTATGGGGTAATTACAGTGATTACGATCTGTCTTTGGCTGGCTTAAGTAATCACTTTATATATATATAACGTTCACCAATTCTCACCTCTAAATCTCCACATTTATTAAATTTTTGAAAGTTGTATATATGTAAATATGTGGACTCACTTTGAGTACCACTACAACATCGCCATATATGGACCAAATTTGAACATGCATTTTTTCTTTTTTTTTAAATACCATATGTGTTAGATATGAGAATCTGATTTTCTGAAATTATTTTAAAGCAAAATTATTTATCTGTAAAATGTTTTTTTAATATATTATACTATAATACGCCTGAAAAATCAAAATCAATCACAATTACGGGATTTTTACTTACAAAAGCACTGTTCAAGGCACATACTTTAATTTATTTTCCATTAAATATAATAAAAAATAGCTTTGTCTCTATGAGATATCTGATATTTGTTTAAAAATATTTTCATTTCTTGACTAACCGATATGCTACATGATGATACTCATGATAATTTTATTTACACTTATATCACATCACATGCCTACATTTATGTCACATTTATATCACATCACATGACTACATTTATGTCAAAGCTATGGTTTCATATTCGCATATTTCCCGCAAATCCGATTTTTTTGTATTTAAAATATAAGAAAGTGGCCTACCACAGTACAACCAAACTTGACCTATTAATGTCCAATCAGTTAATATCATATCAGATATATTCTTTGTGATGTCCTTGAAATTCGCGCGCCAGCACCGTCGGTTCTAGATGTATGTGGGTGCGTGTGTGGTGGACTTACCAGGTATGAAACCAGAGTTTGCCCATAGATGGCCCTAGATGTCAATGTAGTTACCGTCAAACCACGTCATTGGCGCCATTTTCTCGTTTTGACATCTGACAAAGATTTTCAACTCATAACAATGCAAATTTCATACAAAAACATAGTATTTAATAGCGTTGAACATGTTGAATGTTGTGCCTGGAAACTACGATTTGCGGACAACGTTGATTTTCTGTTACCATTTGAAGAAAACTGATGCAGAATCGCATCGAATGCTTGTAGAAGCTTTCGGTGAGTATGCTCTTGTGTAAATCACAGTGCTTTGAGTGGTTTAAAAAATCGCTATGGACGGAAGACAATGCTCTATGTTTGGTGGGATCAGAAGGGTGTAATCTATTATGAGCTGATAAAACCTGGCGAAACTGTTAATACTGAACGTACCGACGACAAATGATCGATTTAAATCAAACAATTTTTTTTTCGCAAAAATATATTTTAAAATTTTAATTTATATTTTTGTCTATATAATAAAATCTCTTAATTATTTTAGATGTAAGATGGATTTTTATTTATTAATAAATTATAGTATTGAATGTACCACTTAATACTTCAGAACCATTCATCTGAATGTCTTAAAGATAATTATTTGATCAACCGGTTCCTTTGCTATTAAATATGTAGTAAGCACATTTGTATGTACTAAAAGTAGATATTACACTAAATTATTGTCGTGCAAATTCCTAAAATAAGTTTATATATGTCAAAGTAACCATACAATAGTAATGCAGCCCCGTGTACCTACTGCGAGACAACATTCTCCAACCTGTGCTGGAGCAATTAGACAATGAAAATTATCCTTTATATGCCAGGCAAGCGAGATGAGCAGCGAGTTCCTGCCCCGCTTCCTGCTTTCACCGCGACTTGGTCTCAGCACTATCTGCTGAACATTGCATCTAAAATAATTGACTTCGAAATAGTTATTTTAATAGAATGTACGTTTTTGTTACGTGTTGCTGTTTCCAATGTTGAAAATGGATGCAAATGTAAAAGACTCTTCCAAATTTCGTAATTATTTGGAAAATTCATTTAATTATTTATGATTTTAATTTTAACGTAAATAATATCATTTATAAATACAAATTAAATGTATTAATTAGAATGATATACATATAAAATCAATTTTATCGAAGAGTATTATTGTTGCTACCGAGATACGAACCTGTATCTCTTCCAATCCGGGGAACGTGCATTAATCAATTATGCTACAGTACTCGGTACATTGACGACAAATTTTCGAACCTATTTGTTATAGTTTTCAAATTGATACATCTATCGTTTCGTATTTGAAAGCCATCTACTGTTTTATTATTATTTTTTATCTACTGCATTTTTTTTTTTTAATTGATTTTATATGTATATCTTTCTAACTAATACATTTACTTAGTATTTAAAATATCATAGATTTATGTTCTGAACAATTAGAAATTCGCAATAAAAATATTTTCGGTTTACTCAAAGGTATTTGAGATTCCGTAAAAACAATGTAGACGGCTTTCAAATAATGGAACGACAGATGTATTAATTTGAAAAAGTGTAACATATGGGTTCGAAAATTTATCATGAAAAATACTGGCGCTATAACACAATGTACTTCCCCGGATTTGAAATAAAGATCCAGGTTCGAATCCCGGTAGCGCAAAACCAATATTTTTCGACAAAATTGATTTTATATGTATATATTTATAATTAATACATTAAATTAGTATTTAAAACATCACAGACCCATGTTTTGAATAATTACAACTTTATAATAAGAATGTGTTTTCCTTAATACTATTAATTATTTGGCTACCTTTATAATATTTAATTTTTCATCAAAATACAAGTTTACAACACTAGATATGAAAATGTTACGAAATCTTTTTAACAATTTGACTGGTGGACCGGACCTACTGCAGATACATATTCCATGTTAACATTTTTCAGTAAAATATTTTTTTAATTTAAAAAACCTCATTCGCGAGCTGGTTTCATTTGATATTATTGCATTTTGTTGACCCGGAAAGACACTGTGCAGAGCCAGCTCAGCCGGCATCACCGCCCGAGCACCATTTTCCGCCAGACATTCGAGAGCTGGCGGGGTCGCAATTCCACCGGATAATGTGCGCCAAAGATGCTTCAATCTTGTTGAATGGCTTTGTCAGAATTATGTTTAACCTTCTTTATACCGAGTCGCGTTGATTATTTCTGCGCTCATTTTCAAACGGAAACATTTACAAAATGTCAGTCTCTTTTATTAATGTAAACACAAATATAGAATAGGACTAAACAGTTTATGTGTAAAGCGCCCATGAGGTGAATTTTATTATGAAAATGGCGCTATAAAAATTACTATTAGTTGTTAGTTGTAGTTAGTGAACGTATCACCCTGAAGTGGTTTATACTCTTAGAATTTATTATTATTATCGATCAAGTGACAAAATTTAAGGTTTTGAGTTGGCGCGTATGCGCAACATAAATCCTACCTGCATTCAATTTAACCTGTTTGACAAGCGTGTATTATTTCTTTCTATTCACCTTTTTAACTAACCATATTAATTTATTAATACATTAAACGATTCAATCATTTACAGAAATGGACCTGTCAATTGGCCGCTTAGATCATGCGATATCTCTCCATAAGATAATTTTCTGTATGAATATGTAAGGTCACTTAGTTATGCTGATGAACTAACAATAATTAAATAATTAAAAAATAACATAACTCGTGTAATTGTTGGAATTTCACCAGATTTATATAAAAGAGTGACAGAAAATTAGATCTGAAGAATGCATTGTATCAAACGTATTCGCGGTGCATATTTGAATGGAATTATATTTTTTTTAAATTAGCAATATTAACTTTGTGATTAAAATTCATATTTTTATTTATTATCTTTGTTTTATTAACCACATAATTGAGTTAAAATACATCTACCGGTTTTGAAAAATACCATTTTCTTCTTAAAAAAAAAACAATTATTTAAAAAATAAATTTAGTACCTAACTCAAATTGTTACTTAATACAAATTTACTCGATTAATGGAATTATATTCCATTGTTAATGATATCGAATGTTCTAATTTTGTTTTAAAGTTTTATCTCGCTTTTTGGATAACCCTGTATATCCTCTTAGAAGCATAACTGCTGAAAAGGTTAAAAAAATCTAAATATTATAGCGTTGTCATCGTAACTTTTCATTTCGGTTACATCTCACTCCGCCAAACTTGGCGAAATATTTTTTTATTAAACAGCGTATTCAAGAAGAAAATGTGAAAAGTGAATTTCTTAGAAAACCAATATCGAAAGGAACTCACGGAGGGTTTCCTTAAAAAGTTAACTACGTCATTGATTAAATAAGCCATTAATGTTTACGACATTTCGAACTCCCCTGTATCTTGTCTCGCAAACTCGTACTTTGATGACAAGTTAAATATTGAGTCAAGAGTAGCCAAATAATTAATACTACATTAGAAAATTGACATTTGATTGATACCTGTTAATGACATTGACATATGAATCTAATGAAAGCAAATAGTTACAGATGTTTTTTTAACATGTTTACTGACCGGTTATTTATAAAAACTCCGCTAGAATATTATATAATATTTTATATACTCTCACTTTTAGCTTGTGTTTTGTTTTCATATTTACCAGTAACCGTGTCGGTACCGGGCGCCTATAAAACCTTATTAATTTCAAAAAGGTTGTTTATTTCTTATTAACATTAATGAAGGATCACTAAGATAATTTGGTCATATGGAACGAATGAATTAGGAGAGAATGGTAAGGAAGATATATTACACAAGAAACAGAAAACGTCCGCGGAAGACTTGACACGACCAGATAAACCAGATACTAGAGGATGGTCTTGTTGGAAGCCTTAATAATCGGCGAGCGTGTATGAGAAGATGTATGAATGTGGATGAGGTGAGAACTGTCCATCAGTACAGAAAAATGTGGCGCTCTATCATCTCTGCCTACCCTCGCGAGGAAGCGGCATGATGATAAGTTAGTTAGTTGAATACCAATCACACAATTACAATCAAAATAACGGTTTAGCTCATAACTTACTTAACTAGAACAATAGTCACGTTAATTATTAACGTTATTATTGTACTAGTGAGGGTAAATATAAAAAAATATATAAGTTTGTTTTAAGGAGAACACATTTTTGTTGAGAAATTGCATTTTCAGAACAAAGTTCTGTGGTATTTTAATGCAATTGGAAAGATTACAGAACATGCTTCCCCAGATAGGAAGATTACGTGAACGCGCTTCCCCAAATAGGAAGAGGTCCATGTTTGAATCCCGGTAGCAACTAAATGTTTTTTCGATAAATAGATTTTTTACTGTACATCGTTCTAGTTTATTAATTTAATTTGTATTAATAGATAATTTACTAGCCTGGCATGATGAGACGAGGAAGGAATGCGAATGAAATTTTTACCCCTTTAATCGGTGATAAATCAACCAAATGTAATACATCCACGGGTGATTCGATTTCCAAAAGATATATTCCGGGATATTTTCTATCGCATTAAATATTCCTCAGCTCCCGTAGAGCGGAGGTTAAACAGTCTCGAATCTCATCACGGGTTCGTGGTGCATTTAAATTGCAATTAGTCTCCCCTTAGTTCGTCATCCCCTCTGCCCGGATGGTGGGAGCATAATTCGAGCTGATAGTGAAGTTAGAAAAATTTCGGAAACCGTCAGGTGAACGTTGCAGTCCTGGTGAAAAGTCATTTTTATTTTATTTAAAAAAAAAACAAATACATTTTATAAGAGATTTTTCTAATGGACGTAGAAGAAAAAATTGTGACAAATTACTTATATTCTAACATATTTCACATGTAGAAGAATAAATTATTAAATAAAGGTAATTTAGAGTTAAGTTTATGAGAAAACAAATAACAAAAGGAAATAAAAATATATAAAATACTAATTAAATGTATTAATTAGAAAGATACACATATAAAATCAATTTTATCGAAAAATATTGTTTTTTCTCTACCAGGATTCGAACCTGGATCTCTTTTCCAATCCGGGATAGGTGTATAACCAACTATGCTACAGCGACAGTACTTTTGGCGACAAATTTTCAAACCCACACTTTTCAAATTAATACATCGATCGATCCATTATTAATATCTTTCTAATAAATACATTTAATTAGTATTTAAAATTTCACAGACCTACGTTCTGAATAATTACAACTTCATAATAAGAATGTGTTCTCTTTAATAATGAAAATATATAAAAATATTTACAAGGAAAAATCATTTACACACTGTATCGAAGAATATTGTTAATTTGATTTTTAAATATTGGTAATGAAAGAAAAAATATTTCAATGTCGATGACAAAAACATAAGATCGGAACATTCTCACTATGGGTAGTGAGTAGTATACGTGTATGTTTTTATATTATTGTTATACTTTTTCTATGTTGTTTATTAAAAAATGTATATTTTATATATTTAAAAAAAGTTATATATTATATGTGGTTACTTGATATTTATTTGGAAATCATCATCATCAACAGTGGCGCGACAGCCCGGTGTGGATCCTGGCCTCTTCAAATAAGTTTCGCCACTCACTGTCCTCCGCTGTCCAGGTAGCGATATCGACTGCATAAGTGACCTGAGTAATGTCATCCAATCCAACCACCACTGCTTGAAACTTTCAACACTCCTTCGGCCAATAGGTTTTACGTAAAACCCTTTCTTCGATGGTCGTCCATTCGTTGAATATTACCAGACCGTTTTAGTCGTCTCTTGATAGCTTCTTCTTCTTCTTCTACTTTCAAATAGGCAATCCACCCTTCAAGAGTGACTTGTGCCATTAAACAAGTCTAAACATTATTTCATAGAAAGCAGTACAACAATACTATAGAACAGGGAACATTGCATCACAAGTCAATACCATTGACATTCAAGAAATTTGCTATTACATAGCTTAAACGAGGCGAGTTGAGGGAAAGAAGATGGCACAAGTTAACCGGGAGTTGAAAATCACCATTGACAAGATCATTGTAAAAAAAACCTGTGATCCGCAATGGACAGGCAAAAAAGACATGGTCAAGGGTTTCCTCCTCGGCACCACACTCACACATTGGGGAGTCTATTATGTTCATTCTAAACAAATGAGAAGCCACCTGGCAATGCCCAATTCTCATTCTAGAGATATTTGCTACTGTTCTTTTTGAGACTTTCCTGTTGGAGAACCAAGGGGAGCGGGGAATATGTCTTTGGATTATTTTAAGACGATTACCCTTGTGATTGTTTGGATCCATCCATTGTGCAGACCAGATAGAATACGTAGGTTTTTTTACAATATTAAGTCTGTCATACATCGGGATATGAAATTGATGGGGAAGAACTCCGGAAAGAGTAGCCTTCTTGGCCAGTTTCCTTGATAGCTTAGTCAAGTTGGATTTACCAAATTCTGCGTCTAATTCGTCACACCAAATTATCATTTTAACACCAAATATCCTTCTTAGCATCTTACTTAGTAGTAGTTTATAGATCGGTAGATTTTAATCTTAGTTTTCCGGGTCAGAAAGTGGATTTTTAAATGCTTTCGAATGTCAAAGTTGATTTGAGAATGTTGAAGCTTGTTATTAACCGTACTACAATTCCTAACATGAGGAATCATTCCTTGAGAACTGAAAAACGTTATATATATTTTTTTTAAATAGAGGTGCGAACATGGAATACATGTCACATAAATATACTTAGTATTTTCAAATTAAGCTTAGCGCTTGTCTCGTGAAAATTGAACTAAATTGTTCCCGTTTACTAAATTTAAAATGTTGTAGTTTTGTTCTGCACATTATTGTCGGCGCACATTTGTCTTGCGCGCAATTACCGGATTGCCCATTTATACAGTTTTGAGATATTTCGTTTCCATTTTTGTATGTAGTATTTTATTTTGTAATATTCGACACAAAATTCTAACAAACTTTGACAAATTTAAATTATATTATTTGAAGATACTTTCTATCCAGGGGAGCACATTTAACAAAAGGACAGTCTTCTTAATCAACCTGCTTTTAATGACAGAAGACGTATTTTTTCCTCCCACTCGCTTCCGAGTTCAGATGTTGATGAACGAAGTTTTAATTCAATCGTGTTGTGAATAACTAATTCTCTATCTGAAAGCTTTTCTGAAGTAGACGCAAACACTTATCAACATTTATACTGATTATTAAGTTTCTTCGTTAATTCAAATGAAAGCGAAGTATCTACTTTAAATTTGTAAAACACAGAATTGAAACTGTACCATTTTAAATGAAAATGTATAAAATAATAACAAGGTAATATTTTATTATTTGAACATTTCAATAATTTTTTAAAGACGGCGATTCGAATCTAGCGCCAGCATTCCCACTCCGACTCGATGGACGACATGAGCGACACTTGGATTGAGAACGCAGGCTGCAACAAAGAATAATCGCCTCAGTCTGTTTCACACATATTTCGCCTCGATCGAATACCACTAACTCGTTCTTCTACCATTCGTCTTCATGCTCGACAATCTCTTATTTTTACCTTATTTACTAACTTACTTATTTTAGTATACCACACGCCCCCATAATTTGAGATATATTCGAAGAAAATCAACTATTACAAATATATAATACGTATCCATGAATTACTTTGATAGTCAGATTCTGGTTTTCTATTGGCAATGTACACAGAGTATGTAATTCCAAATTATGCAGATAATAACAACCTGCCTATTTAGTCTGGCCTGCAATCTCTGACTTCTGACCGGTCAGCCTCCGACACTTGAACTGATGAATATACGCGATCTGTATCTCGCGTTTACCGCGTTTCGATTGACTACGATCGCCGCAAGTTTGTAGTATTACCCACATAACAGGAGTGTACATACGTGTGTATTTTAAAAACCAACCGTACCATGTATAACGCTTAAACATAATCTCTGAAATAATTTTGTAAAAGTTTAATCAGCTGTTAGCCTACGCCGATTACATTGACGTTATCACAATTTACTAAGAAACTATTCTGACGCATTATCAGTTATATAAATAAATGTACATATCTCGAATAGGTATTAATAGTTTTAAATAAAACATAACAGAAACAACACATTTGAAAGAAGGAGCTTCGGGAGAATTTCATAAAATTTAGAGCTGTCAAAAAAAATGGAGTGTGGCGTAGGCGTTATATCCAGAAACTTTGTGACTGTATGATGAGTTGAAAATTATAATATTTATATAATTAGAGATGTTTCGATGGTTAGGCTATTTATAGCGTATGAACGATGCGCACACCCCACTCTATAATGAACTATAAAGAAGACGAAGAATGAATTTGCCCAAAATGAGATGACGAGGGTAAAAAAACTATAATTATCTTTACAGATGAATCCTAAAAAATAACAGTGTAATTAAGCATTAAAAAATTTAGTAAATACAGTTAAAATATGTAAAAAGAAACAAAGTAAATATAAACCTCTTTCTTTTAAAAATAAGTTTTCTAAATCTTTTTATTTTATTTTTAAAAATCTTCAGTTATAATTAAAAGATAGAGACATATAAATAATAATAAAAATTAACAAAATATATTTTGCGAATATAAGTAAAGGGTGAAAATAAAACATAATTACCAGACGAAATATGCTTCGAAAATTGTTAATGTTTTTCCACGAAATAATTAGCATCCTAAAACTGAGTTCAGCTTTTATCTTTCAAATGTTACGAAATGTGTCAACATATTGCCAGCCTTTGCAGTTTAGATAAAAGTAAGTAAATATAGTAGTTTTTTTTTGACAGAATCGTAAAAAATATATATTTTAACGTGTTGATGTAATGACATCTGCACGGAAATAGGAAACTACTCGACACATAAACAATTATTGTTATATTAGTTACCCTCCAAACGTAAAGTTCTCCCGTCCAATAACATGATCGTATTTGTTTATCGTGTAATGACTGGTCTCTCATTAGGGGAGGAACACCATATAATCGTGCAAGGGAAGTTAGTGAAGGGGTTGGAAGAGCAAGTTGTTGAAAGGGAAGAGTTAAAGGAATTTGAAAACTTAAGTAGTATGCTCGTAGCATCAAATTGCACCCCTCATACACGTAACTACGGCTGCTCAACTTATGATATTCGAGGAATACTTCAGAATGTATTTACTGTGCATCTCTCAAATTTTGCAATGTAATTGACGGACATCAGTACTTACGTAAATTATGTAGATACTTAAAAATTGCGTGATCTTCGCAGTCTAGTCCCAGATATAAAAATAAACCATGGACATCTCGATATCTGAGAAATATTTTAAACAAGCAGAAATACCGACAGAGAACTGAATAACTGTTTTTAATTATTATCAGTATTAGATCTACATTGAGGTCACCTCAGTAGAAAAACAATTAGACGTCAAGGAACCTTAAACATCAATAATGTTGCAAAATAATTCACCAGAATTGAGACAAATAAACATTATTTAAGTTTTTCATTAAAATTTAGAAAAATTCATATCCATCATGGAAGAATAAAGATTGGAACACTGAAAAATATTCTAATGAAATTTAACATTTTTAAGATTAGCATTATTTCATTGACAGCAGTATATGTGATAACGTGTGTGTATTGCGAGCGAAGCGAGCAATTTTTATTTAGACTACAGAGCGATACAAAGTAGTTGTCTGTACTGTTTAATATACCTACCTACGTAACTTAATACGCTTACATAAAATTGGCCTAACATTTGTTTACTATATACGTGAATATCATTGGTTATAAAATTTGCATCAAAATTGTCCATATAATTTAAAAGATTTTATTTAATCAAGATCTTTAACCAGAAAATGTAGAATTAAACGAGAATGATATGTGTACAGATTCGTATGACACGTAAAAAGAGTGTAACTTATCATAATTAGTGAAATAAATTTTTATTATTTTCAAAATCAGCTATTAGGTGTACTTTTTTGAAAAAGAAAACAATATATAGAGAATTTAGATATTAGAAAACAAAAATTCAATTTATAGAATTATTAATCAATTAAATACATATTTATTTATTGGCTTAGCTAGTGTACGTTTTTATTGACGAAAATACAGCGGTATCAAAACAGGTCGACGTCAAAGTTAAGGACGCGGTTTATTAATAAAAAATAAATATTTATTTAAATTTTTAATTGATTATACTGCACAAAGATTCATTAAAATTTCTTAATTTTATCTGTAAATTCGTAATGAAGTTGGGCACGTACTATCGTTTAAGCCTATTACGCAGAACGACCACATTACCTTTATCGCTAAATTAAATTAACAAGAGTCTACATACACACACAGGCATGTGTATTCATCGGTTAGTTGATAATGGTCTTCGACTTTCGCAGTATTCCGATTTTGTATTCCGTATTTATTTTAATTGGTTGAGTTCAGTAAAATACTGGTACAAAGTTAATATACTTGAAAGTTTGGAGTTGTTCCAAATCGCACAATTTTATGGAAAATTCTAGATAATATGATATATGTACACATTTATGAAATGCGTTATAGGATTGTTGCATACATGTGACTGATTGACCTACATTCAAATATACAAATAATACTATGATTTAAAACAAGCATTAATTTGCTTTACTTTATCCATTCAGAAATAGGAGTGTAATAATAATTATTATTATTATTATTTGTTCACTCCCATGCTTAATTTTTTTTTCTTTGGAAATTAACATATTCATTATGATCTCAAATACGTAAGCGTTGGATGATGGAATGACTTCTCAATGAAAAACGCAGCATTGGTTCGAAAAGTTTAAGAACGGAGATGTAAGTTTTGAAGATGAAGACGCTCCTATTACTGCTGAAAACAACGAGCTGAAAACTTTTATGGTAGAAAACATAAGTAAAATAATCAGCACTGATAATTGAATAGGAGCCACCTTACTTCAGGATATTCTTCACCTTTTCAAGCACTTCGATAACTTACTCAGGAGTAGAGAATTCCTCTGAAGAATCATAGGGTTTTAATCAGCCTTAATTTTATTCAGCAGACATAAATAAATGCGTAATTAGTTAGTAAAAATGTATTTAATGAAAAGACTCTTACTTTGATTATATGATATGATCGATTGACATATGAACGACTTTAAAAACAAGTTATTTTCGCAGTATATTATAGCAAAAGACAGGGCGAGCTGAGTAAAAGATTCAAAGATACTCTGTAGTGGTATCCTAACATATATGCCGTAGAGCCTAAACACTGGGAACCCGCGGCCCATGAGATAAACAATAATTGCGCCAGATAAACACGAATACGAAAGGTGGCTGCTGTAATAACCAAGAAAAGAAAAATAGAAAGGAAATGGAAGAAGTTCCATCCCTCAGAATCTCCCTACCCATGCGCGTGAATAGCACGTTAAAAGGTACGTAGTTCTGGAAAAGTAATCTTGTAATCGATAAACCACAACAGAGGATATACTCAGAAGATGGACGAGACGATGATGACATAGAACGACAGAGGAAACAGTTAAGCGTTTGTACAAATATGCTAACACGCCGTTTCTACCGTTGCAGTAAGGAGGTAAGGAAGATCCTGTTTAAATCGTTATTCACCAGCATGTATACCTACAAGTTCTGGTCGAAATACAAGTAAGTGACGTACAACCGTCTCTGAATTTAATACAACAACACATACAGAATACTGTTCGGATTGGCGCGTTATTGCAGCGCATCTACAATGTTTGCCGAAAGCTGTATATGTGGATTCGTTCCGCTTCTGAGACATCGAGTTGCAGGCGTAAAGCTATGGCTGGAGCTGAGCACCAACTCTCTTGTACAAGCAGAACTCTCATGGAAAGCTGTTTCCCTGACCAGAGAATGGCAAATACTACAGAATAGCTACAGATTCAGTAATGGCCGTGACTGAAATGTAGTATCTATATTTTGTTTATATTCAAATATATATGTGTGAACTTTATTAATTTTTTTATAAACAATGTTTCGTAACTTAAATGTATTATCTTTATGGCAAATTGGGTCTTTATAAAAAAAACCCGATCACGCTGGAATAAACGCATTATTATTATTATAACGAGGACTGCCGAAAAAGAAGAAAACTTTAGTTAATAAAGTGTATTTATTATACAGTTATTGTGAAGGTTAACATTGGCCATTATTTTCGGTCTGACGAAAGATAATAATGCATATACCTAAGTCATTAAATTTAGTCTACCAGCGGCGCAGTCAGTTGATACTTTGAAATAAGCTGTATTTAACTAGAATGTCAGAGAAATAAAATATGTATCTCGTAATATTTCTATCACAAATACTAGATATCATATTATTCAGGTATTGATACATCATAATATTCTTACAGATAAAAATTTTATTTCGCTTTGTATTCTCAAAATATATCTATAATTACACACAGCTTATTTAACAGCACGCGTTTAAAGTTTACAATATTTACAATTTAGTTGTATTGTGTATTAAATATATAAATAATCTAACTAATTTAAAATTGAGCATCATTCCTGATCGTACCTGTATCTCCTTGGTTGTAGATCTTCCTGTCCGTCCTGACCAGCACGTCGCGCACGGGTCCGGCCACGCGCAGCAGCGAGTGGCTGCGCAGCACCTGGCACTCGTCGCCCGGACACGCGGGCCCCGTGGCGGGCGCCAGCGCGCACGCGGCGGGGGCAGCCGGGCACGCCAGGCGCGCGTGCAGTGTGTGCGGTCCGCCTGGCACCAACGGCACGCGGAGTGGGATTATTCCATGACCTGGGAAAATATTTTTATTTATATTTATTTGGAAATATTAACAATAACACATTTAAAACGGGTAAAATTTAACAGTGCATTAAAATAAATACTGTGTTCCATATAATAATTGGTTTGCGCATTACAATAATAAAAAATTAACAATCATTTAATATATTTTTGATCAATAAAAAATATCTAACCTAACCTAACCTAACCTTGCTACATTTTTATTATTTTATTGCACAAATAATTCTTTCTTAGGAACAAAGTATTTTAAATATTAATGTAATGTAGTAATTAGAAAGATATACATATAAAATCAATTTTATCGAAAAATATTGTTGTTGCGCCACCGGAATTCGAACCTGGATCTCTTTTCAAACCGGGAAAGGTGCATTATCTAACTATGCTACAGCGACAATATTTTTAGCGACAAATTTTCGAACCCATATGTTACCTTTTTGATATTAATATATTTAATCGTTCCATTATTTATTATTATTATTTATTGGCGCAACAACAATATTTTTAGATAAAATTGATTTTTTATGTATATCTTGATAATTAATACATTTAATTACTATTTAAAATATCACAGACCGTCTGTTCTGAATAATTACAACTACTTACAACAATAAGAATGTGTTCTCCTAATAAGAAAGTATTTGTTTCAATGTACGTATTAATAGTTCCTATTTAAAAGGTTCATCACTGAATACGATGATTTTTAGGTAGATTTCGATAGAAATACTATTATACCTATGAAATGTGATGATGTCATCGTATGCTGGATATAGTATGGGCTGTAAGACGAACGAAAGTATCCATTTTTCACAAGCTCCATATTGAAGAATAGCTAGCTACCCACAAAACTCAGGAAATAATTTAAAATAATCCAATTTTGTACGAGAACTTACTGTACTTTTCTTTCACACATAGACGATATCTACCTGATTCTTTCTGCCAATGTTGGAAGGGATTTATTAAATAAGGCATAGCTGAATAATTACTTGAATTTGGCATAACTTAAGAAAAAAATCTAATTTGTGAATAACAGTAATTTATTAGAACACATTCTTATTCTGAAGTTGTAATTATACAGAACATAGGTCTGTGATCTATGTTTCTGAAAATACAACCTTTCAAAATAGAATGTGTTCTCCCAAAAATAAAGTTGTATCAATGTGTCCAAAAATTAATAGAAATGAATTGATAATTCTGGCGTCTGCTATCAGATTACTCAAAGGTATTTGAGATTCCGTAAAAATAAGTTAGATGGCTTTTTCAAATAATGGAACGATTAAATGTATTGATATCAAAAAGATAACGTATAGGTTCGAAAATTTGTCGCTAAATATCGTCGTTGTAGCATAGTTGGAATATTGCACCTTTCCCGTTAGGGAAGAGATTCCCAGGTTCGAATCCCGGTACGCAACAACAATATTTTTCCGATAAAATTGATTTATATGTAATATCTTTTATAATTAATATATTTAATCCATATTGAAATATCATTATTAGGAGAACAAATCTCTTAATTGTTGAAGTTTATTTACTCAGAACAGACGGTCTGTGATATTTTAAATATGTTAATAAGAAAGATATACATATAAAATCAATTTTATCGAAAAATATTGTTGTTGCGCTACCGGGATCGGGAGTAAGAGATCCAGGTTCGAATCCCGGTGGCGCAACAACAATATTTTTCGATAAAATTGAGTTTATATGTATATCTTTCTAATTAATATATTTAATTCATATTTAAAATATTATAATAATTATAAGTCATGTATTACATATTATAATATTGGCGTTGACATAAAGTTGAAGATTATCAGCATTCAAATCAATATATTTAATTCATATTTAACAGGACTTTAATTTTCTAAATGTGTCAACTTACTGAATAAAGTGAAAATAGCATGGCACGTTGTTGTCGGGTAAACTTTTGGTGGCAGGACACGTGTTCTTTAATAACTCTGATATTAGTGAACACTGGCGTGTCACCTTTGACACGCGTATCGTAGGTTCGCCATCACGGGTGTAGGAGATAATGGTTTACATTATTATTATTAAGTCTCGAAGACTACTCGTGACGTGATTTATTGAAATTTTAATAATAATTTATAGTCACTGTACAGAATATTATCATAGATTTTAGAGAGAACTCACATTTAATTAAAATAATTATATAATTAAGTACTAATTAGTTTTTTTTTTTCAAATATACTTATTAGGTATTTAAAATGATGAATGTCACTGGGAAAATGTCATATTTACAAAAAAATATATATTTTAGTCAAAATATAATACTATATATGTGTAAATTGGATTTCGCTTGAATTTTAAAATAATCAAATAGTATTTTAATACAGATAATTAATTATTTTGAGAAATATATCATTGTATATAATTTAATATATAAAAATAAACCTATACATGTATAAAAAATTGTGTCTGTTAATTTATTTGTTTGTTTTTTTATACAAATCTATACTTTCATTACGAGCTGGACGAGACTTTGCACACTTGACCTTAAAAATAAGAGAAAGGTCACTGTTTATCTGAAATTTTGAAAAACTAACCCCGTTCTCCTTTCCCAACCCTTAAAGCAGAATTTTGGTACTTTTTGATGAAATTTTGCACACTTGACGATCAAAATAAGAAAAAAATTACAGTCTAGATTAGATTTCAAAAATCCACTCCTATTCTCCTATTTCACCCCTTAAAGCAGAAGTTTATTCCGAGTCTGATGAAATGTTGCACACTTAGCCTTCAAAACATAAGCAAGGTCACTGTTTACATGAGATTTCGAAAAACTACCCCCATCCCACACCCATAAAAGTAGAATTTTGGTACTTCGTGATGAAATTTACCTATTTGATGTTCAAAATAAGATGATGTCAACACATGATTTCGAAAATAAACTACCCCTATCTCCCTAAATAAAGCCTCTTTACTTTGTGTAAAGCCCGAGCAATGCCGGTTACTTCAGCTATTTTACATGATTTTTGGACAAAAATATCTTTTTATCGATTGTACAAAAATAATTAATCGTATTTACGAAACGTAATTCTTTTTAATTATTAAAAATGAAAACACAACATTTCTATAAATGTATTTCTTTTATATTTAAAAACATAAATACTATCCCACATTTCATGTAATGTGTTAATAATAATATACTTTATTACAGAATCCAACACAATATATTGGTATTCTTAATATAGCGGATTGAGTGAACTATCAGAAGTCAGTAGCGGAGCAGGATTGAAAATAAACGTCTCAACAACTAAAGTCATGGTGAACTGCTTTATTGATATACATTCATGTTAATATAACTCAGCATGAACAAGTCGATAATTATGTCTATCTAAGATAACAATTCTCTCTAACAGGTGGCATATCCGAAGAAATTGTTCGCAGAACAAAGCTGTGCTGGAGTGCTTTCAGAGGTCTGAGAATTATGATTTTCAAAAATTATCTTCTCTGGCTTCTCATTATTTATTTGTGAAACCTTTATGAGATTTTACCAACATTTTCTCACGTTTGCGTAAAATTTAGACAAGAATAGTAAAATAAAATGGCAATGTTCAGAACACATGGTGAATGGTTAATCATTAGATAAACGAAATCATCTAGTAATACCTGAAAGAAATCAATCAATCTAGCGAATAACAATGGACAAATGAAAGTAGGCGACGTTTAGGGAGGTCTAAATTCTCCAGAAGGTATAAAATAGTAGAGAATTAAACTGTAAATTCTGCAAAAATTCTTAGAACACAGACAATTTAATATCTTTAGTATCATAAGTTTAAACATTAAAAATAAAGAGTTGAGTAATAATATATTAGTACTACTTGTACAATAGGTACTTTAAAATACTCAATTATTTGTGCAAAGACAGTTTATTTTTTAATTGCAGCCGAATCCTTTTCCAATTTCACGAAATGCTGGAACACGATTGGCTTTAGCGAAAAATGTCTTCTCAGAGCTGTCAAACAAGGGGAGTGGGAGAGGCCTCGCGTCATTGAGATAAGTCCGGGATTACCCCGCGGGATGAGGGGGACCGAGTGACTGCAGAGAAAGAAAGAAGATGCCAAACAAAATGCCGAAAGATAACATAGAATTATGGCTGGTGTCTGTGACAAAGGGTAGGAGTACAAAAGGAAGCGTGTAAAATGAGAAGGTTCGAGAACAGAAAAGGTTTGATTTAGGAATGAGTGACTTTGACGTTATCTTAGCGAGGTTTCTCAGAAGAATGATGTACATTGTACATGTATGTATATACCTATATAAGCAGTGGCGGCTTCTATTGTATAACGTAATTATGAAATAAATTATTATATTAATAACCATAATCACTAATCTCAGAAAATTCCACAAATATTTCAAACTAAATACTCAATAGAGAGCTGTGAATTTATTTATTAATTAATTTAAAATTAACATTGTATAATATTGAGTTCTATACTTTATATTCAAACGTCTGTTCTTTCATCTAAGTAGTATAAAACTGCCTATAAATTTTTTTCTGTCAATGAAACAGAAAATTAGTGGTTTTAAACAATAAAACTCAGGCAGTTATGTATATGAAAAATTATTAAAACGCCTAACCACAAATAAATTTGTATACATCTCTGACGAATAAATAGACGTACGTCAGATGAACTCAAGTATTCATATACAAAATTATTTTATATTAATTAATATTTGTTGTCCAAATGCAAAGTTGTTGCATTCAATATTTTAAAAAATAATGTGTTTTTTTATCGAGATGTAATAGGGTGGTTTGATAAGTAACTTGGTTCGCATACTTATAGATGGCGCTAACGTTATCTGTATATGTAGTCATAATGTTTTATTCTAATGAATAAATAATCTATGCTCTCAATTCATTCTGACAGTAATTCATTGTTTAACAGTTACTTAAACAAAAGTGTTTCGAGTTGAAAAATTGATAAAATTGGAATTCGTGGTGTGATTTAATTATTTTATCTGGAAGGGAAAACAGAAAATTCATGAGAGGATTTTACCTACGTTGGGTAACTCATGTCATGGGTAAATGATTTTAAGCATGGCAGAATAAGCATTAAATATGCACCACATCCTGGAGCCCCGAAATCAACTGTGACACCCGACATCTTCGATAAAGTCCGTGATTTGGTTATAGCCGACAGACGAGTGAAAGTGCGCGAGTTAGAAAAATCCAACTAAGCGGGTTCACTTCATCTTTCATAATGAATTGCACATGAAAAAACTTTGCATAAGAGAGGTGCCGCGTTTACTCACTCTAGAGCAAAAGCGAATTCGCACGCGAACATCTGCATGCAATAAATTTCAAGTGTTTGAGAAGAATCCAGTGAGTATTTGCTTAGTTTTGTGGCAATGGATGAAACTTGTATACACTACTATATCCCGGAAACGAAACAATAGTCAATGCAATAGATTGCACATGGCGAACCGGTTCCAAAAAATACGAAATGCGTTCGATCCGCCTTTACCTTTTAATAGATCACCTTGAAAAAGGGAAAACTATTAGCGGAGAATACTATGCATCACTTTTGGACCGATTAAAGACGCAATAGCAGAGAAACGCCTGGGAATGGCCAAAAAAAGGTGTGGTTTCACCCTAATAACGCACCAGTGCATTCAAGCCGTGTCGCTGAGCAAAAATTGGCCGAACTGCGATTTGAACTGTTTTTGCAACCTGCCTATTCTCTGGATCCAGCTTCCTCCAGCTACCGTACATTTCTAATTTCCGCGAAGGAGTCGCGAAACTGTGGAAACGTTAAGGTAAGTGCGTCGAACTTCGAGGAGACTGTGTCGAAAAATAAAGTACGTTACAAAACTGTTTTCTTTAATATCAAACCAAGTTACTTATCAAACCACCTTCGTAGGTACATCATTTGAAACAAAATTATTTTTTAACGCAATTAAGAAGCACGTTTTCAAATTATGTACATATTTAAATATGATATATAAAAATCATTAATGATATAAAATGTTTGCAAACTGTTCACTTATGCTTTTAGAAGAGTTTCGATATTTACACATGTTGTATGTAAAAATGAATGAGTCCATAGAAATATGCGACGGACATACATATAATTCTTTGTATACAAATATTGTTCATTAAATGACGGATTACGCATATGTCAATCGCGCAATGTTTTCAATAGGATTTTAAAGTATTATGTTGAAATCAATACATCGCCATAAATTTCAAGCGTCAACCGCCACTGGTTTTATGTATTTTTTTAGATTACGGCAAACATTTCTGTAATAACTTCTAATTAATTTTAAGTTCAAATTCTCAGTATACTTATTAAAGTAGTGACTTTTTAATCTCTAGTTTCAGGATAAATGTGTTCATGTAAGCTTTTCTCAATAATAAAATATGGCTCGTAAAAAAATTCTTGTTATTTTTTTCGGTAAAATATCTCGAGTTATTGGAATCCCAACAAAGAAGATATGAAGGTTAAAAATAATTGACTACTATAATAATGATATAAAAAAAAAATGATATGAAAAAAACTGAGGCGAACAGATTCAATACTATCTACAATATACGAATAACTTATCATAAATCTAGTTTTATTTAGAATTTTAAAGCAAACTTTACTCATTATCTAATATCTCTCCCACTAATGAGAATATCTAAAAATTAAAATTTATACTAAGCCAAGATTGCATTCTATCATAATAAATACTGCTAACTTTAGTATTTATTAAGTAAACGTTGAAATTGTTTTATATCAAAGTAAGTACGTAGCCAAAAAGTGCGAAGGCAAACCTTTCTTGGAAAAAACAGAGCTGCCACCAGGACATGAACTCTTTATACTGCTTAGGAACTTTATATTGCCGATAGACTGCTCTCCCAGCTAAGCTACATATGTCAAGCTTGTTATCTCACCAGATTTATTTTATGTCTGCAATGAGAATCCTACATACTAAAAAACTGCTATATTTCTATGATTAAACTTTGAGCGAACCCTGCTAGGTGGCGCCAGGATTTCCAGAACATTTTGATAAGCTGAGCATTTTATCGGAACTATTGTTTGGATTAAATTATAAATTTATGATTTATTGGTGGGATTATTTAAAACGTAATAATGTTTTCTTAAAATACTTGTGTGATAATATTATGATATATACGTATGCATTTAAAAAAAAAATTATAATCTAGAAATTAATGTAGACGGTCATGGCAACATTATTTCATTAACAAAAATAAGCTAAACATAGAAGATATTTATGTACTCCATAAACACTTTTTTTTATTTTTAGAGATTAATTTAACTTATATCACACGCGTATTTGTCAAAAAAAAACAACAAATAGTTACAATTTTTATATAGTTTTAATTTAGTGTAATAAAAAAAAAGTTTCATATATTAACTTTTAAGAGTTTTATTTTGGAAATAATCCAATTTATCTATACCAAAACTAATTGTGAACTTGGTAGTCTTTCGGAACGAGACTCAATCTGATAACCACTTGGCGAATGTCTCACCGCTAAATCACACCTTTTAAATGGTAAAAGTATATTTGTAATAAGTTTTACAATTTTTACCATTCATCCTGCAATTCAAGAAAAAATTTAGTTTAGCAAAATTATACAATCTTGTATTTACAATTTTATATTTTGAAATGATTTTTAGATGAAAATGGCATTGTAATAAAATAATAATAAGCGAATACGACTGTGTACGTACCGAGGATCTGTGGATATAAACAAGAGCACAGCATCTAAGGGACATGTCAAGCTGCTCAATTGTGATTGACAACATTTTATAACGTCAGTTAACCTTAAATCTTTAGACGTCGACATATCAATAACTATTTCAGCTCATATTTTTAGACATATTTACTCAGCAAATATTTTTCACAAATCTACAAGTATTGTGTTGGTTATAATGAGTAACGAGCAACTTTTAACAGTCCCTTGGATCTCTTTAAATTCGAGTTTTACTACGATAAAATTCATTATGAGACGTCATGGCTTTCCAAACTCTCTGATTTATGCTATTACTATAATTATTATATTAATTTACTAGCAATTACACTGCTCTGTGAGGAGTTGTAGTGATGATGGCATGTGTTTGATAAATGTATTAATCAATAACACCTATTTTTCAACATAGAAAATATAATTTATCCTTAAACAAACGGATGTGGTCTACGACAGTATAACCTAACTTAATCAATTAGTGTAAATTTTACACTATTCTCAAATATAATATAAATAAAAATGATAAAATATGCATTATTTTAATACGGACGCTAACGCAACGTGACGAATTTACAACATGTTTCACATAGATTGTCTGGCGATTAGTGATTACAAGTGTCTCTAATACACAGCAGTAGCAGAATTTTATGGAACTATGTATTACTGGAGAATGGCCACGAATAATGGAGTGATCGATCTCAGATCAGTAACGTTTTAATTGTATTCATTGGTACCGTGAGTATATTAACCGTGAGTCAATCGCTGATATCTTTGAGTCACAATTAATATCAGTGATATATATGGAAATATCGTGATACTTGATTAATTATTTATATTTAATTGTATTGTATATGAAACAAAAATATTCATGAAAAAATGGCGTAATAATTCATGATAAGAGCCATCTAGCAGATTCTGCCAAAAAGTTTTACCCATTTGAACCCGAAATGCTGATAATTTGACGCGAAAAATGAATACATTTTTTAAAGGGTTTTCATTATTTGTGTAATGATATTATTATAAAATAGATATATACATGCTAGAATATGTTTTTACGCAAATGAAGTTTGAATAATATAGATAAATACGCTAAAAAAAATATTTCGTGTATTGTGATATCGTGCGACGCATGCGTGTTAGTAATGAAACTGTATCAGTGTAAAGTCACTGTTTTCAATCACTGATGTTATCGAATAACAATCACAATCACACCAGTGAGTCAAGAGTAGTATTTTTTACTCATCACTAATAACAACTAATTAACTTATCATCACGCCGTTTTGCCGCGGGATCGGTAAAGAGCACCACACTCTTCTTTTTCGCCTCATCCACATTCATACGTCTTCTCACACAAAGCTCGTCGATTATTAAGGCTTCTAACAGGACCGTCTTCTAGCATCTGGTTCCAAGTCTTCTGCGGACGTCCTCTATTTCTGGTGCCATCAATACTTGCGTCATGTTTTCACTAACTATATATAATATATTTAATTTATTTTTGCTATATTGTATGTCAACTCTTAGATACTTTACCGCAACTGGACATGATATATCATTAAATTTTTTAAGATAATTTTTTATTATTTGTGTTGCGAAAAATGTATTTAAAAATAATATTGTCTGTATAAGGCAAAATTATTCATTTGCGAGCACATGGATTTGCAGAATTACAAACTAACGTGTTTATTTAGAAGATTTAATAGGTGTAAAACACTTAGTGCACAATATTTAAAGGTATACATATTAAAAATATCAATCGAAAATCTTCAACCACATGAATTATTCCACACTATACACTTAATATAAAAAATTAAATGTCGTCGAGGTTTGATGACATTTTATTTGACTTCGACTTCGGCCATACTGTTTTTAAAGATGATTTAGGGCCTGAAGCAAGGATAAAGAGTAATAATGGATCAATGTTGCTAATATTTATTTCGTAAATTTTAATTTTGTAAAAATCTGATACAATAATATTTTATGCAATGGTAAATGATTTGTAAATACTCTTTGAACATTTTCAACTGATCAATTTAATCAGGTATACACCCATAAAATATTGTGAACTAGATCTGTTACACGCTAAGTAAATAAAACATATTTATTGTTTATATACACGCAATGAATACAACCAACGACAATATATTAACAGTTTATAATAAAACAAAAGAACATGGTATTCCTCATTTGAATATTTTTATCGCCTGCAAAAGAGTTATATATAAAAGTTACCATTGCATCCATTACAATAAATCGTAGATTCTCAGTCGATTTTCATTATTCACGTTAAAAAAAGGCTCCACCGAGGCTCTCGCGCTGGATTCCGTGCACGTGTAGCGGAAGTAAGTTTTTCTTCTCCACTGTCGCCGGAAATTCGTTCCGGATCGTTAGGTTGCTGCCGGGAAACTCTGCGCCGCGCTTTCTTTAATTTTCAATTTCATCTTCCCATCCCCTAATTTGGCCTCCCTTCAACAAATTTATCGTACGTGACTATTTCTGTGCGCCGCGACGCCGTGCGCCGTGTGCATGACCGGCGACTATTTGCGACAACCCTGTTTTGAGTAATAGTAAGAACAGGAATGTATTTTTAATAGTACGAGTTTGCAAGCTTGGAGATTTTTAAACTATTCCGATAATTAATTCACTTTTGTAAAACTTACTCTCCTCTGAAAAATATTTTTGCAATTAAGTTTTTTACGTTTAAAATTTATTTTATATTTTGTTTAAACTACTGTGTTGTTTTTACGTCAACCGGTTTCGATCCTAACGTATCTTCATCAGGATTGGTGTACAACTGAACTATTCCATAAAATTTAAATGACATTCATTGCGGGGTGTAGGCGGAGTCAGACAGTCTGTCGCCACCTATTTCAAGATGAAATAGAACAAATGAAAAAATATATATATATTATATAATAAGGAATATATTAAATAAATTTATTTATTTATTTGCCACTGCTCAGAGTTTCACTCCAGTTACTTAAGCTTATTGTTTGCGATTACTATCAAGATAATCAAATTTTTCACAGTAATGTACAAACGCTTCAATTAGTTTGAACAAAAATCGACTGAGTACAATTGTTAGTACTGGCCATCGTGTGTTTACGTTCACTGGGAAGAAATGAAGGATTGAAATTTTATTACATCTATTTTTGACACTTAAACATTATTTTGTTAGAAAACATATTGCTAAGCATTGTATTTACTTCATATAGGTAGGTATTAGGAATGCATTCTTTTTTAGTTCAAATTTTTAATTATATACTGTATTTATAAACATTTTCTTTACCTACCCATCAGAACGTTAAAAGACATAACTTTAATTTTAGAATTTATATTTAGAATTTAATTCTACCTACAAACATATCTTGCTCTCCCTTTACCACAATAATAGCTGCAATCTCCCCCCACTCTTTAACCCAATGTTTTCTTTTTCTTTATCTTCTGCTATATGCTATATTATATACCTAAACATTTCTGTGAATTTTCTTAATTAGTATCATATGTTAAATATTTATTATGTTTGTTACATTATGTTTACACTGTCAAAATTCCTTAATAAAATGAATAATTTAAAAAAAAAATATTAGAAAAAATGTGAACATTGTTGTGGCTTTAAAAACGTGATTCACTGGCCATGGAATGGATGCACTTCTGTAACTGTCCTTAGTTTTTAATATGTTTTTTATGTTCATTTTTTGGCCGTTTAGCCAGGTCTGTGAGGCGCGAGCAGGGAAAACTAATTTTGACGACTGGCAAGTATTTAATATCCCTACTTTAAGATTACTTAAATGGTTTAACTTTTACATATTCAATAACAGTACATAAATATATCTTCAATTTGAAAAGAAATCATACGAGACGATTGGCAAGTATGTTATCATTTGTCATATTTTCCTATCTATGCTGTCTATGGTAAGATATATTTTTTTTAGTCGCAATGTTAAAGTGACGCGAAATGTTAATGTTTGCGACCTAATATTTGTCGAACCATTTATCCGATTCCGTTTGTACTTAAATGCATTTTTGTGTTTATTCGATTCTTATATCATCATCTAGATGTCATTTTTGGTGGAATAATTTTAATTACATTTTTTTAATTTAAATTTATTTTATTATACATATATTATATATACATAACTTAATTAGTTATCATTTTACACAAAATTACCCAACTTAATAGAGAAATCAATTCTCGTGTTTGAATTAGGGAGTATTTAAGTTTTAAAATAATGTAAAGATAGGTATAGAAGTAAGATATAAATATAGAATTAAATTATTAAATATATATATAAATATAATCAATTAGAACTTGTAATTGCTGTCGAAGTTTTCTAATATTTGTTTGGTTTATAATTTGAAGGCTTTATAATTTTTTTCTGTTTTTATTTTATATGGAAAGGAATTTAAAAAATATATTTACGTGTGGTTGTTTTGGAGAAAGCTTTATCATTGAAATATATGATAAATATGATTATATTGAGATCCAGATCGCGCAGCAGCCATTACTGGCCACGAAGTGGCCACAATAGCCACCCGCAGGTCCTAGCAACAAGCAATCGGTGATAACCGATTACTTATCTATTAGTATTATTCATTAATGTCATACTTAGATTATCTATCAGGGTCACTAACGACCTGTTTATTAAAGATAAAAATTTTAATAATTTAATAAATCCGTATTGAATAAAATATGTAAAAACCGTGGTAATGAGTAAAATGCATTTGTTTGGTTAATTTATTAATTAATTTTTTTAGAATGTTCTAGTACGAAATTTTGGAGATTTTACACATTAAAAAGTAATAATATTTATGTGATACATTTCGTACACGAACTACCGAATTTCAGAGATTCAAATACGCCGTGCAACTGTTTTTACTCGTACGGACCAAAAGGTATCGATTACCGATTTGAGTTTGTTTACTTTCCGGAAAATAAGTGTCACCTGTCACATTCCGACGGTACATTTGAGCAGTTCTGCGTCCAAACAAGCGGCACTACATCTCTCGGTGTTCTCCAATCAAAGTCATCTCCGACAAACGACCCTATTATTTTATTCATGAGGTTTCTTTCGTTTGCCGTGAACAATACTCGTAAATATTATATGGTGCGCAATTTCCGGGCGAGTTATCGCAGGCCACTGTGACGGATGTCTTCGTGCCGGATTTATACACGGTATCCGTCGATGCTTTGGTTCAAAAACGGATATATCGTGAAATAGTTACGATTCTGTCAGAGCTTCGGCGAAAATCTTTAATGAGTGGTTGGATGAAGGTGTATTTTCATAATGCAAAGAAGGCATGAGAAAAACAAAGACAGTATGGGGAGAAGGCGTATTTCCCGGGTAAAGAGTTCGTAGACCGCCTTATTTTCTTTTGATATCCTTCCTTTTAAGGGGGTACATTCGTAGCTTAAAACCGCACCGGACTGTTTCTATATGAGGTGGTATATGTACATATATATTGCAATTACATCTTGGTTATTTTTTATACTCTGTGTCTTGAATAGGTACGTTTTCTCTTTTAACTTATGTATTAGCATTATGCATTATATACAATTGCATATAAATACCGAACGTTGGTTATCATGTTATCTATAATGTTAGTTGATACCTATTAATTGGTTGTCGCAACGTTTTCGCCACTGCTACTGGTGGAATGATGATGAATCCTGTACAGAAACTGCCGTTTATACTGTCATTAAGCTGAAAAGAACCGAATTGTTTTCCACCACGACAACGCTCGCCCTCATGTCGAACGCCGTGTGATCGAATCCATCGATCCATGAGCAAAATCTATAACGATTTGGAGGAGTTTATGGAGGATATTAAATCATGGATTATTTAAAAAAAAACAATTCTTATGAACCTGTTGAATCAACCGTCTTCCAAAGCAAATGGGGAGCAGTAATTGACATTGTAATTGAGCAGTAATTGAATGATGATAATGTTTTGAGTTTGTTTTCGTTTTTGGTTATGTTACAATAAAAAGTTTAATAAACGGCGAATAATTATTCATCAGCCTAGTAATAATCTCCGAAAAGAAAAGCTGAACCGTTGTCTGACCATTGTGGTAGATTCTTCGACCATGAGGTTTTGCATCTTCAATGGCTACGGGGTCTTATAATCTTCTTTTGAATATAGATACAACTAGTATTTGATACTATTAAAGGTTATCGCAAGTGTATTGCTATGGATTGGGTACTCACATAACTATTATATATTGGATTATTGAGTCCAGATTCCTAGACTTATAAATCTAGACTTTCTCGTTTCGTTTCTTCTTCTTCTTTTTCT
This sequence comes from Eubasilissa splendida, assembly GCA_031772225.1. NCBI lineage: Eukaryota > Metazoa > Arthropoda > Insecta > Trichoptera > Phryganeidae > Eubasilissa > Eubasilissa splendida. The sequence continues at coordinate 7,151,678 of CM062857.1, read as the reverse complement.
TGTACCCTATCTGTTCAACAGACGTTAGTTATAGTGTTCACACTTTAGCGGAAAAGCTCTATAGTTGGTTGATATGGTTGAAGTTCTTCAGCCATAAAGTTCTCCATCTGCCAGGCCTCCGACCTCCAAAAATCTTTCCCTACATTATGATGTATGAGATCTCACAAGAATTTTTCATATTTTATTGTTTTAAATACTTTTTTTTATTCATCCAAATCGTATCATCTTTATTCGTAACTCTATTTATCCACATCTCAAATACTTCAAATATTATAGATCCACATCTCAAATACTTCAAGTCACCTTATTATTTCTTCATGCGGATAAAGCTTGTACAAACATATTCAATGCAGCAATTGATTTCAACAGAAGTATTCAATATTTCATTTATATTTCAACCAGGTATACAATACTCTATACCTTCTACAATTTCGTTCCAGCAATATAAAAATAATATTAATTTTTTTCTCGTAGTAGAGTGTGTATATGTTATTTGGATAAAACATTGCAGCAAAGTAAGGCATATATTTTGGTACCCTGCATGCTATACTATAATTTTACTACATTATAGCAGACAGTGCTTTTTTGGTATAGTACTAAACAAAGTGTTTAAGTTCAATGTTTAAAAAATAAATAAATTCGGATTTTTATTTTATTAGTAATTTTTTTATCTTTATTCATCTGATTCAAAACATTATTGTTTCACATTTAGTTTTTAATTTTAAGCTTTTTTTTGAAGATTCACATTTCAAATCTACTGCTGATAATAATATATTTAACAATTAAACATATAACCCATCTTAGGCGAACAATGAAATAGCAACATTACGTGCAGCTAATATTGTATTTATTTTAACTAATAAAGGTTTTAACCAACAGTTAAATCTCAGTTACTAATTATCGTTTCAATAGATTACAACAATGGTTTAAATAAGGGTTAACCATCACTAGTTTTATTCTCTTTTAAGTGAACAGTGAACTACAATAGCAAAATAAATATCCAAACTAATATTGCGATGAACTTTGATGTGAGCATAGGAGATGAAACAGTTTCGAAGAAGTGGTGAAGATATTCACTGGCTCAAGAAAATGGTTAAAGTGTAGAACAAAATCATTATTCAGAGCAGCTGCTGATAAAATAAAAACTGCCACGATGTTATTAGTCAAACTCCATCGCGGAGTGGAACGCTAAGAAGAAGGATTCCTTAAAATTTTCACAGAATTTTCCATTTTGAAAAATCGGGTTAACACCACAGAGATATAAGAGTCGGATCTTCAAATATGCGAATTCACGTGAATTGATTTTGGAATAAACAATGTATCTTCTCTTCACCGCAAATGAGTGATTTACGCCGATGTAGAACACGTGACCCCAGATAACGTAGATTGGACTCGTAAAATTTCTCATATCATATGTTTATTCGTCGGGTCACCCAATAAAATTTGCCCTTACATACGTGTTTTATTTTATTTTTAATTTCACTGGAATCGGGATCGTTACCGGGCGCTCCAAAAACCTATTTGAAATAAACACATATTTGGAAGCGCCGTGTATGATTCCGTTACTCTCTGCCATCTTAGCTACTCGCCTAACAGACGTATATGTAAATTGATCGTACAAGTGTATAATATAACACCAATGGTCAATGGACTGACATTTGAATTTCTAAGGCTCGGTAGGTAAACGATGAAATACAAAAGTCAAGAGTTGTCTCCAAAGAATATTGTGGGAGCATAATCCATGTCTCAAAAATTATCTCTAGTAAAAAATCTCATTTATGGATAGAGTAATAAATGCACAATTTGGTTTTTCTTTATAGTTATAATTAAATTACTAGTATTTTAGTAGAAAGCAATCACTATGTGGTTTGACATATTAGATTAAATAAAACACAATCCCTTTGTATAAAACCACGAATTTTATTCAACGCCAACCGGTTTCGCTTAGTTTAAGCTTCGTCACGGCGTATTTATAACTAACAATAAATACAAAAAGAATGCACTTATATATACATAAGGAGTGAAATAGAATATAAAATACATGCAAAAGAGAGAGACAGAATACATATACATGTAATATAACATATATAATTTAGAGGCCATTGAGATAAAAAAGCAGTGAATAGTGGTAGTGAAATTCTTAATAACCAAGTAAATTTATCCGTTAGCCCCATATTAGGTAAGTATTCTTTAAAATCAATTATATATGTCCATCAACATTGTACTTTCCCCTCCCTTGATGTTTTGTCAAAGTTTGAGCTAAGCAAAAAACGGTTATCGTTTAATAAAATTTGTGATTTTATACAAAGTTATTGTGTTTCATTTAATCTAATTAATAAATTCATCAGTCAATCTTTTCTTAGTACGACTGTTCTATTAATCCTTAATTCTTCCGAGGTCAGAGGCATTTTATTTTTATTCAACTCTGAACACGTATTTAATGAAATATTAAATTCGATTCCAGACCCTTGCTGAAATCGAGGCCAATTGCATGTACCTAAGGTTCCGAACCCACAACCCTCCCCCGGTTTTTTTACCGACCCAAGTCGGCGATTTGACGCAAAAAATCGTAAAAATTATACATGCATAATAACGATAAAAAAATATTTAATAAAATTATTGTGTTTTTGATACGAAACATAGTTTTATACGGTAATTGAAGCCTTATGGCGTGTAAGTAAACATAATGAGTTTTTATATATAACGTTCGAATACGAAACCATCAAAAAATGAAATAATGGCATGCAAATTTTACGACTTTTAACGTTTTTCTTCTTCATCCTCTTTATCCTGATCGGGTTAGGGACCTAACGCATGGACAGCACTCTCCCACCATTCTGTCCTGCGCTTCGTCGATTACTTGGGGCCACGGATAGTTCCATCTATCTTCGCAGAGTCTCTCCATTTACTTTTTTCATATTCTCTTGGGTCGGCCATCAAGGCTTCTATTTCTCCTGGTGACTGATGAGAAAATCTGTTAAGGCAGTCTTTTGTTTCGTTCATCCCAAGATCCCCTCAGATAATATAAAGGGTATCCAGCGAAAAAAATTCAAGATAAAATTGTAATTGCTCGAAAACCATCACGGTGAATTAAGTGGGAGGAGTTATGTTCGATGCACGTGATTTGTTTATTTTCCAGTTGTAATGAATCACTGCTCGGGAGCGCACTGCGCATTTTCGGTTGAGCAATATTTAAAGTGCGGTGATTCATTGGTTCGTGCGCGTCGCGCTTTTTGTACTAAATTTAATATTCGACTAGTAAGTGATGAGCCGAGGACGCAACTTATCTGGTATTGGGTTCAAAAGTTCAGACAATAAGGGACAATGGTCAACCAAACTCCTCCGGGACCGTCAACGTCAGCAGCGACGCCAGAACATGTGACTCAAGTTCGACGTGAAATTATGCGTAATTCTTGAAAATCGACAAGAAAGATTGCAGCCTGTACTAGAATAAAAAAATCAATAGTGCACGTTATTTTGAAAAAAAAACAACAGTTTCACCCATACAAACTGCAAATCGTGCAATTTCTCAACGTAAATGACTATTCTTTACGTGAAACCTTAGAAAAAACGATGCTGGAACGTTGGAACAGCACAAACGCTTGAAAACATATTGTTTACTGACGAAGCACATTTTCATATTGATGGCTATGCTAATAAACAGAACATGAGATACTGATGCCTCGACAACCCAAGGGAACGCCATCAAAAACGTTGGCATTGTCGAAAAACAACAGTGTGGTGTGCAATTTCTGCCTGAGGGATTGTCAGCGAGAGACAGTCACTGCTGACATGTATTGCCAAATGGTCGACGAGTTGTTGGTACCACAAATGCAGCTGTTTCCCGAGTTCAACAACAAAACACAATATCAGCAAGACGGAGCCACTCCATACACAGTTAGAGTTTCAATGGAGAAGCTGAGGGGAATTTTTTCAATAAATTAATCAGCAAGTACTGAGACATACCCTGGGCACTTCAGTCACCGGACCTTACACCGTGCAACTTTTTTTGTAGGGATACCTTAAGTCGATAGTATACATCAATAATCCTTGAACAATTCAGGTTCTACAAGAAAATATCCGCCGTGAAGTTGCTGCCATTGAACCAACGTTTTTCTCTAGCGTGTTCGCAAATTTAAGAGTCCGATTGCATTGTTTATAAAACGTAAAATCCGCATCGTTAAATTCCATTATTTATAAATAAAATATGAGAATAACATTGTAGTTTGTTTTTTTATTTAATATTAAACTTGAAAATTTTCCGCTGGGCACCGTTTAGTTCCAGATTTGACCTCTTAACATCACTCCCGCTGACCCTCTTAGATATCTCATCTCTACTGCCTGTATTCTTGGCTGATTCATCTCCGTCATTATCCAAAGTTAATGGTCAGGGTGGGTGCGTAAACATGAAAACAGCCAATTTCGCACTTATTGTTGAACGATTTTTAACTCTAATTTTGTTACATATTTATCTTCATAACTGTTTGGCCTTAGCCCCATCAGAAAGCATATATAAATTATCCGCATTTAAAATTTTACGAAATTAATAACAGTAATAAATTATATTGTTTTAATATTGTCAGTTATATGGTATGCTTAATAGTCAGTATATTAATTACTATTTTTTTAAAAATCTAATCTAGTGCATAAATTCTGATGTAAATGAATAATAAAAAAAATATTTACGTTAGAAATAAACGAATAAGCGACAAAGATGAATTAGTATTAAAAGCCCCTTTAAAATAAAATGCGTATTTCGGATTTATTTTTTCTCTCGCTATTATTCTCTGGCGACATTCATCATAATAATTGACGGCAAGAAGTAATCGACGTCTTAAAATTGTACCATTCAAAATCATCAATCATAATCGTTACTCATTTTTAACAAGCTCTCCGTCAATATAAAATAATAATTGACTGCAAGCCTTTAGAAAATCATATTCGCCCGTCGTGAACCGAGCCGGGTGAGGGAGAGGGCGAGTGTCACCGTTAAGGGCGAATAAGATTGATCGCGGAGTTCTTCCCGAATCACGTGGCCCGAGAGCCTTGCACCACGTGATAAGAAGGCGCCATCCATCATCAGCTAATGTGGAGGACTAAATTATTGTTACTTTTTTCGCGGAACGCGAATCTAAGTTAATTGAAGATAACATGGATGAATCTAATATTGAATCTCCTCACGGCTTATACGGTTAGATGGATAGATGGAATCCGAGGGATGTATTTGTAGGTTCAGCTTTAGTTTCTCAGGTTTGTATTATAAAAACTAGCATTTAAAACCCATTCTAGAATGAGCGCAAATATCGAATATAGAACAATTTAAATAATTACCTACTTATATATAATATAGCAGTATTACAGTGTACTATTTTTTTTCATTTTCTACAATAGAAGTTTTCACTAAGAGAAGCCAGCCTAATCTGAACGTAGCCAGCGGCACCACCGGAAGCGCGCGGTATGGGTGGCCGACCACTTTCTCACCTTTCCTGTCTCGATCCCAGAATTTGATACGAGCTCCGTTTCACCACAGAAATTATAATAGTTTCTTTCAACTAACGATTGTAATTTATCGAGAATGTCTGTGAGAATTTCAGTGTAAATACAATTCATTTCTATTATATTTACATTTTACGCCATTACTATCTGTCATCCCCTCACATAATTACCAGACTTAGAGACATACGTATACGAATACCACTATAGTAATTCAATATTGGAGGCGGACTTCTATTATCCATCTCATTCTTTATATATATATATATATATACATATCATCTCATCTCTCTTTAACCTCCAAACTAATGACAAACCCCCTTATTCTGTAGACTTAAAGATCGTATTAGGACGCATAATTTTGTCTATCTTGATCTTGCGTTTGGACCTGAATAATGTTTTTATGTTGCATTAAAAATTCTTAAAGTTCGTGTTCAATTTTCTATTAATTTTAAACAATATTTGTATTCATTTTAATGAAATCACTCTTCTTAATTATGTTTCTTTATAATTCAAACAAAATATATGATTAACAGAAAAAATCTATCGAAAAAATACAGCCATCACCTGAACTCAAGCTTAATAGAAAATTTCGTAATTTATTTTAATATATATATATATTTATTGAAATGGAGAAAAACAATATTTTTCAAGCACGTAAGTACAAGAAAATTAATTTTAAAATGATATCTTCAAAGTTCCTACCCACACTAATCAAATTTCGAACGCGAATTGAGAGCATAAAAGAAAATGAAGGCAAAGAATTTTATTGCCAGGCCTTAAGAACTTAATTTTCAACACAAAGCAATTTGAGAATGCTTTTGTGACAGTCTATGGATGAGTTATGAAATTGCATTAGTAATTAATTACCCTTGTTTTAAAATCATAAAAAGTTTTCAAAGATAAGTTTGTATGTTTCTAACACATTATTTAGGGGTAAACATCGTTTAAAGGTAATTAATAAGAAATATTTTCATGTTTGCTTTACTCGTATTTATACATATAATATTTATTTTAAAATATCGGTACTATGATTTTTCCATATCAATATCAAAGAAATCGAATATAAAACAGCGATTTTTGCTTATGCATTGTACATATTATTTATGTATTACGTACTTTACAGTTTACTTACCATCGATTGCTTGCTACTAAGCTACGGTAGCTACGGGTAGCTACGTGGTCGCTGCTGTCTCAGTAGAATCTATATTTCAATGCGGAAAACCCCTATAAAACCAGCCTTAACAATAATGCATTGTGCATCCTTATTATTACTTTACATGAAATATAGATTCAACGAAAGCCCTATCTACACAGCGATCACCATGGGCCACCTATCGACCACTATATTTAGCCACTTAAAAACATACTTGAAAAATACGAACAAAACATTAATGTTATATTTGACAATTCTACCATAGATAAGGAAAAAACTGCGACCACATAATGCGACGCGATACAACCATGACACATAGATGAGATGACACGATGCTTTTCTTATTTATGACAGGATGACAGATGCTCAATATATTTGCCACCCGTAATACGATAAGCACTATACGGTCATATTGATATTACTGAAGTCACATCTGGAAAGTCATAGATGTAGATGGGGAAGCGTGATATTATTATGGATTACAAATCTTGCGTGCTGCTTACTTAATCACAAATCTTGCGTGCGACTTACTTTATTAAAAATCGTGCATGTTGCTTTCTTTATAACAAATCTTGTATGCTACTTACTTCATTACATCGATTCGAGAAAGCACGCAGTTTTGTTGATTTTTTTAACGTTACATACCTAAATAATAATTATGTTTTTGATTGAAACGATCATGTAATAGTCACATTTTGTGACAATAACAATAATTTTATCCTGCTATTTATTTTTTATTGAATATCATTATTACCTGCCACGTTTATTCCCAAATATTTAAAATATTATAATATAAATAAAATATATAAATATTGAGAGTATTTATAAGTTTTGAATACATTGTACGAATATATAGTCGGTAAAGTGTACCTACATATTAAATAATACATAAAAATATGAATTTATCAATGTCTAAAACATACCTTAAAAACATTTAAAGAATATTTTGGGGTAGCTACACTTTATAAATTGCGCGAACCTGAAATCTAATCATCCCGCGTACCACGGTGGATGATTGGCATTTATTTGAATTTAAAAATATTCAAAAAGAAAACTTTACAGAAATCTCTCTCCATTTAGAGAGAGCCTTTGAGACCGTGTTATTGCCTGGGTAAACTCGCATTCCAATCGCTGATCCTGCGATTGGGCACGAGGAATGGGAACATCTAATTACGCCGTGCGCTCGGAGTGTGAACGGTTCAGCGGCGCGGATCAAATGAAATGCGCGGAACCGTTGGACCGGCAAATTAAGAGCGCCAGACTAATGTGTTTATGAATAAGGGATGACTTGGGGAAACTTTGACAAACTGTAGTTTATTGGGAAGGGGATGGGGGTGGGAGGTGGAAGACGGGAGACGGAAAGCACCGGGCGCTACGTCTTTGAAAGAAGCTGAATTTAATGCATTTTACTGATTTCGAGCCGAGTGGTTCCTTTGAAGACGGTATATAATATATTATATACTAGATAACTGATTTATGAATACATTTATATCGAGCGTTTATATTGCATTTTACCCGTTCTGCAACGCGACGGTAAGATAAATTGTTGGATATGGTAACAGAGAAGAAAAAGATGCAACTATTACCAGAATTTTTAAAACAGAAAAAGTACTTAATTTAAAACAGAAAAGCATAATAAACAGGTGTGACAGAAAAATGTTGCATATATATTGCGAAAGAAGATGATGATAGTAAATCACCCGGTACTACATTACTAAGTGTTGTGTCCAGTGGCGCCATCTAGATTCCGCTACGCCAGTTGTTGTAACTGGTGACGTAAATAATATTCGATAGTACAGGTAGTAATTTGGTATTTATTCACGATCACAATATTACAGATTACAATCAGTTCTTAGTTCTATCTGCGTCGGAAGACGTGGAGCGAAAGAGACCGTTCTCTCGCGGTCCATCATACTTGAAACATTCCCTCTGACGTACCACTATATGTACACAAATACACAGATACCATTTCGTTCCATACGCGCGTGCGCCTATCAACTGACCTCATTGCACACTGAAAAATTATCAAATTAAAAAATTAGTAAATATTTCCACGTATTATTTATCTCAATTAATTGAATTTGTATTTTTAAAATTGGCAAAATCAACTTTGTGGTTAAAATCCGTTATTTTAAATTGTTAACTTTGTTTTATTAACCACTTAATGAATTAAAATACATCTACCGGTTTCGAAAAATATCATTTTCTTCTTCAGGATGTCATTAACTAATCAAAAATATATGTTATTGTTTCTTTAAGAGAATCTATTTTTAAAAGATAATAATTATTTAAAATATTAATTTAGTACCCAACGTAAATTGTTCTGGGCTATTTTGCTATATGTATACGACCCCTCTGGTCGATGTTTCAGTTCCCATTGCAGGGTTCATTATCATGATTGATGTCGCCGATGCATCAGCAACATACATGAGATCCTAAACGTCGTTTAAATGGGTCGGAGAGCCTCCAAAATTTCTCATGCACTAAATATATTTTTTGAAACTAACACACTAAGGATCACACTGTTTACTAACAGTGGTAAAGAGCATAGAATGCTACACTTTTTTGTACCACTATATTCGATTCTACACCACTCTTGCCTTCTTCATTTTCATTCTTCCCATGCACGCTCGTCTAATATTGAGGATTCTAACAGGGTCGTCCTCCAATATCTGATCATTTGACTTTTTAGGATCTGAACTAGAACTGTAAATTCGGATCGATAGGATCTAAATGAATGAATTGTGCAGTCTCTCGAATGGAATATGACAATTCCGGTCGTAAATAGGTATTACCGCAAGGTATGGGAGGGATGTAGGGAAAACTTGGTACAGGATGAGGTCGGTGAGGGGATAAAGGTTCTAATCGAATAATCAGTGATCTCGGGAATCGGGATTCGGAAGAACTGTTCGCCTTAACTTGTATATGACGTCTCTGTAATCCCCGCATTCGCCGCCGAAATCACATAAATGGTACGCGGATAAGCGATCTCTAATCCCAATTGAATACTGCGATGTCACAAGGTCACCCACGGCACATAAACAACATAAATACGTGATCAAAACACAATATCACAAAATACAGTGCTGGTGCATTGGATCTGAAAGTCCACACCGCGAATGCTATCGCGATGTCGAGATCGAACTAATGTCGGTCAAGTTGAGGTCTGTTGACGTCAAGGTCACAATTCACGCTGACAAGACGAGCATGAGGAAATGTATAGATGGGAATTGTGTCAATAACAACGATTGCGGCTGATTCGAAAAGACGCGCCAAAAATGTGTTTACGAGTTTGGGACAGGATCTTTCACGGACGTCCTCGTATGTTTTCTTTTCCATCGTTTCTACATGTCCAAACCATTTCAGCGATCCATTCCTAATTCTATCTACATTAGTTTATACTTTTTATTTGCTTCATTCTATCGTATATATCGATGAATATAAATCGTTTTCAAATATAATACGTATACATATGCTTTTCCAGAAAAGTTTGTCATACCTAGTAAAGTAAGTTATATAGATTAAAACCGAAAAACACTTTCAATTTAATGATATACCCCTCAGTGTACAAAATGAAAAGCTAAATGATATTGCTTCCATCAACATCTTTACACCCCGAGTACGCTAGCTACAATGCGACAGTAGCTGCTGGCTGCACACGACACCCCCCACATGAAAGCCTCGCCTCACAATCGTGCACCACCGAAGCAATCCCCAGAGGGTAGACGATTCGTATTATTAAGTTGAGCAATACAAGTGAAGCTTGAGGTTATCTTTTTTCTGTTAACACCCCCTAAACCAATACCCTCATAACCTTAACGCCCTCACTGTAGTTGCGAATAAACTAACAACATTTTTACATTTTTAATATATTATTTTGAAGGTGATTTTACTTTTTATTAAAAATGATACAGAGAAACAATTTTTAGTCATGGGGTATTTATTAAAGTGGCTATAAATAATTTTTCAACTGAATAAAATAAAGGTTTTTTAAAAATTCAATTCATTTATATACCTACGTAAGTACTAAATGCTCAATCTTATATTACTCACGTATTATTATTATTATTGTTTGCTGTCAATGCTAATGTTTTTATATTTTTTTTTTATGTACCAACTATTTTTCTATTATATAATGTGAGGTGATTTTTCTAGATCAGGCCAAGTGGGAAAATACCAAAATATTTTAACAAAAAGTGTTCAAAAAAATAACTAATTCAATGTGATATTTTTTTGTTTTTAGATATTATGTATATCATTATTGGAGCAATTGTGTGATACGGTATCAGTGACGTACAGTAGGTATAGATTTAGGTTATTCTATTACCAATGATATTATACAATTATATATAATATATGTACTATAATATATGTTGTACATAGGATTATAAACTTTTATTTAACCAACGTCTTTATTCAAAATGAATCCGTCGTTTATACGATCCTACCATATATTTATTTGTAATTTTAGAGTACTATTTATAGCGTTTTTAAAGCTTACATTTAAACGTAAAATAATATCATCTTACCCATACAAAAATCCATATCGACGTTTTTAAGAATACTTTCTATGACTGAACATGATTCTTTTATTGTTTGAAATTTCTTCACGTAATAACTAAACGAAATAATCCTTTTTATTAAAGGTTAACGTAGAAAATAATTTTGCCAATTGATTTTTATTTTTCCCAAATCAAAAACAAATTCACGCACCAAATGCACCATGAACGCAAATAACGGCCATGAAATCAATACGTTAAAAATAGTACGATAGTAAAATTCTAGAATTAGTAAAAGAGACATTTCAATGATTTGCACAAAATAGTAAACTTTTCTAATTTCATTCTATTAAAAAACAGCATAGGTAACGATTCCATACAAAACAGATCAACCGGAAGGAATTTTCAATTCAGTAAATAGCTAATTATATGACTTGAGTAATTCACTGACTTAAAGATAGAACAGAGTAATGTGAATTAGTCAATGCGGCGAATGCACAAGAGCGCCATGGGTACAGCGGTAAGTTATCGTGGTAGTTTTTAGAACTGAGCAATTAAAGTCTCTACTAGTATACAGATGGTGCTAATTGTAAAAAAATATTTCCGTTTATGTTAATCCAATTATTTATTTTATATTTGTTTCCCAGAATTTTTAGTAATGCACGTCTTTTTTGCTTGTATGCACTGCACGCTTCTGTATGGTATACGTATATTGGCGAATGATAAAAAAAATAGCAGTTAAGGGTAGGCCTTCATCCAGCTGCGGATCGACAATATCTGATAATGATGTTAATGACCATCGTTTCAGTATGTCATCGTGATGATTTTTAAACATAACAAGTATTTTTTATGTGTGGATCGAGACTTGGAATACATTGGGCTGCAGTCATCAAGACAGTAGAAGACAGAAACACTTTGCTGAGACCATGAATCCTGAATAGGATATAAGATATAATTAGTTGTTATTTTTATTTTTATGTTTACATTTATAGATGTGATGTGAAAACATAAATTGGACCAACAAACTAAGTTCGTTCCCCTACCGATGTAAGAATGTCAAAGTAGTAATTTGTTTGAGATATGCTGACTTGAAACGGCGCAGCGCGTCTTGTGTAGACAACGTACTCGACAGGTAGATATACCTACACTTGAATCATTTCTACTACTTCAGGGGTATCTAATTTTCCGTTAAGTAACTATTAAACATAAAAAATAATCACCCGCAATCATTCTACTAGACACTATTTTATAATTTTCATGGGTATTTAAAAAAAAGATAAATATTTCTACATGTGTAAATAGAACACTTGTTTTATCATTCTAATCATTTAATTTACACGAGACGCTTTTCGCCTTATAAGGGCATTATAAATCTCCAGACTAATATCAGATTGACAATGCCCTTATTTGGCTAAACACGTCTCAAGTAAATTAAACGAGTAGAATCAAAAAACACGCGTTTTATTTTCACATGTATAATTTTGGATAATATACGAGGCGCGTTTTTTAAGTAAGTACCGTTGCCGAATATTGGTTGCGATGTTTCGAATGCGTAATGGTTTCCTTCATCTGTTGACTCACCACATGCAATGATAGAGACATTCATATAATGTAGCCATCTTGTAGTGTAGTGTAGTTGAAATGTGCAAGACAATAGATCAGCCCGCCAACTATTAGATACGGTCCCGTGATTCGTTTCTTGAATACACGAAACATGAAACCAGCTGACATTTATCGCCAAGTGTGTCCTGTTTTGTCCTGATTTGGCGCCAAGTGTTTTCCATATTTTCCTTCATCTGAAGCGGTTCCTTGGTGGCAAGCGTTTTTATGACGATGACGAACTCAAAGACAGAGTACTGACATGGTTTTCATCCCAGGTGGCGTCGTTCTATGACGAAGGTATACAAAAATTGGTGCCCCGTTATGACAAGTTCCTTAATAATGGTGGCGACTATGTTGAGAAGTAGTAACGTGTGTAGCGTCCGAAGAAAGTAAAATGTTGTAAAAAAGATGTTGCGCTTCTTTAGAAAAAAATTCCGATACTTACTTAAAAAACGTGCCTCGTACATGAATTTTCTTGTAAAACTATAGAGAAGGTGATATTTTAAAATGATCTCATTTGACGTCTTACTGATGAGACCCATGTTACACTACGTACAAGAAATTGTTGGGTATTCTAGAACGAATGTAATTAGTTCTAGAACTTCACTCGTTATATCATTAGTTTGTTCCAGAGTATATTGAAATGTATATACTTAGAGGTAATCCGTTCCAAATCCATGGCCTAGGGCAATGCTACCTTAAACACAACCAATTTAAATGAAAAATAAAATAAAAATACATACAATCTTACTTTAGTGAACAAATAAACGTTTTTTTTTTGTAAAAATTATGTAAAGTCAAGCGGAAAGTCCCCGCCAAGCTGACACGTCAATCACACAAAATATTTTTTTCACGCAGTAATATTCATTATGGCATCCTGATTTATTATTAAGACGTGTTCGTTGTAGCATGCCTGACTGTAATAATGACGTCATTTGGACAAAACACAGTTAAAATCAATAATTAAAAAAAAAGATTGAATATATTTATATCTCATTTTAAACATTATAATTTGGATTTGAAAGCTAGGTGCTTGTTGGTCTAGTAGTTAAAATACTCGCTTAGTGATCCAGTAGTGGAAGCTTCGAGCCTTATTCTAGGAGAATATCAAGTTTGTTATATTTTCATAGCACAAGCGTTTACCTTAGCTTGAAAATATTGGTGTGACACGTATTCCATGTACAGATCTCTATTTACAAAAAAAAATGTTTTATATAAATAAATTTTGATCGGGCCAATTGACGTTTTTAAAAACCTATTAGAAGAAAAAAACATTTTTACATATGAATTAAATATATTAATTAGAAAGATATACAACAATATTTTTCGATAAAATTGATTTTATATGTATATCTTTCTAATTAATAGAATTAATTCATATTTAAAATATCACAGACCGTCTGTTCTGAATAATTACAACTTCACAATAAGAATGTGTTCTCCTAATAACATTTTTACTATGAACTTTTGTCGTTGTACTGAATTAGGAAATGATTTGAATAAATAAATCGACAAGGATGTTGGGAATCGACAATAAAAGGGTTATATACATGCTATAACACTGAATACCCTTTTTAGTGGCCCGGAAGATTGTCGTTGAGTACAGAAACGTATCGAATATGTTCCAGACATGCTACATCAGACAGTTTGCTGCAAAGGATTTCAGGCCTTGAGCGCTTTGATACAAAATACATTGCACCATACACGTACGCTAGAACGTACGTCATCAATATTGACGTGAATTGAAATATAGATTTATGGAAGTAGGAGGACTATAAAATAATGCACAAGACAGAGAGGTAGAAATCAAGATTGAAGAATGAGATAGAAAATCAATGATTTTTATTTACTTTGGTGGTTTTCCATGCTCGATTATAATAAAGATTCAAAATATTCCAATACTATAACGCATATTAATCATTTTTTTAGATTTTCAATACATTCATTTCATATTTTTAATTTATATTATTTATTTTAATAAAATGACATCCTCTAAGCAGCACGAAAAAAACTAACTACTACAACACGGAGTCTAGCAAATTAGCCGGACAAGGCTAAATTTATCAGAGCTGATACTGGATCCCATTAAAAAAATAATGAATTTAAATAAGGGAAACTAATTCGAGATTTATAATTTTACCTGCCTTACTTACCTTCATTTATTGAAAAAATGAACTAAAATAATATACGAAAATAATTAACTTTCTTTGACAGGACACTTTTACGTTATTTAATTAATAGATCATGTTTGTTACCGACACATTTCTGAAAAATTCATTAGTGATTTTTATCAACGTTTTGATTTATTTTTTTGTTAATTTATCTCATAAAAATAATAAGAAAGTAAATATAATAAAAATAAGTAATAAATGAGAAAACGTGCAAATAATAAAACAAGAAGGCTGTTACAAACAGAACAAACAATATATTTCCTTGTGCAAGTTTTTTTTAATCTTCATATGATTTTAATTGACTTCATTGTATTTCAAGATGTACTCAAAAAATAAAAAATCAGGTTATTACATGTTGGATTTATTCCAGAGAACTTCTTCTAAAATATTCACCGTATTCGTATACAGGCTGATCCATGGCTTGCGTGCTACTCATATTTTGTAATGTGGCGGACGTGACATAAATAGGCGTAATATAACGTGGGAATTCGGTGCAGGTGTTCTTTTTTGGCCGTTAAATGTGTCATATTACACAGTTTTTATGTGGTGCACCATTGGTTCGTTTTGTAGGCAGATGTATCAGGTACATGAATTACTGGATAATATTGTTATTCACGTTCATAATAAAAATTATTATTTTAAATATGAATTAAATGTATTAATTATAAAGATATACATACAAAATCAATATTATCGAAAAATAAAAACATTGTTGTTGCGCTACCGGGATTCGAACCTGGATCTCTTCCCTAACCGGGGGAGGTGCTTTATCCAACTAAGCTACAGCGGCACTATTTTTATCGACAATTTTTCGACCTTATATGTTACCTTTTTGATATCAATACATTTAATCGTTCCATCATTTGACAGAGCCATCTACCTTATTTTTACAGAATCTCAAATACCTTTGAGTGAATCTGATAGCAGACATTTAATTCATATTTAAAATATCACAGAACTATGTTCTGAATAATTACAACTTCACAATAAGAATGTGTTCTCCTAAAAATAATAAAGTTTTATCAATGTGTCCAAAATTTAATAAAAATGAATTAATAACTCTAGCGTCTGCTATCAGATTCACTCAAAGGTATTTGAGATTCTGTAAAAATAAGGTAGATGGCTCTGTCAAATGATGGAACGATTAAATGTATTGATATCAAAAAGGTAACATATAAGGTCGAAAAATTGTCGATAAAAATAGTGCCGCTGTAGCTTAGTTGGATAAAGCACCTCCCCCGGTTAGGGAAGAGATCCAGGTTCGAATCCCGGTAGCGCAACAACAATGTTTTTATTTTTCGATAATATTGATTTTGTTTGTATATCTTTATAATTAATACATTTAATTCATATTTAAAATATCACAGAACTATGTTCTGAATAATTACAACTTCACAATAAGAATGTGTTCTAAAAAAAAAAAAAAAATTATTATTGCATAAATTACATGTAAAATTTCAACTTCAGATCATTATATTTTACAAAGAACTCAATCGGAAGAAATAAAACATTTTTTGTTTTAAATATTTGTTATTTTTTAATCCCCTTCAAGCGAATACTCACCCGTTATTTTTTATCAAAAGATAAGAACTCTTCCGTCTATTGGAATACGTCGTACTTTATTCCTAAGGGCGTAAAAATCACCGCGAGGCAAAATAAGGCCATTTTCCCTCGTCTGTGAAAGGTCGTGCGATCTGTTGGGGAAATCTGTCACGCGCGTGAGAAAAGTGAAACATCGTGTTGTGGATATTCATATTAAGGACACATTTCCGTGTACTATTTTGCGAACATGCATGTGTGTAAACAGTGATGATATGATGAAGTTACTACCGGTGGCATTTTGCATGCGGAATCGAAATTATTTTGAAATACACTGGCTCTAGCCATTCGTTATGATGATACATTATGTTATTAGGAGAACACATTCTTATTGTGAAGTTGTAATTATTCAGAACAGACGGTCTGTGATATTTTAAATATGAATTAAATCTATTAATTAGAAAGATATACATATAAAATCAATTTTATCGAAAAATATAGTTAATTGGATAATGCACCTTCCCCGGTTAGGAAACAGATCTTAATATATTTAATTCATATTTAAGATACATATGTTCTTTTGCTATTGATAAATTACGGAATATATCAATATTTATCTTATTTTATAATACAACTATTATAATATAATAAACTTCATATTATAATTCCTGACTAAATTAAAAGTTGAAAATGATCGAGGAGTATATACAAAATTCTGCACCTTTATAGACAATTTTTTTTATATGAGATTTTAGAAATTCATGTTATGCTTTAAGTCTGCGTACTTCGAAATAAATATTTGCAAAATTGATTCATTCTATTATATATTTACGTCTTGAATTATCTAACAAAAAAGCGATCTAGCTGCTTGAAAACCTTTTATTTTTTGTATTCAATACATATATAATTTGGAATCAATAAAATATTTTAATTTATCGAAATAATCGACAATAATAAATACGACTTTTTTTAATTGCTTCTGTTGTGAGGTTATGCATTTGTAGCTTGAACATTTCCGACTTATATTTTAAATACGTACCCACTCTTATAATATTGTGCGCTAGATTTGATACACCCAGTATTTAAAAAAATAATTAATTACTTAAACCCGAAAGAAAATTGCGAAAGACGTATAGTATATAACAGTTTCTTAAAAATAAAAGGTATTATTTTCAAAAATGCATAGCAATAGTACAGCGAAATTACAGTATTCAAATTTTCAAATTTATAACAATAGACTTGTTTGTTTAGTAGTATTTTTAAAAATGTACATTCAAAACAAAAAGGTTACATATCCAAGTTTTAATGGAAATTGATTATGATTATTATTAAAAATGCATCATATTAATACTGTCTGGCTTCTTTTTTGCTTTATCTTTTGAACACAATATTAGAGTGTATCTAATTCTTCATTCATGGCTTAGTTTGCTCCGCTGTCTTGTCTCCCAGTACTATTGAACGGCCTCACGTAAGTAAGTAAGTAGAGATAACGATATGAAAATAGTACGAGAAAGAAGATTTTTTTAGAGCTGTGATGGTTGAGAAGTTTTATTATGATAACATCCACCCCGTCTCCAATCTTATATGCCTTTCTGAACACAAGAAAAAACATTAATATATACCAAGCTTGCTGTGGACGGACCAATGATTGGTCTGTCTACAGCAAGCTGGGATGCTGTTGAGAGTAGCATCCGATGCTACCACAGCATGTGTGCATAGTTATGCATAAATAGAACTAAAATAATTGTGAATATCTACCCATTCTACCTTGTACAAGAGGCATCTAAGAAGTATTTAAGAATACAAGGGCATCAAAGTGGATATATGATGTGATGTTTGAATTAGCGCATCGAGATCTAGGTAGCCTACTTTACTGACTTATGATGATTGGCTGTCTGAATAGATGAATCAGGGACGAGAATCCGACTCTGGCGGGCAGCGGAGATAAACATCACTTTTGGTAGGAACGCTCGAAAGGAGGGCAGCGGGTCGGTGGAGCCGCTCTCAGAAAAAATATGGCGGCGAGAGATGGCGTAGATTAAGAGTGGGATCACCGCGGTGGACCCAGAGATATATGGGTCTGGTCCACCCGCGGGAGAAAAGACTCCGCTGCAATGAGAAAAGAGGTGGCATACAAACGATGGTCGATAGATGGGTGTTATGAACATGGCTGTGACAAGATGGTGTCCGGCCTATCTCCTGGAGAAAGAGATGAATCCTGGCTCGGACGTGTAGCGGCCCGGGTCCTCAGCTGCATCGGCTGATGTTATGCAAATAGATAAACTTAAGTGACCTCCCTCAGAGGAAAGTTGACCAGAATAAAAAAGATTTTAGGTGCATCCAATGTCGGGATTAATTGTGTTTTGTGAATAAATATGTAATATGAAAAGCAGAGTTTCATTTGAATCCATTTTCATCCCATCCGAGGTAGCAGGCGACACCAGAGGACACACACACACACTTGAGAACTCAGACTGGCCTAGATCGGCTTCCTATCCTTTAGGGCCCGAAGGCACTATAACAATATATATCCTGCCTGTTCAACCCACATTCAAAGAACAAGACTCTTAACCAAATAGACATGGTTATTGTCATAATAAAATAACACCTATATAGTTTTAAGAACTTCGCCTGTCTGTGCGTCTTTTAACATGACTATGTATATTTATGCGATACATTTAGAGAGATCTGGCGAAATAAAAAAAAATAAAAAATTAAAGTTACTAGCTTATTTAAAAAAAATATTTTAATTTTAAATCACGAAATGACGAAGTTTCGTACGCTAACAGAAATCAAAGAAGTAAATATATGAAAAATTAATTTGAAGTTCAACAGACAGTTTAATATTTTGACATTTCAAAGTCACATAAAAGGCAAGTCACAGAGATTGAAGGGTAATAATATTACAAAGATATAACTCAGTGGAACATACCATTTGCTAGACGTCGCTCCGGGCCCAAGCCCCTTAAACCAACATCGAGCTATCGCAGGAAAATGAATTTGCTTTCTTGAGCTTACGGGTGTACGCATATGTAAATATAATTTTGTGCTCAGCCGAAATCTTCCGTGAAGGTGCTTATCCCAGAAACGTGTATTAAATGCTAAGCTCCACCCTTATTGTGATGAATTTATTCACGTTTATAATTTATATATTATAATACCTGCTTTACGGGAATTTTTAATAATAAATAACACGATATCTACTTTGATCTTACAAAGATGGAAATAAGAAAATTTTCATTATTCCTCTTACTGCCTCTTTATCTATTTAATATATAATAAATACTTAAACGTAAATAAAATTGTACGAATATATTTAATAAAAGGAATATAATGATGAAACTGGTAAAATAAGAAAGAATGTCGTTTTAAAATGTAAAACATTAAATAATTAAATTTTAAAACATAATTTTTATTTGAACTTTGTACGACACACACATTTTTTTAGTTACCATTGATTTTCGGAAATTATATTTTTAAATTAAAATATTATACCACGATGTAACTGCCAAATCAATCAATTATATTATATAATGATTTTTTTTAATGTACACGAATATCATATGTATATACATACATAGGATATATATAATATAAGATTGTTGTTTTTAATGCTGTATTGAGGTAAATATATCATCAATTGAGGAATTTAAACCGATCTGTATTTAACTTAATTTTTTGGTAATTTTTTTTATTTATTTATGAATCTTTTTATATTTTTTCTTATTCTGTAGATGTATGAACTTTTATTATATTGTTCTTCTTATATACATATGTTATTCTACAAAAAAAATGTTGTCAATTTTCAATATTAAAAAACAATCTTATAATTAGGTATAGGTGTATATATTTTTATTTTTTTATATAGTTTAGTAGGTAAATATATATTATATTCATACTTTTACTGTGTTGTATTTAAAATCAATTTTATTTTGTACAAGAAGCACATGTTTATATCAATTATAAATAGACTCAAACTTATGTAAGACAAATTCAAGTTGTTTCTGTCATCGGCTATGAATACAAATACCTTATATGCATCATGCCGTATTATTCACATGGCGCCATAACACATGCATAATTAAACTTCAAATCTGATGTGAGGGTCGTCTAAGATGAACAATTTTCGGGGTTTATACCTTTTTTGGTGTAATGTGTCGGTTGGTGGATCCGACGCGTGTGGTGGAAGATTTTTACAGCACACCATGTAAATATTTGATGATAAAAACAGCGTAATGACGCAATACGATGTCAAGGTTAACTCCTTACGTGTAGATAGATACCTGTGTATAATGGAAATGAACACAGATCGAAGATAACATCTTGACACAATTTATAAAGAGAGGTTATAGAAATGAGAAACATAAATGTGTATATTATATTTTCTGTTTTCCGTCAAACTTTTTGAGATTGTACGCCTTTATAATATACGTTGAATCGATTTATGAAGTTGCTATTTGAAAAATAAACGGAGGGATAAATAAATAAAGCAAATGACAAAATTATTATTAAACAATATTTGCAAAATTACTTTGTGGTATCATTTTATATTAATAATTATACAAAAATTGTGTTTTTAAATAATCTTACTTCAAATTCAAATACAAAAAAATATTCCCAATTCTATACGACCAGTCTTTTACACTAATAACAAATTAAAGAATTATGTATTAAATAACAAGGATAAGGACGATATTTAAAAAAAAATCGGGGGTCGACAAATTAATTTGCAATGATTGCAATTATTTTTGTATAGGTAAAACTTGCAGAAATTTTAATATTAGAATTAAGGAACATCTTAGATGCCTAAATAACAATAACTTTTCAGAATTTACCAATCACCGTTTGGAAACAAACCATTCCTTTGATATTACTAAGGGTTTATAAATTTTACACATAAATACTAGAGTTTTACAGTTAGATAAAATTGAAATTTTAGAAATAAGAAAAAGTGTTAATAGCAAGTTTAGTATTATAAATAACCAAATCCTCTTGCCTCCAGATCCGACGATCTGGTACGCGCAGGAACGTGGTATGCAATCAGTTCATTCATTAGATAATCATAATTCAATTGTTCAACGGGTATACACAGTTTGAAGTTAATAAACCTTACAAATTTATGTAGAACCCTTTCTAATTTTAATTCATGCACTTAATAGAATGGAGACCAAATAGTTTAATTCTAAATTGCTACGAACCACAGCCGTGTATAAAATGATTTAAATGAATTGATATCTTTCACCGTTCTTAATACAAAACCAAGACATTTTATTCGTAATTTCATTAATGTGTGGAACGAATGATAGTTTTTTATCAAATAATATGCAAAGATCTTTAATTTGGGATATCTTTTTAATGAGATTTCGGTCATTTCTCGGACACGGTCTGCCCATGTTTTTGAACATCGACCCCATTAGTCACTTATTTTTATAAGCTACTGTGAATTATTTATACGATTTCGGAAAAATACCCTTTCCTTCATCAGGATGAAAAAACTAACAAAAATAATATGTATGTTCTATGTGTATGTTCTTATGTTTCAATTTAAAAAAATAATAATTTATAAATAAATTTATTACCTTACGTTAGTTATGATGATGAAAGATGTGGACATGGATTTATCGATCCAAAATCATTAGAATTTTTTTTAGGACAGGACTTAAGTGGTTAAATGTAGTTGGTTATTTATAATATCTTCGTTAGTTTTACATACTTTACATATTTCTAACGATTCTATATTATTAAATTTAAGACCAATATAACTAACTAACTTACCATCACGCTGTTTCCAGACAGAGCGCCACACTCTTCTGCCCTGACACAATTCTAGCCTCATCCACATTCATACGAGTATATCTTCTCATACAAGCTCGTCAATTACTGCGGCTTCTAACATAACCATTCTCCAGTATCTAATTTACCTGGTTGTGCCAAGTCATTCTCTATTTCTGGTGCCCTCAACACTTGCGTCATGTATCTTTCTTACCGTTCTCTCATGATGTGATCCTTAATATTAATCACTATACTAATATCAGCTTTACATTATTTCCTCATTGCTTCATTCTTTACTCTGTCATAAATGAATCTGCCGCATATACGTAAATGTTTATATGTAAAACAGACAATCCGAATTTTTTATCAAAATCATAATCATTTTCTAAAAAATGATTGTAAAATTCTGAAAATTAATTATTACTTAAACATCTTAAATGCTCTTTGAAATTTCGACCTGTTTTTCCAATATCGAAAGTGGTACAATATTTACAGCTAAGTTAATAAACACTGAAGTTATTAAATTTATTTTTATGGAGAGCACATTCTTATTGTGATGTTGTAATTTTTCATAACATAGGTGTGTGATATTTAATACCAATTTAATGTATCAATTACAGAGATATCCCGGTAGCAACAACAATATTTTTTCGATAAATTGATTTTATCTGTACATTAAATTGATCATCTTTGTCTTTGGAGTTTATCATTACATTATGTTGATTACTAAAAATATATGTCACTAATTTATCCAAATTGTCTTTATTTACTCCTATTAAATATGTCCAAAACACGCAATAATTATATTCCTGCATATTACGAACACAGTTATTGTTCAATATTAAGAGAATTTCTGAAAAAAGGAGATATTCATTCCATTACATGGTACACAATTTAATTACTGATACGATTTCTATAGAATAATAACATTGAATCTCTGTGACGCAATCGTGAGTAGGGAAAACTCCGCCCGATTTCTTTGGGTATTATGCATAATACTTGCATACATAATTCCTTATAATTCACTTGGTTCATAACATATCTACAAGTCAAAAATTATCTACATTTTTCATTCTACAATTAGTTTACAATGACTTTACAGAAGCCAAACTCGTGGATAATTTAATGTATCTGATGTACAAAGAAGACGCCACCTCACCGATGGTAACTCGCCTATTCGCTAGAATCATCTCTCGAGCTTGCTGAATCGTGTCGCCTTGTTGAAGGTTAACGGGCGTCCTGCTCCCGCTTCGTGCGTCACACTCGTCCAGCCGCTTTTAAACTTCTCGATCCACAAATAAAAACACATATACGTGATAAAGCACTGTCCTAGTATTGTGATAAAAGTATGATACGATGAATTTCAGCCCTTTTCACACCCTTCGACCAGAGAAATCGGATCACTGCTCGATGTTCCTCCTTGGTGCAAACTCCTAGCGGAGCGGATATGTTTATACTGTAATTTCCGAAAGGCAAATAACGCGATCGGGATCAAATTTCGCACGCGTGACCGCAGTCGTACCAACTTTGAGCGCGCAGTATGATAATTTCTGGGGTAATATTTTACAAAATATGTATAAGCCAAGAACGAATAGGGGCGCTTACCGTATATGATTTTAGAGGTAACGGCGACAATGGTGGAGTCATTGTCCCGACCCTCGGCTTGAGTCTCCAGCCGCAGCGTGACATTGACTGGCCTCCTGGGCAGAGCCTGGTGCAACGTGACCAGCACGGCGGTCGTGCGGCCGGGCACCGCGGCCTCGGGGGCCACCACTGAGAAACCACTGTAAACAAAAACTGAAATCAGAAATTTGTTTTTCTTATATATATATAATCTTATATTGTCACATGCAGGAAAGAGACAATTCCCTTTGAATGTGAATATGTAACATTTTTATCCTAAAATAAAAGAAAACATAAAAGTTCATTTGTATTGTCAAATATTTGAAAAATGAATATTATTATTTCTGATACGAATATGTTGATTTTCTTCATAATTTAAGATTCTCGTTTTATAAATTTCCTTCCATCTATCACAATCACTCTTCAAGAACAAAAAACATCAAACTATTTTTCTTAACATTCAAAGTCGACGGTTATTAAGAAATATTTATGATGTTGTAGTGTTTAATTAATATAGAAGAAAATCAAATTCAGTAAAATCATTATTAAAATAGTTGGTACAGAATAAAAATACATAGACTAATTTAAGTTTATTATTAGGTACAAAAATCAAAATAATAAGATGTTAATAATAATAATAATAATAATGCGTTTATTTCAGAGTGATCGGGTTTTTTTTATGAAGACTCGATTAGCTATAAATATAAAACAATTAAGTTACGAAATATTATTTATGTTAAAAAAGAAAAAATTCACACATATATATATAAATATAAACAAAATACAGATACTATATTTCAGTCATGGTCATTATTATATATATAGCTATTCTGTAGTCGTTGCCATTCTCTGGTCAGAAAACCAGTTATTCATGAGAGCGCCTCTTGCACAAGTGTTGCAAGTGTGCAAACATTTATTTATAAAGACATTTTCACATAAAATATAACACGTTCACGCATGCTTGACAAAACAACTGTAATTCTGATCTTCAATTTTCCAGGTACTTTTCGTAATACTGATTTATTTCGCCTACATTGCAAATTTCGGTTTAAAAAAATTGCCTCACCGCACATCGTCACAACCGGGTTAGATGCGAGCCTAGTCCATTAAACACTCCAATATTATCACCAGAGAGAGCTTGGTAACTTAAATACCGCACTACACTCTTTTGGCCCTCGGCCAAATACAGATTGTCCACACGGGGTCAGCGTGCACGAGTCGGAACACGTTCCGTGGACTTGCTTCAGTATGGTTACAAAACTCCTGAAAAAGGTGTTCGTTGGAAATTTATTTCCATTCAAGTGCACAACCGCATGTCGTTGCATTACAGTTCAAGGGTCTAAAACAGTGATTACCATAGTGATCTATATCGATCCCCAGGGGTCTATGATAACCTGCAAGGGGTCTACGTCAGCGAAAAAAAAATTTGGGGGTCCATGAAATGAAAATGGGGGTCCACGATAGTGGATCTCAACATACACTGATAGTACCTATTTACTTACATTATAATTTTATAATATAAAGACATATACATTATTTATAAAAGTACCTATGAAGTAAAAAAATTATTTTACATGTTTATAAAATTGTGTAAATTGTAGGATGTAGGCATTCGCTTTGTGGTTTAAGTTTTTAACACTAAACTTCACTACAATTAGAAATTTACAAAAAATCAATATCAGGTAAGTAGTGGGTCTACCAAAAACCGAAAAACATGGCAAGGGGTCTACGACACAAAAAAGTTTGGGAACCTCTGGTCTAAAATTATACAAAAATCTTTGAAGAATAACAAATTTTATCATAACACGAAACTATTGCCAATAATATTTTATAATTTTTCCACAACATTATTTACATAATCAAAGCAAAACAAGACTTATCAACCATCTTAATAGACGCTCGTTTACAGATTAATTATTACAAATAACTTATATATTAAGTAAAAAATATTTACGAGAACAAAATTAAACAACAGATAAAAGTTAAAACAATATTAACTAACACACACGTGTTAACTCCTTAATTATTTTGCAAATAATTAACCCCATTCAAGTATGTATCGGATCACAATGAAATATTATTAGTCTTGATATTTGCCCCTTTAATATTGCTTACATGTCGACTCTTCAGAATAACAAGGTTCCATCTAACACTGACACAGTTTTGAGATAATTAGCTCAAAAGTGTTGATTGAATTTCAACATATATTCATGTATATTTTGCTTTGAGTATGCAAATATAATCAGTTTTGAAGTCTTAACTTATTTAATTGGTTATATCAGTGACCACTGTGAGATGAGGGAAATTAAAAGTAATTAAAAACATAGTAAATTAACAATAATGATCCATAAATTGAAATAAATAACTGATGCAGTTGGAACTTTTAGCTATTGCTATTTCATTTAATATCCGTTAAATAAAGTTGGTGTGTATGGAAGAAATAAATAATAATGCATTTGCAACACTTTTCATGCAATAACTCAAATTAGCCCAAAATGCTAGTTGGAACCTTGTTATTCTAAGGGGTCGAAATGTTGGTTTTAACAGTATAAACAATGAGTTATAATAACAAAAAAATGTAATTACTTACATAATTATAATGTATTGATACATTTTAATTATGTAAGTAATTACATTTTTACTTTCTTATTGAATCAATAAGAAAGATATACAGAAATAAATCTATCTATCGAAAAAATATTTAGTTGCTTCCGGGATATTTCTATACCAAATATTTTTTACATGGATAGGTTTTTTATGTATATTTTTCTAGGTATTTTAAGACAACAGCTTTACATTATATGCTAGTGGACTGCTTGATACATCAATCTCAGCTGTAGTTTCGTTTGTCGGAATTTCGCTCTTTGTATCAAGCTTCAGTGACGTATAGTTTTTTCATTAAAAACCTACCAACTATTTTTAAAGCGAAATTTTTCTAAGTAAGTGACGCTAGGACTTTCAGTTAATTTTTTACACAATTGCTTTTACCATTAATGTAATTAAATTACATTTTATATATTTCAACGATCCACATTTAATATTCATTGACACATTTACTTATAACGATATTACGAGGGCGATTCAAAAATTATCTAAACTTTAAGGTTGGTACGACTGCGGTAACGTGTCCAAAATTTGATCACAATCGTTTCATTTGTCTTCATGTAATTACAGTATTAACATGTCCGCTCCGCTAGTAGTTTGCACCAAGGAGGAACAACGAACAGTGATCCGATTTCTCTGCTCGGAGGGTGCAAAAGGGGCTGAAGTTTATCGTAGATTTTTAAATGTAAAAGTATTTTAATAGACGAGTTACAATTGGTGAGGTAGCATCTTCTTTGAACATAAGTCATGGTTCTGTCCATTAAATCATCCACGACAAACTTGGCTTCTGTAAAGTCTATGTAAATAAATTGTAGAAGGAAAAATATAGATAATTTTTGACTTGCCCTCGTATGTTCTGAAGAATTGCAACTATCCTAATCAAATGAATTTATTTCGCTTTTCTTATTTTTCCTTCATGTCAGTATTGACATATAGTGGTTTTAATCAGGCAAGACACCTCAATACACCTTCAATATTATGACACTCTTCCAAGTCTTCAGTGGCCAAAAATTACAAAAATCTTTTGTCTACTATCATACATAGATATAACTTTTCGTGGTATGATTTGTTACAAGATTGAGTCTTCTTCTTCTTCTTCTTCTTTTAGATAGGTAATCCACCCTTCAAGAGTGATTTGTGCTATTAATTAAGTTAAAAAAGTACAATTATATTATAGAATAAGAAATTTTATAGTACAAGTCAATATCATTGTCGTTCAAAAAATTATTATTATATAAATTAAATGTGGCGAGTTCAAAGAAAGAAGAAGACACAAGTTAACCGGGAGTTGAAAATTACCATTGACGATATTACTGTAAAAAAACCTGTGATCCGCAATGGACAGGTAAAAAATATATGGTCAAGGGTTTTCTCCTCGGCACCACACTCACACATTGGGGAATCTATTCAGTTCAATCTGAATAAATGTAAGAGGCTACCTGGCAATGCCCAACTCTCATTCTAGAAATATTTGATATTGTTCTTTTGAAGACTTTCCTTTTGGAGAACCAAGAGGTGCGGGGAATAGATCATTGAATTATTTTAGCCGATTACCCTTATGATTATTTGCATCCATCCATTATGCAGTCCGGATAGAATTCGTGCGTTTTTTTTCGTATTACGTCTATCATACATCGGGATATGGAATTGATGGGGGAAAACTCCGAAAAAAGTCGCCTCCTTGGCCAGTTTATCAGCACATTTATTTCCATAAATTCCCTTGTATGCAGGAATCCAAACGAATGACACTTGTTTATTGTTGCTGTCCAAATTAAATAGACATCTTCTGATAGAACAGATTATCTCATTGTCTAGTCAAAGTTTCATATTAGCAGAGAGGGTTTCAAGAACTGCTTGCGAGTCGGAGAATATAACAGTCCTATCGACGTTTCGGAGTACACAGATGTCCAAAGGCTCTTTAAAAAATTGAGTCAATCATGCACTAAATGTTAAAAAATATTATTAACATTCTAAATAATAAAAAAATTAATTATGTACATGACTTTAACAAATATAGTCTGACCCTTAATTATGATGGATAGTTGTAATTAATTTTATGTAATTTCATAACAACAGTTCTTTGTAATCTTCGAATGAACATTATGACGTGTGATCGATCAATTTATTAATTTAATTTATAATTTATATTTTGTCAATTCATGCGTTCGATCAATTTGTTATATTAACTAAATTATTTTAATATTATAATAGAACTAAACAAATTTTTCATTAAAATTATATTATATGATCGATCAATTCGTTACAAAACTAATTTTAAATATTTTATCTTTCATAGGAATTAATGGGTATGAGGTGAAGCAGTCCGAATACTCTAATGAAATTTTCACAAGTAGGTATAATTTTTTTTTCGCAATATTTAATGACGAATTTTAATAAATTATTATTACCGTGTAACAACAGAAAATAATAATATTTTTTAAACGTATAATTCGTTTATTCAGCGGATATTCCAGTAATTTTTTTAACTTTAAGTGCTCTATTCCCCAAATAGACAGTGGTTTCAGTTTGCCATGCAAGTATTCACGCTGACTTTTTTATGTCAGATTTTAGTATATTGTTTAATATTTTTGATATAGGTACTTTAATATTTATAGATACATTCTTGTAATATATTTTTTAAAATTAATTTTAAATATAGTTTTACAGCAAGTATTAAAAAGGTTTATATATTTTTAA
Organism: Eubasilissa splendida; assembly: GCA_031772225.1. Lineage (NCBI taxonomy): Eukaryota > Metazoa > Arthropoda > Insecta > Trichoptera > Phryganeidae > Eubasilissa > Eubasilissa splendida. Next base: position 7,122,522 of record CM062857.1, on the reverse strand, counting down.
CCAGCAGCAATTTTGTTTTGCATTAGCCTGATTATTTCAGTAAAATTTAAAGTCATCTACAAAGTTAATATTACGTAGATTAAAATAATTAGATAGTAACAAACAATTTGTTGGTAAACATAGTACATATTTGAATTTTAATAGGTATGTATTTTCCATTCCTCGCTATTCGTGCATTACTACATTTATTATGCATTACATAACATTTGTACTATTACATATAACGTAGCATTGAACGCTAAGTCAAATATGAAATGCTTTAACGGTGAAATTTAATGTTATTAGAATCAAATTTGCCTATATAACGATATTTATCTTGTTTCTGTAAACGATAATATTTTTAGTTAACATACCTATGAATCTGAGTGAATAATTAAAACAAATAACATATCTTTTAAAAAAGTTTAGTTTTCATCGAATTTTATATGTCCGGTAGGGTTCTTTAATCAATTCCGCTGTGGTGAATATTACCATCAGCGTCAAGTTATTATTTATCAAATCGCAATTTGAAAATAGCCTACTAAACCGCACCAGGACAGCCCATGTTTTATTAACCAGAGTAGTAATTTTTTTAAATATTTCTCGTGAAACTTTGTGAAAGGCCATTTTAAATAATAACACTTAATTAATTGCAACAAAAATGACATCAATATTCAAACACCTTATATTACGTCGCCTCTCCTGCACTTGTTAACCGCGCCCCTACACCAACCCAACTCTAATCCCCTCCTCCCTTTCCGTTCCGCAACTCTAAGTAACACGTAGATTTTTAGTTTTAAGTTTAGCATTTGTAACATTACTGAAGATGATGCATCAGCATTGAAAACGTTATAATAAATAACAAATTAGTGAAAGTAAACAGTGGTATTATTTTAAACATAATTTAACCAGAGTAGGTACTTTAATATAGCTAGAATTATATATTTTTTGTATAAGTTTGTGTATATTGTATAAATTGCTATAGAATATAGTTTCTAGATAATGGACTATAGGAACTTGTTTTGAATAATGGATTTAATCATGTTTTGAAAAATTGCAATAACTTTATAATTTAAAATGAAGTATTTTTATTAAAAATATAAAAGTAAATTAATGATTCTAAAAAATGAAATCTATAAAAATAATACTGAATATCTACTTTAACAACTAGCGCGACTCTTTTATAAAAAAGTAAAATATCACATTTTTCTGTCACTTTAACTGATTTATAATATTGGTATAACCACTCTTACTAAAATATAACTGTCTACAAAATAAATCGGCAGAGCTGAAATGCATATTATTTCTCTATGGGGAATCGGAAAACAATAAACAAATACAGTCCTCTACTAAAACTTTAACCCAGTACTTTTATGTCGTCGGCTTTCCGACAGGAAGCGAAATGGGCAGGCATCCAAACAATAAAGCATTGAAATATTTCGCATTGGGAGTTATTGCTATTTCTAAAAGCTGTAAATTCGAATCTTCTCGATGGAAATACTATTTGGAAATTGAAATTCAATTTGATACGGCCGCCGTTTATTTCGCAGACTTCATTAAATTATAATACTTTTTTAAACTTGAGACAGACTTAATGTTACACTTAAGTTTATTTTAAATACCCCAACAGAGTAACAGTAATTATAATACGATTACTTTATTATTTTTTTAATATTATAAGGAAAGAAAATACCTCATTACGTCATAAATAATATAAGTAGAAATGTTCTTTAAATCCATCGTTAATTATTTTTTTGAGCCGTATTTTCTACTCCAACATTTGTACAACGGAAATTTATACGCCAGCATTTATACGATAAAACGTTTATACTAGTATTGATTGATACGCCAATACTTTGTACGATAGTATTCTTCATTCGACAATGAAAGAGGTTTTGCAGTAGGTTTAAATAATAAAATACAGTATTTTTTTTATAACTATGCAAATATTTTAACGTATAAATACCGGCGTATAAGTTTCCGTCGTACAAACGTTGACTTACTAATTTCATAGAATTCTTAATTATTAAATGAATGCGCATTTTGAATATTTTGAATCTGTAATTTTTTACAGCACAAATCACTTCCAGAAATAAAGTATAATTATTCCATCTATAATGAGTTTAAGACTAATTAAAATTAATAATAATAAAAAATAATAAAATAAATAAGCGGAATACGTGTCACCTATATTATATAATACTATTAGTATTGGTTATAAGCTTGTACTATGAAAATATAAATAACTTGCCCGTCTCCTGAAATGAGGCTCGAACCCTCGATCACTCAATCACTAGGCGAGTGACCACTAGACAACTAAGCACGTCAAATATCACGACACAAATGAGAGTATATTATACTTATATACAATTTATTTAACAGCTTTGTTGCTGTTATTGCCGAGACTGAAATTTTGAATTTATATTTTGTTTATAAAGTACGTTTTTAGAGGTTTGTTTTTTGAATTTATTGATTTAGTAGACTTTATAGACATACATATTTTTGTTGTAACATAATATAACATGACAAACAATTATATAGCATAATTATAAGATACAATTATAATTGCTATATAATTATAAGATACAATTATACAGCAATTAAGTATATACTCGTAGTTTATTGTGTGAGATAGAGTAGACCTTTGATATATGCAGCATTGTCATAGAAAATGTAGTGAGTGTTGTAGAACTAGTAAATTATTAGTGTAGACACTGTATAATGATTATGTTAGAATATTGGATAGCGATGCTTTTGATTGATCTCTACAAAATTGGATCATATATTGGGTACATATTTGTGTAATCTTATTGGAGGTATCTGGCAACACTTTTTCCAACGACAGCCAATTTGACAGCTGATAGCTGATTTATGCTCAGTTTGGTTTGCCATTTCACTATGAATAGACTTACATCAGAACAATGCTTGCAAATTGTGCAAATTTATTTCGAAAAAATCGTGGTTCAGTTCGCAAAATTTGCCGTGCGCTACGTCAATTTTACGGTCGACATAATCATCCATCCGAGCAAGTAATTCAAATAACTATAGATCGTTATTGCTTCATGCATACTCTATTGTAATACGCATCCGCAGAGAAGTCGTACAGTGCGCACCGAAGAACCTGTTGCTGCAGTAGAGGGTAGTATTAAGGAGGACCCGAATGAGTCGATTCGCCATCGTGCATAGATTCATGATGACTTTTTCGTTCCCCAATTGAATGGCATTAATGTGAAAGAGCTGTGGTTTCAAGAAAATGGCACAACATTCCATACAGCGCGCGCTACAATCAATTTATTGAAGGAAACATTCGATGAGCGCATAATTTTGCGTAATGGACCTGTAAATTGACCTCCAAGATCGTGTGATTATTTTCTGGATTTAGATTATTTTCTGTGGGGATGTGTGAAGTCGCTAGTCGAGACTACTTGGAAGCCAACATTCGTCGCGTTATTGCCAATATACGACCCCAGCTGCTCTAAAAAGTGGTCAAAAATTGGACTTCCAGATTACGCTTTATTCAAGCCAGCCGCGGCGCTCATATGCGCCAAATCATATTTTAACACTGATGGCATAAAATCATATTTCCAATAAAGCCAATACTATGGCCATTACCACGATTTTTATGTGTTTCATTTCATTTTAATATTTTATACCTCTAAAAAAAAACCATTATATGTGTGTGAACTTCTTCATCATTTTGCTTGTCTTTTCATAACATTTATTTATATATTTTCATAATTATTACTTATTATTTGAATGTATTATATTGTAGGTATTATTCTTATGGCGAATAGAGTATCGCATAAATAACCCGATCACGCTGGAATAAACACATTATTTATATAATTATAATTATTACTGCTTTCTATAAAAGATGTACAAGACACAAATTTATGTGTAAATAATTTGAATTGTAAGAAAGTGAATTCTTACAAACTCTTTGAGAGATAATTTTCTGATAAAATATTCAACAGTAAGTATTTCACTACAAAGTTTTTATACCGATTTAATCTTCTGAGCAGTCCGGCTGCCATTGAAGGTTGAGACGATCACCCTCGCAGGGAGGCAGTTCTGTTTTTGGAATATTCCACCCTTTCCACCGAAAGCGGTGTAGTTGTTGTTGCTAACGCTGGTATTTGGTGAATTCCTCACTTTATTTGGCCGTTCCGTTGAATTATCGGTTAATCTGAAATGGCGGGAGCCCAACGCGCCAACTTTTCAGCCCCGAGCTAGGTACTACAGACCCAAATGCGTCGTAAAAAGGCGAAAACAGGGCAGTATTTAGGTTTGTTTTTTCCGAGACGTTGACTTATTTCTTGTTGAAGTGTATTTCATCCGTTGAAATACACCTCATCATGAAATAAGGCAATGCAATAGAACCTTAGAGCCGATCTGATACACGAAAACAAACCTTTTCATATTACATATTTCGATGAAAAACGGAAGACGATAAATCATATATTGTAAAACAAATTAAATGAATCATTTACAAATATAAACAGAAAAAATGTATCTATCGAAAAAATATTATGTTACTTTTCTCGTAGAGAGAATTTTTATGTTTTAACACGTTAACCATTTAATTTTGTTATGAAATTAGACTTCACGTGTAAATCCGTAAGTGAGACATCTATTTTTTTCAATTCGTAATATCAAAAACTTTGTTCTAAAACTACAACATCATAATAAAAATGTGATTTCATTAAATACATCAAATATTGTACTGACAAAAATGTAGGTACATTTATTATTACAAAATCAGACGTGATATATGCAAAATTAATGAAGTAACGTAATTACGATAAATATTAAAAGATAGATTGGATTTATCAATTTTCGATTTTTAATTCAACGTTACTCTGGCTATTTCGTTAAGAATCTCATATGACTATACTCAGTATTTTTTCATGATCTCAAAAAAGGTTACCTATATAGGTTTTTAGATGACAAAACCTAATGAACCATATAGCACACCTCAAATTTATGAGACGCAAAATCTCATTCACGAGCAAACCAACGAACACTTGTTTATATCGATTTATTGGTGGCATTGAACGTCTTGTTTTGTTAGTTTGTTCGAATTTTTTTTTTAAACGTTAAATGAACTATCATGGTAATACAAATAGGTTAAATAAGTATAGAAAAAAAAAGAAATTTAGTAACTTAAATAAAAATAAAAATATAGAAAATAAAAAATGTGTAATATTTATTTTGGTAGTAAAATTGCTTTCTAAAGGAACCTATCACTACGTATCACCTACGTTCAGATCGTAAGATTCTCATCAGCTCATAAGCATCTCAATTTTGTATCAACTTTTCTAAAATCATAGCATCTTATGGTTCAAAGTACACAGTATAGTTTTTTAATCTATAATATATATATATTAATATTGTATAATAATTAGTTCTCCATTTGTCTCAATAAATGCTTGTCTAAGAGTAATTGACGAACATAAAATATCAAATAGAAAACATTTACAAAAAAAACTCAATTAATTAATTAATTAAATAAAATAACACAGTAAAATTTGAAACAAGCACATTATTAAGGCTTAAAAGTAACTTTAAAATCCTTAAATGTAACACCAAAATTATATATATTTAGGGATAAAAATTTCAATAGCTTGCTTACACAAATTAAATAAATAAAGGATATAAAAGAGTTTAAAAATAAACTTAATGAATACTTCAAAAATACATAATTGGAAAATAAACAATATTACAGAACACTTCAGAAGCACACAAATGAACAATGAATAGAATATTTAAGCTATTATATAAAATTATCGTAGTGTAACTCCCTCTCCAAGCACAAGAGCTGGTCTCCATGTAATTTAAAAAATGTTAAATACTTTATACATGCTATAAAAAATTGTAAAAATGTCAAATAAATAAAAAATTAAATAATAAAGTATACATAATCAACACTAATTACTACAATATGTATATTTACATTAATATTTGATAACACTGTAATGCCCATTTAAGGTACTAATTAATATGAATACAAACTAATTAAAATAACAATAGTCCATTCATTAGCAATAAAAATAATAACATGTTACATTATATAATAGCCATAATACTTATAGGATGCACTAGGAAATGTAATCAATAGTATAAATAATTTTATAGAAATAAAATAATACCTATATGTATTAATTAAAAAATTTAATTAGCTAAAATTTCTTGCAATCACATGAATTATTTAAGAGTTAATAACATTGTGAATATTGGTATGATATGGTGTAGACTTTTGTAATAGTATTTATGCTGACTGATGTTTCGGCTTTATAGACTACAATAAATATTAAATGCGATTGCAAGGATAGTGGTCGATACTTTTACAAGCTTAAGCATCCTGAAAGAATTTAAATTTAGTTTCTTGTTATACATACAAAGCTTTTTTCTTCTCTTTCAAAATGTCTGCATTTCTGTCAATTTCAATGGGTTTCGTCACTCAACATTTGGTAGAACATCTATTATTAGTTTTGTTTTATATAATATATATTACTTTAGACACCATTCTTCAACATTTTGAGTGAGTAGGGAAGAATATTTAAAAAAATATGAAAAATAATTAATAATAATCCTCTTTCAAGTTTCAATTAATAATTGTTTATTTTTACAATAAATGTTGTATTTTTCTTTCGTAATACACGTTGTTTATATTACTTATGAAACTTTTATTAATGAATTATTATTTTACGTGCCTATTTTTATTTCTTAGCACACGTTTATACTTTCTTTACACATAACAAAATCTTGTGTTTATTTATGAATCCATTGAAATCCACGTACGTATGTACTCATTTGTTTTCATATCTATGCATTGCTTTACAAATAAATAAAACAATGTTCATAAAAAAAATGAATATAAAAAATTACTGCAAACACTTTAGTACAGAGTGGGCTAACTTGACTGACTGATGTAAAATGCATATAACTTTTGTAATTTTAATATTTATTAAAAAAAAAAATTATTACATAAAAGTTTACTTTGTTAACCCTTTTAAGTCTATGTGTGGAAAATAACAACATTTAAATTACCTAAATTTTCTTGTTGACTAATAATTGCTCTTTCTAAAGTATTTTGCATTACATTACGCAACGTTTCTGTCTCCAAATTTGTTATTTCTGCACGAACAATTTGTTTAAGCTCCTGAATTATTACTGGTTTGTTCATGTTAACTCGGCCACTCGGCCTCCACAAAAATAAATCAGGCGCCGTCAAATCTGAGGAACGGGGAGACCAAGCAAACTCTGCATTTTTTTAAATTAGCCAGTCACCGAAAATAGATCGTCGCGAAACATAATAAAATTCAATTATTTTAACGCGCTCTTGCACTGGGTATGTAGCCATTATAAACTTTCATAAATTCTTTATTATCTGCAAAAAAATATATAATTTAAAATAAACCCTACCAAAGTTATAAATTGTTAAAAATAGTTAGCCCAAGCTGATCCACCCTTTATAATTATATGAAAAGTTAAAATAATAAAAGGTTAAAAAGCATAAGTCGTAAAAATGAATAAAATAAAATTTAAATAACGTTTAAAAATTTATCCAATTTATCGCTGGTTGATATCAGATATAACGTAGCTACGTGATAAAATTAGTTTTAATAAGAGCCTCCTCCCACGGTGAATTATCGATGTCGACACTCCGTCCGCAATGTACCAGCGCCGGCCCTGTAATATTCCATGGCAGCCTGCCCGGCGCGAGATATCGCATTGTTTATTCCGGACATATCTCCCAGCGATAAATCTCACCGAGGCAACTAATATGAAAACGCAGGTGCGGCTCAGTGACTCAGGACGCACCACCGGCCACGTGAACACTTAACGCGATCAAATCAAATGGGCGAAAAGGAAATGCTTTTTTAACTATTGCAGGGGACATTCAGAATCACCCAATAATGAAACATCAACGATCGATAGACTGATATTTGACGTTCGACGTACAACAAGTGTGAAGTTAGGTGCGAGATAATACTTGAAATGTAATGTCAAACTCTAGTAGCAAGTGACAGTGATCTAATTTTTAAGACCCGGTGTACTCAGTAGACTACGAAAGCCGAGTGTTTTTTTCAAAATAAATGTCTCAGAAATTGTCTCGAGAAAAAATCTCATCCGTGGACATAAGCGACACTAGCTGGGCCTAACTGGAGGGCTATGACGTATAGTGGTATCCAACACTTTGAAACAGAACACCAACAGCATAATCAGAAAGAGAAAATGAAAATAAATATAGCATCAAGCAGGGAACATAGGTTGGCCTGCAACTACTGTCTTCCTATTTTCAAGATGCCAACTGACGACTCGCAATCTTCCTCGGACACGACGACAACTGATGATGATGATGACGATGATTATATCTTATGTAACCAGACCAGTCTAACGGATCGATATTTACCGATGCTCACCGCCAAACTCTCCACGTCTCTAGGGTAAAATTTCAACCTTGTGCACGCGCCATAAAAGTTCACAAATGCGAATCTCTGTTCATTGAACAGCATTTTTGTAGTATACATTATTCGCCTCTCACCACATAAATTAAAACATTCTTTGGCAATCCTAAAAACAAGTTGAAATCCTTCTCTCTCTCTCTTTTTTTCTCTTTCTCTCTGAAGAAACTTTAATCTGAAAACATTTTCATAGAATTAACATTTTCACGATGGAGATAAGTTAAGCCTCTGATTTATGTGGCACGGGAAGACATCGTCTCCACCCTTCAGCCAGGAGGGGGGAACTATACAGAAAATAAAAGTGAACAAATATTAGAACAACAGTGGAACAAGCGCTTATTGAAGCAGAGCCTCCAACTCTTCAACCCTGTAACACTAAAGATACCACTTTGACAGTTTTGACTTGTTTCTTCGCATTTACTTCGTTCAAAGGGCATATAAAAAACTTATTATTCTCGTTCCTTACCTGTTTAACGGATATTGGTTAATAAGGGAATCTGCCGCTAACTAAGGAACATTTTATGAGCAAACACTCCTATATAGGTCCTATTTTTTTATGCAAAACAGGCAACCGTACAATACGGTTCAGTGCATAAGCGTCCAAACAACGATGCACAGCCGCCAACCAAAACATTCATCATTACACCTATGACTTTTGACTATAATGAAAATCTTTAATGTGTAAAATATACAATGTTCAATATAATTAAATAATACAATATTAACAAAGTTATAGTAATAACACACAAAAGCTGAGGAACAGAGGGGTAACCAGGGGAGTACACAAAACACTCCCTCACGGAAAAGAAGAACAAAAAAAAAATTCTCTACCCAAGCACTACTGCCGGCAGATATCGTCCAGGAAACAGCACACTTGGAAGTCCGACTGATAGGCATCACACAATTAAACACCCGCCGAAGTTGGTCGACCCAGGATTTTCCACCTAGAGACCCACATTTTCACAAAGACCCTGAACAGTTCCAGGTACCTTCTAGGCTTGAGTAGATCCCTCATCTACACCCTCCATACTCTATCTTATATAAGTCAATAAAATTGACCTTGGTTATCATGTTCACAATCATAATTTTGTTCACTGCAGTCCGGAATAGTTCTACAATAGACTAGCCAAATGTTTTTAGCCTTGATTTTCTCCTTTTTCCATGACTTCCACCAATATGTTCATGCATTATGAGATGTCTCATTACATATCCTTTTTTAATCATTATGAACTATAACATCTTCATTCGTAACTCTATCCATCCAGCTTATTTTGAGCATTCTTTGCAGATCCACATCTCTAATGCTTCAAGTCGCCTTATAATTTCATTGGCAAGTACTTTCTTTCATTCCATAGAATTATATCAAGAACACATAGCATCTGACCATTCACATTCGCAATCTAAGGTTGATATCATGACTGCAAATAAATTATAATTAGCTTGCTTAATGCGGCATTTGATTTCAGCGGAAAGATCCAATAATTCATTTATATAGCAACCCAGGTATGCATTATATCTCCTTCAATTTTATTCCAGTAATATAAAGACTTTCAATGTCAACTATGTTCTGTTTGGTAACACAAATAATTGAAAGTTTCAAACCCCATCACTCTGCATAACGCAGGTGTTCTGTACAGAAAAACAAAAATGCAGATAAGAGTGGTTTGCTGATCTCCGCTTATTTCAATCGACGATGATGATGATGATGATGAGGTCGAAAGAAATGAAACACGAAAGATGTTCAATATCGATACACTACGGCGACATGACACAATCGAGAATGGATTCCCGCCTGCAGAATACCCTGCTTTTATTCAGATACATAACAATATACAGCCATATTTGCAAGTATCTTTAAATTACTGACACGTGACGTACCATAATAATTAATTGTCTCTGCTGCGACCTTGCAATTCTGTGTGATAAAGCAGGTTATGTAACATATTCCCATGTACAACAAGCCCTTGATTAGTAGCTTCTTAAAGAGCTTCATTTAACATTTCTTCTCAATATATGTTGAATAGCATTGATGAAAGAATACATCCTTGTCGCGCGTCTTTTTTTTATTTCTATATCATGTAATGACAATTTGAGAAATCTGCTTGGTTTTACACGAGAAATGTTTTCACGTAGATCATCCTGATTCTAAGGTCGAAAAGTTTGAATGCCCCTGTTTTGACTAGAGTTTGTCTGCCTGGAACAACTTTCATAGAGCCTTGCCAAGTGTCATTGTACCAATTCACCAGCGTTTCAAAATGATTGTGGATTTATTTTCATATAATAATGGTACAACTCTTGTATTAAATAATAATTATATTTTGAAAGTTTTTAAAAATACTTCCGATTTAATTATCACCATGACACAATTGTACAATTTAAAACAAGATCATTTTGTAATCTATCGTATTGGTGTTCCAATAAGAGGTAGCAGATTTTAAAACATCGCCATTTCTCTAGCGATGCTTTTCGGAAGTTGATAATTGACAGCTATCATGTAGACAATACGTCATTGCAAAATAGACTGTTACACGGTAGATACATTATAAAAATAATGGATCGTTTGTAATCGGTACTGAAAGATTTTAGATCGCTATTTGGCACCGGCTAAGCGGACAAACCAATGTTTAATGTTAAAAGTGAAAGAATCAAGTTCTGTGTATGATATATTAAAACCTACACGTGAAAATATTACATCTATGCGTGAAAGCGTGGTTGCAGACAACGCTATATCTATCAGACGCCGTGCGCAACAACTGAACATTTCACATCGAATTTTCTCGAAAGATCTTCTTTTTCATTCGTATATAATTCAATTTACCCAACAGTTGGATGAATTAATGGATCAATCGGCATTAACTTATTGTTGAAATACCGTATATGTAGCAGATATTGTGGACACGATAATTCCCGTAATTCATTCGATTTTCTGAAAAATTTAATATCACAGTTAAGTTTGTTAGCCAGTCGGATCCACCATCTTGTTTTTAAGTGGCCACCGTTTTCTTTTTTAAATTCCCATTTATTTATTAGACCCAGAGGAGGTAATTAAAAAACACAAAAACATTTGAGCGAATAAATAATTTTAAGTCAATCATTTCGTAATGAAGAAATTATTTTTTATTTTTATTTAATAGGCACTAGATTACATTTCAACCATTTCAGTGATGGCTGTTCTTTTGAGAAATAAATGAGTGCTTATGTGAATTTTAATTAAGGAATTTGATAGTTACTTCAGAGTCTCTCGGTAGCTTTTGAGCCTACCACAACCAAAATGTAATCATTTCACGCTTAAGATGGAATTTAAGTTTGGAGTACCGTAGTGTCTATATCTTCGCGATAGTAAATTACGAGAGGCATCTTCAGCACCAAGAGGGCTTATGTATGGTTTAATCTCAGTATTTCCTTTGATGGTTGGAAGTACCTACTTTCCCAGTCAAAACATACCAGATGTATAAAACATTTAATTTACCACTTTACCCTATTGTAGATGGATAAGGGGACAAAAATGAATTCGAGATCTGAACTTTAAAAGAAGTCTCTATTAAAGGCTGAAGGCGTTAAAGATGTATAGCGCCTAATTCCAAAATTCCCTAAAACTACTTTATGTGTTTTTGAGTTATAGATGAAAATATATATTTTTAAAGCAAATGTACTAAGTATTTGTTTTTACATCAGCATTTTTAAAGAGACAATTCTGTAATGTATGTTTTTTTTCTGTATATATCGTTCTGCCAACCATACTGGATTTTAACATCAACAAACGTTGCGATTGGCTGATTTTATTTTAGGGGGAATAGCAGATTATACTCTGTCTGTTTGAGGGTATTTTGGAAATGACCCTTATTTTGAAAATTAAATATCAATGGTTTTACGTGTCTTTTGCGAGAAATAATATATTTTATATGTAGCTGATAAAAAACTGCATATTTAAGAAAAATTATCCAAAATCCGTTTTAGGGGGTTTTGGAATTAGGCGCTACAAGTGACTAAACATCTTCTGGGTTGACCGCATTATCAATGAAGAACTAACTACTAAAATACGCGAATAAGTCAAAAAAACCAATAACAACTATTAAAGGAAAAAAATCTGCATACTTTGGATGTTCTCCGCAATGAAAATATGATATCTTACAACTAAGGAAGATAGATGACAAAAACATAGATATAAATAGCTTATCTAGGCAGAGGTATATCTAAAAAAAGATTATCTTGGTTCTGGTTTAATGTCCACAAGATCTTATATATACATCTTGTACAAGATATATCTGCAATTTGGTCATCAACCTTGCCTAGCAAGCATAAAGACCTAGAAGAAAGTACATAAAGAGAGGTTCCATCTTCCTTTGTATTGCACCGCATCAGTACTTATTGACTAATTAAGATCTAATCTGAATTAATTTATAATTTAATCTTAAAAATATCTTCAAAATCCCAATCACAACGAGGATAGGCGAAATTTTTAACAAATTCAATGTTTTTGATATAAAACAAATATATGTAAACACTACTCTAAACTGCGTACACATTTTAAAGCAACTCAAAATACAGTAACCACACGAAAAAATAAACATAACTTACAAATCCCAATAACACATACAACATATGGCTGAAGGAATTTAAAATATTTTGTAACTAAATTTTTTAACCTTTACCATACCATGCTAAAAATACCCTACGTAGCCATCCTGTCAACTCGTGTTGCTGCAAGAAATTAGACTTTTTTATGTACTTTAAATGGGAAAAAAAAATTTACAAACTTAAATGACTTTAAAATAGTTAATGTCATAGTTACTATAAATATAATAAGAAATGCTAAACATAATAATTTAATACGTTCATTTTATACTCGAACGTTATTCTTATAACGTATTCGTCAAAAGATCCATCTAACATGATATTCAGCGTTATTTCTTTTCCCAACGTACTTGATTGGTCTGTGATTAAGATGCTGGCCTAGTGATCCGTTGATTGGTGGTTCAAGCATCGTCAGTCGAGGAGACAAGAGAGTTAGTCCTATTTTCATAACACAAGCATTTAGCTTAATGTGGCCAACTTCCTTCCGAAGTTACCAAGAAGATATATCTTGGTATACGTATCCAATCCACCTTGATTGATATATGTAGATGTACGGGCTCTACGCTGAAGGTTTCCCTTGTATCTACATTTTTCACTTAGTCCAATAATAATACTCCTTCTACTCCCCTAAGGTAACTTATTTCGGCAACCGGAATTCTTGGACTTACTCTCTCCGTTGGGGTCTATATTTGGCGATTAAGTGGCCCCATACACAGTTTAATAAACAGCACCCCGACAATAGCGCGCAATACAAAAGTAAATGAGGACATTTATTCCCATTATTTCCTTATAATAAGTATTTTAAGAGGAAAGCATACTAATTATGTGAAAAAAAAGATCATTCGGAGAGAATTTTTTTTTTCAGTTTAATTATGAATATTATTTCATAATTTGATTTTCTATACATTTTTTTACAATCATCTTCTGCCTCTTTTTCATTTTTTAGATTCCATTTTTCAAAAAAACTAAGTAGTTTGTGAAAATAACGGGCATAAAATAACATCTTCTTTCATCTCTTTAATATTCTAATTTGTTATTTTAGCAAAATTAGGGTGTCCTTTCTATTGATTTAATTCGGCATTTTTTCACTAGTTTTTTCTTTTGTGTGTTTCATTGTTGACGATTTACTTCTTCATGTACTTTTGTGTCGCGCGCAATTGTCAGGACACCTAATAAACAGTCAGTTTGATATTGATACTTAATTTTGATTAATTGTATTGTTATGTGTTAATTTTTATTAATGGTTATGTGATTAATACATAATTATTTTGATTATTTAAAATATTTTATTATTATTTTTGTTAATAAGCACAGATTCGCGACCCCTGTAAATGTTGAAGTTAACGATATTATGAGGGAACATGTCTCAGGATAATGTTCAAGTGTACCGCGGTCTTTATAGAAAGTAAAAATCGTAAGCAGCGAACAGAGAACAATTTAATTTAAATTAAGTTTGACTCGGAAAATATTCGCTATTACAGCAGACCACTTTAATGCTCAAAGATATTCCAAGAACTTGCTCCGAACCCGAACATTATGGTGTAAACGAACGCGAGCACACGCTCATTTAAATATATTTTATTTTAGCTGAACAAAACTTTTAAATCTAATCTGCTATTTATACGAGTAATTCAACAGTGTTTTCATTTGCTGCTTCAGATGATTTGAAAAGAAACGTAATGGACCCATCCTTGCGGAGAGAGTGACACCAAGAAGGATGTCGAAATGAGTTGTCTTAGGGGATTATCAGAAGTAACATTATTAAACCGAGTGAAAAGTACCAAGATAAGGAACACCCTCGGTATGGAGTCACTACTTTTAGATATTGATAACAATAAAACAAGTTTTGTTAAAAGTAGGTAATAAGTAAACAAAATTTTAACAGGTATATAAATAGTAATTTCTCTTTAAAGTAAAACACAACGATATGTAATGTGTCGCAATGTTGTGTTACTTCGAAGTCATAAGATAGATTTTAAATTATTTAACTTTCTGTTGTTCTTGCGAAAATATTTATTTATATTACGGATAGAACCGTTAATTCTAAATAAATCTGCATACTTATCTCAAAATCATATTTTTTGTAGATAGATTTGTGTGTTTTTAAGCTATTGATGTAGAAAGATCTTAATTAAGGTAGCTTGGACGACTTGAGAATGCCAGAAAGACGATTACCATGATATACGTTCTCGGCAGCTCTGAAGAAAATGGCTGCGCTTGTGTTGGGAAAAGTTAATGAAACCATTTTTATTTTTTCACAATATATTTTTTTAGTCCACTCAGCCCACCGTTACACACTATAGACTCTCGTGCTAGGATGAATAATCTTTAACGTAAAATTGTTTATTAATCAGTTTTAATAATAAATATTATATTATATTTATGTTGAAGATGTTAATCTCAAATAATTTGAAGTGTGTGATGGTATATTTCATGCGAGCCTGATTTTGAGTGTGAAATACGATATTGAGGGATATCGAGATTTTCTCCCGGAGCTTTGTTCCAATCAGTATCGGGCCTGAATATTCCGGCCACGTATAATATTGAAAACTCTAAATGTAATCTCACACTTTGGGAACATCGCTTGCGTGACGCCACCAGCTAGTTTGTTCAAGTGATGTTTACGATTATGTCATCCGCAGAAGAATCGGAAAAGTAATTAGTACAATTAGTACATATTGCGATAAATAAATAGTCAATATTATTATAATTAGATTTAGATTGATACATTTAGATGAACAAAATATTTTGATGAACTGAAAAATTTCCGACCTCAACGTGAAGATGGCAGCACTCGTCAACAAAAGTTGGGGAACATGTTTTCACATGCTTTGATAAGTGCTCACTAAAATTTCAGCCATTTTGAAAGCGCAGTTGTTGTTTGATAATCGTTTGAGTGAGTCAATGTGAGTGTTTTTGTGAAAATGGAAAAAATCAAGTATCGAGCCGTCATTAAGTATTTATTTTTGAAAGGCAATACGCCACTACAAATTAAAGACAAGTTGAACGCTGTATACGGGGACTCTGCACCATCATTTATCATGGTGAAAGTTTGGGCAGCTGAATTTAAACGTGGCTGTACCATTTTGGGTAACAATGAACGTTTGGGATGACCAAAAACTGCAACCACTGACGATAACATCGCTCAAGTTCACCAAATGATGCTGAATGACCGTCGAATTAAGTTTAGAGAGATAGCAGAAGCTATGAATATGTCTAAAGAACGTGTTTGTCATATATTAAATCAAGATTTAGGCACGAGAAAACTGGCCGCACGTTGGGTGCCGCGTTTGCTCACTCCGGGCCGAAAACGTGTTCAAATGAACATTTCCATGTTCTCTGTTGGCCATCTCTGTTGGCGTAGTTTAGGCACAATAAATAAGAATTTTGTTGCCGATTAATTACTGTAGATGAAACTTGGGTACACCATTATACTCCAGAAACCAAAACACAGTCAAAACAGTGGATTGAAAAGGGAGAATTGGCTCCAAAAAGCAAAGGCTACTCCTTCGGCCGAGAAAGTGATGGCGACTGTTTTCTGAGATAGCTATAAAGTTGTATTAATCGATTATCTTGAAAAAGGAAAAACCATTACAGGAACACACTATGCATCATTACTTGATAGGCTGAAGGCAGAAATTGCGGAAAAACGGGCACATTGGCAGAAAAAAAAATTGTTTCACCAAGACAAGGCGCCATCACGATCATCACACCTCAGCGGCTACCCAGGCGAAAATCTACGAATTACGGTTTGAACTGCTTGACCACCCTCCTTACTCACCAGATCTAGCCCCAAGAGACTTTTTTTTGTTCCCTAAGCTAAAAGTTGCGCTCGGAGGACAAAGATTTTCATCAAATGAGACGGTCATCACCTTCGTAAATAACTAATTTGCAAAGAAAGACTTCAAGTACTATTTGGATGGGTTAAAGAGATGGAAGCATCGCTGGGAGAAGTGTATACTTACAAGGAGACTGTAAAAAAATAAAT
The DNA here is from genome assembly GCA_031772225.1 of Eubasilissa splendida. Lineage (NCBI taxonomy): Eukaryota > Metazoa > Arthropoda > Insecta > Trichoptera > Phryganeidae > Eubasilissa > Eubasilissa splendida. The sequence goes on along the minus strand of CM062857.1, from coordinate 7,105,512 downwards.
AAAAATTTGAAGAAAAACTGTCTTGTTTCTTTGTTAGGTCGGAAACTTTTCAGATAACCCTCGTATAGATACTTTCGTATATACTTTACACGTATTGCATATTTTACAGGAGTTCAGACGACCTCGCACGTTTTAAGTAAAATTTAATTTAAAGTATAATTTTCTATTACGTTTTTTAAAAAAATATTTTGTTTAAAGTAATATAATATGTAGAATCCGATAAGACAAAATCTTCATTACTGTTTTTCTTTTCTGTTTTTACTATGATTTTGTTCTAATGAAGATTTCACTCATAGTTGAATCCAGTTGATACATTTAAAATGAAACGAAAACAATATTATTTTTAATTATTAAAGAGAACACATTATTTGCATTAGTTGTAGGTTTTCAGAACAGTTCTGCGGTAATATATCCCGGTAGCAACAAAAATATTTTTTCGATAAATTTAATTTTCCTGTATGTCTTTCGAATGTATACATTTAATTTGTATTCAAATATTATTTTTAATTTTTAGCGCAAACTTTACATTGTGGTTATTCATTTTATTATTGAATCATTTATTACGTTATTTTTTACCAGTTTTATGAGTAAATTTAGTACTTTTTTTTTTTAAACTGAATTTGAAAACATTAGATAAATTTGACAGTTGACAGTTAAAAATAAAGTAATCATAACCAAGAAGTTGGAAGCTTGATCTCCATCCTGGGAGACCAGCAAGTTGGTTCTATATTTCACCGTATTGTCGTTCAGAAAGATTATTGACTTTGAAAGTCTTTGAAAGCTACACAGCATTTCAGGTCAGCCTCTACTTCAGCCGCTGGAAGGGTTGTAGAAAAGACCAGCTGTTGCCAAAATATTAAATTTAGTGAATGGGTATTTGCAGCGGCAGACTTAAAAGCATGGAACTCTTTGCCTTCAGTCGTAAGAAGTAGTGCATCAGAGACTTTATTTAAAAAGATACTAAAAACACAGATTTTCAAAAAATCTTTTCCATAAATTTCAATAATAATAATAATACATAATGTAATATTATAAACAGTTTATTTAAAGCGTACTTGAGATCAATTTATTCACGATAATGGCGCTATAAAAATTATCCAATATTATTATTTTTATAGCTTACACAATATGGACATGAACTGAATGCAGAATTTATACCTGCGGTTTATTTTATCTTAACGATAATAATGCGATCTATTTAAAATGCTGCCATCACTTTCAATACAAAGGCACATGTTTAATTGTGTTCTTCTAAACTCAGTCACCTATCGTACTTTAAATGCAAAAGTAACATTTAACATTAATCCCGCTGGCTTCGGAGAACGCTTTCGTTTTAAGCGCGCATCGTGCGCGCGCTCCAGGCCGTGGCCTTAAGCCCGAACTTCTGGGCCGGGCCTGGAGCGGCGAAGGAGACCGGATCTAGGTAATCTTCCGCCTAATACACTTTGCAGATGGAAGCTGGGTACTCACGTGGAGAGATTTGCGGATTAAATTATTTGCTTGAGCGTATTTTACGTTTGCTAAAGCCGAAATGTAGACGATTTGAATTATTTTAAACAAACATTAAATTATATATTTATTTCAAGATTTGTATATATGTACTGTATTACGTTACAGTTAAATAATGTATCAGTAATTTGTTATATAAATTCTGAATTATATTCTGAAAAATAAATCAACTAACAATATATTATTTTTTTAATGAATTTATAAAAATTATGTTGCACATATTAGTGATGGTAAGCCGTTATATGTCTGTGATTGGTAACTGAGATTTAACTACGATTGGTAACTGAAATTTAACTACGATTGGTATCTAAGATTAACTGTTGGAGGCATACTTTCTAGTGCATAAGTCATCTAAAAAAATTACGAATAATCAGTTACCAATCAGCGCGATATCGACGCAATCACAGTCACAATAACGGTTTAAACAACGATAAAAAACCGATTTAAATTATTATTTTAATAATGATTTAATCGTCACTAGTTATGGACTGTAATGCCATTAAAGAAGGTGATAAACACAATGTCAATTTTGGCTTACACAATAAATTTTTTAAATCACTATATTATATTACTTTATGTATAATTTATATTTTGTGTATTTAAAGTAATCATAGAGACAGTTAAAAGAAAAGGAGCAGTCAACAAGTTCTTCTTTAAACACCGTAATTGGCTAAAAATCGAGAGGAATTATGATGTATTGTGCACCAAGCTCCAGACAAAACGGAGGACTACGATGCTCAGCACGAGCATACAATAAAGAAGATGTATTAAATAAATTAAAAAATATATCATTAAATTTACTTACATTAAATACATGTCTGCAGTCAAGATCTCAATCTCAGATTACGAATGCGAATGGTCAGATGCAATGTGTTCTCGGTATTATTTTATAAAATGGAATCATAGACGCTTAGAGAAGAAATAATAAGACGACCATATACATATCTAGATAAGCATAAAATATTGCACCTCATTAAAAATTGCTAGAAGTCAAAGCCATGAAAGAAGGAGAACATCGTGGCTGAAAAACTTGCGGTAATGGTTTGGCCAGTCTACTGTAGAATGGTGATGATAGCTAAGATGATAGCCAACGATAAGGTGTGGGAAGAAGATAAAAAAAGTTTTATTGCTCAGTCCTGCGATACGCCAGGACCGGTGGAAAATCGATCGGAAAAATCAACAGAGGGCTTTCGCAATATGAATTCAGAAACATAGTCTGAAAGGAAATCGTACGAAAGCGCAAATCTAAATTCAATGATTGATTGTGCGATTCGAAGGGGCATACGTCATCGAATACGTTGTCAAGCACGCACTCAAGCAAGTTGTCAGACCTACCTACATCCGCCGACCGACACACTGTCGAGCGCCACTCACGACCAAACTATTTGTCATTTCAATCATTTGTCAAGCACATTTGATGGTATTTGGCCCTCGCGTAGTGTCTTTTGATACCGGCTTCAAAGCTTGGAGTGATTGAGTTTTGATCACAGTACGATTGATGATTAACTTACAGATGATGTGGCGCATTATATGCGAGAGGAACTAATTAATTAATATACAGGAGATGCACAAAAAATGTCATATAATTCTTGATTTTGTTTATTTTTTAACAATACAAGAAACACACAAGGGTTACAAAAAAATAATCTAATATTTTAAAATATAAAATAAGTTTTTTATATTTTCGTAAAAAGCAATCACTTTGTGGTTTGACATATTATATTATATAAAATAACAATCACTTTGTATGAAACACGAAATTTATTATATGTTCACCGATTTCGCTTTATATATAAATTAACTTGCAATAACTATCCCTCATTCTATATAGGCAAAACTACTCGTAGTATATTTTAAAAAAAATACCATTCTTTTAAAAATACCACAGGGGTCAATATCCTCCATAAAAACGGGTTAGGCCTCCAGTTAGACAATTTAGAAGCCCTTGAAATAAAAAAGGCATTAAATAGTGGTACGCCAATTTTTAATAATCAAATTTATTTATCCATTAGCCCCCATATTAGTTATGTTTCCTTTAAAATCAATGTAATATCCATCAATTCTGTATTTTACCCTGCTTTAATCTTCCTTCTATCTGTATATGCATTCTGTCTCTCTTTTTCGCATATAATTGTATATTCTGTCTCCTTTGATGCTCTATGTAACTATATATATATATTCTGTCACTCTCTTTCACATGTATTTTTATATTATATCTCTCTTTTTATGTATAAGTGTACTCTTTTTGTATTTTTGATCAGTTTTAAATACGTCGAGATAAAGCTTGAGATAAGCGAAACCGGTTGATGTATAATAAGTTTCGTGGTTTCTAACAAAATAAGTTTTTTAGTTCATATTTGTGTGTATTTGCGGATATACATGAATACAAATAAACTCAATAGACACATGTTTATCTATTCTCTATACCCTTCGACCGATCTAATATATACATACTGCATATTGCTGAAAGGCTGAGGAGATGAAGAGAATAAGACGCAATTTGTATATTATATAGGCATATCGGTATAATATTATTTTTTAGGTTATTACTTTGTATTTTCGTTTAACAGCTCCAAAAGAACATTGCTAGATTACATTAAAAAAAAATATTATATATTTTCTGTAATGTCCTTGAGATCGTTTGTATGTATGTGTATCAGCGCGCCAGCACCGCCGGTGTGAGATATATGTGGGTGTGTGTGTGGCGGGCTTAAAAGGATGACGCACGCGGAGCTTATCTCTTTTCTTTACCGTTTGGCTCCGTGACTAGATATATACTTTGTATCATAAAACTGTATTATTCGTGTACATAATAAATATTATAATTGTCTCATAAGAGCTTCTCATTGAACCACCGACAATCTTCTACGAGGTATACATCTTGAGAAATACTTATCACACAAATACGTAACATTTTCATAGTAATATCAAAACTAATTAAATTCATCAATTTTGTACACTGTCTGTTTCTTCGTTGTTTGTGCACGTCTTAGTATGTTTATCACTTATTTAAAAAAATGTTATTGTTCGATTGTCTCATATGTTGTGATAAGTAATTTAATATGTTGCAAAAAATTTTCTATTGGTCTACTTTGTTCTAGTAACAGATTAATTCCGGGATCCTAAAGAGTAATAATACAAAATTTGGTTTAGATCAGTCAAAGGGTATAGGAATGTATTATATAAAGATCAGATGTATATATAATTAAATCCTTCAGAGTTATGTGAACATGTATGTATATAATTTATAATTATATCTTGAAAGGTACTTTATGTAATATACAAAAATTATATAATGATATATTCAAGCAGTATCGTGGAGAAGAGCTTAAGTGAGATAGCATCATCTTACCGGGATCTCTCTTTAATCTTAAAGTAAGGTGTCATGTCATGCAAGAGTATTAGCATTACTATAAATCGACCTCTTAGAATAACAAGGTTCCAACTAACATTTTGGGCTAATTTAAGTTATTGCATGAAAAAGGTTTCAAATACATTATTTATTCCATACATACCAACTCTATTTAACGGATATTAAAGGAAATATCAAGAGCTGAAAGTTCCAACTGCATCAGTTATTTATTTCAATTTATGGATCAATATTGTTAATTTACAATGTTTTTATTTATTTTTAATTTCTCTCATCTTACAGTGGTCATTGATAATACGTAAAAATTAATCACCTTTGCATACTCAAAACAAAATATACATGAATATATGTTGAAATTCAATCAATATTTTTGAGCTCATTATCTCAAAACTGTGCCAGTATCGATGGAACCTTGTTATTCTGAGGGGTCTAAATATCTCGTATAACTCTCATATAGGGTTTTTCTATTCCCTGAGATTACAAATATTTTGTGACGTATTACTAATATTCTTAAGTAATGAACATTACAATTTAACACATATCATATATTATGTTATGTAGGTGCATGTTAAAATTAAAATATGTATTTATACTATTTGAAATTAGGCTTTATTTTTAATTTCAAAAATGATTTGTGACATTTTTAAATTTCGTTCATTTCTGAACCGGAAAAATACACAGTCCGTATAACCTATGGCGATGTTATTCCGAAAGCAATATATCAGCTACAGAGATAAAACGTAAAAATAAACTGAAAACGTTTTCATTACAAACATAATAAATACGTTATATTTCCCTGCAAAATTGTCACGGCATTTGGTTATTTGTTTACGGAGCTATATTATTCCACAGCTATCTTTTTACGGGAGTTAGGTATTTCACATTTTATCACCCATGTGGAAAAAACGAGCCTCCACAATATTGCTAAAATATACAAGAACATAATATTATATATACATTATTATTTATTTTATTTTAATTTATTCATTTTCACGGAGAACGGGCATCATCTAGAATGAGAGCAACGAACATTAAGATAAGAAATATGGACCAGTTATGTTGCTAGTTGAGATTATTTTAATATTTATTGTGGCCATCCAAATGTATAAGTAAGATTACAAAAGACAAGGTAAAATAATAACATATTTTTAAAATTTGCAAATTCAACTTTGTGGTTATAATCCACGTTTTACATTGTTAACTTTGTTTTATTAATTACTCAATGATTTAAATATATCTACCGGTTTCAAAAATATCATTTTCTTCTTCAGGATGTCATCAACTAATCAAAAACATATGTTATATTGTTTATTAAACAGAATCTATTATTTAAAAAAAATTTAAAAAAATTAAGTTTTTAAAAAACTATAATAATTTAAAAGATAAATTTATTAACTAACTCAAAATGTTACTTGGTGATTCAAAATTAATAGAATAATTTACTTATAATATTTTGGTTAGTTTTACATGCTTTATTTTTTTCTAATAATTCTAAATTATTCAAATTAAGACCAACATTGTTTATATGTAAAATAGACAATCCCAAATTGTTATCAAAAATACGATCATTTTCTAACAAATGATTGGAAAATTCTGAAAAAGCATTATTATTCAAACATCTGTTATAAAATATGTTATATAAAATTATAAAAAATGCTGACATCCTGAAGAAAAAAATGATATCTTTCGAAACCGGTAGATGTATTTAATTCATTAAGTGGTTAATAAAACAAAGTAAACAATAATAATAAAACAAAGTTAATAATTACGACCGAATGTATATGTATATATTACCAGTGTATTGCCAGTAGATTGTTTAACCAACTGATATAAGTCAACCTTTGTCATCCATTGTCCATTTGAATGGACATCAACATTGAAAATTATTTTCTAAGCAAGTACCTAATGTATTTTGTTTTTTTAACGGAGTACTGACAACACTGAATTTTTTTGTTCGTTGGCATCATCGCATGAAACAAAAAAACTTTACTTTGTTTTGATCTGCGGCCACCATTTATTTTTATCTATTACGCGGTTAGTATTTTGTGTTTGTCTTCCTTCATCCGACCGAGACATACCCATGGGTGTGCCTCAAGGCAGTTTGCTCGGTCCCCATTTGTTCAACATTTATACTTTTGATACTCCTACATTACAGAACTGCTCGCGCGCCGTCTTCGCTGACGACACCGCGCTACTTGCCACCTCCAGGTGCCCGGACTTGGCCGCCAGACAGCTCCAGAGGGCGTTAACCCTAATGGTGGCGTATTACCGCCAGTGGAAGCTGAAACTGAACGAGGACAAGACCGAGACTATTCTATTCACGAACTGCGTCAAGAAGGCGACGCCGAGGGTGAAAATCTTAATCAATGAAAGTGAGGTTGAGTGGCTGACCGAGGTGAAATACCTCGGACTGACACTCGACCGTCGCTTGAATTGGACACGTCACGTGACGAACACACGCCAGAAAGCGAACCAAGCAATTGGTGCGCTCCGTCCGATCTTCAACAGGACTGGCCCGCTATCCACTCACAACAAGTCAATATTATACCACAGTATGGTTCTGCCTACTATCACCTACGCAGCGCCTGCCTTCAGCAGCATACCCAAATCGAAATACACGTAACTCCAAGTCATACAAAACAAATAGCTTAAAATCATCCACAACACCTCACCCAAAACAAATTTGACGCGACTACACCACCGGCACAAGGTGAACACTATCACACAATGCTTTGATAAATTATCAGCAAGCTTCCACAAATCTTGCTCCCATCCTTCTCAAGATAATCCTCTCATCCGGAACCTCGGCTCGTACGAGCACAACATCAGCTTAATGCCTTTCAGATACAAATATAGATTGCCCAGGCACTATTTCCTGCGGCGAAGCAACGCGCTCGATCCTCCGGACTGAGCTGCACACAGAAGCGGACAGCGTCGAGAGAACTCTCCAATTGATGATATGTAAAATAATAAAAACAATATATTTTTAAGTCTTGTAGTATTTATTTTAGTTTAAATATTTAAGGATTATGCTAGAATAAGGCGGCACTGTACATAAAGTGTCGCGCCTAATTAATTTGAAATACTTAACTTCCAGTAAATTGTTTAGAGGGTTTTTTATCAGTAATTTTTTACCCTTCCAATTCATGTATTAATATAAAACACTTATGATGTTTATAATAATAAGGTAGTTTGTAAAAGTGTCAAAGTGATTAGCGCCGATGCACTTGTAGTTGTAGATTAGGCGGTCTAGCCGCATGTAGAGTACTCAGAGTATCATAGACTCTAAGGAATTGGAAAAAAAAAAAAAAAGTGTTTGTCTTCAAGATGTGTATTTTTTTTTAAATTCTTATATTTTATTGACACTTAAGATACGTTATATCATAACTAGTGGTCGGTATCCAGTGTTGCCCGTATTTCTGATTTAGTTACAAATAGAGAGAGGTCTTTATTTTATTTTGATATAGAATATTTTCTAAAAAAATAGCAGAACATATTTTGAAGAAATAAATTTTCTTTATATCCAGGGTTCTGAAAGGGTTAAATAAATCGATGTTGTTTTTCCAAATATTTAGAAAAATCTTGTATTATTTTAAAAACACATCTTTAATGGGTCGGGTGTGAAGTATTCTAGAAAAATAAATGAAAGTATGATAAAGGTAGAATTACTTCATACATACAGGGATATCGATTCTGAAAACAATATTCTCAATGACCACATAATATTTTTCCTATGTTTCATTGTTTATTCAAAATGGGTGGTAACGCAGTAAGGGTTGTTTATATTATGACTCGACGTAAGAAATATATTATGGTCTCTATACATTCGACTAAAGGGATGTATTTTTATCGAACTAAAGAAGCATCGACTACTAAAAAGAGTCCACCAGTAGATAGATAGATGTTCCCAGCATTCGGGACTGCTAAGAAAAGTAGCGCGATCGAATAAGCTGGCAATTTATCTGTTTGTGTCACTGTAATCAAGTCACATTAAATACTCTTTGAATTTAAATTGTAACGTTACCATTACGTTTATATTTGACCCATCCGTAAACAACATAATTCCTAAATAAATAATAAATTATAAGGGTGGTATCCACTTGAGTTAATTATAAAATAATACAAATGAAATGTATCAATAAGAAAGATACACAGATAAAACCTATTTATAGAAAAAAAAAATTTTTGCAACCCGGACTCGAACCAGGAACCCTTCCTATCCGGGGAAACGCGCTGACCTATTACACCACGTCAACATTGTAAGTAAACGACAAATTTTCGAACTTATATGTTGCACTTTCAAATTGACACATCTGTTATTCCAAAAAACAAAGTTATTAATAATTTATATTAAAATCAATAATCACAATAAAATTTTTACAATAAATAGCGTATTTTTAATCCACTACTAAAAACACACAATTATTCGAACAAAATTTTTATTTATACATAAAGTAAAAATTTTAGTGTGTATTTGTTGGGTATATTTATATATATTTTATATTATATTAAGACAATTCTAGGAAGTCGCTAAGTACAATTTTTTTTTGAATTGGATATTTTTTCAATTTAATTATACATATATACAATAACCAACATCCTGAAACAGTAATAAAAATAGTTTAGCGTTTTAACTTTGTAAAACGATCTTTATGAACAAAACGACGTTTCTAAAAAAAATAAGCTTAATCATCAACATATTATGATAGGAAGAAATCAACAATATATTATTTTTGTCTGTATATAAAATTCTCATTCGAAAATTATTCTCTTCATTGGAAACATAAATAAGGATCCTATACTGTGATACCATCGTCAACACAGTTATCTATACACACACATCTCACTGTTGTGTGTTCTCCTCAAAATATCCTTTTACAAATGAAAGGAAATCCTCCATTGAAGGGAGTGATCTCATAAGAAGAACAAAGGAGCGAGATTGACGTGTCCTTAGATTTCAGAAGCTTAGACCCGACACGCGGGTTTTTGACAAAATTAAATTAAGTCGAACAAAATAAATATTGATATACCAAATGTGACCTTTCGAGAACTACGGAAAAATAAAAGGTAAAAAAATTAATTTATTCCATATATTAAGGTAGGTAGAAAAATAATTGCGATTTATGTATGACCATCAAATTTAAATACATTTCTTAGATAATTATTTTTTTTGACCGAAATAAGTACCATTAGAATGGACACTTTTTGGCCAATTAATTATAGAAGTAAAATTTTGTAGAAATGGAGTTGATAAAATCTTGAAATTCACTTTCGGCATCAGTTTGGATGTTGAAGACTGTGAGGCTGATACTTTGGTGTCAAGTACGCGCGCGAGCAGCGCCGCCTTTTTGCAGCGGGGCGTTGGAGAATTAAGCGGCAGAACGAAATAGGCCGGCGTCCGAGGTAGACAATAATTAGGAGCTATTTGTGATTGGAGTACTGTCATTAATAAAAGTCTTGTGAACCAAAATATGTGTGATATTTATGGAGATCCCTGCATCAACCAAAATACAAAAAAAACAATGACCTTACTGTGTAAAAAATTGCTTTATGGTCATGGTTCTGATTTAACTGACGCCTTCAGATGGTCATTATCGATTGAAGGACACCCACAACCTTATTCATCTTTAAGGCTCTCGTCCCTAGCACGAAATTTTTTGAAATATTATTATACTGTATGATCATAATAATAGTCCCCACACCAAAAGCATATTTTAATTTAAGGGCAGTTTCTGTCTGTTTTGAACACATGCAAAAAAATATTCTGGTGGCGAATCATCTCGAGTAGGCCATCTTAAAGCGCTACCACAGGCTCAGTTACCGACGCGGTAGCGCATCAGACACCCGGCAGGAAGGCGTTGGCTAGAGTGGACACCAGAGGGCGCTTCAGCATTAGACGAGGCACGGGAGCGAAGCCGACAGTTACACCACAATAAATGTAATAATATTTAAACATTTCCTTAGCCGCGCGCTGTGTACAGTATTTGCAACTAATTAAATAATCCACCTTGTAGCAAGTGAATAATAAACCACCTAACCAAAAAAAGTGTATCTTTCTTCCCCAGTGATTCCTCCACCAAACACGCAGCGGATGTTCTACAGTGGAATTTAATACTAGGTTTTTTATGAACATTGCGGATCAAACGCGAAGGCAACTTCGACGGCCTGATGCACTAGTGATCCCGTATTTTTCAGAATAACAAAACCATAAATCACCAAACTCTCATTTATTTATTTTCCATTTTTAATTCAATAGACTAATTCGAAACATAATTATAATAAAATTATTTATTACCAAAATAAACACTGAAAAATTGACTTTAAAATGATATTCACTTTTATTTAAAAAAAAATTAAAGTTTACAATTTATAAAATAAAAACTGGAATTATTTCTCATCAACTAAATACAAATTTATTAAAAGCATATATTCATAATTTCAGATGTCCAGATTTTTTTAAAAGAAGCCAAAATCCTTTTTTTTTTACGTTGTGAAGCTTGATATTTCGTCATATATTATATCTGAAGGAGGATTTTGAAAACACTATTTCAGACTAAAGTATTTTTTAACATTGAATATGTTTAATGGCTGGCACCCTATGTAAATCTGTTATCCGCATGCGTTACATTTGAAGTGAAATTTGTTGTTACATTAGTTGTCGTATCGACCTCTCAGAATAACAAGGTTCCATCTGACACTGACACTGTTATGAGATAATGAGTTTAAAAGTGTTGATTGAATTTTAACATATATTCATCTAAGCTAACTAAACTTTTTGATCGTAATTCTGTAAAATACTTAAATTATCAGAAACATCAATTTAACTTTCATCCTTCTTATTTTCTATTCTATGATATGTTTGATTATATTCATTTTATATATGTTTGATTATAAACCATTGTATTCATACAAATGGAACTGGTTGGTATCACAAAAAACACACAATATGATTCCGCTCGCAGAACGCCTTCCAGTGTTTAACCAAAACCTTTATTAATCGCACACTAAAACCGAAAACACAAAAATATATTAATTGTGTAATTTTTTTTAAATTTCATAGTAAAATGATAAAGGGTGTTTCAAAGCAACGAAAAGCGTCTTATCAAAAAAAGTGATTTAACCAACTGTGTACGTATATATAATTTTCCTATGTACAACCAGTGGCGTAACTAGACCAATGCGGTGCTTTAATAATAATAATAATAATGTGTTTATTGCGGCGTGATCAGGTTTTTTTTTAACATAAGTTAAGGACCAGACTATCACCGAAAAACACCTTATCCACATCATACAAGCTCGTCGGTTATTGAGACTTCTAACAGGACCATCCTCCAGTATCTGATTTACCTGATCGTCGAAGTTTTCCGCGGACGTCCTCTATCTCTGGTGCCATCAACACTTGCGTCATATATCTTTCTTACCATTATCTTCTCATTCATCCGTTCTATATGACTGAATCACCTAAGTGATCCTTTCTTAATCTTACTCACTATATCTACTAAGATCACATCAACATAAAGCTAAAAGCCGATGTGTATAGATGAGATTTCACTCGGAGATTCAACTCTAGTGTGAATAATGTACAGTGCAGAGTTCAGTGCGAAGCGATTTATGAATCATCAGCCCATATATTAGGATGCGTATTATGACGCATCCAGTACACACGTACCTGTAGCGACTCTCAAGGATCACTGAAAAACCTCGTTAATACGGGCAGTTATCGCGTCAAAAATAATAAATTATTTATATATTTTCGTTGATTTATTAAACAAACAAAACTTTAATTTTTACTGTGTTGATTAAAGTATATTTTTATTTTATTAGCAGTACACATTCTTATTCTGAAGTTGTAATTATTCAGAACAGACGGTCTGTGATATTTTAAATATTAATTAAATATATTAATTAGAAAGATATACATATAAAATCAATTTTATCGAAAAATATTGTTGTTGCGCCACCGGGACTCGAACCTGGATCTCTTTCCTAACTGAGGAAGGTGCATTATTAGGTGTCAGAAAATAATCAGCGGAAAACAGCCCCTTAATAGTGCAAGACCTTCGAAGTACAACATGGTGCGTCATTCAATCGTAGTATAAAACACATATTTTAGTATTTATTTCTAACGGATCATATGTTAAGTAGTAATTTTTAAAATATCCAAGTTATATATATATTTTACAAGTTAATATACATATTCTAAAAGTAAGTTGGATTGAAAGGGTCACTACTAGTAATGTGCTGATTTAGATGCGAAAGGAAAAATAAACCATTAAAACAATAAAAACCTGTAAATTGCAATATTTTGACCATGTCATGAGATATCCAGATAAATATCGGATCCAGCAACTCCATTCTACCTGAAGAATGTAAGGTGATGATGTTCTAGTTGCTGTAAATGAGATGACGATCATCAATCGAGCCGCGCCTTTAAAATATAGTTTAAAAAAATACTGAGAATACAGGATGACGTTTACACATGCCAAATTTACACCCTCTTATGAAGCGACTCCTGTCAATACATACACCCCGTGGGTTTCCGTTCCCCGCCTCACTCCCACCAATACACAACCCACCCCCGCACCAGGGGGTAGAATGGGCCATGTTTCCTTTCCATTTAAGCGCTAAACCTTTATGGTTCGCCGGAGAATGTTCAATGGACATGATAATCCATACGCGTATAGAACCTTTGAAATTGAGACGTAAATGTATGGACCATTTATTTACTCTGCTATTTGATATTTATTATTTATATCTCAGAGGAAGCCCTTTTATTATGCATAAGCAATGGAAAAATGTAATTTAAAAACATTTATTCAAAACTAGTTATCTTACACAAACTAAAGTAATTTATTCAACAGCCCCAACATTGCTATTTTTACTTAGATATCAAATATTTATTTAACGGATTGCCCGAAGCACTCAAAGCAGAAATATAACATTTAAATTTATTATAAAATCGTTATATTATATATACCTACATAACAATTTATTTAAAATTAACAATTTACCAAATGGTCAAAGCTAAATAAAAGTGTGTTGATGGTTGATGAACATCAGTTCGTTACAAATGCAGTAATAATATTTTATTCTACGTCCTTACAGATTGACTAACTAACTAACATATTGCAAATGATACAAGAGAAAAACACTGCCCACCTTGATATAGACTCTATTATAGTTAGGCGGCAGGACGCAAATGAAAAAAAAATCTAATCTAGAAAAATTAGAAGATTTACATTGTGTGCAATGTAATATATTTATTACCCAACTATTGAAAGGTTCCATGAAAATATGTTGTATCTAAATTTTACTGTTACGTATTGACTGAGGGATGATGACGACTGTCATTGCTATTGTCCGTGTATGTGCAAATGAAGAGCGTTCATTCAAAGCCTTCGAATAGTATCAAAGGTTTTCATCCTTATTATGAGTACGTTATTACTCATTTAAATATAAAGACTTTTTTATATATTTTGATTATTTTTATATCCTGCCTTCAACGATAATTAAAATTACGGTAAATAATTCAATCTTTTTTTTTTAAATAGCTAATAAATATATCTTAGCATACCAGAATTACAGAACAAATACAGTTTATGAAATATATTAAAAATATATCTATCTATCTATCTATCTATCTTTATGTTAAAAAAACCTTCCATCATTTTATTTAATAACTTTGATAACGATCTGTGATAAAAAAGTACATGATTAAAACTTTACTATTGATCAAAAGGGTATCAATATCAAATTTATTTCTAGTATAATAATTCTTTAAAACTACGCTCCGATGAACAAATCTTAAAAATTGATAGTATGATCAAATTTCATCTCGTAAAATTAACTTACCCCGATTCGATGACTTAGATAGTCGTATTAATTATTACACTTTGTTTCAAAGAAACAAAAAGCGAAATATACTTTTAAAATCGATAATAAACTTCTGAATTTCTACATAATTAAATACGTAATAATAAAATCTGCCTTCCTACAATGGCCTTCATTCTGAGTTTTTGAATTAAACACATTTGAATCAGAATCAGGGATAAAAACAAACTAGCAGAAATTGGCCAATGACTATGCGGTCGTAGGTAGTCCCTCCGTAAAAACTATCAATGTTAAAATTATAATAGAAAGTGGCGTACCATATTATGTACAATTTCACCAATTAACGCAAACAATGACCCGATCAGACACGTTCCTAAAACGATTTAACTACTAGTACCTATAAATACGGCGATAATGCAATACACGTGTACACCTTCCATGGTTAATGGTAAACTACAACGCCACCTGGCGATAATGCCCCTCTAATTAATTATCCAATTTATTTGCATATATTTTTAAAGTGTGCTATTTTATAATATTATACAAAATACAAAAAGTTTTAACGTCGTTAGTTATAAACATATTAGAAAAAATTCCACGCTAAAAGAATACCACTGAATATGTGAATGCAGCCTCAAGGATACAATTATAAGAAGATCACTCATAATCAGTGGCGTAGCTCCAAATTTCTCAGCCCCCCAGCAATACCGTACAGCGAGCCTCTGCTCTCCACTCAAGAACACAATTTCACAATGGTGTCCACACTGATATTATTGACTTCTTCATTCATTCATCACTATCCTTCCTCGTTATAGTAATTATAATTAAAGTTTCACGTTTTTATACCTTATTTAAGACATCATTTTTAAATATTACCTTTTTTTCAGCACAAATAAAACTTAAAAGTCTGTATCATCTTTTTTTTCCATCCATCCATTGTTAACGAAAATGATTTCATTCAATTTCTCTGTTAATTAATAATGTTACAATTTTAGATACTTGAGATACAGGGATCATAAAATAATATACGGAGACAGGATTAAACAAACTAGACTACACACAATTAAATAATTGATTTGGTCTTGGCATTTAACAAATATGTCACTTTTTAGTACTTCATCATGAATAATTAGGTTCATAATTATAGATGTCGTAAATTTTTCTTTTTAATCTTATTTTAGATGTTCAGCGGTTGCACGACCTCCCAAGGCCGAGCCCCGGATAAATTCCCAGAAGGTAGCTACGCCACTGCTCTTAGTAGCTCACTAAGGAATTGTAAAAAGTTCACCATCAAACAATGCGCATATCGGAAAGTGTCCAAATCCCTGCACAATAGTGGGAAAAAGAAAAGGCATTAAGAATCTCTTTCGAGATTCATCAATGTCATCCCCTGATTACTGGTGGATTCCATTTTGAATTATTGATTGATGTATTCAATAAGAACTTCTGACATGGGGTGAACTGGGGGTTCCCGGCAAGGGATAAATCTGCCATAAAATAAAAGGTCGATTTTCCTAAACAATTTTCTATAAAACTTCCGACCGATCCATCTCTGACCTCTATTTTCTTAGACTGAATAACATCTCATACCCTTGAACCCCTAAAGTTCATCCACATTTTTTTGTATTTCAATCTCGAGTTTTTTGTGATTTGAAAATCCTTCGCTCAAACTGTGTGTCTTATCTACATATGATTGAAGGCGATATACCGCTCCAGTTTTCATTTTCAATATCAAAATCTATAATAGAAAAATATAATATATGAAAACCCGGGCATGCGGACTGAGGTCATCATATTATCGTGAAGAGACTTTGTATGCAGACAGGGTCGGTGCGTTGATACAGTGTATCCCAAAAGTCTTTCGTTTTGGTTTATTCGATACACGAACGCATCGAGTGGAAGACGAGCAGAGGTATGCCTATTTCTAGCCGCGTCCTTGGAAATTTAGTAGTTATGGAGCGTGTCCTTGCTAGTTGTTCGTGAAATTTTCCCTTGAAGATTGATATCCGGATGAGATGACATAAACTGGCCTCCACGTAGCACCGACTTGACACCAATGAACTTTTTCCTATGTGACTACCTTAAATCAAAGGATACTGTAACAATACTCCTTCTCTGGAGCAATTAAAATAAAATATCTGAGAAGAAATGGCCGCGATCACGGAGAAGTTTTCTGAATCCTGCCGAACAGTTTTCAGAAATTTCACAACCCGTTCAGAAGAGTGCCAGCGAAATAACGGATCATATTTAGAAAATTTAATTTTTAAGAAATACATTTCCAGAGACTGTACTTAAATGTTAAATAAACATTTTTTTATTAAACCCATCCATTATTTTATTACAGAATTTTTATTATGAAAAAAACTTTTGGGACACTTGTATAAGCAACTAGGTATTCTCCTAATGCGGCAAAATTATTTTTCAAATATTGATTTATTGAAAATCTGTCTAATGTGACTGAATATTTATAAATATATTAATTAATTTTTTAACATTACGTTAAGTATTCTAAAAATGAACTAGTAAGATGTCTCTAAAATACTGGTAAAATTTTTATTATTATATTTTTTAAAGTAATTGATTAATTTTGTATATTTAATTTTTGAAGAGAATTTGATTGAAATTTGTGATATTAACATTTAAATTACTACTAATGAAGAAAAATGAATTAAAGTAAATTGAAATCCATTTATGATAGTGTAAAGAGTGAAGAAATAAGAAATTAATGTAAAACTAAACTTAGCAAGATATACATTTAAAAGATTGAGCAGGACGTGAAATTAATATTGTTCAGTTAGATGTACATGGCAGACGGCGAAGATTCGGAACACGTGGAATAGTTTGTACTTGAAAATAACTTTTTATTTTCCAAGAAGGGTTACCATGATTACTTTTGCACTATGAAATCCAGAGAGCCATTGAAGTCAGTGAAGCCTGGAAGTAGCAAAATAATGAAGTTATTTTAACGCCCTAGAAATGAAGGTGACAAGTCTGTCTATGACATAGTAATGAATAAACAAAATAATAATAGCAAAACTGCAAATTTATAATTGCACAGAAAAAATAATTACGAAAAGGTCGCTTACATAATTAGAACACAAGTTATAAAATAGGTAAAATAATTCAATCAAAAGGAAATAATGAATGATAAATGAGGGATGACAGAAAATGTATAATATGGCGTGAGTATTGATGGTTCTATAAATCCAGAACATCCGCAAAAGATCAAAACCAGGCATTGGAATATGGTCACATTAGAAGCTTCAACAATAATAGTATATTTCCAGGATCAATTTAATAAACTCAAAGCTCATATTTTGGTCATACTCTTACGCCGCCTGAGACTGTTCGATAGCGCCCCGCACACAATGATAGGGCGATACCGCGCAGCCTCCTTTACCAAATTTGTTCTCATTGTAGCCGACCATTGTTTTATTTTTAGTACAATAATATAAACAATATGTGAGTAACATTATACAAATAAGATAAGACAAGTAATAATTAAATTATAGTAACCTACAAACCATAAGGCCGGGGAGTGAGAGAGACGTTAGGATACACTTCTTCCACGGAAAAAGACGCGACGAAAAGAAATACAAGTAAAGAAAGGGGGACTCAGGTGAAAATATGTGTGAATGTGAATAAAACGTGAGTTGTGTGACAGGACAGAAAAGTGTGGTGTTTAATCCTCTTTGTAAACCTCTCTCGGGGAATCGCCGCGACGGAAAGAAAGTTAGTTATTTTGTTAAATTAATTATATAAATAATTAGACAAAATACTTTCTTTAAACCACTATTTATTAATTATTCAACATGTTTCGATACCTACGGTATCTTTTTCAGAAAACAATGTATAATGAAATTAAAAATACAAGCATAGATAAAAACAAAACTATAAAGTGTTGAATAAGTAAGAACTAATATGAAAACTAATTTAAAAGGTGATTATTTGCAAAGAAGATTTGGTTATTTATAATATTTAGCTCGCTATTAAAAGTGAAAGTGAAAAATTACATAATTGTATATTTTAATGTGATAAAATGCGAAAAAACTTTGATTTCTCTTGATGTATAGAATGCATAATATTAGTAACATTCGGAAGTTAATTAAATAAAATTCATATTGCATTTGAGATGTGATCGTTTAGAACGGTGTTTGTGAAAATATTGACAGATTAAGTTAAAAATGTCGCAATAAGGATAGAATTATGAGTGATATAATGAAATATAGGCTGACCAATAAATATTTATATATGGTTGATTGCAGAGGAGAAAAGGAAAGATGACGTTTTACATGGAGGACGTTCGACATGGAGGACGTTCGACATGGAGAACGTTCGACATGGAGGACGTTCGACACGGAGCATGTTAGTCGAAAGGGAAGAGGTGAAAAGAGTAAAAAATAGTAGCTACAGGAACCAGAATGTGTGGCGCTCAATCCTTTCTTCCTACACCTTGAGAAACATAGTGTGATAGAATCGAATTTAAATAGATGCAAAGCATTTAATAATTATTTTCGCACATCCTTGGATGGGCTTCGTATCGCACATAATTACTTGCCGAGGAGGCGCCATATAAATGATATGATAAGACACGTGTCAATAATTTAAAGGTGTGGCGCCAAAAAACCCGTGGGATAGATTTCAGGAAAACAAAGACATCTTAGATGTTACAGCGGCGGCCTGTCGCCGTGCTTGCCAATATGACTATATGTATTGATATGAATCTGAATAAAAACAGAGTATTTAGCAGGCGGAAACTCGATTGTGTCGTGTCGCTGTAGTGTACCGATATTGAACATATTTTGTGTTTCATTTCTTTCGACCTCATAATCATCATCATCATCATCGCCGGTTGAAAGTAGCTGAGATCGGCAAACCACCCTTGTCTACATTCTTGTTTCCTGTACGGAACAGGCTTTAAAACTAGTTTTTTTTAAATATAATGCTATTATTGTGTACTAATTACTTTCCGAAATTTTGTAAATACTTTATTATATAACATTTATTCAGCGCGCTCAACACCCTGGCGCCGGCCCTGCATGGAGGTGTTTGAACCAAACGATGGACTAACGACCGACGATCTAGGGTTACTATGTGACGTGATGATAACGTGATAAATGCAAATCACCATCGAACTAGGATTAGATTGACAAAGTTACTTTTAACCTGAATTCTAGAGAAAGGTTAGGTTAGATTTTTTTGTTTTTTTTTTCATTTATTAAAGAGTATACACCTTCACTAGAATGATCCAGTATCGAGGTTGGCTATTATGTAAGGTGAATTATACCTAACTAGAATATAAATGAAATTATAAATAGTACTGTTTTAACACGTTTAAATAAATAATTGGGTAAACAAATAAAATATATCTCGTAGATATGAAACTATTACAGGGCTTACAACCTGTCTTCAGCTGGTTTATGCGATCACTTTATATAAATATAACGTTCACCATTCTCACCCATTAATCAATCTCCATATCTATCAAATTTTTGGAAATTGTATATATGTTATTATGTGGAAGCACTTCGAGTACAACTACACTACCGCCATCAATTAGTATCTACAGTGCCTTTGTAGGTAAAAATCCAGTAGTTTTGTGTTCTTGGACATATTCAAATATTGCAAATAATTGGTTTATTAACACTCCTATTCCGGAACGGGGTACAACATAACCCCAAAATCTTATTTTAAGAACTATTTATAAAATATTAATGACATTGAGCCGGTACTCATTGTAATTCTCATAAATATTATAAAGAATACAATGCGCAAAAAATGTAAAACAACAATGTATAGTAAGGCAGTAAAAAGTAAAGAAAATGATGTTTTTCCATAGACAATCTGGACAATATAAGGTAATTCTCACGGTTCACGGCTGCACGTGTGTGGTATATTTGCGATCACGCACATCCAATTACGTCGTTATGTTTACGTATCTTGCGTCGGCCGGGCGCTTATGAGTGATAATACTTCAAAATAAAACGGTTTCTCAAAATATGACGACAAATTTAGTAATATCTTGTTTGCATTGTATAAGAAATTTAATTAAAAATATGCTCAAACCATTATAATTTATTAAAACGCAAATTTGAATGGGGTCACTTTGTACCCCACTCCGGCTTTCGATCCTGTTTTTAACAACATTCGATTAATTGTTTTTCTTATTTTTAAATCCATCACAAGTTAAAATTTTAATAATGTTAAATAATATTTATTAAAAGAGTGTGTTTTATATCATTTTGAGAAAATGCAGTCAGAAATCTTAAATAAAAATTATGATCTTAAATTTAAACTTTTTTTTTCTGACTTGTTTATATCTATAAAATAAATGTTTTTTTTTTACTTTTTGTTTTGAATATTAAGTGGAACTGATAAATATGTTAAGAACAACCCATATTTGGTATCTAGAATATAATATATGTATATAATTTCCAATATTCCGTACGTTTGTTTTTGGCAAACAATACCCATTAATTTACAAGAAACAAAGCATTGTAATAAATTGTTCCGAAACACATTTACTTCCACAAAAGAACTAATTAATGTTTCCAACACAATTATTTTTATATACAGCTATCCAAATAAAATATATTTAATACGCTATTGTTATTTTAGAAACATTAACAAATATAACATAATATGTACATATAATGTTTTTTCCATTTCGAAATTAACCATTTTTAAAATAAAATAAAATTTTGTAGTTAAAGCATGGATAGCCCGTATAATACGAGTACTGATTTGACTGGTTTTCATGTAGGTACACATCTTTAAAAAAATATATTTTTTTAAGTGTATATTTTTATTTACGTAAGTTAAGTTAAAATTATAATAATTCTGTGTATAAGTATATGATATTATAATTGATAGAATATAAGATCAAATAATTAAATCTACGAATGGGGTCGTAATTTGTATATTCAAATTTGAATACTGACCATAACGAAATCTAACAGATTTTTAAAAAATCACTAAAATAGTTATAGAATATGGAACGTAAGTACAGGATATAAAAGAAAATGTTTGATAGAGAATATAATCGTCTTGCACCAGGACAATACAGCAGTTTCTTCCACTAATAGTATAATAATATAGTGATAGTACTAGTGAAATATACCGGAGTGAATCAAAATGCTAAATGCGTACTTATTAAACAAAAGTTTGCCTGTCCATTGCGGATCACAGGTTTGTTTTACAATGATCTTGTCAATGGTGATTTTCAACTCCCGGTTAACTTGTGTCATCTTCTTTCCCTCAACTCGCCTCGTTTAAGCTATGTAATAGCAAATTTCTTGAATGTCAATGGTATTGACTTGTGATGCAATGTTCCCTGTTCTATAGTATTGCTGTACTGCTTTCTATGAAATAATGTTTAGACTTGTTTAATGGCACAAGTCACTCTTGAAAGGTAGATTGAAGGGCCTATTTGAAAGAAGAAGAAGAAACCAAAGTAAGTACATGTGAAACGGTAGTCAAATAATATCTAACAATGGACTCATTAAATAATATTAATATTATTATAATTATATTTTAAGCTACATTATTTAGCGGTGAGAAAAGATTAATAAAAAAAAATATTTTTAATTATTTATTTTAAAAAAATAATTGTTTCATACTCGTATCATGTTTTGCGTCCAACGTATTATTTAAGAACCTGTGTTAAATATAGTAACGAACAAGACAACAAAGTACGTACAGTTAAAGAAGTACAGGAAGAATAATAATGAATTCTTATTAAAAAATTGTTTTAGTACTGACGTAGTAAGTATGCACTGCCAGAATTCCTAATAAGCACACGATTTAAAAAAAATAAAGTTGTGACGTTTAAAATCTAGAATCCAGGGGTAATATTGTTGTTCATATATTGTTGTTCATAAACTACTAACTATATAACTATTTTTTTTTATAAATTTAATATTCACATTTGTAACGTAATTATTATAGTAATACTTATGTATAGGGTAAATATTATGTTCCAGGCCGATGTTGTTTTTAAATAACTAGGAAATGAAACACAATTTTTTAAACAAATATCAGATATCTCATAGAGACAAAGCTGTTTATATATTATATTTAATGGAAAATATATGGAAGTATGGGGTAATTACAAGGCCTACGATCTGCCACCAATTCTCACCCCTCAATCTCCACATTTATCAAATTTTTTAAAGTTGTATATATGTTAGTATATGGACTCGCTTTTAGTACCACTACACCATTACTATCTATGTACCAAATTTGATAACTTATTTTTCTTTTTCTTTTTAAACAGCATACATGTCATCACTGTGAGAATCTGATTTTATTTATCGATTTATATTATTTGGTTTATTACAATTATGTATGAAATATGACATCGACCAAATAGCCGCCTGAGACAGCAACACAGATCCATGCTCTTTTAGCCGTATTTTTCATTAATATTTTCGCACACTTCGCATGTTATTTCAGCAATGTCATTTCGAATATTGTCCTGTAGTATCATAACTATTGTTGGCTTATTGGTGTAGACTTTTCCTTTTAAGTACCTCTACAGAAAATAGTCGAAAGCGGTCAAATCAGGTGATCGAAGAGAGCAGTCAATATCACCACTTTTTGACATTATACAACCGGGAAAAATTTATCGAAAAATTTCAAATGTAGCTCGGGCTGTGTGTGAGGTAGCACCGTTCTGTTGAAACTACATGTATTGCTAGTTCAAATGACCCAATTCGGCCACCAAGATGTGGCAATAGCGATCACCATTAATTGTCATTATTATTTACATAAAATATTTTAATGATTTTAACACATTATTAAGACGTTAAATACTACATAAAAAATGTAATCAACTATTTTCTACGATTATCAAATGCTAATTGACAAATATTTTCCAAACTAAAATGGCGGTCAAATAAAATCGAACTGGAACATAATATTCACCTTGTAGGTTTATTATAACAGAACGTACTATTTCATAAACATTTCATTTCGATTTATTTCTCAGAAATGCTAATAATTCACAGCTTATTTTACAGTATTTATATGCTCTGCACGCCTCTGGTTATATTAATTTGTACATTTTTTCATAATCCTCCACCATTACCTTTGCAAAGGTCAAGACACAAGCACACAGTTTATATATAAACTAGTGGCCAACAGACACCACGTGCTTTTTCATATTGTTCGTACCAGCATTCGTGTGGAACCATTTTTTAAATAATATTGTTACATATTATGTTATACGATCGCACCATTAGGCATCTTTCAGCATCTCCGCGGGAGTAGGCAAAGAGGACGGAGCGCCATACTCTTCTATCATGACATACAACTCTCACTACACACACATGGTCTTAAACGAATAATATGTTTAATTAACTATATTTATACTTTTAAAATCAGCAAATTGTCAATTTTGCATATAAACGGTGTTGGTCACAAATTAAATAATTTGGAATCGTTGGAGATAAATAAAGCGTGTAAAACTAATCAAAAAATTATAAACAACCAACTAAATTTAACTACGAGTCCCATTCTAAAAATTTTTCCTAAAAATTATTCGAGTAAATTTGTATTAAGTAATGATTTGAGTTAGGTACTAAAAAAAAAAAAAAAGTTTTTAAAAATAGATTTTTTTTAAATAGATTCTGTCAAAGAAACAATATATGTTTTAGTTAGTTATGACATCCTGAAGAAGAAAATGGTATTTTTCGAAACCGGTAGATGTATTTAAACTCATTTTAGTGGTTAATAAAACAAAGATAAAAAATAAAAATATAACTATATTTAAGTTTACCAACATCCTTTCTCCCCGGGAGTTGGTAGAGAGAATTGAATAATTTATTTTGAATGCGTGCCATACATAGTTATAATTTATATTTTATTGATTATTTTATGTTTGTTGTGAAGTTGTGAAGGAGATAAATTTTGTTGTTTAAAGGTAAGTGAGTAATGATGATGTTGGGGACCCATATTTGTTGTGTTCTCCGATGAAGCTGTAATACCTGTCTCATATCTTACAATACCTATTTATATATATATATATATACATAGACTCCCAGAGAGAATTTAATTTCTAATCAGACGTCTTAACTGATATGCTATAAATGTGTGCGGATAATCTCATATTTATTAGAAAGTTTTAACATAACGTACATGTATACAAATAAATTTTAGCGCTTTATAAAATATGTATATTAATAGCACCTTTTCTCACTCGTAGCAACAATAATATCAGTTGATGAAAGACTTCAGCGTCCACGCATCCCCTTTAGGCTCGCGTATAGTGGTAAATGAAAAATCTCTCCGGCTAAGTGTGATACTATTCACCCTTTTCGCACCCCCCAGGGTCCACTTATAATACGGGATTGATTTACAAAGAGAAACTATTCCTTCTTTCAGTACAGTACTACAGCCTCCTAGCCCGCTCGGCTGGGCAGTGCCGTGGAGCCTGCGGCAGCGTGGTGAGGGGAATTTAAAGGTTTATTTTAGTTCATGCGGTACTCAAAGCGCGAATCGAATGGGATGATTGTGTTTTTAAGTATTTTCCAAGATAGGGATAGTTTTGTCGGTAAATCGCACACCTAATAGAGTGAAATAAGAACGCTGTTGTCATTATTTAATGTAATGTTCTTATCATTAAATGTATCTGTAGCTGTTATGAATAAGTTGTAGGCATTCAATATTTTTATTTAGAACATAAAATAATTATAGAAAAATAAAATAAAATAAAATGAAGATTACCTATTGTTCATTTAAATGTTTACACAACAATTCTCGATAGTTATAATATATAATGTGCTCGCAAATTAATTTTTTACCCTTATACAGAAAACAAAATTTAATTTTAAATATCATACATTGTAAAAAAGACGTAAATCCTGCGCCGATAGGATCTAATGAACGAATTCAAATTGCGCTATCTCCGGGTCGCGCATCCCGCAAATTGAATTACGACGATACCGAATAAATCGGAATCGCCGCAGGGGAGAGAAAATAAGGATATAAGGGAACCTGGATATAAAGAATAAGGATTGACGATGGGATAGGGATTCCAGTCGAAGGACCAGTGATCTCAAGAAACCAGAATTCGTAAGGACTGCTCGCCTTACCTTATGTATGACGCCTTCGTTACCCCTGCAGTCACCGCCGAGATCACACAAACGGCATATGGTTGGGCAGATCTCACCTTAATTGAAGACAGCGATATCACAACTTCACCCGCGTCACACACAAAAATAAACACTACGTGATCACCAAACACAAGATCACAAAGTACAGTGCTGGTGTACTGGAGCTGACAAATCCACACCGCGAATGCTATCGCAATGTCGCGATCGAACAAATATCGGCCGCGTTAACGTCTGCTGATGTCAAGGTCACATTTTATACTAAAGACGAGCATTAAGAAGGTATAATTGGGGAATTTGGACGGGAAAAAGGCCTGACTAATGTATCATCATAGTTATGGGAATATCACTTTATGATCATGAAAATTAATTCTCATAACTCTACTGGAATATATATTAATGTAATATTGAATATAATATTATTTTATATAAGTTATAATTAAATATTTTTTAAATAATCAATTTTAAAAAGATAGGTAGGTAATATAATATTTTTATTTATATTAGATATCTATTATAACGAACCAAGAGTTTGTTATGATACCGGTTAATTTATTATATTATTATAACACGTGGTTACGTATTAAGATATTAATATTAATTATTAATTTAATAATTCTCACCTCATTAAATCTTTCTCTTTTGAGTTTACGTAAGCGTACTCACAAACGCGTACACACACCCTCCGTTCGGTCGACACGTAATTTGTTTATATCCGTACATTGTAACATATGTATGTACTTGTATTTAACATTATGTGTCATATTATACGTACATGATACTATTAATAGATATACTTTTTATAATTCGTATCGCACCAATTTTTACATAAATAAAAAAATACATTAAACAAGTATACAATACATTAAAAGGTTCAAAGACTGGTTTTGAAAGTCATCTTTCGAAAATCACTTATATTTACAACTTTACAGTTGTTTAACTCTTTAAGGGTTCTCAGTTTAAATAAAATCTTAAAAAATAACACATTGCTACAAATTCGCAAAGACCATTTCAATTCAATAATTTTCACAAAAATAAGTAACCGACCAAGATGGCGTAGCAACTTAGAAATCCCCAAATTTAAAACTAGTGCTTCTCAACACCATTACGCCTATCAAGGTATATAATTTTTTAATGCCCTCCCATATAAAATCAAAACAGAAAATAAATATAAAGTCTTCAAATCGCATATCAAACAAATATTATAAATTAGGAGAACACATTCTTATTGTGAAGTTGTAATTATTCAGAACATAGGTTTGTGATATCTTAAATATGAATTAAATATATTAATTAGAAAGATATACATATAAAATCAATTTTATCTAAAAATATTGTTGTTGCGCCACCGGGATTCGAATATTTAAAATAATATAAAACTCCGACAGAATTATAAGTTCTAATTTGATTATGTAGATGTATTTAATAATTTAATTCTATATTTATATCTTACTTCTATACCTACCTTTACATTATTTTAAAACTTAAATACTCCCCAATTCAAACACGATAATTGATTTCTCTATTGAGTTCGGTAACTTTGTGTTAAAAAAATATAATTAATTAAGTTATGTATATACAATATATGTATAATAAAATATGTGTAAAATGAATTATAATAAAAAGTAAGTGTCCATTTGTTTAATGCAATGTTGTTCCCAGGCCATTTTCCAATAATGACCAGCTCTGTCTAGGCGTGTATATTTAAAACTCGATTTAGTACAAATTTATCTCTTTGGTTTATTTATAAAACCCCACATAATCACACTATACTGCAGATAATAAATTATTTAAAATTATTTCTGATATCAATATTACGTAGATATGTATGTATCATTTCATAATGATCATTTTTCGAAGTTTAAATCGTTTATAACTATTTATCTTGATGTTTTAAGATTTGTTCATTAAAAAATTATGGATTACAGTCACCAGTTTAAGAAAAATTTATTAATATGTAGGTTACGTGTGTGAGTGCTGAGTACTTCATATATTTCACCTCACCTAGCGTTAACTTTATTGTTTGATAATGATTGCCTAGATATAATGTGTATGTGTGGCCGGAGCAAGTTGTATAGGAGAAACTACTTACGGTTGACACAAGTTTATTGTTGATTGAGAACAGTTATGGTTTAGAAATATATAATGAAAAGTCTACACAGAGAAGCGTTTGGTGGAGATCTTAACTGGAAGACAGCAGCGAGAGGCTTAGTGCTCAGAAGCTGGCCTTCCTTAGTTGCAGACGCATGTTATTGACGAATGATTATTGCGTGTTTTTGAGGCTGTTAAGAGCTTTATTTTACGCCCAGGTGCGTTCAGGAGTCGTCGGTGGTGATGATTATAGAAGCGATGGACCTCCGAAAATTGTTTTTGGTGTTTAATTAATATGTAAAAATATACATTTCAGATGATACGACGCGTCATAGAACGGGTTTTAAATGTTAGTTTTATTATAATCGTAATAAAATAAACGCCCCTAAAATATTTTCGGAAATAAATCAGTCCAGCTGAAGCAGGACGTTGAAATGTAGATCCCGAAATAACCATACACTTAATGGTTATTACTTTGGATAGCTTTCAATAAATTGGTAGCTCCGATCCACCCGACATTTCCCGCTTTGTAAATAGCAAATTGATCCTGCGAATCAAAAAGACGGCAAACTTAAACCGGGAACTTTTGGGACTGCAGACTTTTAAGGGATGACAGGAGGCAATAAAGAAAATGGTTCTTAATCAATCTAATAAACTTCTTTAGAGTCGCCCTTTTTATCTCTATAGATTGTGCAGTAATAAGACCGAGGGGTTCCCTTCCCTTCGTTCAAAGACGCCAAATATTGTTAGGCCTTTTATTCAATTTTAAAGGACGTCCTTAAATATTTTGTTGGAGGTCAAGTGTGTACCTACTTTGAAAGAGAAAAATATAAAATTGGTATTAAAAATATTATAGATGTGAATTGATCATTATCTAGTGATAAACTTAGACATATTGTACACCTATATCGAAACTAAGACAACTCAAAAAAATAAGAATTTTTAGTTATTATTGTATTCGGATACTTTTTCATATACGCAACTTACTTGGCCCAAGTTCTCGAATAGTGTCATTTTAGGATACATTTATGACCTAAAATGTTATTTAGTTTCATAACTTCAGTAACAAAAATGGAGAAAAATATTTTTATATTTTTATCTACTGAAAAATAACTTTTTGAGTTGTCTTAGTTTTGATCTAGGTGTGCGATATATGAAAATAAAACACTTGTTTTTTTATTCTACTCGTTTAATTTACTTGAGTCGCGTTTCATCTTGTAAGGGCATTATCAATCTAACAATTTAACTCAACAACAATTACATTATATAAATTCCAGAATATAAAAAATATCTCTCTTCCCGTATTGTCTTCTTATGTAAAATTATATAGCTGTACTTTTCTACAAATTACTCATGACATTAAAATATTATTTATGTTGAAACTGAATGTTTACTTACAATGATTCGAAGCATTCAAAATATATGGAAATCTTCCTATATGTGAAAGGTGTACGTAATATTAAATGCAGTCTAAATAGAGAACATTGTATATTACACATTATTAATAAAAAAAAGTTGAGTTTAAGTACCTTGATCAATTATACCACTGTCTCAATACAGCATCAAAAATATCACACTTATATTAAAGCATTGACCATTGGAATATATCGAACTAAAATTGTTCCCAAGCCTGTGAGGGATTTGTATAGATGCGTTAGGTACAATAACAATAATTTGTATTTTAAGCGTTTAGATGAAACAGCGCCCTAGTTTGAGCACAAATATGGTAGAAGATCGATTCAGTCAGATGAAAAATGTCCAACATGCCATTTACTATTTTGAATAAAAATAAAATCACTCAAAGTTAAACTACACAAGTTAGTTAGATTTAGAAAAGTCATTAGAAAATTATAATTTATTTGTTCAACAAGCTGTTGTTCACCATATTTCGAAAGCTTGTCTCCTTTTATGAGGATTCAGCTTTCACTTTCATATCCATACCGTGTTTCACTCCATATATGTATATGGCTTGTGAATACTTATTTTGCTATAGTTATTGTTTTCTTTATTTCTTTATTTTGAAAAAATAATTTTATATATAATGTATTATCTTTGTTCCACTAATTTGAAATAAATCTTGTTCAATAACAATAGCAAAATTACTTTCTTACCACATATTATATAAATAATAAGACAAAACACTTTGTTTAGAAATAAGAAAAAGTGTTAATAACAAGCTAAATATTATAAATAACCAAATCGTTGTTGCAAATAGTTTATAGTTTTGTTTTTATCTATGCTTGTATTTTTAATTTTAGTAAACATTGTTTCCTGAAGAAGATACCATAGGTATCGAAACATGTTGATTGAGTGGTTGAAACAAAGTGTTTTGTCTTATTATTTATGAAATAAACCTATTTTTAAGTTAAGTTAAGTTAAGTTAACTATTAAGTCGATACAAACATTTGGTAATAAATCAAGTGGCCTGAAGAAGTTAAGTACAATCTATTGTGAACTACAGTGAATTGTGAATTAATATAGTGAATGTGCATCAGCAACGAAATTCGTTGTATATCAGTAGTAAATTTTTAGTATGGTAACTTTTTACTATAGTAACTTTTAAATCCTTTGCGGGTTGTAGATACATCAAATTTACTACTATCAAAGCATAGATGGAGATGTCTATATGCGAGACAAATAATCATGAAATAAAATGCTTTATTTTATACATTATCTATGGATTTTTTCTCGTACGCATTCGATATCTGTCATTTTGATGGTGAAATTTGTTCGTATTGTGTGTAATAATGTATATTAAACAACGAGATCATAATCGGATGAACTCTTATCACTAAAATTGCAGAATATTGGATGATTAATTGTCGTAAATTGCAACTTTTAAAGTATCAATGTGTCAGATGACAGCTGTGAAAAGTCTGCCATATTTAACTATCGATTCTCGTTTTTATACAATCGGATATCTCAGAATAAAATGAGTTTACTACGGAGTGTACTTTTGAGAAGTAAATATTTTTTACTAACGATCAAACAACCCATTTTACTATAGTTACTACTACACAACCGGCCCTAAATTTATTTCTATTTGATTTATAATTTTTTCACCAAACTTTGCACAACGGATTCAGAACACGACGTATATTGTTATCTTTACTATTTTATAAATTCTAAAAGTACATTCGTAGCTATCATATCGTGCCCTTGAAATATCAAGGCATTCACATCAGCTTCAAAGTTTTGTATATTAAATTTTCAATTTTTTTGGAGATGTTTGGAGATGTCACGTTATATAAAACTGTAATTTAAAATAGAAAAGTTAGAATTTTTTATTTTACTTCCATAAATATATTGCTTAAATATTGGTATTTTTTTTTTAAGTAAACGTTTAGTTGTGGGCAATATTATCTTAGTTGTATTAAGTATTCGATATGTTTATAAAATTAAGGACAGTATTATTGTATGTTTTAAGAAATATCACGTCCAATTTCAAATAATTCTTGTCAAAAATACTATTTTTGTGTTTGTTCAAATGTTGGGAGAAATGACTTAAAACAGAGAAGTTTTTAATGCCTTTTTCAGGAGATTACTTACATGCTTTTTTTGTTATGAGTTTGTAGTAGGATTTTTTAATTTTTTGAGATGTGAAAGTCTTTGAAGGTATTTGGATAGAAATCTAATATCGAGGACATTTATCTGTTTAAAAGGGGGTCCAAAAGGCTTTTCGTAAGGTTTTTAAAAATGGGTGTTTTTTTAACTGTAACTAATGGTTTTAAAAATGTTATTTTGCAATTTTCCTGTCCATGTGAATAGAAATTGACAAAGTTCTAACTAGTTTAATTATTAATTTGAATTATCATTTAAATATTATATAAAACATACCTGGTAGATTAATCACTTAGAAAGATACAAATAACAAATAAATATATTTTTCGAAAACATATAGTTGCTACCGTGCTATGAACTCAATATTTTCTGTTGCCGATAGTATACTTTACCGCACTGTATTTACCATTTGAGAGTACGTACTATTATAAATTTATATTTTTTTAACTCAGAGATTCAGCAGATTTCTACTTTACCTTTTGTTTGGAAGAGTACTATTGTCAGAGGATGAGATCTCAATGTCATCAAGAATGATTCCTCGTTATCATGACATACGAGTACTTATCATAAAGCTTTAACCACATTTTTTATTCATCTTCTTCTTGGTCTCTGGCATCCATATGGGATTTCTTTCATCACAGACGTATTACATCAAAAAATATTAAATATGTTTAGAGAACATTTGAAACGAATTCATGAATGAAATCAACCACCAGAAATAATCCACTTTTTATACGTATATTATGTTAAATTTTCCCTTCAGATCCCGACTGCTGGAATATTCTCTAGATAAGGTCGGTTAACCCTTTGTATTCAAATGAGATTTCAGTCTGACAGCGCGTCGTGTAGAATAAAAAAAAACCTTATTTATCGATCAAATCCTTTTTCATTCTCTGGAATATGAATCTCGCATAATAAAATGAAAATATTATCAAAAAGATTCGATTAAGCAAAAAATTTGCTGCCAAATCAGAGAAACGTTGTTATTTAAATTCAAAACCCTTCTCTGTGAATAAATCGAAGCCCCCGTGAAGATAGACTTCAACCCAGATATTTTGTAACACGTTTTGTATGATAACTGTTCTATACAATCCATTTACATACATTAATAATAATATAATGATAACTATTTTAATGAACGGTCTTACTTAAATAAAATTAGATTACAATTTTTAATATGTATTACTTATTGTTAAGATCAACGAGAGTTCAAAAGATACCGATCTAAAAAAAATGTTTTTCATACTTATCTATATTGCGTACGTTAATGATAAATTAATTTTTTGTACTTATATCTTTTTGTGTCATGCATGGAGAAATTTGAATGCAAGCTGATTGGTACAGTTTATAGGAGTGTTGTGTATATTTCTTTTAAAATTTACAATTTAGCGAATATGTAATCTTTTTATTCTACAGGTATTTATATTATTTAAAAAAAATCATCATATTAAATGTATTTCTATTGTTAGTAATTTGAAAATTGTTCAATCATTTAAATGTTGTCTTGTGTGCGTAATTATTATGGGTATGTAATCACACCTTTCGTTCCCGTCTTTAGTTTAAAATACTAGATATTTAATCAATTTTAATTTCTAAAGTATTATGTTATCTTGAAAAATTACTAACAAACATATCGTCACTCCATTTCCCCGCGGGCAGAGAGAATAGAGCGCCACACTCCTCTTTCCTGACACACAATTCTCGACTCATCCACATTCATACATCTTCTTATACAAGCTCGCCAATTTTTGAGGCTTCTAACAGAACCATCCTCCATTATCTGGTTTACCATGGTTATTACGTTATCAAAATTAGAGTGTTTTACCGAGGGAGTTGGAAAGGATTCAATTTTAAAATTTATATACATATATAATTAAATGAAAAATTTACACAAATTTTTATTAGTCCTAAGTTATCTATTGTTAAGTTTTTATAAGTTGTATCTTTATTTGTCAATATTTATATAACATTCATGAACTAAAAGTCAATTTTAATCTTATTTATTCAGAATAAAAAATTTATTCAAATTAATTATCCGAAACGCTATACTAAGTGTGCATTTATTATATAATTTTATTTGTAAAATAAACATTTAGTCATAAAACCCTTTAGACGATTCTCAACTATTCTAGAAAGAACAAAAATATAATAGTTATAAAAATTATATAATAGCAAAACTACATATTAGCAAAAATATGAAAGTAGGTGCCTCTCCAATATAATTTAAATATTAATAAAATTCAAGAAAAAAGATAGAAGGAAAAAAAAAGAAAATTGCGATTTCTACAAAAAAATATAATCTGCCACTCATCAAAATCTAACATGTCTAAAAAAAATTCGGCAGATGTCTTTGAATGACGCCCTTTGATTTCAAATAGAATCGTTTATTTTTTGTAGACCATCAGATAATAATTTTGTATCCTCTGTTTTTTTATAATAGGTAAAGTTTACAGTGGTAGTGTAGGTAATACAAATAAAGATTTAAATTATAAGCCTAGCAGTCGGCGTGTCGCTAGCATTACTGTCAGTTGACAGGTCAATGATACATATATATAATTGCATATATATATATATATATATATGCAATTTTTTTACCACTTCAGTTCTGGTAGTGGTCTACACATTTATGAATGTTTCTGATCGAACCTTCACATGAAGTTGCCGGCTTATCTGCCATCGCATAGGATTCTGATATATGCACAATGAGCTAATTTAATTGAAAATACATTTTATTTTACCATCTACGAGTATAATAAAGAGCTAATACATTTCTACTTTCACATATTAGTATATAATGCCTCTGAAGACAAATTACTAACGCAGTGTTTTACAGATTGCAAATGCAAACAAAAATATATGCAATAATATTCCATATACATTACTTTAATGCAATTACACACATTAATGCCACAATTAATTTATTGAAGGAAACATTCGACGAACGCATAATTTCGCATAATAGATCTGTGAATTGGTCTCCAAGATGGTGTGACTTAACACCTTTGGATTATTTTCTGTGGGGTTATGTAAAGTCGGTAGTCTACGCCGATAAACCAGAAAGGGAAGCCGACATTACCGATATACGTCCCCAGCTGCTCCAAAGGTTGTCGAAAATTGGACTTCCAGATTGCACTTTATTCGAGCCAGCCACGGCGCCCATATGCGCGAAAAATCGTATTTAAACACTAATGGCATAAAATTATCTTTCCAATAAAGCCAATAACATGGTCATTACCACGATTATTATTTCATTTTAAATTTCTATACTTCTAATAAAAATACCCTTCATAATGATCTTTAAATAAAAAATATATTTCAATATTCCATTAACTAAACAAATATCGACAGAACCTACAAGAAAAATTAAGACATATCAATATATGAGTACGTACATCATACAAAAGAAAAAGATAGAATGAGACTGCTATTCAAGAAGAAGGCTAAATCTCAGAAATTAATGATTTACAATACTATGAAAATTGTCATGCTAATGATATAAGAAAGGCTGTGATAAAACCTATATTCAAAATTAAACTTAGTAAATATGTGCAAGATAACTTATAGTTATAAGGGTAATATTGATATTTTTTATATTAGAGAATATATATACTTTATACGCACTGGATTAAGAATAAATAATTTTGTTGTACAGAAGACGTGTTGTTAAACAATTAATTGTATGAAAACATGGGATCCACGGGTCAACTAGTCTAATTAAATTATAAATATGGGAGCCTATGCGACCCTATTAAAATTCAACAGAGCCAACATTCATCACAGCTTGAGGAAATCACATGAGGTTCTATAGTTGTCGAACTCTCATAAAATATCTCAAGATATTCCCAATAACCAAATCTTCCACCCGTATTGAAATTCCTGAAAACATCCAGACATACTTCGGGCGGACCTTTTCCTCTCTTGAAAAGGAGCAACGATGTTAGTAAGCAAATTTACGATGTTTTCGAGTGTGGCTTATTTCGCGTAACGGCGATCTTCGTCGGAGTCAAAATTGTTTTTTGTTACACCCCGTTCCGGTACAAACTGCGGCGTTTGAAAAGGACAGATAGCGGACCGAACCGTCGTAATATGAAAATTCGCATAAACAAAATAAATCATGTACTTCTCGTATCTGTGCCGAAAAATATTTATACTGGACACTTTAAAATATTGATAGGTGCTTAAAATAAGGAATAATAACCACTAGTAAAAAAAAAAGTATTAACAATGAATTGTATAGTAGTAATCGATTGTTGTTTCAATATAATATTAAGTAATTAAGGTCCGTGCCCGGAACTGCCCGGTGTTCATATTAAGTTATAATTTAAAATAGGGGGTTCGGGGTTGCCATTGTTTTGCGCAAGCCCTAAATAATGATACCTGCAAAATTTTGTCCAGGCAGGGAGAGAGTGCGATGTCTGTAGGGATGGGGTTGGTGACTATATTTGCCTAAGGGTTCTGTAGTACAACTGAACAACATTTGAAAAATATGGCAATCAATAAAACACTCATTTACATCGGGGAATGAGGTTGGGGTGGCTAGTGGGATGAGGAAGGGTGTCTATGTTTTCCGCAGGGTCCAAAAGGTGAACTGTAAAAAATTACGAAACGAATGGTATTCAATGAAATACAAATATCGGCTGACTTATTAGTTTTAAGTCTGCCACTACGATAGTCATATATTGGAGTCGCTATTCGACATTTTTCAACAAACGATGCTTGAAAACTAACAACAAACCAAAATGGGTAATGAATATTTCAAATATTAATTAGAAAGATATACATATAAAATCAATTTTATCGAAAAATATTGTTGTTGCGCCACCGGGATTCGAACCTGGATCTCTTTCCAAACCGGGGAAGGTTCGAATCCTGGTGGCGCAACAACAATATTTTTCGATAAAGTTGATTTTATATGTATGTCTTTCTTATTAACATATTTAAAATATCACAGACCGTCTGTTCTGAATAATTAAAACTTCACAATAAGAATTTGTTCTCCTAATAATGAATATTTCAAATATGAATTAAATATATTAATTATAAAGATATACATATAAAATCAATTTTATCGAAAAATATTGTTGTTGCGCTACCGGGATTCGAACCTGGATCTCTTCCCTAACCGGGGGAGGTGCTTTATCCAACTAAGCTACAGCGGCATTATTTTTAGCGACAATTTTTCGACTTTATATGTTACTTTTTTGAATTCAATACTATGTTCTGAATAATTACAACTTCACAATAAGAATGTGTTCTCCTAAAAATAATGAATATTTCATTTATCAATACATATACCAGTATATGTGTATTATTAAACACTCTTTGAATAAAAATTTGATGGCCATTTTCATTTATTATTCTAATTTTATAACAATACAGTAAATACATGAGATACTTTTTTTTTAATTTGTCCATTTTCTATTTGGACTATCCATTTAAAGGATTAAAATCGTAACTTTTTCGTATCAAAAACCTGTTTTGAGACAGGTTACCAGATATAATATATTAAGATTTTCTTTCGTCGAATAAAATAATAATATTATATATAATTTTTTTTCACTTTTCTTTTCAATTTTGATCCAGTATCGAAGAAAAACATAAAATATAAATTGCTTTCACACAGCTGATTTCATAGAAAATTATTAATCACTGACATTTTTTTAAGAAAATATTTAATAGAAAATTCGTATGATCGTGGATTTCTTTGGCTGGTTCTTATAATTATTTATTTCGAATAATCAATTTTTTTTTAATATTTTTCACCGAATCATCTTAACAAAGTTTTTCTGCACATCTGTGTGGGTGTTTATGAAAATCAGTAAATAGATTGTGAATTTATTATTGAAAGGAATATCTAGAAATATCTGAAATAGCGTGTGGAAAATGTATGTCGCACATGAATCTGTAGGATTTTATCGGAGGGTTGGAACGATTTTCCAGGAAATTAATATTTAATATTCAAGATTGGGTCCAACGCTGATGTAGGAGTGACATATTGTTACCGCATCCAGGTACGGATGACTAATTTCTTGTCTGATCACAGAATAGTACCAAATCGATCTCTGGAACTTTATTAATGGTAGGGATTTTCATGTAAACATGTTGTCGTATTTTTTGAAAAAATGTTATTTTCGGATTCTATTTCGTTGTTATTTTTAGTATGATAGAAATGAGGTAATTTCTTAAATTTTACTAACTGGATTTAATTATAAAATTTATGGGTATATTTTATATATGAGAAATGTGTGATGGTCTCACCACTTTGTGTTAACGAATGGATGATGTACGAGTGTATGTGTGTGTGTGTGGATAAATGGTGTATATCAGAATTATGCAGGTTGATTGATGAGTGGTGTATGCTCCAATATTAATCCACCACTCTCATGTCCGATTGATAGTCGCAGGATGTGTTGATAGAGCAGATTATAAAAAGGATAAAATACTAACGGTTGGCATTTAATTTATTGTTAGGCATAGTTTATAAATATGAAAATTTTAAGCTGTACAAAATAGTAACTACGCACAAATAGTTTGCGGAGGCCATAAGATAAATTGATAAAAATAGTGTCGTACAAAAAACGACCTTCCCGACCGCTGCTGTAATCGTGGTGTTGCATGACGTCGGAGTTTGGTTTCACGCACCAATATCTGCAGGGTGCGTTCAGTATCGCCCAGCAGTGATGACAAGAGTGGAGGCGTTAGACCTCTACAAATTTCGCATGCCTCTTTTTCTTTTGAACGATCTTTCAATATCTGATTATGCCTGATATTATGTGTTTTCTAGACGTCTTTTGTAGGTGCCGTCATCTTGTTTAACGTCCTTTTTTTATCTTATCGAAGCAAATTTTTCTTAATCGCATTCGGTAATGCCCGCTTCTTATTCACTATGTATTTATTAATGGATCACTGTATCATAATGTAATCCAACTGTTCCAAATTTCACTTCCATGTGTAAAATCAGACCTCCTTGTACATTGATTTTCTTAACCCAGATGGCAAAGTCTTATTAGCGATAACTGCTTTCAAAGCTTTCTCCTAAAAGATTATCTAGCTTCCGGATCTTTTTCAGCTTTAGCATCCCTAGAAAACATATTCCTGAAATACAAATCTTTCATTATTCACCACACTACGGAATTCTGTCATTGTTTCATTTCACTTTTGATGTTCACAAAAAAATTAATAAACGTAATTTCAATTACCTATATATGTAATTTTGATATATTGCTATAATTTTTTTTTTTGAGAAACAAATAAATCGTAATATTGATTTAAAAACCATATAAATATAAAAATATACATATAAAAACCATATATATACAAAGGCTTATAATTATGATACCCCTGCAATACTGTTTATCGGTTTTTAGGAAATTTGAGTTATGTATGCCACAACGTTGTGTATCTTCTTGGGTGTCGTGTACCATATAAAATAAATAAACATACTTATTTAAAAAATATATTATTTTAATGATTTATTATAACACTTTTTAACTTTTTTCCACGATTTATTAATTAATGGCCAGTCAACCAGTCTGAAGATGGCCGTGACCGGTAATGGTCATTAAATAATAAATAGTGGAAAAAGGTTAAAAAGTGTTTTAATAAATCATTAAAATGGAATTCTACCATGAATTGACAATATCAAAATTATAAAATCATTTTTAGTTTGACTTTGAACTACACATACAATTTCTTTTGTTTGTTTAATCAGTACTAGTTTCGGGAAGAGCGGTCCTCTCCATACTGCTCTTCCCAAAACTAGTTGTAATATAAATTCAAAAAATAAATAAATATGTGCGTATGCGTAATATAAAGTTAAAATAAAACTGATATATTTTTAGATTAAAATGTTACACCACGAAGTAACTGTCAATTTAATTATTAATAATATTAAATAAACATACTATTAAAAATATTTTCTGAGTTTCTTTGCAACAACACTATATATCATCTAAAATGGTCGACGCTCCTATTAACATGTGTAAATACCGATATACGGTCTCATTAGAAAGTAATATATATATAGTCCGTGAACTGTATTTAATATTAAAAAGTAACACATGGAATGACACATTTATGTAGAGATTTGATGTAAATTTTGGGAGAATAACTCAGATAAATAATAGGCTGCAGTCATCAAAATAGCGGAAGGTGCGTTTAAGCGATGGATCCCTAATCATGCTAGGACCACGGAAGAAGATGAAAATAGCGTATTAATGTAATTTTTTTTTAAATCTGAAGAAAAACCTTTTTGTAGGAATACTATCGGTTAATATTGCTTCAATCATCTTGCGTTCTGCGGATAGTGCAGCGTTCGGAGCGCGTGACATTAGAGCGTTCTATTCTCAGTCAACATACAGCGTTCAGAAGAGATGGTCATATTTGAAGTGTGATCATGGCTGACGATATAATCGATATGATACGAATAAAATTTATTTTTTATTTGTTTATACAAGAATGGTTCAAGTATCATTTTTAAACAAAGAAAAGAGTTTAGAGAATTTTTAACATTATATAATTGTTTAAGGTAAAATGAAGCCAAATTTTATGAATATACAAGAATGTCAGTGCCGAGCTTTGACTATACATCAAAAAAATATATACACATTTCAAGCTTTATCTTAATTTTCAACTAGAATTTGTTCGCAAATTCTACCACAAACGCTATTAAAACTCAAACTGGTTTGAACATGCACGCTCATGCCACGCCAAACGCAGACAGGCACGCTCTCCCCAACACTCTAGATGGCCGCTACTCAGGATACTCTCATTCAGTAATGTGATATTGTTATGCACGCTACACGCCCCACCACGCAGAACGCTCGACTGAAGCGTGCACTCAGGTCTTCCATTTAGACTCGTATGTGTCTATAAATTTAATTCATAAACTCTAAAAAATCATAAACTATAATTTTTGTCAAAGATTCTTCACTTTTCAAGCTCCCAGAATATACAATCAAATTGTAAATAAAATTATAATTTTAACTGACATTAAGGCTTTTAAAAGGGATGTTTCAAATTGGTTGTTGAAATTAGGAAAGCAGATACTGAGATACTTTTTTACATAATTAAATTATTCTTATTTGTGTGTTTTGATCTTGCGTATTTCCTTTACCTTACATGTACTTACATTAGATATTGTATTGCACATTGGTATATTTTTTATCTCTCTCTTTTTTATATTTCTTTTATATGTATGTATTTTTTAAACATTTTCACGTTTACTTACCTTGTATGTTACGTATTCGATTTTATTGTGTTTTGCCTTCAATGAGTTTTGATTTTCTAAAACGTATTTGTTTACCAATTTGCCGTAAAACAGACTTGACTAGTTGGGCAATGCATTTTAAAATGTGCGTAAAATATATGTGTTTTTTTACTAGTTGTATAAATTTATATGTGTAAAAATAAATTTAAAAAATATTAATATTAACACAAAGTACGCTGATATCTAAAACTATCAAAAATTACCGCTGAGAATGTTATTTTCGATAATTCATGGTTGACGTTTGACATTAAGATATTTTAAAATGACAAAAAATCATGAAGAAAAATCATAAGATCTTTTATTTTCGTTTTCATGGTTCAGTGCTTTTTAATGCAAAATCAGTATTCTGGGATGTAATATACATAGTTAGAGCTTAGAGAAGAACATTTACGTTAGGGAGTTGCCTTCCTATCACACTTTACTATTACGTGGAAGTAGGGAAGTGTTACGTACTTTCTACGTAAATACATACTTTTTAGTGCTTTATTAAATAGAGTTCTCCATTGCGTAGGTAGTTTGCTCCGCGAGTGTTAAAATGACATCATGAGGTTAAATCGCTCTCCGAAAGAAGTTAAGAACCCTGGAATGTATGAAGAGTCCATCTTTTCTTATTACTTCTTAACCTTTACCATTCCGTGATATAAAATACTCGTACGCAGCCATGCTGTCAACTCGTGTGAAAAAATTGTTAATTCCATAAATTTACTTTAAGTACTGAGCATTAAATATTTAAATAATATGTAATATAATTCGGAGTATTCATCAAGTTTTTTATAGGAGGTTGCATTCATTGTATAACATAACATTCCTTTTTGTCTATCTTTATTTAATTAATGACAATTAATTATATTCGTATGTTTGTTATTCTTTTCACTGTGAAATTAATGTGTAATTTCTTTATGTCTTGCCACAAATGGTATATTTGTCAACGTATTAATTTTATAACGGAATGAATTAAAAATATTTTTTTTTTAGGATTCGCCATACATAATTGATTTTTCACTAGTCATTGCGTTTATTTACCGACATATTACAGATCTAATCAGAGCGGTAGACCTGTGTTACTACATGGTTTGGGAAGGGTTAAACTAGGCATTCTTACAACGGAGAAGCACCATAGTTTAAAACAAACGTTAAGTGAAAAATAATTAAATATAAATATTTTCTTTTTCATCACTGTTGAGTTAGCAACATCTCACCAACGAGTAGTTAATACATGATTTAATATTTCACATAATTCTTATTTTGGATACGTCTATCGTCTATTTCGTTAGTCGATGATAGGTCAGCATCCTATTTCAAGGCTTTTAATTGTACATGACCATGTAGGCTTTGAGTTTTAGATATTTAATATGCGTTATATTTTTCAAACTCATTTATCATAATACCTCTGCATAAAATATGTTTTTCTGGTTCGAAAATTTATTCCCGATCACCTTTATGATAAGCGGGAATACTAATCATTACGCTACCTATAAGTCAATGCAATGTGAAAATAACAATTAACAAGTATTTTTAGCTTTTATTAATGCTAGTTGTTTTGAAAATCGACAGAGGTAACTATTTTTTGCATAAATAATAAATCTTTTTTTTTAAATGAGTCCTTGAAATTTAAAAAAATCAGCATGTACGAGTATATCTACTTATTGGACGATTTGAGATTGTAGTTTATTAGAATAGAGGAGGGCTTACTTAGCTTGTCAGAAGTATAAAAAAAATTAATTTAAAAATATTTTGGAAGTGCCTGGTATCGATCCCGGTACCGGTAAAAGGGAAAATAAAATACAAAGTTAATGTTAGATTATATAAAAATGCTACAAAATCAATAACGCATCTTTTGTGACGAAATTTGCTGAATAAACATATTCTATGTTAAAAACGATTAAACGGCAAATTGTATTTACACGCAATAATGCTAGAAGCACATTAATTACAGCCCTTTATAATTTATTTCTTGTTTTCTAAAAAGCGTTTGATTGCGAAGAAATATTTTAGTCCAACTTCAGCGAGATTTCAATTCAATTTTATTCGCGAACTGTTCATTATTGTTTTTTTTTCTTCTGCTTTCTTTCGTCGACATTAACGCCTATTGAATAAGCCACTTTTAAAACTAAAGCACGTTCCAGAAAGGGACGAAACAAGACGGTTTTGTAAAGCTGATTTGACAAAGAAAATTGTCAAGAATGAATGTCAACTTTCGTTCGGATCTTTTTTTTGAATTTCGCGCCGGGGCGAGGGTTGGAGGAACCCTTCTGGAATGGTAAAGTTCCTGAGGGACGTGACGGGGAACTGTAATCGTCAGCGAGAGGAGGATGGACTTCTCCAATGTTCTAGAATATAGTTACATTGTTTTGCAATCGTATTGAACTCTTCTATTCATTGCGAGAACTCGCCATTTTATTATTTGAGATAAAACGTCTTTATTTAAAACTCTCATTTGAATTTGATTAGATTGCAGCATTGAGATGAGTTACCCAATATTCTATAGTTTTTAAAATATGTCTTATATGTATAAAACATGCAATAAAAGTATACAAGTCTTTTGTATTTTTTTAATGTACCGCCTTCTGTCAAAGGTTGGCGACCAAATTGCAGTACACTGTTTTATTCAGTACGAGATCAATCAACCATCGGCATTTCGGACCACTTTTTTCTACCTACGTCTCTGCTATTTCTTATTTTATCCTGCATAATAATATCTTATAGGATATCATGTTTCGCACTAAATGAGTCCGGAGTATGCAGATATCCTTCGTTTGATCGTTATTATTAATTCGCTATAGTTATTCATGCTTCTTAGTAACTATTTATTAGTAGTGGTGTGTAATGAAATAAAGTGTACATATAGAAGAGGGGTTCGGAACATTAGTTGCGGAACGAGAGGCATTCTACACACTTCTTTGTGGAAACATAAATCGGACACTTTATGACACATTTATACAACGATAAAAGTATTTACTCTTCAAAATTTAAATATTTGTGTAAACAAGATGTATTTTTTACATTAATGCATATTTATATTGTTAGCGTTTAATTCGTCATATATTTTTAAAAAGTCGCAGAGCTATTTGATTGGGTAAGTGGTACCAAAGTGATCACGTGGGTGACACCAAAATGAAAA
Organism: Eubasilissa splendida; assembly: GCA_031772225.1. Classification (NCBI taxonomy): domain Eukaryota; kingdom Metazoa; phylum Arthropoda; class Insecta; order Trichoptera; family Phryganeidae; genus Eubasilissa; species Eubasilissa splendida. The sequence goes on along the minus strand of CM062857.1, from coordinate 7,061,650 downwards.
TATTAAAACAAGAAATTTCTGTTAGTTCATGTCTATATATTTGGTAGTATGTGCCCAATGCCTATTATATTCTCTATGCCAGTCTTGTTCAATCTTTTTTGAACCGCGACACCCCGTCAAGCAAAAATGAATTCTTCTTGCAATTCCGTGACTCAATCATAACATAATATAACTAAAATCATAACAATCGCACGATTGTTATGATTTTATATAATAATGTTTGTTATTGATATAGAAGAGGTAATATTTCAAGTTATATGGATACATAACCTAACCTAACATAAGGTGATAGAAATCGCCATTTTTCTAATAATGCCTCGCCTTTGAAATATATCCGTATAACTTGAAATATTACTAATAAAATTGTACAATATTAAAATAATAAATAAAATATTTATTATTGCGTATTTATTTACACAATGCGAGTGTTATGATTTTATATTTTGCTAGTTAAGTTTAAATACTTAATTTAAATATTTAATATTTTAAATACTTCAGTCATCGTTTGCAACTGCTGTTACATCAAGATCTCTTTATGGGGATCACGACCCACACTTTTAAAATCACTGCTCTAAACTATTTGCCGATCTTAACCAAATTTTGCACAGTTACTCTTTAGGACCTTGCGCAAAACGTAGGCACCCGCCTAGCAATCGCATTTCTTTCCATTGAATGCGTTACCATTGCACCATGAAAATCATTTAATTTTTCGACGAATTTAGACATTATCTTTAAATCCTCAGATAAGACTAGAGGATGTTATATATAAAATATTTTTTGAATGTATGTATTTTTTTCTTTACACCTTTCTAATTTATTTTAAGTATCATGGAACAATTTTCTAAAATTGCAATATCGCAATAAAAATGTTATTTCTTTAAAATATTTATATTTTCTTCTGAATGAAATTTATAATAAAAAAAATATATATTTCACCAGCATTAAGAATAATAATCCTCTCCGAAATAATGAATGTTAAAAAATAAAATAAAGCCTTCATCTAACTCTTCAACGCATGTACCTAGTGTTATCAAATAGGCACACATTTATCCCATTTCCGAAGTGACTTCCTACCAGGTGCACATTCCTTAGAAATCTATCTCTAATTCTATTTTTAAAATAACATTTTACTGACAAAATTCATTTAATAAATTAAAGTCTCTCTTACATTCTAAAGCCGTGACGTCATAACACGTGGCCGGAAGTCACGAGGATCTCTATCTCCGAAATTGATTTTAATAATGGATATATTTTACAATTTACATGCTTTGGCAAAAACATTAATCTCTTAAAACGCACTGTTTCGTACTACTGACGTCATTAGATAGCTTGGTGACACGTGTAAGCCCCCACCATCAAAACCTAGGAGGAACAGGGTAAGATTAAATATACGATGCAGGAATCACCCCATTCATTCTTGAGTTCACCCCGGAACTGTAAACAGTGTTCAAAAATTTCTCCCTAGCGCTTCGGTCAGGGAGAAGTTCAAAAGTTATATTATCAGATGTATCAATAGTACATACCTCCGGTGTAGATCGCGATGCGAATTGTACGCGTATGATCTAAATTTCATCAAATTAGAGTCGGTGTCAGAATAAAGTATTTACTAATTTCTGGTATTTTAAGATCTAAATTAGGATCAACAGTGTTTAATAATTTTAAATAAAAAACCAAACGTGATGAACGATCAATAAAATAAATATCCTTTACCTGTCTTGAAGGAATGACCAGTGTGGTGATATTAAAATCTTCACTTCCCATTATCCAAGTAAAATCAGTGTACCATCTCGTTCGAGAACAATTTATTATGGACTAAAACGGATTTCATTATCCAAAAATAATGAACAGTGCATTTAAAAGATAAGAATCATTTATTCTAATTAACAGAATTAAAAAATCTGTGAAATGAAACACTTGCCAAACTATAAACATAACCAAATCATTGAACAATCTTGTCATTTATATTGTTAAATTTTAAATATTAATTAAAAAGATATACTTATAAAATTAATATTATTAAATCTATCATAATAAAATATGTTAAATGGCTTTTTCAAATACGAATTAAATGTATTAATATCAAAAACGTAACATATAGGTTCGAAAATTTGTCGCTAAAAATATTGTCGCTGAGATCCAGGTTCGAATCCTGGTGGCGCAACAATATTTTTCGATATAATTGATTTTATATGTATATATTTCTTATCAATATATTTAATTCATAAAATATTACAGACCTATGTTCTGAATAATTACAACTTCACAATAAGAATGTATTAAATTTTATTTAACAAACCAAATTATCCAGTGCAAATTCTATAAAATCCAGTTTTTCCAGTAATATACTACTGTTATCGCATAAGTTCAAAACGCAACGTCTTCCTAAATACCTTCTACTGCTATTAAATCATCCAACCAGCATCTTCTCATCCGAAAAAACCGATATTTTAAAATAAAATACTAGAGTCCCTCCAGCCAGCCATCCAGCAAATGAATTATTAGATATTTCGCCCTATCTTTCTCAACAAAAACTCGTTTAATCAAGGAAGCCATAATAAAATAATCTAATTCTAAGTGCCCAACTGAAATCACCTTTGTTTTTATACAACGCTATTCCATTATGTAGAAATTTTCACATCACATTATTTTATGTACCATTTCATACGCTCATTATTTTCCCTGTGAATTTCTTTTCTTCCATTTCTGTGTTTTATGAATCATATTCATCGGATTATATTACCTATTTCTCTATGCCTCTAGAATGTTTGTAAATTATAGAATAAAATATACATGTTTTCATTGTACCACTAAACTCTGTTTCATTAATTGAATCGTGCATACACTGACATAAGTAGAACCCTCATAAAATCTGAGATAAAAAAGTAATGTCTTTACCAAAGCTGATAGCCGATCAAAGGTAAGATCCCATGTGAAAGTCTAATAAAATAACCTTTAAGTTTTTTGCGTCAAATTTTATTGTTAATAAATTTTAAAGCAGTGACTTGTGGTTAGACAATTGACTTACTATTTAACCACTGTAATTATATGCTATGTTATTCTAATTACATAGAAAACATGAATAGGTACATGCATACACATGTTAATTAACTAATCTAATTACACATAGATAATATGAATACATGCATAAAAATGTTGTTGATAAAAAGACTTTAATTACCGCCTGAAGAGCAATCCTTGTTGTAAAACTGTTATGCAGTTTGACAAATAATAAAATTATAAGACATATATATATAATAAAGTTGAAATACAAAAAACATACGAAATAATGTATAGAAATACCAACAGATTATTTAAGAGGTAGATATATAGGAGGTACCCACAATTTCGTTTGTGCTGGAAAATTTCAAGACAAAAAATACATTCTTAGGGAGCTTCTACGCTCGCATACCCAGTTTTGTTTTATTTTTCACCGAGGAAAATTTTCCCAGAAAAGTGACAAAAGTCAATGAGAAAAACACTTTTTCGTGACAAATCAGAAAAGGTCGGAAATTGTCACACAATTTGAATAATTTATCGTTCGTCTTATCTGCCCCCGGCGCCGCATCGGAATATTCGACACAAAAGGTGACATTTATTTCCTCGCCACGGAACAATGGCTCTGGATTTTTCTTTGTTTAGATATTAGGTCTAGCAGTATCCAGAACTTGACGAGGTTCATTAGAGTTCAGACGATGTTCTTCTGGTTCAGCGAACCTAGAGTTCGGCCTCTAGGGAGGCTGGGGCAAGATTGAACGCTCGTATTTAACGCCAGAATTAATAAAAAATAACACAATATTAAGGATTGAAATAATAATACAATATGAAATAATAAAAAAGGTTATATTCAGCATTATCAACACCGACCACCAAATATATAGACATGAACTAACGTAATTTTTTTGTCCCAATATTTTCATTTTGGTGTCACTCGTGTGATCACTTCGGTACCACTTACGCAATCAAATAATTCCGCGACTTTTTTTAAATATATAACTCGATTGAAACGAAAAATTTTAATGCTTACAATATAATATACATTCATGTTAAAAATACGTCTTGTTTACACGAAGATTTTATTTTTAAAGAGTACTACTAGAGTTTTACTATTGCATAAATGTGTCATAAACTATCAGATTTATATTTCCATAAATAATGTGTGTAAAATTCCCTTCGTCCCGCAACTAATTTTCTGAACCCCTGTCCTATGTGAAAAATTTATCTCACGTCTATTCATTTACTGGTTTGTGCTATAATAGTTATTTATGCAAGCTGAAATGATACAAAAAAAAGTATTGTGAAATAAATTTTATGAAATTATTGTGATTTAATGGCCATGTTAAAATTAAATACAAATTATACTTTTAAAATAAGCAATGTTATCTTTGTGGTTAAGATTCATATTTTTATTTTTTATCTTTGTTTAATTAACCACTAAAATGAGTTTAAATACATTTTTAAATTTCATTAATACATTTAATAATAAACAATTTTATTTAGGAATGGAAACTAATTCGACCCTAATTTTTTGGAACTAACATTGATTAAAAATAATAATAATATTGAATTACATTTTTAGAAAACAACTTTTACAGATATAATATACACAATGAATCTAATATCCTTATCACACACACTTCATGGGTTCCATCTGATACATCGTGTTTAGTCAATATTTTACTATGTCAACATCCAATTTCATATTGATTGAATACCAATTAAAAAAATAGCAGTTAATAACGGGTATAATACCGGTGTGATAGACACTATATTATTAAAAAATAAATAAAAGAATATAATATCATTTTTATATAAATCACAGATAAAAAAACATAAGGATAAATAATGATTATGGGTAGGATTTTATACATAAATAACTTTCGAATCAATATCTAAATGTATGTATGTATGATAGTATCTGGTAAAAGTTGGTTTTCTAAAAATGTTGATTCAATTTATATTATTTATTTTTAATCAATGTTAGGTCAAAAATTTGGGTGAATTATTTTCCATTTTAAAGTAATTGTATTGTATTAAGTAATGATTTGAGTTAGGTACTAAAAAAAAATTTTTTAATTTAAAATAGATTCTGTCAAAGAAACAATGTATGTTTTAGTTAGTTATGACATCCTGAAGAAGAAAATGGTATTTTTCGAAACCGGTAGATGTATTTAAACTCATTTTAGTGGTTAATTAAACAAAGATAAAAAATAAAAAAAATAATAATTATAAATTAGTAAAACATAATTATAGATGCCTAATATAGATTATATTTTACATTTTTGAATTATTATAAATCTCACATTCAGCGTATAAAAGCGACTATTTCTGTTTCTAACCATATTAAGGTTTAATTTTAGTATTAATATTACACAATAAACACTCAGATCTGTCTGAATCACTTTGAACTTCATTCGAATTCATTGAATTTTGCAAAATCTAAAATAATTCGCATTATTTTTAATTAATGTCGCACAATTGTGATATTTATAGGTAAAATGAGGCGCGCGCCGTAATAATTTTATTATTATAATATAAAATTGACATCATTTTTGTATCTACTTACATGTATATGTACGTTATGATGTAGTGTTCAAAAAGTAATAGTTGCTAGTGAAGATTTTACAGTTTTGACATAACGCTATCAGTTGATATCTCGGGGCAGCATCGTTGTATTTATTCGGTTTTTCTGAATCGCTTGTTTCATGAGTCAGTCTTATATTGTTGCCATTCAATATTATTTTGACCTTGCCCATGTTTGGCATCATTATATCCACGTTGAACAATTCATTAATATTAATAAACTATAAATAAAGTAATATTTTTGAATATGTCCAAATCTTTGTAACTCAAAAATATTATGAAATATACTAGTCTAAATCTGAAATTTAAAAATATTGAAAAATACTGTCTTTTCAGACGTATTCTAGTATATATGTTAATAATTCGAATAAATTTGATATATACATATAAAGTATATAGCCCCATACTTCATAAAAAAATAGTCTCAGCTTCAGCGACATCTATACTGCTACATGAGAATGAATATCAAATTTTCAAAAAAATCCATAGATGGCGACAGCGTAGTTGGTAATAAATAGTTGAAATGTTCCAACATGATAATATATATACAACTTCCAAAAATTTGATAGATGTGGTAGCATGGGTAAATAGGTGAACGTTACATTGTGTAAAGTCATCACTTAAGCCAGCCGATGACAAGTCGTAAGTCCGGTAATGCCCAAGACTTCCACACTTCCCCTGTAAAAATAATAGCTTCGTCTCTGTGAGATATCTATATCTAAAAATAAAGTATTTCATTTCATATTTAAAAAACATTTACTTATTTAAAGAACTCGAAATAAAAAAATTAAATCTGAAAATAATTATCTAACACAAAATCACACCCGTCGCATGTAGTCTGGTTGTCAACTTCACTCATTTTATTTAATTCAATCGATATTCATGTCATTTCAGCAGACATAAATGTTATTGTACTAAAAACCGAAAAAGCTTCTGAATAGAAGAGTTTAACTAATAGAGCGGAATAAACTTAAAATTCTTGGTATAATTTATTTAGCATTCGTTTGAAACGCGTCACAAGGAAGACTGGCGCCACAGGGTGGAGCGAAAATAAAAATAAAATAACAGAGAAATAAAAATACGAAGCTGACTTATTGCGTACACCGAGCGACAGACTATTATTGTACAGTGTTGTCAACAACTACGTATATTATAATGTCATGATTTGTCCTGGCGACAACACGTATTTATGAAATCAGATACGCTAAATACTATTATAATTTGTTGAAATATTTCAGAGTTACGTAAGTCGTGGCTTATCGGAGACATTAGTATGTCTATTAATTTACGAGTATAATTTAGTATACAGTCGATTCCACTTCATAAGGACACACCAGGACTTTAGTTACCCCAATTAACCGAAACGAGCGTAAAATTAAACAATTAATATTTTTCTTTAAATATACACAATGTATTAATAAATAGTAATAGGTTGATCTTAATCATCAACGTTTCATGGCGTTTCGATTTAATGACTCCAACAATTGTATCTTCATTTGTATCGTAACATTGTTATCTATTGTCGAAAATTATTGATAATTAACCTTTCCCAAACCATGCAGTAACACAGGTCTACCATCATAATTAAACTTGTAATATTTCGGTAAATACATGCAACATAAAATTCATATTTTAGATAATCCTAAAGAAAATATTAGCGTTTCGAAATGACTAATGAAAAACTAATTATAAAAAGGGAATCATACAAAAACAATTAATTTTTACATTCAATTCGTTTTAAAATTAATACGTTGTAAAAATACTATTTGTGATATGAAAGACAGAGATCACATACTATTTTGACAGTGAAAAAAACAAAGAAAATATAAATATAATTGTATCTTTCTCACTAATTAAATGAAGAGAGATAAGAAGGAAAGACACATTGTGTAGGACTTAATGAATGCTTTAAATTATGTTATTAATCATTTTTTCAAAATTGAATGCTCAATATTTAGAGTAAATTCGTGCCATTAAAGCCATTTAAGCTAATAAAAACATTTTTTCTAACTGTTATTTACGGTAACACAAGTTGACAGCATGGCTGCGTGTGGATATTTTATATCATGGCATGGTAAAGGTTAACAATAAAAAATAAAAACTTATAACATATTCTCATATATAAAAATTTAAAATCGCAAACAGCAAAGCAATTTTTTATAGTGTTGGTTTTTATAGGTCTCCAACTGTCAGCGACAAACTGTATTGCTTGCAAAACGAAAATTTTTTACACTTATCACAATTTTCACTATTTGTTAATAAATTTTTATTAACATTGGATTTATGTGTATAATATGTATTATGATCTTAAATTTGCTGTCTCAACTGAGCGATGTAAATTACTGGTAGTTTTTTGGTTTGGTTTCCGTTCCTTAAGATTTGGCCCAAGTGAGCGGCTGTCCCGATTAATCAGCGGCCCGATTAAGCGGAATCAACTGTATATAAAAAGAGTACAAATTTTATTATATGTGTTTTAAGTAGATATTTAGAATTTTTCTCGCCATATCGGATTATTTTCTAATTGGTCGGTTGATGCTGGGCCTCGTATTCGAGGATCCCCTCGTCATTCCCACTCAGTTGTGGTTCTCGGTGTCTCCGCCTCCCATACACTTTTCGGTGCGAGAATAGTCCAATTCGAGAGGCACACTTCCTCCCACGCACTGCGCTGATCTTGAACCATTTATTCCGAGTTCGGGTGCTCTTCATCTACCTACATAATGTCTATGATCGTCTATGCCTATCACATATCCGGTCCACATTAGTCTCGCCTTCACTATCATATCCTAGATAGGTCGACACTTAGTGCAATGTAGAACTGTGAAATTGGATACATGGTCGCTCCAAAGGATCTGCAAAATGCGGAGAAGAAAACGTTAGTGAATTATTTCCAGACTCTTAACGTATCTTCCGTAGGGTACCCAAGTCTCAGTCTCATACAAAAGTATGAATATTTTCTGATAAGCGTCACTCGATAGATAAAAATCCGGCTCGAAGGACCACTTAGTCGTGGACGAACAATGAATCGTATAAAAGCAAGGGAGGCTCTACAACGACGCTATTATATGTACAATGAGACCGTGAAGTTGACTTTGCTTATATCGTATGACTATAAGGCGTAGTCCAAGGTAACAGCGATAGTCTGAGCGAAGTCAAGATACAGCAATGGTAGAAATGGAACAGTATAATGCATTTCATACGATAGCTGAATACCACACGACTAGTTTTTTTTAATATATTGTCGGAAATAAATAGAAAAGAGATAGAATAACACGAAAGTATACATATAATGTGTAACTATATATGTATAAGACAATTTTTACATACTCTCACTTTAACTTTTATTTATTTTCTCCACTACCGTTACGTATCGAGATCGATATCAGATGCAACAAAAAAAATTTGAAATCAAAAATATGTTAGATTACTTGTAAATATATTGGCCTAGCTCGTAAGTCACCCGGATGGTCGTATCTAAATTTCCTGGTTACGATCAAAGAGAAGGTATTACAATTTTCCAAAAGTTGCTTCATGAAATCCTTTGCAATAGATAATATCTCTACCAAAATCTACCTAAAACAATGCTGCTTATATTTCTTCAAGGTTCGAAGGTTGCCTACCAAGTTGGAGTATGCTGACTTATCCTGTCAAGATGTGTAAGATCTCCGGCATTTTGGACGTTGAGCCACTTTTTGAGGTTACGCAGCCAAGATAATTTATTTCTACCTACTCTTCTACTGCTAAAACAATACAGGGATTTTTAATAATAATTACTTGCAGTGGGAATATCAAAAAAAAAAATTTTTTCATTAAAATAATTATTAAAAAATTTTAATCTATATTTTTCGTCAGTAGAAATATAATATTTATTTTAGTAAAGGAAGCGTGTTTTATCACTGCGATAATAATTTTACTCGGTTCTAAATTTGTTGATCCCAAATCGAGGTTAACGCCGCTAGATTCGAATTTAGAAGCCGGAAAGATCTAAATGGCCGATCGTGGATTTAATGGCGGTGATCACTTCTTTATCTTCCCGCGCTTCGCCCCGGGCGCCAGATACATTTCCAGGGGGATGTTCAGGGAATCACTCCGCGTGACTTATTGTATTACCTAGGGAATCTTCGCTCCGTTCATGGTAACCGTACTTTTCTCGGACGTCTTTGAGTTATATAATTACGTTACAGATAAATCTTATTGTGATTTTAAACAATTTGTTCATTATATCTACAAATCTACGACACATACGATTTAAAATAAATAAATTAAAACAAATGCATCTTCATCTCTGTAGCCAAGTGATTTATGATATTTTATAATGCATATGATAGCTACGTAACATTATAAACGTATTTATAGTATAACATTTGTATGAATGTATTATATCGATATTATAAATATAATAAAATAAATAAATCATTCCGTGTTATTTATTATTTTTTTAATTAACTACCCGTTACTGCGTTACTAAGAAAACATAAACAATAAATAAATCTTTTAATATTAATAAATCATTTCAATCAATGTTAATTATTGTAATAAGCTACCAATGGAACAAGTATATTAAGGTATCATTTTTACTATGAATGCGACTTATATTGTTCATTTAGATGTATTCATTATATTATCATTAACTAGTTAACTACCTGTTACAACACAACTGAAAAATTAAAATTTTATCAAAAAATACATTTTATTTATCTATATTATTTATATTTTATATAAGTAAATGAATTCCTTGATCATACACATATTTTGTTAAATGAGTAAATATATTTTGAGAACAATTTGGCTCATATCACAGTCACATGACATATTTATGGTATTTTATATCTCTGTCAAAATTATACGATACGTGATTAAATATTGATATAATATTTTTTTTTATTATACGATCGACGGATCTTAAATGCTTTCATTCTAATTTACAGGTATTTTTAGTAATTTATCGAAACAATTATTTTAAATAATATTATAAAAACTAGATTAAGATATGACATGCACAGTCAACGCGAAGAATTAATTACATTATTATAGTTCTTAAACAATTCAATATCAATACTCTTCCCAGGCATAGTGAAATAAAAATACAATAATATTTGTATTCTCCTTTTTTGAACAATCACTTATATTTGTTTCATTTGAAATGAGAATTGTGTATACTTTTTTTTAATGTAAAAAAATAAGATTATGTAATCTGCTATTTTTTATGATTTTATCATTGATTCACTAAAAATAATTTTATTATATTATTACTGTAATTAACTACAAACCTCTCGTAAATGTTTATTTTATTATATTAATAATACATTTTTGTGATCGCCTCGTCGCCACTATAGATACAAATTACATCAAAATGAAATCAGACACTAAAATAAAAAAGTACCAAAAATAGATCTTTGCGATAAATATGTATGTCGATGTCTAAATATGTATGTGTATTAATTTTATTTAATATATTTTCCACTAATTTACAGTATTTAAAAAAAAAAACCATTCTGATATACTTCATAAACATTTTATCTGCCTGTAGTAAGATTGCATATAATCGATCCAAAATATTTTTCAATTAATAATATAAAACTTAATGAATCATTTTGTGAACTAAGTAAGTAGAATATTGCAAATATTCATAACAACAACAAAAATTTACCAGTGTTTTTTGTCCGACGATTTATATTTGGAGTGACTGCGTGAACGGAGCTTTAGGGTAGATATTGGGCCAATAAAATTGTCACTGATGTGGTACAGTGATTCTGAAACCTGAGCTCTTAGCCTGACAATGATTACCATATATATATATTATACCCGAGTATAAGTTGAGAAATTTGTTGTCATTTTGAAACATAAAACTTCAACTTAAAGTCGTGACGTAAAATTTTCCACGTGTCTGTCATGTTTTACAGTATCTTTTAAAAAATATTTAATACTGTAATGAGTGAACTACAAATGAAGAATTTTATATGAAGCTATTTTGTGTTAAAGGTAGTGGAATATATGGAAACTTGAATGAGCGAGTTCAATAAAAAATAAAAATACTTACAAAAAAAAAACTTAGTTCTTGGTAAAAGGTAAAATTCCGAAAACGTAACGGACTAAATATATTTCTTATTTATTTATTTACTTTCTTATAAAATGAATGTCCACATATGCATGCAACTTATTCATAAAAATATTTGTTCAATACAATATGTACATGTAGGAACATATTACATTCAACATTTATCACTAAGGAAAAAATTTTTAAAGTTTTAAAAATTGACAAAAAAAATTAAACAAAAAATAAAAATGTAGGTTAAAATAAAACACAGAGCAGCTTAAATACTTTGATAAATTATACCTTAACCTTAATACAGCAGAAAAAATATCATTTTTATATTTTAGCATTAAACATCGGAATATATCGATAAGTCCAAAATCGTTCCCAAGCCTGTGAAGTCTTCGCGTGGGTGCGTTACTATAATTCGTATTTGAATTATTTATGTGAAACAACATATAAACCTAATACATAATATTAAACTACAAAAATATCATTTCAAAAACTTTCCAAGTATTAGATGTTTATTTTTTTAACTATAATTTAAATGCGCGCCGACTTTTTTTGACGCTTTAAACCCTTTTTATCTTCGACTTACACTCGGATCGCTTTATACTTGAGTGTATACGGTAGATTTTTTGTAACAATTTTTATTTTTTTATTCTCCATTGTTTACAATATTCATAAATAATTAAAATAATATTTTAGTTATTACAATTATAAATACTTGTAACACCGCACGGCTATCGATACGATGTATTACTCGTTTAAAAAACGCCTCACGGCCGAAAACCCAGTGGAGGTTTTTTTTTTTTTTTGTAAATCGTCAGCTGAAAGTGGCTCCATTTAATCTACCGTGATGGCCACTCTGATGCCCCGCGGTTGGTTTGAGGGTGAAACGAGCAGCTCCAGTTAAACGCTGCGGCGAATTAAGTAATAAAAGGATCGACACTGAACGTAGAACGCATAAAGATGGGTTCATTTCATTGTACGGTATTACGAATAATTATTGAAATTTTAGTAATAGTCGTTCTGTGCCACGGAGTTAAAAGCGCAACCCGACAACCCAGGGCTAGACGCGTACATACAATTTTTAATCGCTTGACTAGTTAGTTGTATGTCAAAAGGCTATTGGATCATATTATCGACACGATGGTTGCTTGATAAAAAAAAATGTTGTATGCGAGCATGCACACGAATGTTGGGAGATCTCATTAGCAAAAACAGATTAGTTGAGTAGATATCGAGGGGTTCGTAGATTTCGACTCAATAGTTTAGTCGCAGTCGTGATCGAGTGCATGCGCCGGGCCTAAGGCGTACTAAGGGTGGGGGAAATAGACACGATTTACAAAAAACAAAACTTACTAAAGCAAGCGAGACAAATATATCACTGCACCGATTGATTTTTTGTGTTTGTTACATTTTTAACTTGGTTACAAATGCAAATGTGAAAAAAATTCGGTTTCATTCAGTTTAAAGTTGAATATTTTATAATATATATTCAAATTTTTGTTTGAAAATGTTTTATTTAATGAAAATGTTTCACTAATTCTGACTTCCCAGAACTGACGACGAGATCGTCCTTCATTTTTGTCTCTGATGAATAATTTATTGCGATCAAGCGAAGATCTTTTACGACTAACAGAATACATTAATGTAATTGAAGCTTAGTTAAAAACAGAAGGATGATATTTTAGTTTGTATACTTTAAATCTATTAAACAAGCGCATATTTTATTTTATTTCAAGGAGATAGATTATCAACAGATCGTTAATAACCCTAATGGCCCGTATTCACGATGATCTCTCAATGGCACTTTGATCATTGAGCGTCGATAAAAGTACGCGGTGATATTATATAGTTCTGTAAAAACGTATTTTTAATTTTAATTTTTAATACTACAATAAACCACGGGGCCCAATTATTGAAGAAAAACATATCACAAAAATACCCAGACTTAACAAAATGATATAGATGTATTGTGTCCTTACCGGGAACCAAACCCTTGTCCATGATATAGAAAGCTAGTGTTACACCCACTGAACTACATAGGCCGTCTGATGTAGAATATGATAGATATGTTATAATAATTGACAATATTGAATTTAGAATAATCAGTTACTTATCATCGTTACAATCGAACACCAATTTCACAATCACAGTCACAATAATGGTTAAAATAACGATTTAACTCATCACTAAAATGTATGTTAATACTTTACTACTATGGTTTAATTCAGAATGAAAAATTAGAAACATCTATGGATGATTTCTCGCAGATCTACTCACAACTATTATTTTTTAGATTGTGATGAAACAATTTTTCCCATTACAATTCTATACCGAAAGGTAGTTACAGTAAGGTGTATAATAAGATATGACAAAATATAATTGTACGTGCAAATAATCATACTTAGCGGAGGTAATTGAAATAGCAAAGTAGTAATTTGAAATCAATAAACACCGCTGTAAGGTAGGTATTGAAAATTGAAAATGAAAACTTTTGTACGAAATCTACAGCAGCCTGTTTTGCCGACCTGCGCAATCTCTGATGTCGACTGCCGATTGCGTAATAAAGACGGGAAATGGGTTCCGCGCGGGACGACGATAACGCTAAAATGGCGGCATTCCCGCTCGAAAACTAATCTATACCTGATTTAAAGGGTGGAAGATGGATTGAAATTATTTGATTTTCTCTAAAACAATATTCTACACATGGTTTAATATATATGAATGAAGCCGATCGTGACCAAAGATGGTCGCCACGATAACAATTTACATCCACCATGAGAATTCAAACGTCTTTCTTGCTATATAATTATGCTATGAACCTGTGTTGAGTAGTCACCACTTAACGACGACAGATGGTACCATCACAAAACACTCGTAACTGCAAACGCCGCATTCCCCTTTCGGCCGACGCCCATGGCAGACGCATTTCCACAGTAGCTTGCGTGGCCACGATCTAACAATTATCTTCGTGGCAACTCACGACAATAACTATCTTGATTTTTTAATATTAATTTATGATGTACCTCTACATTGCAACGTATTAAATAAATTATGTTAGTCTAAGTAAGTATCCGCATTTATTACTTGTCACACTTATAGCCAACCTTAACCCGATCTGAACATGTATATTCTAAATCTATATCTATGCGGTACACAACATGTGGAACATATTTTATATAAAACACGGTAAACATCTACAACAATTACTAATCATATTTATAAGAAATAAAACACAACCTAGTAAGTTATTTATTACCAATTGGCCGGTTGTGTTATCATTGGTAACTTTTTACTAACGCCCGTGTTTAAAATCGTTTGCGGGTTGTTCGAACGTTAAATTTACTATTGTCAAAGCATAGATAGAGATGTTTATAGGTTTGACAAATAATCATGAACTATGTTTATTTTATATATTATCTATGAATTTTATCACCTAGGCGTCTGTCTATCTAGGCTATCTGTCACTTTGGTGGTGACATTTTTTCGTATTATGTGTAACAATATATATTAAACAACGAGATCATTATCGAATGAACTTTCATCACTAAAATAGCGGTATATTTAATGATTAATTGTCGTATACTGCAATTTTCAAAGTATCAATGTGTCAGATGACTTTTGGAACAGCTGTGAAAAATTCACTATATTTAACTATCGTTTTTACTATCGGATATCGCAGAGTAAAATGAATTTACTATGGGATGTACTTTCGAGAAGTAAATATTTTTTTAC
Source organism: Eubasilissa splendida (assembly GCA_031772225.1). Taxonomy (NCBI): domain Eukaryota; kingdom Metazoa; phylum Arthropoda; class Insecta; order Trichoptera; family Phryganeidae; genus Eubasilissa; species Eubasilissa splendida. The sequence goes on along the minus strand of CM062857.1, from coordinate 7,046,295 downwards.
TAACACTCAAACAACCCGCAAAAAATATTACTACAGTAACTTTTTTTACTACAGTAAAATGTTACGACTGATCACACAACCGGTTCTTATATTATTGAATGTCTGAGATATTTCGATGAAAGCAATGGCTGAATAGCAATGAATATTACCATCTAAGAAATTCCGGAACCGTTATCACGATATTATCCATAAAGTCACCACTGAAGTCTCTCTGTATGGTTAGCAGGAAAATAATAAAATGTTATTAGGTACGTAAAGTACGTTGCTCTATGCATAAAAATAACATTATATTTTGGGACCGTTCCGCCAAAACAACGTAACCTACATTTTTTTGAAAACTATTTAGCAAAATTTCAAAACCCTACATTATCAATTTAATGTAAGAAGCAACATTAAAGTATATTATTTAATTAGACTCAGTGTACTCAAGTAGATACATAAATGCTTAGAACATTAATTAATTTAGATAATAGTTCAATTTATAATACTATATGATGAAAAGGCGATGAAATAGACGTACTCTTAAATACGCGATATTAATGTATAGTGATGGTGTATGATGTGATGAAGATTTTTAATGAAATGTCAGAAAACATACGAAACTGACCAGATACGTTAAAGATAAGTATTAGTAAAAGAAAAGACTGTAATCTTGTTTATATTGGAGCATATGTAGGAGTGCTTATGTACGCACTGTGTAAATAATTAAATAAATAAATAAAGATGGAAATCTTATTGCTAGATTTAGAACCATATACCAGATAATTTATATCCACATCATGTATTATAACATTATATATTACAGTAGAAACTCAAGTAACCGCTACCACGTGCCCTTGTACGATGTTATCCATTTTAGCCGAGATTCACTCTGTAGCCGAGACACAAACATTAGTATTTCCATAATCTATTATACCTGGCGGCGTCAGCTAATATACAACTCGGCATAACACTCGGTAGTCAGGTATCATCACTTGACCGCGATGGCGGAGAACATATGTTGGCCGTGGCCGCATATTGTCCCACATCAAGGATTGCAGTTGTTGTAACAGTTCCAGTGGATTTTATGCTTTCATATTTTCTCTTCTTTATGATATTACGCCCAAATATCTCATTGTTTTCATTGCTAGTTCTGCATTTTATTTCTCGTACATTATATTTGTTCATAGCTCCTTAATTAGAGACATTTCTTTTATATTTATACGCATACTATAATGTTCTATCATCATCATCATCATTCTATTGTTTTGTATTTCGTATTGAATTTTTCCAATGTTGGATACCGATCCCAAAGATCGCTAATTCTCTGTCTTTATCGCCATAATACGCCCAAATATCTCATTGTTTTCATTGCTAGTTCTGCATTTTATTGCTCGTACATTATATTTGTTCATAGCTCCTTAATTAGAGACATTTATTTTATATTTATACGCATACTATAATGTTCTATCATCATCATCATCATCATTCTATTGTTTTGTATTTCGTATGGTATTTTTTCAATGCTGGATACCAATCCCAAAGATCGCTAATTCTCTGTCTTTAACGCCATAGATCACGCATAAATTACTACAAACTACAGAACTATAAAATGGGTTTTGAAATATATATATACGAGTATATAGATCGCGTTTTTATATATGATAATCAAGCCCGGAAGAGACGTCAGTGCACGCGGAAACCTTAAATTAAAACTGAATCTATTCGCTATATAACTCTACGCTCTTTGACCTAACTAAACAAAATTTTGCGTAGCTACAATTAAGAAACATTTCCCCACCACTTCCCATCAATATTAATATGTATTGAATGCCATCCTTTCCAAATTTTGAATAATTACTCTTTAGGACTCTGACAAAAACACAATAACCTCCCTCTGCTTGAACAAAATTTTGCGCAAAAGTGTATATCTTAAATTATAGCTTAATATGAATCCCGAGCAATGCCGGATATCGACCACTAGTACTGAAAATATACTGAGTTTTTATTTTCAATATGAAAAAATTTCGATAAAAATTTTAAGAATAATAATTCTGATATGAATATTATTCTAGCCAAAACATCTTAACATAAAATAAATTTATTTTATCGTAAACATTAAAGAAAAAACATCACAATAATTCTTCAAAATAAAACATCTCTCCAAACTATTATTTTTACCTAATCCTCCTGAAAAAAATGTATGTAAAAATAGGCATTAATATATAATCGAAAATAAAACGATTGTTTTTTTTTTAAAACATACTTAAGCATCAATTGTAAAATTGTAATTTTACGTGACACTTTAAGTTAATCAAAAATTGTACTGAAGAGTTTTTGTTTTGCTTTCTTCAAATTGTGTTTTTTGTTGTTTACTTTGTTTTGGCAGAAGGTGAGGATTTCCCTTGTTATTTTGGACTAACACGACTTGAGAGCCTTACTTCTGGCGTAATAAACATCTTTGCTGACTTTTACGCTTCAGGTTTGGTTATGTATGTACCCTGTACCGTGTCTACGAGATGGCTTTTTTATAAATTTTTCCCTTTTTACATCTCCAAGCGTCTTCTTCCCCGTACGTGCTCAGAAAACTGATCGCTGACCGGCGACCCACCCCGGCGCGACCAGCAAACACTCCCTTAGATTGTATATCCATTTCAAGCCAAATCGACGGCGTTACGTACCTACTAAAAAAATAAAGTTACTTTTTATAACTTCAACAAAATTACTCGGAAACAACTGGATGATTCAAGTTCGCTCGTAAATTAATCTACAACGATTTAATGAGGCGGAATGACTTATCAGCTTTCGTATTTATTTCGTAATTTAAGCAACATTTATCAGTTTAAGAGGAATCTTTGAGAAATGTTTATGGTTTTTATTTCACAAAAAATATTTATAAACTCATTATATATTAAATTATATATTAAAAAACCTACCGATTTCAACAATATCGTTGCATTAAATATTAAAATATGTCGTAATATGTACCGTAAAAACCAACAAAGGTTTCCCTCTAATGTTAACTAGGTATATTTTTCTTATTTAGATGCATACATTTTTTATCTTATTGTTTTTATAACCTTTTTGTTAACGGTACTTCGTTTATATATTTTAATGAAGAACACTTGAAGTGGATTGCTTTTAAAAATGGAATAACAGATGTATCAATATGAAAGTGCAGCATATACGTTCGAAAATTTGGTTAACTTACTATGTTGACATGCTGTATGAATTGTATCTGTATACCCTTCTAATTATAAAATTTAATTTATATTCGTATATATATATATATATTTATTTATTTATTAAAAAATATATTTAATTTAAGTTGGACTATGCCTACATTATTAAAACAAATTGAATAAATAGTCGATACACAGTTATTAAATAATTATATTGTCTTGCGGCGTCAGTCATTTAGTTAACATTTAACATTTATCAGGCAAATGAATTAGAATTTTAAATCGTTAGTTTAATAACATGCACATTATTTATATTTTATTTTAATGCATATTATTCAATGTACTTATCAATATAAGGTTAGTCCACTTTTGGGAGATATCTTTTTGTTACAAAATAACGTTATTAAACATTTTGTTTGTATTATATAATGTAATATGTCTCTAGTATTTTTCTTTAGCGGCCTGGTGGGACTATAACTACAGAGCGCGATCCGTCCTCTGACATCATCATTGTGGTCCAGTCTGCGGGGCATTCGGCAACCTTTTGCAAGACCGTCTTGATATTATCCGCCCATCTACGTCTCGGTCTAGATCCTACCGGCTTACATAAGAGGGCTCTGTGCATGTTCCGAAATTCATCTACTCTTGTTACATGTCCCGCCCACTGCAGCATCTTTGCTTTTACCTTCCTCGGATATGTGAGACATCATATTATTCCTGATATTCCTTTTAACCTTCTCCATACTCCGGGTAGGTTTTATTAGAGTTATTTAAACAACTGTATTATTTTTACATCAAGCGGTTTCGATACTAACTTATGTTCATCAGGACTGGCATACAACTGAACTATTTCATATAATTTAAACGACTTACATTATGGAGTGTGGGCGGAGTCATGGTAAGAGTGGGAACACCCCACTCTCACCATGACTTCGGTAATAGATGTCGTATAAATTTTAGGGAATAGTTCAGTTGTACGCAAGTCCTAACAAAGATACGTCAGTATCGAAATCGGTTAACGTAAAAACAACACAGTACTTTAAACAAACTTAAATATAAATACGATTTTAAATTATGTTTAACCACAAAGTTAACACTACAAACATCAACAATATATTATATTATAAAAGAGTTTTCAATATTATGCATTTATTTATTCTTAATATAGACCATACATATGTACATATGCTGTAATATAAACTAAAACTTATCTTGAACTTATTTGCAATCTGTGTAGTTTCTCTTCCGTTCATCTGGTATTTCATTAAAGATCCTCATCGTACTACACATCATCGATTTCTGAGATTCAGCCTTCTTCCTGAATGGCAGTCTCAGTTTATCTATTCCTATTGTATGATGTTCGTTCTCATGTTGATTTGTATCAATTTTTCTTATAAATTCTGCCGATATTTTTACTGAAGATTTTAAAAATAAATACCATAAACATTGAAACGTATTTTCTTCTCATCATATTAAGATTTTTCAGCATTGCACTGATCCGAGTATATTTAGTTTTTCTGAATATTATTCTCAAAGATTTATTTTGCAGTACTGATAATTATTGCATTTCTTCTTCATTAGCCAAAAATAAAATTGCACTTTGTGTGAGGAACAGTAACAGAGTTGTAACTATACTATTTTACAAGACTCAGTACTAATGAATCTTCTGATCCTTCACAGAAGTGAGATTTTTTTACTCACATGTCTTGTATTTTGTAAAAAGTTACATTTTAGTCTGTGTTCTAACTGAATATATAAATATGATTATGATTATAGAAATATAATTATGTATACTTAATTAAGTTATTAATTATTATTAATTAATTATACTTGAATTTCCCAAATGGAGAGATCCAGCGAAGGAAGGCTCATTCTACAGTAGAAAGTATGAATGACGTGCTTGTTAGTCTAGTGGTTACGACACTCGCCTAGTGATCTAGTGATCGGGGGGTTCGAGCCACATTTCGGGAGACCAGCAATTTAGCCCTATTTTCATAGCACAGACGATTGTTCTATGAAAATAGTAAAACTATTAATGTGAAGCGTATTCCTTGTAGGCATCTCTATTTAGTTGGATGGTATCGGCGTTAAAAATTGAGATATAATTAATAAATTTAAAAACTTACGTGGTGCATTTGTCCCCGTGGACGAGGAGCGGAGACGCAAAGAGGAGACACGCGGCGAGCAGCGAGCTGAGACGAGCCGCGGCTGTCATGGTGGCGGACAGTCAGTACATCACTACTGCACTTTATCCAGATCTCTGAAAAATAATTAAACCATATAAAAAACAATTTTAAATAAGTTATAATGTTTTAAGAAAGTTCAGAGGTACTGGAGCTACCGTGAATTCAATATCGGTAGTCGTCGAAGCATCCCATTACCAATAATGTTTTAAATTATCATCATTATTTTAATCCCTTTGTCGTGAGAGGGTTCGGAGTTTCAATGTATCGGCAGAAGGCGTTTTAATATTCCCTTATTTTGCACTGTTTCAATAGTAGGTGACCTATCAAGACGTGCCGATGCTTACCTAATTGATCATGCATTTCTAATGTTGGAGCTGTGGTTCCAAAAATAACCGATGAAATGATCTGTCGGCGTCACCAATAGCTATTAGGTGCAATGAACTGATTCTTTTTTATTTTTATCGGCGACACCCATTATCGGTATCACGATCGATTCTGTGGAACCGATTACTGCGATATCGAGTGACTCCATAGTTACCGGGACACAAATATCAAACATCGATACCCAAATCGTTATGTACTTCCAACCGCGGGGGCTGCACTTAATATGCGTTAGATCGAAAGTAAAATACATTTCATGATTCTCTTGCAACTATCCGAAACCGCGTATTTGTAACATGGCATACATTTCGCTCAGGTACAAATCAATTCATAATCAATAACTTATTAACTCTATTTTATAAACCACTGTGAGTTATTTAAAATACATTTTCTTTCATCTGGATGAAAAAACTAACTAAAATCATGTGTCAAAATGTTCTTATCTTTTCAAAATATTTTTTTTTTTAAATAATTTTAATTTTTTTTTATCTAACTTAAATTGTTACGATGGTGAAAGATTTGAAACTATTAATTATTAAATATGAACCACAATGTGTGGTTCCATAATCCTACTGTTTAATTTAATACCTTTTAGCCTGCAAGATAGAGAGTCCAACTGGAGCATCTAGCAGAGCTGGACACAAAATGTTACACATAAATTAAAACACTAGTCCAACAATGATTTAAAACATTTTTAGACGTAAATTTATTAATGATCTAGTTTTACAAGTCCTTTTTATAATTAAGGGATGATAACATGATTGTTGAAATAAATGGACGTCATTTCGCTCAGAATCATTAATTAACATGTTCTAACACTTTGGCGAGCCTGTTCCCTAGAAAGGCACGCGATAAACAACCCCTGAATTAGTAATATGAAAGGCTGCCCGCTCGGCGGGCACAGAACCCAACTACTGTAAGTGGGGCGCACTTACCCCACTTTACCGGCAATTTATTACGTGAAAATAAATAATGTAGCCCGCATTTTGGAAACATCAAATTATTAAGCCACGAGGGGTGCAAAGAAAAATTGAGTGTCTGAGTAACACTATTTTGTTAACATCGTACGGCTTCAAATATTCTTGTGTATCTTCTAATCTTTACAATCAATTATTTCCAGTGTAACAAGTGCTACTTACAGTGACAAACGGAGAACTATTCGTTTATAACTATCGATAAATAAAAATTAAAATCAAGTTACCCAAATTTTAATTTCGTAATTATAAAATTCAATGAAACTGTTAATATACATACGTACATATAAGTAACATTATACTTTTTACATAATTTATCATCACCAACTATTTTCTATCCACTGCTGAATGAAGGCCTCCCCCAAGTCCTCACTTTTCTTTGTCTATTGTTATTCACTGCCACGTATTTTCGTGATGACATTTGATAATTTCAAAAGGTTTTAGGGCGGCCTATCGGCTTCTATATTCGTCCTTCTCCGATTGATGTGGCATGCCCATTACCATTTCATTTTCTCAGCATGTTCTATTATATCGTCTACTCTCTTATCCAGACAAAAGTAGTCGCTATAATGAAAAACGCACATAAGTAAGATTTTGTTTAATCTTACTATTTTATGTGCTACCGGGATGAGGCTCAAACCCCCCAATAAGTTAACCACTACGCGAAAATTTAGCATTAGATAAACAACTACATCATACAACCTGTATAAACAATTTTAACAATATCCGTGAACAAGACAAATAATTATGTTATTAGTAAAATTAAATAATTAGCTGATCATAAGCCATTGAAAAATACAATAAAACCCAAATTATTCCATTGCTGATTGAATTAATGATTAATGTATTGATATTTATGCTCTTATTTTTACCGGTCTATGGTTCACAAATATTTAATTATTCAAATATATATACCTACACTCGTATTTTAAACGATAATCATTACATTATTTATTTATATTGTATTCACGCCCTTATGAGCTTTTGCAAAATGAATTATTTTAAAAAAATGTGCAGCTATACAAGTAGTATAGAAAATATATAAAACAGAAATTGATAAAATTAAGCAAAAAAAAAAAAAGCAATAACAATTTAGGTTTAACACAGAAAAAATATAAATTGAGGTTTAGCACAGAATGGCTGAAATTATGCAAAAAGGAAAAATATAATTTTGAGAAGTCGAGAGGGGTTACGCTGTAGATTTAATAAAATATTTTTGCTTGAGACGGAGGAAATTTTAGAACACAGTTTATTTTTGCTCGTTTTATTTTTATTTTTTGAAAATGTTTAAAATTTAAAACAGAATCTAATCAGTGGGGCTTTTTCAACACGGGAAATATTTTCAGCAAAGCTTTTACCAAATTATAAATTCATGTATGAGGGAAATTATTTGAGTCGTATTTGAATTCATATTATCTCTCGGTGAAATATTTTGTTTGTGCGTTGCAAATAAAAGGAGCAAGCTTTTTAGAAATAAAAACCAAAGTACCATCAAATATGGATGGAGCTTCTTTCGGTGCCTTTGAATTTAGGGCCAAATTAAATTACCTCTCTGCAAATTTCGAGAGTTTGTAATTTCTGTGTTGACTTGGAATATTTGCCAAATAACTAACTGCCTCTTCAAATATGTTTACCTACATTCGAGCCCTTCACAAAGGTAACTTCTTTCACGAGCGTATTCATTTATAAGAAGGCTGTCGTAAAAGTTAAGTGCTTCATTATGACAACGGAGGAAAATACATGTTTCAAGCGCTGAAATTGCCAAAACTAATTTATTTTATACTGAAATGAGTAAGTTTCTGATATCGCTATATGAAACATCTCACAACTAACTAACTAGCTTACATTCACGTGGTTTTCCGCAGGGGTAGGCAGAGAAAATGGAGCGTCACAATCGTGAAAACGTTACGCAACATTATTTGACACGTTTCTGATAATTTAATTTAAATATAACTATAAATATAGGCAGAGATGATAGAGCGCCATACTCTTCAGTTCACGCCTCATCCACATTCATACATCTTCTCATACAAGCTCGCCAATTATTGAGACTTCTAACATGACCATCTTCCAGTGTCTGGTTTACCTGGTCATGCCATGTCTTCCGCGGACGTCCTCGATTTCTAGTGCCATCAACACTAGCGTCATATATCTTCCTTACTATTCTCTCTTCATTCATCCGTTCCATATGACAAAACCACCTTTCCTTTCCTGATCCTTTCTTAATCTTACTCGCTATTCTAAGATCAGCCTTACATTATTTTCTTATTTCTTCATTATTTACTCTGTCATAAATGGATCTGCCACATGTACATCTAAGCGATCTCATTTCCACAGCATTCAGTCTATTTTTTTTATTTTGACAGCTTCAGTTTTCGTCGGTCAGTGTCGGTACCAGGACTTCATTACGTACCGCTAGTTTTTGCCTCGGTTGACAAGTTCCCAATAGCTATAATTCCATTCAAAGCGTCCTTCACTTTGTTTCCTGCAGTCACTCTCCTTTCGATATCTTTCTCAACCTTTCCGTTTCTATCAAACATACTTCCCAAATACACAAACTCATCTACTTGTTCCAAACATTCATTACCTACAAGTATTTTGCACGGTGTCTTGCTTTCTTAACATGTTATATACATTATAAACAATATTACATTCATACAAATAAAAAAAACATACCTATTCTATTCATTATTCATAATGTAAGAGATTTTCACCGTCTACATAGACCGAAGTGAATGATGAATAAACCATTTATTCTTACACATGCAGAACTTACTTCATATAGTAACGTGACTGCGTATATAATTTTACTCTTCACAGCGTACCCGATAGTACCTTCCATAATTTTCTTTTTATCAGCCTTTATATCATCACTTTAGACTTGTTGACATTCATAATAAGGTCGCTTTCCTTGCACACATCGTACATTCTACTTACAAGGCTCTGTAATTCTTGTTCATTATTCGCCTATAAATAAAGTCATTGATTTTTCCTAAAAAAAAACCAGCATCATTCGTAAAGAAAAGATCTGATCCCTTCATTCAATCCCACTTACAAAAACCCTTTACACATCCCACACTTTATTTAAGTGACTGTCATCACCCTTTATATTAAATTTTTCCCTATAATTTGACTACCGCACCCAATAGACTAAAAGCCTATAGATTCATCGTTCTATACGTACGTACCGTGAAATTAAAAACAGATTTAATTGTCCAGTCACTCCAGACTAAGCTGAGATAAACAGCATAAAATACTGTCTTGAGTAGATAAGCAGTACCAAAGCGGCGCAAGACAGGCGATGATGGAAGGGCCTGCGACGCTCCTAGGATAAAGGGACAAAAATTATGATGTTGATTATGATAACATTTCGTGTCATTAGAACAACAAGGTATCATCAATTAATAACAATTAGGTATTTGATATTTTATTCAAAATAAACTTTTTTGTAACAAAACTCTTACGATAATTTTCTCCTTAAAACATGTCATATATCCTAGTAGTTCAGGAGATAACAGCGTAACAAAGTCATATTGTAGAAGTAATTACTTGTACTTTTAAAATCAGCAATATTATCTTTGTGGTTAAGATTCATATTTTTATTTAATATCTTTGTTTTATTAACCACTAAAATGAGTTTAAATACATCTACCGGTTTCGAAAAATACCATGTTCTTCTTCAGGATGTCATAACTAACTAAAACATATATTGTTTCTTTGACAGAATCTATTTTTAAAAAATCTATTTTTAAAAAAAAAAAAATTTTAGTACCTAACTCAAATCATTACTTAATACAAATTTACTCGAATAATTTTTAGGAAAAAATTTTAGAATGGGACTCGTAGTTAAATTTAGTTGGTTGTTTATAATTTTTTGATTAGTTTTACACGCTTTATTTATCTCCAACGATTCCAAATTATTTAATTTTTGACCAACACCGTTTATATGCAAAATTGACAATCCCAATTTTTTATCAAAATCATGAACATTTTCTATCAAATGATTAGAAAATTCTGAAAATTGTTCAAATTGAATCTGAAAATTCTTGAAATTGTTCAAACATCTCAAATGCTCCCTTACTCTTATATTAAAATTTCTACCCGTTTTACCAATATAAAATGCAGCACAATCCTTGCAACTAAGTTTATAGACACCAGAATTGTTAAATTTATCATCTTTGTCTTTAGAATTTATGAGTAAATTTCCTATACTATTATTTGTATAAAATGCCGGTCTAATGTTTCGTGGTAGGTGTTTAGATATTTGATTCGAAAAGTTATTTATGTATAAAATCCTACGCCAATAATCATTATTATCATTATGTTTTATCTGTGATTTATATAAAAATTGATTATTATATACTTTTAATTTATTTTTATATTTTTATACCTGTATTATACCCGTTATTAACTGCTATTTTTTTAATTGTATTCAATTCAATATTGAAATTGGATGTTGACATAGGAATATTGAGTAAACGATGTATCATGGAGTGGAATCCTGAATGTTTGTGTGATAATGGATGATTAGATTCATTATGTATGATAGTATCTGTAAAAGTTGGTTTTCTAAAAATGTTGAATTCAATTTTATTATTTTTAATCAATGTTAAGTCAAAAAAACTTAGGGTTAAAAATTAAACGAATTATTTTCCATTTCTAAAGTAAATTGTATTGTATTAAGTAATGATTTGAGTTAGGTACCAAAAAAAAATTTTTAATTTAAAAATAGATTCTGTCAAAGAAACAATATATGTTTTAGTTAGTTATGACATCCTGAAGAAGAAAATGGTATTTTTCGAAACCGGTAGATGTATTTAAACTCATTTTAGTGGTTAATAAAACAAAGATAATAAATAAAAATATGTAATTACTTGTACTATTTTTAAAACAACAGTTCTGACTCGAATACATTTTTTTTTTAAATTTATTTATTAAGGAGAGCACATTATTATTGTGAAGTTGTAATTATTCAGAACATAGGTTTATGAGGGGTTTAGAAGCTGCAAGGTTACATCAATATGATCATTATCATTCAGCAGTAGGTTTTTTGTATTTAATTATTACAGTTTTACATTTATTACATTTAATTTTACCAGTCTTTTTCAAGTCCTTAACACGTCCCCTTTTTTCCAAAAAAAAATTGCACAAAAATGGAGAATTCGGGATATCACCACATTACGTTGGCTTCACTAACACTACGATCATGTGGCGACCGGGCCGGGTAAGCACCGTATAATGTGAGGGTAGTGGAAGTACCAAAGTAAGAATTCCAAAAACATGGAAAATCAATAATTTTTTTTTATCTTCATGTTTGTATCAATGTAATTAGTGCAAATGGGAACTATGTGTGAAAAATGATACCGGCCAAAAGGCCACCTCGACTCTTGTTACAGGTGACGACTCTTTGAACCAATTTTTTGGATTTTTGGAGTACACTTGATTAAATTATTCACTTATTTGGTTAAATTCTTCACAGCATTGAATTTTGGCACATGATTTTGCGGGAAAACAACACGAATTTTACAAATTGCATTTTATTCATTTCTAAGCGTTCTACAATCGTGCACAGCTGCACGATTAATTTATAAGTTATGGTGGAAAATATTGCATTTCTTGTAGTTTATTGTCTTTAGTTTGTTTTATATTATGTGTAACGGTGAAAAGGTGAGCAGCTAAGTTTAAATTCGGACGGAAGAATATTAAAGATAACCCTCGCGGTAGAAAGCGATTTAAAAAAAATATCCCTGCATTATCTTAAGGTAAAAAAGGTTTAATGTAAAAGGTACATGTGTAATAGAGGCTATGTCCAGTAAGGCGAAATGCCAATAAGATAAGCCTGTAATATATTTGAAGGACTTTTACTCACGAAACTATCGTAATCTATAATCATAATCCATTACTCGATATACTGGCGTCTGCAGTGCGAACTCTGTCAACATTCATAAATCAGCTGATCCCGGCCGGAATCTGCGGTAACGCGACAACGATAGCCGTAGGCCATTATCGATGATCCTAAAGCCGATATTTACCGAGAACCTAACCGCAGATGAGTCATTTGTTTGACTTGTGAAAATACTTGTATTGCGGGATAATACAAGTTGAGCTAATGTCAGGACGCGGAACAATATTGTCAAATCGGCACGGTCCCAACCCTTTGCTGGACGGTCTGATGAAACACTATTGCTAGTGAAAATTGTATTTTGGTATTCTGACTAAGAACATTAAAATAACAAGTATTCCTGTGTGCGCATTTCTATAGCGAAAATGAATATACCGTAAATATAGATTTTACTTTGTGATATTAAAAAGGTTAACGTTACACGCTGTAAAATGTTGAATGTTTTGATGAATCTTAGTCTACTGAATCGTCTTTAACATCTTGTCATCCACGTTTAATCTCAACTACTCACTTTTTAATCATTGATTATGACAGAGCAGACTCTAGCAATGTTTCTGACTTGAATATTTGTTTCGAATTTAAACTAGTTTTAATTCTATTAATCGTGTAATTAGTTTAATTAATCTGTTTCTTTCTGAAAAACTATTTGAATTATTATATAAGATAAAAAATGTTAATGTCTAAAAAAACTATACGAATATTTACTTTAAATATATATTCAAAGCGCCACACAATTTCTCAATCATTTACTGTCAATAATTAACCTAAAATCTTAACAACAACAATACAAATAGCAAAAACAAACATCTTTAACAAGTCCAAAATCCTTCATATTAGTCACAATAATAATGAGGAAAAGCGAGGTCGGTCCGCACCCGGTGTTGCCCGGGATTCGAGGAAGTATTGTTAAAGGTGGTGAAGGAAAGTAATAGGGGTGCTTTTGTTAGGTCCTAAAGTATAGCGATATATACAAAATATATCAATTTATATCACAGTAGGGTGATAAAGTGGTCAGGGATCGGGGTAGGTATTTATTTTTGGCACAAAGTCTCAAGGGTAACCACGCAAAATTTGGTTCATATCGATCAAAGAGTCTAGAGAACAGAAAAACAAACATATGTTCATAAATAATAAAAAAAACACTACTTAAAACCACAATTTATTGATACATCAACATGTTTCGATACCTATGGTATCTTTTTCAGGAAATAATGTATACTAAAATAAAAAATACAAACATAGATAAAAACAAAACTATAAAAATGTATAAGTGGTGGGTAACTAATTAGGAACTACTGTGAAAATGAATTTAAAAAATGACTATTTGCAAAAAGGATTTGATTATTTATAATATTTAGTTTGCTATTAATATTTTTTCTTATATCTAAAATTTAAAATTTATCCAACTATAAATCCTTTAGTATTTGTATATCAAATTTCTAAACCCTTGTTGATATCAAAAGAATGGTTTATTTCCAAAAGATGATTGGCGAATTTAGAAATAGTTGTTGCTATTTAGACATCTCACGCTTCTTAATTCTAATATAAAGTAATTTTGCAAATATTGAAGAAGTGAAAATATATGTACATTGAATTGTATTATATGATATATATTATAATATTACGTTATAGTACCTACCCGCCGATAGTGCCCTTTATGTTTAACATGTCATGGCAATGGTAACACTGGCGCACGATATGATCTTTCTCTAAGCATTTCCGTCGACGAACAAGACAAGCGCTGTCTGCAACTCGTGGAACGTATTTATTACAAACATGTGATTCCATATTTAAAAGGAAGAGTGAGGATAATTGTATCTAATGTTAGATATCTGTGTTACGTCGTGTCGTGTTATGTAAGTGTGTTTGTTATTGTATTTGTTTCTTGCAGGATGTAAACCCCTTCCTGAGAATGGACCTCCACGTTAGGGAGATGTCATTTTCGGACAATTCATCACTTCATCTAACTCTGTGGTGGTTCGTATGTGAGTCCTGGAGAATTGCTCATGGACCAGAGTAGGATGATGATCACGATTTGGATCCATCCGCTCTAATTATCTCCAAATGGATGGAGAAATCAGTACATACTTCAATATCTCGCCGTGAACGACATAAGCGGGTTACATAACTAACCCAAATTTTATATTCGTCAGGAAGAAAAACTTGTTAATTGATTATTACATTAGTATTGCTCCTTAAGCGCCGGTCTTTTTCTCAACCTACTGGAGGTACTGTTAAATAGGAGACAGGAGAATAGGTGACAGATAACTTATTTCGCTGTGGTTAAAACTTGATGAATAAATTCCATTTATGCTTCTGAATGGAGCGGAGCATCTTTATGTTTTAATATGTAGTTTAACGGAGTAATTCTTTGTAAATATTTATATAACGTAAATTTTCTTTTCTCATTTGTTTAAATTATAATGTTATAAATTACTCTCTGATTTTATTTATTTTCCTTTGTGAACGACTGATGAAGGCAGGTGGGAGATATATTAGTCAATTTTGTTCATAGTACTCACAATCTCATGTTCTACCTTGGGTGAAACCGGTGTACATACATAGGTATTTTGTTACTATTAAAATGTATAATTCAATATAAATAATTACATGAATTGCTTTTCAAATTCTGTAATATGCGAGTATTTATTCTATAGATCTATTCATACCGATCGTTTGGCGTCTAATTACAGTGTTTGTTTCGACCCCTTCTACGTAAAGTATCGTAAGTAAAAAATGTTATTTTTAATCATTCTAGTATTTTGCATGTATTTGAAACGTATTTACGTGGCAGATATTTTTTTAATGTATTGTATTTTGTGGTTTTGGGATCAATAAACATGATATTAAAAATGTTAGTCATTTAAAAATGTATCCAATACGTGCTAAATACTAGAATGATTAAAAATGACATTTTTAAATTGCGACACTTTACGTAGCAGGGGTTGCTTTATAAATCATTATCGTGTTATTTTATTACTAATATTTACCTATAACAATATATACTGTTACTGTATGGGGATGTAGCCGTAATGAAATATTTAGTAAATATATTGTGTTCTTGTTCAGAATAACGCTACTGACAATCTGGCCACCCTCGACCGGCTGACTGGCTTTGTTGTCTAGCGGCAAGACTAGTGCACTTCCTTATTTATTTAAGGGTACTTACGTAAATTTGGAGCTTCCTCGTTCGAAGCCACACTGTATAGTGAATGTGACAGAGGAGCGGTTTGTATGAAAGCTGAGTTTTCAGCAAATACTTGGATTCGGCCCAGCAACTAGGATTTGTCTATTTTAGTAGTAGCCAAACAAGAACAAAATGAACTAGCGCTAAAAGACTAAGAAAAGTTATTTTATCAACAGACATTTTCCTATTTCAAAATTTTGTTTTGTTTATACATATTATTTTATTTGTATTAAATAAAACACAGGCGTGGCTTCCGCGCCGGCAATTGATTTTATTTATTAATACGATGTATTTTTACTTTTTAAATAATTTACTTCCGTCCGTCCATGTCGCATAGCAACTTAAAAAAATCATATATGGACATCTCTTTGTGTCGCATTCTATCACATCAAACAAAATCGTCAAACAAAGTAAATTATTGTAAGTAATTCTAAATTAAGGCAGATTGTTGAAATATTAAAACTAATACATTAATATAAATTATTTAAAACTTTGTTTTTAATCCCTTTATAAATTTAATTTAATACACCAACCGATTTCGGAAGACACCAATTTCCTTAATCAGGATTTCAAATTACTATAACCATATATGTCAAAATGTTTTATGTTTTAAAAAAATTATTTAAAAATATTTTATTAATTTAAAAATATATATAACAAATTGTAATGATGATGAAAAATATATAAATTGACTTAATGACACAAAATTAATGGTAAAATATTTTAAGATTTTTTTTAAATAATATAATTCGTATGACATGGCCAAGCCACCTTAATTGAAATATTTTTATGTCATAAGTATTGGAAGAATTAACAATAAAATTTTATACGCACTGATTTCGGGATAAATAATCTAAACAGGACAGGGATCTCGTGATTCATAAACATTGTAAACTTGTTCGGGATCCCGAGATTCATGAATATTGTAAACTGGGCCGGGATACCAGAATTCATAAACATTGTAAACTGGGCCGGAATCCCGGGATATGTTAAAAAAAGTTAACTGTGCTGGAATCCCGGCATTCATTAACATTGTATACTAGGCCGGGGACCCGGGATAATTAAATATTATAAAGATCCATAAACATTGATAACTTTGATCGGGATCCCGGGATTTATAAATATTACCGAGATCCCGGGTTTTCTACGTTGTGAGGTCGCGCCAAATAGATTGAGACAAGCCACGTCTACACTGGAATGGTTCATGTTAACGGTACAAAGAGAAATTCAGACAATCATTGCTGGCACACAATACTCTACACTAGCCGAGTAGCCATTCATCAAAAATATTAAAAGAACTTTCGCACATGTTCCCTAGAGTTTACACTCGATTCAGTACACATTCGCTCTTTCATCTAACTTGCTCACATTCATTCGTATTATGTAGGCACTTGTGCAGGGGTGTTTACCGAGCGAGATTTCGCCCAACAGGTGAAAGGTTCAAGGTCGTCTCATTACTAAAGCACGCTCCTGTAAGGGTCGTGAGAACTGCCGCACATCGCAACTCGAGGGGAAACACAAAATGAGCCGAGTACACCCTTACGCGAGGCTCACGGGTTGAGGAAAAGTGTTCCTATTATAAAATTTAATGATCTTAATATTTATATATTATATATATATAACAATTTTATGTACATAATTATTTATTATCTTTGTTTTATTAACCACTTAATTGAGTTTAAATACATCTACCGGTTTCGAAAAATACAATTTTCTTCTTCAGGATGTCATAACTAACTAAAACATATATTATTGTTTCTTTACCAGAATCTATTTAAAAAAAATTAAATTAAAAAAAAAAACAAACGGTAGATGTATTTAAACTCAATTATGTGGTTAATAAAACAAAGATAATAAATAAAAATATGCATTTTAACGACAAAGTTAATATTGATAATTTTAAAAGTATTATGTATACGATAATACTCATCGAAAACAACATTAATAAGAAGAACTATTTTTATTTTATCCGTTAAAATCTGGACAATCTCACCAATTTATTTCAAGTTCAAGAATATAATATGTATGTAAGTATTTATAATTTTAATGTAACCAAGAAGACAAAAAGTTTTTTGATAATTAAAACTGATAAACCACTTAAAAAGGTACACAGTTAAAATCTAACTAACGAAAAAATATACGATATGTGCCTTTAAATAATATACCTTTAATTAACAATCTTGCTGGGAGATTTTTAAGATAAATAGCGAATAAAAATATAACTTTTATAAATGTCTCTTTAAAATAAAAGAAACATATATATACTTAAAAATGCGACGTAAAAGAATTTAATTGAATTAAAGGTTAACATAATGTAATTGTTAACTCATTCTTCCGACAATATAAAGTTCTGGGTTCGAGACCCGGTGAAAATTACAACATATATTTTTTAAATACATTACTGTGCATTCATCTAAATTGCTTTAGTAGAAGTTAGTGATGGTAAACGGTTACGTGACTGTGATTGTGTCGATGATTGGTAACTGAGATTTAACGATGATTGGTAACTAAGATTTAACTATCAGAGGCTTACTTTCTAGTATAATAGTCATTGCTCGAAGAATTACGTTAATCAGTTATCAATCACCGTTACAATCGAACACAATCAGTCATAATAACAGTTAAAATAATGGTTTAAATAACGATTTTACCATCACTTGTATTAAGAACGATAAATGTATTCATTTAAAAAAAGGTAACATATAGGTTCTAAAACTTGTCAAAAATAATGTCGCTGTAGCATAATTGAATAATGCCCCTTTCCCGGTTTGGAAAGAGATCCAGCTACAAATTCCGGTAGCGCAACAATAATATTTTTCGATAAAATTGATTTTACATGTATATCTTTCTAAGTAATACATTTAATTAATATTTCAATATTGTATTATTTAGGGTTCATACCTTTTTTGTTTCTCTCTACAATTACAGATAAATAAAAACATTTTAAAAATTTAATTGTAAATAAAATTTAAATTATTGTAAAATACGTTATATATTTCATAAAAAGGGTGAAACGTACTATGAAAATATGTTTTTTGTATACAACCCTATCATGATGTGTAGCAGAATATTTTTTAAAAATTTTATACGACTGATTTTTATTTCATTATCACATTAAAATGACTAGCTTATTTAGTCGGTATGATTCGTGCCCAGTGTGACCAACAAGATGATTCTATTTTGCGTAGTGCGAAAAAGGATAGTACAAAAAAAAGATAAATTTGTCGTTAGTATTTTTTCATTGGCATAATTTTCATAATTATAAAGCATAGACATTCTTCAAAATTGCAACACCCAATTTAAAATCGTATATTGATATGTATTAGATTATTAGTCATTTAAAAAAATATATATTACAGTGTAGTTACGTGTTAAAAAAACATTTCAAATGTTTTGTACAGCTATCATGTTTCGGGGTCAAGTGGTGCTCATTAAAAATGTTGCCAAAGTTCAGAAAACACCAAGCCGGGAAAATTATTAAAACATCTCTTTACATCAAGTCACTACCTTTCCCGTTCGAGCCGCTCAATTCAATAGGGTGATTATAAAATTTAACAATATTTGTTCAAAAATCACTGGATTCGTTTAAAAGTGTATAAATTGTATTTAATATTATAAGTAATAAGTGAATATTTAAAAAATATTAATCTAACTAACTATTCAATGCTGATTTAATAAGTAGTAACCACTTTAACTTTGTCTGAGGTAACCCATTGGCCGTCTGCTCTCTGAGTTGCTAACAAGACTCATCTTGGCAGTCGTTTCTTTAGCAAGACGTATCCAAGCCGCCTTAATTAAGATCTTTGTTTATGTAGAAGTACATAGAAAGCCGAGGATCTCCCTATGGTGGTACTTCTCACTCGGTCCAATAATGATACTACCTACTCGACTAAAATAACTCATTTCAGCAACCTGTATTCTTGATTTTTCCCTCTATGAGGATCCATATTTGGTGATCATATAAATATAGCTTTAAAAACGTTCATTTTGGTCTTAACACTTATCTCGGATTTATTTGATGTAATGTCTATGGATTCATGATCGAGTGACAGGCGCATGCGCATTCGGGACAAGCGTGTATGTGTGTGTATATGTAGAGCATATATAAAAATGACCGGTAACCGTGCTCGGCCTCCTTTCGCTCCACATCACTCTCCGAATAAGATAATTTGTAATATTGTCAGTCAGGAATAAATACTGAAAATTGTCACATTCAAACAGCGTATTATTCTAGTCACCACATCCAACCCCAACAAAGGACGCATCTGGTAGATCATCAGAGCCGACAAGTCATAGTAAGATGGCGCAGGCGTTATAGGGTTTTATCAGGAGATAAAAATATTTAACTTTAAATATGTAATTTAATAATATTTTGTGCATTATTTGTACTTGCCACATCATTTTCTGAATATTAAATAGTTTTATCTATTATTTTAAATATCTCACTTTGCATAAAAATATAGTTATCAAAGTAATATTCACAAAGTCAAGTTTCAAAACGGATATCCGCATTTCAGAGGTGAAGAAAACTTATGCAATTTTCTATCCGCATTATTTTTATGGTGATCCTCGTAAAACATTAGCCTTCCCGTGCTCCATTCCGGGACTCCGGGACTACCCATCACAAAAGTATCGCGTTTCTCCAGAGAAGGCTAAGTACCAACTAAGTGTGCAATTCCCCAACTCCTGCTTCGTCTTCCCGCTAAACCCTCCCACGACTATCAAAAAGACCCGGAGAAAGTCTTCCTGTCATTATAATAAGGAATTGTTTTTAATTTTTAATTATTTACCTGAATTTTACGAGGCGGAATTTTACGACTTCAAAATTCAGTTAATCTTTTTTTTTAATTTAATTATATTCAAATTATCTTTGCCCTGGCTGTTTTTATTACTCAATCTTAACCTTGTTTAACAAAACTAACTGTAAATATATATTATAACATGTGTCGTTATTGGAAAAATGGCAAAAGACAGGTGTCAAATTGAATTCCCGGGTTGCAATATAAATGAAAGATGAGATTTTTCTGTTGAAAGCAAATGCCGCATTGAGAAAATTCGTGTGACCTTCATCCGTACGAAAAATATATTCTCTGTGTTATTTTGCAAAATGAAAGAAATTATAAGACAACTTGAAAATGAAATGATAAGTATTTAAAATGTGAATCTACAGAAGAAGCCATTCATTTAGATTATTTTGATAAAGATGTTATGGTTCGGATAAATGAAGAAAAATAAGTATTTAACCCTTCCAAAACCATGCAGTAACATAAGTCTACCGCTCCAATTAAAACTATAATATTTCGGTTAATATACGCATCATAAAATTAATATTTTAGTTAATCATAAGGAAAATTTTTATGCTTAGAACTGACTAATGAAAAACCAGTTGTGTAAAGCGAATCTTATAAAAATAATTATTTTTCAATTCAGTCAGTTGTAAAATAATATACTGGGAATAATACCATTTGTGGTCAGACAAATAGATATGGTACATTATTTCACAATTAAAATAATAACAAAGATACGAATATATGATCTCTCTTTCTCATTAATTTAATTAAAAGAAATAAGAAAAATGGCAGTATTGTATTGAACTTGATGAATGCTCCAAATTATATTAGGATATTGTTCCCATTTTCGTAATTTATGCTCAATATTTAGTGTAAGTTTATAGGATTAATAATTTTAAAGCCATTTTGACTAATAAAAGCTTTCTTCACATTTTAAATGTTAAAAATTTCTTACGGTAACACGAGTTGACAGCATGGCTGCATATGAGTATTTTATATCACGGTATGGTGAAGGTTAAAGAAAAAAAATGCGACAACTTCAATATCTCGGATATCTTATGAGACATCAAGAAGTTTTAGATCTTCCACCTAATTATGCAGGAAAGATTGCTGAATGTTTAAGACCTGGAAAAGGGAGAATATCATTGCTGAAGAACCTAAGGCAATGGTTTGACCAGTTTATTATAGAGACAGCCGTAGTAAACAAAGCCAACATGATATGGTACGAAAAGAAGAAGAAAAATAAACATGTGTTATCTATACTTTTAAAATCAGCAATGTTATCTTTGTGGTTAAGATTCATATTTTTATTTATTATCTTTGTTTTATTTGAGATGTTTGAACAATAGTGGGTTTTCAGAATTTGCTAATCATTTGATAGAAAATGGTCATGATTTTGATAAAAAATTGGGATTGTCAATTTTGCATATAAACGGTGTTGGTCAAAAATTAAATAATTTGGAATCGTTGGAGATAAATAAAGCGTGTAAAACTAATCAAAAAATTATAAACAACCAACTAAATTTAACTACGAGTCCCATTCTAAAATTTTTTCCTAAAAATTATTCGAGTAAATTTGTATTAATTAATGATTTGAGTTAGGTACTAAAATTTTTTTTTTTTAAAAATAGATTCTGTCAAAGAAACAATATTTGTTTTAGTTAGTTATGACATCCTGAAGAAGAAAATTGTATTTTTCGAAACCGGTAGATGTATTTAAACTCATTTTAGTGGTTAATAAAACAAAGATAATAAATAAAAATATGTGTTATCTAATTTATTTTAACATTTTGATAACAGAACGTACATAATAACTCAGTTGTTACAATACAAACGTTGTCAAAAACCTATTGAAAATGTTTATCACATGCGTGGTCACAATTTGACTAACCATCAGTGTACTAATACTCCATTTATGACACACTTTGACACTAGTGACAATAGTGACACACATTGACAAAAAAATACTTAACTGTACTTAACATATACTGGTGGTATAAGATCCTGTGGACTGTATCGATTACAATAATGATTTGTTGATGTAACCGGAATTGGATTCAGGAAGTAAAATAATGGCAGATGATGTTAGAAGTCGTTTTCACATCCAGTTGACTCACACCTTTTTTGTGAAGAATGTAGATATCACTGTACTTCCGGAGCTGTTTAGAACACCGCCTATTGGTGGTCCTAGCGTTATGCACGGCGCTACTTTCGGACGGTAAAAAACGAACAGATGTTAACAGTTCGGTGTCGTAAGGCAATCTGTTCCCACGTCGGCGAAATCATGAGCAGGACAGGTATATATTGGAGGGACAGAATGCACAGAATGTAGGTATTCGACTTGCGTCAAAATGTACCTAAATGTATTTAACATACTAACATCTCCACTCCTGTCCAT
The DNA here is from genome assembly GCA_031772225.1 of Eubasilissa splendida. NCBI lineage: Eukaryota > Metazoa > Arthropoda > Insecta > Trichoptera > Phryganeidae > Eubasilissa > Eubasilissa splendida. The sequence continues at coordinate 7,023,316 of CM062857.1, read as the reverse complement.
ATTAGTCCCGCCCACAACCACTTTCACTTTTCACCGAAACCCCTCTCTCCCCAACACCGCATCTTCTAGTTTTAAGATTTAGTTTATTACTGAAGATGACGCATTAAGCGTCGAAAACGTTTTAATTTTCATTTAAAATGTAGTGTAATGTAAACAACGTTGTGTTTTATTTCAATGATTTTTTTTTTCAAAAAGTTAAAAATTAAAAGTTGATTAAAAAAATTCACATTATATTGAAACTTTACAGAGAAGATCAGACCGTAATAATGTGCAAAATTAAATGATTAATAAAAATATAATGCATAGAAGTTATGTAATACAGCTTAGTAATGTATTAGAGAATATGTCCTACTCATTAATGGTGTTATATTGTCATAATATAATTAACACAATCATGATATGGGATTAAAGTGTATGACATTACTGTGGTAGGTATCGATTCAACGTTTCATGCTTCCTTAATGATCTGGTACTTACGTGGTAACTGTGTGTTTCAATAGTTGTCGATACATGATCCGTTGTTATGTAATACGCACTTCAATTAGCGGTGATTAACAAAGCTAAGTATGTATACATTGTGAGATATTTCGTCTACTTCCGAAAGCAAATTGTGATTTGAAAATCTGCGTAAGACAATAAATAATTTCTAACCGCATTTCAGTGACCGTCGCGTCAAGCGTTATGATGGTCACTAAAATATGGTTCGAACCATGATCAGGAATAAATTCTGCTAATCTTGTCTTAGCAGTCCATTAATCAATCCACAGAGCATCCATTCCATCATAGCGAAAATTATTTGGCGCCATTTGACACATTCCGTCACATTTCTGTACGCATTCTCGGAGTGAAATAGTATTGGAAGCCTTTGGCACGTAGATACCGCGCACGGATGACCTACTAGCCTACTGGTTATTGATTGTGAGTCCGATTGCGGTTGAGAAGCCTTATTCTCGAACCGCACACCCTTCCTCATGTTGTGCACGTGCATCCGCTGGGCAGGGGGGTTCTGAGTGACGGGTCTTCCTTCTTTTTTTTCCTCTCTCTCCTTTTTTCGGTAATTGCGTCAGTTCTTTTTCATTTGCAACACAATGTACTTTTTCACGCCATTGTCTTCGATCATGAGCCGCGGTTCTCAGGCTTCAGGATCTATACCATATCTGCTCAGATTTGCCTTCAGGGTGTCTTTGAATTTTTTTCTCAGCTCACCCTGTCTTCTTTAGCCGTGAGATAGCTGTACAAATATAACTTGTTTGGGAATTTGTGTGTTATCCATACGTACACAATAAACTATCGTAGTTGGTGCTTCAGGATCATTATTACGACACTGGGAATGTTTCTCTTCTAGGACACTCGTTTTCGTTCTGCGCTCTTCCCATTTTATACCTAAGATCTTCTTTAAGCATCTGTTGTAATACTTCTCGAGGGACTTTAAATATTACATCCATACAGTAATGTGAATAATACTATAGCATGATAGACGAATACTCAAGTGTTTTTGCTAAGATCGTCGTTATTAAACACATGTGATAGTAGTTTGCCAAATGCGTAGCTTACACTTCGTATTCTGTTCTTGTTTTGTACGTCTATGTTAGTCTCTTGTGATTCGTACGTCTATGTTAGTCTCTTGTGATTTTACCTTGTTATGAGAAGTATTCTATTTTCTCGAAAATGTGTCTCGTCACACTAATATTTTAATGCGTCATTTGTGTTCTAACTGCAGGTTGGTGCAGAATTCAACTATTTAATTTTATTTAACATAGTTCTGTGATATTATAACACAAATAAATATACATCTTTCTAGTCGATTTATTTAATTTACATTATATTAATTAATTATTAACTTAATTTATAACTGAAAAAGTGCTTGCTGAAATAGTATTGTTAATACAATATGGGATAGAAATATGTGGTGTTTTATTCTGAATGTGTTTGTATGTTATTTCAGAAAAAATCATATTTAAAAATTTGAAAAACAAATTAACAATAAGGTATTATTTTATACAGAGCAAATTTATAGTCTTCTAGCTTGTGATAAAGTTTTTCTTACTAGTATAAAACTCATGAATTTGTTTCTTATTGACTGCAATAAAAAAAAATTCATCTACCCAGTTGTATATCGTGGTAGTAAGTCGTAAGATTAAAAAATGTAGACGTAAATTACACTATAGCTGTGGTGAGTAACTCTAAAAGGAAATTCGTTTAAAAAATATAGCGTTCAAACTGTTGTATGAATGCTTAGACCTGTCAACCTGGCAACACCGCGCACATAGCTTTTATGAAACTCTGACGTCGGCACCTGACAGGTTAAGAACATTCCCCCGCGCCGAATGCATTATTTAAAATTATTTCCGGGAAACGCGGAAAGAATAATAACAACATTAAGCAGCCAGGTACAGTATGCAGTAGTAACCTATTTTCGCATCCGCCCCGTTATGGAGTAATAATAATTTACTGACATTCATAAAAAGCTGAAAGCATCATGCATTTTACAGCACTGAAATGTATTATGCAAGAGATGAGAGCATTATTTCTTTGGCGTGAGTGTGGAAGCTTCTAGACTGGTGGATGACGCGTGTGTCTTGTGTTTGTTTGCCTACATTTCGGGGCCCACAATGAAAACATATCGTAGACAAACTAATTTCTACGGTATACACAGATACATATTATATTTTATAATAACATTTATATCTATATTTTTATTTATTATCTTTGTTTTATTAACCACTAAATTGAGTTTAAACACATCTACCGGTTTCGAAAAATACCATTTTCTTCTTCAGGATGTCGTAACTAACTCATTATTAGTTAGTTATGACAAAAATTGTATTTTTCGAAATCGGTAGATGTATTTAAACTCAATTTAGTGATTAATAAAACAAAGATAATAAATAAAAATATGAATTTTAACCACAAAGATAATATTGCTAATTTTAAAAGTACATTTATATCTAATGGGAATTCGTCAACCAAGGCAAGACTAGCGGTATACGAAAGAGTCCTGGTACTGACTCTGATGCATGAAAATGAGGCCTGGAGCTGGCAGAAGAGGAACGAATGTAGACTGACTGTAGTGAAAATGAGATCGCGTAGGCAGATGCGGCAGATCTATTTATAAGAGTAAAGAATGAAAAAATAAGGAAATAATGTAATGCTGATCTTAGAATAGTAAGATTAAAAAACGATTACTTTGGTAGTTTGGTCATATGGAACGGATGAATGAGGATAGAATGGTAAGAAAAATATATGATGCAAGTGTTGATGGTACCAGAAATAGACGACGTTCGCGGAATACTTGGCACGACCAGGTAAACCAGATACTAGAGGATGGTCATATTAGAAGCAATGTATGAATGTGGATGATGCAAAAATTATGTGTCGGAACAAGACAGTATGTCTTCTCTCGCCATCCCCGCGGAGAAACAACGCAAGGAAAAGTTAATTAGCCTGTTTGTAAATTTAAACAATGTAAATTACAAATATATATGTCAAGATTAATTTTATTTATTAGATAATTTATTAATTCGAAATTCAATTATTCATAAGAATTTATATTTTATTACAAACGTTTAAAATCCCTCTAAGGCACCACAAACACTTCTTAATAACCGACGTCTTGAAACATTAAGAAAAGTAATTTGAAGTTTTAAATTCGATGTTTTTTAATAATTTTTTTCGATAAATTGATTTTTTTCTGTATATCTTTCTTTCTTGTCGATACATTTAATTTAAATTTGAATTTAATTCATTTTATAAATAAACGTAAGTGTTAACAATTTTTTTTTTAAATTCTAATATTTTATGAAACTCCAAATATTAATATACTAATACTGAAGCAATCCACTATCCTGAGCAGAAGATATATCCGTGGTTCAGGAACAATTCTTAAAAAAATAAAAACCAGCAGCCGTTTTTATATGTTCAGATGAAATAGATGTTTGGATCAACGTTAAAAAATTAAGTATTATTATATATTTCTTTGTAAAGTTTTTATAATCTCATCTCGGCAGAAAATGCAACAAAAAATATAAAATAAAATATTTTTTCCGGGAGTCAACGTAATGAAAGAAAAAGCTTACATGTTTTATTCTCCCTTCGCGGTGAGTACAAACAACAAAGGCTGTTTTTTTTAGCCCACACAGTATTCCCCTCCGTCGCGTAAATATTATAAAAATAATGGTGTAAGATTTGAGTTCTCATTTTTATTCTTTCGTCGGGTTTTTATGTTTCAATATTACTTCACATTTTACAAGAAACTATATATCTCGCGCTCAGTTCTTACCGAAACACCTTTCACGGTCGAATAAAACACTACGTAAATTAATTTACGTACAAATCTAATATGCTGCAAAATCACAAATTAAATTAAAAAACGAAAAAATATATGAAATTTGTGTAAAAAATTTAATAATAGTATATACCGGAGAAAATAAATCAAAGAAAGAGAAAATAAATTAAATGCGCAATAGATAATGATCAAACATCAAAAGTGATGACTTACTTACTTACTTACTTATTTACGGAGAGGATAGAGCACTACACTCTTCTATCCTGACACACAATTCTCACCTCATCCACATTCATACATCTTATCATGCAAGCTCGCCGGTCATTGCGGCTTCTAACAGGATCATCTTCTAGTTTCTGGTGTACCTAATCGTGCCAAGTCTTTCAAGGACGTCCTCTATTTCTAATACCATCAATACTTGCGTCGCATAGCTTCTTGCTCTTGCTGACTATATTAAGATCTTTCCTTATTTCTTCATTCTTTACTCCGCTATAAATGAATTTGCCATTTGCCATAAATGAATGATAGATCAGGTAAATCTTCTACTGATTACAGTTGGCACAATGCAAATTGAATAATCTCGATCCGAGGTCCAGGCTCCCGTTGAAAGGAGTCGCGGCCAGTAACGCTCCAGCGCTCGATTTAACACAAGTCTTGATTCGCCGCGATCCCACTCGACCGCTCAGATCTTTTATCGACCAACTATCTAAGCACCCATTGTTATATTTCACCATCTAACTCCACAACGTCAACGGATAGATGTTATTTAATCAAGTCGTCACATTTTACATGGACATGCAGTTAGAAGTCGAGGGACAAACGTAGCCCGAAGAGTCACGTATAGATCCATATTGGAGATATCGCTATGTAAACGAAAGAACGAACTCGAAGACGTAGAACACCAGGCACAGGCTGAAATGATTGTGGACAAGACATCTCATGAGACGAGAGATCAAACAACAGGATAAAAAGGTGACGGTGAAAACCTCGAACCGGAAATATGAATGTGGGGGGTATATCAACAACCTACTGAACCAATGACAACAATGAACAGACAGTGGATCCGCGATATTAACAACTATAAGAAGAGCTAAAAAGAGGTAGTAAATTTCTTTAACTTAACGTAAAGATGCTGAGTATGATGATGATGATTAAGATGGTCTACGTATATTTGAAATTAGATCATGAAATTTATATATATAAAAACTTAATCAGTGTTCCATATTCGTAACGAATTTAATTTATTATTATTTTGTAGATGAACACATATACTTTACTTTCATACTTATTCATTCATTAATAATATTGTTAATTGTAGTATATTGTCACTAGTTTTTAGTTTATTTATACCCCCTTAGCCTATTCTCCCCAGTACATATTGTTATCCTTTTGGAAGTCGAGGAGAGAAAGTGATCCCGTATGATTTTTTATTGAATAACGAATAACACCGCTGTGATTTTGTCGTTTGTGAACGTGACACTCATCAGAATTTTTTGTGCTGTACCATTTACTACATTGGGTGAACTTCCGGAAGCGCAACGTGACGGCGTCATCAACCAGGTGAGTCGAGCTGTCCTTTGATTCCGTGAGTCCATCCTGATCCGCTATCGAAGGTACCCCTCCATCCCCTCTCCATCACCCCATTCCCTCATCCTCATCCCCCAATCCCTATTTCCTATCTAACCCATCCTTCCATCACCATCATTCATCCGTCCACCACTTAGGTGACCGACGACTTGCGTCGGTCACAATCAATAATTATTGCGCCAGTTGTATAAACAACAATAAGTATTTAGTTAATATTACGCAATTCTAAGAAAGCATTAAACACATTTAATAGATAATGTATAGAAAGGAGGGCAAATAATTGGAAAATATTCCAACAAGCATTCAAAATTCGTGCAATTTTTTGAGACTTATAGGACTCATGTTTTATTTTATTTATTTGTAAAAATTTTAAAATATTCTTATATCTAGGATACAACGTTTTGGAAAACATGATCATGTTTAAGATATTATATATGTAATAGTGGCCGCTACGCGGCCTTTTGTAACCGCTGCGCAGTTATGGTCTCAATTGAATATATATTTCAATGATAGAGCTTTACCCAAAACAAACCACACGTAAATAAAATCTTGATTACAGGTGACACAAATGTTATAGATGTGCGCAATGTCAAGTCTCGCGTCAAATCTTACGTCATATATACTAATTTATCTCAAAATCAAAATCTCAACGCGTCTACATAGTAGCACGAAAAGAACTGGCTACTTTAACACAGACTTCAGTCTAGCAAAGTAGCCAGGACAACGCTGTATACATCAGAGGTGGAGTCTACTCCATCCCATACAATAAACTACGAGTATTTAATTACAATATAATTATATCTTATGTTTATCATGTTATATTATAATATATTCACCTCTGTTATAACAAAAATATGTATGTCAATAAAGTCTAAATAAATAAATAAAATCTTTAAGATATTTCACATCGTGTATCATCCCGTGTTCATGGGTTATATTGTCATCGATCCTGCGATAATATTTGTTTGAAAATAAGTGTAACTTACATACTAATAGAATTCGAATCCTTGACTTCTATTATCAATGGCGAGCATTTTAACACTCGACCACAAAAGATTGATATAAATCAATAAAGTTTTCAGTAAAATATGTATTAAATTTCTAAAGATAATCAGTCTTACAAATCACACAATTTAGATTAAAATTAATTAAATACCCAACTGAACGGAAATGTATAGAAAATATAACGTCAATGGAAAAATATTATTCATAACTTGTTCATATTCATTCCATCACAAAACAGTGGATAATATTATTTCACGAACCAGAAATTCATCTAAAAATCATACAAATCACATATGAAAGGAAAATAATTCTTAGAAGGGATGTTATTGAATTAAGGGATAGCGTAAACAGAGAATATTATTCAGTGGGTTTGGCATAATAATTTAAGACAGATATGCCCGTATTTATTATTAACCTGCATAATTTATTTATCATTTATTTTCTAAAACTATAATATTATTTAATATACCGTAATCTGGGGTAAATATGGATATATTTAAGTGTTTTGACATGTGTAAAAAATATTAATATATAACCATGTTTTTTATTTAGTCAACGATTCCTCTATGTGTTCGTGTTCACCTAAAGTCGATTCCATCACTTGAGAAAATTCCGTAAATGAGCTCTGTCTCTATTAACATTAAGACTGGGACAGTACAATTAATAATTGTGTTAAAAAAAAGATTTATTAAATCAGTTTTGATACTTATTATACAACAACGTATTAAATTACCATTTTTTACGAAATACAAATTGACCTATTTGAGTAAAAATATCACGTAAAATCAAACTCAAATATTGAAGAGAGAAAAATATATTTCGTCTTTTAAATTTTCATTGCAAGGACCACAAATGCACTTTTTCAAATGACTCTGGTAAGGTGTGTATGTAATAGTCGATTATGATCAAATGCCATTTTTCCTGTTTAATTAAAACCTGTATTAGTGTATTTGTTTATTACAATTTTGGCTAATATATTTTTATAAAAGATGGAAAGAAGCTTTTAGAGACAGCAGCTTCTTCTCTACCTTCAATATTTTTCTAATAGTTTTCTTAATATCTTCTTTCTCGTATTTTAAATACCTCTGTCTGTGGATCAGATATGTAAGTTCACGGCTTTGTCTACTTGTCTACCGGCAACATAATAATTTATTTGCAAGTACAGTGACATAATGTAAAAATATTGTAACTCACACTATGTTCCTCTATTCATTTGTACCTATTCATCCCAAAACTTGGTTATAAACGACACTTGACAGTAAAACTAGTGTGTGATATTTATAAATGAGAAATTTTTCTTGCAAACAAAATACCAGCCTTCAACATTAAATTCTTCTTTGTGAAATATTAAGATTAACCGAAAAACCTAATTGTTTAATAATTTTACAAGCAAAGTTATGCGGTGTAAAATTTTGTCCGTTAACCTGCGAAATGTTATAATTTGGCACCATGGTAATAGTATTACCGGTAGGTAAAAAATATCCAATTATTTTTAACATAAAATGTTTTAATTCCAAAATTCAAGTCAAAGTGGCGTATTAATGATAATGGTTTTTTTCTGACGATTGTTCTGATTATTTTACTCATTAATTGTATTAAAAACTGGAGATTCGTACAATTATAACGTAAAAAAAATTCGACATATTTTTTAACACCAAGGTTTTTGAGTCGATCCATTCATGAATCACAACCAAGGCAAAAATAACGTGAGAAGATATAACGCCTATGAAATATTTGTATATACGTAATCCGTAAGATGTAGGTATAGTGATGTATACGTGTATGTATAATATGTAAGAATAGAGGTAAACATACATGTGTAAGAAGTAAGAAAAGTGGTATATACGCATGTATAAAAGAAGTACGAAATGTTTATATCCAGAAGTAAGAACATGACAGTGAAAAATACGAAATGAATGGGCATTTACTGTTATCTATAATTTAGTATTATCTAGCTCACACACCCCCCGGTTATTCCTCCCCTTCCCATCGATATGAACGTGTATTACATTGAAAACCCATTCAAGTTTCACTCTAGAATCCTGAGGAAAATATGACCACCCTACCCCACTTCCCCGGATACCACTACTCACCCTACCTACTCACCTTCCTCTTGCCAGGACCACATTTTACTTTCACCGTTTCCCCCTAAACACCTATTTTAGACCAAAAGCACTTTACAAAAATTATACGGTTAAACACCCTATTTTTTTACAAATTGTGGAACCCTATACGAGACAGTTGTTAATTATATAAAAAGAAATACATGTTTTTAATATTTATAAAAACACCCTTATTTTATGAATTAAACTACCAATACTTTTCTCATAACGAATTAATAGTTATCTACCCTTAGTGTTTGCAGGTAGCTTATCTCATCTTATCTACGGCATTATTTTACCTGCCTTTGTTTTCTCTAAATCACGACCTTCTGTTTTTGACAGTCAAATTCGGTGGAAACAGCACGAAGTTTAAATTACATAATATTAAAACCCGAAGACTACCCTTGGGGGGTTGTAAAGCATAGTCTTTCGAGGAGGCATCATTTAAATCAAACAGTATTCAAAAAGCATACATTATTTATGTATGTATGTTCACTCAAATAATTAATTTAAAAGTTTTTAATTAAATCAAAGTATTAATTATTTGATTGATTACAAGACATTTAACAAATAAATTGATGTTCTCTTCTCTCTTTACATTCATACATTTACTATCTAATGATTACTTTTATTTTATATTTAAATAAATAAAATATGTATGTACACTAAAAAATAATATCTAATTATTCCTACAAATAAATGTACATAAAATTTACCCTGATAGGTACTCACCTAGTAGGACGAACATGAAATTACAAAAAAATTAAATTGTAATTGCAATTAATACACTTTAAATGTATCAACTGGAAATATATACAGAAAAAAATCAATTTATCGAATAAATATTATAGTTGCTAACGGGATTCGAACCCGGATCTTTTCCTATCCGGGAAAATGCGTTATACAACTCCAATCGAATATGTTGACGACAATTTTTCAAACTGTTATTATTCCATTTTTAAAAATATATTTCTATTTTTTCGATAAATTGATTCTTTCTGTACATCTTTCTAGTTGATACATTTAAAGTGTATTAAAATACCACAGCCAAAACACCACTATGTTCTAAAAAAACTGTAACTTCACAATAATAGTGTTCTCTTAAAAATTTTTAATTATATGTACATAAATATATACTTTTCCACTGTAAATACTTCTATATATCTTCCAAATATATCTGGCATGGTGTCCCTACTTCTAAACATATAAAGGTGTCAACTAAGATGACTTGGACATGTTTTACGTATGCCAGAGGAACGTATATGCTTGTTAATTCTGGAGGAAAAACGGCCAGTCGGTCATCGTAAACAAATATGGGAACAGCAACACAGAATTTATTTTTCTTCTCTTCTTCTTCTTCTTCTTTATTATTTTATACGCCGTGTTAAGCGTCGTAGTCCATTGAACTATCTGGAACTCTACTACGGAGACCGGTACGGTGTACTACTTTGTGGGTGATTTGCTGACGCGACCTCATTTTCTGCCATCTCGAATTATACAAGACCGATTCAAAAATATTTATTTTTACATGCTTCTAGTTAATTGTATTGTGTATTTAATTATATAAAACATTGTTCGCGCATGTCTATGTTTTTTTTTAAATATTTGTTTTCAAGATGAAGCACTGTGATCACTCAATTTCCTTATATATTGACGGCGCTTGTCCCTAACGACGGGATATTTTCTGGGAGAGTTCACATATCTAGAATGTAAATAAAATGCCACAATGGCGTCTCTGTTAGGCGGGAAATAAATCTGTTTGGCGAAATTCTCCTTGCTCCTATTTGGTCCGCTTCATATCATAATAGTCATCCGTCCGTATACCATTCCGGATGATTGAGTCAAATTGAGTAACTCGATTTTGAAAATCAATGAATACGTAAGGTTTATACGAATATTTATAGTAAATTAACCATTTTACAAAGTGAGTTTATTGTTCAATTTGTTTTACCCCATATTTTAACAACTTCGACGCTAACGAAGATGTTAATAATTTCAATCCAATGCCACGCGATAGGTATTTGTTGTTTGTGAATTCTTACCTTAAAAATCCAAACGCGACATTTAATGCTTTGTATTGGCGGAAGAGAAAAAAAATGGGTAGAATATTTTAAATATAAGTATATAAATGAAAACTTTCACTACACTCGGGAATAAAACGAAGAATATGACTATAAATAATATATATAAAATCCACAACCCTACAACATTTATATTTATGAAATTATGAATAACTATCTGATACACCCGGCGATGCACGGGTGGTAAACATCCCCACCACCACCAATATCCTTCCCCTCCAATACCTCCGCCAGCATCACTACAACTCACTACCTTCCTGCACCGACGTACAACCTTACCCATACCCTGTACCTCTACTACAAACATACAGTGAAATGATACCCTAAACCCTTAATATGCCCTTAGAATCTTTAATCTTGCCATATACTGAGTGTAACTTACCTACTGTACAATATAATAACAATAAATATTCTAGATGCTTGTGCCTAATTCACCCCTGTCAGAGATATAAGCATTTACAAAAGTCGTAACTCGATTAATTAAAATATTTTATTGATTCTAAATTATATACTGAATACAAAAAAAAATGGTTTTCAAAGTTTAAGTGGCCAGACTAATTTTAATAATAATGAATCAAATCCGCAATCACTTTTTTAGTAACAACTCAAACAATAATATTTTCTGTAACGGTACAGAATGTGTACATACACCTTGAACATTTTCGACTCGTCATTTAGTTAGGTATCCACCTATAAATTAGTGTGGACTAGGTCTGTTACACCTTAAACATATGTCATAAATGGAATATTCTATCATTTGAACTTGTATTATTTTAACTCGTTTAAAATGAACGTTTATTACCTGAACACTTTATTAATGTTAATGCTGATTAAATATCAACCTTAAATAATAAAATCATTACTATGATACATTAAAAAATTTGAGGTATTATCCCATATATCTTTTATATTCAAATACTGCATCATTTTCTTTTTTGTTTATGTTTTTGTTATTTTAAATTTTTATTTCCCTTTTTTTCTCCATTCTTTCATTACTCTCAATTTATATTTGCTGAACCAACTATATAAAATATGATTATTAATTAACCATATAAAATGTTTGCCTCAGCACGGACAAATGTTGTACATGGTCAATCATATAAAAATACTATATGTACAACAACGTTTTAAATAAATAAATATATTTAAATAATATGGGTAGGTATACCGTCATCGGACATCTTAAAATATAATACATACAACATGAAATATAATACAACTGATATTTTTAAAGAGAACCACAGACCACCAAATAAATAGACATAAACTAATGCATATTCCTTGTCCCAAAATGTTCATTTTGTTAGCACCCACGCAATCACTTGGTGCCACTCACGCAATCAAAGAGCTCCGTGACTTTTTTTAAAAATATGACTGGATTGGAACGTAAATTTAAACGCTGACAATATAATATGCATTAATGTAAAAAAAAACGTCTTGTATACACAAAGAGTTCATTTTTGAAAAGTAAATACTTTTACTGTTGCATAAATTTGTCATAATTTATCGGATTTATGTTTCAATGGATATATGTGTGTAGAATGCCCCTCGCCCCGCAAATAATGTCCCAAACCCCTCTCCTATTTATATACTTCATATCATGTCTATTTATTTACTAGTCTGTGAAGAGAACACATTTTTGTTGTGAAGTTCAATTTTTATAACATAGTTCTATGGTAATTTATTACAAATTAAATTAATCAACTAGAAAAATACACAGAAAAAATATTTTAAAATGGAATAATTGTTGTATCAATTGGAGAGATTATTCGATTGTTATAGCGAAATGGTGAACGCACTTCTCCGGATAGGGATAGGAAGCGGTCCAGATTCAAATCTTGGTAGTAACTAAATATTTTTAGATTTTTTCTGTATATCTTTCCATTTGATTAATTTAACTTGTATTAACAAATGATGACAAAAATATTATCAAATAAAATAAATTCCATTTTCTGATCGTAAGTTAATTTTTCCTCCCCATTTATTGGCTTATTGTTGTGCATTAAGGGAGGAAATGACACCGCATTAACTTCTTGTTTTATCTAAAAGGTTGGATCGGACCATTAAAAGAAGTCGGCGTTAATCTTAGGAGCGGCGGGAGACTATTTCCCCATCTCTCCTAAAAGTCCATTAAAAGTTTTCCTCCACAAAGCATTCTTTGGCCAAGGTCAATCTGATTACAGCACCAACTGGATAATAACTTAGTCAAGGCTCATCTGCGGCTGACGCGACGACTATTTACATATTACGATTTACCTTTAAGAAATATTTCATTATCTGTAATGTAAACGCGACAGAGTTGTTTGATAATCTAAACGAGAGAACGAACATATGATAACAATATAAAAGTGTCAGCTTTATTTCCTAATCATTTTTAATAATTATAATAATAATGTGTTTATTCCAGCGTGATCAGGCTTTTTTTTTAACCCGATTCGCCATAAATATAATACATATTATATTTTACATTAAAGTTACGAAATAAATATAATGTTATGAAAAAGAAAACCATGGAAAATATTCATAAATAAAAAGTTCACACATATATATAAATATAAACAGAATATAAATACTACATATATAAATACTTCAGTCACGGCCATTGTTGTATATGTAGCTATTCTGTAAGCGTTGCCATTCTCTGGTTAGGGAACCAGCTTTCCTTGAGAGCGCCGCTTGCACCAGAGAATTTGTGCCGAACTCCAACCGCAGCTTTACGCCTGCAACTCGATGTCTCATAAGCGGAACAAATCCATATATACGGCCTTCAGTAAACATTATAGATGTGCTACAATAACCCGCCAATCCGAACAGTATTCTGTATGAGTTGATGTACTGAATTCGGAGATGGTTATACGTTATTTGCTTGTATTTCGACGCTCGCAGATATACATGCTGATGAAGAACGATTTAAACAGGATCCTCTTCACCTCTTTACTGCATCGGTAAAAACGCCATGACAGCATATTTGCACGAATGCTCAACTGTCTCCTCTGCCATTCTATGTCATCAATGAAATGTTGATTTTATTTTCAAGAAACTATATTTATGACTTTCTATGAGTCTGTTAGAGAAATTGTGTTCCTAATACATGTAGATACCTTCGAACCTTCCGACATATACTTGGTTCTATCTACTTGTCCATCAATGCAGGAATCAGTGTTCATTTGGTCACCGTACAGTAAACATTTCATTCTGTACCTTTTTCGAATACGCGCCGGTCATCTACCTACATCTCGAGATACTTTGCAAAGTGCCCGACGGTACCTTCTACAACAACTACGAGCGTCTTAAAAGTGACTCCCAGCTTTCGTCGAAGGCGCTGAGCGAGGAGAGAGAGGCGGGAACACAGAAGGTCAGTGGTAGTTTTCAAGTATTATGTTATCCTGTTTCTTCCCTCCATATTTTCCTTCATACAGTCCACTGTGATAATCTCTAACAGTCAGCCGTAGAAAAATTGTTATATTTCATTGATTTTTTTACATTTCAATGTGGATATGTGACCTTTTACTTTTATAAGGCACATTTTTCAAAAGACTAAACATCGTAGATAATATCTATGTACTGTTAATAAATAATTATTTAGATTAACAGTTATACAACTGACCATTATGAAGGTAGGAATATATTAAAAAAGTATTAATGGGGTTTAATTAAGTAGCTTGTTGGTGTAGTGGTTAAGACGCTGGCCTAGTGATCTAGTGGTCGGAAGTTCGTGCCTCGTTTCAGGACACCAGCAAGTTAGTCCCATTTTCATAGTATAAGCGTTCAGCTTAGTTTGACAATAGTAAGAATGTTAATATGACATATATTCCGTATCTTTATTATTTTTAAGAAAAAAAAATAGTATGGAAGACATCCACTTTAGATAAAGCGACGCTTAAACGACGTTGTAGTACGAGTTTTAAACATTAGTTTTTATATGAATTGAAATTTTTTTCTTGATCTTAGCGAGATAAGTCGTGATCATGCTGTTAAATATTGCGAATGATGCAACTTTTCAATGATGCCATCATGTCTAGTGACATGGCATAACTGATGCCATAAATAAATAAACGCTGATGTTTAATTCATTTATAATAGAGGTGAAATATTCCCAGACCATCTACGCTCTTGCATCCTCTCTTTCTTCTTCAAAACCACAGAAAAAGATTGAGAAGGTAAAGAAAAAATCTTATTTTAGTGCTTCGAATAATTTTTAAATAACGATCGAAATCACTGGAAAGAGATTCAGGGTTCAACACCTACCAAGAATTATAAGGCCAATAGTGTTGTGAAGAATAACTAAATTCTTATTTAATACACGTTTACTTCAACGTGAGACAAAGATTCGTAGAAAATGGAAAGGTTAAACCTGCTTGATTTATAAAAATATTAAATATATCTAAAAGTTATACCGATTCAATTTTATTACTACAATATATGTACCCATTATTATGAAAGTGGTCTAAGTCATTTTTCTTTCGTTTAGACATATTTTAAAATTTGCATTGGAATTGATTAACAAATATTTTTATTAGGGGAACACATTCTTATTGTGAAGTTGTAATTATTCAGAACAGACGGTCTGTGATATTTTAAATATATTAATTAGAAAGATATACATATAAAATTAATTTTATCGAAAAATATTGCTGTTGCGCCACCGGGATTCAAACCTGGATCTCTTTCCTAACCGGGGAAGGTGCATTATCCAACTATGCTACAGCGACAATATTTTTAGTAACAATCTTTGAACCTATAGGTAGATGGCTCTTTCAAATAATGGAACGATTAAATGGATTAATATCAAAAAGGTATCCAGGTTCGAATTCCGGTGGCGCAACAACAATATTTTTCGATAAAATTGATTTTATATGTATATCTTTCTAATTAATATATTTAATTCATATTTAAAATATTTTTATATTACACAACACAACATTTCAAAATTTATTCAGTCTACTAGATTTAAAATTTATTTCGACATATAAATGTTGCTTGTAGCTTATAAGGAAATAAAAAATTTAAGGTTGAAATGACTTACCGTTGAATGTTGTAACAATACACTGAATATAACGCTTCAAATTTTTCACAATTGTTACAATTTGTATCATATATTATATTAATTTAATACAATGTGACGCGAAATAATTGATAAACTCATTTTTTTCAGTTTCTTGACTTAGACCTTAATAGGCACATGTTGTCAGAGATTTAACTAACTTTCTGGACTCCAGGGAAGAGGATCAAACCAAACTCCTTAATCATGTCGGTAAATAAAAAAAAAAAAGTTATTAATGCTTTGGTAGCATTGGTAAAATGGGTAAACTATTGAATTAACATATTTTTTTAAATTAGTAAATAATATTTTTACAACATTTTTAGTCACTCATTTGGTCATATGTACATCAATATTTTATATAATACCCTTTCGAAATTTATTTTATGAGCGACGAAGGTTGTGTTTCCGTATTCGAAATGTTAGTTGCCACGAAAAACAGAAGCAGATGAAAAAGGCTTAAAAGACAAGATCTGAAGAAAGAATTCAAAACAAAGAAAATTATTTAAATAAAAACACATTTTCATTGTAAAGTTGCAATTTCAGAACACATTTCTATGAATTAGTAGATAGATTATACGGAAAAAATCAAACTATCGAAAAAAAATTCGTTTCCACCGGGACACGAAATCTAATTTCTTTGAAATGTTTTCTATCAACCGCATAAGGCGCACCTATAAAATTATATACAAACAGAGCCTAAAGATTCAGGTCTGGTTGAACGTGGTGACACACTGCTCCCTGGATGAGGCGCTAAACAGAATCAGCGAACTGAAATCCTGTGCCAATCCGCACGAACAGAAAATAATAAAAGGTAACACAGTACTGTGTAACATTGCGGGAGCGATATACAGCAAACATTACTCCCGTTTATTTTTGCTAAGCATCTTTGCCTGGAACATTTCCCGGTTTACCTAATGTCCAACAATACTATAAATTCTCCGGGCGCTCGGGTAAGTACAACTTAACCCCATTCATGTCCCAAATATACCACCCTTAGTACGAATTTCGAGTGTAGTACGGTGGCCGTTAATAAAAGTTTCAATTGGCTTCGTTTAGCTGCACGGTATTTGTAAGAAAAGCGTGGTCGTGCTTGTTAGGTGTCGGTGTTTTCCTAGACTCTATTCGCATTATTGTTTTCGGAAGCCGTAGTGAAAATAGGACGATACCTTTCACAAGGAGTCACAATTTAAATTTATTGCAGCACTAAATCGTTTTTATAGTTTATAGAAAAATAGTAAATAAATGTAATAACATTTTTCTAAACTGATCGTTTGTTTATAACTTATGATTGTATTGTTCGTCCCACTTCATGTATTTGAGTGGCCCAAATGAAAAATTTTATATTTTCAGTTACATAAACACGCTCAAAATTAATCGTTTAGTATTGGTTTAATTTAATGTGCATGGATATATAGAAGTATTATAATGATATTGGTACATTAATTTAAAAAAAAGAATAGACGAGTTAATATATTTGGGAAGTAAGTTTGATAGAAATGGAAAGGCTGAGAAAGATATAGGAACGAGGATGACTGCGGGGAATAAAGTGAACGGCGCTTTGAATGGAATTATATTTAATGGGAACGTGTCAACCGAGGTAATACTGACACAGATGTATGGATCTGACAGAAGAGGAACGAAAGTAGACTGAATGAAGTGGAAATAAGATCACATTTATGGCATATCCATTATTGACAGAGTGAAGAAATAAGGAAAGAATATAAACCAGATCTTAGTATAGTGAGTAAGATTAAAAAAATATAATTTAGGTGGTTTGGTCATATGGAACGTATGAATGGGGAGAGAATGGTAAGAAATATATATGACGCAAGTTTCGATAGCACCAAGAGTAGAGGACGTCTGCAGAAGACTTGGCACGACAAGATAAATTAGATACTGGAAAATAGTCCTGTTCGAAACCAGAATTATCGGCGAGCTTGTATGAGTAAATGTATGAATGTGAATGAGTCGATAGTTATGTGTCAGGACAGAAAAGTGTAGTGCTCTATTCTATTTGCCTACCCCCGCGGAGAAACGGCGTGATGATAAGTATGTTTTAAAAAAAAAAAATTTCGTGATTTTTCAAACCCTTGTATCTTCATCTGATTACTTTGCAATTGGGCCTCTGCCGCTGTGTGACTCATTTATTATATTGCTTCAGTGTGTTCACTAACATTATAATTATGTGTTCAATTTATATTAAAAAATTATAAATAAATATCATGTAAGTTATAGATATTAAAAAAAAAGGTTTTAAGTGAACAATTACTAATTTTGTATTAATATATAAAACTTACAGCAAATTACTAAAATAAACGGCATAATATTAAGCACACAAAAGTAATTTTAATTCGATGTATATTTTAAATTAGTTTAAAATTCAACCAATTTATATGTATGTGTTTTGTGTTTCACCAAATAAATAGATGAATAGATTTTATTCTACAGTCTTAAACTTGTCACACACATTCACAATTTATTATAAAACTTTTTTTTTTAATATATAACTTTCATGGTATTTTACAACTTTTTTTTAACAAATTCCTAATTACTATACAGTAAGAAAGTTGTATAAAATATGATATTTATGACATTTCATTTTAGATTTTAAAAATTTGATAATGGCGTACACGATACATGTCACAGCCATGTATTTCCACTGTAATATTTTTCAAACTTGAGCGCTTGTGCTTCGAACAGTATGACTAACTCGGTCTCCTGGGAAATGATTAACCCACCACCGCTTTCTTTCCCAGATAATGTTTTACGATAAACCATAAAATCCCGTCAATTTTTAATATACTATTTTTACAAATATTTTTATAGCATGGTGATTATTAATTACTCTGAAACTTCGGGAAATCCATATTATTAAGAAGGCGAAAGCATGGATGCTGTGTCATTTGATATTTTGGTCAAAATGAAATATTTTATATTAAAATTTTGACAATGATTTTCTCTTTACATAAATGAAATATTTCCTAGTAGTTTAGGAAATAACAAGGAAACAAAGTAACATTTAGTAACAACGGTTGATTTGAAAACAAATTCAATGTATGATTTACATTATATATTAAAACATTCTCGAACGTATGAATCAATTCAATCAGCCGATGAACCAAACTCCGACAAAGAAATCAAATAATTAATATTCAAAATTTTAAAGCTCGATATCTCAGTTTGATGTAAATATCAGATGGTATCTTGTAGTTCCAAGGGCATGATGTGGCAGAGTAAATGATTCCCGCAAACAGGATCAAAGCCGAGGAGATGACCTAAACGTTGATGGACAGATAATATCAAGACGACCCTTAAGGGGTAAGCGAATCTCAGCAAACAGAACCACAAAGGTTACGCAAGAAACGGATAACTTCCTGCAGAAATGCGATCATGGACTTCCAAGTCTCATGAAGCTCCAAAAGAAGAATAAAAAATCATATAGTCGATAGTTAAATGTAGCGCCTAATTCCAAAACCCCCTAAAACGGATTTCGAATAATTTCAGTTAAATATGCAGTTTTGTTGATTTTTTGTCAGCTGCATGCAGAACACATTGTTTCTCGCAAAAGCCACTCAAATCCATTGATATTGCATGTTAAAAATCAGGATTTGTTCCAAAATACACCAAAGCAGACAGAGTATAAGTTGCTATTCCACCTAAAATGAAATCAGCCGATCACAATGCTTGTTGATTATCGCATAATCTAAAATCCAGTATGGCTGCCAGAATGATATATAAAAAAAAAATACATTACTGAATTGTATCTTTAAAAAATGCTGATGTAAAAACAAACATTTTGTGCATTTGCTTTCAAAATATACGTTTTCATCCATAACTCAAAAACACATAAAGTCGTTTTAGGGGGTTTCGGAATTAGGCGTTACAGATATCAAACCGCACATAATATAAATTACATTTTATGACTACTGATAAATATATATATAGGTACCTGTTTTCTCTTAGCGCAGCAACAAGCATTTCCCAGTGCACCAAATAGTCCAGTTATTTGTTCTAATATGGCTTCAAGAGACAAACATTGACTATCAAATATAATATTAAGCTTCTAACTTTAACACAGCTCACGATACTTGCTAACTCTTTAAATGTTTTTTTTATTATAATTGTTCATTTCCTTGCTTATTTTAATTTTATTTTAATGAAACAGATTATAAAAAGGTTATTTAATAACTCTCACATACAGTCCCACAAATAAATTAAATATGATATAAAGTTAGAACAAACAAATAATAATGGCACCAGAAATAGAAGACGTCCGCGGATGACTTGACATGACCAGGTAAACCAGATACTGAAGGATGGTCCCGTTAGAAGCCTCAACAATCGGCGAGCTTGTATGAGAAGATGTATGAATGTGGATAAGGCGAGAATTGTGTGTCAGGACAGAAGAGTGTGGCGCTCTATTCTCTCTGCCTACCTCGGCGGGGAAATGGCATGATGGTAAGTTAGTTAGTTAGTTACAAACAAATAACTTATTATACAGCTTTTTAATTTAGTTTTTTGTATCAATTAGAGTTTTGTCAGACGAGTTATAAGCAGTTAATTTTCTTCTAATCGGATTACTAACAGCGAAGTTATTATCGACGAAAGTTAGACCGTTACATTCTGTCACTCGGTCGAACGTGCTACCGGCATGAGCGATAAACGCGCTATACCGTGGGTGCAGTGTGTACTGTATAGCGCGTGTACGGTGAGAGGTGCGATGTCACTTCCGTAACAAGATTTTGTTTCATCTATCATTTTTCAATGTTTCGAATTTTAAAAAAATGTAATAGTTTATTAACATTGTTTTAATAAACCACCAATTCACCATGCTTTTCCTTCATCAGGATAATAAAAAAACTAACTAAAATTATTCATTATTAAAATGAACCACAACGTGTTTGCGTTAATATTGTTTAATTTCTAGAATTGTTGTTTTATTATTGCATATAAATAACTTAATACTTAAATTAGGAGAAGAAGGGGAAAATTCTTAAGAAAGGTAATGTATGAAAACCTAAAAAACTTACTAAATAAAGTGTATGGATATGGAAGAAGTGAAATACGAATGCCTCGATAGGAATATTTGTGAACGTGTGGTGAAGTTCTGTTTTTGCTTATCCCTTTTATGAATTGTGTAAAAGTTAAAATAAATCATCAGTGAATTATATCTTCATATTTACGACCGGCATTTTACAAATTTATGGTATTTTTTGTCCCTCGGGATATCAGTGTTTTATGGAGCCGATCAAAAATAAATTATTCCCCGCGGAAACTATTTAGAAAACTATTATAAATTCTGGAAGAATGTTACATTAATGACAGCAAAATCTGTCCAATCTTTACAACTTCAGTACATTTTGTCATCCCCGGGGTATTTTCCATTACGCGGGAAGAACCCCCACCCGTGTCTTCGTCTCCGGAACGGCGGCGCTAGATGGCATCTGTGATTTATATTTAAAACGGTTTGCGTCTGAGCTAAACTGTTTATTTAATTTACTGCACGCGGTGAATGTAAGGAGGAATACCACTACCATTGTCTGGGGGGAGACGTCCTTGCGGATCTGCGAAAGATTTATGCAGATCCGTGTTGTCGAGGGGATGATTTCGGAAGACGAGCGGTAGAGGGCGGTTTGGTTATCGCTGTGTGAATCGGAACAGGAAATCTGTCTGAATCAGCCCTAAGAAATCATTGCGGAAGATGTATGTATTATACACCAACCACCCATATACACCAACCACCGTTATAATCTCACATAAAGATTTAGTTTCGGATGTAACGTATAATTGGATCCATGTATTTGATGGGATTTGTATCCGATTCGAGGGTGTTTTAATTAAAATCAACACATCTTCATCGATTACATCATATAATTTACATATTAGTTTTCACACAAATTAAAAGCATGTGAATTAATTATCAATAATATACCATTGTGGAAAATTTTTAAACTATTAACTTTATTTTATACTCGGTACTAACGTTTACTAACGCATGAATTTGTCGTCAAACTCTTAGCGATATCTATTTTATAGCATTAAATATTTTAATGTTAACACTAACAATACGAAAAATAGCATCAAATAAATAAATTACTATTATTTACTAACTTAAAGAACGTGCCAGGCACATAAAATTTGACAAAAAATGGAACAATAGATTGGTCAATTTGAAAAGTGTAACATATAAGTTCGAAAATTTGTCATCAATGCACTAGATAATGCATTTTTCCCGGATAGGAAGAGATCCAGGTTCGAATTCCGGTAGCAACAACAATATTTTTTGATAAAATTGATTTCATATGTATATCTTTCTAATTAATACATTAAATTTGTATTTAAAAAAAATATCACAGACCTATGTTCTGAAAAACTACAATTTCACAATAAGAATCTGTTCTCATTAATAACATAAAATTTATTATGATTTTGGATGATCACACTGAAAGTAGAATACATGTAATATTTTATTCAGTCGCGGAAACTTCAATAAATAAACTAAATACGACAAAAATGGCTTTCAAAATGTTTTATTCTGCCGCATGTATCTGGCCATTAATTTGGGTATATTGAAGCAAAGACGTAAAAGTGTGTCAACGATTGATAATTAGAAACCATTTATTACCATTACAAAATATGGCAAAGAAGTATCTTTAATGGTAATTTATTTTAAATCAAATCATAAATAATATTTATTTTTACAATGTACTATAACATTTGAAAACAAAGTTCATGTTATTTTGAACATTTTGTAAAATTTTAAATTACCGTGTGCGATGTACAGGACTACAAATAGAAAAGCAGATTTTTTAATATACTTCCGTAGGTCTTTGGGTCCCCGCTCTTGGTCTCCACTTAGACCTCAGATACTTGTCATCACCGCCCGGCGATTCTGAACGCACGCGAAACAAAACTTTCACCACCCATAAACACACCCAGTACCGACGCCAGGTAGCAATTCAGGTAGCAATAACCGTCTGGAAGGCCGTCTCTCGAACGTTACTCTTCTCGCCGCCGCCTTCCCAACAAAGGAATTTAGACCCAATACCAATGAGTGAGCAGCCTATGCATGTGTGTGTGTTAAATTAAGTTATACTTTTAAAATCAGCAATGTTATCTTTGTGGTTAAGATTCATATTTTTATTTATTATCTTTGTTTTATTAACCACTAAAATTTTTTAAAAATAGATTCTGTCAAAGAAACAATATATGTTTTAGTTAGTTATGACATCCTGAAGAAGAAAATGGTATTTTTCGAAACCAGTAGATGTATTTAAACTCATTTTAGTGGTTAATAAAACAAAGATAATAAATAAAAATATAAATTAAGTTACACTGCATTATTTAAACTTGATAAAATATGTTTTATCCTAACAAATTTCAAGAAGGTTATAAATTTCTCATGATCAAATATTGCATCATATTTTGATACTTATACTTTTTATTTTTCCTTATTTTTTCTTCTTTCTTATTCTAAATTTATAGTTGATAAACTAATTATGTATAATATTATTGTTGATTAAAAATGTTAAATGTTTGCCTCAGCACGAGCGAAGCCCAGTGAGGCAGATATTAAAATATGAAATGTACTTACAACATATAATAAATAAAAATAAAATAAAAGGCTACTAGAATCGCCTCCGTAAACTATACGCGCGTAGTAACTTTATTCTACGGTCAAATTTCTTCATATTTACAATCTGTGCTTAATAATACATCAAAGGACAAACGTAAGTAGTTTATTCCTTGATATGAACTGCAGCTTGCCACACTCCACATACAAAATAAATCGGACACGTGAGTAATGAATGAATATTGGGGTATCCACCACTCACACGGTAAGCAGTCTCATCACCCGAGAAATTAGCTGAATAATCTTTCTAGTTTACATCACATATACCAATATGAAGACAACATTCATTCAAAATTCGCAAAATTATTCTCATACCAACGATCCGAACATACTCCATAGCAGTAACCTTATATTACACATGTTCATACAACATGTCGGATATATTGTACTTTATATTATTGTATTTTATGCTATGTATTTTCATAATTATTAATTAGTGCAGTCAAGTATGGCTAATATTAAATATATTTAAAAAAAATGTATTTATTTACCTCGCAGACCAGTAAATCAATAGACATGCGATAAAGTGTACATATAGGAGAGGGGTTTGGAACATTAGTTGCGGGACGAGGGGCATTCCACACATATTCTTGATGGAAATATAAATCCGATAGTTTATGACACATTTATGCAACAGTAAAAGTATTTACTCTTCAAAAATTAAATCTCTGTGTATACAATACGTATTTTTTACATTAATACATATTATATTGTCAGCGTTTAAATTTTCGTTCCAATTGAGTCATATTGTTTTTAATTCAAGAAGCTATTTGATTGCGTAAGTAATACTAAAGTGACACCACAAATAAAATATTATGACAGGGAATTTGCATTAGTTCATGTCTCTATATTTGGTGGTCTGTTATTTGCCTGAATTTGCTTTTGAAACAGACATTTTTTCATTTTGTAATATTTTCATTTCATCACATTATTCAATAATCCTCATTTTCAACTACTAATTCAAATATATCTACTCAATCTATTATATTCTGTTAAATTTTAATTTTAACAACGATTTTATTGTGTGGTCGATAAGAATAAATCTATATTATAGTATTTTTAACATTTTAATAGTGATATATTTTTAGTATGTATGTAAGAAAATTGATTTATTTCATTAATCATATGTATAAATGGTACGTAACATCATTGAAAAAGAAAAACAACAAATATCTCGAGTATATAAAGCAAAACACAATGAAATATTTATAAAGAAATTTATGTATAATTTATATTTATTTATAAAGAAATTTATATAAAATAATATATATTATTCCGATAAGACCGATCACTCACGTATCAGAAACCTGAACTTTAACAATGAAAGATGAAGCTATACTAGATGAATTTCAAAGAAGGATCCTCGAGAGAATTTTCAGAGCTGTCAATGAAAATGGAGTGTGGCGTAGGCGTTATTACTAGGAACTTCACGATTTGTATAATGAATCGGAAATCACCAACATAAAATTAAGAAAGCTTCGATGGTTATATCATACGGAGCATATGAATGATGCGCAATTACCGAAATGGTTACTCAGTAATGAACATGATGGAAGATAATGAATAGTTAGACCCAAAATGAGATGGCAGGATAATTAAAGTAAAGAAATATCCATTCTTGGCATCAGGAATCAACAGGAGTACAGAGACCGATGAAGGTGTATTCTCAAAAAGGCTGGGACCCATACTGGATTGCAGTGCCAGTGATAATGATGTTTGTATCGTAAATGAAAATCAAAGAAAAATTTTTTCCTAGAAAGCAATTACTTTGTGGTTTGATATATTAGATAAAATAAAATACAATCACTTTCAGTGATGAGCTAAACGTTATTGTGTCTTTGATTGCGCGTTTGGTGTATATTATTTAACGATGATTGATAACTGATATTTAACTGTAAGAGGTTTAGTTTCCAGTATATCAGTGGTGACTCGCCGAATTACGAATAATCAGTTACAAATTTTACAAACACAGTCACAATGACGGTTAAAATAACGGTTTAGCTCATCACTAATCACTTTGTATGAAATCACGAAATTTATTATACGTCAACCAGTTTCGCTTATCTCAACTTTCATCAAGACGAAACTAATCATAATTGCAAAAAGAATGCACTTATATATACATAAAGAGGGAGATAGAATATAAAATTACATGTGAAATAAAGGAACAAAATACATATACAGATAGATGGAACATTAAGGGAGGGGAAAATACAGTGTTTATGGATATTAAATTGATTTTTACCCGAGAGCTTCCAATGCGAAGGAGTGTTTCATTTATCATACGTAATAAAAACAATTCTAGAAAAAGCAATTGTAACAAAATGATATCCAATTAAAGAAGCATGAGAGAAAAACCGTACGCGTCACTAACGGTGTAGGTCGTGAAGATGCCACTTCTCCCGAGCTAAAGGAAACATACCTAATATAGGGCTAATGGATAAATTTATTTAATTATTAAGAATTGGCGTACCACTATTTACTACCTTTTTTATTTCGATGGCTTCTAAATTGTCAAACTCGTTTTATGGAGGATATTGACCTCTGTGCTATTATTAAAAGAATGGTCTTTTTCAATAATATGGTTGGAAAATTCTGAGAAATCATTACTTTTTAAAAATTTAAGATGTCCTTTGACACGAATATTGACATTACGAGCAGTTTTGATAACATTAATAATGACGTAAGGTACCAATAGCGTAGTTATATATATATTAATAATTGTTTTTCCCTTTGCGTGATAATCTTCCTTCAATTTAGGAAAATTTTTAATAAACTCAATAGATAAAGATAACAAATTAAGGCACTCGGGTATATATTAATTAACTTGTAATAACTGAATGTATATAGAATATAATAAATTTCGTGGTTTCATGCAAAGTATTGAATTTTATTTATTCTTAAGAAAAATTATCATAATTTGCTTTCCCACATTTTTGATTTATATATTAAAATAAGAAAATATATTCCCAGAGCGATTGTTAAAAAGTCCGGCTAGAAAATAATACTTTTATTTATAGTGTAGCTACTTTTCTATTTAAAAAAAACTGTTAGAATCTTTGTATCAAATTTCCCGAAATAAAAGAATGGTCCAATTTCACCGAAAGGATGAGAGGCAAAAGAAATTTCATCTCGTCATTTTCGTTTCTTGTCCAGAAAAAAACGACGCAAAATCATATTTTGTTCAATAAAAACAAATGATCTGCTCTGGCTGTGTTTTGTGTTCCGTCGTTAGTGCAGGGTCGTAAGAATTCCAGGGGCAATATTGCTAGCGGGAACAGTGGAGAAATTAGCTATTGGAATATCTTCGCGAAATGGAAACCTTTTTTTGCCACTTTGTACCGTCTGTTCCAATGGCACAAAAGTTTCAAAACTATTATATGACTAGAAATGTACAGTCAATAATGTACTGAAATTAATGCATACTTTGTAAAACATTTATTCATATAAAGAATCATTAAAAATACAATAGCAAAATTATTATAAATAACTGAATGCTCCCGCATTAATAGTTGATACGGTATAAATTGGTTTTTGTACGCGGCCGTATCGACAGTTGATACGGCGACTTTGTTTCGTGATCACGTAGTGCACCTATTTCATACAACATTTTGACATACACTTAAAGATTCTCAATACTTTGACGGTGCTGACATCTTCAGACATTTTTGGAAAATAAAAACGTACTTTGTTAAAAACATCGATAATTTATGACGTTTTTCGAGCAGCGGCCGCATTGCTGTACCGTTATGTATGTTTTTGTATGGAGTTTATGTTTATTCATTTATAAACATCCTATGGGTTTTTACAACCATTGTTTGGTTTCATATTGAAACAAAATAACCTTTTATCTTTATCTGAGGCGATAAATCATGCGTAAGTAGTCTATTTTGATGACTTAATGCGTATTTGGGTATTCAAAAAAATGTGTCGTATGTGATATAATAATATAACTATTATTAGGATGGACAGTTCTGTAAAAAAAAGTAACAAATCAAATAATTACCTACCAGCAGTATAGTGTTCCAATTTTCAAAGTTCTGACCATATAACAAAAATGTGGCGTATCCACCTAATTCGTGTAACGCGAAACTTGCAACGCAAAATGAAAAAATGTAATGTATCAAGTTTCCCAACGCTTCTCGTAATATAGATATTGGTCAATTCTATGCGTATTATATATTCTCCTAGAACCATATAATCAGAAACCTTTATGTAATAATATTAAATATTTTGTAATAAAATACTGCTATTATAACTTTATTATTTTGCACATTTTTAATTAAAGCAGACTTTGTTAATAATGGTCGACAAAACGTTGTTCAAAACGAAGGTAATTAAGGTAAATATGCAAAAGAGGTCGTTCTCTGTTTGCTTTTGCTAGCGCTCAGGGTAAGAAACTTTAAAGGGTGTACAGGAACAAAATTGAGCCATTAAACATAAGCTGTCGATAAAAGCCCATAAATATTTAAAGAGATAATATAAATTTTATATTATTTATAAACCGTGTTCAAATATTTAATAAAATTAATAATTACTTATAGTTTTTGTAATGTAAATAAAAAATACGTTTTTTGGTCGAAATACGCATCCAACCACGGAATATCAAATATATTGACATGAACTAACAGAAATTCCTTGTTTTAATGTTTTCAATTTGGTGTCACCCACGTTATTACTTCGATACCACTTACGAAATCAATCAAAAAAATTAAAAAAGATATGTCATAAACTATCGGATTTAAGTTTCCACAGAGAATTCGTGTAAAATGCTCCTCGTCCCGCATCTAGTGTTCCAAACCCCTCTCCTATATGTACACTTTATTTCATGGCTATTCATTTACTGGTCTTTGCATCCAACTAACTAGGCACATAAATAATAAATAAACATTCATTCTAAATATACAGATTCGTAGAAAATTTGACGTATAAACAAAAACAAATTTCCGCTTTTTGTTTTACTATACTTATATATTGTGTCACAAATGTGAGTAACGTACCAATTTAGTATGTCGCGTACGATGTATAGTCTATATTTATTACAAATACTCTAATTTCAACGGTGAACTGCACAATGGATGGATCCAAATAATCAAAGAGTAATCGTCTTAAAGTAATTCAAGGATCTATTCCCGGACCCCCTGGTTCAGCATAAAGGAAATTTTCCAAAAGAACAATATCAAATATATCTAGAATCAGAATTAGGCATTGCCAGGTAGCCTCTCATTCGTTCAAATTGAACTAAATAGATTCCCCAATGTGTGAGTGTGACGCCGAGGAGGAAACCCTTGACCATATCTTTGTTGCCTGTCTATTACAGATCACAGTTTTTTTTACAGTAATCTCGTCAATGGTAATTTTCAACTTCCGGTTTACTTGTGTCATCTTCTTTCCTTTAACTTGTCACATTTAATCTATATAAGAGCAAGTTTTTTGAACGACAATGGTGTTGACTTGTAATATAGTATTTCCTATTCTATAATATTATTGTGATTTTTCCTATAAAATAAAGTGTTTAACTTGATTAATGGCGCAAGTCACTCTTGAAGGGTGGATTTCCTTTTTAAAAGAAGAATTTCAACGGATTTCATCACAGCCAAGTGGACTACGATTCAGAAATCAATATCAGATTTGAATTTCATATCCGCGGCTGGTCAGTTTTAATAAAAAGCTAAGATACAATCCACTTTATTCAGCGTAATGCCGTATCTGCTGCCAGGCAGTGTCGAAGTTGTGTATCACGAAATAAATAGGTTTTACAAAAATACTGGCCGTGGCTGCGTAGCTGATTGCTTCCTGCTAATAATTATTAATTAATTTTAATACCAACCTTGCGCTAAAGTGAGAGACCAAACTTTAAACTTTTATAGATCGATCGGTTGTATCAGTGTTGTGTATAATTCATTCTTTAAATTATGTAACAACAATCCCAACGAAAGCGATTTCTGAAATTCAAAGTAACAGACGTTTTCTGATTTTATTTTGCTCTTTATTTAAGGTCTTCAAGAACACAATTAAAATATTGGATAAACATATTTAATGAAATAATTAGTGAGGAGGTAAAATACTACTTTTTCCTTTTAACATAGTGTGATTGACATTCGATAATATCAGTGTTCGGAAACTGTGATCACCACATATTTATTATAAGTAAATAAAAGTTTGATATAAATAAGTAAACCACCAATAGAATAAAATTCTTAAATAAAATATGAGTATTTTGCAAATCATAAATGAAATTTCGTACCAAAAATACGTAAACGTTTTGTCTGATTCCTCTAGATGGCGCTGTTCGGTTTATGCACGTTCCGAATCATGAGTTACGTCACATTCATTCACTGCATAAATATTTGTGATACTGATGTACCATGATTACATTTTATTTGCGCCCGCGCTAAACCACTGTTAAGGAGTCCTGAACTGATTCAATCACAGGAATTCAAGTTAACGATACAGTTTGTAACAGACCTAGTCTACAATATTTTATGGGTGGATACCTGATTATGTTACCAGTCGAAAATATTCAAAGAATATGTGCCTAATCTCAATCAAGTCAGATATCGATAAAAAAAAATTGTAATTATGCGATTATTTCGATTATTTTTAATATTATATTGATTCTAAATTATGTACTGAATACATAAAATTAAAAGTCTTTAATTTTTTTATTTTATGACTTAAGACTTGAAGCAAAGGTTAGACTAATAATGAATACTATAGAGTACACCGTCTATTTTCAGAAAATAAAGAAATCACGAATCATAATATTTTCGGGTACTCGATCACTGTTAATTGGAGATATCAGTCACTGACTACTACACTGTACGTGATTAGTCTTATGTATCAATAAAACGACGTAGTGAAATAAGACCTCTAACAACAGTCATATAGTAATTTACTTTCAGTGTATTTTTATTGCTTAAGTTTCTGTTGGTGTACCAACATAAAATCAAATTAAATATTTTGCTTTTTCGTCTTTCTATTCTCTTTGGCATTAGTTTATTTCTTCGGGATTGCCTCGTTCTGGGGACGATTACTCTCAGATATCTTTCAGTTTCCTAGTGGCCCTTTCAGGAGGATGTCTACCAGCCGATCATTCCTGTAATACCACATGATCTTGAATCGTTCAACCTTTCTACATTAGTTAGCTAAAAATATCTCCACCATCATTCACACCTGACCAATGTTCATACTAAGGTGTGCGCGTGCGCACGCGCTCGCAAGAAATATACCCCGTACACAATTTAATACAATACAATAATTCATGTGCCACCTTCTATTGAAAGTTGGCGATCATTTTGCGCTAAATTGATATTTTGTATGAGATTGATCCAATACTTTGGATATTGAACCACTTTCTGAGGTTACACAGCTAAAATAAATTATTTTTTCCTACGCCTCTGCTACCTACCTTCAATCTCCCCCTGCATAATGTATTGTAAAATATCATATTTTTCATTGGGGAGAGCGTACACAGTTTTTCAAAGTGTGTGTAGCTTTCCTTGCTAGTTATTAGCTTTCTTGACTTATTTATTTACTTTAATACATCTTCATTAGAAATGCAATCAACGCACCCTACCAGTAGCTATATACTGACATGCTAATTGTCTACACAAGGGGGTGGTGAAACAGGATGTAGAAAGGGTGGTAGGGATTTGGTATAGGGACAGACAAATAAGGGCTCAAGGGCCAACCAGGAAGCACGACTTACCTGGATTTTTCCTGCTGTAGTCGCAGCAATAGCGTTTACCGATTCACACGAAGCACTCTGAACGCAATAGTCGTTTCGGCATGCTTCGCGAGAAAATCGAAACATATAGCAGGACGTTCACTTTTTAACAGTTCATAAGTCATAGATAATACAAATAAAAAGTCGTGCTCTGTGGTATGGGCTATAAGATAGGGTACAGATAGATATGGTAAACATAATGGAGCATCCACAGGCGCACGGCCATTGACGATCTATGGATCTGTCCTAAATAACGAACAGTAATAATAATTTCTCCCCAAGAGTACAAATAATAACATAAGTCCTTAAAATTTCAAAAAAAATATATGCACACACCATGATCCATAATCAGAAGGAATATTACACCTGGCAAGTAATTTCTTCTGACATTTCGTTCAATATTTTTTTATATAATTCATTATGGCTTTTTGAAGTATATCTGTGTAAATATCTAGTTGCCAGAAAGAATGTCGAAATTGTGGAAAAAATCATAATCGCATCATAAAGAAAACACAAAAGGGGACAGTCTCTCGCAAAATGGATAGACCAAATAAGTTAACAGTATTTTTTTTAATGCTTCAATCAACATGGCTCAATATTAGGAGGACTAGAGAACTATTGTAATCTATGGATTTTAAACAAAGGGACCATGCTGCTTAATATTGATTATACTATAATCAGTAGCGTGCAGTAGGTATAGATTTAAGTTATGCTGTTACCAATGATATTATATAATCATATATAATATATGTAATACAATATGTGTACTTTCGTTTAACCAACGTCTTTGGACAAAATAAATTCGTCGTTCATTTATTTATAATTTTAAAGTATTGTTAATAGTCTTTTTAAAGTTTAAGTTTTATACTTACCCATATAAAAAATGTATGGACGTTTTTAAGAACAATTTCTATGACTGAACATTCATTTATTGTTTGAAAATACTTCCCGTAATAACTAAAGGAAATAATTGTTTTTATTAAAAATTGACGTAGGAAATAGTTGCTTTTTGTTTTTCTCAAATCAAAAACCAATCCATGCATCAAATTTAAAGAACAATCATGAAATCAGCAGAATAAAATTCGCAAATTATCAAAAGGGGTAGAAGACACTTCAATGATTTGCACGCATTTGTAACCCTTTCTAATGTCATTCTGTTAATAAACAGCATAGGTAACGACTCCATACAAAACGGATCAACCAAAAAGAATGTTCAATTCAGTAAATAGCCATTTATATGACTTGAGTTATTCACTAGCTTAAAGACAGAACTAAGTAATATAAATAGGACGATGCGGCGAATAAAAAAAGAGCGCCACGAGTACAGCGGTGAGTTTTTAGAACTAAGCAATTAAAGTCTCTACTGGTACACAGATGACACTAATTGCAAAATAATGTTTTCGTTAATCTTAATCCAATTTTTTAATTTAGTTAAAATTTTTAGTTATGCACAGCTTTTTTGCTCGTATAAACTGCACGCCTCTGACTATAATGAAGAAGAACAAGATGTAATATCAATTGATTAAAATGCACCTACTGAAATTTGATTTCCACTCATACACTTTTTACGAAGCAAACATTAATATTTTGCATGTTTGCAGGGATATGGATGTTTTGAGATAACATTCTCAATCTTTTTTGTACTGTCTGACGTACAGGAAATTTTACATGGAATTTAATTTCAAAATTTTACTTGTAAACGCCATGTACGGTAGAAGCACTTTATTAAAAATGTATAAATGGAACCTTGTGTTAGCGAGAAAAGTGATATAAATTTGAAAGGTTTTTAATTAAACGGCAAAAAAGTACGACAACTCGGAGCTTGTCTCACGCCGTTGGTATATACGAGTATACTCGGGAAAAAATAATAATTTCTATTAAAACCATTCGAATAGTATAATGAGAAAATGTAAAATTGATCTCGATGAATAGGATTTAAAAAAGTGGTTAAGATGACTTAGTCATATAGAAATAATGTATGCATTCAGAATGGTTAGAAAGATGTATGATCCAAGTGTTGATGACACTAGAAATAGAGGACGTCCGTTGAAGACAGATACTGATAGATGGTTGTGTTAGAAACGTCAATAATTGACGATCTTGCGAACAAATGTGTGAATATGAATTAGGCGAGAGTTATGCATCAAGGTAGAAGAGTACCCTGTCCTCTATCCTCTCTGTATGTCCCCGCGTTGAAACGGAAGAATGGTAAATTATTTATTAAATAAATATTATAACAATAGTAAGGCAAAATCAGATTGACAATATCTTCGCGACTACATGGTAGATAAATAGTATGTAAGGCGAAGTGATTATGCAACCTTATATTGTATAATTGCATATTCTCAAACACTTTGGCCCCATTACGAGGCGTGATATGGACATTTTAACAACATTTTTAGGAATGCATTCTATTTTTATATATGACGTCCGACGTATCCGCCAGCGCCGCAATAGCAGGTGGCCGCCGTACGCAGCGCCGGTCTCGGGCCGCTTCGCAGTTCATTATGTTGCCACATTCTGATCAGGCAGTATCATCGGTACATAGCTTATAACTTTTCTGAATAAACCGTTTAATTCAACTGTAAGTATACTTTTCCACTTACATTAGCGTTTCCGAACGACATGGTGAATTATTAGCAATATTTGTGCAAGAACACAATTACTGGATTTTTACCTGCAAAGATACTGTTATTAAACAAATATCAGATATCACATAGAGACAAAGTTATTTTTTATTATATTTAATTAAAAATATAAAAATATAAATATAATGACAGGTCGTAAGCCCTGTAAATACCTCATACTTCCATATATTTAACATTATTATTTAATTGCTTAGTGTATTCAGTATATCTTATATTTATGAATTACATTTAGTAAGGTCATTTATTGATTAAAAATAAAAATTGGATCTTGGAACTTTTGGATTCTGAGGATATTTAGAGCCAATAATGAAAACAGGGTGGCGTATGGCACACACAGAATTTGGTAAAACCAAAATTATCCAGTTATTAAGACTACTCTGGTTATGTTCAACACATGGATTTTGACCAGCGAAGCAGTCGAAGATATTGTGTTAGAAGACTCAATTTATGATGATGAAACGACGTTATGCATATATAATATATACATAGTATGCGCATTCGTCGGCATTAAAAACTGGAGAAGAACTGTGGTGTAGAGAAGGAGATCGAAGTTGTGACAATTACTTAAGAAGATTAGTTTGATGATGGTGATGAAATTCTAATTTTATATTATTTGAAAACAAAAACTATATTATGTCTCAAAAATGCATTTATTACTTTTAAGGTTTACAGCGTTAAATTTTCTGTTAGATATGATTATTAATATTAACAAATAACTTTATTTAAGTTAACAAAGATTTATTTAACGTTTACCGACTAATATGTCTTCAAGACGGACGCACACAACTAATTTATAAAATAAATAGGTTAATAAATAATCAGTTGGGGGCGTGCTCATGTGACAGCAGGGGAAAAAATGTGGAATATTTTAAATAAAGACTTTAATTTGTATTAATTAAATATCAAATAAATGCTCTAATAATTACACGTAATTTATTTTTTTAAACCTTTACTGACATACATTTTTTTGTAGATCAGAAGTGAACATACATATATATGATACACTTATTACTGTGTGGGATTCAGGAGATATCCACCTCTGATGCATATAGCATTGTTCTGGCTACTTTGCTAGACTACCGTCTGTGTTAAAGTAGCAAATAAGCATAGAAATAACCGATTTTTTATTTAAAATATATATTAAAAAATACAATGTTATTGAAAAAAGAATCATAACTTCATTCAATATGATACTCCGGTTCACAAATACGAGATCTTTAAACGGTAAATCGGTATTAAAATAAAAAGCAATATACCCATATTTATTTATTTAATAAACTTTTCAAAAAAGCGTATCATAACTGAAGCGGTTTAGTTATTCGGTATGTTAAATAATACAAGATATTTACGTATGTGTAAAGCGCCCTTGAGGTGAAAGTTGTTACGAAAATGGCGCTATACAAATTATCCATTATTATTATTATTACGTCTGGGGTAGCTATGTTACCCTACACCGCAACGGAAAGGTTAATACTATTTGAAAATTGTTGAAGGGGCTCTAAAATATCTGTTGGTTTATGGAGATTTGATTGAGGAAGAGAACAAAAGAAAACATTGGGGATCATACCCGGAGACGAGAAAAAACACGAAGCAATTTAGTATAAAGAGAACCGGGTGGCAATAAAAAGTTTTCTTTGCAGCGTAATCGAAATTCACAGAACTTTTCATGACATTACACTTTTTTACTATTGTCAGTGGCGGAACCAAGGAGGAGAAGTTTCGATGTTTGGGGACTTTCATTATGATTTTATTTTGAATCGGTTTCCCCGAAAAAAATGTGAAGAATGACTTAAGTCGTCTGCCTCGTGGAAAGAGACCCCTCGCGCTCGAATACACTGTAAGAACTGGAAGAAAATGCTTCAGGCAATTCCATCAAAGATTAAACATTATTTGAGACGTGTCTATTGAAACTCCATTTGATTTTTTCATTAACGAAATCTTCATGAACTTTTATCTTTTTTTATAAAGGCTCACAGCTATTCAATTTATGCAAAGATATTTATGTCTATTATTATCTATCAGTAAACATAAAATGTACAAAAAACTTTCTTGCATAAAAATTGTCCAAACTACAGAATAAATAGAATTTTTTATCAAAATATTATATTATTAAGGAGAACACCTTCCCCGGATTGAAAAAGAGATCCAGGTTTGAATCCCGGTAGCGCAACAATAATATTTTTCGATAAAATTGATTTTATATATATATATATTTCTAATTAATACATTTAATTAGTATTTAAAAAATTATATCATTTTTTAAATAATATTCATAAAAAGATAAATATTAAATTATTACGTTTTATTATTTACTAGTGATATATTCCTGGCGCTGCATTGCTCAAGATCAAGAAAAAGGGTGGTGGAGGGGGGTTTAATTTGCACAGGGTCCCAAAAAGTAACTCCGCAAAATTTGGTTTAGATTGATCAAAACCAAGAATTGTATAGAGAACGTATATTCAGTTTTATAAATTTACAAAATTATCTTCCATTGATCACTGCCATATATCGACCAATCGCTCTACGCGATATTGCTCCGTCTTTCCAATCGCTCACTTTGTCGCTTTTCCATCACTCCTCTGATTTTCTTCTGTGTCAGATTCTACTCTTCTTTTCACGACGTTCACTCTAACGCCGCTTCTCATCTTACAATCGCTCAATAAAAAGTAAAATAAAAACGCACACGTGTATCATACCATGCCTGCATAGAATACGTTTTTTTTGCGTGTCTCTTCCTAATTGTTATCTACAAAGACAAAAAACTTACGAATGAGATTTTCATCTCGAGACAATCTCAGAGAAACGATGAAATTCTTTGGAGACGCTCTTGGCTTTCGTAATCCCCGTTTACGAGTATATACTACGTCACATAAATTCGCCATATCATGCCTCACTTCAGAATTGTACGTCAAACGTCAAAATTTGACGTTTAATGTCGGTCCATTGACTATTGATGTTCCATTTGAAAGTAGGCGAATAAATTAGAATATTCCAAGCAGCAGTTAAAACAGAATAAATGTTTGTAATGCCTTCTGTTTAACTTTACAGAATAAATTGTTGTAAGTATATATGGATACAGGTGACGTTTGGGTGCAAATATCAAAGTTCTATGACATAAGTTATCACTCAAGTTAAGTCTCTTACTACCAATCTAATTTAAATTTTTTTTTTTAATATTCTGAGGTAAGTTTTCCAAAAACAACTCTCCTGCTATATTGTTTTCTTAGGTTGTAAAATTATATAGCTGTCCTTTTCTAGATATTACCTATGACATTAAAATATCATTAGTTTTTAAACATACAATAACAGTTACAATAAACCTATAATAACGGTTACATAGAATAATTAGAAGCATTAAAAAATTTATGGAAATCCTCACAATTCCAATGAATAATGCTATAAAATTTTATAGCAGTCTTCCACTATATATATACAAGCTGTTGAGATAAATTGTTAGATTAATAATGGTCTTACAAGGCGAAACCTCTAGATCAAAATCTCAACCCATGTACATACTACTAATACGTATCTCATCCATAGATACAGTCCATAACAATTATCTTACAAATTTTTTAATTCTCTAATGCACTATTTTAAATATCCTACATTTTTTTAAGAGCGTTCTTTATGTTACATCCACACGCGTGAACTTCCTATAAAATATGACGAAATGTTCTAAAGCGCTATTTTATAGCATTTTTCGTGACACGTTTTACTGGGGAAGCCTCTGAAAAAACACATTCAATTATAATATACTTGGAATCATATTTTTAAATATTATTGTCGCCTATCTTTTACTACGGAATGTTAACATATATTCGCTTTCAAGAAGAGATTTATTTTTCTTTACACTTTAGATCCAGAGATATTGATACCGTAATATCTAGATTTCCATAACACTTTTTTTTTTAAATATCATTATGTTGATGTGAAAATTTCTGCCATTTTTGTAGTTCGTTGATTTTGGGTATTTATGTCCATGTGCACTGGATACAATTTGTTGTCAAATCTAAATAATCCCAAATTAAATTACTTAATCAATAGTAGGGTTCTGACCCATTCCATCAACTAAATATATAAAGATCTATTATATATGTAGTTAATATTTAAACCTAACACTAGCATTTCTATTAATAAAGACTTCTGACAAGATATGTATTTTTGCATGAAGTTTCAGGTCCTAATTTAAAAAATAATAATTTTGATATTATTCGGTCTTTATGACGGATATTAATGGCGAATAATGAACAAGAATTACAGAGGCATGTGAGTATAATGTACGATGCATGCAAGGAAAGCAACCTTATTAGAAATGTCAACAAATTGAAAGTGATGATATTCGAGAAAGAGAAATGCAAAACAACGTGCAAAATACTTGTAGGAAATGAATTTTTGGAACAAGTAGATGAATTTGTGTATTTGGGAAGTATGTTCGATAGAAACGGAAAGACGGAGAAAGATATAGAAATGAGGGTGACTGCAGGGAATAAAGTGAACGGCGCACATAAGGCCGAATACCTGAATTACGGCGCCAAAAATAGAAAAAAATATTGTCTTTAAACTAATCACAAATGCTTTCAAAACGTTTTCTATAAATCGGTCCATAATGAACTGTAAAAAAATATTTTGTTAAATCAAGACAATAGTCTATATACATGCGCGTAAAATTGAGTTATCTGTCGCACGGGCAATACCGGTCAGTTGCGCCTGAATTTTTGACACAGTGACTAGGCTCGTCCTATTTTCCTTAATTAAAATTCACAAGGTTTTCAACATGGGTATTAAAGCATCAGGTATGAACTTAAATCTAAAATTATTGTTAACATAACAGCTGTACGTAGTATAGATATAATATGTGTTTTATGAAATCTTATTTTTGATTTTAAAAAATAAATGCCGAAAAGTTTAATGACTTTTTTTTACTAGTTCGATAAAGTATTTTATAACTAATATAAAAATGTAAAATACAAGTCGCCTTGTTTTCCCCTTTCTTAAATTTAGCGTATTCTTTTCAGGTAGTCGTGGCGACCCTGCTCTAAAGGAAATGAAGATTAATAGAAAATAACTATTTATAGTGTTAAAAAATGAACAGTTTTACAAGTTATTGTCATTAAAGTATATTGAACAATTATAATAGTATATATTGGACAAGTTTGGTGTTAGTAAACTTTCCGAACATTGTACGAAACAAATAAAACTTGTACTCAAAGTGTTTGTCGCGAAGCTTTTGACGAAATGGCGCGGTTGTAATAACATGTACGAGCGTTTTAACAATAAGCATATGAAATGGCTTGATGGAGTCTTGAAACTCCCGGAGATACAGCCAACATAGCTTCCGTCATCAGCATCAAAGCGTTCAGAGCAAAAGAGGCGAGGCAGACCAAGAAAATTGTTCCAAGAGAGTTCAGAGCGCAGTAAACAAAGAAATGTACAATCAATTGTATCAGATATCAGTTCAGAAGAACTATGCTTGGCTGCAGAATCAAGCTTGGTGAAATCAGGTAAGAGGATTATAGTCCAAGTTGTGAAAATAGCTAATAGGGTTAATTGGGGTCAGGTGCTTGACCCCAATTAACCCTAATTAGGTATTTTTCTGAAACATAATTATTAAGTAGTCTCCTCACAACCATTTTTGATCAGAATATAAAATATTCATGTCGTCGTAATTTAGTACTTTGTCCTTGTATGCGGCGCTTTGAATGGAATTATATATAATGGGAACTTGTCAACTGAGGCAAGACTAGCGGTTCTCAATGGAATCCTGGTACCGATACTGATGTATGGAAGTGAGGTCTGGAGCTGGCAGAAGAGGAACGAAAGTAAACTGAATGCAGTGGAAATGAGATCGTTTAGGCGTTTATGTGACAAATTCATTTATGATAGTGTAAAGAATGAAAAAATAAGGAAAGAATGAAAACTGATCTTAATATAATAAGTAATATTAAGAAAGGATCACTGAGGTATTTTGATCATATGGAACGGATAAATGATGAGAGAGTGGTAAGAAAGATATATAACTAAGTGTTGATGGCACCAGAAGTAGAAGACGTCCGCGGAAGACTTGGCACGACCAGGTAAACCAGATACTGGAGGATGGTCCTGTTAGAAACCTTAATAATCGTCGCGCTTGTATTAGAAGATGTATGAATGTGGATTAGGTGAGAATTGTGTGTCAGGACTCCTATCTGCCTACCCTCGCGGAGAAACGGCATAATGGTAATTAAGTAACATTATGACGGGTCTACTTATCGCAATTATCGCGCGTGTGTGCTGTAATAATTAATTATATATTTAATATTTTTTTCCATAGAATAGTAGTCGGCTGGATGCTGGCTGGTTCTTTGATTCCTCTCAACACTCGCGAAAAAAGGTATTTTTAATTATAATATAATTAGTGTAAGATTATTAATAATAAGCGGTAGCGGAGTGAAGCGATGGTAGTAAATTTTTTGAAAGTTCGAAGTGCATTGATCTTGCTGCAGTTGATAGATTTCTAATTCTTATTTCTTCCTTGTGCTGAGAGATAGGTAATAGGAAAGAAAGGGAATAATATACGCAGATTAAATTTTGGTAAATCTCGAATTGAGTATATGCATGAGGCAACAGGTCAAACACCAAAAACTTGATAGAATTAAATTAATTAATTTTAAATGGCGCTAATATATATTTTATATTTTTTTCAATATTTATAGATACAATATTTTTAGTTTGTCGTATTTTTTTTTTTTTAAGAAACCTATATTTTGACTGATGTTTCATGTAATATTTACAATAAAATTATTATACTTATTTATATAATATGAGTCTGTTTATTTTTAAAAATAAATTATAATAAATAAATAAATGTGATACACTTGTTACATAGTTAAACACAATTTAAACAACTTCGTAATAATTATCTCCCAAGTGTACAGCCATCGTATAAAGTATGTGTTGACGTACTGCAAATCAGCAAAGACACCGTGATAACAACCTCATTAAATATAGTTTTGTGTATGTTTCAGCAGGTAGGTACGTGATTACCAAAATCCGATAGCTGCCTAATGTATCCATATTCCATTACGCGGATTACTTCCCTGGCACCATTCCTCACCGGCAACGTTGAAGGATTTACATATCTGATATAACTTTACCCCCGGGCCGATCTTCCCACCCTATCATCCCTCAGATCCGCCATGTTTGTTCTCGGGGGTTCCGATTATCGTTAGCCCAGAAGGTTCCGCCTTTTTAAGTTAGTTAAACCGTGTTATTGGAAACTTTTCTATCAATACCAATTTACATGTAGTGCTTGGTGTAATTATCTTTAGACATTTTAGAGTAAGCTAACACTAAACAAACACCCATTTCATAATAAACTTAACTAATTAATTTTCCCTAATACTCGTTTGTTAGTGTATCTTAAAGTTTGGAACACTAGAAGAGACAGTTAAAAAAGCACATCAAATAAACCAAGGTGAATAAAGTTATTGTCATTGTTGGATGCTATTGTTGCTAAAAAGCGTGAATAACAAAGAAACACAGATAATCGATAGTCAAGATATATTATTGAATAACATCCACGAAACAAAAAATAACCTAGAGGACGCCCAGACAAACGTGGGAGTCCTGGAGAGGTCTATTCTGCAGTGGATTGGAAATGGATTATGATGATAATATCTTAATACTTTATTTAAATATTTTATATTGAACCCATTCAATGAATCTATTACTAGGCACGCCTGTTTGAAATGCACTGCGGGGAGAACTTTTCAAGTGTAGGTATACATTATATATGGTGGCTGAAAAGTAAGTATACAGGTTGTTTGGATATATTAAAAAATCATTATATTTGCTTAAATAAAATATTAAAAAATGATCACACTCTTGAAAAGGGAATGTTTGTTTATAATCATTTTGAATCATTTATAATCGTTAAAAATAACTAAAGCGTGTAAAATTAACCAAAATATTATAAATAATCAAAAAAACTCCAATAAATTCGAATTATTAAGTCAATTTCCACATATTTTATCATTATAACAATTTTAGTTAGTTAAAATAACCACAACGTACAGGATGCGGCATAAAAAACTCTTTGAAATGAGAAAAAAAATCTTGCATTCATATTAAATACACATAATGCAGAATTTATTAACGTTTTTTAAACAATACGTTATTTAAGTGACGGCCACCATAACTAATGCATTCGCTGAACCTCTCTTGGAAGTTTTTCATAACTGCTAGTTGTTTCAGGCGGAATGGCATACACTTTCTGGGTGATCGCCTCTTTTAGAGCTAGGGGACAACGTGTGCAGGATACATTTATTTGATCGACGAGATGTGTGGGCCGTTGCACCATCTTGTTGAAACCAAAACATTTTCTGCACCATGTTCATTTAAAATGAGTGCTCAATGTGAATGTGAATTGCACTCTATAATAATGATATGATATATAACAAAAGCACGACGTTCACCATAATAAGCCGTATCTGACACTAACAACGGTACAATGTCATCACTTCCACCACTCTACTCCCTTCCGACGCATAGCTGTGCCTTTTTAAAAGGAGGGAGTTATTTATGCCATACTTTGTATTTGCATTAAATATTATAATTAAAAATAGTATTAAAATATTGCGCTAGGATTTTATTATTAGCATCACCATTCTTGATGTACGTATCGTGTTGTGTATATATATTCAACACACACACACATTAATAGCATGCGCAATTATGGAGAAGGACACACATTCAAAAGAAATGTGATTATATTAAGAACATCCAAATTACGTAAAATATAATATACGTAATAAAAAAATATATATTGTAAAGTTCTTTAAGACAAACTTGACTTCAATTGAATCTCTGATCTGACATGGCCCTGGAGACTCTAAAATGTGTAAATCCTTCTACCCTGATGGCACGAATGCGCCTCCAACACGCCCCTACACGGTCCCGGAGGGCCTCGACCTGACCCGAAAATGTGTAAATAACTCTTTAAAACATAAATGTTACGTACTTGTCTTCAGTGTACACCTCGTAGTGCGAAGATCCAAGAAATTGACTTTGTAAAAATTACACGTTTATTACAATACGATACAATTTAGTACAAAGTACACACTAGTATAAGTCAAACGATAAAGTCGATGGACATGCAGAGAGAGAGAGCGCGCCCTGCTGCGCGCCGCTCTTTATAACCTCGCACACACGCGCCGGCGGTGCGGCATTCACGCACACACTCACACACACAACTATACAATCCCAAGAATATCACAATAAATATGATAATATACAAAAGAATACCTACATGAATGGATTAAAAAAGCTTTGAAACCATTATTAGAATATATTTTTATAAGATAACTAGATAAATTGTAAAGTGATTTTATTCAATGTAAAACACAATTACTGGATTTACCTACAAAGAAAACGGGAAAAATGAATTATCAAATTTGGTCCATAGATGGCTATGATATAGTAGTACTCGAAACGAGTCCACATACTAACATATATACAACTTTAAAAAAAAATTGATAAATGTGGAGATTGAGGGGTGAGAATTGGTGGTATGTAAAGTGATCACTTAAACCGACCGAAGATAGGTCGTGAGCCCTGTAGTTACCCCACACTTATAAATAACTATAATAAAAAATAGCTTTGTGTCTATGAGATATATGATATTTGTTTAAAAGTAATAAATCTATGTCAATATTATATGTGTTAAATTGTATTAAGGTTAATCCAAAATTAATATAATTAAATAATTAATTAAATGTGGCGTCTCCCAGCGTAATTTACTCGAAGGTATTTGAGATTCAACACAATATAAAATTTGATTGCTTTTAAAAACAGAATAATAAATATATCAATTGTAAAATACAAAGATATCGATTCTAAATTTGTCGTAATTGTAATCAATTTCTCTAGTGGAATGGTTAACACGTTTCCCTGGATAGGAAGAGTTCCAGGTTCGAATCCCGGTTACAACTACATATTTTTTCGATAATTTTTTTTTTTGTATATCTTTCTAGTTAATTAATTTAATTTGTTTTTTGTATTAAAAATACCACGGAACTATGATACATATATACTCTGTAATGTGTTCACCTTAAAAAATTTAATATCGATTAATAGCGATTTTTCATATTCTTCATTCTCATCTCCCGTCACATGCACGAATGAATTCCTTATTTCTCCTTTATATTTAAATAAATAAAACATATCTTTAAGGAAAACATATTATTAGTGTAAAGTTGCAATTTTTTAGAACATTGTTCTGTGATATTTTTAATAAAAAATATATGTATCAATTAGAAAGATATACAGATAAAACTAATTTATCGAAAAAATATTTTGTTGCCACCGGGATTCGAACCAGGAACCCTTTCTATCCGGAGACTGATATGCACTGACTATTACACCATGAAGTAAATTTCTTTCAAAATATAGAATAACAAATGTATCAATTTGAAATAAAAACATATAGTTTCGAAAATTAGTCGTTAATTTACTATGTTGACACAGTATAATAGTCAGAGCACTTCCCCGGATAGGAAGGGTACCTGGTTTGAATCCCTGTGACAACAAAATATTTTTTCGATGTATTGATTTTATCTGCATATCTTATAATTTATATAATAAATAGTGGATGTGGGTTTTAAAAAATATATTTATTTTTAATATTCGCAATTTTATGTACCTATATAAAGAAATTTATTTATTTCGTACCGCTCTTCCTCATTCATTCGTTCCAGGTTGCAAAACCACCTAAGCGACTCTTTCTTAA
Source organism: Eubasilissa splendida (assembly GCA_031772225.1). Taxonomy (NCBI): domain Eukaryota; kingdom Metazoa; phylum Arthropoda; class Insecta; order Trichoptera; family Phryganeidae; genus Eubasilissa; species Eubasilissa splendida. Next base: position 6,978,437 of record CM062857.1, on the reverse strand, counting down.
TCTTATTCACAATCATAAATACATTTGCCACATGCATGCTTGGGTAATCTCATTTGTACTATACAAATAATGGTAGCCCTGGTAATACATTGAATTATTATATAACTTCTCTAAAGATATGATTTTAAAAGGAAAGATATGATATCAACTAGTACCATAAAAAACACATAAAATTCATTTAATCTTATATAATACTTATCCTGCTATTAGTGTAACATCTGTGAATTATTTAAAAAAAACATGCATACATTTATAACAAATTTATGAATTTCTAATTTTCGTATTTTGTGTATTTTAAGATCTTTAAAAACCTGGGTAGAAGGCTTTACGAGTCTAGTGATTAAGAACATCTATATTAAGATTATAAAAAAAAATTACTTGAAAACATAAAGAAAGAAGAAGTATTTAAAAATGAACAAAAAAAACATTTTAGGCATTGTTACGCCAAGATTATTATTTTAAGATGCAGGCGGTTTAAAGGGTTGCTTGAAAATATGGCCATAAATTTGGCCGCCGTGATCCTTCCCCTGGCACAACGTAATATATGCGTTACTTAAAAATAGAAGCAGAAAAATACCACCCTGTCTGTGAATTTAAAAGACAAAAATGTTTCACGAAAGTGTTGTCGAAATGTATTTTATCAAAAATATTGTCAGTATTTGATTATTTAATGAATTTTTGGTATTATTTAAATACAAACTTTAATATGCATTACTAAGTTTCTTTGTATTAACCAACATATTTTAAGGAGCATCAAATTTAAAAAAAAATCTACATAAACGCACAGATTCAATACCTAATTGATTATCTCAAATCCGCGGTATTATACCTTTTTTCAAGTCAAGATTATTTTAACATAAACTATTATAATGAAAGTAAACATTTTAACAAAAGCATATGAAATATGATAAGAAAACATAATCGAGCGAGAGCAAAAATATAACAAAACGATTTTATTTTTATTTTATTAAAGGATTTTGACAATGTAAACATACTATAACAAACATAATAACTATTTAACATATGATAGTAATAATGAAAATCCACAAAAATATTTAGGTATATAGGTACATTTAGATGCAGAAAATAAATGAAAAAAGAAAAAGAGGGAGAAATGGGGGGAGGTTGTAACTATTGTTGCGGTAAAGGAAGAGCAAGATGTGTTTATATGTAGAATGATTGGCCTAAATTGAGATTGTGGTGGTTCATAATAACCTTTAACTGACTTAACTGAAATATCCTAAAATTATACTATCATTATTTTTATTTTCGTTCCCTTTATCCTGGAGAGTCGATAACCTATCTTAACACAATCTTACTTTATAAGAATTACACAGACCTACATAATAAATACTATAAAATAGTTTAGTATATTGTTTTTTTAATATGTTTAAATAAACAAAGGCAAATAAAGAGACTCTGTAGAGAAAAGTGGAACATCAGTGGCCTCAACTAAAAAGCGGAGGAAGAGTGCTGTCCAAGTGTTAGGCTCCCAACCCGAAATAATAGGATAAAGGATGATGAAGAAGAAGATAAATAAATTTAGCTGGGTTAATTATTATTTTTTTAATTGATTTTCTCCTCACATTATGAGAATAATAAAGAAACAAATAAATATATTTTGGTACAAATCTATATATTCACTTTTATAATTTATCCACCTCAAAATAGCAAAAACCAAAGCAAAATGAAACCTTAACCATGAAGGGTCCCAATAAAATAATAGAGAATTATACATCTGGCGCCGTTGAAGGGGACGGGCGCCATAATGCCATCTGCCGGGCCCGTTTATCGCCAGTCAGGGGTGGCTCGGCAGTACCCGCCCCTGCTGCCCGCAATTAATTTTTATTTCCCCCACCACCACCGTAAGGGTAGCCGATACAGAGAACACTGCGAGACTTACGTCAACATGTGTTTTGTACAAATTATTTTGTATACGAATGTTACATTACTGAAAATACTGATATTATTTCTGTATTTTTTTCCTACTAGTATGGTGCAGTAGGTACTTATACAATTATATATACTGATTCATGATATTGCACTAAAATAAAGTTTAAATAATTAAATATCTTCGTAATTTTCTTTTAATGATATCGAATCTCGAGAAACAGATACGTGACCAATTAACAATTTCCAAAAATATAATACCGTCACTTTATATAATGTTGCAATCGGAAAATATAAAAATGTTATGACTAAAGCCAGCAACATGATTTAAATTTGGTTTAAATTGAATTAAATAAAACAAATTAGATGAATATCACTTATAAGAAAAAAAATCTATCCATCGAGTATACTCATATATACGATAACCATCAGGACTTAAACCCGGAACTTTATTTTACTAGGAGAATGAGTTTCCAATTACACCACGGTAACAATTAACTTACCCGTCGAATTTTTAACTTGTTTATTCCTTACATTACAGTAAGACATCTATAATTCCCATGTCAAATAAAAATGTGTTTGCATTATAAATATATATATATGTTCTACTATATGTAAATGAAACTGGTGGCTCTTCTTGCTTAGATCGCATGTATCTGTATCTTCCAACATTGAAATCCTCCGAAACAAGTACGGCTACACCGTCACTATTGAGGCAAAGCCTTTACAATGGCACGTGTTGCCTATCCAAAACCTCAAAGAAACTATCTACAAAAAAAAACTTGATATGACATATAAGTGACATTTTTGGTATTCGTTGAAAACAAAAAGATGATACATGATGTAACATTTTATCAGAGGACAATTTCAAACTTCTCTGGTCATGATCGAACAAGTGCATTGAAATTGTATAGAAGTTGAATCATAAGATCATTTGTAATAGATATTGTTTATATTGAAATCAAACAAAAAATAATAAACTGCGCTTGAGGTAAAAATAAACCACACAACGAATAAATAAATAAAAAGTCTTAAATAAATAAATATCAGATATCTCAGATAGTTTTGTCTCTAATATATCAGAGACGAAGCTATTTTTAATGGAAATAATATATAAAAAACATGGGGGGTAATTACAGGGCTTACAACGTGTCTTCTGCTGGCTTAAGTGATCACTTTATATATATTACGTTCACCAATTCTCACCCCTCAATCTCCATATTTATCTTTTTTTTTTAAGTTGTATATATCTTATTAGATTGCCTCGCTTCGAGTACCAGTACACCATAGCCATCTATGAACCAAATTTTATCATTTTTCTAAAGCAATATTCTTTATCTGTAAAATGTTTTTAATACATTATACTACAATACCTCTGAAAAATCAACATTTTTCAATTTTTATATATTTTTCTTATTTTGACCAGTATATTATAGCAATATTTGAATGTGTTAAAGAACACACTCTATAAAGGCACTGTTATTCAATAAATATCAGATATCTTAGTTTAGGTACTCCTCCACAATTTGGATGTGGGGCAAAAATTAATTAAATCCCTAAACCTTTACTTATAAAACTGGTTGGTGCAAAAGTCTTACTCGACGCTGAGCTGAAGTCCTCAGACACTTCAAGCTATTTCTGTGGTACTTAAACCAAAGAGAAAGAGAAATATAAAGACAGTCAGTGGCACAAACGTCATAAACCTAAATAATTACTGAGCTTCCGGCTTTATAGTTTCGGTGGTATGAATAGACAAAGTGATGATTAGTTTTGTTTTTATAGCTCTCTGTAATACTTAACTACCCTTGTGATACTATTAATATTCATATATAATTATTTCTACACGAACGCTGGAGACAATTCAAGAACCGTCGCAGTAGTACGGCAAATGCTTGCTTTCATTGCGTTCGTAAATGTTATTAGTTCACAGTTAACAATGCAATAAATTTTCTCCAAGGTGTCTTTATATACATTTTTAACCGCAGAATATTTAAAAAAAATCGTATATCACTATCCTTGCATGGAATATATTTTTCTAGTTTTTAAAAAATATTATTTTATTAATACTAATTAATACTAATAACTGTCTAATAAAAATTTAACTAAAAACGTTATTTAGAAGAACACATTCTTATTGTGAAGTTGTAATTATCCCCCTTCCCCGGTTAGGAAAGAGATCCAGGTTCGAATCCCGGTGGCGCAACAACAATATTTTTCAATAATAAAACAATCACAGACCTATGTTCTGAATAATTACAACTTCACAATAAGAATGTGTTCTCCTAAATAATAAAGTTGTATCAATGTGTCCGAAATTTAATAAAAATGAATTGATAATTCTGGCGTCTGCTATCAGTTTACTCAAAGGTATTTGAGATTCTGTGAAAATAAGGTAGATGGCTCTGTCAAATAATGGAACGATTAAATATATTAATATCAAAAAGGTAACATATAGGTTCGAAAATTGTCGCTAAAAATATTGTCGCTGTAGCATAGTTGGATAATGCACCTTCCCCGGTTAGGAAAGAGATCCAGGTTCGAATCCCGGTGGCGCAACAACAATATTTTTTGATCAAAATTGATTTTATATGTATATCTTTCTAATTCATATATTTAATTCATATTTAAAAACGTTATTTTTAAATATTCGTATTAAAATTGGATTTCAAGGAATGTATAAAAAAATTAAATCAGTGCATTATATTCTAATACAAAAATAATAGTATTACATGTGTATATACTTACATATGTGAGGTCAAGAATCATAAGCAGACATGTCTACTTTACTTGTTTTCGAGTAAAATGCAAAAAAACTTTTTACGACAACTGTTACATTCGGGATCACGTTGAACATGACCAGTAACTACAAGTCATATGACCAAATACTATGGTTTTATTGGCTGAAAACATATTTGTCTGGGTTTGAATAAATTGTCTATTGGACATATCTGCGATTGAAGTAACAAGCAAATTTTAAATGCGTTTTTATTCGAAATTCAACAATGTGTCTAATTTCGATAGGCTAGTTAGTCTTGTAGATATTAATTTTCTTTATATCTGTACATACTTAACTCAAAAACCATAATAACTGGACTTCTCTGATTTTGATTCTATACCTCACATATATTGTATCCAAAGTGACACAGCCCTGACTTAGTATGTGAGAGGTATCGGTATTAAAATAAAATATAATAGTGAAAATAGGTATATAAAATTTTATATCGCGCAATTTCTAAAGCAGTTTATGTGGCTAATATTATTAAGGGACTGAATAAACATATTCTGTATTCAAATATATTTAAAAAATCTAACAATGTTAACATAATATTTGAATGTGTTCCAAGAACACACGATACATCATTACATCATTAATAATAAAAGAGCTAGATTTTTATTGTATCTCCTCGATAAAAAAAGAAAACCAAACGAATTATTTTCCCCAAGTAGACTGTATTTTTTTATCACTAAATAATATAAACCCAAACTGTTGAACTATTTGAGACTAGGCACGAATGGCTAGAAGCGCGTGTCTTTATAGAGAGTGATCATATTTACACGGTAAATTTGATAAAATGGTGCTAAACTGTGTTAACATTAAACAAATTATAGATATATATAATTAGAGACGAAGTTGTTCATTTTTTATGGAGATTGAGATTAATGGGTGAGAATGATGAACGTTACATTATGCAAAGTGATCACTTATCCAGCCGAAGACAGGTCGTAAACCCTGTAATTACCCACGCTTTCATATATTTCCATTAAATATAATAAAAAATTTAAAAAAACCTTTGTCTGTATGATATATCTATTATTTGTTTAATGTTAACACAGTTTAGCACCATTTTATCAAATTTACCGTGTAAATATGATCACTCTCTATAAAGACACGCGCTTCTAGCCATCTGTGCCTAGTCTCAAATAGTTCAACAGTTTGAGTTTATATTATTTAGTGATAAAAAAGTACAGTCTGCTTGGTGAAAATAATTCGTTTGGTTTTCTTTTTTTATCGAGGAGATACTATAAAAATCTAGCTCCTTTATTATTAATGATGTAATACAAACACGTTTAGTATATTTGCAAAGCTATAAAAAGCAATTTAAAAAACATCGAAATAATTCTGGGTATGTTTAGGTAACTACCCCTAACTGAAAGGGAGAACAAAATAATAATTAGCCCTTGTCCCTTCCTTTCTGTTTTATATGTACACTGTACACACCCCGCCCACCGCCGGGACTAGGAAATAAAATAATCTTTGGGTTGTTCCAGTGACAGTACAAATAATTAAGCCTTTTAAATTATAATTGGTTTTCAGAAATATACCCTTTGTCAACTGGAATCGCCGTATTTATGTTTACAATACAAAAAAAATGTTTATTATAATAATTGATGATGAATAAATTTGTTCAATTTGCACTGTTTTAATTAAATGATATTGAAGGTATTTTGTGTTTTATAAATAAATATTTTAACAGTCGGTCTGAATTATTTATTATTTCTTTAAAAGATATTTATATGAAGGGTTGTAACTAACTTAGATGTCATTCATAATGATAAATGATAAATCAATGATTAGATTCCCAGTTTCCATGTATCCTATATAAAGTAATGGAATTTTTAAATCTATCTAATTAAGAGTAAAAATTATGAAATAATGGAATATATATTATTTTAATCATACCTTAAAAAAATTTATGTTATGAAAATTTTAAATGACATTGTAAATGTCAAAAATAATTGAATATTGTAAAAATATAACAATTCGTTTAATCTTATTAACCCTGTTAACGAAAAAACATATTCCTGTTTAAAGTAGAAATAATATTATTTTCTCAACTGTATGCTCTGTTAAATACTAATTTATTAAAATTAATTGTAAAAGTTAAATGCTATACTGTATTTTTTTTTTTTTTTAACAATACTGTTTTGGTACTTTTTTGGTATTTCTTATTACATACCTTACTTAATTCGATTTATTTTCAATATTTTCCAGATTACCCATTCATCATCCCGTCTCGACACAGAATTTCTCTAGTGAGACGGGCACAGTCCAAACATATTTTTACATTGTATAATATAGTTACAAATAAATCAATTATTAGTTTTGTTTGTCCGAAACATCTAAAATTAATGTTTTAATAAACCGCTGAAGCATGGCATAATTTGTACTGCATGGTTTTTATAGCTGATTAATAATTTCTATGATTAAAAATACAAAAATATCTGCCTTTTTCAATCAGCATTGATCTTAATATATATTGTTTTGTATTCACCCACATATGAGAAATGCCGTTGATTTAGGCTTGGGATGAATGTAGAAGAGGAAAGAAGCAGTCGTGCATAATGTTGGAGCATGATAAGATAAAAGACCTTTGTTTAGATGGAAGATCAATTCCAGACTTCAAATACCCGGTTTGTAAGAAAGCAAAAAAATGTAGAAAAATGTTTCCAACGAAATCATCAGGGTGAATACAATTCAGAGAAACGTTTGCTTTACTCGACTGACTATTAACGGATTACATTTGCAGGGCACGTGATTGTCTTACTTCCCCAACCCATCAACGCAAGTTTGTCGCAAGTCCGCTAAATTTATCCATCTTTACTCGTACGTAAGATTCAAAATATGTGTGTCTATGTTCTCTACACAATGCTACAATCCTTACGATCTAAATTTTGCAGCGTTACTCTTTAGGTCCCTGAGCAAAACAAAAGCATCCCCCCTTCCCGTTAATCCCTATTTATAACTAACTCTAAACACATACAACGCCAGGCATGGACCGTAAGTACCTAATAACTGGCGGTATTTGAGAGATTCGATTATTCGTTTAATAATTATATTAAATCTAAAAATATTATTTATACGCCAGTGATAACGAGTATCAATATATCATTTATCTATTTTTAAACATCGAAAATTGTAACGCAGTGTAAGTTTTTTAAATGAACAATATAAAAAAAACATAAACCTTGTTGAATGCCTAATTCGCCATCGTTATTTATTCGTATAGCCATTTTGATTAAGGTTTCCCGACAAAGCCTGTTTCAACAGGACCATCCCTTAACGGATACCCATCCCCCGGGAGTTGCAGGGGTTGAATTCGGGGTGGAGAATGGGTTTTAAAGGGTTTTTAGTCTGGAGTCATACAAGAATTTATATGGCTCTTTTCAGAATTCTTTTCGTTTAAAAACATTCTTTCTGATCTGAATTTTATAATGTTTTCATTCACGTCAGTATTGACGCCTCTACTAGGTAAGACTCTGCTCGTAATGTACTTCCACAAGTCTTGTTCCTGGGCTCACTCACAGTTCACTCCAGAATCTCAGTAAATAGATGGATCACTATCCACAATTGACACTTTTTGACATCTTCTTCGGTTGAAAGTTGGGCTCAGAATTATCTCCTTTTCTAGGATGCCACTTCGACCCATAATATTGCTGAAGAACATACTTCTCATAATATCCTTCTCCAGAAATATCCAGAATATTAATTGACGATAAGGAAAAGGTATTAACGATAGATGAAGAGTTGGATCTCATTTTAAAAGATGTTGAAACACCGGAAAAATAGGAAACGGACAATTTTAAATGTTTAAGGGAAGAATTTTCCCTGTTTAAAAACAATATAAATAGTACGTTACATCTTGAGAGGCTCTACGACGCGTGAGACTAACTTCGACTGACAATGAGCGGATTACAGGTCCAAGTTTCTGCTGCATACATGAAGATTGAAAAGACAAGAGTGTGAACTAAGAATTTTATTTGTTTCATTGACTTTTCATAAATTCATAATGTGAACCAAGCAACTTTAGCTAGTTGCATGCGTCATGAAATTTCCAACCCACTGTCACCTGCGTTTGTGATCAGTGCATCCAAACAATCACCTCACATCCTGCCATTGGGAAGTTTGTGCTAATATTATACATTAGCACAATCAACAACAGAATTATTTATATTATTTCATATCACGTTACTCGTGACAGAATTCTCATATAATGATGCTGCAGAATCTGTAATTCCAATGGTGTCCGCTAAAATTATATTATCTAACTCCACCTTGCACGGCTGGTGGTATTCTTGCAGTGTGTTGTTGGTAGCGGCCGTCAGTGACCTGGTCCACACAACATGTTGGGCTTCAACTCTGGGACCGTGCATCATCAGTATTTCTTTGGATTACAAGCCTCTCCACCGAGTCTTCATTTCAAATGGTGGTCAAATCATTTTATGATTCGCAACGGTACCGATACCATGAACCAAAGACTTTCTTCAATCTAACAGTTATTCGAACGAGTAATACACACATTCGCTTTGGAATGCCAAGGACTGTTGCGTTAGACTTCTTTGAACCTGGAACCCACGCACTTGTGTACTTATGTGATAGTTTTGAAATTTTTTTGAATCTTCCAAATTCTCAATTTGTAACATAACTTTTTTTTTTTTCACCATGTTTCTAATTTATAAATCATTGAAACTGTATTTTGTAACATATTATCCCTTTAATTATCTTAAAATACCTTTAAATTGTATCTTAATGTCGTACTATATCTATATATTGAGGTCACCTATTGATAATCTGTAATAAATAAATCATAGACTAAGTTTATACAATACACTTTGAATGTTTTTCAAATACCTACCCATTACAGGGTAAATATTTTGGTTTAGAAAATATTTGCCAGTTCGCATTTGGTAGGCGTAGAGGGTAGTTGATTACAATTTATTATGGAGCATCTAACGCCTAAACAATGTGTTGTCATTATAACATGTTGTCTAAATAATCATAACAATGCTGTAACCATTAATGGTGATCGCTATCGTCACATGTTGTAAAGCTTCTTGGTGGCATAATTGGATTGAGTGCAAACCTTGCGAATATCCTGTTTCTTCTGACATCTATGCTTTTACGCAATACTAAGTAATCAATAAATGATAACTAAATTAAAAATTAGTATTTCATTTTCTAGTTATTTAAAAATAACGTCGGCCTGTAATATAATATTCACCCTGTATCTCGGTAATGGTATAATTTATACAAAAAAAAAAATTATACTGCCATTGTTCAAAATTTTATGTTATTAATATTCAATGGGTGTTTCATTTAGAATACACTGTACAGTTTGTAGTTATAAATTTGAGGTATTCAAGTTACCTATTATGTATTTCTTAAAAACGATGTTAACATTTATCATAAAAGATCACGAAACTTGGGATCTGGATGAAAGTTATAGATATTTCCATGCGATAAAGTATTTTACCTCATTCAGAACTTTCGACTTGGAAACTATTTGAGCTTCCATTTCATAAAAATACTCTTTTATACGAAATAATATTTTATGTTGAATAGATCGCTTCGAAATTATTCCTATAGTTTATGTACTCGCATATCCAACATTTCTCTCTTTCTATTTCAAATTTTCTTCATTAATTTTAAAAGTGCTTAAATTTATTACAATATTTGCCTCGAAGACTTATGGTTTATTTATAAATATAAATATTTTATTATTGTCTATATTTAATTGGAAATTTAAATAACTATTACTAATTATTGAGGAATATTAGATACGAGCAGATAAACAATCTTCTATCTCTCTCAATTGAATCTGTATTTTAATGATGGAGCTGTCCCCAAAATATACCATACGTAAATAAAATGTCGATGTAATTAAAATTATTCCATCTTTGTACGTTAGCTGTCAAAATAAACAAAACTGACATCTAGATGACATGTAAGAATCGTGAATAGACAATTTCTATGGTAAGTAAGATTTCTCCCTTTCCATTGACAGAAAAAAAGATGACAGATGTCAAATATACGATTTCGCTAAAATATGTTTATTTTTTTTACTCGTAATAAAAACAATGTACATTTCATTTCAAATTAGACATATATTTTCGTACTGTTATTGAATATATAAAGTAGAAAACATTTCATCTTAATCTAGAGATATTAAAAACACGTTTGTTTTTCCCATGCTCGCGTCTCACAGACCTGGCCGTTTAATCATGCACTATACAGCCATATGACACTATCAATAATGACATTACCGAAGCCGCCACATTTAGAAAGTCATTGATATAGACGGGGAAGCATAATATTATTATGGATTATCGGATCTGTACAATGCTGAAAATTCTTAATATGATAACCTTCAAATGGAAAATATATTTCAATATTATAGTGTTTTATTTTTAAAAACCTCATTAAAAATATCGGCACAACTTATAAGAAAAATTGAGACATATCAACATGACCACAGATATCTTACTAGAGGATAGATAGAATAAGACTGCCATTTAGAAATAAACACAAATCTCAGAAATCGGTGATGTACAGTGCAATGAAGGTTTTTAATGAAATGATAGATGGTATAAGAAAGGAGAAGAAATTACATAGATTCAAAATTTAACTAAGGAAATATGTACGAGAAAAGATAGTGAAAAAGAAAATTTTGGAATTGTTTATATTAGAGCACATATAAAGTGTAACGGACCTAGTCCACAATATTTAATTTTTATTATTTTATAACGATACATAATTTGTACATATTCCTTGAACATTTTCGACTCGTAATTTAGTCAGGTATCCACCCATAAAACATTGTGGACTAGGTATGTTACACCGTGTAATACTTATGTATTAACTATATTAATAATAAATAAATGTTATTATACAATCTACCCATTCGTGAAATCGGATTAATAATACCGATTTTTTATGTTATAATTTAATGCAACTATTTGTATTTAAATACACATTATTTTTGATTAATTATTATCTAACTATCTAACTAACCATCACGCCGTTTCCTTGCAGGGGTATATAGAGAAGATAGATCGTTACACAGTTCGCTATTGCCTTGCTCCCTTTCGTACATCTTCTCATGTTGAAATTGATTGTTAAAACTTCTAACATGGCCGTTCTTCAATATCGGTCTAACTTATCGCACCTTTCTTTCGCGGTTGCTCTTTTTTCCTGTTGCCTAACAAGCGCGACATATTTTTTCTATATCATCTGTTACGTAAAAAACAAGGTATGTAGTTCCATGATATATTTTTATTTTCATGTGCTGTTTTTTATAATCCTCATACGATTTTAATAGACTGATAATGATTATAGAGAGATGCGTGAAGGTTGTGTATTTAGATTTCATAAAGAATTCCGTCAACAAAAACTCGGTAGGTTGTTGTTAGGTTTTGATTTATTCCGAAGAACTGCTCCTAAAATATTCACCGTGTCATTATATGGGCATATCCACGGTATCCACTTGTTGTTTACTTATGTGGCGGACGTGACATAAATAGGTCGTTTTACCATACCTAAGAACATGTATTTTTAGGTGCAATATAATGTGGTAATTCTATCAGCGAGAACAGCGTGCATGTGTAATTTTTTTAGCCGGTAATGCGGCCCACAGGAAGTTTGTACGTAATGCACCATGTATTAGTTCGTTTGTAGGTAAGTGCATCATATACAGGATTCTCAAAAAAATTGTTTTTTTACGTTTGTAACATTATCTCCTCCTTCCTTATATATTCCATATAATCAAACCATCTCAGCAACTTTATTTGATTATGTTGATTATGCTACAAACAGATCTACATTCGCTCATAATTTGTTAATTATTTACTCTACTATATTACTACTTATCTATTCTAGATTTTACATACACGCGAGTAACCGCTATTTCTTCCGCATTAAAACTACTTTCATTCTAATTTTGTCAACTCAAGGCTTCACTAACATTTATTAGAACTTCCACCAGAACTTCATTATGAACCGTTATTCTTGTTTCATTTGGCGATATCTCCTCTTAGATATTACTAATATAAACAATTTCAGCAAATATGGTATAATTATTTTTAATTTAATTATGTAATTATATAATGGGAGATAAATATTAACAAATAATGATAAATTTTGGCAATCAAATAATTTATTATGTAGGAATAATAAATATTACGTGGTTTTTCAATTAAAATTAATTGAAAAATAATATCTCGCGGTATTATACATCTAAACTCCAGACATTGCTTTATGATTAGTCTAGACAGGGTAAGACTACATTAATATTTTTATAAGTATTTTTAATAATGATATTTTTTGGTAATAAATAATGCGATCTACTAAATGAGAACACTAAAAAAATTATTTTAATTTGGCTCCTATATCAGAATTTTAACAAAGTTTCAAATCAAGATAGTCGCTTGGCAACTATAAAACTTGAATGTTCGTCTGTTGAAAGAATTTTGAAAAAAAATCAATATGTTTTCCGTAAAAATAACAACATTGTTAAAGATATCGTAATAGACTAAGTGCGAAGAACATTACGTTCGTATAATGTTTATTTGTTAATATTTCTAATCACAGAAACCATCGTCCTGTTAAATATCAATTTAATATATGTATATCTTAATGGTTGCACACTTCTTGGGTCCGACACTTTTAAATATAAATACGTCACAATTGTGAAACAGTTCAATATTATACATACGCGACTACCTCTGTAACAACACCATATATAATTTTAAGGCAGATCTGAGCTATAAATGCCACTACGTTGAATACCTTCTCGGACATCGAATGGTATATTATATATAAATACCGACCCTCGCCATAGCTATTCTACCGGATCGTCGGATTGAACCAAGAGAGTACCCGATCGTGAACAATGTGTTTGTTGAGAGAATGAAAAAATGTGTTGTGCCACGAATATTTAATAGAATCAATAAAGACTTATTAAACATGATGAAAAATAATGAGACCCTTGTGGCCACCCTAAAATATAATGTGAAAGAACATATTCTCATCTAATTTTTGTTCTTTTGTATTTGTATATTGTATTTCATTTAATAAAAAATGTTCATAACTCTTGAATTACTATGTGAAGAGCAATCCTTACCGTAAAACTGCAGTTTGGCGAATATTAAAAATTATTATGTAATGTAATTTAATAAAAACAACAGTATAAAATAAATAGATATACTGTTAAACATAATTTCTAAGTGAGCTTTCCCGCAACAACATTTGTAAAAACCGATATAGTATTGTTGCAGGGGTATCTCATATAATAACAACCGAAATATAATTATTAAGGAGAACACATTTTTATTGTAAAGTTGTAATTATTCAAACATAGGTCTGTGATATTTTAAATACTAATTAATACATTTAATTTGTTTTCAAAATACAATTGTCAAGATATCGCTTCGCGAAGAAAAGCTGATTCCTCAGTAAGACTGAAGGCCCAAACTAAGAGAGTTAAAATCTCGACGTTATTATTAGTATGGGGTGGGCCATAAGTTTTTGCACTTTTAAATCGCTTCTGGAGGGGCGAGAGCCCTTCTTTTACTTGAAAATTTAGTCGCAATGGGTCAATAGTCACGGGGAAACAACGCGCGTTCTACGTTAAAAGTTTTAAAAAAACAACGATTTTTATGCGAATGTTTGGCACGGTGGGCCATAAGTTTATCACTTTTCAAATTCAATAAAAAAAAACTACAGATCGTACAATAATGAATGTTAAGAGCACAATTGGGGAAATCATTTCTTAAAAATAATGTCCACTCTCCCGTCTCTGGCATTGTATTGTATAGTATTGGCTATCTCTTGATGAATATGCACCTTTAGTTGGGTTATTGTAGTTGGTTTATCATTTATTATTATTTAGGTTGATCTTGATATCGCCATAGCAACCCGGATATTTTCGTGCAGACTTCGTAACTTGCGTGACATTCTCTTCGCTTCTCCTGCTCCGTGGTCGCCCGGTTTTCTTTTTATTTAGCGTAGAACCGGTCTTCTCGAACTTTTTGAGCTACGATTTAATTAAATAAATACTCGGACATTGACTCACACTGTATGAAATGGTAGTGAGCGCAAAACAGACGCCGAACAATCACATGTCGTTTTTGTAAAACAGTTTTACGTAGAACGTGCGTTGTTCCCCCGTGAAGCGATCCATTGCGACTAAATTTCTATGGACCAAACAGAAGAGATTTAAAGCAAAAACTTATAACATACCTTGAAATAAAATATGAATATTCAATGTGAAAAATACTTATTAAAAATATTAATAGATGTTATTGATTTCAAAGATTTCTCTACAGCACCCTGTAGGCTACATCGTCTTTGCTTATCCCCCCAAGAATTGGGTAGACTAAAGAGTTTAGAGTGGTGAGCAAACTGCTTGGTTAGATTTGGGTTTCCTTCTTCACCCATCTACATAACGCGGCAAAGTCTAGTATTTATGTGCAGAATACTTCAGAAGGGTTGGTTTATAAAATGAACCTTTCCACACTGAAAGCATCTTGTCTCATTTGAGATTGAAGGTAAATAAATTAAAGACGCGGTCACTTGGCGACAGCGGATGCTTTTAGTTATTAATATTATATAATATTTGTATTTGTTAACCATAGTAAATATTGCAACGGCAAAAAAAACAATATTTGACAAAATTTTTACAAATATTGTATTATATAATACTTTAAGCGAATATCTAATGAAAATTGATATGTAGAAACTATAAAACATAACTATTTTTATTTTATTATTTAAGTAGACAATAATGCGTTTTTTATGCTAATAAATATAGAATATTTTGATCTTGATCTTGATCTTTAGTTTTATCGTGTGTATCTACCGAAAAAAAGACACGGTGTATGTCTCAGATACGTGTATGATACTACTTATGCATGGAATACGTTTTCGTGATTCGAAATAACATTTAATTTGTATTAAAATACCACATAACTATGTTTAAAAAAACAGCAGCGTCACGATAATAATATGTTCTTATTAAAAAAAAACTTATAAATTTAGTGAATAAAATAAAAAATTCACTGGCCGAGAAACGAACCCTGATCTTCTTCACGACAGGGAGGAAAGCTAACCACTACGGCGTCGATATGTCAATGAGATTTGAAAATAACGGTTTACAAGTATCTTATGGTTTTCTTTAATATAAATTTCTTAGAAATAAGTTTTTTTTTAAATAAATTTAATATAAAATTTTATGTTATAAACGTATAAAATGTATCAATAATATAAATCAGTTTCAATTCTTACAAAATCATCGTTATGTCATGTCATCAAAATCTGTTTTCTTTAAAAATGGTTTTGGAGGAGCTTGGTATGAATCTCGGTACAAGTAAAATCTGTATTACATATATTTATAAGACAACTTAGATACTACGATCTATCAAACAATAGAAAGACGGTAGAACAGTCGCTTGACGTGTCAGAGGTAACGAGTTTGATTCTCGGCGCCTCCCAAAATCATTTTGATTTTAAAAAGATTTTGAAGGCGCCTGGTACCAATCTCAGTACCAGTAAAGGTAAAAATAAAATACAGGGTAAACTAAAAAGTACATTTAAATGTTACGAAATTTTCCAACGCAGTTTTTATGGCATATTTTACTGTGATATCTGCAAAATGAACACATTCTATGTTAAAATTTCATATCATTTACTTTATTGAAACCATTGGTTACATATGTATAAGTTTATATATTAACTTTGTGTAAATTTGCAAACAGATATTTTGTCTACCGTATAGACGTGTAAATAAAAATAAAACTATAAATAAGGAATACCGGTCTACTTCTGGCTGTGATAATTAAAGAACTTAATTTTATTTCCAAGTTTTATTATTTTATTCGTTGAGAAGTTTGGAAAGTGAAAGTTAAATTTTATCAATATTTACATTATCTTGAAATATCATCAAATTATAACTTTAACGGCCGTAAACTATATTATAGAATTGTTAATCTTGTTTGCAATCTTGCTTCATAATACATTTCTAGAAGGGCGCAAAACTTTAGGGGTAGTCAATACTAACGGCAAACAAGATTACCAGAAGCTCTGAGTCAGAAGTACTCGTTCATCCCCTTATCAACATCGTGATGTTTAAAAAAAGCGAATCTGAAGGTCTTTCCAAAGTCAGATAGAGAATGTTCTAGATATATATTGTCACAAAGGATTTATCATTTCGTTATCTAACAACAACTTCGCCGCTTGTTTTACTTTAATTTATTGCGTGATATACGTGTGACATTAATTAATGTTGGAAAATGATAATTTATAATTCAAATGTAATATTAAATATAGAATACGTTTAATGTTACATTCGAAGTAAAATTTGTTTGTTACATTAGATTTGTTTTCGTCTCGCTCTTAATAAGAGCAGTCGTGATTATTAAACGGCAACTAATTAATATGGATGACGTCATGGATGATTTATTGGCTCCTATTCCGGTCCGTGGCATTTCTAGTGCATTCCATGGACCTTTCATGAGATCTGCTTTCATCTACTCTTCCTTGGATCACCAATTTATCCACAGTATATTCATGTTTGGTAACATGGTATGTACATGTGTAACATGGTATGGTACATTTTGGCCAAAATGTTAAGGATTCGGAGACATATAGCTGTTTATAGATACTGCTTTAATTATCCTATGATCAAGGCATTCGTTTTGCGGGCTGTCCACGGTATATGGAGGGAGTATGCTGCGCCAGCACTATAAAGCACCAGGTTTCCAAAGCATATATTGTTTTGCTCTATCGTTCTCCCAGAGACTATGTTTCAGCACCATAGAGAAACTTTGAGGAGATAATTTTTGTTTTTTCTTTTTTTTTACAATATTTTGTTTCTAAATTGTCAAACAAGAAAAAATATTTTTAATACAAATTAAATGAATCAGTTAGAAATATATACAAAAAAAGCTATCAATCGAAAAAATATTTAGTTGCTACCGAGATTCGAGCCTATCCGGGGGAGCGCGTTCTCCGATTTCGCCATAGCAACCGAATACATAATCGACAAATTTTTTCAACTTATATTCTGTAATATTTCAAATTGGTACATCCTATTTTCCATTTTTAAAAGTAATCCACTTTATTTTGAGTAAAACCCATGTTTGAATCCCGGTAGCAACTAAATATTTTTTCGATGGATAGATTTTCTTTGTTTACATTTCTAATTGATTAATTTAATTTGAATTAAAATACCACAGAACTAACTATCTTATGAAAATGCAACTTCACATAAAAAAATGTGTTTTCTTTAATAAAATAATTTTTTGATTATTATATGACCGATTGGGGTCAATGAACGAGTCAGTAAATCAGAATTGGATGACATTACAAAAACTTTTTTTTTTCATTTTTTAAATAATTATTAATATTAGCATGACGTAATTCATCTATTTAAAAAAAACAAAACATTTTTTGTAAATATATAAATTGTGTTTTATTAGCCGTTGTCTGTCTGTTATTAAATGACGTCCATATATCGTAAGTATTAGTGTTCAGGGATTTTATGCCGCCATAATGCCATTTTTTTACAATTGTAATACATAAACACAACTATTTTTAGGACTGTTTTCATAAAATGTAATATTTAGTAAGAATAATAATATTTCACTAAAAACACGCCAATCAAAATAATATTTTTATGTATAATTTTGAATATTGAAATTCAATTTCTGTGTCATTCATTGGCCAATGAAAAATTTACGTCACATTCCGTCCATCAATTTATTGTTACAAACCACAGAGAGAAATATTACGCGGGGATGTGTGGTCGTGGTAAAATTACAAGAGGCGTATGACGCCACGAAAAAAAACGTAGCCTTTTCCGCTGCAATTCAAAATATCGTATTATAAAAATGTCACTGGCAACACGTCAAGTTTATTTGAAATTTTTTTTTCATTCTTTTTTTAAATATAAAAAAGCTACAATCATCATGATTTTTTTAAAATTTTTATTAGTAAACAATTTAAATTTTTCAAAAAAATATTATACATTCCAGACATTTTTCATATTGCGGATTAATAACATTCATATACGTATTATGTACGTAGTTCATAAGAGTGAACTTCGGCATTATATATAAAAAATTATATACATATATAAATGTATATATACATATATATATTTCAAAAAATTACGCGAAAAAAAGATACCAAACAAATACGTCATCCTCGTTTCCATGGTAACTATTTATTTTATTAACTACCCATACACTTGAAAGATATACAGAAAAAATATTTTGTTGCTACCGGGGTTGCGAAAGATATGTTCTTCTAAGATATTACAAAAAAATTGAAGTAGAAAAATATGCCACTTATTTACATATAAGAAAAACAATATTTTGAAAAATAAAGATAAACTGAGACGACCAAAGGTGATTAAGAAAGATATACCTAAGTACAAATGAACTCAATTTATCGAAAAAATATTTTAGCTGCCACCGAAATTTGAACTAGGATCTCTTCCTATCCGGGGAAGTGCGATAAAAAAATACACTAGATCAGCCTCATAAATAGTCGACAAATTTTCGAACATTGCTTAACTTATATTAACTTAGGCATATACTTATGTGAAATGTAAGATGCATCAATTTGAAATAGCTGCTGCTATAAAATATATTTTCAATAAATTGAATTTATCTGTGTCTTTCTAATTGATGAATTTAATTTGTATTAACATATCACAAAACCATGTTCTAAAAACTTCCAACTTCACCAATAATAATGTGTTTTCTTTAAATGCATATTATTTTCCTTATGAACATCATTAATGTCTCATAATTTAAGAAGTTTTAAGGTGGCGGCATTTTATTTGGAAGGTTGTATCACACTGATAGTTAATAATATTACAAATAAAAGATACATGTAGGTAGTTTATTATTTAAAAATGTTAATTGTTACGTACTTGACTTCTTATTACGTCTTTAGTGTACACCTCGTGTCGTGCGAAGGTCCAAGAAATAGACTTTGTAACAATTAATCTTTCATTACAATAAGCTACAATTTAGTACACTAGTATAGGTCAAACTATTAAGCCGATAAACGGCAGATAAAAGAGACGCGCGCACTTCTGAGCGCCGTCTTTATAGCCACACATACCCGCACTAGCGGTGCGGCAACAAACACACATACACAACACTCTAAGGACATCACATTAATTTGAGTTTTCAGTATTATATTTCACTGTAAACTTAGTCTACATGCTTGCTTTTTATATATCCTCATACATATATGGCACGTAATAATAACATTCTTTAGTATAGCTAATATCTACGGAACGAGACACGAGATATAGCTTAAATATTTAGTTGAGATATTCTCAAATATCACCACTTGAGATTGGTATGACTGACCTACGTATACGGCATTCAATTTGATAGCGTGACTCGATATATATGCCCAAAAGTCATCTGTAACAATATACATATACCTACAACTATTTTTTATGAAAAGTTAAAAAAGCAGAAGGCAATGAATTATATACATTTGTACTGACAAACGTAACATCGATGATTAATGGACTGACATTCGATGTTTGACGTTCAACAGGTGTGAAGTACAAGACGGAGAATCTCTGAGATACGGTGTATACACAGGAACTATGATGCCAAAAGTTGTAATCCCCTCCAAGGAAATTCTTCCAAGAAATTTCACGAATTTTTCTTTAAATTCTCATCCATGAACACTGGCAAATACATTCGATATATTCAAGCTACTGGTTAACATAAGTTTTTACTGTTCCTCTCATACTAAAATATCATGAAGATTAAACAAAGCTTCTAAAAGCAAAAAAAAATGTTTTTTACCAATGTAAAATACTAAAATCAAAATTAGTGATGTAAGTTATAAAGTATTTTAGTTGTACATTAATCTGATTATCGTTCTATGCTGTCAGCCCTGGCAACTGGTAATGATTCCGTGGAAACATGTCGTATGGGATTGTAAATAATTGTCCGAACGTGATTTACAGCATTGCCGGCTATTTATTAAAGGAGGGAGCCGACAGGGGTGGTATAACATCCCCAATAGACAGTGGACTCGGCTAAGGGAATGGGGTTCAACGGATGTGCAAACTGCCTAAATGTACAGGATTATAATATGTGAATACCTTACATTGTATTATATATATAATAAGGGATTGAAATACTAACCTATATGAGAGGGGTGGGTTAACATTATATATTATTACTGTACCTAGAAATATTTTACAAATATTTCTAAAGGTATATCTTACTTATATACACATATATGTTTACCTGTACTTGTCTCATCTCAATTGTGAGGTATAGAATCAAAAGCAGATATGTCCAATATTTATTATTTTTGTGTCAGATATATACGGTATGTTAGGTAAAAAGCAA
The DNA here is from genome assembly GCA_031772225.1 of Eubasilissa splendida. Lineage (NCBI taxonomy): Eukaryota > Metazoa > Arthropoda > Insecta > Trichoptera > Phryganeidae > Eubasilissa > Eubasilissa splendida. Next base: position 6,957,380 of record CM062857.1, on the reverse strand, counting down.
ATTAATTTCAAAATTAGACAAATATCACTGAATTTCGTATGAAAATGCAATTAAAATACGTTTGTTACTCCAACCACTGGCATGTTTAATAGATAATTAATTCAAACTCTGACAAATATAATTTTTAAGCAGTATTTGGTCACATGACCTATGGTTACCGCTCATTTTCAATATTATTGTGTGGTTGGCGATAGTTGTTGTACAATGGTTTGTTTAATTTTACCTAAAAATAGGTAAATTGGACATGTTTGGTTTTGATTCTGGACCTCACATATATGCGTAGTGTTAAACCAATGCATATTTTCGGTGGTCATATATAGCTACAAAACATGGACTCTCATTAAAAGGGACAGGTCCGTAAACTTAACTGACAAGATAAGTCGACTTAATAATATAAATAGGCAATGAACAAGCCATAACGCTCGAAGGAGAGACAATTGTTTGACAGACAAACTCCGAGGGGAATCAAGAGTTAGACATACTGCCCTGGACTGGTAGAAATACTGGCAGCAAATAACAGTTATAGAAAAGTAGTAGATACGCGGAGAGACTTTCATTAAATGTGGATTCACATCACAAAAGAGCTGGCATGACAGAATATAAAAAAATGAACGCAGCTTAACTCGGACCACCGGGATCAAGCATTCCTGTATTCCATTTTCTTGCTCCGTACTCGTCCAGCTTCCTGGTCTTTCATATTTTTCATAATCTTATTTTGGCGAGAAATCTTCGTTGATGGTCTTGAATAAAGAAATATTTTTCCCATCCACGTCAATAATCCCAAAATTCATTTCTCGCATAAACCAAAATGCATAAATAAAAATGTTTTCTAAATTATAAATGCTGTTTGGAAAAAATTGAAATTGTAAAAAAAATGCCTTGCAATGTTCATCAATTTTATCTTCGATGGACCATTTTATGAGGATATTACACGTATACGTGTGCGTATGTAAAAGTGATTTAAATAAATTGGTGTATTTTTTTGCAAATGCCTCCACTTGAGGCGTATCTTGATTAATTTGAATTCCCAAACATTTCACAGCGGTTGGCTTGAATTCAATTTATCAGCGGGCCGACGCGCACGCGATCTGTATATTTTTTCTCGATATGAAACGAAACAACAACACGTTCCTCTCCGCGAAAACACGAAAAGCGGCACGTGAAATGCGGTAACTAGAAAAAATATATATCAAAGGAATAAGATGGAAAAATTCCGAAGCAAAACGAATTGTGACGTCACCCAGATATAAAACAAAACATTGAGAAAAACAGCCTTTGTCGCAACTCTTTGGCGACTTAATAAATTCAGGCGCCGCCGTCAGAAACACGCAGTGTCTTCCCCGTCCGGCGCGCGCCGGTTCAACCCCCCGGGCCCGTCCCCGTCCGTAAAGGAGGGTGACAATATTATAATGAATTATTATTTTTTCCCGTGGAAGCAATTTAGAGGCGGTCAAAAGAGTGGCCTTTAACATTCCAATAACGTGGTTTATAGAAAGTAAAAACGGTTACACCGCGATAACAAGGAAAAAAAACTAATTTGTCGTACAAAAAAATGTAAGTGGATTCTGAATTGGACACGAAACACTGAACAAAAAATACGGATATTTTAAAAATTTGTATAAATTATATTTAGTTGAAAATACTGTCATAAAATGTTCCGAAGGATTCTATTTTACTTTGAAACTGATTGGATTTGATTTTTTTAATGATGATAAATATAGCGGGGAATGAATAAAATTATTAGTATTTAATTATAATAAAATTGTAAGATTATTAAAATTAAGCAACATGTGTAGCTTCAGTCAAACATGATCTTAAAAATTGTAACATCTGAATAAGGTGGTTTGAGTAGCTGATCCCAGATGGACGAGATAAATAAAGCGAGGACGAAGAGGAAGAAGACTAAAAATTTTTTTTATGATTACACTTAATTATTTAACGTCCTCACGGGTCTCAAAAGTCCACGACCGCAGTCACTATCCAACCCTTGACATCGCTGCTGTGGTACAGTCTGCTGGACAGTTGCAAACCTCTTGCAGATCAGTCTTGATATTGATCACCCGTTTAAGTCTCAATCTTCCTTTTCTGATCCTGATGGCTTGCGCAAGAAGACTTTGAGCGTATTATACGGGACTTATCTGATTTTCCAACCTCCTTGCTTCTACCTTCCTCAGAATATCTGGAACGTCACATCGTTCCGCTTATTGCAATTATCTCTTTTAATTACTTAATTTAATAAGAAACAATTGATTTCATACTTCATTAAAACTTTAAACCAAAACTCCATGACACTATGTATTATTTTCTATTAATTAATAAAAAATGTTGTGTTTTTTACTTTTTCGTTCTAGATCGTCATTGGTAGTCTTTCAAGAATTTGTGACAACTATGATGCTATGACAGTCTATTAGGTATTCTTTATAATTCTATATATTTATTTTTAGTCGTTTCTTCCAACACACAGGTGATCTAATACGTTAAAAGTACTCCCAAGTTTTCATTTCAAAATCATCTGTGAAGAGTTTTTTTCATGCCTCAGATCTCCTTGTTCCAAAAGAAAAGTCTCTAAAAGAACAATATCAAATATCTTTTACATTTATTCAGATTGAACTTAATAGATTTCCCAATGTGTGAGTGTGGTGCTGAAGAGGATATCCTTGACCATATCTTTTTTGCCTGTCCATTGCGGCTCACAGGTTTTTTTTTACACTAGTCTCGTGAATGGTAATTTTTAACTCCCGGTTAACTTGTGTCATCTTCTTTCCCTTAACTCACTACATTTAATCTATATAATAGCAAATTTTTTAAACGACAATGATATTGTATTTTTTTCTATAAAATAAAGTTTTAACTTGATTAATGGCACAAATCACTATTGAATTATGGATTGCCTATTTAAAAGAAGAAGATCTCTAACGTTTCGGATCACTTGAAAGGTATATTATCTATCTTTAATGTATGTATGTAACATACGGTTACATTCACTATTATATTAGATTTTTAGAATAGCAGTTTATTCGTATAGTATTTTTAGAATAGTGTTAATTGCTTTAGTTAGGTCATACCACTTTCCTTTGTTTAATAATAAATTATTTATACGCTGAAATAATATTTGTAATATTTAGAAAACGTATATATTTTGACATACTGACAAATAACTATTTTTATTAATATTAAAAATATAATACAATTTTAATAATCATCATATATATATATATATATATATATATCTTAACATTTATTTCTTCTCTATGAGAGTAAGACTCGTGTATAGAGAAGGAGTATATATGAGATCATTTATGTTTCAGTTAGTCTGTGTACATATTTTTTTACTTCAGATACAAATTTATGATATATTTATGTATGATGTAACAGAGTTATAATATACGGTAACGCGGAAAGAAGAAACTAAAGAAAATATCAGATATTATATTTAATTTCTATGTTTTTTGACGATTTTAATGACACCTTACGTTTTTAACGCAAATTTATTAGCGTGTTATAATATTTACATAATTAATATATTCCACCGATTTTGGCTAAAATCGGCGTGCACCGACCACTCCATTTTTTGTTTTTCAGTAAAAGATGGAAATAACGCGGGTAAATTGTAATATGAAAAGCGCGCGAATATTAAAAGGGCGAAACGCAGAGACGTGGATGCGTGCGTTTTATGTTCCGGGGGCAAGCCCGGATGTGACGTATATCCGGCGCGTGTCCCTGGCCGCATAATATCGCAGACAATACCGTCTCTGAGGGAAATGCTATCAATTCTCGGACTGAAAGATTGTTCGTGCTGTATCATCAATCGTGTATGTGTGTAGGAGGAGGGGGGAGACCATGGGGATATTGGGGCGGTAAATGTGACGTTGGATATGATTTTGTTTATACAAACATCATATCAACTTTTGAAATTGCTCTACCATAATGCGTTTTATGTGCACTTCTGATGTAAATATTATAATACAAATTAAATGTATCAATTAGAGAGATAAAATCAATTTTTCTTGCTACCGGGATTCGAACCTGGATCCTTTCCGGGGAAATACATTAACTGATTACACTATACCAACATAGTAAGTTAACGACAAATTTTCGAACATACATATACGAGTATGTTGCACTTTCAAATTGATACATCTGTCCATTATTTGATAACAATCTACTTTATATTTACAGAATCTCAAACACCTTTGAGTAAAATCGAATAGGAGACGCCAGAATTAATTCATTTTTATTAAATTTTGGAAACATTAATACAACTTATATATATTTGTATCATTCTAATTGATACATTTGATTTGTATTAAAATATCACAGAACTATGTTCTGAAAAAAATTGCAACTTCACAATAATAATTTGTTCTCCTTAAAAACAACTATTATATTTTAAATATAAAACTGAATGTCTGTCTTGTCGGTTTTCTATAAAATCTTAAAACACCCTTTAAACTGGTCTAAAGCAAATATTTCATAATTTTTGGGACCCCGCACAAAACACCTTACAATCCAAATTTTACTTAGTTACTCTTTAGGAGCCAGTATAAAATATAGACACCCTCTCCGTCTCTTTGGCCACCTCACCTCTCCACCGATAAAAATGTGTATTGTATTATATTGAAAGTCGTCCGCTTCAAATTTTTTATAGTTACACTTGAGTATCCTGTCCAAAACATTGCCACCCTTCCCCTTCCTATGTCCAACCCACCTCCTCTCACGATGTAAATTAGTACTATATAATATTATCGTATGTCAATTTTTACATATTACTATAAAAATTACGTAAAATTTAATTCCTTCTCTGTTTGTCTAACTTTTCAAAATAAACTGTTGTAGGTATCTATGGTTCTAGGTGAAGTCTATGCACACGTATCAAATCTCGCTGTTAAATTGAACGTCATGTACACCGGTTTGAGTTTTTGTCTCTTTCTACCAATCTCAAGTTGATCTCTGAGTTTATTTTCAGATCAAAATCTCAACTCGTGCACATGGTACCGAGATTTACCTAAACTAATGTTATACATATTAATTATAATGGCAATATTGGAAAAGTACAAGTATGAATTGACTAAACTATTTTTAGGACCAAACTGTGATAGCTGACAGTGTGATTTTTATATATATTGTAGTAAAATATATTTTTAATGACGCTGTTACATACGTTCAACGAATTTCAAATAAATTGCCGACGCTACCGGTAGAATTGTTTGCGACACACTGGTTTGTCTAGCGAAGTAACTAGCGGAGCGATGTTGGGTGACAATAACAGCGGGTGGAAATATCAAACTTTTGATACATTTAACACAAATATCTACCAATATTCATTGAGCACGAAATAGTAAAATATACAGAATATTATTTTAGCGATGTGTTAATAATACTCGACGAGAACTCTGCAATGTTTTCTCTTCTATTTAGCTGGTATATGGTTCAGTAAGGCACGACTAATATCGAAACAATTCAACCATAAAACAGTATTGTCCGTTCACTTAATACACGACAATTTCCAGTCATCTTGAAAACACTGATTCTCAATCGGGTATTCACAAAAATACACACATTAATTATTAATACATATGAAATCCTAATGTCTTTCTGTTCGTCACATGGAAAAATTCAATGGGATAGAGTTACATTTCATTGAAGAGAAGTGTCAAATTTCTTTGAAATGTGAACATATGAACTTTTTGTTCGGAAGGTACATTTAAAAAAAATAGTAAACCAATGTTAATAATACAAATTAAATGTAATAATTAGAAAAATATACATGTAAAATCTAAAAAAGATTGTTGTTGCTACCGGAATGTTTTTTCGATAAATTCGTTTTATATCTTTCTAATTAATACATTTAATTTGTATTAAAAATATCACAGACTTATATTCTATAAATTTCAAAATTTTTACATTTATCAAATTTAAAAAGTCAAACTATTTTTTTAACTATTTATAATATTTAATTAATTTTGTGGTGTTTCATTAACATTTCAGTTCAGAAAAAAGTAAGGATAAGGAAAGATAACAAAAATTTCAAGCTCGACAAAAAAATGACATTGTTAGTAGTCTGCGTAGGTAAAATATCAACATAATGAAAGATAAAAATAAACCTAAAACTTTGAAACACCATTTTGGATATTAAAACGTGTTTGTGGTATTTATGTTAATATGGAAGATCTAGTTCAGAAAAAAGTTATAGTTAAACGACGTCCTGTGATGGGTTTAAAATAGATTTTTTTTTTGAATTCATTAAATTTGATTTCGTTGCGTATGTATTCCCTGATCAAATTAATTTAAAAATATAAAAGTAGAGAAGCGATATCAAGTCCCGGATGAATGATTATTACGCATATACCACTCAATTGGCAATTTATTTATTTTTACTGAAAATGGAGAAGGTTTATGAATGATAAAATAAATACGCAGTGAAAATACAACGATCGATAGCGTCAAAACTACTGTATTAGTTACGTTTTGGTGCACTGTGAAATTTTTTAAACATTTAATTCGTTATTTATATTTGTTAACTTTGTTTCATTAACCACTTATTGAGTTTAAATACATCGATCGGTTTCGAAAAATACCATTTTCTTCTTCAGGATGTCAATACTAATCAAAAACATATATTACCTTTACACATTTGTTTTTTTTTTAAATAGATTCTGGTAAAGGATCAACAACATATGTTTTTGATTAGTATTGACATTCTAAAGAAGAAAATAGCATTTTTCGAAACCGGTCGATGTATTTAAACTCAATAAGTGGTTAATGAAACAAAGTTAACAAATAAAAATAATGAATTTTAACCACAAAGTTAATTTTGCTAATTTTAAAAGTACTTTTAATTGGTACCTACTAGCAGTTTTACCCATCCATAGACACGATGGTCAGGCAAGTTGTGGGATAAAAGATAATAAAAGAAGCAGAAGAATATACGGTGGAATTTTTTCTATCCCTAGAATTTTTAAAAATGGAAAAAAGCCCTTCAGAAAATCATAAAATCAAGTAACATCGTGAAATAATCTTTAAACTGCCCCCAGGTATAGCATTACATGACACACATACGTTGGTTATTATTGTATTACTTACTGATAATAATAGTACATTACTTATTTCCACGTAACTAAGAAAATTTTCCAACTTAAAAATACATTTTCATTATCTCAATTAATTTTATTTTTGTGTTTTCTGGATTATTCTGCCATGTGAATCTAACCTCTTTGGACAATGTTTTGAATTCCAACGCAGGGTCTATTATCATGGCTGAGGTACCTGGGATTGGGCTAATATTATATTTATATTACTTGTCCTGACATTCAAATACGGACACTCAACTGGTAACTCAATGTGGTCTAAAGTGCCAAGAAGAAATCCATGGAAAATGAGTGGATAAGTTTTCAAACTAAATTCTAAGATGTAGGTCACCAGGTGACAATGCTAAAATAGCAGTGGGCAGAAGCATCTGAAAAGACCAAAGATGGGCCTATAATAGGCTATAAAGGTGCCGTTGAACCAAAGTAGTGGAAAGTACAGGTTAGACGGTGAACCTCTGAACCGCCAAAAGATTAGCTGGGAGGAATAACGAGGACTCTTTTATTTTCTAATATTAAAATATTATTTTTTAGTATGTATAAAAAATCTCAATAACATGAATTATGTTTAGTTTTACAGAATATAGAAAAAATATTTATTTCACATGACGATAGCCAACATATTAAAAAATGTTATTTGGAAATGAGCAAGCGGCCAACAAGCAAGCAACCAACCCCGGAGTGAATGGGTTAAAATCCCCCCCACAGGAAACTCTAAGGTTCTTTTAAATGCCTTCGGGCCGATTAACAACCCTTTGACTGGCAAATTGTATGAAATGAGCTCTTTCAAATGCGCGATCCGACACTTTAATACAGGTCGCGACAAAAATGGTGTGAAAATGCACTTTTGTGTTCATACAAAATTATTAATACCATGTTTATACACCTACAAAAGGAAATTTTATACATACAAAAAACAAAAAAACTTCCTGATAGTCATCTACATATAAAATAGAATAGAGTGTTTGCCGAACACGCGCAATCTAAGCGATATTTCGTATTTTTATCTGAAATTATTATTTTGTTTTTTTAATAATTTATTTATTTCTAAAATTGTATTTTGATTATGATTAAAGTAAAGTCTTTTGAGTAAAAACCTTTTTTACGAAAAATATTTTTTAATAGGCACTATTTTTATTAACTTGTTGGTTATTAACATTATAATAAGACGGTACCATCACACCTAATTTAAGAATACAAAATTGTATGACAAAAAATGTATATAAAGCCGCAATTAGAGTATTCAGAGTATCGAAAACTTGGAATATACAATTTATAAGTAAATGATTAAAATGAATTTATGTAGATACTTATATACTTGTATACTAATAAATCATTAAAAATAAATTATAAATATGTTCAGAAATTTTTGAAACAAAATGTGCCTGTATATTATAGTATTTTCTCATTTTACGAAAAAAATTGGCTTCTTTAACACAGACGGTAGACTACCAAAGTAGCCAGGACAATGATATATGCATCAGTAGTGGATATTTACTACATCCCACACAGTAAACTACTAAGTGTATAGTATAATTGTATGTCAATAAAGATTTTAATAAATATATATAAATGCTTTTGCGTATCGTACTTTACCATAATCTAGAAATACAATAAATATTTGAAATGAGGAAGAAGAATAAATTTATTTATTTGACAGTAAACTTGAACCATAGTTTTCAGCACACCCAGTACTTTTACAAATATATTCATAATATATCAATTCAAACTCACGAGCGTTCGTATACTAATATTGTTTTAAAAATATAAAAAAATCTCAAGATCAGCGTGGTGATGCTGAATTTGATTGTTCTCTAATAAATTACTGCGTTAATTATCCACTTCTGGCACCCATATCCATATCCATTCTTAATCCGGAATATTGTTCAAAGCAGAATGTATTAAGGGCCCCGTCAGTTCTCGAATTTGATCAATCCCATCATTTTGGTGATTGCCTTCTTGTTCTTGGTCTTTTATCGTGAAACTAAATTCTCTCCGCGATTTGCTCGAATCCGAATACGCCAAAATTATTTTTCAGGTGATTCAATATGTGGTCATTAAGGAGATATTCGTTCATTGAAGGATAATTTTCCTCGAAGGCATCGATTGACCACATTTCTTGTCTTTTTTTTCAAGGTTTGAATTGCAGCTCCATATGGAATTATTTAAAATTATTCCCATTATAAATTAAAAAACAATAAACTTATTACATTTAAAATCGCTCTATTTCTTGAACAAGAGCTTTTTTTTATTTCAAGGACTATCCTCTTAAGAACTTCGTGTCCCTACCTTCCATTTCCTGAGACGAAAACTTTTAGATTTATAAAATAATCTCTTAATATTTTTTAAATGCATTATTTATCTGCATTTAGTAAAATAATATGATCATCTTTGATTCTTAAAAAATTTTAAATAATGTAATCAGTAATATTATAAATGTAATGCAGTTTAAACTAAACATTTTTCAATGTTTGCTCTATTCAATGTTAGGTGGGGTTTCAGTGGATCCGAGGGTTTCAAACCTCAGTTTACTCAACTACCCTCCGTGTGTACTCAGCAACCCCTTCCTCCGATTCTCGGCGCTGTCTAGGGGAAGTTATGAAAAAGCCTTTAATATTGATGCTTAACTTAAACCAGTATTTAATGCACTCATCCAGCGGTGAAATTTGAGTGTGTGCGTAGCTCATTTAAAATCCATTTCCTTAATTAAACTTTAAATAGCTTAAGTGATGAATAATTGATTAGGTAGAATGAGGTTTTCTTAACGAATATAAATATATATTTTTTAATATAAATATATTTATTTGATTAGGAGAACATATTCTTATTTTGGAGTTGTAATTATTCAGAACATAATTAAATATCTTTCTAATTAATATATTTAATTCATATTAAAAATATTTTTTTAATTGATGCTGGGTAGCTTTACTACAGTTGATTAATTATACAACTTATTTATTTCGAGAAATGCATCGGTATGGGTAGACAAAATAGATTTTAGTCCCTTGTTTTGTATGCTTTTCTATGAAGTTAGCAGTCGAGATGTCAGGCATGGAACGTTTAATTTAGATAAATAATCATCCACATATACGTTAACCTATCCGTTGTCCCGAGTGGAAGATACAGTGAATTAACGTAATGAAGTGCCCCGACTCGCTCAACTACCATTTATACTCACTTACTAACTTTTATATACACCGGTTTGCATAATACACGATCCTACAAAACCCTCGTTTTGTTTCACTTCAAGCCTTCAAGCCTCCACAAATCTATAAAAATATATTTAAAAAATTATATTCGTTTTAAAATTTGTTGAACAACTAATGATATCATTAATTTTTCAAAGTCTTAAAGTTAGACTTTACTTCGAGTCAATAATAAAACACTTGTGAAAGATTTTTAGTTATAAATCTCTTTATCTTATATTTTGAAAATAGATCCACAACCCTTTCACGGACCATTTTCAGATAACAATCCTCCCCGGGGCCCATAAAACAAAACCCGACACCCTTAACTTGGCATTTTATTTTTCTCGTCTATCCCTGCAGATAAATGTAAAGAGTATTGGCCGTCAGGGGCTGGCCATGCGAGGGGGGAGAAAGCTAGTGATAAGGGAAGAACAGTTTGGACTGCGATAAAGTGGGAAGAGATTGGACGGCCGATAGAAGAACACTTCGGACTGTCTTATCTGTGTGAGGCATTCACTTACTCTAGAGAAGTTTGCAAAATTATTTCACTTGTATATTTTACAACTATTGACCGACAAAGAACAACAGTTAGAACTTATCAATTTTTCCAGTAAAATCGTAAATCTCCAATATCTAGAAATATCAAGGGATGAATCTAAAACTATTGTAAGACACCGTTGACAAATATATTTATGAGACGTAATATATTTTTATCACTATCCATCCAGCACCTTGCAGTAAAATATTTTTGAATTTTTGAGTTAGTGGTTAATCGAACCACAGAAAACCAGTTAGCCGTTATTTTACCACTAAACCATAGTGCTTGTCTTTTTTATACAATTATTATTTTTTTTTTTAAAAGTATAATTATTTTATTGACTGTGATGGTTAGGTATTTTATTTTATCACGTGCCCAAGTGTTATGTGCGACTAAATTTATAATAAAACCAACCCTTGTATACGTTCACATAAATCCAAACCTTTAGCAAATCAAGAGCGATAGCTTTAAATATACCCTTAAATAGTTTTGTTTATTTAAAATAATAAATATTTTAACAAGACAGCAAAACAGTGAATTGCGCTAATAATATTTCAGAAGTATAATCTAGATTTATACAAATATTGTATATCTCCCTTAAAAAAATATACCTACTGAAGATGTAAATGAAAATTTTTACTGTTCTTTACTCCATTTCATATACAGTATATCAAAATTATATATGTTGTTTAACAAATATAATCGAATAGTATGAGAATAAAATTGTATTGTATTGTTTATATAATCCGCAAAATCAATCAAACGAAAATATATATAAAATATATACAAATATAATAATGAAAAAATATAATTTGTCATGCTTTCCAAAAATTGTTTCAATATTTAATACGTTGAAGGGCAGGGAAGAAAACAAAAGTGTAATTGCATTCAAATCTGTTTTGGTAATAACTACTGCATACGTAATTGAATTAAAACTCTTATAAATATAAATATTACATTATATATTCGACGTCCGATGCTGAATAGAACATACTGCAGTTAAACTCATTCAATGATTAAATTAAAACGTATGCAAATTATAAATGTTGCATACCATAAATATCATAAAAAAAAACAATCTAATCTATGTAACATACAGATTTTAAACATACAGTTTGTACTATATACAGATAGATAAGTTTGCAAAGATTTCAGTGAACAGGTAGGGGATTTCTATACCCCCGAGGGATCAAATTGTTGGTTTGAAATATCTGCTGATTTATCAGGAAAAAGCTGCTCACTACAAATGTGAAAACAAACCCTTAAGGGTTGGATACCTTACGAGCATTGTGGGTTTCTTGCACAAACTCTCTTAGAGTAGGTAACTCATTTATAGTATTTTAGTTTTCAAACTTATAACCTAGATAGGTTCCTAATTCCCATATGTTCAACCACCCACCAACTATTATTTTATTCTAAATTTTAAATATATGATTTTTTTTCTGTAATTATTGACGGACTTTTACCTAGTACAATCAAAATTAATAATATTTATCATTAAAATCAGCTGGCTACAATATAAGTGTACTTTATTTAGACGTTTCTTTACTAGTTTTTGAAAATAACAGACACACTTCACTCGTTTATTTACAAACCAATTTAATATACAACCCTCAACCCACCAGTAATCGTATGAAATTCTCTGCTTTTCTTCTATAATTTTATTTAAATTATGGCTGTAATTTATCTATGTTGGTATTATTTTTGTTAAAAAATAATTTCCTACAAATTAATAGAAGCCATTTTAACTATAGCTGTATTATATCTCATAAACCATTCTTATTACAGAATACACCCGTGTATCCAGTCAATGAATTTAAATACCTGGGCTACATAGCACGGCTCAAATGGGCATCTCTGTCTGGAGTCTAACGTGATAATAGGATTCCAATAAAGATGAAGGCTAATGCTTACAAAACAGAGGTTAGGCCAACTATGCTCTGCGGTTCGGGAAGAATGTTGGGTGAGTATAAAGAAATATACGAGAAAGACGCATATAGTGGAGATGGTAAAATATTGGATAAAGTTTAAAATATTCTTATTTTTAACATAACATTTACAGTTGAATGATATAACATAGGTAAGGTTAGTTAATTAATCTCTTAAAAATGCGTTTCACATGCGTTTACTGTAGTGTGACTAACCTACGTAATCTAAATATATGAAATGTGCATTGATAATGAAATGTAATTATTGGTAATTAATTTATGAAATATGTACCTGAGATATGTGCGGGTACGAGTGGTCAGAGTGGTTAAAGAACGTGAATCTGCTTACTATCGACAGAAGTTTATTGTTGCTTATACGGTTAGAAAAAAGGAAATAAAAAGTGTACACCGAGGAGCATTTGCTAAAGATTGAATTAGCGCATTATATTGGCACATGTTATCCGGTCGGTACCGAGCATGTTTTTGAGACTGTCAGAAGCTCGGTTTTACGCTCAGGTATCTGCAAGGTGCGTTCACGGGTCGTCGGTTATATTGTGGAAGCGATAGACCTATACACATGTACACACAGTTTCAAGGTTATATTCGAGGTTCTTCTAAGGTAGCCTCTATTCATGTAAAAATTAAAGAAGACCGACTCGGACGGTATGGACATGGTGTGATGCAAAAATAACAAAATTCATAAATTCGTGAGTATCGAGACAAATTAGAAAATAAGTTTAGTTAATTGCCATCTTAAAGATTTGTAATCAAAGATGTAGCCAGGATAAAACAAAATAGAACAGAACGATTGAAAGAGCCGACTCCATCCAAATGAACGAGATAAGGCGAGAACAAAAAAGAATAAGTTCTTTTTGTAATGTTTTAAGAATTCGTGAAATTTTATAAAATAATCTACAGAATTTAGAAGTTCCCTCAAAGTAAATTGCAAAACAATATTTTTTTAGTATGTAATATTATATAAATATCATTCAGTAGTTTATTTATTTATTTAAATAAATCATTTAACCATTTTTTAATGTTTGAAGACTGTAGGTAAGTTACGTGCAACTGGTTATCATGGGCTGGGCGCTACTGTTTTCCATCCCTTTTGTTTCCACCCTCAATACTGTCAGACTGTAACTAACCAGCCCTCAGGGACAACCTGTTTCCTTTGCATCCCTTTTGTCTTCAGGTTTACCCTCAGAATCTTACTGTATCAGCTTAGAAATAACACAGGTAGTGCTTCTGTCACATTTAATGAATGTGTTTTGTGTTCCCGCCATAAATACAAAATCATTGTATAATATTAAATTACACATAACATAAAGAGATGCTCAGCTTTATGCTCAGCGATATTGTCATTGCAATTGACGTTCTTGTTGGTTTAGCAGTTAAACTCGCCTATTGGTCGGAGGTACGAGTCTTATTCCAGGAAACCATTAAGATTTGTCAGATTTTTGTAGCACAAGTGTTTGGCTTAGTTATAAAATAGTAAGCACAATGATGTGAGACGTATTTCGTGTACGCATCTCTATTTAAAAAAAATAATTAAACATTTTAACGACGTTTTACTAAGGCTATGGATCTATATACAGTCTAAATATAAATGGAAGATTCAAAACTAATTTTAAATTTAATTGTAGTATAGATAATTGGATTATAAAAGGGTAGCTAAGTTGATTTTGCTACATAAACTATATCATCCAAATGTTGGAAATACAGACATTACGTCCACAAAAGATCTGGTATGATCAAGTAAATTACAATAGATATTTTAAATACTAATTTAATGTATTAATTATAAATTTATACATATAAAATTTTTGTCGAAAAACCACAGACGTACGTTCTGAATAATTACAACTTCACAATAAGAATGTGTTCTCCTTAACAATAGATATATTTGACGGCCCTATTAAAAGTAAAAATAGGTGGGGAAAAGGAGTGATATTAGTGACGTTACTAAATTAGTTTGTATATCTTATAACATTGATAATTAGATGTTTAAAAATAAAAAAATAATGAGAACGTTCGAATATAATAATTATTACTGATTGGTGTTTTAATCATCGAATATATTTATCCTGCGGATAATTATATAGGATAGATACTTTATTCATAAGTTGTGAAATAGTATCTTCGTATATCATCTGAAAGGTTAATTGATATTATTAGATGAACATTTAATACATAATAAAAATGCCATGAACATTTTTTTTTACATTTAATACCTTGTAAAAACAGTCCTGTTATAACGACTATATAAGTCTATTAGAAATATATACTGAAGTCTATAAATATTTTTTGAACCATATTTTTAATGACGACATTCATTTGTTTTAACTGAAAGTCATAAAAGGTCCTTTCCTTGAAAGGATGGGCAAAGGGCAAAAGGCAAACGGTCTTCTTTAGTAATAAAAATCCGAAATAAACTTGCAAACTGTAGTACTAAAATTTTTATTTTCGTCAAGGTTTGATGATTTTTCTTTAATGCAGTGCAATTTATATTTTAGTGCACCCCGATGTTGAAATATAGCGTAATTTTATAATTTTTTTTATTTACCATGTGTTGTATTATCTCGAGATGCGATTTATTTGTTGGTATGCTGCGTGAAAGAAGAAATGAAAGATGTTGGAAAGAAAGCACAGCATGATGGCATCCAGATGGCATCGCTGAACATAATAAAACCATTAACCAAACACGTTTCGATACTGAATGGTGATCTTGCATCAGATGAGACGGGAATATATAATGCAGGGCCTTTTTTATGAACTAATAAATTAATTTAATAATATTTCAATTTACTTGATTTAGTAATTGAAATTTTCAGGTTTTTTAAATGGATCAAAATCTGTGATACAGAAGATACTGTATTACATGTCCAGTTACAGAGATTCGAACCCACCCCTGTAACAACACTTTACATCGGTTTTGGGCAGATCTGAGTTATGAGTGCCACAAAATTATATATCTTCTATAGAATCTAATGATTAAAATTAAATACTTTTAAACACAATTTTTTGCAACAACACTGTATATCATCCAAGATGGTCGACGCTCCGCCGATCTATTAACATTTGTAAAAACCGATAAAGTGTTTTTGCAGGAGAGTCTCATTTGCATCGCGCCTTGATTCTCGCTTGATGTACAACAAACAAAAAATGGCAGTCCCTCGACCGTTGAAGTTCCGTTCGTATGTTGGGAGTATCCAAATCTCCCTTACAGCAGTTAAAATATAATAAATGTTTGTAACTTTATTATTCCATAAAAAAAGTTTTACGTATCTCGTTGTCAAATAGAACGTCGTGTATACGGATCGATTCCATCAATCCAAGTGGTGATCTCTTGAGTTAATTATATCCAGATCAAAATCATTGTATCTCAATTCATGAACGCGAGTCATTAAATTCGTTGCAAAGTCGATTATAATATGTGGCCATTGTCATGAAAGTGGTCTAAGTCATGTTTCTTTCATTTCGAGATATTTAAAAGTTTGCGTTTGAATTGATTCAAAAATATTTTTATATTACGCAACACAATGTTTCAAAATTTATTTAGTCCACTATATTTATAATTTATTTCGATATATTAATGTTACATATAGCATATAAGAAAATTAAAAAAATTAAGGTAAAAATAACTTACCTTATTATCAAAATAAACAGTTCTTCTTCTTCTTTTAAATAGGCGACCTACCCTTCAAGAGTGATTTATGTCATTAATCAAGTAAAAAACTTTGTTTTATAGAATAAAGTAATATAATATTACAGAATACGAAATATTACATTACAAGTAAATACCATTGTTCAAAAAATTTGTTATTATGTAGATTAAATGTGGCGAGTTAAGGTAAAAAAGATGACATAAGTTAACAAGGAGTTGAAAATTACCATGGATAAGATTACTGAAAAAAAATCTGTGATCCGCAATGGACAGGCAAAAAAGATATGGCCAAGGGTTTCTTCCTCGGCACCAAACTCACACATTGGAGAATATATCAAGCTCAATCTGAACAAATGTGAGGCTACCTGGCAATGCCCAATTCTCATTCTAGAGATATTTGATATAGTTCTTTTGGAGACCTTCCTTTTGGAGAACCAGAGGGAGCGGGGAATAGATCCTTGAATTATTTTAAGCCGATCATCTTTATGATTATTTGGATCCATCCATTGTGCATTCCAGATAGAATTCGTACGTTTTTTTATCATATTAAGTTTTTCATACATCGGGCTATGGAATTAATGGGGGAAAATTCCGGAATGAGTGGCCTCAGTGGAATTCACTTATGTGCGAGAATACAAACGAATGACACATGTTTATTGTTGCTGTACAAATTAAATAGACATCTTCTGATGGAACAGATTATCTCATTGTCTAGCTAAACTTTTATGTTAGCAGAGAGGGATTCAAGAGCTGCTTGCGAATCGGAAAATATAACAGCCTTATCGACGTTCCGGAGTACGCAGATGTACAAGACCTCTTTAATTGCCCAACATTCTGCTGAGAAAACCGATGAATCCGAAGGAAGTTCACAGCTTCACAAAATAAACAATAGCGCTTCAAATTTTTCACAATTGTTACAATTTTCATTATATTATATTAGTTTAAAACAATGTGAAGCGAAATAATTCATGAACTCCACTTTCATAATAATGGGCACATATATAATATATTAACAACTAGTCTATATAAATAATATTTTGATCATTTAAACATTTTGGTATTTACTTTTAAGATTTTCATAAACATAAATTATTATCAGATTACTGATATTCAGATTAATTTTTGAAATATCGATACATCAATTGGTATTCTGGCGGTATATCCGCTTAAATACGATGCAGCTTCGACTTGTCATAATATTCTCCATGCTTGAAATGGCTAATTCGCACAAGGTCAGATATTTTTCCATGTACGGGCGGATTATTTGGTTGCAAATGGCTGTTGGCTGTATAACTCACGAGTCGTTACTCGCGCTGGTATCTTCCAGTCGTTACGCTATCCGTTATCTTCCCGCCGTAACGGCGTAACGCCGCGCCGCCGCCACTCCAGCGGCGTACGTAACGAGATTAGCCGTTAGATGAGACGTTTTATTCCTGAATTCTCGAATCGTTAAAAGCCCACCCGGTCGTAAAACGGGGTGGCTGCGTAACGCTTTTATAGACGAATAACGTTTTTCAACGGTGATGCATGAATATTTGATATCGTTTCGCAGTTCATTTCAGTTCCGAAGTGATTGATACAGATAAACAGTCTGATATTCATCGTTAAATATTACACTTACGGAAGAAAAAATATTTTTATACTGACAATTTACGGTTGAATCTAATTTTTCGGTTAATCATACATTGTCGGTTGTAAAGTGGTGTGACCAGCATTAAACAATCTCCATTCAGCGTATTAACATAAATAACAATATTTTTATTTATTATCTTTGTTTTATTAACCACTAAATTGAGATAGATTTTTTAAAAATAGATTCTGACAAAGAAACAATAATATATGTTTCAGTTAGTTATGACATTCTGAAGAAGAAAATGGTATTTTTCGAAACCGGTAGATGTATTTAAACTCAATTTAGTGGTTAATAAAACAAAGATAATAAATAAAAATATGAATTTTAACCACAAAGATAATATTGCTAATTTTAAAAGTATAAATAACAATAATAGCATAAACAATATAATTTATATATTAACTAACTAACTTACTATCACGCCGTTTCTTTAACACAATTCTTGCATCATACACATTCATACATCTTCTCATACAAGCTCGCCAATTATTGAGGGTTCTTGCAGGACTAACCTCCAGTATCTGGTTCATATGGTTGTGTCAAGTCTTCCGCGGACGTCCTCTACTTCTGGTGCCATCAACACTTGCGTCATATATCTTTCTTACCATTATCTCCTCATTCATCCGTTCAATATCACCAAACTACCTAAGTAATCCTTTATTAATCTTACTCAGTATACTAAGATCAGCTTTCTTTTATTTATTTTTTTATTTCCTTTGATATATTATATTATGTAAAATATATTCTTATCAGTCAACTGATACTATTTTGGTATCCAAAAGTATACTACATAAAACCAAAATTCATATATTCTATTCTTATTAGATAATGATATACGAGGCAAAATTCTGGACTCTGTGCTCTGTCGACTCAAAACTCTAAAAATGATCTTCTTTGGCATCGTCGCTACAACCTCGAAATTTATAAGTCCTACAATGAACCTAATGTCGTCAAGTCCAGCAACAATTATTTTTTATTTATTTATTAAATTTTATTGACATTTATGTTTTTGTTATAACAGAGGTGAATACATTATAATATAATATGATAAACATAAGAAACAATTATATTGCAATTAAATACTTGTAATGTGTGGGATGGAGTAGACTCCACCTCTGATATATACAGAATTGTCTTGGCTACTTTGCTAGACTGAAGTCTGTGTTAAAGTAGCCAGTTTTTTTCATGCTATTGTGGTGTTATTTAATTAAAGAAAGATAAATATTCAACAAGAATTAAAAAAATGTAGTGAGAGTGTTGTAGAACTAGCGAATATGAGTATGGACACTGTATAATGATTATGTTAGAATGTTGGATAGCGATGCTTCTAATTGATCTCTACCCAATCGGATTATATATTGGCACATCGATGCAGTAACAATATAGTTTTTAGAATAATAAGTTCTTATAAATATCATATGCCCTGGAATTAAATTCATTAGACATGTTGGCCGCAAAGTACTAATAAAGTAGGATAACGCTACCCACATGGTCTACTGGTGATATAAGCAGATTTTATTTTAAATTTAATATAGTATTTAAGTAAATACACAATTAAATTAAATAAATTATAAATGTTATACTCACATACATACATGGTTAACATTTTGAATTTATTTTTAGCACTCAAACATAAATTTATTTTACGTACCTGTCTCCATATATGAAAAAACTAAATTAGTTGGGATATTGATATGCTTATTTGGTTTAGCGGTATCTTATTTATCTAGTAACGATAAATTGAAGATCCAATTTTCTTAGACCTTAATTTTTAAAGTACAGGCAGTTTACTTAGTTTGCAAAATAGAGTGCTTATGTACGATGCGCCCTCTACTAGGCTAGGTAGGTACTGCAGAACATCTACCCTGAAAGATGTAATTTGCATCTGAGGATATAGATGCATACGTATCGCCGTAGACGTGTCAATTTATTTTCTAAATTTTTTAACACCATTAGGTTACTATCAGTGGGACACTAATAGTAGCTTTAAAAATTACTTAAACCTTTGCGATATTAAGTATGTTATTATTATTCATATTATTTACTACATACAGATTTTACGCTTTGTCTTGTCGGTGTTTTATCGAGAATTTTGAATTTACTTATTAAATAACGCAAAAAACGTAATGTAGCGTAATGTAGCTCCAAATATTTTATTATGCTGACTTGCCGTTCAAAACACACTAAGAAATATTAATCAATGTATTTGTATGGATTGTATTTCATGACATCAAAATAAAAGATTATATTAGAAGTATGTAGGTGTATATTATACTTAGGTACATTACGTATAGTATATATTATGTATGTATTAGTTAATCTCTGACCAGACTCCTTTTGGTTACTATAAAACGTCTTCGTATTTTTCCCTTTACAATACTCAATGGATATAAAAATGTCTCGCTTGACGCTTTGTGTTAAATTTCCCCTGACGACGTACCCAGGGATCTCCCCTTTTTACTCCCCGCCTCCTTGAAAATGTAGAACATTATTTTCTAGCTCTGGGAATTTTCAGAGCGAACTATGTTTATATTTACATTAATTTCGTTACTTTACATAATAAATCTCTAGAAAATATAAAATAATACATAATAAATAATGTTTAAACGTAATATTTTATATTCTAGCATTTTATGATATTCATCATCCTTAATCAGACACTAATGAAAACTTTTATTGAAACATTTTTAGTAGTTACTTTATTATTTTTTGATACCAGGAGCACAGATGGATGATAGATTAAAAAGATTTAAGAAAACTTTCAAGCTTTAAAATATAATTAAAACATTTGTTATAGAATTATTTATTATTTCTTTATAAACGAGTACGAGATTAAAAATTGACTAACAGAACATAAATTATTCGTAGGATTGTATCAAATATTTAATTTATTGAGATACTGATCAATTATTATTTTTTGGCGATGGCAATTCTGGAACAGGTATGGTGTATTCTATGGATTTGAAAACATTTTAATTTATATCTGGATATTCTACGTCAAAACTTGCCTCAAATTATTTGACTCTTGCACCATAAAACTTATTTTTAATGTATACCCATCAGTGACATAAAAACGTGGGGTTAAAAAACCAGTGACGTTAAAACTTTTGCCAAACCATCAGTTGGGTAGCTTTACATCAAAATAAGCCTTTACATAATGATAGTAATTGGAAGGTGCTGGAAATAAATCTCCTCTTCATCAACAATTAAACTTTTATAATGAGCTTGTCTAGCGTATACGCGTTTTTAGGACATTCTGTATTAACCACGTTATGTACTTAAGTATATCATTCGATGACCCAAGTAACACGTGTCGAGTGATATTTTAAAATGTTTAAAATTGAGTTCTGCACTGTAACTAAAATTCTAAAGAGGGACTCAATCCACCAGAAATTAAATAGCATTTAGATGATGGGTACTGTAATTGTTTATTTTCATTTTCTACACTGAAATAAAAAGTAAAACAGTTTCACACGGGAAGAGAATCAAACAAAGATGAGCCATGTAGCGATCAACCAATTGAAGTGACTCCAGAAACAATTGCCATTGTGGTAGAATGAGTTTTAAGTGACAAGCAGCTGAAGACAATGAAAATTGCATTTAATTCTAGTGTATCTAAATTCAAAGCACTTGAAATTCTACATGATTACCTTAATATGAATAAAGTAGTACAAAATGGGAGCCCAATTTTTTTTTTGCAGTACAAAAACATCGAGTATTGTAAAGAAACTTTGAAAATGTGTGACGGAAAGGAAAAAGATTTTATCGAATTGATTATAAAGAAAAATGAAACTTTGAATCTCTACTATAATCTTCTTCCAATAAGAGAACCTACGGAGTGAGTCATCCTAAAGCACCTCCCAGAAAGGCAAATGTTATAAAATCAAAAACAAATGTCATGGTGACAGTTTTATGGAGTTGTAAAGATATCTTGTTACTAATAATAAAACATGATAGTAACCGCTAATTTATACTGCCATTTTCGTAAAAAATAATTGATTCGTAATAATTCTACACTAGTATTTAAAATTAGTAATTATTTTTTAAACTAATGGACATGATTTTGGAAAATGTGCATTTTCAGTATCTTTTTAAATAAAGTCTCTAATGCGCTGTTACTTATGATGGAAGGCAAAGAGTTCCACGCTTTTGGACCCGCCTTGCAAATGCGGAACTTGAGTGGAAATTTTTTTAACAACAATGAAGAAGTGAAGATAGCAGTTTTTGATCATTTTCAGGACAAATTTTCTGATATTTTATTTAGGGTATAGAATTGTTAATCAAATGTAGTGAAAAGTGAAAAAATTTAAATATAATTATTTTACCACCCGAACACATTCAGGCCGGAAATTTTGATGATCATCACTTCGTATGTCATAACATAGACTCTCAGTTAGACAGACTATAGAACTTAGTTGCATCTTTTTTTGAACAAGAACTTAATTAAATATAAATCCGTTCCAGTAATAATAAAAAAAAAAATTTCGTATTTACTGATTTGATATGAAATAAAAATGAATTCAAAAATTTTATACGCTCCAACAAAATATTTTTGAAGAGAAATTATATTTCATGATGAAAAAGGTTTCATATTCAAATTGAATCAAAATATTATTTTATGATTTGAGAAGTTTCTCTGGAGGTAGATGGGTACTAAGGTCATCCAAAAAGGTACATATGGTGAAATATCTAAAAAATATAAAGGGGTATTTATTAAATTGTAAGACCTCGTGAAATTGAAATTATTTTACCAATCATGCCGCCTTCGTAACATGTATATTTTGATTAGAAATTTAGGTAGAGTTAACCGAGCGGTGATTGACGGGGTAGTTTCAGGTAGCCATGGGAAACCTCGCAATGGTTCAACTATTCCTGATAGACCTGACATTAACACAAGGACCACGCGAGCCAACTATCTGACATTGTCAGAGCGGTTAATAATGTGGTTCGGACGTCTGTCTAGTACTCCAACTGATGACAGTTTCCATTAGAATTTACATTTAAATAATCGAATAAAAATATATAAACAACAATACGCTTGTCTATTCACAAAATAATTTTGGTGAGAATTTTAATTTTTATGCATGTAATATAATTTTTCGATCTTTATGGATCACCGATTGGCGTCTCTCGTGCACACAAACACGTAGATATAATTCTTGTCCATTACCTACCCATCACCCCCTTCTCCTACACCAGAATACGTATTTTTTGTGGCGGTGTTCTCTATGGCTTTTTGGACTAGATGAAGTTGAACCTTTGAACTGATAATTATCGTTTACCGATGGTACGATAGGCTGTGAAATTGCGTGAATTATCTCCCTGCCGTTTGGAAATGATAAATTGACGGAGAGTGTACTGTGTCTTTGGTTTTCTCGCTACCGTACGTGCCGAATCCTGTAGGTACATCTTGTTGTTGTGCATTGTGCTTGTTGTGTTACACAAGTGTCACAAGTATATAGTCAAGAGTAATTTGTGCGGAACAACGGAGTACATATACTGAAGCCAGAAGATCTGTGGATCTAGTAGAGAATCCAAAGTCCTAAAGAATAATTTCATAGATGGGTCGTGTTTTCTGATTCCGAGTGGACTTTCAGCGCCCCCTGTTCCCTATTTCTGTTCCTTTCGCAAATTTTTTCTATTCTTCCTACATCCTGAAATTCTCCAATCCCTCTTTCAGACAATCATATAATACATTTTTTTAATGTAATGTCACATTATTCCATTCATTTATTTACTGGTTTTTTTCCCATCCTAATAATATGTATACACGGATGAGACTTGTCTCGAAGACACTTTTCCAAAGTCGCGTAGAGTTAGGTGCGGATGAGCTACAATTTATTTCTATTGTATTTCGTACGCAGTGTAGAATGACGTAATTGATAAATACTGACCATTGTTGACAAAGTCTTCTCCGTGTGCACATACACCATAAGATGCGATGGCTAGATATCATCAACCGAATTGTTGGAACAAAATTTAAAACTGTAGAAAAAAATTTGTAAAATAGTTTAAAAGGTGAGCTTATTACCACACCACTAGATACAGACTGGCGGAAGAAGAAGATAAAAAGTGAAAAATGACTTAAGAGTGACTTTAAATGCGCAATAACAAGACTTGTATAACTTAAAAGCAGGATTAAAGCAGCACCCTCATCTTAGAATGAGTAAAAAGGTATAGTTTGAGCTTCGCTTTAAATATTAAAATAATGTTCATATATACCAACAGCTAAATCAAATTGGAATGAAAAAAGTACGTACGGTTTCCCCAAGATTATATTGTATGTTAAAACAAGCTGCAATCAATTTCATGTTTTTTTCTCGTTTTGCAGCATTTAGTCGAGAGCTAAATAGACGCGTGAGCCACAAGAAGTTATATTTAAGTATTCTGAGTAAGTTTTCGAAAAGAAGTTAGAGCCGTTTTGCCGCCCCGATGGAAGTTGGGCGCCTGCCGCCCAGGCATACGTAAAACAATTAATCAACTCTTAAAGTTCCTTACACGTTTCTACCCCCCGACAGCCCCGGGAATAAGACTGGCGATCATTTGGCTCGACTCCAGTGTCTTCAGAAAACTCATAAAAATAAAGGAAATCTACGGAAAATAAAGAAAACTCGTCTATCCAGGTCGTTAAGTTTGCTGGATCCGGTATCCATTCCCAGCTTGGGACTTCTCCATTGGAAATTCGTATAAAACAAATGAGCCAGAAAATGGATAATTGCGTTTTTCTCGCTCTTCCCTAGGTAAGTAGGTAAAGATACCTTTCAAAGGCGTGCCTCGTCATTGGCTAAAATAAATTGACAATTTAGAATGATCCGGCTGATTTAGTTATCTCAAATAATATAATTATATTTTCCGGGCGGCTTTGATTTGGCGGCGCTTTGATTTTTAAATTATAAATTGTATTACTTATTTTCCACCGTGGTATATTTTAATGAGGCAAGAATATCAACCACAAAGGGAATTTAATATTCTCTTCACTCGTTCCGAAAGGCATTGATTATAATACGAAAACCATATTTACCAGTTAAAATCATAAAGGAAATTTTAAATTAAATTATTGATTTTTTGTGTACTTTTTCGTGAAATTTTGTTTAAAAAATTAATAATAAAAAGCGTGCATTAAATATTATGAATGTTTGTATTATTTTTTAAATACCGAATTATATTTTAGTTCAGTTTAATTCAATGTCGTAAAAACGAATTCATTACATTTTGTATTTTACGAAATTCCAATAGTCTAGAATGTCTCATTGAGCTTTTTTAGCATAAAATGATAGATACTATGTATGTTTAAATACGCAATAATATAATATTTATTTTGTCTTCTTTCGTGTTGCTTTAAATTGATTAAAATATATTATATACGTAGGTACTTGATCTAGACTTTCTTACGGGGTAAATGGTAACATTCAAATAAGTACGTTTTTATAACTATTATTTATAACTAATAACAATATTGTAATCATATTAACAATACTAGTTGCTCTCTTAAAAAAAAAAAATTTATTACGTTTTAAATATAAAAAAAACACCATGTACCGGATTTATGGACCATTGAAAAGGTATATTTATCAAGCACTAAATAAACATTAATTAATCTACCTTTTACACTATCGTTCAATAAAAACAATGTTTAATAAAATCTTCTATAAAAGTTGAAAAACTTTAAATACTTTATTTTTGCGATGTTACCCGATCGTGTCAGAAACATCCATTCCTGATGACTTGAAATCATATCAAAATACCTTTCATCTCCTTCTTTTGGGGTGAAATCCCAAATTGTTTACCGTCTGCTTGATTAAAAAGTAATAACATGACGTAAAATATCAAACTCTGATTTGTTTAACCCGTCATTACTCTTATATATTTTTCTACGTTCATTTATAAAATTCATAGTTTTCATATATTTCCCATATGTTCACTCCGCTTGCGGCCTGTACAGAGATTTAAATTGAAATAATTTACAAAAAAAAAAAATTAGCGAGTAAGCAGTTTGGTTTAAAAATAAATCGGTCTAAAATAAAACTGCTGTTTGTGGATCATGCTAATGCATTACAACAAACTTCGCATAAAGCAGGATGTGGAGCAGTTAGTTAGCAGAAGTATTTTACATAGGTGCGCCGGGTAGGTTTTTATAGGTATAATGTGACAATATTACACAATGTAATATTACCATAAAGTTAAAATTTAATTTAATATTAAGGCTTTTCCGGTCGATTTTTTAAAAAAGTTAAGTAAGCTATCACATTCTAAATATTTGTCTTTCCCTAATTCAAATAATATCCATTGACACAATGATATGTTGCTACTTGGCCATATTTAATAATTTTATATAATAATTGATAATGAATTGACATTTTCAAAGACTTAAGATTATGACGTGCTTATGATCTAGTGGTTATGATACTTGCCAAGTGATCTAGTGATCGGGGGTTCGAACCTCGTTCCAGGAAGCCAAGTCAGTCCTATCTTTTTAGCAGAAGTATTTTAGCTTAGTTTGAAAATAGTAGGAATATTGATGTGAAACGTATTCCGTGTACGCATCTCTAGTTGTATTAGTATAAAATCTAAATAGAAAAGTGGAGGAGTTAAAAATTTTAAGTCGTATTGAATTTAAAATCAAAGAAATAATTATTCATAGTACCAATACATCGTAGGGTAGGGCGGGGCTAGTTGAGCATGCGGATAAGTTGGGCAATTGAAATATCTTAAAAACTACGCACCTCACGCCAACACTTTAAATAGCGGAAATAGGGGGACAAGGGAGGGGAATACATCGCGTGACGTCAGTTACCGCACGACAATCGAGTGAGGTGCAAAGATACTTTGTTTATTTTGTGACTAAAAAGTAAAAAATAAGTTGGTCGTTATTTTTCTCCTGAACTCGTATAAAATCAGCCAGCTACAATCTCGTAAGTGTTGATACATTACGTATTTATTGTACTTTCGATTATAAATAGCTGTTTAGTTCTAAGTCTTACAATTTTTTTCATAACCTAACATTAATTTCGATAAGTCTAGTCGTAGCTTGTTGGGCATGCTTCCTCAACTTGACCCACTATATTTTTATTACAAAAATTTGTCGCTTAAAATATCATCGCTGTAGCATAATTGGATAATGCATCTTCCCCGGTTTGGAAAGACATCCAGGTTCGAATCCCGGTGAATCCAATATTTTTCGATAAAATTGATTTTATATATATTTCTTTCTAATTAATATATATAATTCATATTTAACAAGTATAGTTTTATTTGATTTTGATTTTATTTTTTGTTTCACTGTTAAATTAGTACTGGAACTTAAAATATACATTTGATTATTAACTGTAGTTTTATTGGAGATTTATACAATTTCCATATTACTATTGAGCCAATTTTTTCCATTGCTCAACTTGCTCAACTTGCTCCATTGCTCAACATTGCTCAATTTATCCCACCCATAGGGCAGGTTGGACAACTCATAAGTTTCTCGCATTCATGGCAACATCTTCTAAGTAGTTTTATTTTCTGAAGACGTTTAGATCAGGATAAATTACTTTTCTAACATTGTAGGAATCAAATAAATCTGATGCACCGTTTAAGAATTATGATAAATTAAATTAAAAAGTGCTCAACTAGCCCCGCCCTACCCTACTGGAAGTGTTTTTGTCACGTGATGGCTTCCAAATACCTACAGTAGTCTTTTATAAGAAAAGTGTACCACAAAATATTTAAAAGTATATGTAAATATTGCGTAATAAAAATATATAATTTTACAAATATTATAATTTTTTTAATTTATAGTACTGATTCAAAATATCAGTTTTTACTGAAAAGCAGTGGAAATTCGTTCCAAATTTCGATCAATCAGTATTGTTTTTTTTTTGTTTAATCTGTCGGATTTTCTCGACAGCGGTATCAGAGTATCAGGGGATGGAGGGATGAAGCCTGTTTCAATTTAGAAAAGGATTAAAGCAAAATCTGTGCGGATCGGGAGGTTTTTCGCTTTCACAGGTAGACACAATGTTTTGAGAAGCCTTTTGGCATCGTCAGCGAGTCTGGAGGTATTACGTTTCGTGGAACAATCAGACTCATATATTCAATTTTAAATTATCGAAATACAGCAACCGAGTGAATTGAAATAAAATGTTTATAGAATTCTAACTTGGCAGAAATTTTTCGATGGATGCATCGAAATAATTAATAGGCAGTGATTTATTTATAAGAAAATTATTTAATTATTTATTATTTAAAAATACAATGTCAACTAAGTCTGTTTAAGGTGGATGTAGTCATCAATTGTGCAAAATCGCATGCACATATATATTTTATTTATTTATTTACTATTTATCATACCAAATCAAATTTCAAAGTAATTCATAGCTGATTGCTGAGTGGACTATTTTTATGACTGTATTTTGGCGGCTTTTGAATTATTTATCAAAAATAATCAAAATAAATACATTAAAAAGTAAAAAGAATAATATATTACATACACGTTTGACAAATTAAAAAAAGCACATGAAAACCACATAAACTTATATATCATAAAATAAAAGTACAATGTAAATTCTAAAAAAAATATGTATGTAGGTTTACGAAGATAATACAAATATTTTGTATTTCGGGCAACTTTGGCATAAATTATGAAATTCTTATTAATTAACGAATACAATTTTTTCACATTTTTAATTATATATGACTATGAGACATCGCAAAAACTGGATAAATAATGAAAATAACTTAATACAAAATAAATTAATTAATTCGAAAGATATATAGAAAAAAACCAATCTATCGAAAAAATATTTAGTTGCAACTTCACAACAAAAAATGTGTTTTCCTTAACTGAAAATAATTATTTGTAAAAGATATAGAATATAAATCCGTTTAAATTGCTCAGCTGTATACAATTAGTCGAAACAACTATATTTATATTTTTATTATTTATCTTTGTTTAATTAACCACTAAAATGAGTTTAAATACATCTACCGGTTTCGAAAAATACCATTTTCTTCTTCAGGATGTCATAACTAACTAAAACATATATCTTTTCTTTGACAGAATCTATTTTTAAAAAATCTATTTTATATATATATTATATATATATTTTATATATATATATTTTTATAATAACTATATTTATATTCACCAAAAATATATTTACGTCAAAACCTGCGGAGCCTTCGTCATTTACTCGTGTACGTCTTTAATGCCACGATTCACTTTAAATCTTAGGATATTATATAACGTGTTAACAATATTATGAAAAAGCCATTGCGACAATTTAAATCATTAATGTCGAAAAAGATCTAATCGAAGTTCAGAAGTCAGACCATGAAAATACTGAATTTACAAAACTGAGAGAAGGCAAAATGACGAGTTTTATTATTATTTAGCCTGTTGTGTATTATAAACTACGTTAAGTATTTTTAACGCACATTATAACGCGCGTATGAAAAAATAACTTCGAATCTCAAGAATAATTCCTGAGATTTTCCGTGATCATAACCCAATGAATTTTAAGTTTCAAGATATAGATGTCTCACAGAGACGAAGCTATTATTCTATTTACATGGGAACGTAAGTATGGAAGTATTCCTTTAGCAGTTCTCATCTAGACACTCAAACTGTGTGAACTCCTAAGGCCATAGACTGTATAGATGCTATAACCTATTAACATTAGACTTAACATTTTAAATATCTCTTATCGAGCAAAGGCCACAATGTCAACCATGCAATATTGTGATTTTTTTGTTGCAAATGCTATTGTATTCGAAACGTTAATCCGGATCGATGGGATCTAAATGAATGAATTGCTCGATCTCCGAGTTGCGTCCCTCGGAATGGAATACGAGAATTCCGGTCGTAAATCGAAATTACTGCAAGGTGTGTGAGGGAAGTAGGTAAACCTTGGTACAGGATGAGATCGGATAGGCTGGCTTAAGTGATCACTTTACACAACGTAACGTTCACCAATTTACCCATGCTACCACATCTATCAAATTTTTGGAAGTTGTGTATATGTTATCATGTAGAAACCTTTCAATTATTTATTACCAACTACGTTGTCGCCATCTATGTTTTTTTTTTGAAAATTTGATATTAATTCTCACGTAGCAGTATAGATGTCGCTGAAGTTGAAACTTTTTTTTTGACCTAAGTATAGGGCTATATTTTTTATGTGTATATATGAAATTTATTCGAATTATTTTCACATATATGTACTAAAATACGTCTTAAAAGGCAATATTTTTCAATTATTTTTAAACTTCATATTTATACCAGTATATTTCACAATATTTTGAGTGTCTTCAAATCTTTGTAGGAACCAATTACTGGGATTTATCCCCTGAGGGATTGTAATCAAGATCTAAATGACTCACAGAGACTCAGAGGATCAGGACACACTCAAAATATTTTAAGTTTCAAGTCACCCAATGATCGTAATACGACGAGCGATGAAGTTTTACGTCATTTCAATGAATGAACTTTATTATTTTCGATGCAATGCTTCCAACGTATCTCTATCCTAGATCCTACTAGAAAACTTCTCGAAATTCTCATTATTTGTTTAATATATCTTTATCTGAACTTTTCTTTTTGTCTTCTTCCATCAATTACATTTCTGAAGGTATTGTAAGAGTTGACGTTGTGTGTGTTGAAGTTATTCAAACTATGATTGACTAGAGATGCTGTGAGACAGAAGCTTCTATGTTGATTGTGTGTCGCAGTGTAGGGTGTCTGTTGTAACTAAAGCAGAGTATATACATGAAAGAACACTTACAAGGTTTTTTTTATTGAGGTGATGAATTAATACATTTTAAATACGCAGTTGAACTCCGGAGTGGCTCGCTGGAGATGCTGTTGAGTAACGATGCTGGTGTTAGGACGGCCTGCGGAGAAATGATCGCAAGTTTCTTGGCAGTAGCCATCTCTGATGCTAATGGTTATTTACTGCTGCTCATTGATTGCTCTGGTTCAGGCTTTAATGGTTGATAGGTGAGCCCTAACCCAGCCATGTCTACGGGCGCGGGTAGGGTCACCACAATATAAATTTTGTTTAAAATGTGCTCTGTCCATTAGCTTCTTCGATTATTGGTGATGTATATGACGTCTATTATTATTCTTAGGGATGCTGTTGAGATAGATAATGATTAGTGGTCTAATTGGTATTAACCATCGTTTGCCTTGGAATAATTATTCAACATATAACGAATAGAACTTGGGCCTTTTTTGTGGATTAATTAAAGTGTGGGGAGTATTCAGAAGACCGACGGATGGCGTTAGTTAGTCGCTCGCCTTCCCACGGTTGCTCTGTAAATCTTCCTAAAATTACACTTTTTTTTTTACAGATATGTGACTATATCAAGCCTGACCCAAATCTATCAGTATTGTCATTTTCTCTCACTGAGGTAATGCATGTGATAACTGCCGCCCTATGTCTGCAATGTCACTGACTTTTAACTGTACTTGAAGCATGTATTTATAAG
Source organism: Eubasilissa splendida (assembly GCA_031772225.1). Classification (NCBI taxonomy): domain Eukaryota; kingdom Metazoa; phylum Arthropoda; class Insecta; order Trichoptera; family Phryganeidae; genus Eubasilissa; species Eubasilissa splendida. Next base: position 6,925,871 of record CM062857.1, on the reverse strand, counting down.
ATTGTATACGATATAATTGTTCTCATTATTTCTTTAGTGTGATGTCCTTGGATTGTATATATGTGTATGTGTGTAAGCCTCACCGCCGACGCGGGACGTATGTATGTGTGTGTATGTGCAGAGATAAAAAGGGGTCACGCGCGGGGGGCGCTCTTTCCAGCGCTACCGTTTGTCACGTTACTAGTTTTACATCTTGAATCTCAATTGTATCCGATTGTAATAAATATTTAATTGTCACCTAGAGTTTTCACTTAGACCTTCAATAACTACGAAGTGTACAACGAATACGTACTATTAGACAAGTATCTAATCTATATTTTCTGCGCTTATTGTATATCGTCTTTATTTTTTTATTATGTAATGATCCACTTATATTTCTGTATGTTGTTTAATTTTAACTAATAATGAATAGCACATATGTGTGAATGTGGTGCCGAGGAGGAAACCCTTGACCATGTCTTTTTTGCCTAGCCATTGCGGATCACAGGTTTTTTTTACAATAATCTTGTCAATGGTAATTTTCAACTCCCGGTTAACTTGTGTCATCTTCTGTCCCTCAACTCACCACATTTAAGCTATATAATAGCAAATTTCTTGAATGTCAATGGTATTAACTTGTAACGCAATATTCCCTATTCTATAATATTGTTGTACTGCTTTCTATGAAATAATGTTTAAGCTTGTTTAATGGCACAAATCTCTCTTGAAGGGTGGATTGCCTGTTTGAAAGAAGAAGAAGAAGAATAGCACATAGGGCGCCGAAAGAAGTAAATGTAAAATCAAAATTTTCTCGATTTTTTTTCATTAAAATTTTATTTTTTATTTCATTAATTTTAAATGCAGTTATGAAATCGTTTCTTTACTTTGCTGAATGTAACTGAAACATGAGCAGGAACTCATTAAACGCATTTAATATTATTACACAGATCAGATTGTATACAAGAACATATTATAATTGTGACGTAGCAGTTTTTCAGAACATAGTCCTATGATATTGTAGTGCAAATTAAATGTATCAATAAGAAACATATACAGATAAAACCAATTTATCTAAAAAATATTTATGTTGCCACCCGGACTCGAACCAGGAACCCTTCCTGTCCGGAGAAGTACGTTGACCTATTACATAAATAAATTATTTATGTACATATTATAAATTGATTTTATCCGTTTATCTTTCTTATTGATATATGAGGCCCGTTTTTTTAAGTAAGTACCGGAATATTTTTTTAAAGATGTTCCACATCATTTTTACAATACTTTACATTCTTCGAAGGCTACACATCTTAAAATACTTCTACGTAGTCGCAACCATTATTAAGGTACTTGTCATAATGGGGGACCAATTTTTGTATACCTTCGTCATAGAATGACGCCACCTGGGATGAAAACTATGTTTGTATTCTGTCTTTGAATTCATCATCGTAATCAAAATCCTTGCCACCAAGAAACCGCTTCAGATTAAGTAAAAGGTGGAAATCACTTAGAGCCAAACCAGGACAAAACAAGACACACTTGGAGATGAATATCAGCTGGTTTTATATTCAGTTCATTCAAGAAACGAATCACGGACCGTATCACACAGTCGGCGGGCTGATCAATTGTCTTGAACATTTCAACCACTCACTACAAGACGACAACACTATGTGAATGTCTCTAACGTTGCATGTAGTGACACAAAAGACGAAGGAAATCATTTCGCATGCGCAATATTGCAACCGCAGCGCTACACCGGGAATATCCGGCAACGGTTCTTACTTAAAAATCGAGCTTCGTATACAATTTGTATTAAAAAATTTATATATTAGAGGTTTTGTTTCTCCCTTCAACAAAAAAAATGTTTAATAATTCTAGCGTCTACTATCAGATTCACTCAAAGGTATTTGAGATTCTGTAAAAATAAGGTAGATGGCTCTGTCAAATGATGGAACGATTAAATGTATTGATATCAAAAAAGGTAACATATAAGGTCGAAAAATTGTCGCTAAAAATAATGTCGCTGTAGCTTAGTTGGATAAAGCACCTCCCCCGGTTATGGAAGAGATCCAGGTTCGAATCCCGGTGGCGCAACAACAATATTTTTCGATAAAATTGATTTTATATGTATATCTTTATAATTAATATATTTAATTCATATTTAAAAAAATTGTTGTATAACTTTCTATAAACAAACTTAAAACTCGCTCAGATGCATTTTCAATTAATTAAATTGCACATTACTTGGAGATGAAATGCATTTACCGCTGTTTTCCGTATATAGGTCAGTAGCACAGGGTCGCGCGACGGGATAAAGCAGCTGGAATTATTGAAATGGAGTATACGGGTATTTACGAGCGCTTCACTGTACGTCCTCTACATGAAGGTATATAATATATTTACATATTTGTGGAGGTTGTTTGTGTGTGGTGCTTCAGGTAAACAAGAATTATATTTACTGAGAAATCTATCTACCATGTTTTGTATTGTATTAATGATTTGTAAAGAATCGTTTGATTGATTTAAGAGAGTAGATATATTTCATGTACATTAAGCATTGTGCCATAATTTACAAAATTAGAATGCTTTTGAAAACTGTTATAATATTATTAGTATATAAAAAAATACCTTATTTTTTCACAAAATCTGTCTCGATTTCTTGCAAAATTGGATAATATTTCTCAGACTAAATGAAATCTATCTCTACAGCAAGTACTAATATATTATGGAGAACACATTTTTGTTGTAAAATTGCATTTTCAGAACAAAGTTAGCATGTGGTATTTTAAATTTTACAAATTAAATTAATATTTTATTTGTTAACTTTGTTTTATTAACCACTTATTGAGTTTAAATACATCTACCAGTTTTGAAAAATACGATTTTCTTCTTTAGGATGTCAATACTAACTAAAAACATATATTATTGTTTCTTTACCATCCAATGACAATGACATCCTGAAGAAGAAAATTGTATTTTTCGAAACCGGTAGATGTATTTAGACTCAATAAGTGGTTAATTAAACAAATTTAAAAAATAAAATATGAATTTTAACCACAAAGTTAATTTTGCTAATTTCAAAAGAATTAAATTATTCATCTTGACAGATATACAAAACAAAAATGTGAGCTCCTTAATATATGACCTACATTAAAGTTTCCAAATTTAATAAAATAAATTAAATAATTTAATTCTGGCATATCAAAGGTATTTGATATTCACCGAAGTTGTTTGGGACATATATGTATGCTTGAACGAAACTAATGTACTGTGCCTTCCACCTCTCCTCCCTTCCTTTTTTCCTTCGATTTTTTCAGTGTATCTTTCTAGTTGATTTATTAAATTTGTATTAAACTAATATAAACCACATTAAAATTTCTTATAAATCATGTAAAGTCATCTCAAGTTAATATAAGAAGATTATAACTATATATACGAGTATATATTTATGATTTATATATTCTAATTTCACCGTGCTTAATTTTCTATGTGAAGGAATTACGAAGAAAAATGGAATAGCACTAGCAAAAAGCAGTCGATTTCGACAATTATTTTTTTGCTATGTAGTGGCCGCTGCGTGATTACAGTTGATGTTTCCGTACTGATTGAATTTGTTAGGTAATAATGACCACTGAGCCGCTGGCCACGACCGGTATTTCTGTAAAATCTTTATTTTAATGTTGATAATATAATTGAATATAATCAAAACAAGATACTACAGTACAATATAACGAATTAACGAAAACAAATATATAATCATATATATTTTACCGTTCCGGTGAATTCCACGTACTTGTTTTCCCACCTGACGACAGATTATATTTTCTATTCTATCAAAAATTTAATGCATAATAAAAAGAGGTTTTTATTATGCATTAAATTTTTTGGTTAATGTTTCAATGGTTCGCTCGCTTGTTGTCTACTAGAATTAAATTAGGCCAACACAGGGTTACTCGGCGAAATTTGACGGTTTTATGTGCACAACGTACTAGTATTTATTTTTGTATCCACGTGTATTCCAAGGTATTCAGTACAGTGCACAACCTTTTCACGAACCTCACATTGGTGTGGCGTATCAGTATTTGGAATTAACCATACTTAATTCCGATAATGCGATAAATGTGTTAGGCATGTTTTTCAATTTATTGGGTTAATATGTTGCTGTTTTAATGGTAAACGGTATAAATGATTTTCTTTTGTCTTGAAACCTAGTTTTTGCCATTTCTTTTAAAAGTTATGACAAAAATATAATGAGCACTGGCGGTAGTTGACTACCTGGCATATTTCAATAACACATTTAGTCCAGATTATCCGCTGAAATATTTATGACAGTCCATTAAGCCATATTCCAGACTATATTTTGAGAACGCATTTCATTGCAGAAAATCCGTATCGATGTCTTGACGTTTTTTTGTTGTGAATCGAAAGTTACCTATTGTGTACGAGGCTTTAAATGAGTCACCGGGAAAAGGTTAACTTGTTCGCGTCTATAAGAAAATTTATCAATTAGGTATTTAAAAAAATTATAATTAGTTAACCATGTCAAAGCGATCAGATGTTTGTACTTATATTTTTTATTAAAATAATCTATAAATAGTATTTTTTATTGTTTTTTATTAAATAGTTATGTGTGTACCTGTAGGTATACATTTATCAAACTGATTTTTTAGATTTTTCATAACTTTCGGAATATATTCGAATATTTTAATGTAATTTAGTTCGTTATATTGTTTTTTTTCTGATTATTTGCCCACTTATATAATTATGTCCCATACTTAAAAAATATTTATATTGCTGAATACAAATCACTCTTCAAGAATGGATTTCCCTAACAATAGATTAGAAGAATATTGCTGAAAGATTTCTAACGAGTGCTGTGTATTATCTTCGTCTTCTTTTTTAGACCGTTCACGTCCATTACAGAATATAAGCCTTGCCCACTGATCTCCTTGGTTCTGTGCTGCTCACTTCCAACAAAAGCCACCGGTCTTGTTAAGTCATAAATCCAGCGTTTGTGGATAAGTCTTGCTACACGTCTGACAGTTTTATTTTAGTTTTTCAATATTGGTATGTATTGTATCGTTTTCTAATGGCGAAAGTTAGTGATAATGTTGGTAATAATTATTTTATTTGCAACAGCTCAAAATAATTGGACCATGAACTTTCAAAACCATTATATTTTAAATATGAATTATATATATTAATTAGAAAGATATACATATAAAATCAATTTTTATCTGATATTTTTAATCTGATTTTTAGCGACAAATTTTCGAATCTATATGTTACCTTTTCGATATTAATACATTTAATCGTTCCATTATTTGAAAGAGAAATATGTCCAAAATTTAATAAAAATGAATTGATAATTCTGGCGTCTGCTATCAGATTACTCAAAGGTATTTAAGATTCTGTAAAAATAAGGTAGATGGCTCTTTCAAATAATAGAACGATTAAATGTATTAATATCAAAAAGGTAACATATAGGTTCGAAATTTGTCTCTAAAAATATTGTCGCTGTAGCATAGTTAGATAATGCACCTTCCCCAGTTAGGAAAAAGATCCAGGTTTGAATTCCGGTGGCGCAACAACAATATTGATTTTATATGTATATCTTTCTAATAAATAAATTTAATTCATATTTATAATCTCACAGACCTATGTTCTGAATAATTACAACTTCACAATAAGAATGTGTTATCCTAATATTACATTTTAACTTCAGCCAAGATGTTTTACGTCTTCAGACTTCTTCTGCTACCAATTTTTTTCTTAAATAGTTGCAGTATCTAATATTTTTCTGGATGTCTCATGATATATCTAATATATTTGTGTTTTGTCTTAGACCTCTATACAATTATGTTTTAATTCTTCTATTGATTTATTTATTTATTTAAATAGAATGTACAAAAATGCCAAATATTTTCACATACCTCAGGGGTTGCCTTGATGCCTTCTGAAACGCCTCCAGGGAAGGCGTAGATCGGGGTTGTATATTTACATTAATTACTGATGATAAACGGCTGGGTTTAAATTGAGAATATGTGTGTACAAAGAGAATCCAACGTCAGTTAATTCTTTGAATTATAATTGGTTGCGTAATTGAAAATGTAATATTTCAAACACAAAAGGTCTTTAAAGATGACTTAATGATTTTAATAATCAAAGGATGACGTGTTCTGAAAAATCGCAATATCACCAATAAATTCGTCAATTTATTTATTTTAACTTTATTTATTCATTTAATTAAAATATTATATATTAATCCGGTTCGGAGGACCAGAAAAAAGGATGTTAGGAATTATCACAGTGGAATGTATGAAGGAAAATATGGAGGGAAGAAACAGGATAACACAGTACTTGAAAACTACCACTGACCTTCTGTGTTCCCGCCTCTCTCTCCTCGCTCAGCTCCTTCGACGGAAGCTAGGAGTCACTTTTAAGACGCTCGTTGTAATGTTTACTGTACGATGACCAAATTAACACTGATTTCCGCATTGATGGACAAGTAGATAGAACCAAGTAGTGTTGGATGTTTGGAAAGGATCCATATAGGTATTAGGAACACAATTTCTCTAACAATATAAGAATTAATTTTGGCCGTCCTGTTTATTAACCTTGTACAAGTTGATATTTTTAATTTATGTTTTTTCTCTGTGTACGTAACTTTTTTTTTTAAGAAAATATTTAACTTTTTACTCTCAATGCATACATAATTATTTCAATTGTATTTTTATTTAAAAACGTATACATAATGTAAACGATATTCCTCTCTAGAACACAAAATATTTCTCTGATAGAGAAATATCACAAAATACACTTAGAATATGTATTAAACTATTCATTTTATTATGTAACAAAATTGAATAGTTGTATTAATAAATTTGAAAGAAATGGCATATTTATAAACCGGCGTTTTACTGAGCTAGAAACATTATTAAAGAAGCAGCTCAGTAGGTCCTCTAGAAATATACGGTATCAATATAGTTCAATGTTTCAAACTAAACTAGCATTTATGTTGCGGTAAATGGAATCTTGAAATGAAATCTTACTGGAATCCATAGTCTTGTCTAAAACCATATTTCAAGTGCGTATAACCGCGAGAATATATAAGGTAGTAAAAAAAATATTGGCAAAGTGCTAATATTTAATAGGAACCGGGATATAGGTATAACAAAAATATTTCGATAAATTGAACTTCCTGTATACCTTTCTAATTGATGTTAATTTCTAATGATGTGTTCTCTTTAAACTAATATTTAATTATGATGAATTCTTATTATTTTATTATCTTTATCATCAGCCATCATCTACTAGATGAAAGCCTCCCCATAACTCCGTCACTCTACTCGTCCTCTGTCAATTTATATCAAGCTTATATTAAGACTTGGTCGTTTTTTGTTTAATGGATACCATTAAAGGAATATTTTTCATCCATTGATTATTTATGAATATTTAAATATGACTGGCCATTTCTATTTATGCGATTTAGTGGTAACAATGTCATTCTCTGAGCTCTAAGCCACGTATTTCTTTTTCTGTCACCTCTAATACTTGTTTCTATACTTCTCTGTGTTATCTGGATGTTTTGAACTAGCTTAGTATTCAGAGTCTAGGTTTCAATATGTAAGGATTGTAAAAATACGCCAGTAAAATACTGTTTTCTTAAAACACAATCTACTATTCGCTCTCAAATTTAATATTATAATTTGTGCATCTAAAATATTCTATAACTTTTGCAAAGTGCGAAATAATTCTCACATCTGAGTTAATACATTCAATATTAATATTCTTTATATTAAAGTATGTTCTTTGTGCAAACTTCAAAAATAACCTTAGTTATTTCAACACAAGAATTAAGAACATTTAAGGTACCCACCTTAAAAGTAAGAAAAACAATTAACCTACAGGGTAAATATTATGTTCCAGACCGATGTAGTTTTTGAATAACTTGGAAATGAAACACATTTTTTTAATTTGGTTTTTAATTGTCGATTATTTGGTTTATTAGAATTGTCCGCCTTTGGCAGCAGCACAAATGCGTGCTTTTTAACCATATTTTTCATAACAGTCTAGCACACTTCGCGTGTTATTTCAGCAATTTTATTTAAAAAATTATCCTGTAGCAACGGAATTTTTATTGGCTTATTGGCGCAGACCTTTTCTTTCAAGAATCTTTACATAAAATATCCAGGAAGCGTCAAATCAGGTGAGCGAGGAGGTCAATTGACATCACCACTTTTTAACATTATGCGGCTGGAAAAAATTTCTGCTCGGCTGTGTCTGAGGTGGCACCGTCCTGTTAAAATCGCATGTGTTATAGGCTCAATCGACCCAATTTGGCCGCCAAGAAGTTTTCCAACATGTGACAATAGCAATCACCATTAATGGTTACATCATTGCCATTATTATTTAAATAAAATGTTTTAATAACTTCAACACGTTTTTGAGGCGTTAAATCCTCCATAATAAATTGTAATCAACTACTCTCTACGATTACTAAATACGAACTGAAATGTCAGCCAAATAAAATGGAGGCCAAATAAAGTCGGCATGGAACATAATATTCACCATGTATATTAAATAGTAAATTATATATTAAGGATTGATTTTACACTACCCTGAAGAAAAAACGGTTGATCCGATACCAGTCGGTATCAAAATATGAAACATCAGTTATATATATTACATGTTTACTAGGCAGTTTAATAAGTCTGTTTACTGTATTGGCCTGTATTATATCATACTTTGATACGTTTTATTAATTTAAAGGTTTTTGTTTTAAAACATAAAATTTAATCAAGTTTTCTGTTTTATGAAAAAAATTAACTGAAATTTAATACAATAAATCAGTTTAAATATCTTTACATATTTTAATACAGAATTAAATTGATTTATTTATATAAATTTATAATACCTACTAGTATTTTGGCCAGACATTAAACGTTATATGTTATTCAACGTGTACATTACTTATTTAATTATTTTTTTCAGACTGAATTAAAAATACAAATTAATTTGATTAAAAATATTACTTATTTATATTATAATATATTTGACTATTTATTCATTTAATGGTTGCGATTGTACAATGAGTCAAAAGTCTCCTAGTTACGTTAGAAATTAGATTCCAGTACCGTAATATATTAAGAAATGTTAAAAATCAATATTAGAAGAGACTGTTCAGAGATGGCGCAAATCCAAACATTAGTTTGCTTGTAATACCATTTCATAGTATGACAGTTGTTTAATGTCAACTTGCGAATTGTGCATGTTATTTCAATCTTTCGTACATCTCGATAATTTTTTGTGCCAAGATGCAGATATTAGATGAGTACCTTTATTTTGAGTAGTAGTTTGCGATGTATATATAAGTTTTGCGATTGTTTCCACGGATTACTATTTATAAGACCAGATACACTTACCCCATAAATTTTACACCGTGGAGGAAGTGTATCTACTCAGTGGTTGGAATATAATCGAATGAAAAGTAGAACATTTAAATGCAAATAAAATTTGGAGATTATTTCAGTCATTTATTACCAGTGTGATTACGTGTCAACTAGATATAAAACAGTATTTTAACTTTTAAATATAATCTGCTGTCTCACAATACTAGCCTACATTAAAATGCCTTAAATTAGGTGAGAGATAGGGATACAAAAGTAATAAGAAGGTTCTATAAAACTGTTCAATAGAGATCATTTATATCATCACTCTTTCTGTATCCCGCTTCAAATCTTTTAAGCCCGGTTGTGTGATTATTTCTAAATGTTTACTATAGTAAAAAAAAAATGTTTTTTTTGCGAAATGGGTTATTCGATCATTGATAAAAAATATTTACACATCGATAGTATATTCAATAGTAAATTAATTTTATCATCCAACATCAGATTGCAAAAAATTTCAATATACGATAGTGAATCATAAAGCATAAAATTGTATATATTTCCAATGTTTAAAATAAATCTATTTTGGTCATATTCGCAGATATTTGATGATTACTCGCCTTGCCACACTATTGGGTGGGATTAACTTTGACAGTAGTCAATTTGACGTTCGAACACGTTTATAGCACAGATTGGTAAAAAGTAATTATAGTAAAAATTTACTATGATCAAAATATACCACTGATCACACAACCGGGCCTAAGTGTTTTATAACACGAGAGCTTGTAGTAGACTCGATGACAAACTGGTCGAATTTAATGAATATATTGTACTTAATTATATTTAATTAAGGTTAATAACTCATTTCATGTAAAGGACCTATCTCTGCGCAAACGCTGAGTTCCATAGAAGCGTATTGCGGATACCTATTTGGATTAGTTATCTCACTATCCTATTACAGATTAACTAGCGCGCGGCAAAAGAAGACATGGTGGACCGAGGAAAAGATTCAAAGACACCCTGGAGGTGAATTTGAGTAGATGTGGCAAATACCCTGAACGCTGGGAAACCGCGACCCATGACCGAGAACAATGGCGTCAAAAGATACATTGTGCAGGGTAAACTTGCGAACAGAAGAGCGCTGACGCAATTACCAAAAAAGGGAGAAGGAGGAAGATTCGTCCCTCAGAATTCTCCTGTCCAGCGGATGCACGTGCACAACATATGAAAGGGTGTGTGGTTCTAAAATAGGACTCTTTAGCCACACTCGGATTCACAATTGTTAACCATGGCAGACATCATCCCGATAACGAGGGACTAGATGTCTCTCCTATGATACGAAACCTACCTGTACCGCTTTAACAACTTTACCATTTTCTCATTTCTTCTCCATTTTATCCCAGCCATTTTAAAACTCTGTTTTCATATCTCTCCCGGTTGTGACATCGGCAAAGGTTAAGCCAAGTTGGGACATGTCATTTTTCAGACAACTTTAAAACTAAAACTATCAACTGACATCTAAGACATGCATCAGACACCTTTGTCACATCAACAACAAAGGCCCTGTTTCCACTTAAATATTATTTCTAAAGTTTTTTGAAAGCTGCGTCCGCCCCCTTACCGAAAACAATCTAAAGAATATACCGAAGTTTAGGAAAACTAAATTTCAGATACACAACGGAGTACCTGCAAATTCTGAACATGTAAACATTAAATTATTAAAATTTCCAAAGTTTATATCCCCAAGTAGCTTGGCCTTGGTGCCGCCGACACCGCACACAGTGTGAAACAACTGAACCTCCATCAATAATTAACTACCTTCATAAGCTTTTTCTTTTAAATTTGATATTTGTTTTTTTATTAAGATTTTTTATAAAGGTGTCCAGCGAAAAGATTAATATTAAATAAATAAAAAAACGACAATGTTATCCTCATATTTTATTTATATAAAATGAAGTTTAACGATGCGGATTTTACGTTTTATAAACAACATCGTCTAAATGCCGTCCATTTTTTTCAAGATATTCTTGTAATCGGACTCTTAAATCTGCGAATACGCGAGATCAAAGCGTTGGTTTAATGGCAGCAACTTCACGGTGGATATTTTCTTGTATGGCCTGAATTGTTCAAGAATTTTTGTTGTAAACTCTTGACTTAAGGTATTTCCACAAAAAAAGTCACACGGTGTAAGGTCCGCTGACCGAGGTGCCCAGGGTATGTCTCCATACTTGCTGATTAATTTATTGGGAAAAATCCCCCTCAGCTTCTCCAATGAAACTCTAGCTATGTGTAGAGTGGCCTTGTCCTGCTGAAATTGTGTTCTTTTGTTGAACCCGGGAAACAGCTGCAGTTGCGGTACCAAAAACTGATCGATCATTTGGCAATACAGATTAGCAGTGACTGTCTCTCGCTGCAGTGACAATACAAACGTTGTTGATGGCGTTCCCTTAGGTTATCGGGGCACCATTTTTTCATGTTATGTTTATTAACATAGCCATCGATATGAAAATGTGCTTCATCAGTAAACAATGTTTCCAAGTGTTCGTGCTGTTCCAAAACGTTCCAGCATCGTTTTCACTAAGGTTTCACGTAAAGAATAGTCATTTTCGTTGAGAAATTGCACGATTTGCAGTTTGTATGGGTGAAACTGTAATTTATTTTTCAAAATACGTGTACTGTTGATTTTTTTATTCCAGTAAAGGCTGCAATTTTCCATATCGATTCCATATCTTCCATAATTCCATGTCTAACTTGAGCCACATGTTATGGCATCGCTGCTGACTTTGATGGTCCCGGAGGAGTTTGGTTAACCATTGTCCCTTCTTGTCTGAACTTTTGAACACAACACCAGATAAGTTGCGTGCTCGACCCATCACCTACTCGTCGAATATTAAAGTGAGTACAAAAAGCGCGACGCGCACGAACCAATGAATCACTGCACATGAAATATTGTTCAACCGCGAACGCGCGGTGCGCTCCCGACCAATGACTCGCCGCATACTTATGTTTACAGTAAAATAGATAGTATAATTAATTATTTATGCATCCGGCGAACTTATAGCAACCAGTGTACAAATTTCTAAAAATTTTAACGCGTTTAGCAAATAACCATTGCATTCTTATAAATAATGTAATTTAATAAAATAGCACTACTGGAAGACCTATTGTTTTATATATTTTTTTGTATACGAGGATAGACAATTAAGTTGCAATTACAGAATTATGTATTAGTTATCGGTTTCCAAAATCATCTCTGCCTGATACAATGCAATTGCAGAAAGCATTATTCGTCAGGCTGTTTAGAGAACGCGTCGTAATCCATTCCACATCTACTCGTAGCCCCCAATGATATTTTATAGCATTTTTGATTTTGGAAAATAGAAAATAGTCAGAGGGGACCGATCGGTTGAATTGGGCAGATGTTCCAACACGGTGATTTGATTTTTAGCGAAAAAGTCATTCACAACAATGGCTGTAGGTAGGGCTAGGACTTTGTCCTGATGTAACATTCAGCTTTCATTTCACTTGCACCTGTAACAATATCATTAGATCCAAATAGAATACAGCACTATTGGCTTGTCCTTAATATTGCAGTGTTGCTACTTAAGGCGCACTAGTAAACAATTATATGTATTTGATTGTCATCCCTGGTATGTTATATTTTTATTTTTCCGCGGATATTTTGCACCTTTGGTAAGTAGATAATATAAGATAAATTCTCTAAAATACTATCTCTCTAGCATTTCTGCATCTTAACGTATTATTAGACGGGTCTTTGGTCTGAAGAAATTAGGTATATACCGTATTAAGTTTAATGCGAAAAGTGGAAAAAATTATTTATATCTGTTTCATTGAATTGTTATAGATTTTTTATTACCGTAATTAAAAGTGTATAAGAACAAATCAAATAAAGGGTTGTGATTTCAAATTCATGCGGAAATTTTATAAAAAAATATATTTTTTATACAGTTTACGCTAATAAATAAACATGTGAAAATATTCAAGATCAATATTTTCTGAAAAGTATGCATGACATCCACAAATTGTTTGTTGTGTCATGTCTACCCTTTGTGTGAAGGAAAAGGGTTTTTCCTTTACCACATAAAAATATTTCACTAGTTGGCTAAGGGTAGTGGAAACAAATTGGGGACCTGACCTGTATTGTTCTAAATTAAAGGTCCAAACTCCGCTTTGTGTCAGGTTAGGAAAGAGAAAGCTGAGACCCCTGATATAAGACTTTAAGGGACTATTTATTTTCTCCCTTACATCTAGATGTTAAAACTAATTAAATTGTTATTATATGCAGATATTTCACAATATTTAAATATGTAAAGAATAACAATAATAATAATATGTTAATAATAAATAAGAATAACTAAATAATGTATAAAACAAGTTTTATCTGGTCAATTACGTTATTTTATACATGTATATTTTCGTAGTAAAAAGATAAAACAAAACGAATGAAATTCGAATTTCTTACTGTGAGATCAGCAAGGATAGTTCCAATAATTTTCCAGTTTAAAATTCGAAAAATTCTACGTTAATTACAAAGTATTTATTTTACGGAAATATTAGCCGTATTTTTGTTTTCGTAACTACCCACTACCCAGCAAATCTAATCCTGTCTAATTTAGTAATTTAATTAACTTGGTCGTATTCATTAAACTCGTAAAAACGTCGCATTCAGTAAATAAAAATATATACCGAGTTTTAATGTTACATTATCTTAGACTATTTTAAAATGATTAAAAACATCACAAAGAATGACAACGTAACATTTTGAAACAAAAAAAACACAATATATATATATCAACCTTAAAAAATAAACAAAATTAGTGTGAAAATAAAATAAATATACGTAATTAGTTGTTTGTGAAAATGGACTTATGGCGTTATGGCTTTACGTTCGGGTATTTTCGAGAACTGCCGATCATTGCCGAACAATCGGAATGACCTTATCACATACTTCAAAATCTGGCTTCAAATTTTTTTTCAGTTCAACAGGATAGTTCAACTCTGAATATAAATCTCTTTGTATGGTTTCATGAGATGTGCAATGCGAAAAAAAAATGATTGTACATTATTATTATAATTTCATTTACACAGCACAAATTATTTAGCAGTTTTATTTGAAATACAACAAAAATATTTATGCGTCTACCAGCTCACGGATATCATGTTCTTTTAGGTTTTGTACATACAATTTTATTACTATTATTATTACTATTTTAAGTACCTTGTTACATAGTCTCAACGCCAGATTTTTATCAGCATTTGGCAGATATTTAGAAAAAGAAAAAAATTACACCAATTATTTTAAAAAGTATAGTATGTAAATAAATTAATGTTTAAAAAAAAACTCGCAGCCTGTAGGATTTGAACATACGCTCACATAGATAACTGATTTTAAGTCAAAAAAATATGAATGTATTAACGTAACAGATAGGCGTATAAATAAATGGAATGCTTCATAAAATAAGTATATATTTCGTGCATTTTCCCAGTGTAGCGCCGCGGTTGCGATTTTGCGTATGCGCAATGGTTTCCTTTATATATTGCCTCACCGCATACAACCTTAGAGACGTTCACACGGTGTGGCCATTTTGAAATGAGTGGTTGAAATATTCAAGATAATAGATCAGCCCGCCGACAGTGAGATACGGTCCGTGGTTCGTTTCTTGGATGTGCGAAACATGAAACCAGCTGACATTCATCGCCGTGTGTTCTGTTATGTCTCGATTTAGCGCCAAGTGATTTCCATATTTTCCATTATCTGAAGCGGTTCCTTGGTGGTAAGCGTTTTGGTAACGATGATGAACTCAATGACGGAGTACGAATATGTTTTTCATCCCAGGCAGCATCGTTCTATGATGAAAGTATACAATCAATGGTGCCCCGTTATGAAAAGTGCCTTAATAATGATGGCAACTATGTTAAGAAGTACTTTAAAATATGTAGCGTCCGAATAAAGTAAAGTGTTGTAAAAATAATATTTTGTATCTTTAAAGAAAAAATCCGGTCTTTACTCAAAAAACACGCCTCGTATAGGTAATAATATTACACGTAACAAGCAGTACCTAACCGATTTGCATAAAATTTATTACGTATTACTAGTATATGTGTATGTATTGTGTACGTCAACATTTACCGAAATCATTATATATTATCGAATTAGGTCACAATACGTCATATACCTTTATTATCATTATTTATTAAAAATGTAATCATGAAAGTGAATTTTAAATAGCCTTAGTAATTTTTTTTCATTACTTATCATTTATTAGTTCATCTCATATATTTTTTTTAAAATTAAATAAAACATGTTTATATTTAGAAATATTTTTTTAATATACATATATGTCCGATTAAACGATTTAGGTATACTAAAACTATACGAGTATGATAAAATTAAATATAGATAAATAAAATTATCAATATTTATAATATAAAAAGAAAATGATAAAAATAAAATAATTCAAGAATAACAATATTATATATGATATTATGATATAGGGTAAACTATTCACTAAACAAATATATTTTTGTATGTAAATTATTAATTGACAAACAAATTAACGAAACAAGAACCATATTTTTATTAACTATTGTTACAATAGTATAATAAACATAATTGTTTATACGTTAGTTAATATTTTCAAGAATTATAATAACACAAAAGCTCTCGTTTTTTTAAGTCATTCTAAATTAATATATTGTTACAAAATATTGAGGATTTTTTTCTTAAGGAACGAGGGCAGAACAGCGGTCCTTGGGGGATACCGCAAGGTGAAAAGGGTCTCTGGCGTAAATATTAAATTCTGTTCCCACCGGAATAAAGTTAGCGCAGGTCGGAGTGGTGGTTTGGGGTTGTAGTAACTACCTACGGGTCGCCTCAACAGATAAGGTTGTAATATTAGCGAGGGGATGAAGGCGTGTAGTTAAGGGAGGAGATTAGCGTGTTCGAGCCTCGCGCCCACCTTCGTGTGTCATTACGTGGCTGAGTAACGTCTCATTTTAATAAAAAATTGCAAGTAATTTAAGTCCAGAACCACAAAACTGAACTAATTGATAAACTCCCCCTAAGACTTTTTTCATCATTACAATGGCAACACACAAGCTGGATTGATTTTTTTATAACATTTTTAAAATATTAAAAGTTACATTTCACCTCCGGTTTGTGAAATTTCTGGTCAAATTTTTTTAAAATTGTTTGTAATATTTTTAATTAAATAATCATATCATTTGATAAATATTATTACTTTTCGTCTTCCTTTACGTACCAACGCTCGTGATTTTAGAAACACTTAAATTATTTGCATCGATTTTCAACCTGCTATCGGCCGCTGTCAGCCATAACAATTAATGTAGATTTAACACTGATTCATGCTGACCAACCCCGTCTGTAAAACCGGAAACGTCTGCTAGGAAACACCAAACCACACCTCCACGTCCATTAAAGCGAACACACCTACCCTTACAAAAACAATATTCCGGTGCCTAAATTCACTATACATTTGCATACGCTTTACGCCATTATTTATGAAATTATAAACAATTACATTTTTTCAATATAGTTTAACACTAAAATTGTATTGAGTCGTTGTGTCGTCTTATATCGAAACCTGATTGATGATCAAGTTATAATATACTGATTTATCATTAGATCATCGGAATTTTGGACGTTGAGCCACTTCCTAGGGATAAGCAGCCAATATAATCTCTTTATACCAACGCTTTCACTGCCTTCTATTACCCCTTAAAAATGAGTCGTAAGATATCATATTTTTCATTACGGAAATTGTGCCTGAAGTATATATGGTATATATATCAGCTATTGTTTGTTGCTAGGGCAGCCGCGGTGGATAATTAGCCGAAGTGCCATTACGCAATATGCTAGTGTTTTATTTTTCTCTTCATATTATATTACTTTAAACAAAGTGCTACACTACAGCAGGGTAGTACAATATGGAGTTCCATTTCTCTACTTAATAATCTCAGTAGGTTAGGTTACGTGAGAGAATAAATAAACTAGCTGCCGTTGAGTTGTTCTGCCGTCCAGTTGTCTGCCGCCAAGTTATTTATCGCCCAGTTTTCTGTCACTTAACTTAATTGATTACATCCAACCTGGCTATTGTGATTGATTTAATCAAAGTTTGCGTAAACCATTTAATATGAGAGTTTCTTTTGCTATAAAAGTAGGGCTATTATTTTTATTTTATAATTTTCAACGCAGTTCAATGACAATGTACATTAAAAATTATGGTCTAAGTTTATAATTCAAAATATAGTCATTAAACCTTCTAAAAATTCTCATCTCACGCGTTTACTATTATATAATACGACTATCCACCACAGCTTGTAAGTACTACAGTGGGTTACATTATACTACTAACTAGCAAAAAGCAATCGACAATATATGATTGCTTGCTGCTAGGTCCTGCGCGGTAAGTCATTCCATAGAATCGGTACAAATGGTGTTCTTAAGTATCAATTTTGAATTATGTATGTGCTCATTATTATGAAAGTGGTCCAAGTCATTATTGCAAGTTAACATATCGCTCATTAAAAAACAATAAAAAATACACATTAATGGGATCTATATAATTATTATATATACTTTTTTTTTTAATATTTCCTATAAAGTTGTCGAAGACAGGCACCTCGAACACCTGGCTGTTTTGAGTGGGTACACAATCATGATGTATGTCAATTAATTAATCTACGAAGGCAAAGCATAACAAAAATTATAAAACATTGGTTGTTCAACCAATTTCGCAATGTTTGTTAAGACCCAAGCAGTAATGTTTAACCGCTGTAATATTGAAGGCATAAAATTCGAGATCCCAGTGAGCAAGCTTGTCTACTTTATTTATAAAGAATAAATATTTATAATTTGACTTTAAACTGCGTGGGATAAATGATCGTACCCCAAAGCTTTTTGATCTCGTTCCGGTTAGCCGGTCCGGAGGGGTGGATAAATAATGTAGCGTACATTAAATATTTATGGGGGGTTGCGACTGTTGTACATGTTCAAAAGAGCCGAAGTATCGAGGTCAAGGCTTGACGCAGAGTGCGGGTCTAATGTTTTTTTTGGGTGGTTTTAAAATCTCACAAATAATAAAAATGATCAACGCACAAAGTGAACACTTTAATAATAATTTAATTTTTTTGAGTGTTTTATTTCATGTACGAGTATTTTACAAAAAAAAAAAAACAAATTGGGAAAATTTCGAGTCTTACAGTGCGCTGTGCGAAGCAAAAATATATTTTTTATTTTTCTGTAAACTTATTTTTACAATATATTAAATTAATTATTCATGTGGCAATGATTTATACCATAAGTTGTCCGTTATTATATTTCATTAAAACATAAACACAATATAATTAAATTATTTGATTTGAAGCTTGCGGCAAGGCGCTGCTATACCTATCTGTCTTATATTGCTGTGGTTGTACGTATTACAAATACAAATATTTACATACACTTATTTGTATTTTGTATTGTACAGAGCAGTACCTATCTCGTATTGTGGTCTTGTTTATGTTTCTGTATAGAATGTTTACTTCATAATTTCAAAATTCAGATAAATATTTTTATAGAATTTATTAATTTTATTTAATATAATTTTAAAATCGTTACTAATTTTATTTCAATTTTTCATGTTTTTGTGAGAATTTGATTACAATTATTTCATTTAAAAAACATTGTTATTTTGCGTGTCCGCGAAGGTCGTCACATGCTGGTGCGACCTAGAATGGCGATAAAGAATAGTATGCAGATAATCCATTCGTAAGCGATTCTGTACATTTTGTGTAAAAATAATATTGAACGTGTCTCATATCACGGTAGTCAAAAAACTTTTTTATTTTTATTTATATTTTTTATTTTTACAACAACAGTACAATAATAATAACTGTTTCTTTAAAGTTTCTTCGGAATTAAACAATCTAAGCAATAGTACATAATAAACTAAAGAATAGTACATTTTAACAAACTGATAATCTTAATTTTTTGTAAACCATGTTTTTTGAAGCGAGTCGTCATAGCAATTGTCTCTCTGATGTTTTGACATTTTAATATGTACATTCTAAGAAACGAAAATGAAATCATTTCATGGTGAACTACTTCCAAAGATGCGGATTAATCGAAAAAATTACGTATTCTTGTTGTTGCGTCTATGTAACGCTGCTGCAACTTATCGCGCATCAAATAACTTACAAAACAGTGCCTTGTTTTAGTTATATTTGAGTTAAATTATATATACAACACTTTTTTTTTGTCAAATAATTGATCGTAAATAAAATCCCACCCAAATGCTAGCGATAAATTATTCTTCACAATCGTAGTACACCATGTTCCGAAACTAGTGTCATGATACTGTAGCCTCCGCCACTTTGTATCACCCTTCTCTGTTTACTTAAAATATGTTCCCAATTTCCATATTCCGTCGGGCGTCCCTCAAGGATCGCCAATGAGTCTGCTTCTAAAACAAACTTCGTTTAAATGCTAATGCCGTATTAACTCGATGTAAACTTTGGGAAAAGCTGTGTCCATGTTCAATTTATGCTTTCCCATGACTGGGCGACGTTAAATTATACTCCACATAAATTGTATTTGAAGATAACTTAGTTCCAGTGGAGGTTTCTTGTTGCCATAGTTATTTATTCCAAATCACTTAATATATCGATGAATCGAGAAGTACAGTTAACAAGAGTAAGATACAACAAGGTTAATAAGTATCTAATTTAATTATTACTTTTAAAAGAAGTAGTTTTCAATATAATTAACAAATTATTTACAGCGTCTAATCAACTAATCGATAATTGTGTTTGCCAGATATTAATTATAAGTTTAACATAAAAATAATATAATAGTAAAAGTAAACAGTATGCAGTGAAGAAATGATAATACGTAAGGAATTTGAACGATCGAAAAATGTAAGCAAAAGATATACAGAAATAATAATAATAATAATTTTTGATAATTTTTATAGCGCCATATTTATAAAAAAGTGCACCTCAAGGGTGCTTTTTACGTAAACTATTTATAGTTCTACATTCTCTTTGTATTTAAAATTAAAAATTGTTATTTGAACGTACTAAACTGTTTTATTTAAAAGGTGCATTTTTAGTATTATCTTAAATAAAGTCTGCGCTGTTTCTTATGATGGAGTGCAAACAATTTCATGCTTTTGACTGAAGACTTCTGGCAATGGCTAGTCGGTTCTACAACCCTTCCTGCGGCTGAAGTAGAGACTAGCCTGAGAGTTTAACGTCTACTTTTCAAATTATCTGGGATACAAAGCTCTTAAAGATACAGAAGCGCTATATTATGTGTTGCCTTGCACAATTTAAATTTAACTCTTTCAAGGAACCGGAGCCAATGTAGCTCATGCAAAATGGATGTTACATGAGAGATTTTAGAAACTTTATATATTATCTGTGCTACCGCATTTAGAATGGACTGTAATCTAACCAGCTGAAAGATTGGCAAGCCAGCATAAATGCTGTTACAACAGTCCAAAATACATGTATAAGTAGACGGGCTGCTTCAGGAGGAAGATGTCTCCGAATACTATGTATTACTATGTGGCTACATATTATATAAATAATAAGATAAAACGCTTTGTTTAAACCACTATTTATTGATAAATCAATATGTTTCGATACCTATGGTATCTTCTTCAGGAAACAGTGTATACTAAAATTAAAAATACAAGCGTAGATAAAAACAAAATTATAAAAATATAAGTGATGGGTAAGTTAAGCTATGTAGGAACTACTATGAAAACAAATTTAAAGGGTGACTTATTTCAAAAACGATTTGGTTATTTATAATATTTAGCTTGCTATTAATACTTTTTCTAATATCTAAAATTTCAAATTTACTTAACTGTAAACTCCTAGTTTTTGTATGTATAATTTCTGAACCCTTTTTAATGTCAAAAGAATGGTTTGTTTTCAAAAGGTGATTGGCGAATACAGAATAGTTGTTGTTATTTAGGCATCTTAAGTGCTCCTTAATTATATCCTTAATATCAAAGTTTCTGCAAGTTTTATCCATATAAAAATGATTGCAATCATTGCAAATTAATTTGTAGACCCCCGATATTTTTAAATATCATCTTTATCTTTGTTATTTAAAATATAATTATTTAATTTGTTATTAGTGTAAAAATCTGGCTGTATATAATATGATTAAAAAAAATTATAATTGAATTTGATTATTATAATTGTATTTTTAATTTTAGTATACATTGTTACCTGAAGAAGATACCATAGGTATCGAAACATGTTAATTTATCAATAAATAGTGGTTTAAATAAAGTGTTTTATCATATTATTTATAAAAATATGATCTTTTACTACTCATACTGCAGAAGAAAAAGATTATCTTGGCTGTGTAACCTCTGAAAGTGGTTCAAAACATTGGTGATAACATGGTTGCCATCTTGAGAAAAATTGTGTGAGCGCTATGTTTGATTGTGTGCACTGTAAAGCCAAACCCTGTACGTGCGCACACCTGCACACTTAAGAGAGAACCTTGCTTATAAAGACAGACAAAACTACTGTATTTATTAATTATCTTTATTTTATTGACTTTTTCATTAAATTTATTTTTAAAATCATCTGAAACATAATCTGTAGGTTTATTAATTTTAAATAGTGTTTATCGTTTACTTTAAACTCCGATTTATGGTGGAGAATCTCAAAGTCTCGTAGCTAATGGCAAGATGAATTATCTTTAAATAGAAACAGAATTCGATTCCGCATTCAATCGACCAATGAAATTCTCCCAAAGACTTTATGGGTATCCGAAAACAAAATCCTGGTTCTGTGGTTTCTTAGATGTTTGAAAACGATTCTTTGTATTACACATTTAGTTCTGATTGAATTGGTGTAATTTTTTTTTAATAATTCATTATAAAATTAAAATAACACATATGAATTTATAACGTTTAGGTGATACAGGAAAAACATAGAAGGATGATAGATAATATAGTGAGACAACGCTAGAGCGGTTAGTGACTGGCCCCGCGCATCATACTGAATTAAGGTTCTGCCGTGTTAATAATTGCCTATCGGGTTAATTAACCAACATTCTAGTTTTATACATTGTCAATTCCGAATTGTCTGCATTTTGTTTGTATAGAACATACGAGTAATACATCTTTGTAGAAATGATGACACAAGTTATTTATTTGCTTAGATAAGTTGGGCAAGTACGGTATTTATGTGAATTAATGATATATTTTATGGTATGAATATATTATATTATAATGTGATATAAACGTTTGATATGCCTAGAAGGCTGGCGGCTCCCTGACCAGATATTGGCATCTATTGCAGAGTAGCTACAGATACAATAAGAGTCGTGACTGAAATATTGAATTTATATACAAGGAGCGTTTTTTAAGTAAGCACCAGATTTTTTTATTAAGGAAACAAATTATTTTTACACTTTACTTTCTTCGGACGCTACACACCTTAAACTATTTTTCAACATAATCGCTACCATTATTAAAGCGCTTGTCATAACGGGGCATCAATTTTTGTATACCTTTGTCATAGAACGACGCCGCCTGGGATGAAAACCATGTCTGTACTCCGTCTTTGGATTCATCGTTGTCACCAAAACGCGTGCCGCCAAGGAATCGCTTCAAATGAAGGAAAATATGGAAATCACTTGACACCAAATCAGGTCAAAACAGAACACACTTGACGATGAATGTCAGCTGGTTTCATGTTTCGAAATGAATCACTGACCGTATCTCACACTACTCTACTCACTACAAGATGGCCACAATATGTAAATATCTTTAACGTTGCATATGGTGAGTCAACAGATAAAGGAAACCATTGCGTATGTGCAACATCGCAACCGCAGCGCTACACCGGGAATATCCGGCAACGGTACGGCCTCATGTGTCTGAATTTCTTCATCGTGATTGCTCTTCTTTTCATAACACTTATTTAAGTATTTTCATAATTATTTTGTTTTTATACTTGAATGTATTATTTTTATGGCAAATCATGTTTTGCATAAACATTCCCTTCACGCTGGAATAAACAAATAACCACACTTTAATTATTATTAATACTTACTGTGAACTCTTTATTCATCATACCGTGTAAAAATATATTTTTAAAATATGATTCCATTAATGTTAAACCCCATTGATATAGCTTTAACCTCAACATATCTCATTTAAATAATATTCAAAACACGGAGACCAAATCGGAAATGATCAAAAAAATCAGATTTAGATTAAATTTTATCTGATCCTTAAAAACATATTTTCCACCCTGTGAAACCAGGAATCGAGGATATGATGAATGCCCAGGGCGCTTTTCCTTTTTATCGGAAAATTCTCCAAAGATTCACGGCCTTACGTGAGTGGCAATCAAATGTTACGTCGAGATGCTGGACGAAATCCAAAATTAGGTCTCCTATTATCCGGGCCAGATCTTTGAGACCTACAGATTAACTGAATAGTGTTCCATCAACCGTAGAGCAAACAAACAATAAAACTGATCTTTTATCTGTGATGAAAATATATTTTTTTTCTGTTCATTGGAATCATCTCAATGTATTTTGTGTTAAAATCTTTGAATTCTTCAATTAAAATATTGATTACAATATTTTATTTATAATTTTAAATTATTTACCTACACCAAATTCTAATTAAAAAAAATAATTAATTGACATGACAGGTTTAAGATAATTATTTTTAAAAAAGTTAACTTATCACTACTATAATTTAAGTAGATGTAATTTCTTAGTGAGGGTGGTCTATTGATAATAATATTATACTTTCCATTATCTCAAGAATGACCGAAAAAATCCCTCAAAAAAAAAATCTAAAAAATAAAAATTCACGATCTGTCTCCTATATTGCAATTTCCAAAAAATATGAAAACATTAAGTTATTTAATTACAACTTGTAAGGATACCTACAGAAATTTATAGTTATAAATTATACTTTATGCGCGGATATTTTAAATAATTACTACAGAGAAGCGCCTGTAAAAGCTGACCGTCGGCACCCGACGACTGCTCAAAAAATTTGGTAAATTCATAATGTGTTTCATATATAATATAATAGAAACGATGAAGTAAAAATTAAATTGTTATTGTTTTCTTTACTGTTCATATTTGTGATTGTATTTAATTTAACAACAATTCACTGCTCTTAAGTTGACAATTGTTAAAACGAATGTTGCTAAATATATTTTCAATTTGTGGAATATAACAATGTTTACACTGAAATAATGAATTATCAAGTATAATTAGCCTCAATAATAAATTATCGAGCATAATTAAACTTAATAATCAATTATCAAGCATTTGACAACAGTATCTACCAGTTCCTGAACTCACGCAGTAATAATTACAATACATATATATTAAAACTAGGAGTTAATCCATTCGATGATGTGTCTCTATCATTTAGAATATAATTAATTAGTACCTCTATTGTATATAAGCTTTAATTAAGAGTTACACTTCAAACATCTCATTAAACACTACATTCCGTATTCACAAATTAACGTACGTCTCCCAGAAGCTGTCCTTTTTATGTATTCCCTATTATCCGGACTTCCATCTAGTCTGGATTTCTTTAAATTGGTCTCACTCTAATGAAAACACAAAACAAATTAAATGAATCAACTAAAAAAATTAGACTATCGAAAAAATATTTATTTGCTACCGAAATTCGAACGTGAACCTTTTCTAATCCGGGAAGTCGCGTTCACCATTTCGTTTTTTTTTTTCGATAGATAGATTTTTCCAAAATCTTTCTAGTTGATTCATTTAATTCGTATTAAAATACCACAACACTATGTTCTTAAAATGCAAATTCAAATCAAAAATGTGTTCTCTTAAAAAAAATAATTAGAAAATGGCAATATCATATCAGTTTGATTTTCCATATTTTTAATCTCCGCAATTGATTCCAATGCCAAAACAAAAACTTTAAACTAAAGTAGTTTTTAAAAATAATTTTAAAAAGTGCAATTTATATATTAATTTATATCATATATTAATTTATTTCACATTTTAAAGAAAATTGACACTACTTCGGTATAATGTAGTTTTTTATTTTTTAATCTACCTATAAAATTATTTTTAAAGTATTAGTCACAGAGCTATATTTATTTATATTCCTTTATCATCGATAGTACTTGTGAAATAATCATTACTTATTGTATTTCATTCGTAATTTTGTCTAAAATAGAATTTCGGATTAAAAATCCAGCCATGACGTCATCAACAGTTTAAATCTAAATATTGTACTAACGCATCTTTTAAATCATAAATGGTATGGTTATGAATAATTATTGTGATGTACGTCTAACTCTAGGTCCAGAATCTAAAATATATTAAATATATTGTATAATATTCTTCCATGATTTATTACGAGAAAGAATTCATGATCCAACATTATTCAGGAAAGAAGTGAAACTATTTTCAAGGATTCAAATTATTTTTTATTCAGTGGCCCCGTTTTCAGGATTTAAGATAATATGAGTATAAATCCTGGGTATTTTACAAACATTGCAAGAAAATTATGGTTAAGGGTTATTTCGAAACGAAACAGCCCTTGGTGTTTACGTTTTATTGGTGGCTTTATTTTATTTGTGTTTTTTGTTTCTTCCAGAATATGGGATATAGCTATATGTAGCGACCAAAAAACTATAATAAAATTCTTATTACATATTATTCAACGTAATATTATGAAAACAAATATTAATCCAGTTCAATAATTGTCAACTCATTCAATTATAAATTTCTTCAAGAATCAGTAATTTTATTAATTTTAATGTAGCTCCAAAAATATACAATGCCTTATAATGTGTTATAATTCTACTGAAAATAATAATAACTAAGAGTAATTATAAATTCTAACAAAATAAACTGATTTTTTTTTTTTGAGACTTCTTAATAAAATTTAGAATAGCTGATTAATGTTGTTTCTGAATATAGATATAATATGAATATATATATGAATGAATAATAACATCTTCATAAAAGAATGTGTTCTCCTAATAATAATCAATGTGTCCAAAATTTAATAAAATGAATTGATAATTCCGGCGTCTGCTATTAGATTACTCAAAGGTATTTGAGATTCTGTAAAAATAAGGTAGATGGCTCTTTCAAATAATGGAACGATTAAATGTATTAATATCAAAAAGGAAACATATAGGTTCGAAAATTTGTCGCTAAAAATATTGTCACCTTCCCCGGTTAGGAAAGAGATCCAGGTTCGAATCCCAGTACTGCAACAATAATGTTTTTCGATAAAATTGATTTTATATGAATATTTTTCTAATTAATATATTTAATTCATATTTTATTTTTTATATTATATTAAAGAACAGTATTATTATTGGTGCAATGCTCGTCGCGTGTTTCCATCCTGGACCCTATCCAAGAGTTGTCTGTAAGTCTTTCCATTCGCCTTACTAATTATGAGCTGAATGTATTTCTGTCTGGGCTTTTTTCTACGTCTTCCCTTAATCTTTCTCTCAATTACACTCTTAAGGTAAGTATCGTGTCCTGTTTGGCCCCTTAAATTTTCGAAAAAAATAGATGATTTACAAAATATCATATTTTCGGATTATTATGACTGAGGATTTCTAAAACATCGACAAAGGAATTCAGATATAGCCAGTAAATTTTGCGCAGAAAATCATTCAAATTCTTCACTGAAGAATTATTTCGTAAAGAATTTTTTTGATCAAACAAAGAAGCCGCGATAGCTACCTATTCATATTTTGAAAACCCATAGGAATAAAAGAAACACAGTTTGGAAATGTTCAACTCGGAGACCCTTCCGCTTCCACTACGCAGCACCCCCCAAGTTGTCTGTACTCACGTAAGACCGCACACGTGAAAATCCTTTTATTCTTCAATTGGCCCCGGGGTGACCCGCTACGCCGCAGTCTACGACATCTCTACGGCAGCGCCTCTACGATTATATTATACTATAGATCTTATGCCAGTAGTTTTTCTCCCTACTGCTTAGATTTAAACGTTCATCGCACGTTGCTTTTTTAAAGTTGCTCAACATATGCTGGCTGTGGAAAATTATATTTAAATAATTTTTATACTCTTTTTAGAATTATTTTTAGAAAAAATATTGTCATAATTATTTTGAATACAGGTTGAATATTGTTCAACTTATTTTATTATAAAGTTCTAAAATATTATTGGATTTACAAAAATATAATAATTATTTATTTGGTCTAGTGGTAAAACACTCCCCCAGCGACCTTGCGGTCGAGGTTTAATCCTAGTCGCGAGAGACCATTAAGATAGTTCAATATCTCATAATAGGAGAGCGCAGTTTAAAAAACACTAAGCATAGGTACCATCATATATTTATATATCTATTTCAATATATCCTATATAGATAATTTATAATAAAATATAAATGTACTCATTATAAAAAATTTCAGAATATAAGTTTTAAATTTGATGTTAACGAAATCGATTGCTGTGGTGGAATATATACATATAAGTAACATACTTTTATAAAATACGCAAATACCACAATGCCAGTTTATATTGCCATTTCCTTCAGTCTTTGGGGATAAAGATGTGATGTTTGTATTATATGTTCGTCAAAATGTTGATGGCTTAAAAGGATGTGTATTAGCGTGAGTAAATGAATGCCCCATTATATTTCACCCATTTACTCACATGTTCGTTTGAAGTAAATCGCGGAGTGTACATGCGGGCGTGTATATGTGCATTCGTATGACCAGAACAAGATGAACAATAAAAGACTACTGACAGTAGATCGATGTGTATTAATACTTGCAACATAGTTACGGATATAAGTATTAGAAGACAAGTACAAGTACAAGCTTACAACTAAAGCCTTTATCAGTGTCAGTCAGCAAGATGGTTGCGAGAGAAGTGATGTGCTAGAGCCAGCTCCCTGAGCGGCTGCGGTCTTGTATTGCTGTCTGTTGGGGGTCGGTACCAGGCGTATTTTTGATGTTAATGAGAGCCCAGTTTTACACCCAAATATATGCCGGGAGCGTACAGATCATGGAGCTGCTAGACCTCCATACACAGGTCCTTCTATATCCTTTGATCGTTTTTTATCTCGTGCATATCATTCAAAAATATTTTTTGTCCATCGGTTATCTCTGTGTCTTAAAATATAGACCGCCACAACGTTTTTTAGTGGTTACAATAAAATATATATTTATTTGTTCGCACGTCCCAAAAACTTTTACAATTCTTGTTGATCATTTAAACTCAGAGTGTCGTAACATACTTTATGTCAGTTTTAATTATATTAATTATTCCGTTGAGTGACACAAAAAATTATATAATTTTTTTAATTAGTATCACTTATTCACTATATAATCAGTGAACATTAAGAATTCATAAATTAGAATACCGAGATTTTTATTCAATATTAAAAATAAAAATAAAAATTATTTAAACATTATTAAGGAGAACACATTCTTATTGTGAAGTTGTAATTATTCAGAACATAGGTCTGTGATGTTTTAAATACTAATATAATGTATATATTTATAATTAATACATTAAATTAGTATTTAAACATTGTTTGAAAAAATATATTTTTAACAAAAACACTTTTTTGTTGTGATGTTATAATTTCAGAACATACTCGTAATTCTATGGTATTTTTAATACAAATTGAAGTAATCGATTAAAACAATATACAGAAAAAAAAAATTACCAAAAAAAAAAGTTTGCTACCGAGATTCGAACCTGGACTTTTTTCTATCCGGAGAAACGTGTTACCATTGCACTGCATCAACCAATTACGTTTACGACAAATTTAGAACTTGTATTCTGTATATTTTATCATTAATACATCTGTTATTTTATTTTTAAAAGCAAACAACTTTATATTGCAATAAATCTCAAATATCTTCGATATTTCGCAATTCTCTTAATGTTGTTTCGTGTTCAATTTTTTTTATAGAACCTATATTTTTTCATAAAATTGGTGAAAGATCTACACGTCTTTTTTTGAAAGTCTTCTGCAGCTTTCATCTCTACAGCCTGCTTCCTTGTATAATTCATGTTTTTCTTATGTTCCTACTAAAACCTACCCCTCCCGCTGATATTTTTCCCCATAAAAACATGCCTCAGGAGTTTGGGGGCATTAAATATTTTATACTTTCATGCTGAGTTTATCTGAAAACTTGTATGCAGATCAAAGAAGATAAAAACTGTTCGCCGTTCCACGCGCTTCTCCTATAACGCGGAACAAACTTCAAATATTCGATTCGACAAGCGAAATTTCAAAACGGGCTTTATGATCTGTGATAATGTGTGAAAACATTTCTTCTTTTTTACTTACTTTTATCAAATCCTTTGTACGTCAAGTAAAAAAAAACATTAGTAGCGAATAAATATATCTACTAAATAAATTTTACAAATAAAACCATTTTTAATTTTAATGATTTTGGGTAGGTACCTATTAATTTATATTTTTTTTAAATATTGGGACATTTTCAAAGGTTATTATATTTATCATAGCTACTTATACATTTATTTCAATACACACATAATACACTATATTTTTAAAACTAAAATTAATTTATGTTATATATTTTAGGTATAAATAACACTTTTTTACGACTTTTCAAAATCTTTTAAGTATTATGTTATGTATATATATATGTCTATACCGATAGGATATTTATAATCATCTCTGAAAATGGCCTATAAAATGGGTTGCAAAATGTCAGGAAAACCTGAAACAAAATTTTGCAAATTTTGAATGAAACAATTTTCTAAAAAATCATGGGCTCGGATTTATTATTTCTCATAGAATAAAACAATCCATACAGATCGCCTACTTTAAGTTTACTATTTTCGTTCCTAAAACTATAAAGTTTATGTTTACTGCTTGACGCACTTTCTGTGATGAAGGACGTTTGGAGTCTCCGACTTCTTTTTATGCCCTCCTGGTCGAAATGATGATTTGACAAAGATGCTGAAAGACTGTAGAGGAAAAAATTCACCCTTTTTACTACTAAAAAGGTACACTTATGAACGTACGTATATGCTTCATTTTTGTTTTTTATTTTTCTATTCGTTTTAAAAAGAGGTACAAATTTTAACACGTTGATTATAATAAATGCTAATATGAGGTATAAATATCATATAATATTTAATTAGCATTATTTTCTAAATTCTAAATATTGCAAATATGAAATAAAATAAAAAATAAATTAAGTTCTCAAAGATATACAATTATTCACATAATAACCATTTATATACTGTACCTAAAAAAAAAAAAATATATATATATATTTAACATATTTTTACACGTCAAAAAAATACATGATAAAATTCTTACCTACTTTTGAAGACACCAAATTCAAACCGATGTCTATTTATATCAACTCAAAGAATGTTCACTTATATCACTATAACTAATAAATTTAAAATCTAATTGTCTTGTAATAATTAACCACGCGACGCGACAACTATTTAATTATACTCCACACACCACTGAAATTCTCCTCGAGAGAAATTCAAATTCCAAACAGAATCTCATGCGAGACCCTCTGCCTAAACGAGAAAAACAACTGTAGCGAAGAGCGTTCTGTTAGCACAGCGGGAGGACCCAACTCTACGCGACCGTAGCGCTCGACTGCGCGGGGCAGAGTGAGATTCATCCCGTTACGGCCTAGAGGGGCGGGGCGGATCGGGTCTACGCTTTCGTAGATTTCAATAAAAGAGTGTTCTTTCGCTTATTTTCACGGCGGCCGATTTACAGAAGGCTCGCGTGTAATTCGCAGGCTCTCTCTCTCCCACTCCACCGACTTGTCAATTCAGAGATATGGTTTTGCGATTGATTCAAACGCTTGACAATAATTGATTACGAAAGCATAAATGATAAAAATGTTATTTTATTTAAATATTAGAAATTATATTAATAACGCGTGTTTATTTAGCAACTCTAAAACTAGGATAATAATGCAATAAATAAACCGGTAAGAATTTAATATACATTTATGGCAGGTAACTATTTTGATTTACAGAAAAAAATGAAACTATAATATCTACGTGAATATATTTTTAGAGCAAGTATGATAACGTTATTAACTCTTAAATCTAATACATAAACTAACTTATAGCAGAAGACCGTAAAGATATTGTATTATTATTATAAATCAACTGTTTATAAATTTTAGTAATATTTTTAAATATAAGGAGTGTGCGCTTCTGGTATTTGCAATTTTAAATAGAAAAAATAAAATAATATTATTATATGTATTCATTTACATTTATTAATATAATTCATTTTAATAATAAATTTAATCATTATAGTAAACATAATATAAACAAAGATTCTTCTTGTAATGGACATTTTTGTAATATAATATATATGATAACGTCAACTGTGTACTTGGCCCATGCATACAAATATATATTTATTTTTAACTACCTTTCTCGCATTATATATACATATGCGTACGTTCTTTTAATAGTCAAAGAAATAACATGTCGACATTTCGATATTTAGGAATTATTGTAGAAATGTATTGCGTTCCCTGTATCGCAGAATACCGCTGGTAATCGATATTATTAGCCAAAGATCAAACCCAATCAAAATCCGATCGCATGTCGGAAACGGAATGCCCTTAACTGGTTTCGATAAACCACCCTCGCTCTCACTTGCCCTCGCTTAACTCTCCGACCAACCTCTGATGCCTCGTTTCAGATTCTATAAAGGAATTCCATCATCTTTCTGTTCTTCCTTCAGTTTATAATTGTAATTTATTCCACAACCATTCTACGTTTGAATACTCTTGGCAACACTTTATTTTCAAATTTATTTTTATTAGATCTATCCATATTTTTGTATTGAATACCTTGGGTTTTATATATTTATTATTTATTTATCAAAGGTACAATACTGACAAATAAATATATGTTCAACATGAACGCAATCGAGGACTTGGTTACGGAGTTTACGTTATTACTAAAATTTATTCCAAGATTAGCATGACCGGTAAAAACATAAAATTGAAATTATATAATGTAAGAATAGTGTATAATTATCTTTTTTTATAAGAATTTATTTTTAAAAAGTGTTAATTTTCTGTGAAATATAAATTATGTGACATTTTTGTTCTGATTTATCAAATAATATAAAACCGAATGACTTTATTTTTATTATCAGAAATTTCAAAATTAGTTTTTTTCGGAATTTTAAAACCTTATATTAGAATCTATATTAATCACGAGTTATTAATATTAAAGCAAAATTATGTAACTAGGTATAAATTATAGATATCTATATTTGATTCATTTATATTATTAAGCACAGTGTCCTAGGACAATTTGACCCTTATATATATATGTTTATAAAATTACAAATAAATAAATTTAAAAAAAAAAAAATTAATCAGCCTTTTTACGACCCCGATTTAACGCCATCTGATTATCATTTGTTTAGATTCATGCAGTATTATTTAGATGGAAGAAAATTTAATAATATCAACTAAAAATATCGCTAACAGAGTATTTTTCGTCAAAACCTACGAGGTTTTGTTAACAATGAATCAAAAACTTGGTTGAACGATGGCGAAAGGTCGCATCTGTCTTTGGAAAATATAATCTAGATTAATGATTATAAAATAAATTTGTTTAAAAAATAAAAAATTTAATTAAAATTCAGTATAGGGCGTCCAACGGAAAAAATTCAAAATTAAATTGTAATTGCTCGTAAACCATCAGGATGACGTACGTTGGAGGGGTATTGTTCGACGCGCGTAATTTTCTGATTTGCCAGTTGCAATGAGTCACTGGTTGGGAGCGCACCGCGCGTTCGCGGTTGAGCAATATTTAAAGTGCGGTGATTCATTGGTTCGTGCACGTCGCGCTTTATGTACTCACTTTAATATTCGACGAGTAAGTAATGTGCAGAGCACGCAACTTATCTGGTGTTGGGTTCAAAAGTTCAGACAAGAAGAGACAATGGTTAACCAAACTCCTCCGGGACCATTAACGTCAGCAGCGACGCCAGAACATGTTGCTCAAGTTCGACGTGAAATTATGCGCAATCCGTCTAAATCTATAAGGAAGATTGCAGCTTATACTAGAATAAAAAAAATCAATAATGCACGTTATTTAAAAAAAAAAACTTGTTTCACCCATACAAACTGCAAATCGTGTAATTTCTCAACGAAAATGACTATTATTTACGTGAAACCTTAGCGAGAACGATCCTGAAATGTTTTGGAACAGCACGAATGCTTGGAAACATATTGTTTACTGACGAAGCATATTTTTATATCGATGGCTATGTTAATAAACAAAACATAAGGTACTGGTGCCCCGACAATCCAAGGGAACGTCATCAAAAACGTTTGCATTGTCACTGCAGCGAGAGACAGTCACTGCTGACGCGTATTGTCAAATAATCGACGCGCTTTTGGTACCGCAACTGCAGATGTTTCCCGGGATCAATAAAAGAATACGATTTCAGCAAGATGGGTCCACTCCACATACAGCTAGAGATTCAATGGAGAACTTGAGGGAAATTTTTCCCAATAAATTAATCATACGGAGACATATCCTGGGCACCTCGACCACCGGACCTCACACTGTGCGTCTTTTTTTGTGGGGATACTTTAAATCGAGAGTTTACAGCAACAATCCTCGAATAATTCAGGTCCTACAAGAAAATATCCGCCATGAAGTCGCTTCCATTGAACTAACGCTTTGCTCTTGCATGTTTGCAAATTTAAGAGTACGATTGCAAGAATGTCTTGAGAGAAATGGACGGTATTTAGACGATATTGTTTAAAAACGTAAAATCCGCATCGTTAAACTCAATTTTGTATAGATAAAATAAGAAAATAACATTCTAATTTTTTTTAAATATTTAATAGTAAACTTAAAAGTTTTCCGCTGGACACCATTTATGATATATTCTAACCAATTTAAATAATATTAAGAATGTGATGTAATGTTTTCAAAAACTGAAAAATAGATCTTTACGTGTCTGCAATGTTTTTATATTTCAAAACAATCCATACTTTGCCAATATTTATATGGTCAAGGCGGCAAGATTGGTTCCTACACCATTAAATATGATTAGGTTATAAATTAATTTCAAATGACAAAAAAACTTTTTTTGCAATATAATAGCATTTAAAACATGATGCTATGATACCACTGATGTTTGATTCATAACAGGAATGGTTAATATTTGAATTTAATAATTAATATAAAATAATTTTGTATACATACCATTAGAGTTTTATTTTTTAATTACAACATTTTATATAACATAATCTAAACATTTAATTTGATATTTGGGCTCGAGAGTCAATTATTAAATTGTGAAATGTGTAAGTTATTAGTACACTACCAGTCGGTAAAAAAAATAGTTATTACTATCAAATATCATGAAGGCTGTGGAAAGCGGGCCCTAATTGTCTGAACCAGACTAAAATGTTATGTTTATTAGAAACATTCTTAGAATAGGGTTGATGGTTAAGTTTCAGCTAATAAAAGTCAAGTGCGTACGTACAAAGTTATTGTATAATAATTATTTAAATGTCTCACCACAAACTTGTTACTTTAAATATTAAAAATGTTATTTTTTTTTATTTTTAGTGATTTTAAGTGAAAAAATCTAGAATTTATGAAGACCTAAACGATTAAAAATTTTTTTTTTTCAATAAGTACACATCACACATACGATTATGATGTATACATTTTAACCCCGGTCTCCAAGAAATTTATTTTAATGTAAAAAACTATATTTATAGTATGATGCAGTTAAACGCGGGATTCCAGATAGATAATACATTATATAAACATATGTATGAAAAATTCGTTTAATATAAAATTTGTATACATGTAGGTACTGTATTATATCATCTACACAAAAATAATTCTCGCAGTTTTTAGATCACTTTTATTAACGTAAACTGTATGCACGCACACTTCGAATAAACTAAGTCAATAATCATCCGATGCTCTTGTCACATGTGATGCCAGTTATAAATAACACTTTTTTTAAAATATTTTGAAAATAAATCATATATACTCATTATTTGTGTTATTTAAAAGGGATAAAAAGAAAGAAATCAGATAATTAAATAAAATGTGTAAGATTTAGTGATGAAATAATAGTAATAATAATAAAAATGTCTTTATTCCAACGTGATCAGGTTTTATTTTAACCCGATTCGCCATAAAAATAATATATATTGTGTTATACATTAAAGTTACGAAATAAATATAATGCTATGAAAAAGAAAAAGAAAACCAAAGAAAATATTAATAAATAAAAAGTTCACACATATATACACAAAAAATATAAATATTACATATATAACTACTTCAGTCACGGCCATTGTTGTATATGTAGCTATTCTGTAGGCGTTGCCATTCTCTGGTCAGGTAACTAGTTTTCCATGAAAGCGCCGCTTGCACCAAAGAGTTGGTGCTGAGCTCCAGTCGCAGCTTTATGCCTGAAACTCGATATCTCAGAAGCGGAACGAATCCATGTATACGGCCTTCGGTAAACATTGTAGATGCGCTGCAATAACGCGCCAATCCAAACAAAATTCTGTATGAATTGATGTACTGAATTCAGAGACGGTTATACGTCACTTGCTCGTATTTCAACCAGAGCTCGCTCGTATACATGCTAGTGAAGAATGATAAACTGTGATTGTTTGATTTGTGTTCGATTATATCAATGATTGGTAATTGTAATTATTCATAATTCGACAAACAATCACTGATATATTAAAACGTTAACCTACATTATTAAATCACGGTTTGTCACATCACTAGTAAAAGTACGGTGGCATACAAATAAACTAACAAATAACATATTTTTATGAAAATGTTTAAATCTAGAAGATATCGTTATATGACGGTCATAAAATGAAATATCTAGAATATTTTCCTCACTAGTTAGACCTTAACAGAAATGGGGGATGCACGCTATTAATTTTGATTACCAATTTTACTGTGTTCGCCCTAGAAGCTTTATTGTAGATTTTATCATCCCTTTATGGAGCCGAGCACAGTCAACTGAGATAACTCTTTATGAAGAGGTTTTATTGTGCATGTGCAAAGCCATTTTTTGTCGGAACCGCGTCCGGGTTAATAAGGCAAGCGTTGAAAGGCTCTCAGCATGAGGCAATATTCCGCTTCATACCTGGATAGCTCTTTTGATGTCGGTTAATTAAAAATATATTTCACCGTGTATTTTATTACCGAGCCACTCATTATTGTAATGTAAACATACCAGACGCTTTTTGAACAACAACGTAAAAATATGTTTTTTTTATAAAACCTGCTTTTACTTAGAAATTAAGCCTGAAAAATGGAGTAAAATAGTATTTAAACCGAATGCGGTCACTCAAGAGGATGTGTATATGAAAAATATATAAATTAGAAGAGAGTGTTGCAAGCGTAGTAAAAAAAAATTAGGAATGAGTAGCCGAAGTCGTTTTGTTATGTGGAATGAATTAGAAAGGAGAATGTTATAAGGCACGAATTTTAATATCACGAGAAATCGAGGACCAGATAAAATGTTAGTTGTATTAAAGTTTCCAAATTTAATTAATTAATTTTATTCTGGCGTCTCCTGTCGGGTTTTGCTCCAAGGTATTTGAGATTCACCGTAACATAAAGTTGATTGCTTTTAAAAATGGAATAGTAAATGTATTAATTGGAAATGTTACTGAATATAATTTCAAAAATTGTCGAAAGTTTATTCGATTGCCATAGCGAAAATGGAGAACGCGCTTCCCTGGATTGGAAAAGGTCTAGGTTCGCATTCCGGCAGCAACTAAATATTTTTTCGATAGATGATTTTTTTCTAATTGATTAATTTAATTTGAATTAAAAAACTACATTATGGAATACATATTATTAAAAGCATCAAATATCAACGAGCATGCAAGAATTATGGCATTATATCGTCTCTGCACATACTGCGTTATAGTAAGTAAATATGTATGGATTCGTTGTATTGGGTACCACACAGCAGACGACATCTCATTTCAAAAACCTTTTTTTATCAGTTTATATTATACGAGTAGACGAGAGATGCAGAATTTTAAGAGAGATATAATATTAGATGTCAATTCCAATTTTATATCACAAGTGGCATTTCTTCGATGTAGACATTACTCCAGAAATGTGCAAACTAAAATGGCAATGCTGAAGGTGGACGATCGCTGGGTGAAGAAAGTATTGGAGGACACACCCCAAACGGGAACAAAAAGTGTGGGTCGCCCTACGGAGAGTACATCGCCAACTTTTCAAATACTCATTATACAGGGTGTATTTTATGGTCCAGGCTGATGCTGTTTTTGAATAACTAAGAAATGAAACGCAATTATTTATTCGGTTTTTATTTATCAATTATTTGGTTTTTTACAATTATGTATCATCCAAGTGGCCACCTCTGGCAGTTTACCATGTTTTTCATAACATTCTCGCACACTACGTGAGTTATTTTAGCAATTTAATTTCGATTATTGCCATGTAGGATCGGAGTTGTTATTGTCTTATGTATAAAAAATTATCGCAACATTATAAACGTAGCTCGGGCTGTGTGTAAAGTGGCACCGTTCTGTTAAAACCACATATGTTGCAGGTCTAATCGAGCCAATCCGGCCACCAAGAAGGTTTCCAACATGTGACGATAGCGATCACCATTAATAGTTATAGCATCATCATTATTATTTATATAAATCTTCAACATATTTTTGATTTATCATTTTATGCTACATTTCAACATGTTCAAGCATATACTATAATATTTCACTTTATGTATGTATTTTAAATTTTATTTTCAATCGCATAGTTCATAAACTACAGTGGGTATAGTAAACTTACATAATGAGCATTTTTAAAAGGCTTGATGACCGTATTTTTATTAACCCTTCCCAAACCATGCAGTAACACAGGTCTACAATCATAATAAAACATGTAATATTTCGGTAAATACATGCAACGTAAAATTCATATTTTAGATAATCCTAAAGAAAATATTAGCGCTTAGAAATGACATGTGATAAACCAATTATGAAAACGGAATTGTACAAAAATAATTATTTTTTCCATTCAATCCGTTATAAAATTAATACGTTGGTAAAAATACAATTTTTGATATGAAAGACAGAGATCACACATTACTTTCACAGTAAAAAGAACAACAAACATACAAATATAATTGTCTCTTTCTGACTAATTAAATGAAGAGTGATAATAAGGAAGGACTCATTGTATACGACTTAATGAATGCTC
Source organism: Eubasilissa splendida (assembly GCA_031772225.1). Lineage (NCBI taxonomy): Eukaryota > Metazoa > Arthropoda > Insecta > Trichoptera > Phryganeidae > Eubasilissa > Eubasilissa splendida. The sequence continues at coordinate 6,887,195 of CM062857.1, read as the reverse complement.
TAAATTATGTTATTAATCATTTTTTCAAAATTGAATACTTAATATTTAGAGTAAATTCGTACCATTAAAGCCATTTTAACTAATAAAAACACTGTTTCTAACTGTTATTTACGGTAACACGAGTTGACAGTATGGCTGCGATCGGGTATTTTATATCATGGTATGATAAAGGTTAAAACGCATTATTTTTTTTACCTATATTTTGTCTTTAAACTTCGCTCTGTACAATATAAAATAAAGTTTACCATTTTTATCATTGCTGTTTTTATGTTTTTGGTATATAGAATGTATTTTCATATAAAGTACAAATGCGTGGCGTATAAAATTCTGGGCGTATAAATTTCCATGAATTTATAAAGGTAACTTTGGGTATAGAACCACGTGATTTTAATATTAAATCAACCGGTTTAGGAAAAGTCTTTTTCCTTCTTCGGGGTAATAACAACCAGACATAAACTAAAAATTATTAATACAAATTAAATGTATCTTTCTATGTTCTGAAAAACTGCAACATTACAATAATAATGCGTTCTCCTTAAAAAATTAATTTATTATTATGTTTCAATTATTTAAAATAAATATTGTTCTAGTACATGACAGTATAAAATTAGTTGATAAAATATATGGGAAAGTTATCTAATGATAAGAATGTGAGTAAAGTGTTGAATGTTTCTGAAATATTTTTAATATATTTTTTGCGACAAGTTTTTAAATTTTCAAGGATATTTGTACATACATACGTGAGTTTAATATTCAACCGATTAGTTTAATAATAAACTAATGTTTCAAACCAAACTGATACTGCATCAAATATTGAAAACAGTGTTAATTCCCAATCGTATTACTGTTTTGTCATATAAATGCAGGCATGTAGAAATATACTCGGGTCTTTACGGCCGTTCAGATTCTTCTGTGTATAGTTTTTTCGAGATATTCTGCAATGAGTATCCGACCTCGTTGGCCAACGTTTCGAATTCTATTTCAAGGTTCACCATCAGGGCTGAAAGGGGCTGGTGAATATGTTTTCATCTTGCAAATGTTGCGTTACAACTACGTGTTATTCTAATAAGTCGCGATTTTTTTTATACCTTGAAAACAATTATCAGATAACAATAAGTATAATATACAAAAAAGGAACACCCAATGTTAATTTTTATTAGCTTTGATGAATGGGACTGACAAGGAAGCCCTAGCTTCTAAACCAGTCCACGGAAAGGGTGGGTCCCCTCGTCCCCTCCAGCTGTTCTTTTAAAAAAAATGTTCATTTCCGTGGATCGTATTCAACTGCTCCCCATGAACAAGTCAGTTCATACGCGTAATTATTATTATACCATCTTATCTCGCTAGAAAAAAATCTGTATTGAGACAAATAAAGTTTATATTTAGTTACAATCAAGTATAAACTAACTAACTAACTTACTATCATGCCATTTCTACACCACACTATTCTGTCCTGACACACAATTCTCGCTTTATCCACATTCATACATCTTCTCATACAAGCTCAATAAAAAATAAAGAAAGAGTATAGATCGATGACTTTACAATATTTACTAATGCAATAAGTTTATTGTAAATATAGTTATAATATAATTCTTTTTTTTTTTTAAAGTAAAAAGTGTATTAAGAGAGAGTTGTGTATTAACGCTATCAACTTTCAATTATTAATTCGTTTGGATGACTACACCAATACCTGGTCTAATAATCCACATTTTAAACATACATTTTATATTATCGGGATACTTAGTTTTTGTTATACTGTACAAAATTTTGTTAAACAGTTAAGAACCAAAGTATCTAAAATATCTTTACCCATATGTAGTATGTGTTTTAGAGATTTGCAGATTCTTTTTGTTTTCGCATGTAGCAATAGTTTTTTTTCGGTTCTTTAAAGTGTAACTCTTTTGTATTTGTATATAATTGTAATGTCCTCGGAATGGTGGGATGGCGTGTGTGTATGTGTGCCGCACCGCCGGTGCGGGTATGTGTGCCTATAAAGACGGCGCGCAGGAGTGTGCGCGTCCCTTTTATCTGCGGTTCGTCGGCTTAATAGTTTGATCTATACTAGTGATATATCTTGTACTAAATTGTAGCTTATTATAATAAAAGATTAATTGTTACAAAGTTTATTTCTTGGACCTTCACATTACGAGGTGTACACTAAAAACGTACTAAGAAGTCAAGTACGTAATAATAATTTTAGCATAAATTTGTCTAATATCAAAAACACAGAATTTATTAAATACTTTATTTGTCCTTGTTTTTAATTTGTTATTGAGGTTTTCAGAATTTATTTTTAAAATTATTTTCAGAGCTGTCATTAACAGTATAATTGCAATCGTAATCGCCCCTCCGCATAAAATCATACAATGTTTAATAATCGATTGACAGATTACATAGTACGCCCTTTTTAGAAGATTTACATCTAAAAAGTTCGTAATATTTCTAAAAAAGTTAATAATTATTTTACTTTTATTGGCAATTAAATTCATATGATACCATTACATAAGATCATCAAGAATTAATAAATAATATTTACCGATCTGTATGACTATTCAATGATCTCCGGTCGCCGTGTGCGCGCAATATGAACGCGACATTAAGAATGGTTCCTGTCTATTATTTATCCACTACCCCCTCTCCTATAACCAGAACACGACCTTTTTATGTGGTGTTCTTTATGTTTTCTTTTTTTGGATCAGTTAAAGTTGAATGTTCGAACCGTCAAATTGTCGTTTACCGGTTGTACGATAGACTATGAAATTGTTCATTATCGTCCTGCTGTGTGGGGCTGATTGATAGTATATTTTTGATGTGTGTAATCGGTTTTTCGCAACCGTGCGTACCGATGCTTCATCCTGCTAGTTACATCACATTTTTGCGCTATCAACGAAAGTGTGCTTCGTGCGGACCATCGGAGTACGTGTTCTAGAGCCAGAAGACCTGTAGATCCAGTGGAAGAAGATTCAAATACCTAAAGGAGCGTTTCACAGGTGGGTCGTATTTTCTGGTTCTGTGTGATCTTTTACATGCCCTCTTGTCCCCTATTCTTCTCCCTCTCCCGAATTCCTTCCACCTTTCTTGCATCCAATATTTCTCCACCCCCTCGTTCAGACAAATATATTATGCATAACTTTCATGGTTTTTTTGACGCTCCTCCCTTAAGTCACAGTCAATCCATGCAGCCCTCAGTCTATACATCCCTTTTCTAAATTTACCGAATCCATTTATTTTTACCGAATATCTCTTATTTAAAAATGGACAGAATGAACTCAGTAAAAATTTAAAAGTAAAGAAGGGTGTGAAAAGATTTTGAATAAATATTTATCTGGGTCGCTTCAAGGCGAGGGATAATAAATAAATCCCTTCACTTTTACACCCTTCAGCGCGGCGTCTGCATCAGCCTGGCAGAACAAAATTCGTTATTGTCCGTAAATAATTTAATATTACTATAGGGTTAATTAAATAATGATCAAAACCCGGTGTGAAGTGCGCAAGGTCAAAAGTTCGACAAAACTATGTGGAATATAATATCATATGGCGTCAGGGAAATGTAATAAATTAGAATGTTAATTAACATAGCCAGCAAAACAGAAGGCACAAGTTCCGCACACACGTTCGGGACTCCAGACTCATTCTTTTCAGCTGTTTCAGGTGATTCACGGCTCGGATAAATGAAAACGCCAGCAGAATATTATGACCAATTCGTTTACTGCACTTATTTGCATTTATATGATGCCGCTGCGTCCATGGGGATGATGTTTGCGGGCATCAGTGGTCATCATTCGTCCGGTGAGTAATCTAAATAATTTCCTCGCACTCGCTTCATCGAACGCATAGACAGTATTATTATTGAAAACATTTCAAATTTTCCATTTGTTTGATTATTTTCAGCTATGCAAATTTTGCTGTTGAATTTGCATGACTTAATTAAAATAATGCTACCATTACTTTTTAGTATTATATTTCAAATCTCTTTCATTTAGCGATATATTAATCTTCTTTTTTTTTTTTAGAACACATTCTTATTGTGAAGTTGTAATTATTCAGAACATAGGTCTGTGATATTTTAAATATGAATTAAATATATTAATTATAAAGATACACATATAAAATCAATTTTATCAAAAAATATTGTTGTTGCGCTACCGGGATTCGAACCTGGATCTCTTCCCTAGCCGGGGGAGGTGCTTTATCCAACTAAGCTACAGCGGCATTATTTTTAGCGACAATTTTCCGACCGTATATGTTACCTTTTTTTGAAATCAATACATTTAATCGTTCCATCATTTGATAGAGCCATCTACCTTATTTTTACTATCAGATTTACTTAAAGGTATTTGAGATTCTGTAAAAATAAGGTAGATGGCTCTATCAAATGATGGAACGATTAAATGTATTGATTTCAAAAAAAGGTAACATATAAGGTCGGAAAATTGTCGTTAAAAATAATGCCGCTGTAGCTTAGTTGGATAAAGCACCTCCCCCGGTTAAGGAAGAGATCCAGGTTCGAATCCCGGTAGCGCAACAATAATATTTTTCGATAAAATTGATTTTATATGTGTATCTTTATAATTAATATATTTAATTCATATTTAATATATTAATCATTATTATTGTCTCTACAACCTCTGGCAGGTCATGGTCTCCTCAAAATAATTCCTTCACTGATCTCCATTTGCGTTGTATCACTCCAGTTCTGAATTTCTAAAGCAGATTCGTATTTAAATACATCATCGTTCCATCTTAGCTTCGGTCTACCCATGTTCTTGCGTTCTATTAGTCTGGTGTTCAACAGTAACCTCGATAGTTGCTATTCGGTCAGAGTTAATTACCTAAGTCTACTTTTTTTTATAATATATAACACTATGATGAATTGGACACAGATTGACTTTGGCAACACAAAAGTGAACCAGCGCCGCATGGGTCCGTCGCCAATAGAGTGCCAACACAGCGGCACGCGCATCATGCCGCGAAGTGAGGGATCGTATTTTCATCGCAGCTCTTTTTTTATTCACCGAGCTTCATCTAAACAACAACTTCCACTTGCAACTCTCTACCTCAGTATAATTTTTAGTCGCGTAATATTATAACCTGAATAAACTTATCTTAATTATTTTGTTCTTCACTGTATGCTAAGTTGAATACATTGATATTTGAATACATATAATGGTTTGAAAATACTGGAAGCGAACTTTTATCAACTCTTTAACCTGTCTCCTATCTGAGCATAGACTACAGCAATGATAAGCAAGCAACATAAAAACTTGACCTGGGTCAACCCTTGACGTGATTTGAATATACATAATATATAATATCTAAATTTTATGATGAAGTATGATTCTTGATGTCATATTTTTTGAATCACCTGATATTTTACAAATATACTATATTAACAACACGACAATATTTAGGAAACAAAACCAACAGAATTATAATATATAATTAGATTAAATTAGATATAATTTTAATATTCAAAATAAGAAATTAAAACACATATTTTAGCAAAGTAATGACGTCATTGAAAAAAATTCAAAAAACAGATTTAATATTTCTTTCACACAAAATAGAGCCGCCGCCGAAGCTTGAATCTAGGATTTTTATACTGCGGGTATACTACTTTCAAAGCCGAGATATTTCTTGTTAATCTCATCAGATTTTTTCTTACTTTTCATATTACGTAGGATTAATAAAGGATCCCTTAGACGATTTTACCATATGGAACGAATAAATGAGGAATGTATGGTTAAAAACATACGCGAGTGTTGATCCCACCAAAAATAGACGATATCCACGGAAGACTTGGGATTATTCAACCAGATACGATAAAATAGTCATGTTAAAAACCTTAACAATTACGAATAGTGTTTTAAGATAGAAAAGTGTGGCGCTCTATCTTCTCTGTCTACTTACTTATTTACTGTATTAATGTGACGTTTCTCGGATTAAATTTCTTTTTTCCTATGCGTCTAGACTTTATGCCCACCTGTATAAAATAATCCGCATGTTTTAAAATACTTTTTTAATACAGTTTTGTGATATATTTTATCCGAAGAGCCTAAGAAACGCGTTACGTGTTTTATCATATTACCTTTGCACAGTTACATCAATATAATATTTTTTTCTAGTTCTAAAAAATAAATATTTAAGTTTTAATAATAAAAGTCAATGAGATGTGAAAAGAGCAGTTAAAGCTATCAAGAATTAGTTATTTATTAACATTAGCTTCATAATAAGTTCAACAAGGTAAGTATTTTTTTAATAAATTTAATTTAGTGTTAAAATTTGATGTTAATAATAATGTGAATGAAAAATTTTAATCAGTGTATTAAATTCTATCACTAAAAATCAACATATATACTTATAAGACTACAATATATTAAGGAAAATAAAAACGGTACAGTACTAGCGTAGCATGTCAAAGACACTTGGCGCCTCCTAAAATCTCTTTTGATTTCAAAAAGGTTTTGAGAGTTCTTGGTCTCGATCCTGATACCGATAAAGGTGAAAATGAAACGCAAGTTAAAATTGAAAATATATAAAAATGTTACGAACTTTTCTAACGCAATACAACTAGGGTAACTAAGTAAAAAAAAAATTCTTTGATAAAAACAACACTGAAAAATAATCGTAATTTTTTATCTCTTTTAAAAATAATACGTCCTGATATTGAAAAAATACATTTCTTAAATAGAGTTTCAACATTGATAAAATTCCTGGAATTTGATAAAAATTCAGTATAAAACAGAATGAATAATTTATCAAAGGTTCAATTTTATTCGGAGAAGAATACATAATTATCGAGAAACACGAGTAAATTGTCCACACAAATTGTTTTTTCCGCGAACAATAAATGTAGATGAACTCATCAAAAAAGAGGTACACCTTGGTGCGCGGGCAATATTGTACATTTTATTAAGTATGTAGTAACAAAGGTTGGCTGGGGGGGGAGAACCCCGCTTTAATATGTAAAGATGGGCAATTTCGCGAGACTTTGGCGAAAAGGACTTGAGAAGACTTAATACCCTTTTAATGGAATGGAAGAAGAGAGAACTATAAGGAGTAATGGAAATTGAAGCATCCGTTCGGACCATTTCTCATTGTTAATGGAATAATTAGCCATGAAAATGTAAAAAACGAGAAAATTATTATGCCATTAGATCGAGATGAGTTCGCCCCGTCTCCCCCCCCACCCCCCCTCCCACCTCATCATCGCGCCAAGACGCTGCTACAAGAAGAATTGTTATACTTTTTGTTTTAAAGTTGAGCGAATATTATTGATATATAAACATCTCCATTGTCCCCAAAAAAAAATACGACCTAACGTCATTGCTCAAATACGTTGCATATTTTATTCAGTACCCATAAACGTCAAGATTATGTTTTAACACTTTTTAGAAAATTACTCATGTATCACAGTGTCGATGACACCAGAAATAGAGGATGTCCGCGAAAAACTTGGCACGACCAGGTAAACCAGACGGTCCTGTTAGAAGCCACAATAACCGGCGAGCTTGTATGAGAAGATGTATGATGTGGATGAGGCGTGAACTGTGTGTCAGGACAGAAAAGTGTGACGCTTTATCCTATCTGCCCACCACGTCTTAAAAAATTAAAATATGTCCTCTATTCTTCTTCTTGTGCCCTATATGTTCGATGGATGTTGGCTACTGAGGGAACCCACCGCTAACCCAGAAGTAAAAACTTTTATTATCAGTCCTTAATCATCGCCAGGCTAAACAAACGACCATGCAACGCACCTCAACACACAAGCGTCCAAACAACGATGCAAGTCCGCCAACCTAAACATCCTTCATTATACATATGGCCCCATATAAAAAATCACAATGCACATAATAATACAATACAATATCAACAAAAACACAGTAATAACACACAAAAGCCGGGGGATAGGGGGACAACTAAGGAGTACACAAAATACTCTTATATATCTTAATCGGTTATACTTGTCTACCGGCAGAAGAAACAGGTTCAAATACCGTTGGTGACTATATTTTTTTGAGAGATACTAGATTTTTTCTTCGTATTTTTCTAAGTAATTTATTTAAATTTGTTTTAATTTATATGCACACTAAAAGCAAAATGCCAATGTATTTTATAATAAACCTCTTTAACATCTTCAATCTTTAAAACGATTTAAATGCTCTCCTGTAAAGTAAACTACAAAAAAAATACGATACGGGCTTCTACAATTACAGTGACGAAATGCTTCCATTACTTAAAGCTCGTGCTTTAAAAAAACATGTTACTGAAGCAGCCTTAACTACATTTTGGATGTAAATTAAACGTATTTATTGAAACTGAGCAAATTTTTTAATTATTAATTGAAAAATCTAATCAAACATTAACCGAACCCCGCTTGGTGTCTACCTGCCTGCCGGGTTAAGGTACGCCCTAATTGGCTCATTTATTCATTCGCGCAGGGTAACAACTACCCTTTGGAATTAAATAATTATTAATGAAAATAGTACGTACCTTCCCTGATAATATAACATTGTTGAATTACACAAAATTGATCAAATTAATTAAACTAATCATTTTTAATCATACCCAGTTTTTTTTAACTCTATTTAAACATCATTAAGAATAATATACCTTATAGGTATATTCCGTAAATACTTTTATGGTAGTCCTGCTCGTGTCTCACAAACATAGGCGCATAATGAAATCACTCAACAGCCATACAGCCCGATGGGTACCCACCAAACTAAATATCAATACGTCGCGCCGCAACCAGTCTGAGGAACCCTAGAACCGACCACTCTTCTCTAGGCCAGCTCCTCGGATACATCTACTCGCACCTCGACACCAGTGCACTACATTTATCTTATACATTTTGTTGCGTAATGGCATAGATGCCGGAAGAAACCGGATTCGGAAGGAAGTTCCACTCACCACAATCCGTTCTCCTGGCACCTCCAGGTGTGGACTGTAACTTTGTGTTTGACACTATCTCCGTTCAGGATCTTGAATGATTCAGATTACAACAGATGGTCACGTAGACAAACTTCTCACTCTATTTTACACTGCGAAATCCTTTGTAACCGTACCGGTTCAGGGTCGCCGATCGACACGCTCGGTGGAAGGTGAGGAAGGGGGGGGAGGTGGAAGGCACAGTACATCATCCTCGCTCAAGCATAAATATGTCCCAAACACCTTTTATAACATAACACAAAAATGTAAATTCAATCTGTAAATAAACGCCAACTCGTAAGTACTGTTTCATCACTCACTCCAGCTAAATATCTAAAATACAACACCACTAAACGATGTATATGCTCGTATTTTACAATATAAAAAAACATACAATAATTTAGCTTCATCACTTTCTAATAATTATTTATAAAACAATTACGAACAATGCTGTTGAGTTATAAATACATTCGTACGAAATATCACCATAAGTTTTAAATAAACATATGAAAGAAGTACGGGTACACTTCTAGAAAGTACGAGGCTGTAAACATAATACAAATATTTACAAGTCAAATGTATTTTATAAATTGTAATCTTATTCATAAAATACGAAAGTATGTACAACAATATTAGAAGTACAATGGTAAATACAAAATATTTATAACAAGTTTGCTATTTGCTAAAAACCGAGAAAGGTTTTCAAATAAGGTTTTAAAGAAATAAAGTGAATGGCGCTTAGAATGCAGTCACTGGTGCAAAATTAGCGATTTAAACTGTGCGCTTTATATGTGGAATTAAAATGTGGAGCTGGCAAAATAAAAACGAAAGTAAGTAGATTGAATGCAGTAAAAATAAGATCTCTCAGGTAAATAATACACAAAAGCATACAAAAATCCAATCATTCAATTTACAATCTTTTTTTCACTGTTTTCAAAAAACTTGAATTGAACCTACTATAAAAAATCTCATTCCTAGATTATTACAGAGTACGCGCAAAATGTATTGTTACAGAAAGTATGCCATATAAAGTTTCAAATACAAATTAAATTATTAAATTTGATAGAAAGGTATACAGAAAAATTATATTTATCCAAAAAATATTTGGTTGACCTCTTCCAATCCGGGGAAACGTGATCCATTGATCTACAGCAACCAATTACTATTCCGACAAATTTAAAACATTTATCTGTTTATTTTTATAATTGATACAATATTCCATTTTTAAAAGCAATCAACTTTATATTGCGTTGAATCTCAAACATCTTTGAGTAATATTCGCTAGGAGACGCCAAAATCCAATCAATCCATTCACGTTGGTCCGTCATGACTGAGGGTTGCGATCCTCATGAACTTTCACCCTCTTAACAATGCTCCTCCACTTTTCTCAGCATCTTGCAGATCTTAGAACTGTTACTAGAGAAGTGCTTGTTACCTTTTCCACTTGATCGATCCAACGGGTGGGAAATCTTTCTCTTCGTCTTCGTCCTTCGACGTGGCCCACCACAACAAGCTTCTCCAAGTTATCTTCCCTTCTTGCAAGATGCCCAAAACATTGAAGTGTTCATCTCAGACAAATGGTAAGTCTGTCCTTGATATTTAATTCTTACAAAATGGAGACATTCAATTTGTATTAAAAATACTACAAAATTATATTCTAAAATTGCAATATTTTTTTTTTTAAGTTTTCATCATATAAATGTCGTTGCAAATAAATACACACACGCTTAAACGTTGCACAAAATATTAATTGTCTAGAACTTCAGCAATACTAAAGCCAAGAAGGCTATTATGAGCAGGACATGATGTCAAATATGACTCCAGAGCACTCCGTAAAATCTATGAGAATACCTATCTGAACTCAGCCACTGGCCCAAGAATGAGGACAGACAATATTTGAGAGGATGCAGCAAGGTTACAGGCCACATTAAGTCATGTTAGGAGACCACATCTCAAAACTGAGAGAAGTTATGTTCCAACTTTAGAGCCAACTGCAATTATTTTAATTATTCATTGATTAATTTCAGTGTTTCGCACATGTTAGAGTTCTGCAACAGTGTATTAGGCCACACTGAACTCAAACTGAGATATTTGACGTCAAAAATTTGATACATTTATTCAAAATATATAAATGTATGCTTTACTGTGCAATAACACAATAGAGAAAATTATTTAGTTAATAAAACACCTTTTTATAATGAAAAAAATGGAGAATACATTTTACTCAATTTTTAAAAACACTAAGATTCTTAAACTAACAAATATTGGTTAAATTATTGTAGTATTAAAAATACTTGCAAATGTTGTTTAAATGATTTTTGCAAATAAAGAGTATGTTACTGGTGGGATAAGATCCCGTGGACTATATCGATTAAAATTAATGGTTAGTTGACGCAATCCGAATTTGGAACAATAAGGGAATATTGGCAGATGGATCTGGCCTACCTGGGTTGGACGTCAATTTTCACCTCCAGTTGACTCGCACTTTTGTAGTGAAGAACGGAGATATCACTGCACTTCCGGAGATATTTAGAACACCGCGTCTTCGTGGTCCGGATTTGTACGCACGGCGCTACTCTCGAACGTTAAAAGAAACATAGATGTTGACCGTTTCGTGTCGAAATGCAAACTGTTCCCCCGTCGGCGAAATCCCTAAGTAATTAGTTGGCACAAAAAACTGACAGTAATTCATTTTTTTCAATTTGATGGTCAGCACATTGTTGCAGGACACCATTAATATTCATTATTGTATTGAGGGTTGTTTTAAGTCTTTTGAATAACTTACCGATGAGATAAATTATATTCTGAAGTGTTAAGTCTACGTACACTGACATACATCCTGGTGCAGCTATGCGGAGGCTACAAAACTGAAATTATCTTGTGTAGAGAAAGGAAAAGTTGTCGTTCAGCTCGGCTTCTATTAATGAAATCCGTTAGTAACGGATAATACGATTATCCACGGCCAAGCCAGCAACGACGTTTGGGGTAGGTGGATGCCTGCGCTGAATTTCAAACCCTGTGTGCAGGGTTAATCAAATAAATAATCCATATTATAATCAAAAATTATCACCGGGAACTGTAGCGAGAGCAGTGAGCCCCATAACATGCACAAAGCCTTCACACATAAGCTAAGATCGAGACCATGACATAAACTGCGGATGATGTCATGGCAGACCTGCAGGATGTGCTATGGATACGATGTCAAAGGATATAAGGCGCTTCCTTGTGGCTGCGATCCTGGACTTCGTCGAAGAAGGATAGATAGACCGGGATGTTGCATCATTAATGATTATGATATTTAGGTTATTTTCATTACTTACTTATTTTTTAACGATTATAAAGTATTCAATTAAGACCAATATTGTTAACACATAAAGTAGATTTTTAAGGAGAACACATTCTTATTGTGATGTTGCAATTTTTCAGAACATAGGTCTGTGATATTTAATACCAAATAGTAAAAATATTTTTTCGAAAAATTGATTTTATCTGTATATCTTTGTATTTGATGCATTTAATTTGTATATAAAGTATATATTTATAAAAGACTATTCCGAAACCAGATTAGTTTTTCACATAAAACCCATTTGGTGTAATACAATGTTTATTTTATAATTTTATTCAAAATGACTGACTATGACTAAAAAAGTTACTGTTTGTAAAAATTACTGAAAATAAATGTTTTCGTAGTAAATATTAAAAATAATAAATTCGTCAATTTAAAAATATCTAAAAAATCTTTTTATGTAAGTGTACACGTATAAGCAAACATATTTTAACTCGTGTATAGCGAGAAAAGAAAAATAATTATTACATGATTTAATACGAATCCAAATAACTCGAATATGAGATAAGAATCGAAAACATTATTCCAATATTTATATTTCTGGCCATTGAATCATGTTACCTAGTTTCTTAATAAGAATACTCTATGTTCCAAGCCTGAAAATTAAAGAACTTCGTTTTGAAGAGTGTTTTTGATGTATCCTGAATGCATCAAAAAACATTGCATGCGTTTACATACCAATAATATCAAGAAAAATGTAATAAACGCGCATAAAACGCACTGACCGCAACAATCAGGTGATTTTGTATTAAAAATAATGAATTTGATTAATTTTTATAATTTGAAAAATGAAAACATTCAGAATATTAAAACTAAGAGCAAGCGCACACTGAGGACGAAACAGTTGTACTATAGTTCTCCATCAACTGTTCTACCGTTTGGAAATTTAGTCATCAGTTTGCGCAGTGCCATACTTTCACATAGCCTACGTCATCACGATAGAACTGCCGTATGACAGAAAGTCATCGATGTGTGCTCGCACTTACTGTTGATGGAACAAGAGGTCAATGATGATAGAGTCGACATTATCAAATATAATAAATTTGTAAAAACGAAATGTCGAAACCGTCAACCATACGACTGGGTGAGAAACATATATCGTATCTGCTAAGCCTATAAAACTAGGGCATTATGGAATACGTATAATTATTCTCGTAAGATAACCAAGTTGAGATTCATTGAGATACAATATGTGTCACACTCGGTTACGTCAAAATTTTAAAAAAATATTGTATGCACATATGAGACAGGGTAAAATAAAATGATTACAAGCTCGAAAATCTAAATGAGCATTAAATTTTATATTTCAAGTTTAAGGCAAATGAATAATTTTGGAAAATTTCGGTCGAAACCATACATTTGGTTATCCCTGTAGGTGAAATACATGACTACGTTTATCTTGGAGTTGGTTTTGCCTGCCAACAACTGTTTAGATATGTGGTCTTGTAAATTGTTTATCATACTATTCGCCTTCGCGTAATAATGCAGAAGTTGGCATAGATGATAGAATGCCATACGATATGCATCTACTGAACGTTTTTTACATTTTTAATATTTATTCATCAACAGGTTTTCCTGGTCCATGTTTGCGCATAAACTATAATAATAATAATATAAATTATTTATAAGTTTGTCTTTAACCACTTTCATCATCGGGTTGTTTAAAACTAACTAAAATCATATTTATGTAAAATTGTTCTAATTGTTTTAATTTATAAAAAAATACTTAATATTTAAAAAATAAATCTAATAGATTCATACTTAACTTACATTATTACGATGAGAAAAAATGTGGAAATTGACTTAATGATACAAAATCATCGGAAAAAATTTTAGGATCGAATTTGTGGTTAAATTATGTTAGTAATTTATAATATTTTGGTTAATTTTACACATGATTTAAAATAATTCATTAAGGAGAACACATTCTTATTATGAAGTTGTAATTATCCAGAACATACGTCTGTGATATTTTAAATACTAATTAAATATATCAATTAGAAAGATATACATATAAAATAGCAACAACAATATTTTTCAATAAAATTGTTTACATATATATATATCTTTCTAATTAATATATTTAATTAGTATTTAAAATTATTCAATTTAAGATTAACATTGTTTATATGTAAAGCAAACAATTCCAAATTTTTATTAAAAGTATGATTATTTTTTAACAAATGGTTTTAGAAAATTCTGTAAAACCATTACTATTTAAACATCTAAAATACTCTGACTCTATTTTGACCTGATTTTCCAAAATAAAAAGCAGTACAATCTCTATAGCTAAATTTATAAACACCTGAATTATTAAATTTATCATCTTTGTCTTTATGTTCATATATTAAAAATTTTCCTAAAAAATTTCCAATAATTTTGTATCATTAAGTCGATTTCTACATCTTTCATCGTCGTAACAATTTATGTTAGGTACTAGATAAATTTTTTAAATGATAATTATTTAATTAATTTTATTTTTAAATAGAATTTAAAAACCATTAGAACAATTTGACAAATAGTTTTAGTTAGTTTTTTGACATCCTGATGAAGGTATTGATATTTTCCGAAAACAATTAGATGCATTAAATTTATCTTATAAAGTGGTTGAAAACAAACTTATACATGATTTATATTAAAATGAATAAAAACCATAATGTAAAGTTTTGAATTAATATATAAAATGCAATAATAATACTAATACTATGGAGGATATAAGGATTTATATTTGGATTTCGAGTCAAAGTGGAGAGGATCGTTAGTTGATCTCGACTTACCTTGTTTTAGCTTCGTGCTGTATCCATTCCACATCTAGTCGTCACACTCACTCACAAAATTATAATACAAATTTATATCACAAATTTATATCACAAATTTATATCACAAATTTATATCACAAACTTATATCACAAAATAAGAGCTGCATGATCCAACCGTATGTCCCATCCAACTGCACGATATGATTGATCTCTTGCATATTCGAACAATTATAAAGTAAATCCAAATGCAAACAGAGTTGTAGCACCACAAATGTTCACAATGGTCAACACTAGAAGCAAAATATAGACTTGAAGTAACTGAATGCCATGTCCCGGTCGACACATTGTGTGTACTCACTCATTGTCAAATTACTACTGTTAAACAAGTTGAACGTAGGGTAGGAATTTTTGGGAACAATATTCTATGTGACATTCATATAGGCAGTAAAAAGTATTTTCCTATTCAATAAATACACTAACCATTCAGTATTTTTTAAATGCAGATGCCTACTCGAAATACACACATGTCGCAACAATTTTTTAGTAGTTATTTTTCAAGCAATTGTTCAATGAAAATTGGTCTACCTTAACGGACCAAGACCAAACCATCGGACACTTGAATACTACGCGATAATATTTCATTATATGTGTTGTGAAGATCTAATTGTTACATTTTTTAAATAAACTATGTATAATAATGCAAATGAGTTACTGAAACGGGTATTTTTTAGTAAGGGGAACATTATTATTATTATTAAATATTACGCGAAAATGCGTTGTGCAATTCATACATTTAAATACGCTGTGAACGAATAGAATTTCTTGGAAATATAAAAATATTTTATTTTTTGATATGCTTTAAAATTAAAGTTATAAAACTAACAGTTACATAACATAAACAATAATAAATATAATAATAACATAAGTGAACAAAGCGAGCGGCGCTTTGAATGGAATTATAGCTAATGGGAACTTGTCGACCGAGGCAAAACTAGCGGTTCACAATGGAGTTCTGGTACCGACATTAATGTATGGAAACGAGGCCTGGAGCTGGCAAAAGAGGAACGAAAGTAGACTGAATGCAGTGGAAATGAAATCAATTAGGTGTATATGTGGCAGATCCATTTAAGACAGAGTAAATAATGAAGAAATAAGAAAAGGATGTAAAACTGATCTAAGTATAGTGAGTAACATTAAGAAATGATCACTTAGGTGGTTTGGTCATATGGAATGGATGAATGAGGAGAGAATGGTAAGAAAGATATGTGACGCAAGGTTGATGGCACCAGAAATAGAGGACGTCCGCGGAAGACTTAGCACTACCAGGTAAACCAGGTACCAACTGGAAGATGGTCCTGTTAGAAGCCACAATAATCGGCGAGCTTATATGAGAAGATGTATGAATGTGGATGAGGCGAGAATCGTATGTCAAGACAAAATAGTGTGGCGCTTTATCATCTCTGCCTACCCCCGCGGGAAAACGGCGTGACGATAAGTACGTAAGGTATTTTTCTGATTTCCTTCTAGTTGCCTATAAGTGTGTACAAGAACAAACCCCCGTTAACCCTGTTTTCAGCAGCCAATCCTCCCTCGATATAATCATCATAAATTTCTTTATAGAGCGTTGTGAAATAATATTACTTCAAAACAAATTGAATTACTTTTTATGTTTTGCAGAGGGTTCACAAATTTATATTAAAACAACTCAAAAATATGTGAGAGGGGAAACGTAAACGTGGAAAATAAAGTTATGATTAAAAAAATTTAAACTTTCTTTCACGAAAGTGGGAAAATTTTTACAAATTATTTTATCTTAACTTATAGAAAAATCGCCATTAGCCTAACAGCCCGTTTTAAAGGGTAATGAACCTTTTTGAAGAAGCGTATCAAAATGTAAATATAAACATTCATCGTTCATCGCACTTATGATACTTTTAAAACTGTTTATTTTTCTTTAAATGACCATATTAAATTAGCTCCAGTAATTTTCATCAGAACAAGAATCTAATTAATTTAGAATTGTTATTAATTTTAATCATTCATTCATTATAAATTTTTAAATTTTTAAATTTTATTTTCACCGGGTTTTAACAATGCGAAGGCCATCATTCTATATTTTTTGTATATATAAACAACTTTATAAATTATTTAGGAAAACACATTCTTATTGTAAAGTTGTTATTATTCAGAACATGGGGTCTGTGATATATTTTTAAATACAAATTAAATGTATTAATTAGAAAGATGTGCATATAAAATCAATTTTATTGAAAAATATTTTTGTTGCTACCGGGATTCGAACCTGGATCTCTTCTCATCCGGAGAACGTGCTTTAACCACTATGATATACTAACAAAGTGCAAACTTTCTAACTTATATTTTACACTTTTCAAATAAATATATATGTCGTTTATAAATTAAAAATACACGTACATAAACATGAAAATAGTAAAATGTCCAGCAATCGATGGAGTACATATGATGTATGAAATTAAAGGAGGTAAGAGTGGTATATTTATTGTTATTGTGTTTAGTTCATAGAACTACATGTTTATTTTTTTTATGATATTTAAAAATGTAATTTTAATAAATATTATAATCAAGTTACGACGAAACAGCTGTAACATTTAAATAATGCTTTACGCAAACTAGCAGAACTAAATAATACTTTAGAAATTATCAAAATTAACTTTGTGGTTAAAATTCATATTTTTATTTATTAACTTTGTTTTATTAATCACTTATTGAGTTTAAATACATCTACCGGTTTCGAAAAATACCATTTTATTCTTCACCTTCAAAACACCTTGTCAAAATAAAAATGTTGTGTCTTCGAATGTCGAAGGTTTGCCAGCGCACCCCTAAAACCTGCTACCTGGGAATTAGTCTGGCATTAATGTACCGTGATGGGTTAGTATTAACATCCTGGTGGCTAATAAAACAAAGTTAACAAATATAAATATGAACTAAATAATATTTTTTATTAAAATTCTATTTTTTATATATCATTAAAAAAATAAGAGTGATATGTCAGGTCAGAAGAGTGTGGCATTATATCATCTCGTCCTGCTCTTGCGGGGAAATGGCGTGACGTTAAGATAAATAATTAAGATGTTCAATTATTTAACATGTTAATTAAATCAAACATATAAATTAAAAATGAAAACAGTCCAATTTAACCATCTTCCGAGCTCGTTGTAAATTTGCATTGCCTTGAACTTAAATTATTTTTGTGTACATTATTTTTTCTCTTCGGTGTGGATTTTTTCGCAGTTATTTTTTTTTTTTACATTAGACTACTTGTTAGAAAGAAAAAAAAACTTCTGACCACAAGGCTGATCCACATGATGAGAATACGAGAATTGCACATAAACCCAAAAGCTCACCTGATTAATGAATCTTAGAAAGTGAACCCGACCCAATGTAGAAGCATTATTAGAGGTCATCAAAGCGATGGTCGTCGACACTTGATATAGGGCAGGACTCTAGAAAAAGAACTTGTCATTACCGCAGTTATATATATATATATTAAATACAGATGCGTACATGGAATACGTATCATATCAATATTCTTACTTTATTTCAAGCAAAATGCTTGTGTTACGAAAATAGGACTAACTTGATAACCTCCTGGAACGAGGTTCGAATCCCCCGAGTATATTAACCATTATACCACAAGCGCGTCAAATATGTTATACCTATGTCAAATATGATAATATATTATATCTTCTGGGGCATATTTTCGTCTCATTTTTATATCGGTGCCGCTAGACAAGCCTCACTTCAAAAAATAAAAATGTTGTATCTTTGAATGTCGAAGGTTTGCCAGCGCACCCCTTGAATCTGCTGGCTGGGAATTAGTCTGGCATTAATGTACCGTGATGGGTAATTGTATCACCGGGGGCAAGTAGGTTCTTATAAACACATTATCTTAAATCCTGCAGCAGGATTAACTCAGGCGATACCATCTCGACTCAATGCCTAAATGCACGAAATAAATTTAATATAGCCAGCAATAATACTAGGCGTTATACAATTAAGGAGTCGCTTTTCTTTTAGTGAAAGTTTTTAGTCAGACTGTTGCATTCTGAAAAAATCAATATTCATTAAGTTTTTTATGCGTTATGTATTTAATTAAAAAATCATTAATTAATTATTTTATATGTTTCAAAATTAACCATTATCATAAATCAAAGCTAATTTGAAAAAATAATATTTAAATGTAAAATTGAAGGGTTTTGAGTATTTTGTCTTTGACATTTTTAATAAAATTTATTAAAACTACTACATCAGTATATTAAAGTATGTTATTTCTTTAGACCAAATTGAAGAGTGAATTTTCGACAACGTACTCATTAATGATACGAAATCAACAAAAATATTACTATATTTAAAAAAATCAAATAGAAAAATAACGTTAAATCCAATCTAACGTAACTTTGCGTACTTAGCAATATATTTTAGTTAAGTGGTTTGTATTATGTCATATAAAATAAAAGATTTACGTAACATTTTTTTAGTTAAATATTTATTATTAAGTTGATTGTCTAGGAACTCGGTTTTAGTCGAATGATTCTCATTGATGGATCAGCGACGTGTTCTGCAATTATTTGGTCATATCGCCAGCAGAGAAAACGACCGACTGCACGGAGAGGTTTGTGGTAACTGGTGGAGTCGAGGGTTGGTTAGGATTAAGACCATTCCCCTGTCCGATTGACGGACCAACTTAAAAGTGTCAAGGACCTGGCCCTGACAAATGTGTTCCGCTATGTGAAATACTGAGTGAGATGGCGAAGAATTATTGATGTGATCGGACCGACATCTAATACGGATCACGATCGTCGACTGGGCAGAAATTTCGAAGAAAAAAATAAAAAAATAACCATATATGTAAGTACATAATATTTTGAAGAATGTATTCTATTCGTGCATACAAAAAACTGTTTGAATTCATAATATTAAATTTCTTTTTTAAATACAAATTAAATATATTAATTAGAAAGATATACATATAAAAACAATTTTATCGAAAAATATTGTTGTTGCAACCGGGATTCGAACCTAGATCTCTTCCTGTCCGGGGAACATGCATTAACCGATTAAGCTACACCAACACAGTGCATTGATGACAAATTTTAGATTATTAAAAGATCCTCAGTTTTGAAATATTTATATCTATACCCTTAAATATATTAAATAATAACATACAAGAAATACATTGATTTAAAAAGAGAAAATTTTTAATAAATTTTAAAACTAATTAAACAACTTTTTTGTCAAAACTAAAAATAATTTAAACACAAAATGGCTTAAATACCTTTTTTTTATTAGAAAATAAAATACATTTTAAAAATAATCAGTAGGATATATATATATTTTTTAACATTTATTTCTTCAAACATAAATATTAATGTTAATGTAAGATTAACATTTATGTATAATTTCTGTAAATTTCCAAAATGTTAAGAAATTATATTAAAATCGGTTTTTCTGTTCTCCAGTTTTAAGATAACAGACTGACATTGCATTTTACATAAAGATAAATATAATGTAATGTACATTTGGGCTTATTTTCCTTTCACAACAGTTTAAAATAGCTACGTAGTAACGTAGTTCTAAACTGTGTACTCGTATTAAAACTAACTGTTACCTCCGTGTACGAGTATGTAACGCATGTACACAAATTATAACATTATAAGTTGATTGTTTGTATTCGCATCAGCCAATTCTACTAATACTACAAGCTAAATAAACTAATCATCCGTAGATTGCA
Source organism: Eubasilissa splendida (assembly GCA_031772225.1). NCBI lineage: Eukaryota > Metazoa > Arthropoda > Insecta > Trichoptera > Phryganeidae > Eubasilissa > Eubasilissa splendida. The sequence goes on along the minus strand of CM062857.1, from coordinate 6,866,383 downwards.
ATGTATTATTTTTTTATCAGAATGAACCAATGTAAATAGCACGTCCCAAAATGTTTTAGATTTTTAAACTTTATTTCTCGTACCTATAAATGTTTGCGAAATGTGTCTAGACTCTAGACTTACGTGGTACAATACATTCTGCGTTAAAGTTAAGACATTAAATAAAAATGGTGAAAATAATATTTTACAGTATTTTTTAACATTTTATCGGTGTACTGCCAATACCTCGTAACTAACATTTTACAATTCATAAAAACCTCGTAATTTTAACTGAATGCGATGGGGAAAAATAAATTTATAAAACTGTGTAGAAACTGGAATGAAATGAACAAGAGTCAGTAGAGAGGTAGAAATATTTTATAATACCTATCTCTAGATACATTATGCTAGTACAGAATTTATATTTTTCTATATATATATATATTAAATATATGTATATCTTTCTAATTAATATATTTAATTCATATTAAAAATATCACAGACCGTCTGTTCTGAATAATTACAACTTCACAATAAGAATGTGTTCTCCTAAAAAAATATATATATATATATATAATTTAAAGGTTTTTTTTTCATTTCTTACATTCAATATCTTATTTTGCTTTACGATGTACCATTATATGTACATTTTATACGAAATAGACCATTTTTACCACCTTATTTTAATACAATAAATTTATAAAATAACCTTGAATTTAAATACGTGAGTTTTATATAAGCACCAACCGGTTTCTAAAAAAACATTTTTCTTCATCGAAGTTGCAAAAAACTTTTTAAAAAATGTTTAATTATTATCCTATGTTTCGAAAATTGTTTTTTTTTAAATATTCGAAAGTTAAATAATAAATACAAAGATTCTTTATTAAAAATCAATATCAAAATAATTTACTTTGTTAGACGCGATAACAGCACACGTTCACATGAAAGCATTAAACACAAATCTTATCTGTTTTATTAACTTTTATTTGATAGACAATTGATCATATTTGTTTTAAGATACTTTGTGATGCTTTGTTTTATATTACCATGTAATTCAATATATGTTTGATTTATGTTGCCATGCAACAGAATGGACAGATGGACGAACAAAAGTGTACAGTAAAATTAAACAATAATACGTTTACGATATAAAATATATTTTTTGTACATAAAGCAATGAATAAACTTTTTTTTAATACACGTATAAGTATATATTATAATAAACACTTAATTCTGGTAACAGATTCCAAAAATAGAAACAAATACGTTCTAAAAATTACAATATATAAATAATAAACTTCCACTAATGCACTGTTGCAACGATATTGTTTAATGTCTATTTTCTGCACTCGTGCATAATATTATACTCGTGTAATACATGTAATGTACTCGTGTATAATATTATACTCGTGTATAATATAATAAAAAATCATCATCACTATTTGCTTTACAACCCATGGGGGGTCATGGCCTCCTTAAAAATATTCCTCCATTGATTCCTATTACGAGCTATTTCTCTCAAGGGCTTTTTTTCTGGATTTCTAACACAGACATGTTATTGAAGATATTGTCTCTCCGTTTAAGTTTTGGTCTTCGCAAGCTCCTGCGCTCTGTGTATCTTGTGTTCATCGATGACTTCGGTGATCCATCTGTCCGTCTTTCTATTTGAATTAACCTTGAGACGTTTATCTCATAATACAAAGTATAGAGTTCAATGTTGTAGGGTATATGCCAAAATCTTTTTTTAAACGCCTCAAAATTGTCCTTTCAAAAGCCCATTCAGCCAGCATCCATGTTTCATATACGTATATAAGTAATGACTAAGAAACGTATTATACACTAACAATAAAAAACACATTTTCTAAATCTTTCGAAACGTTCAAGTGAAAATATCTTTACCGTAACGGTAAGGTCAGGCAAGACGTAGACAATGGTGTGAAAATAATATTAAAAATTCACAGAGCAATACAGAAAATAAATTATGAACGAAAGCGGGGAAATGCATAACAAAGAAACAAATTAAGAAACTTCGCGAGAAAGTTCCCTAGAAACGAAATCAGTAATTGAAACAGAGTGCCTGAAATTTGCGCAACACTCTCGAGAAGGAAAACTCTCGTTAATAGAGCTAGCACTTCATTCAATTTACATTTATAAAATCGAACTGTAGTATGAAAATCCTACTGACGGAATTTTTTTGCATCTCGACTAAAACATGTAATACTCAATCTTGTAAAAGGCCTTGCAGTCCCGAGCGCGTGATATGATTATGGAGGCCTATCGCCTGCACTATCGTCACCGAGACTACCCAGCGAAGATGAACGCATCCAGCAAGGGGGCACTTGCGTCAACTACCATCAGCCATAAAGACAAGGATACTCATGGCGTACAACGACAATACAGACACGCAGCATTCGGATGGGCAGAATTACTCTTCATATTCCTACCAACACCTCCGAAAACCCCCTTCAATAACAATTCACGTACCTAGCAGTACCTTATTTGTACAACTATCTTTATACAACTTTAATAAATTCAGTGCAATCCGCAAGTAGTTTCTGTTTTTGTAAACTGTCGCCCATCATACATACGTATCCACATACATCCTCACATATAACAACATTAATATATACTGCATACCATACTTGGCGTATCAAACGACCACGAAGGTGATTATTAAGAAACCTTCTTATCAAATCGCAACATTCTTAGGTTTTCACGGCTGTTCAGAATCTTCTATGTACAGTTTTCTGGGCTAATCTGCCGTGTATATCTGACTTTTCTGACCAACGTTTCAGATCTTATTACAGGGAACCTGCAATGGGATCCGAAACGTAGGCCAGAAAGATCAGATACACACTGATAACTGAACACAGACGATAATTTTCAAATTCTTCTGATTGGAATCAACGTACACACAGACAATCATCCATTTATTCATAATCGCGATTCTCATATGATTTTTATAGATTGGATATATAGTGAAGTGGACACAGGGCGCCATCTAATGACAACGGCGAACAACAGTTTCGTGTGACGTCACAGCGGCGCACGCAATACGCTACTGAGTACAATAACATTTCTGCCAAACTTAAGTCTGACAGCATCGCTTCGCTTCAACTATGTACTTTAATTTTATACCCACGAAATTTATCATAAGCCTTTGGTCAATAAATTCAGAGTATCACACGTAAGTGCTATGTTCATACTTCATGCCACACCTGTCCAAATATTATATATTCACTTGATAGGCCGACACGGAGGCGTTTCATTATTCATCATATCAAATCTCTCTGATTCAACACATATTCATTCCTATAATGGCAGATTTCCATAGAAATACTACCTTTTGCGAAAGGTCTCATAAAACAACTTCTATATATGAATACTGGAAATAAAATAGGATACACGTGCTTGAAAAAAAATTAAATACGCAGAAAAAGTATATGTACCATCGCAAATTTTACTGCATGTATATTTTTTTTTCGGGGACGTATTTCCTATTTTATTTCCAGTTTTCATTACTATTATTTTTATAAAATATGAATTAAATATATTAATTATAAAAATATACATATAAAATCAATTTTATCGAAAAATATTATTATTGCGCCACCGGGATTCGAACCTGGATCTCTTTCCTAACTGGGGAAGGTGCATTATACAACTATGCTACACCGATAATATTTTTAGCGACAAATTTTTAAACGTATATGTTACCTTTTTGATATTAATACATTTAATCGATCCATTATTTTAAATAGCCATATATCTACCTTATTTTTACAGAATCTCAAATACTTTTGAGTAATCTGATAACAGACGCAACAATATTTTTCAATAAAATTGATTTCATATGTATATCTTTCTAATTAATATATTTAAAATATCACAGACCTGTGTTCTGAATAATTACAACTTCAATGTGTTCTCCTAATATTATATTTATTATCAGATTTAGATCAAACCAAGCCAAACTGATTTGCGATTTTAATTAAAGATAGTAGCAGTTCAAAAATGTGAAAATTTTGTAACTTTCATAATATTGATCCTAAAGGAAATGTGAAAAAAATCTTAATACAAATTAAATGTATTAATTAGAAAGATATACATATAAAATCAATTTTATCAAAAATATTGTTGTTGCTACCAGGATTAGAACCTGGATCTCTTCCAATTCGGGAAACGTGTATTAACTGATTATGCTATACCAACACAGCACTTTGATGACAAATTTTAGAACCTATATATTACACTTTTCAAATTAATACGTCTATCGTTATTTTTGGATTGGAAGAGGTCCAGGTTCGAATCACGGTATTAACAACAATATTTTTCGATAAAACTGATTTTATTTGTATATCTTTCTAATTAATACTTTTAATTTGTATTAAAAATATCACAGACCTATGTTCAGAATAATTACAACTTCAAAATTAGAATGTATTCTACTTAGTAAAAAAAAAACATATTTCTTTTCACACACAGTCGAAGTCTTGATACTTGTAGCTAGTATCGGAAGGAATCTTTACGCAAATGTGACCTGATATCATTCGTTCCAATACGTCCGTCATGATTTATACCTGTCCCTGTCTGGCTAACCTTGGACCTGGTCGCATTCGGCGGACGGCAAGAAATGCAATTTCGAGTGCCGAAGAGTTAACACGCGCTTGGTTCCGCTGAGATGTATAATTGCTGTGCTTTCTCATTATCCGGACCGGGAGACCGAATTCGCCAGCATCCGACCCCTCCAGATTGCAACGGAACCTTCTTCCTCAGTGCGAATCGAAGAGAGTGCAAATTAGTGTCCAGCTCCTAAAATGAGATCAAGGTAAGGCTAGATTCCTTCCATCTTGATATCTTTCTTAATCCAAATTGGGTTGCGTCAACAAAACGTAACTAGCAGAGAATACAGTCCACAGGATCTATTCCCACCAGTGGAACTAACGGTACAAATAAAACTTCGTGTTACAAATTGATCATCTTATAAGTATCAATATTTATATAAAAAATATTATATATTTTTGCAATTCAAGTGTCTCAAATACAATGATAAATGAAAGAGGTAGAAGTGGGACAGAATTTAATCTAAGTAGGTGTTGATAAAATAGTACGATACCTACGTAACTGACTTAGAATTTTTTATTCTTTTAAACGTATACTTTATTTATACTGCGATGTTTTATAGCTATATCTTGACTTTTACTGAACATATTTTGAAAAATAAAACTGTTTCTTTTCTTTTAGAGAACTAAACAATTATATCGCTAAAAATCCTTGAAAGAAATCATCATTTATAAAAACTGAGACAAAACAGAGATCGCTTAAATTCACATAAGAAAGCACCTAAAAGTAGACTAGACTGAGAGAGAACAGAATGGATTGAATAGATGGTTTAAAACACTATTATAAATATATTTTGTAATTTAATTTCTTTGTGAATAAATTAATTTATACAAATATACTAAAAAGTAATTTACACAAAAAAAGTCGTTCTCATGTTTAGAAACTGTAAATTATTTTCTGGTTCATTAAAAATAATTATTTTTATGTTTTTAAAGCTCCATCACATCAAAAAATAATAAATCTTCGTGTCTCGCAACAGTGAACATTGACAATTAAACGGTTTAAAAATGTTAGTTATATCTATATAAAATTAAATGTATGTCTATTCTCTATATACCTAAGTAAACTTATATAACTTTTGACCTATCTATACCAAATTTTCATTATTACTCTTTAGGCACAATATAGTACTAGAGTAATCTCAGAAAAATATGTGACTAAAAAGTGACCAAACATATACGTCATACTCGTTACCATAGTGACTTTATTATTTATTCAGTACTCATAAAGACATTTTGACATTTTGTAGAAATTTATGATGATGATGATCTTAAATTAATATACATCCTTTAACGTCGCGGTAGATACTGAAGATACCCGTTTGATAAATAACTTTATTTATGAATTGAGTACCTACCTATACAAAATACAATGCTAAGCAACAAATGAAATGTTAAAGTGTCAAAAATAAATATACTTATTAAATTGTACATACTTATGTTACAGTGAATGTGTATTACCAGTGAAGTTATATTTTATTAAAGAGAACACATTCTTGTTGTGAAGTTGTAATTATTCATAACATAGGTCTGTGATGTTTTAAATACTAATTTAATGTATTAATTATAAATATATACATATAAAATCCATTTTGTCGAAAAATATTGTTTTTGCGCTACCAGGATGCGAACCTGGATCTCTATTTCCAATCCGGGAATCACTATCAATATTAAAAAATATTTAAAAACAATGTAGATGGTTTTCAAATAATAAAACAACAGATGTATTAATTTGAAAAAGTGTAACATATAGTTTCGAAACTTTGTCATGAAAAATACTGGCGCTATAACATAATTTGTAGTGTAATTTCTCGGATTGGAATTAGAGATCCAGGTTCGAATCCCGGTAGCGCAAAAACAATATTTTTCGACAAAATTGATTTTATATGTATATATTTATAATTAATACATTAAATTAGTATTTAAAGTTATATTTTCGTGTTTTTGTTGTCACTTAAAATATGTCTTAATATCAATTAAAATGCAAAAAATACTGCTTATTTTCGATAAAACTTGTATTTTTATTTTCTCTAATGGACAATATAATTTTATCGATATGATATAAACAATACTAATAGCAACTTGTCAACCGAGGCAAGACTAGCGGTTTAAAATGGAATCCTGGTACCGACACCCTGAAATGGTAATCCTGGTACCGACACCCTGAAATGGTATTAAAATGAGACCTGCAGCTGTCAGAAGAGAAACGTAAGTAGACTGAATGCAGTGGAAATTAGATCACTTAGGTGTATATGTGGCAGATCCATTATGACAGAGTAAAGAATGAAGAAATAAGGAAAGGATGTAAAGCTGATCGTAGTATAGTGAGTAAGATTAAAAAAGGATCACTTAGGTGATTTGGTCATATGGAACGGATGAATGATGAGAGAATGGTGAGAAAAATATATGACGCAAGCTTGATGGCACCAGAAATAGAGGACGTCCGCGGAAGACTTAGCACGACCAGGTAAACACCTACTGGAATATGGTCCTGTTAAAAGCTATAATAACCAGCAAGCTTGTATCAGAAGATGTATGAATGTGGATGAGGCGCGAATTGTGTGTCAAGACAGAAGAGTGTGACGCTCTATCCTCTCTTCCTGCTCCCGCAGCGATGACGGCGAGATGATAAGTAACTAAGTAATTACAATTAATTATACCAGATCGTCCGTTTGTGAACAAATTCAATTTCACCGATACTGAGCAGTGAAAGTGTAAATCAACTGTTTGAAACATTTTAACTGACTGAGTTAGTGAAATTATATTAATTTATACCAATGAAAATATAATGTTACTGTAATACACATTCGGTATAACATATATAACACGTGTGCGTGATGCTTTTGAGTATTTCCATAACAAATTTGCGTTTATACTCCAAAAAGTTACGTTCACAATACACTGTGCAATATTTATAAACAAACTCGTATTCATAACTGTTAAGGAACTCGCTGGCAAGGCCCATTCAGTCAGTTTAGACACAGCTTTCAGAGGTGTTGAAAAGCTCCAAGCATCCTTTGGTGGTGAGACTTTCACAAAAGCTTAACACCCTTCCGATTCACTTGTAATGTGGTCTACTGACACGCTTCCCTGCTGAATGGGCTGCCAGCAGAGATAGTCCTCAACGAGGATTAACAAAACATCTGAAAGTTTCGCGTTAAAGGCAAGCGTGGCAAATAGGTTTTCGAGGGATACCTACCCTGTTTGTTCGTTCTCTACATTTTAACACTATTTTAATTTTTTAAATTGGTGTTTCAATGCTGTTTTTATTTTTTATTAATTATACAGAACATTTTAAATATATGACAGAATTAATGAAATGTCTCAATAAATACAGGGTGAATATTATGTTTCAGGCCGATTTTGTTTAGCCACCATTTTGGTTTAGCAAATATTTATTAATTTGTACTTAATAGTCATATATTAAAGGTATTTAATTTATTTTTGGAGTATCTAACGCTTCAACAGCGTGTTAAAATTATTAAAACATTAAAACAAACAAAATTCTGACTTATGGAAAAAAATTATGAGCGACGAAGCTCATTTCGACTTGGCGGGTTTTGTTAATGAACACAACCATTATTAGGACATTAAAAATCTTCAATTGATACACCAACGATTTTTATACCCACTCAGAGTTACTGCATGGTACGTCATGTGGGCCAGCGGAATCATTGGGCCCTATTTCTTTCAGGATGCAAGAGACAATGCTGTAAAAACTTATCGGTGGCCGAATTAGGTCAATTGGACCTGCAATACATGTGGTTTCAACAGTACGGTACCATCCCACATACGGCCCGAGCTACGCTTTAAATTTAGATAATTGAAACAACATCGTCCTAGAACATAATATTCAATTCACTGTATAATGTGTGGTCATCAAATTGGTTACAAATTCACACCCGATCAAATTACCGCACACAACCAACAGTAAAAATTACACATTGATATTATATTATTTTATTTTTAAGAAGAACACATTATTATTATGAAGTTGCAGTTTGCAATCAAAAAAATATTTTAGTTAATAATATTTATATCCCGGTAGCAACTGAAATATTTTTTCTATGTATTGATTTTTTCTGTATATCTATCTAGTTGATACATTTAATTTGTATTAAGATATTATTTTACATACTAACAAAAAGTAAATGCTCGTTGCTAAGTTCATGTGCAAATCCGAAAAATTGCCTATTACGTGAAATAGGCAAAAATTGCCGTATTCATGAAAAGTGCAAGCCAGTTGCTTCATTCATTAGTTGAATGAATTAGACAAATATATCTGCCGAATACGTGAATTGTAAAAAGTTGCACAGATTGTACTGCTTTCTATTGTATATTAGAAAAACAAGTCAAAATTTAAAAAATATGTTCCAATTAAAAAAACATTATATAAGCATTGTTTTGTATTTGATATTTTAATTTTGATGTTTTATTAAAAACCTGGTTATTATTAAATTAATTCATTGCTAAATTTTGACCTAGTTAGGGAATAATAAAATCAACCATTAAATACTCAAAAAATTATTTTCTCATCAATTAATTCCTGCATTTTAGGGGAAAAATCAATTACGGTCATTATTCGTGAATGACTCAACAAGCTCTGAACTCTTGATCCCGGGTGAGTGCTCTTTATATGCTATGTTTTTTTCTGAACAGCTGCACCCCAGCCCCAACTAACCAGGGGTAAAATAACTTCACCTCATCGGTCTCTTGGCGGAGGGCTGTTTTATTACAAGTGATTTTTTGTGTTCAGGTGAACGATGGGACCTTTTACGGCTTCTGTGGAACCGGTTCGATGAACTATGATAGTACAGTAATATTCTTTAATATAGGTACATATTTACATAATCTTTTGTCTCTTTTTCTCATGCCACATTAATATTTTTTATCATTTCATTTTTACTTCTATTTCATCTTTTTTTTTTCACTGTTTCTTTATATTTCTTTATGTTGCTTTATATAATCAAGATTAATTGTTGTTCCTCTCTTTTTTAGAATTTTTTTGTTAAATTTCGGTGTAATAAAATAGTTATATGTATTATTTTCGTAATATACGATATATTCATATCTTGTCTACTTTTTCTAAATAATATTACTATTTCTACACGTCTTATCTTAACTGTACATTTTTATTTATTTATTAATATATATTTTCCATTAACAACACACCAAAAATAATCATAATATTTACTTCTAGTTACAATATAAAATATGCAGTTATTTACATTGTGTTTACTTGTTTATATTTTAATTTCGTATGTAATTTTCTATAAATAATCTTTACCACGCTTGTTCAATTATCTGTGTGTAAGGATATTATTTATTTTATAACATTTTTATTAATTAATGATACAGCGTACCGTATTAATAAATAAATATTCTTAGTATTTTTCAATGCAAGCTAAATGCTCGTTTTATGAAGAATTTAACTAACCTGGTCCCAAAACGAGGCTCGAACTCCCAATTACACGCTCATAAGACGAGTGTTTCATAACTACACCAAAATGTACGCATTTTATATTATATGTATATATTTTTTAATATTAAAAGTAAACATTTTTATAATTTCGTCGTCCAAAAGTCCACTTAAAGTTAAAAGTGGTAACCATGTTCATGATATTCATATCTTTTTAGCATCTATGTCCGGCAACGTTGGATAAAAATTCTAGAAAGACTACGGTAGAAACTCACAGGAAACTATTCGGTATAACTTTTCACATCCGATCGGTGGCACCCATGAACAACTCGGAATATAAGGTTTTCATACTACTAACATCAAACGTACATGCTTCATACATGTTTGACGCATATTTATTATAAATCGGGTTAAAAATAATTGGTAACGCTAGATCCCCGAGGAAATTTTTGTTGAAAGGTCTATATTTCTCGGTAGGCACTCCAAAAAAGTTAAGGTATCAATCGACATGTTAACAAAATAACTTTATTATTAATTTTATATGCGAATATAGCAGGATTATCTATTCAAAATTTATTACATAAATTTATGATAATAGTTGAAATTTATAACTTAATAAAGGTTGAAATTTGTAAGCCAATAATGGGCGAAACTAATATTTATACCACTACTTAGATTTAATATTAACCTAAAAGCATTATAGTAATATAGGTTCTGAGCGATGTAATCAAAATTTCTAATAAAAATATATTTCATAAGATATTGTTTTATCATGTCATTTAAAAGATAAACTCGTACATACGTGTTTGCATTATCAACCACCTTTATATTTTTTGATTTGGATAAAAACACAAACAATTGATAGGAGCTTGAAGAACAATATATTTAGACTAAATAAATAGATAATTAGACTAAATATTTTAGTATTATACTTATTATAATAAATTAAATTTACTGTAATAAGGTTTAAATCACAAAATAAATGCAACATTTTCTTCTAAAAACAAGCTAGTTACCATACTGACCGCCAATTAAATTTCAGAGTAGCGAAGACTGCTATTGGTTAAATTCTGATATATATGGCAACGAATAAATAGAACTGACTTTTCAACTATTTTATTCCAATTTTGAATGGTCAATTTACATCAAAAAGAGCTAAGTTTGATTATTAACACATTATATAAAAACTATGTAAGAAGAAACTTGCATTAAAAATTAGAAAAAAATAAAACTGGACATGTGTATAACAGGATTACGAGTTTATTCGCATTTATTGAATTAAAATTGATTATTCTATACTCATTGGCAATTTAATTTGACAATTTAATACATGTTGCATAGTATATAATTCTATCTATAAGTTACAAGGTTCTTTGATGAAAAGAAGAAATAAACGTCAGTATCTCGACTCGATAAAATTACTCGCCAGCCAATAAACCATTTCAATAGGAACCAAAAATAAAGGAACCACTCTTCTGGTATCACTAAATGGGAAAATTAAAAGAAAATACTTATTAAGATAGCGCCAACTAAGCAATTAATTAGTTATTAACCTTTGAAAAAACATAGTACATATTGAAATAAAGAGCCCTTCCAATTAAAGAGTCTTTGATATTATGATTTCAAACCATCTCAAGAACAAGGAAATCACCCGAGTTAAATCTCCATTCAAGTTGACGGTAAAGAAGCTGGGTGTACATTGCAAAGCCTCTTCAAACTACCCAAAGAATAATACTTTAATTTTACGACTGATTGTAATTGTATGCTACAAGTGTGCTTGGTTAAGAGTAGATCAGCTCTATACTGAAACCACTGAGTACCTAATATTACAGAGAAACGAAAGGGGGTGATTTTTGACATTTTTTTTTAAACCCCTAAAGGCAATCTTGTATGTTATGAACGATTTTTAGCTAATCCAAATTATCAGTGAGACTCTCAGCAAAATGCTAACAATGGAATTGGTCAGTTGGTTACAGTGAAATAGAGATAAATATATACACACAAAAAAAATCTCAATAAAGATAATAATCGTTACAATGTTAGAAGTGTATTCAGAAGCGCTAGAAAAAAAACAAATTAATAAGTCAATGTTTAGTTAAAAATTGTATCTATATTTAACATTGTATAAACCACCGTATGTTATTTTTACGTAAACCGGCTTCGATACTAACATATCTTCGTCAGAACTGGCGTACAACTGGACTATTACATAAAAATTTAAATTAAAAGGACATCGATGACGAGGCAGGGGCAGAGTCTTGGTAGGAGTGGAAAGGTGATTGACAGGGAGACATTGAAATAGGAAATATGTAAAATAGCGAACTGTTTGTTAAGTTCAATTGGTTATTAATTATAATAGGCTAAGTTTTGAGGGATTTTTTAATTTCTAAATTATCTAATCTAAGGCCTTTATTATTAATATGTAAAATTTTAATGCCGTTTTCTTTTACAAAATGGTGGCCTGTCTCTAAAAGGTGGTTGGAAAACTATGTGTTTAGTTTTTAGGCTAAGATAGACCGGCAATAGTACTCGTACATATATATAAACTCAATGTCTCAATGTTATAGATTTGTTTCTACATGATAACGTGAGTAGTGTATATACATAATTATTTTAGATTAACATACAAACAATTCAAAATATTGCGACAATATTTTTAGATTACATTATTATACATAAACATAACTGTTAGATTCAAATACATAAAAAAGTATTCAACTAATATAATTGTTAGTTCAATGACACAACACATTGCTGGTGAGCAAGCGGCCAGCCCCTGATGGCGATCGGTTAATTTTCTCGAGTGATCACGTGACTCGGGACCCAGATACCTGGCGGGGGTGCGGGTGAGGGTGGATTAAGGCTGTATATAAAGGTGTGCATCCGGGGTCAGGGGTGAATACTGTAATCTTCAGGGCGCGGTCCCCTGATATTTATCGACTTAGTCATTTGTGTATGCAGGGGATTTCAAATATGGTGCCCAACACTAATGATTTTTGTGTTTATTATTTTTATTAATTGTATACTGTAAGTAATATATATTCACTACAAATTCGAAGAGACATGGCCGATGTCATCTTTCTACACAAAATAGCCAACTCCAAAGTAAACTGTCCTGATTTACTCAGACGCATATCCATTCGAGTGCCATTTAAGTCAACCAGAAGAAACCTCACATTTAACCTACCATATTGCAATACCAATGCCAAACAGAACTCATTTTTCTACAAGGCCCCTTTTATTTCAACTCACACTTAAATAAAATTAGAATTTTCAATACCTCAGTTACCTCAATTAAATCTACATTAAATATATAAGCCTTAATGGCCTTCATTTTATTTTATTACACAGATTTTATTCCCTATCCCATTATCCTTTCCCCTCACTCTCCTGTTCCCAGGAAAATGTTATTTTTTATTATTTTTATCTCTCCTCTGTTTATATTTTTATATTCTTATTTTCAACATCATTACTTTTTGATTATTTTTTTTCCTGCATATAATTCGTTTCCTATTAAAGTCTTAACAAACTATTTATATATTTAATATGTCTTTTTAATTTGTAATTGGTTAAATTATTGTTACACATTTATTATAAATTTTTGTTTTTGTCGATTAACTGTATGTTTTCCTAATAAAAATATATACAAATAAAATATACCCACGTTATGGTCTAATAAACTGATAGTATTAAAAAAAACTTTTAATATTTTCTATTCTAAGTAAAGATGTATCGTGAACAAATATTAACTAATATTTTTTTATTTAAAAATAGCAGACTATTTGCGTTAATGTAAGTTTTGTCTTGCGTTTTGCATTTTGCCCTGTGAATAGAAAGGATAGAAATCCAAACCAGCATGTCCATTTAAATATATATTCCCACTCACGCTTGTTGATTTTGAAGAGTTCGACCAACAACCTACACTAATAAACGTAACCCTTGAAACCTTGCCACCATAAAAAGGATTGTATATTTCTTCAAAACCATGAATAATTATCCTACCTACAATAATCCTGATGATCTAAGCTTTGTAATGAATTCCAAAATATTGAATAAAAGTTATACGTGGTATAATAACCCAAAAGTATCTGCGTGTGTAGATAATATTAAGGTTGTATTATGTATTTTCATTAATTTTTATTAACAGAGATGAATAGAGATTCAACAATAATCGAAGAGTCAAAACGCTAGCAAGTTCATGCCAGGGATTAAATTATTCAGGGCATACTAATAACTATTAGTGTATTTTATTTCTAAAAAATATATAATACCCATTGATTATAATTTTGTACATTTATGTTTTCGATAAAATAAAAAACAACTTTAATTTTAGTAACAAGAAAAAAAAATTAAAAATACTTATGGGCTAAGAGAGGATCTGAATAGACCTATGTATGACCAAATATGTTGAAAAAGTAATTGATCTTAAATCTTAAAGTTTTTTCGTCTAGCCACATTCACGGTATACGCTTCACATGGCGCCAACACTATATTTCAAACGCATCCAGCACATTTCTTTGTTGTCTATACATTACGTGCACAATACTTAAGTCACCTAGAACGTAAAATCTCATCTTCACTCAATAAATTGTCCTAATTAGTGTTTCAACTTCGTCTCCTATGTCAGAGATACAAGAACAGCTATATTTGATATTTTTAGAACATGTTTTCAATCTGTAGATACTTGTCTTACAATTTACTTTTTACAACAGCTGAATGTTAAAAGAAGAACCACATTTTTTAGCGTTTTTTGTAGCTATTAAGTATGTTCATATTTTACATATTTCTTAAAATGTCTTATTGGTTATTGTATAGTTCCAACCCCTGAACTAAATACGAGGGAAACAAATACCCAAGGCTATTTATTACCGGCGATCGGAAAATGATACGTGCTTCTCCAATTGGGACTAATTTCTGATCGAATCCAAACGTTATTCGTGGAAGACATCGAGCGTAGGAGAAATAATATCCACCCCAATTAGGGTCCTCGTAAAGTAAGGTTGCACAATTCATTGTTCAGATTTATTATTTCTAGTGGAAAGTTTCTTAATGGTTTATTTATATATTAATTTATTAATAAAATACATGAAAAGTTTCAGAATCAAATCCTAGCATTTTAGTTTTTTTTTTTTTTTCGGAAAATTGTTCCGAAAAAATGTTGAAGTTTGCTAATAATTAGTAATATATATAAGCCTATGTAAAAGACGAGGTGGGTATTATGGGGGAGGCTGTTGGAAATAATAGATAATTCCATAATTAGTTATTACGCAATCTGAATTGCTATCTTTTATTATTTATTATCGAATATATATTTCAATTAATACGTCTGGTGAGCACGTGACACCTCTCGACGTCAAATGAGGCAGTGGGATCAAAACAGACAAGTAACAAAAGTACGATTTAGAGATACGAGTTTTCACAATTAAAATATGTAATGGTAATTAATTATTTTTGATATCTTTTTAAATGAAAATATTTTCAGAAACAAAGAATTAGCAACAGTGACAATATTTTTCATTGAATATATCAACCATTTTGTGAAATTCGAATCGTTCGCAAGGTTGCAACGAAAGGTTGCAAATTAGTTATGTATTTAAAAGATCACCTTTACTGTAATATACGCCACTAATATCTCGATTTTTATCCTTTTAAATGCCGTAAGTAACTTAAATCTGCAATCGCACCGGTCTATGAACGAGATAACTCGCGTACATTTTTCGACCATCCAGAGACGTTATAAATATATGATTGCCTAACAGTTGAACCTACAATACAATTATTACACTATCAACTTTACTTAGTCTAAAAATATAAATATTAATTCAATGGAACAGATTAATAATCTTATCACTTCCTATTTTTTAATTGTTTCAGAGATTTTTTAAAAATTGAATTCTTTTGATTTTAAATAAAGATCACAGGGTGTTTAGGAATTATTTAATGGCACAAAAAACTATCTTAAAAAGTTTTTGAGTTGAGTATGAAGTTTATACAGAATAAATGGTATTATCCGTGAAAAAGTGATATCATCTAAAAACGTGTCTCATGATTTCGATATTAAAAAATTAACACAACGACGCATCTTTAAAAAATAAAACTCCATACATCTGATAAATATATTACTTTAGCTCAAAATCAATCAGCAATCTTAAAAAATAAACTTGTTTTACTCTCTCTTGAAAATTTGACAAATTGTTGATGATGTTGATATTTTTTTGTGTTATTAAGCAATCAAAATAAAAAAACTTCACATTTGATACTGAACCATAGACTGAATTGTGAACTTTGGAGACGATGAAGAGTCAACATTTAATCTTTAACTACTCCCAGTATCTTAATTCTTGGTAATAAAACGAAGTATCGCTGTATTAAGTGGCTAAGTTACGTTTAATTTTCACCCTTGAATTTTCGGGCCGAGAATATTTATCGGGAAGGGAAATTGCACCACCTTTATTATATCTTAATTATATTTAAGCCTGAAAGGGTTGTTTATTAGGGGATGATATTATAAAGCGCATTAAATTCGGGCGATATTTAATGGCAGTGATTAAAATGTTTGCTATGAACTTTATCATATATTCTTAGCAATTAATTTATAAAATTATTACTTTATATATTAAATGTATTTTTCGTTATTTGCAATTGCAATGAAATCTCAAACGCGTGCAATAATATATTTAACCATATGTCTGTAGTAAAATAATAATATTATATTTATTGATAAAGAATACATGACGAAATTTTTATGATTCTATTTCGTATTATAATTAATTATTAATCAATCAATAGCTTAATATCAATTATCTAGTTTAATATTACCTTAAAATAGTTATTTTACACTCGATGACTTAACACTTACTTGGCAAATAATGTTGTATATATATATTATGTATCCGTCTAAATCAATATCTGTGACATAATATATTCGTTTTTTTAATTACACATTTTTAAAAGAAGCGTCGTGCTAAAGAGTGTAAAGAACAAGGTTACACCACTCAACGTGTATTTTTCCGTTTGACTAATACGTATTTTTATGGGGGTGGCAATTTAAATTCACCGCTACCAGCTGACTGACGACACCGGCGACATCTTCACACGGGGGGCACCTGTCGAGGAGACCTGTCGGACCTGTCGACCTGTGAGGACCTGTCGGAGCCGAGCCCAGTCTCGCCCTTCATATTATATTAAATATTTCTTGATTATGGTTCCGCTGTATATACATAATTTCTAACATATACGACTGGTAATTAATTATACCGTTTTGCTGTAATGACAGACTAATATTAACGAATGTGTTAAAGTAATTAATAATAAACAATGATGCAATTTGTCTAGCTCGCTCACTCGACCATACGTACATTTCAAAACATACACACATATATACTAGGTCGCCAGGTAATCTATTCTCTTTATATAACGATATATTACTAGAATATTATTTGATACATTTTACACGTACACGACACTGTCAATATATTATAAACTTAACTAATAAAGTAATAAAATGAACTGTTGTAAGTTTTCAAATTTAATTTTAACCTCGCCCTCAGTGACATTGCAATGATATAAGTACCAAAAATCTGTAATTATTTGAAGATGTGTACGATTATAATTATTTTAATGAAAAATTCACAATGTATTTGATACATATAAATTAAAACATGCAATTCGTATGCAATATTTTTGTAATGCACGCCACGCAACATGCAATGCACGTCGCACAGACAATCACTAATAAGTTAGAGATGTTAGTCGCACACGCATGTCAGACCAGAAAAAATAAAATCGATTTTTTTCATAAAGATGTTTCACATCAGCACAACTATAAAATGTATAAAAGAAAAGGAGACTAACATGATTTTATTTCAGAATCCGTATTATGGTGTATTTATGTATTATTAATTATTAAGGAGAACACATTATTATTGTGTTGTTGCAGATTTTTAGAACATAGTTCTGTGATATTTTTAATACAAATTAAATGTATCAATTAGAAAGATATACAAATAAAATTAATTTATAGAAAAAATATTTTTGTAGCCAGCCGGACTCTTTCAAACAATGGAATAACAGATGTGTCAATTTTAAAGTGCAACATATAGGTTTGAAAATTAATCGTTTACCTACAATGTTAACGTGGTGGATAGGAATGGTTCCTGGTTCGAGTCGAGCTCAAGTATAATTTGTATTATTGATGTATGACAGATAGTTTATATTATCTTCCTAATGTGGCCTCTGCATGGGCGCGCATATCGGTCATAGAGACCAACATGGCCTAGCAGTCAAGTCAGTCGTAAATCGCTTAAATAAAATAGTAAATAAATAAATGTGTGTCTGCAAATTATTTTCAAATGACTGCACTCCGCAACTAGAATCCGCCCGGGGCGACACGTACCTACTGCTTCATATGACAAAACTTTTCCGAGTTAATCTCTAATTACAAGCCTGTCTCTACAGTTTGGAGGCTGAGCCCGTCTCAGGATAGGCAACCGGTCCACAGTGGATCAGCCGTAGTGTCGCCGTAATACCTTCATGGCGTGACTCGAGCACGAGTCATCTTATAGTTACAGATCTGTCTCGTTAAACAGGGATAAAGTCTAAAAATACGCCAAACGTACGAGGGTAGGACAAAAATTATCTACATTTTTCGTTCTACAATTTATTTGCAAAAATTGTCAGTGTTACAAAATAAAACTTTGAGAATAATACTCAAACCACTACATATCATAACTTTTTTTTTTTTTAAATATCACAGACCTATGTTCTGAATAATTACAACTTCACAATAAGAATGTGTTCTCCTAAATAATAAAGTTGTATCAATGTGTCCAAAATTTAATAAAAATGAATTGATAATTCTGGCGTCTGCTATCAGTTTACTCAAAGGTATTTGAGATTCTGTAAAAATAAGGTAGATGGCTCTGTCAAATGATGGAACGATTAAATGTATTAATATCAAAAAGGTAACATATAGGGTCGAAAATTGTCGCTAAAAATATTGTCGCTGTAGCTTAGTTGGATAAAGCACCTTCCCCGGTTAGGAAAGAGATCCAGGTTCGAATCCCGGTGGCGCAACAATAATATTTTTCGATTAAATTGATTTTATATGTATATCTTTCTAATTAATATATTTAATTCATATTTAACATATCTTAACCACTAGACCGACAATCCAACAATTAAACGATGAGCAACGTCTAGAGCAACGACTCTGAATTTTCAATATTGTGGTCATGTCACCAGATACGAGGACACCATGGAAATATTGTGATCCAAGGTAGGGGAGAAGAAACCTGATTTTGCGAAAAGTCGCCACCACGATGGACAAACCTGGCTAGAACTTCGATACAGAGGCCACTCCTGGAATACACACTAGACTAGTTACGGATGACAGCTTATCCATGCCGTCATCCGTACCTAGTCACAGTTCCGAGTCGACAACTCGGTACTCGACACTTCGTACTAATATCGTTAGTACTGGCCGGTACGCACGAGAGGTGCGACATCCGATACGATAATCCTAGCATTTTTCAACAATCCCATCTTTGAATACCAATATCTCCGAAAGTATTGCACATATTGAAACAATTAAAATAGCATGATTATTGGGATTTTTTTAAGATACTTTAAAAGCTCATTTTTGATATGCATCACTATACACGTTTCCGTTAAATAAATATTAAGCATACAAAAATCGTAGAATCATATATATTAACCCTCACAACAATTGATATTTGAAGAGTCGATATAAAACAACACACCACTAAATAATCACGTTCACATGTATTAGTGTGTACTCATATACATGTACACAACACCTTCAGGCTGATTAAAATTACTGGTAACTTTGTTACGCCCCCGGAATCCCTAATCCGCGCCTGAAAACGGCTGTGAGGGTGCCGGGGGTTGAATTAACTGGGGCTCGGTACAATAAATTTTCGATACGAGTGCAAAAAAGCCAAATGAAATATTGCCTTTGGCTGGCAATTAGTCCGGGCCATTGCAACGGTGTTGCCGCTGCAGGGGCGGCCCGTCCTTTTATCCCTGCAAATTTATGGTCGATGATGACAATAGAGGCGGCTGGACGATTGGGCGGGAAACGGCCGAAGGAAGCGCGGGTGAAGGGTCACGTGGTCCGCCGCCGCGGAGTTGCCACGCGAACGAAGAACAATACTATTATTACTACTTTCAAATATTGTATTCATTCAAAATAACGTGCTCACACACACGCACATATCAGACTCTAAATTTCACACATATACAGTAAATATTATATTTACTAGTTTATTGATTCTCCTCATTTAATTTACTTGAGACGCGTTTCGCCTCGTAAGAGCATTATCAATCTAACAATTTAACTCAACAACTTGTATTTATATTAATGTTAATCTATAGTGAAGGACAGTTATACAATTCTATTTATATGAGACAAAAAGAGACAATATTATTCATTGGATTTCTGAAAGTTCCCATTAATTTATAAGTATAGCATACTACATAGGTACATATATTTTATATAATAGTAAATATATTTTACAATTTCATGTAAGGATACAATTGGTTTAGTGTGATATTATTATAAGGTATTGTATATTCATTCGCAATAACGTGCACACACACACACGCACACAAGCATATCAAACTCTCAATAGTGTAATTACACAAGTGCGTATATGGTATACTGAAAATATTAGAGTAGATAATTTTTTTAGCTACTTATTATAGATGTTAGATTATACGTGTGAATTCAATCATGTTGTCGAATTCCTTGCCGTAAAACTGTTCAACAGTTTGGCAAATATCGAAAATTATAATATGTATGTATATTAGATAGAAGTTGGAATAAAAAAATTGGGTTAGTATAATATCATACGTAATATGTACCTACATTGTGATAATGTATTGATGCTGCTTAGCTCGAGAAAGATGTTTATATTTATGAGTAGTTAATATTTGTTGTTTTTAAATGTATTAGTTTATCTATTTATTTTTATTATATATTTTGATGTAATTATCAACATTTGTATTAATTAATTAGGTTATTTAAGTTATTAGGTAGGTTATTTAATTCGTATAAATATAAAACTACCTACATATTAAACGATAAAAATGTTGCACAATATAAAATATTGCTAGGAATTGCAACAATTACACGTGTTAAAAAACGATAACATTATTCTATTCTTTGGCATATTTTTATTAAAAAAATTATTTTATATTCACTGAAAATAATATTGGTTTATTTGTTAGATTTTTTCCAAAAATAAGTAAACACATTACATTTTTTTTAACATGGCAACTTCAGTATACCGTACGTTAGATGAACATTGTGAATACTTTTAAAGACACCGATCAGTGAATGCATACAACAACTAGAGTGTTCATAAATTATTTTGTGTATACTGTAACTAAAACTTATAATAGGTGCATACATTGACTAGTTAATATGTACATTTTCGAAGTTTACACATTGTCTGTAATATATATAACGCAAAACAATGGCGTATATGAAATTGAAATCTACATATTTTGTGTATTTTATCTTCTACGACCAATTATTATTTAATATAAAAAAAAATATTATTACACGTTTTTGGAACAGGCTGTTACTCACACGAAGTCAATTGAATCCCTGAGTGAAGTTTATTCTACCTATAATATAATATTTTTTAAACGTCTTATCTCGCGACTACCCTCCCCAAAAATGTCACACTAGAGTAATCTCAGAAATATATGTGACGTATAAGTACCCATATACGTCAAACTTACATTCTTCCGTGTAGAGTTTTCTGGGCTATTCTGCCACGCGTATTCAACTTTTTTGGTTGACATTTCGATTTCATTGCAGGGTCCATCGTCAAGGCTGATGTCGCTGTAGGCATCATCGACACGGCATAATATTCTAGAAAAATTTCGCACAAACTTACCTCTTGACACTTTTTAGAAGTTCACTTAATTGAATAAAATTAAAATGTCTTATCATGTACATACTTACCTAAAAAAATATTTTTTAAATATATAAATCTAATACTTACCTACACAAAAAAACAATGCTAAGGAACTGTTTTCTAAAAAATGTAATTTTAAAATATAGTATAATTTAATTCCTTCCTTCCCAGTGAAGTGCACACATAAAACGCAATAGTGATGTGTTTACATAACCTCGAAAATACTAATTGTATTCATTCGATTTTTTATTTAATAAATTGAGTTTATAAAAAATATTGATTTCTCGTCTTTATAGGCGTTTAGAAAATGTGATATATCTATGGTACGAATGCAAGACGCGCGCAAGGTTGGTAAGATGATCGGCGTGAAAGAGATACAGGTATCGCGCCGCGGCCGACGCGGTCTCTCGCCTCCGAACCGTTGAACTGATAGCATATAATAGTAACTTGTACGGAATTGTGTAGGGGTATAAAGATTTAATACTATTGTTACGCTATTATTCAATCGACCCAATACCGCACATAACAAGGAACATCATCGTCAACATCATAATATATAAAAAAAAAGAAGACTAAAAAGTGTGAATAAAATTTCAGATATATTTTTTTTAAATTTGGTATATTTTTTTGAACGCGGCGTCTGTTTTTTGTTGAAGAGTTTAACACTGAAAATTACACCTAAAATAAAATCAATACGCCATACTTGGTTAAATTTTATATAAACCATTTTTTTCCCGTTAACGTTTTTCGTGTCGATGGTTTACCTCAAGGGCCGTCAACCTTTTTTATACCAGAAGAAAAAGTTGGGTGAAGTGCGGAGACAATGAGGGTCACCCTACTTTGAACGTCGTTATCGTCCCTAAATTTGGGACCCCTGAAATCATGTATGGTCCAAATATTTGCAAGTATGATAGCCGTTAACTTATGTTGTATTATTTGCAAACATACTTAAAATTTTATTATTATGTAGAAAAGAATTTTATGGTACTCATGTGATACTTATCAATCATTCATAATTACCTTAATACCTTTCTTTGTATAAAAGCATGCTCGCAATTATATTACTTTAAATAGATTTTGATAAAAACACTACATACTGCAGAGGTTCTCATGACGTAACATCCATAAAATTTAATGCGTTTTCTTAGATTATGACCAGGAAACCTTTTAACCACCCTTCATTAAAAATTGTGTATATATATATATATATATATATATGTAGCGGGTAGACAACGACATCTGTGACCCACGCGGCGAACCCGGTTTAGCCGCGACACCAGAACCAGAAGCGAGCGAGCCATATAGATCACCCATAGCGGCGGCCGGATAGAGAGAAAAGGTCGCTGAGTGGGGAGAAGAACTCGCGCTAGTGCGTGAGGAAAAGGAACTCATTCTACTCTCGTGGCCTGCGCAGACTAGCGGAATTATCTAGTGATATCCTTACTGTAGTGATTTTTACTTACTTATGTTCAATTTACAACCTACATAAATATCGTTATATAACCAGGAGCGACTAAACAAACAAGGCAAGACCCAAGGTATGATTATTTACTGTCACATATCCCTGTTGTTAGTTTCACCTACAATCCCTTCTGATATTTGGAGTCGAGTAATTGCTTAAGTTTCTGATCAAGCCGAGTCAACAGTCTTTACGATCAAAATATTATCAGGTATATTTATTTAGACTTCATTGACATACATGTTTTGTTATAACAGAAGTGAATATATTATAATATAACATGATACATATAAGATACAATTATGTTGCAATTAAGTATATGCTCGTAGTTTATTGTGTGGGACGGAGTAGACTCCACCTCTGATATATACAGCATTATTCTGACTACTTTACTAGACTGCCGACTGTGTTAAAGTAACCATTTTTTTCGTGCTGTTGTGGTGTTATTTAATTCAAGAAAGATAAAGGTTCTACAGGAATAAATAGAGAAAAAAATAATAATGTAGTGACAGTGTTGTAGAACTAGTGAATTATTAGTGTAGATAATGTATATAATATTGGAGAGCGATGTTTCTGATTGATCTCTACCCAATTGGATCATATATTGGGTTCATATTTGTGTAATCTTATTGGAAGTGAACGATTTTCAGTTAGTGCTGAGTGTGTTGTATAGTTTCGGAGCTAAGAACATGTAGAATCTTTGATAAAATGTCGTTGCTGCTCTCGGAACTGGCGTGTAGATGTTCGTTGTTTATCTTGTGTTGTGTTTTTATTACACATCTCTATATATTAAGCGCGTGCATTCCGTACATTACAATAAGGTGTATGTAAGTATGTGTACATTTTGGGAAATTAGGCGAAATTAAATATTTATGTGATGGAATTGAATGAGAAGATATGTGACGCATGGATTGATAGTACCAAAAATAGAAGACGTCCACGAAAAACTTGGCAGAATTAGATAAACTGGTCGCTGATAGTCCTGTTAGAAGCCTCAATAATCGACGAAAGTGGATGAAAACGGAATTGTATGTAAGGACAGAATAATGTGGCACTCTATCCTCTCTGCCTACCTCCGCGAAGAAACGGCGTGACGATAAGTTAGCTAGTTAGTCAAATCTGAATAATATGGTAATAATTGTGATTTATGTGTACTACGAGATACATAATTTATTTAGATTTATTTCGCAGAAATTCTAGTTAAGTACATCGTATTTCAAAATACTAACTGCACGTCGCTAATACATATATCAGCGGCGCGTAGTTATGTCACACATATATATAAAATAGGGTAATAGGTAATAAGGGGTATAATAATTGAATCGATGAAACTTTTATAAATAACTTTTAAATACTTTTATTAGCCACCCTAATCCGCCATCTTGTTTAAAAATTAAGAAAAATCATCACTCTATTAATATTGGACCTTGACAAAAAAGTTAAATATACATTTTCACGCACAAACTACCTTACAACAGAAATCTTCCTGATTCTTTCAACCAAGCACTGGTTCCAGCACGGAAGGGTTTTTTTTTATCTTAATACAGTGATGATGAGGAACACCTGCCTATATCTATAATTGAGCCTGTTGCTTCAATAGATCATGAGTATCGTTGTAGATATATAAATAGGATGCAACAACTTTGTTCTTTGGGGCTTTCATAGTAGGAGATGGGCCATTTAAGCATAAACAATTGGAGAAATACTTAAAGGTGGGGAAATTCATTTCAGACCATATACCCCCTTTGCACTGACATAAGAGGTAAATCAAGGAACAGCACGGATCTCTAGTTTTCAATGTCAAAGCCGAGGTCAATCTTCGCTTCAATATTGCTTTTCCAACTTGAGACTTTTTTCCCAATTGAAGTTGCTTCTTGATAGCAGTGCTGGATAGTTTCTATCAACACAGAACTCAAAGAACAGGTTAATAGACATGCATACACAAATTAAATATAATATATTTACGAGAATACTGTGTAAATCAAATCAATCAATCTCAGAATCCTGATAATACATCATAATTATAGTGCGTATGAATCGCCGTCGATCGTCAAGTGAATCGGTATATTTAACACTAACTTTAACGGTTTTACATAAATAAAAACTGACATTAAATCTGTAAAAATAATTTTAAATGTGGAATATTATTGATCAATATAACGCTTAATAAGTACCTACTTGCTTTCTTTTTAAGTAGGTAATCTTAAAAGTGTAATATTAAATAATGCATTCATTTGATTATATATTTGATAAGATATAAGTTATCTTGCTATTGTATTTACGTTGACTGAAAAAATAAAACTAATAATATCTTTAGTATAAACATGAATCTCTAGTTATTAAAATCTAAATATCTATATACTAGTTAAATTTGAACATACAATTGAAGTTGAAGTACAATTTTAGTATTCAAGTGGTTTGATGATATTTGTTTATTGTATTTTCCATAATAGCATCCATAGAAACTGAGATCTGTGATGCCAGTATTATAGTTACGAACGTTAAATTGCAGTTCATAGGAGATCATTGTTTACGTAGAGATACACAGATACGATATCAACCCCCATCCCTCTGTACCAGCGATAATGAACCTACGACATGTGTGTCATGAAATGCAAACTTATTGGTGGCACGCTAAGGTTGGAATTTAATTAACAAAATTAGAAAAGAAATTTGTTGAATTTGAAAATATTATTTGTGAATTTATTTTCAATATTTAAACACTTTTTCTTCGTGTTGAATAGTATCGTGAATATACTTTTCATAATTCTTGATACCCAATGCATTTAATTAAAAGAAAAAATTGTTTATCTTAATGTGAAAATATATAGGTAGATATCTGTACATAGGTACATTTGTTGTCTGTGAATATGAGATAATATCAACTATAATGTTAAAATATTTTATTTGAATTATTATTACATGTTTTATTGTGAATTTGCAATCTTAGAACATGGTTCTATGGTATTTGAATCATACGGATGTATTAATTAGACATACAGAATCATCCTGGCATCATCTAGCGTGTACTCAAAGCTTTTTGTAAAATATAAATTTGATCGTTTTTAAATGGAAATAATAGGTGTCTCATTTAAAAAATTCCACAAATATAAGTCTAAAATTAACATGGCATTCTCCCGGCAAATAAAAAGCTCCGGGTTCATTTACCGGTCGTAGCAAAATATTTTCTCGATAAATAGATTTTTTTTATACATATGTTTGTATTGTTTTGTCAATTTTTTATAATTTTAAAATATTTACAATTATTTGATTACCTTGTACTAGATAAACAACAACAAACAAAGGTCTCAGTAAATTGTACTTTTCTTGTTGATTAAATTAATAATAATCCTAAATGTATTATTTTGTGAATGTAATCCAACCCCATAGATTCTATTTTCTTTATTTATTTATTTTATATGTCACGTGACAGGCGATGATTACTTCTATGATTTGGGAGTAAATTTAGTCGCTCTTGTAGAAAAAGAGTTTGCAATCCCTGCTTTAGACCATTATTCACGCTATACTAATTGGCTTGTTGGAAATTGCAATTCGAAAGCGCGAATAATTTAAGATCGAGTAACTAGCAGCCCCGTGCAGATAAAACATTCGTCCATTTCGAGCTTGATGTAAATAGTATTATGATAGTAAAATAATAATTGTAGGTGCATACATATATTGTATATACATAAATTGAACGCATTCATAAATTGTAGAAGTATTATTTTTTTTAAATAGTTTACAATTTTTTTTTTATTTATTAAAACTTATCCACATTATCAAAATGAGATATCTTGTATATTAATTAAATGTTTACGTATGACTCTATTCTCTAAACAACCTTTTGCATAGTTCTATAAGACTTGGACACAAAACTTACTTATCCTCATACCTAATCCCCAGAGATATAAATATAGATTATATTAAATGACATCCGTCCCAAATTTTGCTCAGTTGCACTTTAAGATGCTGAAAAAACACAATCATCGTACTATATATCTAAGAGCACTTCGCACCCCCTGCCTGTATCATATTATGCATGCCTATATCGTTTCTCTTAAGGCCCTGGGCCAAATAATGACACCCCTATAACCAACCCCCTAACTCGCTATTTAAAACGCCGGGAAAATACAGCTAGTTAATAAAAGTTATACATGTAGATAACAAAAAATAAGGTAATAAATAAAAATAATAGCATTATTAGCATAACAATAAATAATAAATTGCAACAAGCGATTGTAACAAAAGTTAAATTAAACATGAGTAGCAAAAATTATTTTTAATAAAACCGGTTGGTTATGTTAAATTTTACAATTGTGTAAATATATCATTGCATATGTGTGACGTCAGAGACGCATAATAAATCTTTATGAATAGTATTGAAAATAATTTACATAATAGACTCCCCAATGTGTGAATGTGGTGCCGAGGAGGAAACCCTTGACCATGTCTTTTTTGCCTGTCCATTGCGGATCACAGGTTTTTTTTACAATAATCTTGTGAATGGTAATTTTCAACTCCCAGTTAACTTGTGTCATCTTTCTCTCAACTCGCCACATTTAAGCTATATAATAGGAAATTTCTTGAATGTCAATGGTATTAACTTGTAACGCAATATTCCCTATTCTATAATATTGTTGTACTGCTTTCTATGAAATAATGTTTAAACTTGTTTAATGGCACAAATCACTATTGAAGGGTGGATTGCCTATTTGAAAGAAGAAGAAGAAAATAATTTTTATATGTTTAATAGTGAAAATATATTACAATTTCAATCTCTATTCGATCTGATCTGCTATATAAATACATGGTCTAAATATTTAAATGCACGAAAATTAATGTACCTACATGACCAACAAAAAATTTTTTTAGATTATTCAGCATCTGTATTTAAAACTACTATAATTATAAATAATGTTTAATTATAAAACTTGGTCGAAATAAACTCTTCAAGCAAAAATTGTATTTTTTTATTATCGCGAAAATGGTCAATGCAGTATAATCATTTTTACAACATTTATTATGTCAATCATTTATGATGAAGCGATTTTTTTTAAATGTCTCTCAAATATTTTTATTTTATTCTAAATAGAGATACGTACATGGAATACATTTCACATCAATAATCAATAACCATTTTTCAATCTAAGCTAAGCGCTTGCGCTATGAAATATAGTATTTCTTTGTAGTTTCTCGGAACGATGCTCGACCCACGATCATTTGGTTAACAGGCGAATGTCATACCACTAGACCAAATAAGCACATAAAACTATACAACTATTGTTTAATGATTTTTAAATTCGTTCTTTGTCGATTGAAGAGTCTTTACCACGTGCGCACTTTTCTGAAACCTGAAGGGAGACGGAATATGATGGATACTCCATTGGATAGACGGGATCCAAAGGAACTTCTATGCTCTTGAGGTCGATGACAAGGAACAAAACAAAGTGGCATGGAGGGATCTCCAGTGGGAGCATTATCATCATCGAGGCATTAGACTTTGGGTTACCTGGCCATTTAACATATCATAAAACTAACTCCATCGAAAATAATTATTGATGAAAAATATTGTACACTGGTCCAATTTCCTATAAAATTACTAATAATTCCCTTTGCATATAAAACCAGCGTTTTACACCAACAACAACGTTAACAAACATCTACTCAATTCAAAAATGAAAACTAATATATTAGAAAAAAGCGGAATATATGAAATGACTTGTGGAGATTGCAATAAAAATATATCAATTAAACTGCGATAAATCTAAATACGAGAATAATGAAACATCACCACTGCCTAAAAAATAATAACTTCTCGGAATTTTCAAACCATATAGTAGAAACAAGCCACTCTTTTGATAGACATAGACTAAAACTTCTCCACTAGGTACAAACTAAAAACAAAAAAAAAAAATTCGGAGAAAACACCAATAAACAACATAACATTCCCTAATACTTCGCCTTTACTGTCCATATTCCCGTTAACGACCGTAACCTCTCCCGTCTCTTTAAGCCTCACCCCATGGCCCGAATAGACTACAATACTGTATTTAGTATTGTTATCACTTGATGATGAGACAGACTGCACCTCTTGCAACTAGTAGTGACAATAACTCAACGTTCGTGCAGTGCAAAGTTTAGTTGTGAAAATTAAAATAATGAGTTGTATAGTATATTACAAGATTAAGTACTAATGAGTTTTCTAATTATTCCCAGAACTGAATTTACCCAGATCACATGATAGATATATATTCATTTGCTTTTATTATATTAAATTACTTGTTATTACGTAACTAAGAAAACTTGCTAAATATTTCAAATTTAAAAAATAGATTTTCTTTACCTCAATCTATTTAATTTCTTTATTATTTTCCTTGCATAGTTTTCTAGGCTATTCTTCTTTATATTTAACCTCTTTGACCAACGTTTCAGATCCCATTGCAGGGTCTATGAACTGAAATTTGTATGTCGACTCTTGAGAGATTTATATCCTTAATAATGAAGAGTTCCATTATTCAAAAACCTTCATCACGTATAACTTCACCTTCACGAATTGGGTAAATTCGTCTCAATTTCTCTAATTTGATTATTTCGGTGATATGTAATGAATTATGTAATATAACAAAAATTTATGTTGCAGATAAATCAATTAAGAATGTTTTTATTCCATATTGCTCGTGACTACACGTTTCATCCCTCAGGGAATTAATTAAATCAGTTTATTCAATTAATAATATATCGATTAGAAGAGAGAATATAACTCATTCAGACAAATCAGTACATGTTCTAGGCATGACGTTGAAATTAAAGCAAACCCATAGCATTAAATATACTAATTAGAAATTTACATAATCATAACATGTTTCCAAGGATTAAAACCAATTATTAATTCCCAACCCTCTAGATCAGCCGTACTCAACCATTGTTTTTTTTCGGGTCATACATATATTTTTGCTACGTTGGGCAGACTATCATATAATACACCAGACCATACCCCATGATGAAATAATGTATAAAACAAAGATTAAAACCTAAATAATCGTCGTATTCATTACATCAAATCCAAAACGCTTTGTTAAAATCAAATCCAAATAATGTTAAGACAAACTTTTAACTACTTAAGAAAATTCAGATTTATAATTACTTCACGCTATTTTCAATAAATACATCATACAGCTTAGAATCAGTAATCAGATTTATATATACGTTTTTCAAATATTTCATTTCATAATAGATGATTCGCAAAGATACGTTAACGCGAACAACGTATTTTTCAGGCACTAATATCCTAAATTCGCGGTACTACTTTCTCACCCGCTTTTCTTTAAAAATAGCTTCCAAATTCGTATCGTTTTTGTACTCGATGAAGTCATCAAATAGATTTGCATAATCATATTCCAATGTAGCTAGTTGATGTTTCTGCCAGAGATTTTCTACAGGCAATAGATAATTCTTAAATTTCTTGGATGCAGCTAAAAATTTTGAAATAATCAAATAGTTTCTTGGAAAAATGTCAATACCAACATGTTAAGCAGTTTTCAATTGTAAATTTATGCAGTATTCGATAATATCTATATACATAGTTTATATATAAAAAGTACCTCATAATAAGTGAGTATTTCAATTATTATTATTATTATTATAAAGATTGGTGGGCCGTAGGTTGAGTATGGCTACTCTAGATTAAAGCTATTGCTTCCATAATAGATGCTTGACAAGAAAACTAATATAATTCAAATATTCACGTATAAAGGCTGAACTTTAAAATGAAATAAAAATCATATTAATGACCATGGTATTGACTTTATTGGAAAGATTATTTAATGCCATTAGTGTTTAAATATGATTTCAAGCATATGAGCGCCGCGGCTGGCTCTAACAAACCGCAATCGGGAAGTCCAATTTTCGACCACTTTTTGGAGCAGCTAGGACGTGTATCAACAATAACGCGACGAATGTTGGTTTCCACCTCTGGTTTATCGGCGTAGACTAACAACTTCACATATCCCCACAGAAAATAATCCAAAGGTGTTAAATCACACGATCTTGGAGGCTAATTCACAGGTCCATTACACGAAATTATGCGCTCATCAAACGTTTCCTTCTATATATACGTTGGAATATTGCGCCATCTTGTTGAAATCACAGCTCTTTCACATTAATACCATTGGGGAACGAAAATATCTATAGCGCTCTCCATTGACTGTAACATTTTGGCCGGTATCATTTTTGAAGAAACAACAGCTATAATGTCTCTGTGGATGCGTATTATCAATTAGAGTATGCGTGTGGCAAAAACAATATATGGTTATTTGAATTACTTGCTCGGATGGACGATTATGTCAACCGTAAAATGGACGTAACGCACGGTAAGTTTCGCGAGCTGAATCACGATTTTAGAAATAAATGTGTACGTATTGTTCTGGCGTAAGTCTATTCATAATTAAATAGCAAACCAAACTGAGCACAAATCAGCTGTCAGCTGTCAAATTAGATGTCGCTGGAAAAAGTGTTACCAATTCGAAAAACAATCCTCTAAAAAAACAACCTTTACATATAAATTATATAAATAAAACGAATGAAATAAATAGCAATGAAGCATATGAAATATTTGAATTTTATTAAATTATATCAACACGTTTGTGGATGTAAGTACCTACGTTGGTTAGATACGCAAAGCTCACGAGTTGTGAAAGTATTTTATTCACATAACAAACCACATAAAAAAATATTATTTAGAAATATTTATAAAATTTCTTCGAATTGTTCTCCAGTAGCTCGTAAATTATTTACAAAATCTTCTTATTCTCTTGAAAATTTCATCTTAAAATCCTACTTAAAATACTACTTTATGCATTGAGCCTGATTAAATTTGAAAGATAGAACATCTCAAGTCAAGATCATTTTTCTATCAGACGATAAAGAATTATTTTATTCTAAATATGCATGCGTATGAATTAACGTTGTTATATCTTACCCTATATACCTAGTATATGATTAACTCTCAATGAGACTGATCTCTGAGACTCGCTTAAGGTAAGGGTATACTGGATGTATCATTCTGAGAGAAATCTCATCCGTGGAATCCAAAAACGCATAGTATGCTCAAATTGCACAAAAAGATTTTGAAAGGGCCCAAAAGTTCCCGTACTTTGGATCTTTTTTCCTTTCTTTTCTTTTAAATAGGCAATCCACCCTACTTTAGATCCCTAATAAAAAATAACAATAACACTTTCGATTAAACAAAATACAATCACTTTGTATGAAACCATGAAAGTTATTACATATCAACGAGACACTCTTTCACATGTCATTTTATATTCTGTCTCCCTCTTTATGTATATATAAGTGCACTCTTGTTATATTTATGGTTAGTTTTAAATACGTCTCGACGAAGTTTGAGATAAGCGAATCAGAGAGAAAGAGAGAGAGACACAATCCCGATTGAGGTCCAGAAATACCAAATAGTGTCTTCCGATACTTATATATGCGACTGAGACATCGACATTGGCAAAAAAGAAGAGCCGGTTTTATAAAATGGATGGTAACATTGATTTTACAATGATAAGCTCTGTACATTATATTTTTAATAAGTCTTTTAAAATTTGTATTGCATAATATATATTGTATAATAGGTAATATTAAGATATTTTGTGCTAATCATAGTTAAACATGTAAAATTTTGTTTTTTCCCAACACTAATGTATCATAATAATGACATATAACTAAAGATATTATCCTTAGTATTTCCAACATTGTCAATTTCAGCACTAATGGAATATTGTATTGTTAATTACCTAATATGTAATACCCAACTACGTAACAAAATTAATATATAAGCTCACCACACTGTTCTATATTTTATCAGTTGATAATGGTCTAGACAGCCGAAACGATTGTCCAATTATTTGGAAAATTAAATATGGAACCAAATAACTCGTGTTTGATTTATTGTTTTGATTAATTATAAAAATATGAATTTTAACCACAAAGGTAACATTGCTAATTTTAAAAGCAATCATAAACTTTTTTATTCCACGTTTGGATCAATACAATACTGAAAAGTAGTTTAAATAATATTTTTATTTAATTTAATTTAAATTATAATGATCTCAAATACCTATTTTATTAATATCCAATTAAGTTAGCCCAATTAATTCCTCTTAAGAACGTATTACACGCGATTCAGTTTAACATTCCGTTTCTGTCTTTAGTAATTTAATCACAGCGGGTTCGGGAAGAACACTGCTGGCTAAGCCTGCTCCACGCCATTCGAGGCGGCAGATAAAAAGTAATAAATTATCGAAATGTTATTTCGAATCTGCTGGCGCCCAACGACGGGTGATTTAATGAACGTACCCTTTTATCTGATGAGCGAGACGCTGAACCGGAGGCTGGTCGAGGTGCAGATCGCAAATTACGCCATAGCAATATGCAGAATTTGCAAGTTGTTCTTGGCCCAAAGCGGTTCAGAAATGCAGGCTCATGATAAATTTTCGAAAATCCTTGCAGCAATTTAGATGTGGCTTACTGTCCTCAATTAAACAGACGTGGCTTTATGTAGATTTTCTTAATTATAACTGCTTAGCCTCAAAAAATATCTTAGGTAAACTGACATCCACACAGAACACACGATGATATTATTTCAGGATGAGGGTGTTTATTTAGTGTACATATAAACATCGTTTTGCAAATATTTTATTTATTAAATAATCCATTAAATAGTTATTTGATATTTTTATGACAGTTAATTTTATCCGTTAGAACAGCAAAGAATATAATTAATATTTAAATGACTCACTATTATAATATCTAGTGATTAAAAACCTGTACATAGGACTGATTCCGTAAAAAAAATATTATTAAAATTATTATCTACCCACAGTACATTAAAGAGTTCCAATTTTCAAATGATCAGATAGTTGAAATGTACTGGATACTTTTTTCCATTTGAAAAATGTATTTTCAAAACAAAATGGTCACATATCCACCACATTTCAAGGGAAATTGACGCTTCACTTCAATATCGATTTCCTTTCAAATTTCTACACGCGTGATACAAAGGACATTGAGATATTATATATAAGAATACATTATAACCATACAGCGAAGCTTCCACCAGAAGCCTCATTTCGCGAGACAATTTAAGCACCCGCGAGTAGCCAACGACGGCCTACTGACTGAATACGCCCAATGCGCCATTGCCTTCACGCCCGCTGCCTGACTAACACGAGCTTCACGAGCAGCGCGGAGCATCCGCTCCACGAATTAACCTTAGAATTTACCTTCAGGTAACTTTCAAGAATATTTTGCGTTATACTTTAACTGGTCAGAATAGTGTACCGAGTGATATATACCGTGTGCTATGCTATTTATTAATACACATAAAATATATTTTTTTAATATTTATAACGAGGTATGAAATGTACTCTTTTTTAATAACAAGAAAAGGAAGTCCTGGTCTCTTTAACAGTACCTTCCACTCTCTACACTGGCCTGCTCCCATCAATTATTATTATTATTTTAAATAGGCAATCCACACTTCAAGAGTGATTTGTGCCATTAATCAAGTTTAAACTTTATTTTATAGAAAAAAGTACAATAATATTATAGAATATGTAATATTATATTACAAGTCAACACCATTGTCGTTCAAAAAATTTGATATTATATAGATTAAATGTGGCGAGTTAAGGGAAAGAAGATGACACAAGTTAACCGGGAGTTGAAAATTACCATGGACAAGATTACTGTAAAAAAAAACCTGTGATCCGCAATGGACAGGCAAAAAATATATAGTCAAGGGTTTCCTCCTCGGCACCACACTTACACACTGGGGAATCTGTTAAGTTCAATCTGAATAAATGAGTGGCTACCTGACAATGCTCAATAACCATTCTAGAGATATTTGATATTCTTTTGGAGACTTTCCTTTTGGTAAACCAGGGGGTGCGGGGAATAGATGTTTGAATTATTTTAAGCCGATTACCGTTATGATTATTCGAATACATCCATTATGCAGTCCAAATAGAATTCGTACGTTTTTTTTACCATATTAAGTATATCATACATATGGAATTGATGGGGGAAAACTCAAAACTGGAAAGAGTGGGCACCTTGGTCAGTTTATCAGCACATTCATTTATATGAATTCCCTTATGTGCAGGAATCCAAACGAATGACAAATTAAATAGACATATTCTGATAGAACGGATTATCTTATTGTCTAGCCAAACTTTCATATTAGCAGAGAGGGATTCAAGGGCTGCTTACGAGTCGGAGAATATAACAGCCTTATTGTAATGAAGGTAAGTTGGTAGAAGATCTAACAAAAAACTAGCGTAGTCTAAATGGCTTCGTACCAGGGCTTGATACATGAGTTTCATGGTTGATAGATGAGAGCCCTACCATAATCCACAAATCGACATTAGAATATTAATATTTTTTTCACATTTAGCTAGAACCATATCTATGTAGGATTTCCAGGAAAGTTTTCTGTTCAAAATCATGCCTAAAAATTTAACTTGGTTTTTGACTGAAATACTCACGTTATCGATGGTCATTGACACGGGAGGGACATTGTGTTCTCTCGTAAAGACAACAATATGGAATTTCAAAGGCGATAGGTCTAAACCATTACACTTCAACCATTTGTTTAAATATTTAAGACCAGCAGATAGTCTACTAATCGCAGAATTGATATTGTTGTATGAAACATACATAGCAAAGTCATCCGCAAAGTTCAGCACGTAACATAGTTTTGATATCTTACTTGTGAAGTCCGTAATACATACATTAAATAGTGAAGGACTCCAAAACCGAGCCCTAGGAGAAGCCTCTTGAAATCACTCTCTCAATACTCCCTTCCGGGTCGTCTACAACGATGGATCGCTCAGCAAAAATATTGAGTATTAATTGTGCGAGATGGCTTGGGATATCGAGGATTTAAATTTTTTCCAGAAGAAGAAGTAGAAATAGATTATCAAAGGCTGCATTAATAACTATAAATGCGGCCACCGTAAGTTGTTTTTTTGTAAAATATGCATGGATGTCCGTAATAATAATACTCAGATCGTCAAGGCAGGAAAGGGATTTGCGAAATCCAAAGTGAAACGGAGATAGAAGAGAATTGTGTTGTATATG
Source organism: Eubasilissa splendida (assembly GCA_031772225.1). Taxonomy (NCBI): domain Eukaryota; kingdom Metazoa; phylum Arthropoda; class Insecta; order Trichoptera; family Phryganeidae; genus Eubasilissa; species Eubasilissa splendida. Next base: position 6,829,813 of record CM062857.1, on the reverse strand, counting down.
CCATTCTAATCTATTTTTAATCATACGTTCCATAATTTTTTTAAAACACGATGACAGGGCGATTGGGCGGTATGATTGTCCATGGTTGGGATTTTTATAAGGTTTTAAAATGGGTACGATTTTCTGGGCTTTCCACTCCTGTGGAACTTTCCTGAATTTAGGCATGAATTATACAAGCCCAATAAGTATTTATGAAAATCCGGCGGGGATTTTTTGAGGAAAGAGTCGGATAATTCATCAATACTTGGAGCGAGTCGAATACAGTTTTTAGGGTTATTCAATAATTCCTCCATGGAAAAGGGTGAATTCAGCCATGAAGAATGAGAATGATTTAAAACTGAATTTGGTTCAATTATTTCACTGTGAGGCATAGTATGGGGCTATTTTATTGACAAATTCTTCAATTCACAAGGAGTTTAATGGAGAATGTTTAAGAGCGCACGTAGAAGCACGAAATCTTTTAATCATACACCATGTGTAAGGAGGGGGGGAGAATCATGGGAGAGAGAAGAGCAAAATTTAAACCATCCATCCCGTTTTTTCTTTTTCAATAATCTCTTGACCTTGGCTTGAATATTTTTGGCATTAAGAAAATTGTCTAGGCTCATATTATTTCTATAATTACCCATTGCATCCTTTCTCAACCCAATCACCTGTGAACATTCCTCATCCCATCATGGGTTTTTATGATACTTTTTGGAATATGGTTTAACATTAGGGACAGCTGCATCCGCTGCTGAATACATTATGGCTGATATTTCTGAAAAGAGCGTTTAAAGATCGTGCGAGATTTCTAAATCTGGGTTATTTTCAATGTTACTATTTATAATTTCCCAAAATTTTAACCAGATAGCCTTTTTTAGATTATATTTATTGGACCTATAGATTTCATTGGATAAAGAGGCACAGATAGAATAATTGTAAAATGATCACTCGAGTGGGGATCATGTAATATTGACCAGTTAGATAAATTTGAAATGTTTTCAGTACATATACACTTGTATTCTGAAAGGGCGCGAACCGTCGTTTAGAATGCAGAGGTTGTTGTCATTGATAAAAGATATAATTTGGTTTCCAGATCTATCGGAAAAGCTACTTTCCCATGTAGAGGAATGAGCATTGAAGTCTCCAAGTATAAAGAAAGCACGTGGCAGTAAAGCAATGATCGAGGACCAGAACTCAGGGATAAAAGGTGTATGGGGAGGCATATATACAGAGACAAAACCAATTCCGTTAATATCTGTGGCAACTATTTGAGTACTTGTTTGAGATGGTAAGGGCATATTTGAGAAAGGAAGAGACGAATGAATTAGTAGCGCGGCGCCCGCTCTACCATCATGTCTGTCGTCTCTAAGAATGGAAAAATCAGTCATTGAATAATCAATACCCGGTCTCAGCCATGTCTCAAATATCGCAGCGATTTTTATAGAAAATGTATCTAGGATATGGACAATCTCATGTGTATTGGAGACGGCACGTCTACTGTTCCATTGCAGGACGTTTAGAGAGTAAGTACTAGAGTAGATTTAATGTTGGTGAGTCATGATTAAGATTTATCAATGAATTAAGTAGAGGAAGAAAATTTACAACGTGGGACGGTAAATTTTCGGAGCTACAGATTATTGAAAGTAAGATTTGAGCGACTAAGTTAATTAAGTTTGTAATACTATTGGTTTGTTTTTCTTGATGAACTGGAGGGGAAGTTATAGAGCCTGATGAAGGCCCACCGACGGGTTTGAAGGCTGGCCATTAAAGTAGGATAGTAAGTTATCGTGAGCTTTTTTTCATAATATGAAGTAGACTTTTTCTCCACCTTGTTGGTTGCCCTGTAATTTATTTATTTACACCTTATTCCGAATCGTTTGGAGAGTTATTTACCTTCGTTTTGATTCGTCATAATTACATATATTTTTATTTATTTTATTACATTCAGTCATATCATAATACCATCATAGGTTGGCTCCGGTATCGTCATACCAAAACCATACCGGTACAATATGAGAGACTTGTCACATTTAACTTAAAAGGCAGCCAGAAATAAGCTATAGAAATCACACACCCCCAAAAGGGGAGGGTAGACGTCACATTTATGTGTTTCAGTCGCAGAACTCGGCCACAGTCCGGCAGAAATTCACCCTGTCCAGGTAGCAAGAGGTGCGAGTGAGAGCCAGTAGAATGTTCCGTAAGGTTTTTCTAGCCACTGCTCTTCCAGTCATCGCCCATCTCAGCAACCCCCAGCGGGAGACCCACACCCTAATAAATATCCGGAAATGTCCTAGATTTATTTTATTTCTTAATAGGTCATCGTTCCGGAGGATCCCATGACCTATTCCATCTAATCTCGAAATCATTGCCCTGTATTTATAAAGTATATTTTGAGGTATATATTGAGGATTGACGAGATTGGCGTCGGGATGATAATAGGGGATTTATTAGCTGTAACATCTGCAAAGCTTTTTGAAGCAGTTGAGTACAGTTTAGAAGCATTTGTGTAGGAAGGTTTTGTGATGCCATGGCTTGCTTGATCATCCTCTGTCTTGGTAATTCAGGACAAACGTTACTTACAGCGGAATACAAATTTTATTAGCCTCTACTGAGCAATTTTAACCCAGATGAGCTTCTGAGCATTTATAACACCTTGAGAACTAGCGACATTGCTGTTTCGTATGACTGTACCGACAACATCTGTAGCAAATAATTGTAGGGCTCGACAGGTAAGGAGTTGTAAAAAAGATACACATATCCGGGGAGCGATTGATCTTTGAATACTGAGACTACAGTTTGAGAGGGTTTCGATGACGGAGTGTCAGAGGATTTACCCTTATAGTTAAGTCTCCTTGCTTTCAGGTCCTTGCCAAACTGAGCTGATACCGGAACGTGTTCAATTATTTCTTCCTCACTCAACTCGGTTTGGTAACTTTATGTCGTGCAATATAGGTTTTTAAGTTGTCAATTACAACAAATGAAGACTTGATAAAAGTGTTAGCCGCGGTCGTGTTAGTGAAGGTTATAGATATTTTGTTTCACCTTTCTAATTTAACACCTCCGGAAGCAATATTAAAAATTCGACTTCCCATTTTCATGGGATGAAGGGATTCAGTGGGATCTTTATCCTGGACCAGAACCAGGAAAGGACCAATGTAATGGATAATCAATCGTAGGAATTATTATTCGGTCGATAACATATTTGGAGAGCAGGGTTCTTCTTCTTCCCGACGTCTTTTATTAATACTAATATTCGGTGGGTCTGAGGCCTTGACTGTATTAACCATAATAACTACTATCTAATACCGTGAAAGGAACCTATATCTAAGATAAACAATAATAGGCACTATACGAGCTTGCTTCATATGATAGTACAATAAAAATAAAATGATAATTGGAAACGAAATTATTATAAAATTAGAACTAAACTAACTAGTTCTGCAGGTAGATCCGTAAAATTTGTAACAATCTGCGCGAACCTCGTGTCACAAGAAACTAACACAACCGGACGCTTCGAATACAACGATCCAACTGAATGAATAGGTCTTAATTTTATCTATTTTTGTCTTCCTTCAGGCTTTAATGAGCAGCCATTTCAGGAATTATGTATTATTCATACTCTATATGGCCTGGATACGGAAGCTTCTCTAATTTATAAATAAAAAATAAAAGTGTCGTATATATAAATCAATCAGACAATTAATTCCGAATAATGGCAAAGTTAATTTAGTTACCCATATTATACAATGTGGAAGTAATTTATTATTTTAGGAATGGAGAACCCCAAATTAGTTCTGTGTTGAATCTATATTATAGCATATAGTAGTTTATAGTGTCTTAATTTAAGTACAGAATATTATATTTTTGATACTAAGGAAAATTGTTAAAATAAATCTAATAAAGACAAAACCTGAAACTATAGAATATGTCATAATTGTATGGGGAAGTGCAGCATATATCTATATTAAACAACTATTTAGAGCACAAAAGGTTATAATAAAAATAATTTTCGAACGGGCTGAAAAGAAATATTCGATTAATTTGAATTTCCGACAATCTTACAACTATATTCGAAAAATTTACAAATCTACTAATATAAAAGTACCGAAAATTATTCAGTTATACAATAGTTAAAGCCCGTAAGACACTGTAAAAATAAAAACTACAAAATACCTTCTAGAAAATCTACATTTGGTCAGAGAAATATTAAATATTATTCCACAAAACTGTACAACACACTGCCAATGGAAATAAAGGATAACAAATAAAACAATATTTAAGAAACTAATTATAAAATGGATTAAAGGATTAAACAAAGAAATGCTAAAAGGATACTTACGAAGACCATATAATAATAAAAAAATATGTCATCAATTATTCTTATAAATATAAATAAACACATGAATAACCTTTAAAACGAATCTTTAAATATTGAAAAAAAACTGTGAATTCGCTTTTCTATTACTAAAAAGAATTGTTTTAGTAATATTAATTTAAAAATCCACTCTAAATAATGTGTTAACAACAAAAATTAAGACATATTAATTATCTACCTTTGTCCGGTAAGAACATGTAAATTTTACAGAATAAGAAAAGTTATTAATCTCTTCACAATACGTAAACATTTTGTCAATTAAAATGTCAAAGATATATTTTACATTTTCCAGTCCATTCTACAATATTAAATTTAAAACAACAAACCAACCTTAATTTCCCAACAATATAATTAATGCCTCACTACAAATACACGTAAAATACTTTAACAATACCTAATGTATCGCTAAAATGTTGGTTTAGTTATTAATAATTTCTATTGAACGAGGTCGGTTGAAAACATTAGGATACCCTAACTGAATTCTTATACAGCCTAGAACCACATCACATGTCAAGGAGTAAAAATCTTTGTTAATATGTATATCATTAATATAATTTGCAATATTTCATTCTATAATTGTATACTTTTGAAATTAGCAAAATTAACTTTGTGGTTAAAATTCATATTTTTATTTATTAACTTTGTTTTATTAAAACCATTTATTTAAATTAACCGGTTTCGAAAAATACAATTTTCTTCTTCAGGATGTCAATACTAACTAAAAACATATTAAATGATTTGAAATCGTTGGAGATAAATAAAGCGTGTAAAACTAATCAAAAAATTATAAACAACCAACTAAATTTAACTACGAGTCCCATTCTAAAAAATTATTCGAGTAAATTTGTATTAAGTAACAACTTGAGTTAGGTACTAAATTTCAAAAATAGATTCTGGTAAAGAAACAATAATATATGTTTTTAATTAGTATTGACATCCTGAAGAAGAAAATGGTATTTTTCGAAACCGGTCGATGTATTTAAACGATGTATTAGTGGTTAATAAAACAAAGTCAACAAATTAAAATATAATTGTAATGTTCAACGATAAAAAGAAATAAATCCAATTAAAAAGATTACACCTTTATTTAAAAGCCAGCGAACTGAAATATACAGACAGATGTGCGATGACCCTGTGCTGGTTTAAATAGCCTCGCGATCTGGAATGAAACGATTTTAATAATACCATTGTTGTTATATTCCAAGACCGAAGTGATATTTTAATCATGAATCACTACAAACACTAGCGTGGATGTGTTAAGTCTGGAGCCTGGAATCAATTATTAACTGGGATTACTAGACTACTCTCAGCGTGCACTCACAGCCATAACTTCGGTAATCACAGAGCGTGACAGAAGTGCATACCTAGTCGTTATTTGGCTCAAATTTGCATTTATCAAATATGAATTTGAATATCGTTTAGTTTGAAACCAAAAATGTTTACCGTGCATTTTGATCGACAATAATCATTTCGGACGCACGAATGATTTTGTTAAAAAATGCAAAATTATTCTTTAGTACGAGTCTAATTTAGATTGCTTTACATGTTATTACTAACATTTAAAATCAATGAGCGCGAATAATATGTAAAAAATTAAATAATTCTCCTTCATCTACAATTCAAATCAAAATCGCAACATAATATTTTATTTGGGCATTTCTAACCAGTCATTACTTAAAAACACCTACTTTAGCTTTTCAAAAAACTGCTTGTACTTGCAATTTTATTGAGTACATAAATATAGCATAATTTGGTTTTTCTTTCTGTTCACTTTTCAGTAAATGATACTAGATATCCGATTTTCCAACATTAGCTAAATCAACAAGCCATATTTCTGTTAACATAAATAAATAAGTAGGATTTTAAAAGAACACTGAATAAATATGGTCAAGATCATCCCCGAACCCCAAATAACAATGAGTGAATTTTGTTTATATGTATATGTCAAAGAGTATTTGATTGTAAAAAGAACAGATAAGTGTACATTCAATATTATAAAATATTATTCTTCGTTTACCACATTGGGGTTTCTCTCACATCACTGTGGATACCATAAATTTATTATGCACTGCTTATCTTGCCTCAGATTATATATATTCAAACCACCATTCACTTGTCAGTAAATGTCTTTGAAAACATGTTTGATTTCTTGATATTAGTCAATAAATATATTTTTTTATGAATATTATATAATGTTAAATATTAAAATATTTTTTAAATACAAATTAAATGTATTAATTAGAATTATATACATATAAAATCATTTTTATCGAAAAATATTGTTGCTACAGAGATTTGAACCTGGATTTATTGGATTTATTTATTTAACCTGGGGAAATTCCATTAACTGATTATGCTACGGTAACACAGTGCATTGACGACAAATTTTTGAACTTACATGTTACACTTTTCAAATTGATACGAGTATATCTATCATTCTATTGTTTGAAAGCCATCTTTTTTATTGTTACGGAATCACAAATAATTTTGACTAATCAGTTTGGAGACGCCAGAATTAATAATTCATTTTTATTAAATTAAAATTGTCTTTCTAATTAATACATTTAATTTATATTTTTTAAATGATCACAGCCCGTCTGTTCTGAATAATTACAACTTCACAATAAGAATGTGTTCTCCATAATAATAAAATATTATTTCAAATGCAGTCTTATAACATTATTTTAATTATCATTATGATATTTAATCTGTTCCTGTTTGTAATCTAAATAATTTGAATACCTAATGCAAAAATGTTTTTTTTTTATATATATTTACCAACCGTTTTCCAAATAATCCTTTGGAAACATAGTTGTATAAATTAAACTACTTTTTATATTGGAAAAATAGTTCGGAATTTCAACATATAAGATAAAAAGAGCATTTGAGATTTTTAAATATCATTTCTCAGAATTTTAGAACCATTTATTAGAAAATTATCATACTTTTGATAAAAATTTGGAATTATTTATTTTACATGTAAACAATATTAGTCTTAAATAAGATAATTTAAAATCATTAACCTAAAATAATATTCCAATAATTTCGGATCATTAGGTCTATTTCCACATTCATGAACTTCATATATTTTATGTGGTCAAGTAGGTTCTAAAATTATTTATAATCAATTTCCTAATATTTAAAAAATATTAATTTTTGAAACATAAAACAATAATTCAAACACTGAATTATTGTGTATTAAGGATTTTTATCACTGTGATGAAGAAAATTGTTTTTTTCGAAACCAATTTGTGTACTCACGTGAATCTATGTTACTGTGTACTTTTATTTTATTTTATTTGCAATCTTTTGTAACACAACCTCATTGACCTTAGCTACAAATCGTCATCGTCAGCCCCAACACCACATTTTTAAAAATTGTGTATTTTACAGGAGACAGACATAACTAGTTTTAAATGATTTTTGTAGAATTACTGAATTATTACTTACCTTTCTAGAGTTATAAAAGGGACCAGATTCCTTCTACACTGGAATGGAACTAAGCTTAGGTACGATTCCCTCGACTTGTGCGCAGTTGACAGGGAGGTTACAGATATGCGATGTTACTGCTTAGATGATAAAATAGCATGTTAATATTACTGTACGAGGATTTGATAAACAAACACATATAAATCAAGTAAGAATATTAAAAAAAAAAAACTGTAACGAGGAGTTCCTTATAAGATATTTATTGTGATTTTTGATTTTATTACAAAATTCATCCAATAATTAGCACAAAATTTCTGAATTTACATTAAAACTAAATGGACGTGAAAAGTTTCTTGATAATTAATTAGGTACTACGAAGGGTGATTAAGAAATTCGTGGTATGAGGGGAAGAAAGATAAAAAACAATTTACTATTTTTCCTTTATAATATTTCATTCTTTAAAGTTTGAAGCTTTAAAGTTTATTTTTACGTTCGAAAAAAAAATTTTTGTTTTCGCTTCAAAATTGGCCAAAATTGCAGCTATAACTTCTCTCGAGGGTGTTTTTCATGTTTGGGAATAAATAATAGTCGGACGGAGCCAGGTCTGTACCCCACCAGGGAGGGGTGGTTTAAGGTTCAGAATCCACAGTTTTAAAGAGGACCCAACGCAACATTGTACACGACCGCGCTGTCCTCAAATTGACCCTTTGATCCATTTTTCTCCTTCATAGCTTCTTTTAACTATTTCAGTAGTCCAGAATAGTACTGTCCAGTTATTGCGACTTATCTTTGTAGTCAGTCAGTAGGATATCTTCCATATTCCAACAAACGGTTTCTATGCATTTTCAGGCAATTGCCAACAGCCATTTTATATCACTGTATAGACTCTTACTTCAACTTGGGCTCATAATAATGAATTCAAGTTTCATCTTTAATGACAATCCGGTGCAAAAATGTATCTTTCTTGTCTCCGCAGCGGTCCAAAAACTGTTGCGAACACTCGATGCACTATTATTTTTGAGGCTGCGCGAGCATTCTCGGTACCCATTGCATTAACTTTTTACATCCCTAGATTTTAAGTAATACTCCAACCAATTCTGTTAGCTACTTTTTCTTCAATCAGAAATCTTTCACTACAACTTTTTCAACTTTGTTAACAATGTCAACCATCTCGGACATAACTCGTCATCAATCGACTATCTTTTAACTTGAAAAGGCTACGTCTCTTGTAAACTATAGTTTTCCCAAAGCAAAGGTTCTCGTAAAACGTAAATATTTTTTTCGAAATGATTTTTCCTAATTTTGTGAGGGACCTAATGATACCTAATTTTTTACATGGATTTTTACATGCTTCGCTTGCTTGTTTGGCTAAATTTGAAAATAGTAATGACACTAATAAATAACGAAAACAGGCTAAGATATATTGATACATACACTAATAATAAATCGCACAATCGAACTACGTGCACTAGTACTCCCCCCCCCCACTCATCCATTCCACGAATTGGTAAACTTCCCCTAGGAGAAACATTTAAATATTTTAAAATAATTTACTAATAGTATATGTGAGAAATTAAAGACAAACCTCCAAAATGATTACCTCAATTTAAACAGAACCATTATTCTTAGATTCGCATTTATTTTATTTAGCTTGACGCAGAAAAATACTCCATTTAAAGCATTTTCTTTTAGGGATGGTGTTAAGACCATTACCCTAATACAAAAACGAAGATATCTAAATAGAACAAGACGTATGGATTGTGAAAACAGCCCTGTTGTCGCTTCTGTAGGGGCGCCGCGCGCCTGGCAGGAGAGGCCGGGTTAGGGATTCGAGGAGGGGGGGGGGTGGAGATTTACAGCATTCCGGATCGGAGGGACTTCCGCAAGATTTATGGGAGCCTGTTTCCGGTTTGGAGGCAACGCATTCCGGATGTGATGTCGCCGAATTCGTTTTGCATGCACTGTATTCTGCCAGTCGTCCTAAATTCCTGTTCTCGATTTATTGAGTGAACTCTTGAAGATCTTCTGAATCATTTGATTCGTTCATGTAAACATGCATCATAGCGGAGATGAACATTCGAAAGCAAAACAAATATTTTTATTCAATAAATATTGGTTTACAGCATAAATGAAACTATAGTAAAAAAAAGTTTTTTTATTAATATTGTATTTTGGATATTGCTACTCGCCTACGCCTAAAGCGCGTTCCTGAGTTTCTGAGAATGGATGTTGCTTTTGTAATCTTAATTTAAGCATGGTTTATTATTTAAGATAATATAGACTAAATTGTAATACAATATAATAATTATCTGCATTTGTACAATAATATTATACACTCCATAGGTATAATATAATAAAACAAATTAAATTAATTGAATTGAAAGAAGTACAGAAAAAAATCTATTTATCGAAAAAATAATTAGTTGCTATCGGGATTCAAACCTGAACCACTTTCTATCCGGAAAAGCGCGTTCACCATTTCGCTACAGCAATGGAATACATATTCGACAAATTTCGTACTTATATTCTGTAATCATTCCATTTTTTTTTATATTTCTACTTTATTACATGTATATACATTATAATTTTATTTTTTGCTAAACTGAATGCCTTTTACATAGTTATTATTAAAGTTTAAAAGTATGCATTATATTACACCAAATTGGTATGTTACCATGTTAACATATACAGTAATCTCAATTTAGAGTGGTGGAACACGCTTATAAATCATGTAGTAAAGTTAAAAGAAATTAGATGAATTACTTAGAAAGACATAAAGAAAAAATAATCTTTCGAAAAAATATACAATGTTTGCAGGGTGTAACATACCAAGTCCACAATATTTTATGGGTGGATACCCGAATATAATATAATATAACAACAAAACGAACAAATTTATAATAATATGTTCTTCTACATGTTTTAAAAGCAATCATCGATATATTGCGGTGAATCTCAAATACCTTTGAGATAGAATGATCTGTAAATCTTTCTAGTTGATTCATTTAATGTGTATTAAAATGCCGCAGAACTATGTATAATAGAAGAAATATTTACTACCAACCATCACGCTGGGGTAGGTAGAGAGAATAGAGCGCCACACTCCTCTGTCGTGACACAATTCTCGCCTCATCCACATTCATACATCTTTTCATATAAGCTCGTCGATTATTGAGGCTTCTAACAGGACCATCTTCCAGTATCTGGTTTGCCTGATCGTGCCAAGTCTTCCGCGGACGATCTTTATTTACGGCGCCATTAACACTTGCGTTATATATCTTTCTTACTATTCTCTCATCATTCATTCGTTTCATATGACCAAACCACCTAAGCGATCCTTTTATAATCTTATTGACTATATTTCCAAAAAATATGTCATAATATTTTGTATACTATATAGTTTTAAAAATAAATCTAGTTCTTAAATTGGACATCAAGGGTTTTATCATATTACACTTGTATTTAATTTCCGTATTATTCTAAATACTAATTAAATGTATTTATTATAAAGATATACATATAAAATCAATTTTATCGACAAATTATTATACCAAATTTGCTACAGCGCCAAATGTTCGAACCAATATGTTCAAATAATGGAACAATATGTTCAAATAATGGAACGACAGATGTATTAATTTGCAATTTGGCAGCGCAAAAACAATATTTTTCGATAAAATTGATTTTATATGTATACCTTTATAATTAATACATTAAATTAGTATTTAAAACATCACAGACCTATGTTCTGAATAATTACAACTTCACAATAAGAATGTGTTCTTAATAACCTTATTATTATGATTCTTATTTAATAATATTTTACATATAAAGTTATAAATTTTCCATAATAAGAAATTTGACAGAGCAGACATACCGGCCCTTTAAGTTATTCTTTAAACGGAAATATTTTTATATATTATAAGTGTGCATATACTATAATAGTAATAATTGGATTTAAATGTCTTTCTTGTCGTCTGTCCTTCATATCCTAAGTAAACTATCCTTCACGATTGTATGTACTCAGGTCGCTGGAGAGTCTAATCCTAGATTCACAAGTAAGGACGACCTATATAACGCCAACAGAATGTTGCAAACAAGAGGTGGCTCTTTCTTAGTATTTTAGTATTCAAGAATAGTTTTCTCTTTCATCAACGAGTCATAGATCGAGCCAAATGGTATCAATAGTGGCTATGAAGAAAAAAATAAATATAATGTTTCAATCGAATTACAATTTCAATATTTTGGTTTCAATAACAGACCAGTAAATGAATAGACATGAATTAAAGTGTACATAAAGGAGAGGGTTTTTGAACATTAGTTGAGAGACGAGTAGCATTCTAGACATATTTTTTATGGGAACATAAATCCGATAGTTTATGACACATTTATGCAACAGAAAAATTATTTACTCTTTGAATATTTAATCTTTGTGTAAACATGACGTATTTACATTATATTGTCAGCGTTTAAATTTTCTATCCAATCAAGTCATATTTTTAAAAAAATTCGCGAAACTTTTTGATTGCGTAAGTGGTATCAAAGTGATAATGTGGGTGACAAGAAATTTGCGTTAATTTGTGTCTATATATTTGGTAGTCCGTGGTTTCAAGTATCCTTTCTTTCTTTCTTCTTTCAAATAGGCAATCCACCCTTCAAGAGTGATTTGTATTTCAAGTATCCATACGACCTTTATATTTTAGTATTAGTAAGCTTTGAATTTGCCTGAATATTAATAATAATATTTATTTTTAATTACTTGCTTTAAATTGTAAATATTATCATCTCACTCATTATATCTTCTTATTCACGACCCTCCATCTGCAAACACACACACATAGAGACATCCACTAACACCGACCCAGGCTCCTCCAGATTAACTGCTGGCCTTTGTAATGAATTGAGTTACGATCCGGCTCTAGAGTAATGGAATTAAAAGGGACAGGGTTGGATTACGGTAGAATGAGTTTATGCACCCAAAGAAGGCAATTTAAATAGAGGACTGCTTTTTATTTGAGAACATTTTTTTTTACAAGAATATTAAAGTATCATCTAAAATATAATCTATCTTTGCAATAATTTAACACACATTAAATAATATTATATAAAAATAGATGATTGCGTCACAATCAGTAGTCATATTTCGACTAATTATGGTACAATCATAGCTCCTTCCGGTTTTATGAGTTGGCTGATCTGATTAACATTCAATGTTTAACTTTAATATATTTTCTTGAACATACCCTGTTCATAATCTGCAGCATTCCCAATATATATGTTCTCAACATCACTTTCAGTCTCACACTTCTACATATCAAAGTGACTCTTTCTTAACCCTGTCAACCATATTACAAAACAAACTTATATATATGTATATATAACCACATGAAATAATTATAAAAATTGAACATGATGAAAACTATATTGTTTTCCAGGTGTACTTTATTTTCTGGTTTTCGATTTGATTTATTTTTTTGAAGACTCGAATACCTCGTCGAGTAATTTAATATGGCATTGGCAGAATACATCGAATACATCGGAGGAGATAATTGTTAAACTATTGCAGTCATCCAATAGTATCCAAGAGGGAGTCTGAGGTTGAAGAGACCGAAAAGCCACCCTAAATTCCGATGGATTGACGAAAATCTCTCATTCTGCGAGAATAAGACGCAGCTAAAACAATGGACCGAAAAATCGGGAAATACCTGGAGAGGCCTTCATGCAGCAATTGGCATAAAATGATCTATTATGATTATGGTGATATTATATTAGTAATAAAGTTGTTTAATAATTTTTTAGAACTTTTAATGGGAAACGATTCATATATACAATATTAACGAAATTATACAAAAAAATAACATTCCTACAATTTTTTTTAGAATGAACCAATTTTACTACAATATCTTACAACCCTACAAATAAAATGGAGCTAGCCAATATTCTTTTTATAGATATGGATGTATCCTCCCAGTAATAATATGAGAGTTGATTCATTTATAATATAATAATTTATAAACGGGTTTCATGAATCTTTGAAAGATAGACTAAAAAACTATCTATAGAAAAAATATATAGCTACTGCCAGGTCTTGAACCTAGAACTTTATATAACTGGAAGAACGCTTTACCGATTACGCCATGGTAACTTTATATATTCACGTTAAATCTTAAGTATATAAATTTCTTATATTTTTTTAGTGAGACATCTATTATTTCTTATTTAGAACTAACATATTTTTATTTGCAACAAACATTCCTCCAGTCCATCCATACGAGCGATATTGCCCTCAGGTTGAAATTTTTACAAAACAATCTGTAGTCTTTCAAAGATTAATAATTATATTGGTTTGGCCTATAATATGAACAAAAATAACTATTAATATGAAAAAAATATTTGAATCATAAATATAAATTCTTCAAAAAAAAAGTGTGTACTTTATAATGACTAAGCAATGACTGTATACAAGACCGTTAGAGTTACTTTTGAGGTAAAAATTCTGTACAAAAAACACAGATCTGAGTATTCAATATTTTTCGATCTTAAGTACTCACCTACACTATTTTTTCATTACACATATATATTCACAAAAGTAAAATATTTAAAAATTCATTTTAAATTTCTGCTCCATTCAAATATCTATAATAATTTAAATTACAACTAGATAGAGATTTCTTTCTACGTGCTAACTTTTTTCTGAAATACTTCACAAATTACCCGAGACATTTCGTGACAATGTCACACAGCATTCGGATTTGTTCATGATTCAAATAAACTGGATTGTCACAATTCAGCCCTGATCAGGAAATTAGCTGCCAACTACAGTCAACTACAGAAGCAGTAGGTAGTTAGTCTGACGGAAGATACATTTTGTTTTAATGGAAAACTTTATGAACTCGGCAGCAGCTTTCGTATAATAAATATGCAAGTTATATGCTAGTACGTGCATCCCTCGAGACTAACTAACAGAGAGCTGCTATTATTAAGACGGCATCATGCAACTTTAATAACCCCTACTTTGCGTAATTAATAAGTAATGCAAATTGTTAACCTCCCTACTTAATAACGTTACATTTAGTTATACCTATGATTTCTGTCATGTACCTGCAATTTTGTGATATGCAACATAACTTGGCTTTAAGTAAAGGTTTCATCTTAATAAATCAATTCATCGAATGCAACATAAATCGGTCAGATGACAGTAATTTATGAAAGAGTGGAGAAAAACCTGTTTTAGGGAGTAGTGGAAGAAGAAATGTATATTGTATCCCAGGTTACACAAAATGAACAGAAAAACTGTGAAACAAGATGATTGAGATTATACCGATGTAGAAGAAGCTATCGTACAATAATTCCCAGTTCTCACCCACCACGTAGGCAAGCTGTCAGAAGACAAAACGTAGCTCGTCCAGAGGTAATCTAGGAAACTAGAAATTTCTGTTAGGAGCTTAAGAAGAATATTGCTAACATTGCTATATCGCCTCGACATGGATGATACAGGTCAAAAACCTTCTATAGAATATAGTGGATTTTTTGAAAAAACAATTTTTGCTGAACTAGATCATAAATTTTCATTTAACCGACTTATGCCACACCCTGTACTAATAAAATTTAGACAGCCTCGAATGGAACAAAAGATAAAATATATTTATTTCCATGTGTCAATTCTAACGATAAAGCACTTTTTATTTTCAAATAAATTGGATAGAAGAAACCCGATTCTTCTCCGTTATTTTTTTATATATTCAGTTAATCAACCTAATTAAATTTATTGAAATCACATTTTATTTGTGAAGACCAATTTTTTTTTAGAATTCCAATATAATAATAATAAATTACTTCAAAAGATAAAAAGAAATAATCTCTATATTTAAAATGAGACTTCCTCAAAATTAATATAATTATTTCAATTTTCGGTTAACAAAATGGACTGGAGTCTTGGTGCCATTTAGCCTGATCTACTTAAAAGTTTTTGAGAAATTTTGTATTTAAAAATATGATCGCTTCCAACGCGAAAAAACATGTTAAAAAACATCGTCATCATTTTCATCCCCTTAAAGGTCGTGGGCCCAAAGTCTCGACAAGGCGCTTCCATCTTCCTCTGCCACGCCCCATTTCGGTAGTTGTTGACCAATCAAGATCCAATTCCATTTCATACAGTATTTGTTGCTGTTTATCTCAACATAGTCTGAGACGATTCACTCCCCTGGGTCGACTTCTCTCTGAGGAGTTACCAAGAAAATACATCTTGGTAGCGTTTCTCTGGCATTCGCAAAATGTGTAAATCACCTTAATTGAAATGTTTCTTTATGTAGAAGTAAGGACTCCATGCCGAGGGTTTTCTTTATATCGGTTCTTCTCACTCGATTCAATAATGATACTCCTAGTACTCAACTAAGATAAATCATTTCGGCAACGTGTATTTCATCTTGATCTCACGCTCACCATAAAGATCCATATTTGGTGACAATATATTAAAGTGAGCCTATACAAAACGTTAAAAACAGTTTGGTCTTGACATTTAACTCTAATTTCATTATCATTATATCTGATGGGAATAGATCCCGTGGACTGTATCGATTTGAATTACTTTTTAGTTGACGCAACCCAAATTGAATTAAAAAGGAATAATGGCAGATGGATCTGGTCTACCTTGATCTTAGTCCTGGATTGAACGGCAATTATTTCACCTCCAGTTGACTCGCACTTTTGTGATGAAGAACGAAGATATCACTGCACTTCAGGATGCTGTAGAAAACCCCTTTTTTTAATGGTCCGGAATAAAACACACGGCACTATTCTCGACCGACCAAAACGCGTATTGATAGGTCTCCGTTGAAATGCAATCTATCCTGGTTGGCAGAAAATCCCAGATATCCGTGAGCCAGAAAAGGAAGAGGTATAAAGGAATATTGGAACGACGGAATTCACAGGGAGTACTCGACTTGCGTCAACAGTATCATAATCATCAACATCATTGCACACACTCTTCTTCTTTCCTCCTTCATGTCATAACTGACATATTTGTGATATCTATGGTTGACGTATGTGAGAGCTCACGTGGAAAGTTGGCACGATGGATGCGAGCGAAAGAGATAAAATGAGTTATACCGCCGTCGGGTGTTCTCTTTGTTTCCAGCCGCGATCCAGGACAGATCTATCAATTGACTTGTAATTATATTCTATTAAGTGTCGTGAATAAATCTTTATTGTTTCTCAGCACACTGTTTATATTGTTCGACACGAACTAAGAAAGATCCGATTGTTTAGTGCTGCAGACAGAGCTGGTATTCGAGACGAATCACATCATTGTAAAGATTTTACATTTATATTGTATCCACAATCAGATGAGACTCGGCTTATAACGGTATCTTAGCCAGATGTAACGTATCCATCCACCGTTGTTTCACTCTTCCAGGTCTCCTTCGGCCCAGGGTTGTATCCAGGATAATCTCATTTTCTATCTGTGACCAAGGTATTGAAAGAATTTTCACAGTTATAGACATAGCTTTCTATAGTTGGATTTGTTGCAGGATTGAGGCATTCATGCGCCATGCTGTCCCACGGTGTGCGAAACTTTATTCTCCAGCAATACATTTCGATGGCATCTGTTTCATATATTTATTTAGAACAACAACTTTGATTTGAGTACAAATATAATGTATGAGTTATATATACATTCAATAATAGAATTGTGCACCCTCAAATAAGAAAGATTATTTAGTATTTGTTTATTTATTTAATTCTTAACATAGTGCATACATAAGCACTCATATATATGCTGTAATATAAACAATATTAATGTATGTTATTTTACTAAAACTTATCTTTTACATATTTGGTCAGTTTCATTTTCAATCTATTCAATTTCTTCTCCTTTCTTATATTTTCTGGCATTTTATTAAAAATCTACGAAAAATACATAATCGATTTCTGAGATTTGGCCTTCTTCCCGAGTAACAGTCTCAGTCTATCCCTTCCTCTCATACGATGCAAGTGCTCATGTTGATTTGCATCAATTTTTCGTGTAAATTCCGCTGATGTTTTCTTATTGAGGATTTTGTAAATAAATACTATTATATTAAAATATATTTTCTACTTAAAGGTCATCATATTCAGATCTTTCAGCATTGCTCTGATCCGAATATATCTATTTTTTCTGAGTATTGTTCTCAAAGGTTTATTTTGCAACACTGACAATTGTTGCACTTCTTCTTCGGTAACTAAAAACAAAATGCTGCTGCAGCAGTTGATGTGAGGAATAATAACAGAGTTGTATACTATTTTACAAGACTCGGTACTAATAAATCTTCTGATCCTTCCTAGAAGTGAAATTTTCTTAGCAATATTTTTACAATAAATTCAATTTTGAATCTATTATGACTCACAAATATTTTATTTCAGACACTTTCTTCAGACTTTCACCATCTATGATAATTTTTGGTGTGATTGGTAGTATTTTATTTTCAATGTTCATGAATTTAGTTTTGTTTACATTTAGTTTATTTTTCTTCAGCCATATTGTTATATTGTATAAGTCATAGTTTAATTCCTTCTATATAACCGTCTCCTGCGATATATATGAGTACATTGTCTGCAAATAATTTTATTTTGTATTCGACATTTATATAAAATAAAATCAAGATCTATGATAATACAATATTAAATGAATTAACATAATAATATTTTATAAAAAATGTTGAGAAATTGATCAGATAAGAACTTGCATAAATAAACGTACATAATTATTTAATTATTTTGAAGACCTTTAAGCCATTTTATAACCTCTTTTTTTGTATACATTTATATTTGCTGCTAATTTAATTGATTTTTGCAGTTGGTTATACAGTATCAATAATCTGATCTTAGAATAGGTGGTTTGGTCATATGGAACGGATGAATGAGGAGAGAATGGTAAGAAAGATATATGACGCAAGCGTTGATGACACCAGAAATATAGGACGTCCGTGGAAAACTTGGCGTAACCAGGTAAACCAGATACTGGAGGGTGGTTCTATTAGAAGCCTCAATAATCGGCGAGCTTGTATGAGAAGTTGTATGAATATGGATGAGGCGAAAACTGTGCGTCAGCACAGAAGAGTGTGGCGCTCTATCCTCCCTGCCTACCCTCGCGAAGAAACGGCGTGATTGTAAGTTAGTTAGTTATATAGTCTGGAAGCAACGTACGATACATGTATCTGTCATATTCTTAATTTGGACTTGTTTAAAATAACATGTTCATTAGTTTTGCTCCTACTTATTGTATACCCCACAAGTAGATCCGATTCACTTATCTATTTTACCTTCTTGCATCCTGTTGCTGAAGAATTCCACTCCAAGGTACTTAGAAAACGTTTGTAGATTAAATATGTACGAATTCTTGTACCTTTATCGGTATAGCTGTCAATCGGCTATAAATCCACAGCTCCACGTACGAGTCCCTGCGATGACTACTGAATGATTTTTCTAAATTCGTTTGATTATTAATAGTCTAAAAAGAATAATCTAATAGTCTTCAAAAAAGTTTTGTAATTAATTAACACGGTGTGTAAAAACTGTATAAAAAGACAGAAGACATGAAATAATGGAGGTTGATGACTTCGCGACTGGTTGACGCAGACGACTATTATCCGGGACATAATATGTACATCGCGACGTTTCGTGACAGGGGCTCACATGAAAAGGTAATTGTGGTAAATTAAAATTAAATATAAAACCCCTTTTTTGGGCTATATAACCATAAAAATCCATTTAATTTAAACTTGTTTAAAAGGGATGAAAAGCAAGAGGGAATATTTAAATATGGAGTTAGTTGGTCGGGGAGTCCTGAACAAATACATTTTAAAATGGTGTATAAATGTAACAAACGCCGCACTGTTTCGTGGTAAATCATAATTTAAAAAATTAAACAACCCTCTTCATTAGTGTACGATCCCTCTGAGCATTCTCCGTCGTACGCAAAAATTACTGTAATGTTCGTGTACTTGGCCCCGTGGGCGAGACAGACTCGTGCAGAGCTCGAACCGCGAGGAAATGCCGATGAAGGGTTAACTCTGTAGGGACTTAACCGATACAGGGTGTGACAGACAGACCTTTGGAAAGTTACATCGAAAAACTTTAAACCGTAATGTACAATATTTCAACTATTATAGAGATAAAATCATTTTATTTAAAATTTAAACGATCAATTAAATGTATTTTTACATGAAATTACTTCGATTGTCAGGTCCTGGTTTTTATAAGTAATATACAGAGTATGCAATTTCAAATTATGTAAAGTAAAACCACTCACCTGGTTTATCAACGCAATCTTCTGATGGTCTTCCGAGGACTTCCGGATGTCTAATCTTCGACACTTGATCTGATAACAAAACGCAATCTGTATCTCGCGCTCACCGCCGTTAATACATCTGCTACCGAGGACGTTCCGATTGGCTCTGACCGCCGCAAGTTTGTGGTATTACCCACACAACAGGCATGTATTTTGAAAGAACCTGGATTACCAACTGACCCATATATAACGCTTAATATTTATTATAAATTCAATTGAATTTTCAAAACGTCACTAAATTTTCACACACAACTTGAAAATGTACCACTTATATTAGAGCTAAACCAAATACAAAAAATATTTTTTCAAATGGCCTTTTATATAATGTACATTATAGTAATACAAATAAAATTCTATGTTTTTTATTTACATAACATTTATGTAATCGGTAAAATGATTTTTTTCCGAATCCAATTTAAATGACGCATGTCCACGGAAGAGATACGACTCTTTCGCACATAATGAACAATACAGAGTTACGCACGAAGCGATTTATGAATCATCAGCCCGTATGTTTTGCGCGTGGATTAGAATGACGCATCCAGTACACACGTACTTTTACTAACTCTCAGAGATGAAAGTGTTATTACGAGATCGTCGTGGACACGGGCTTTAAGAAGCGCGTCCACGGGCCTTCCAAACACGCCAGAATAATATTAAAAGTCATTTGTCTTTTACAGCATTTATATCTCACATAGTCATTAGCAAAACAGCATTCATTCACGGAAGCATGTATCTTCTGTCACCGAGGGAAGCATTCCACCCTTATGTGGCAGTTACCCGGCCAGCTGAACCGGGGGTGATTCAATAATTGCCGTCCACACGGTCGTGGTGGAGCCATTCGATCGCATCTCGTTCTCGGGGATCGTTGAAGGAACGTACGTTGTAATACGCCACATTAAGTTGAAAGTGCTTGCTGAAATGTTGCGCGAATACCTGTCTGGCTTGTTACGTCATAGCGTATTACCCGAACAAGTGAGTCATCTTCATCACCGTAGTAGACAGACATAAAATAAATTGTTTTAATGCTATTCATCAACACGCAATGTCTTATTCATCATAGAAACTAGAAATATTTAAATTGCAAACAGTTTTGCGTAGATCATCTCACTGGAGGCTGCTTTATTATAAACACAATGGAATCATTTAATTATAAAGCAATAATGATACAAAAAAAATCTAATTTACAAGATAGTTGGTAAGTACAATACTACTATTAAACATCTCTATCTATGGATAGAAATAGGATAAAATGGAATAGATATAAAAAAAGAAAATCTAAATATGAGGGTTTACTTTATTAAAAAAAGTGACCGACGTACAAACGGCAAGAATTTTTATAAATATTTATGATTATATATTACTTTAGAATTTGCATTGTATATTATGATTCATTCGCATTCATTATTATTGTAGATTATATTCATAGATGTATAGCATACTACAAAACTGCAATATAATATAATACAATTTTAATATATTTATAATAAAAGCCCAGAAATTTATGTCTATCATGTCACGCTATATCTGAATAAAATTTTAAGGGCTCTTTCGCGAGATACGTGTACAACATTTTTTTGTAATACCTGTTTTTTATGCTTTTCTCTGTGAAAGCTTTTTGTATTTTTAACAATTCTGATGATAGATATAATTCTGCCACATTCTTCATCCATTCGTACTCTTTTATGGCAATATCCAATAATTCGCCTGACAGTCGCGTCTTAGTAATATTTCGTAAAATATGATATCGCTTTATTTTTAAATTTCATTATTAAATACACAGATTTTTACATCACAATACATCATATTCGATGATTGCCTGAAACATCGATAAAACCAACTCACGGTAGAATATCCCAAAATAAATTATATCATTAGTAGTTGTTGAAAGTAAGGAAAAAATGTATTCTGTGAAATATTGCACTTACAAACTTTAACCTAATTTTCTGTTCAACCGGTTTAGTACAAAAATATATAAACAACTATAACCACAACTAGCAGAAAGTAATGGTTGATTAATTCAGCAGCGGGTTTGGTCCCATGGGTGTGGGCGGTTGCGTGTCAGGGAGGCTAAGCAACATTGGGATTAATCGATCTTATTGAGTTACATTAATACGGAACTCTTAAATGCGAATATGTTAAGATATATTCGTATGTAAATAATTATTTAAGATGATATAAGATATGTTTTAATGATCTAAAAAATGAGTAGTACGTGCGTACTGCGCATATGCAGTTGTCTTGTTTAGTTTTAATAACAAGATAAATAATAACTCAATAAGTATATACACAATGTCGATAAGATGTGTTGTACGAAGCTGCAAAACTTTATAACAAAAGTTAATAATTAAATTTTTACAAAGACAGTAAAAAACACAAAATATTTTACGTTGAAAACTTTTAAGTATCAACTAACATTATAACAACGTTGGTGGATCTGAACTTAAAAAAGTTTGACTTTTAATGAGTATGAAACATAAAAATGGAGTACTTAAATTATTATTATAATAATTTAAATATAAATATATATACAAATTTTTAATGATTTAGTTTTGTGCTCGGATGATATCATGTTCTTACATTTTTTAAACTTGTGCGATAAAATATAACTAACTTGGTTGTTTCATATCAATACCAGTGAAATTGTATTTGATCACAAACGGACGATCTGGTATAATTAATTATGTTATTATTGTTCGTATTAGTTTTATAACTTTTAATTTAAAGCATATCTATTGGTAAAAGAATATTGTCCATGTATTGGTTCGAAAAAAATAAATACAATTTGTATCGAAAATGATATCTAGAGAAAATAATATAGACTCCGCGAACTCCGCGAAAAACGCCCTACTCTCGTATTTATTTATATTTATATAGGTATTTACAAATTATTGATATAAACATATGCACCTTGAACAAAATAATATAACACAATAAGTACAATTCATTAGAAGTACATATATCAATACGAGCATATATGTTAAAAGAAAAAAATGAAGAAATAGATTTTTTTAAAGTGACAACATTAATGACAACAAAGTGACAACAACATAGAAGTAGAATATAATATTAAATTGAGTAGAAGTAAACATGTATATAAAAAGATATTATAAAAACAATAAATAAGAATCACATAAGAAGAGAAAATAAAAAAGGTTTTGAAATTAAACATAGAATGGTTTAAATACGTTTGTCTCAATACAGTATAAAAAATATCACTTTTATATTTAAGCGTTGATCATTGATATATATCGACAAGACCAAAATCGTTTGCCTGTAAAGTCTTTGTGTGAGTGCGTTATTATAATTATTTATATATGAAGCATTGCACGCTCGGGAACGTGTTACAAATACTATTATGTATCTTAAATTATATTTTAATTTTAATCCCGAACAACGCCCTCAATTATTCAGAAAAACAGAAGGAATTTAATTACAAAAATTTATTCTATTTTAACTGCTACTATGGAGATTCACATTCACCCAACTGACGAACAGAATATCAATGGTCTCTATCTCTAAGACTACTACGAAAGCCGAAGAATTCATAGGAATATAATTCCCGTTTTACAGAGTCAAAAATCTTATAAAAGTCTCAACTGTATAAAAACATGGGCTATTATTCCAACATTCCAGCTTAATCACAATACAATACATTAATGATTCATTTTAGATTTACAATACATTCACTACACTTTTTTATATATCTATATCAAATATTGCTTTCTCTTTAATATTAATTAAATAACATCTCAATAACACGAAAAAAACTGACTACTTTAACACAAACCTTAGTCCATCAAAGTAGCCAGAACAATGCTATATATATATATATATCAGAGGTGGATATCTACTACATCCCACAGTAAATTAATAAGTGTATTATATTAGTGTATGTTTACTTCTGATGTATAAAAAAATTATACCAAATAAATAAAATTACAGTTAAGCGATGTATTATAGACGATTTTCTCGTGATAATAACGAACGCCTAGAACGTTTACATTACCGATAAGTGTTTGATTCTGTGCAGAAAATGTGCTTTTAAAATGTAAAGATATTCCCGTAAGTAAGGAGAATAAAAAAAAGGGGCCGTTACTCTTGAATAGACAGAAAGAGAGAAAAGCCTTCCGGAAGAGCGGTCGGAAAAACGGGGGAAATTTATGGCGGCCGTGATGCTCCTCTTCGCGGACACCCATGCACACGTACGTACACGTGTAGCGATGGCACTCCAACTTCGGAGGAGTATCACTCAGTGGGTCCTCTTATCTGGGATTAATTAGCACATACTCCACGTCACCAGTGACGTATGGCACTTATGTGTTATAGCACTCTACGGTTTACGGAAAATATTTTCGTAATGACAAAAAAATAAAAATGCTTATGTATGAATTAAAATTTAATAGGATTAGATTATTTGACACTGTTGTTTTTTATTGTCATTTCTATTTTTATTTATTGTACCTTCTGAATGTTTTGATAACGCAACAGAGAAATGTGAATGAATGAAAAAAGAATTTGGTCATGAAACCACTTATACGCCAGCCAGTTTCCCGGATGCCAATTTCCTGACAAACCAATTTGCCGGCGGACCCGAAAAAAGAAATGTAATATGTTGTGTAGATATATATTCGCATATTTTGACTAAAATATGCATGAGTTCTTCGTCTATTATAACTATCAAATACCTATACATATTTAAATTTAAAATCTGAATTATGAAAACTTTTCTTTTAAATACTAATTAAATGTATTAATTATAAACATACACATATAAAATCAATCTTATCGAAAAATATTGTTGTTGCGCTACCGAGATTTGAACCTAGATCTCTTTTCTTATCCAGGGAAGGTGCATTACTCAACTACGCTACAGCGACAGTATTTTTGTCGACAAGAGTCAAGAGAACCCGGATTGGAAAAGAGATCCAGGTTCTTATCCCGGTAGCCCAACATCAAAATTTTAAAAACAATTTTATCGAAATTTTTAAAAATATCACTGACTGAATAATTACAACTTCACAATAAAAAAATTCTTATTGGATTATTGGTTATCCATTATATAGAATACCTACAATTATTTATATTATATGTAATTTCAAGATAATTAGGTATAATTTATTTACTATTTTAAATTATGTATGTAACCTTTTTTCTGACCACATAAATTATCCTTTAATACGTGTTACGTGTAATAAATAAAAATTGTCTTGTATATTTTGGCATAATATCCCCGCTGTTTATAAATAATTATAAATAATATAAGAAAAGCTAATTTGCAATAATTATAAGAGGTAAATACGCTTAACAGAATACTAGAATTATTTCAAAACATTTTTGTTCTATTATTTTAACTTTTTTTGCGCTTTAATGTGTATCACCTATTTTCAAGCGATATATTAAATTTTATTTTTTCGGGATATTGGTCTGTCGGGAACTTGGCTCGTTGGGAAGTTGGCTGTCGAGAAGTTGGTCTCCGGGAAGTTGGTCGTTGAAATGTTGTCCGACACTCCAAATGTTCACCACTTATACGAATCACGAATTGGTATTCCACACCAGCACACTTCAACAGTAGATACGCTGATGATAATTACATATACACATTAATTAATTACTACAAAAAGTAAATAATAGACCACCAGCGAGCAAAAATTAATTTTAAAAAAATATAAATAATTACATCTAATATGATTATGTTGCTTTTAGAAAACACCTCGTACATGTTATAAGTTTCGTGAAAAATAAATATATAAAAAGGGTCATTGATTCGATATAATTTAACAGAAAACGGAACAAAAATTACACATGTGATAACTTATAAATACATCAGTTTGAAAGTTTCACCGCCCCAAAGTTGGGCTATACATCAGTCGGCAGTAAAACTTTCTCTAGGTTCACCTCTTTCCTCTCGTTCGTTTCTTACCTGACCTTACCTTACTTCTAAGTTACCTACTTTTAGCTCAAGTGCTAGATTTATTCTGTACAATATTTACACTCTGCTCTACTTCATGAAAAGCGTACCTAAGGAGATGATAAAGATATTAAGTTTAAGGTCAGATTTTATCCGAGTTCTTTTGCAAACTACAGAATTAGTATTAATTCAAAATTGTTCATTAGAATTAATTTTACTACATGTACTAAAAAATTACACTTTTTTTCAATCCATTTTGACTATTAAGCTAATTGATTCGATACAATAACAATAATACATAATGTGACCTAAAGTTTAAAACGTATATTTTTTCCACTACATTATAGATCTAAATTTGTATTTTTTTTCAGATATAATTAATACCTTGCGTAATAATAATGAAATTTACATTTATAAGAAATATATTTAAAAAGTTATTAAAAATTGCACCTTATGACTGCAACGCTATTTAAAGGACAGAATACCACACTGTCCTAGCATATTACTTTTGCTTCATCCACTGTGATCGTTGAAGTATCTAACAGTGTCGTCCTTCAACTTCTATATATATATTGTGACAGTGCCTGATAGGATAAGATTCCTATGACTGTATCGATTAAATAAATGATTAGTTGACGCAATCCGAATTGGATTCAAGAGAGTTATATTGGCAAATGGATCTAGCCTACCTTGATCTTGATCCTGGATTGGACGTCAAGTTTTCACCTTTTTAATGAAGAATCGAGATATATAAATATTAGAACACCGCCTCTTCCTGATACTAGCATTGCGCATGGCGCTACTTACGGACATTAAAAAAATAACACAGATCTTGACGGTTCGGTGTTGGAAGGCAATCGGTCCCTCCGTCGATGAAATCGTTGGCCAGAGCGGGAAAGGTATATTAAGGTTTATATTGGAAAAACAAAATGCTCAGGGAGTAGGTACTTGACTTGCGTCAACAGTGCCATTGGGCCCTAGAAGTTAGGAAGCCATAGAGGCCGCCACCGATCTAGATCAGTCTAGGTCTTCAAGTGTGTATGTGTGTGTGTTCTGGTGTCGCCTTCTACCTCGGATGGGATGATAATTGATTCAATAGCGACTCCGCTTTTCACATCATACATTTATTCACAAAATACAATTAATCCCGATATTGGATGCACGTAAAATGTTTATTAAATCTTCTTTCATCTAAGGGAAGACACTTTTATTTATTTTATCTATTTACAGAGTTTATCTATTTGCCAACATCAGCCAACGCGGTTGTGGGGTGCCGATGCAGATAAGGACCTGGGCCGCCAGACGCCTGCGCCAGGATTCATCTCATGTTTCAAGAGATAGACCGGACATCGGCCATTGCTCGCATGCCGCCTCCTTGCTTATTGCAGTGGGGTCTCTCCTCAACCCGCGAGTGGACCAGGAGCATACATCTCTGGGTCCACCGCGGTGATCCCACTCTTAGTCTACGCCATCTCTCACCGCCATATTCCTCCGGAGTGCAGCTCCACCTACCCGCTCACCTCTTTTCAAGCGTTCCCACCAAAAAGTGACGTCTCGCTCCACTGCCCACCAGAGTCAAATTCTCATCTCTGATTCATCCATTTAGACAGCCAATCATCATAAATTAAAATTCAAACATCTCAATATATATATTTATTAATTTTTATTTGTTCACTTGTTTATAATAATTTTTAAAACAATGTTTTCTGGCTGTGTATTACAATTTGATGTGAGCGATTATTACATATTTGAGATCCAACCAGCAAGAATACTGTATATTGAATTTTACAAATGTTGATAGATAGACGGAGCGTTGGCCATTTTTAACGATATGTAGGTTACAAATTATGTTTAATAGTTGCACTTACAAATTGTGTTTAATAATATTTTATATAATAGTTTAATATACCATCGGACGCCCAAGAAGATATACAACGTTGTGGTATTCACAACTCAGATCTGCACAAACCGATATACAGTGTTGTTGCATCAGTGGTTTCATTATATTTTAAAGTTACGTGCTACCTTTCTATAAGAGAAAATATGTTTACGTATTATTTATTTTTAATAGGACATCATATACCATCCTGAAACTGGACAAGGTGTTTTTTTTTTTACTAACCTGTGTGGTATGTTGGCTATTGTTTTAATGTTAATCATTTACCAACATGAATCAGTAGATATTTGATAATTTCAAGTGATATTTTATTTAACTTTTTTTTGTAGTCTCTCGTTTGTTTATTCGTCGAATAAAATTAATGTATATTTATCAATGGCGGGACTATACTTACAGGCATCAGTTTACACCCGAGTAAAATTTAATTTAAAAATTTCCATATTTTAGGGTCAGTAAAAAAATTTGTGTTAACACTGATACATAATTAATGAATGGGTGTTAATAAAGAACGAATAAAATTGTATTTTATTTAATGAAACACGCCTGTCAAATGCAAACTTAATTTGAGGCTTTTTTACGAGGGCGTTAAAATCTGAATTTCTGGTGTGCCCCATAATTGTTGGGTAATTAACAACTTTTTGCCCCCGTGTCCCACTGACACGGTCCACCCCTCGCCGCGACCACCCTCGCCGCCCGCTACCCCTGGCAGAACCTGTGACGTACGTTTTCGCGGGGGCGATTGTTTTAGCACAATGGGGAAAACTTGGCGGAACTTTTGCTAA
This sequence comes from Eubasilissa splendida, assembly GCA_031772225.1. Classification (NCBI taxonomy): domain Eukaryota; kingdom Metazoa; phylum Arthropoda; class Insecta; order Trichoptera; family Phryganeidae; genus Eubasilissa; species Eubasilissa splendida. The sequence goes on along the minus strand of CM062857.1, from coordinate 6,801,106 downwards.
AACTTTTACTAAGGTCGTTGTGGTTTTCTTTCAAATTCCCGACCCTTACTTTTTACGCCTTGCGCTGATTGGCCAGTAGGTGCGATACTATAGGGGTGCAATGCAGTAAAAACATTTGAATATCAGATACTTTAATGAGATTTTCTTAATGTATTTCATTTATATTATTAATCTCTCACCGTCCCTTAACGCACAAGTAAGAACAAATCTTATAAGATTAACAAGGCAGATATATAAGGCTGATGCGATTAACAAGAATGATATAACAAAGTTAAAAAGTCTCGGGTTCAAGTCCGGTGGCAGCTCTGGTATTTACGAAAGACAGATGTGTTTTTAACATTTTTTAAGTGACATATTTACTTTGGTTTCATTATCAAGAAACGATATGTTCTTAAGAATCGCTCATCATGTATGAAACGTGAATTTATCATTTAATTATCAAATGCTCTGTTTGTGTTTATTTGACAATACAAGTTTATCGGTCTAATGGGAGTCAGTGAACATCTCTTATATTATGTATACATTAATGTATCAGAAAGGCTAAATAAATAAATGAAAGTTGGATAAATTAATGGAATGTCAAAGATACCTAAATTAAGCGATGTAGGTATATGAATTTAAATACTCGTGTTAAAATAGAAAATCTAATAAAAACATGATTATAAATAGACTGGATAGATGGCCACGCTATTCTGTCCTGAAACACAATTTTCACCTCGTCCATATGCATACACCATGCACCCTCGTGCTGAGATCTTTAAAAGTAATTAATATATTTTGTTTGAATTATCAAGGAACTGCATGTTCTAAAATTGCAACGTCACAATCAAATGTGATTACATTAAAAATAAACATATTTCTATCATTTCTAAATTAACATATAATTCTAATTTTAAATAGCTATTTTATTTATTATTTCAAGATCAACCACTTTACATTGACGAATAAATTATCATTATATTTACGTACATGAATTCCACAATACTGAAAGATTTTAAAAATGACTTAATGAGGTGCAAATTTGAAGAATTATTACTTTCATTTGAATGATTGAAGTATTATAATATTTTTGTTAATTATTTTTTGGTAAATTATAAAATAAATGGTCAGTAGGGACATAATAATATTTGATCAGTTTAAATTAAGTGTCAAAATTAAATCAAATTTTTAACCAGTGTAAATAATAAAATAACAATAATATTTTTTTGGTTGGATTAGGTTGATGTTGCGTACTACTTTATTATAAATGCTAACCATATATTTAAAATTCTAATCTAAAATGTTTAAACGTATTGATCTAATAAATACGAACCATTATTAAATTGTGTTTCTCTAGACATTTATAAGCCTGCGTAGGAGCGTTTAGAAAAAAACTTTGTGAGATTTTAATGATTAATTCATTTAAAACATTACTTTTAAAGAGCAAAGAAGAATTAACTATTGTGTAAGTTCAAAGCGTATTTTTTCTTAATGCAAGGGTGATTTAGAAAGATTTTTTTGACATATCGCGACCGCTTAGAATAACATGGTTCCAACTAACATTTTGGCCTAATTTTAGTTATTGCGTGAAATGGGTTCCAAATGCATTAATCTTTATTTCTACTTTTAAAATTAGCAATATTAACTTTGTGGTTAAAATTCATATTTTTATCTGGTATCTTTGTTTTATTAACCACTAAATTGAGTTTAAATGCATCTACCGGTTTCGAAAAATACCATTTTCTATTAACTAAGTTAGTTTTGACATCCTGAAGAAGAAAATGGTATTTTTCGAAACCGGTAGATGCATTTAAACTCAATTTAGTGGTTAATAAAACAAAGATAATAAATAAAAATAATCTTTATTTCATCCATACATACCAACTATATTTAACGCATAATAAAGGATATAGCTAAAAGTTACAACTGCATCAGTTATTTATTTCAATTTGTGGATCATTATTGTTAATTTCAATGTTTTTTTATTTTTAATTTCCCTCATCTCACAGTGGTCATTAATAATACTGAAGATAAGTTAATACCACAAAACTGATCATATTTGCATACTCAAAACAAAATATATGAATGTATGTGTAGCGACCATAATTCAAATCTACCGCCATCTCAGTCGGCATCGACGCTAGCGACAGCGCTGCCGGCCGCTGCCACAAGTCTGGCTCAATTCACCGCCAGACAGTCTCTCAAGTTTCAGCGTTTCACAATGGCGGTCTTGCCGGCTCGCCTTTGCTGAGCAAGTCTACCAATTCATTTCTTTTCATAATTTCCTACATCTTTATTCACTGTATTCATTTCTATCTGTCTTCATTGTTTTTATCATTTGTCACAATAAACCTCAACACGCGCCAATCACATGTATTTCATTTAACCACCGTCCTAACCCCCAAATATGTTTAAATTCAATCAACACTTATTATCTTATTATCTCAAAACAGTGTCAGCGTCAGATGGAACCTAGTTATTCTGAGGGGTCGATATCTCAATATCATTTTAATGTCACAGTATTGTTTATTGAATACGTCTTGAATTTATCATAACATATGTATCATATATAAAAAATAGAAGTATTAATTATTGGCTTAATAAAATAGGGTGTTAAGTAAAAATAAAACATTTCCGACACACTTAATTATTTGAGTTTAGCTGAGTAATTAAGGCACTGAATTTAGTAAACTATTATGATTTTTTTTTGAAGAATGTAACTATCATATTTTCAACAACTCCGTCGCCTTGGGGCTGCAATGCGCGAAAAGCGACCGTAAAGACGGCATCAATTGATTTTTAAGCGTGAATATGCCCATCCGCGTACTTTTAATATTACAAAAGCAACTATTTAAGAATTCGGTTGGAAGATTATTCTACATTCACCCTATTCTCCTAACCTTGCTTCATAAGATTTTCATATTTTTCGCTGTCTATTCAACAATCTTCGAGAAATCTTATTTAATCACAACGCTGGTCTAAAATAGGTTGGATAACCTCTTCGCCTATAAACCACCAAGGCGAGGAATCGAATAATTTACAGAATGTTGAGAGTCAATCGAAAATAATGCAGAAGAATATATTATTATTTTTATTATTACATTAAAATTATGTATTTAGTTAATTTAAAAAAATACATTTATAATTTTAAAATACAATAAAAACACTACGAACTAAACATCAACTCAATATATCAGGAATAACAAGACCCTAATGATCATTATCACCTCACATGGGCGATCCTTCAAACTTGAACTGTTCACCCCAAAACAGTGGTAGGTAGAACACAACACGAGTGTCTGTCACGTGGTACCACGAATCTTGTGACGTGAACAGTATAGCAAGATAAATTTGTCACCCGTAAAGGGTTAACAGCCATTTATATCCGTTACGTCAGACTAACAAAAACAAGTTTAAACAACATGTTTTAACTTGGTTTTGTTTGTAACGCGAGAGATTTGGTTTCCTTCCGTCAGAAACAAGTGCATTATGGGGATCAACGTTCAGTTTACTTTACTGGCATGACTCACACTGATGCATACCGACCAAATAATGTTTGAAAAGACAATGAATAGACGTGTACAATGAAATGAACAAAAATACTACCAAAATATTCCTACACATGTGTAAACAACAAGGTATCATCTGATATTTACATCAAACTGAGATATTTAATATTAGTCTTTCGCTTCTTCAATATTTTCAAAATTACACTGTAGCAATATATGATATAAATAATAAGAAAAACACTTTGTTTAAAGCCACTATTTATTGATACAACAACATGTTTTGATACCTATGGTTTCTATATCAGGAAACAATGTATACTTAAATTAAAAATACAATGTTTTTTATCTACGCTAGTATAAATATATTTAATAAAAAGTGTTTTCCTTATTTGTTTTCCTAGTTTGTTTCGTCATCCGTGCTGTGGGAATTTTTGAAAAATGTTGATATATAATTCAGAGAAATAAACAACCCTAAATCCTGAAGCTACGTTATCAATATAATAATACTCTTGTGTGTACATTATATTTGTATTCAAATCAACAATTGTTCTTCCAAAAAATATTATAAGTTTAGTGCTACTAGCGTTGCTTTCTTGTAACATTTAAAATTAGTAGAAAATTTGACACGTCTGTGATACAATTTTAATAATAAAATTAAGATTATCAAAATGTTGATACAAAAAAATTAATTTTGACCAAAATGCCGGATAATATGTAGGTACATTATTGTTGCAACGACATGATATATATTTTCATTATTTCCATCCATCACTCTGTCCGTGTCGAACAGCAACATAAAACAAACATCCGCAAGGCATAAAACAAATATCTGTTGTCAATTACCAAATAAAAGTGTGCAGTTATCACTTTAAATAAAATATATATTTTTTTAAATTATAATTATATAAGTTTCCTGATTATATTCATTCTTGTATATTTCCCGCCCTATATGACTACTCACGGAGCCTAACAACAAGCAATCAATTACTTTCTGGTATATAATTAAGGCAGTGAAGTCACAGGCGATCATGTTAGGTCTAACATATCCAAACAAAAAATAAATCTGAAAGGTGGTTAAGTCAGGAGTTTTAAGTACCCATAAATTTATACACGAGTATGTCGGGTTGTGAAGGTAGGGATTTCAGTATAAGAATGTAAGTTCATTCCTTTCCTAGTGCCCTTTGAAAATAAAAGTGGATAATTAAATAATAATTGGATATTAATATCCATTATAAATTAAAATTGCTTTATTTTAAGGACATAGATTATCAACGTTACAATTTAATTTGTTCCTAATAAAATTACAACAATCTTAAAATTATCGTCATTATATAAGGCTAATGAATCTTATAGATAGTCTTAAAAAGACATATTAAAGTGGTGTGAATGTGAAGTTATAAATGTGTGTGATTTAGAAATTAAAAATATATTATTATTATAAAAGAGGACAAAAGTTTGAACTTTTTCTGTGATTGCAAAGATTATTAAAATAATTTAAAATAAACGAAATATTCTCAACTAACATTTGTGGAGACTGAGTGAACTTTTAACATACAAGTCAGTTTTGAGATGTTAATTATTTAGAGAAAGCAATTCGCAGCGTGAATTTCTTCAGTTAATTATATTATATATTTTTATTAAATACATCTACCGGTTTCGAAAAGTATTTAAACTCATTTTAGTGGTTAATAAAACAAAGATAATAAATAAAAATATGAATCTTAACCACAAAGATAACATTGCTGATTTTAAAAGTATTATTATATTATATTTTATTTTCACTGCTCATTTTCTTAACAAAAAATATGTTTATTTCTACATTTATATTTTATTTTTTTAAACTGCATATTTTATTTATAACACCGTACTATTTTTGGATTTCAATAGTATTCATTATTATCTTTTGTATTAAATAAATTAATATTTTATATTCGTCATTTGTTTTTAAAATTTTTACTATTTTTTTAATATTAATATGATTTATAATTGCAAAGTTATTATTTATATTTGTCTGTAAAGTTATAATTATTTTTTTCTTAATTGGTATTGGTTCTGCGTATTGTACATATACAAAATAAATAAAACTAAAACATTATACTCCTCTGTCCTTGCCTCTACATACATCTTTCTACATACGCTCATCTATTGTTGAGTGTGTCTTTTTGTTTTCTTGAAGAAAGTAAACATTTTATCTGTTTAAAAAAACACGGTAAAAAAATAAAAATCGTGTTTTATTGAAAAATATTAATATCAGCTCTTTAGAAGAAATCGTGTAATCGAGTGATTATTTGAAAAAATGATAATTTTGGCAGCAAAGAAGAAGAAGACTCACATTCGAAATATATTACTTTATTAACAACGTAAATAGTTATATTGAACAATTAATTAGTATAACCAAGGTAGATTACCGTATGGCCCAAGGTGCGGGACCGTCCCATACCTTGCGGCATAATAAGGGTTTTCGTAAAATTTCATTCCTACGTTTATTATCAACGATAAACATATTATTACTTATAACAATTTTAACATAAATAATTGATCTAATTGATAATAAAAAAACAATTAAACATTATTTGTCAATCAAACATTTTACGAGACTTTAAAAAAATCGGCTCCAGATATGAACCCTTCCCTTACATTAGAATCAAAACTTACATGTCCCTGTAGCTCCCCGCTCGGTTTTCTTCTCCCTTTGAGTGTTTATCGAATTCATCCACCCTCGAGTAAAGATACTCAGACTTGGGTCGCATTAAAAGAAATAAATACTTGGGGAAGCGGTCAGAAAACCCACATCACCTTAATGTTTAGATAACAGGAATGCTATAGAGACCTGCTTATTTTTCTAAAATTAAATTGATTAACGATAAAAAAAAATTGACAAATGCAAACGGGTAAAGATTCTTTTGTAATATAAATTTTAACTGGTTGTTTTTATTATTTAAATAAAACGTGATTATTACATTTTTGTACAAAATAATTCATTCATCAATCATTTGTAACAATACAGAAATCTAGATCAGCCTTTTAGATGATGTTGTAAATGATTTGAATGAAAATATATAAGAATAATGAATAATACATGATGGCCGTTTTTGAATAATAGCAGTTTTTGATTATTACAATATAAACTTTAACATTTCCAAGATTATCACACTAAGTATTGAAAATAATATATTTTAAATAATGGCTAAGTACGGCGACGGTGGTCTTTATAATCTGTCGCGAGGCGGAGTCTTATTTAAATACGTTTTTAGAACACGTCATACATACGGGTATATTTTGCATTAATTGGTTAAATTAAGCTGTACTTTGATAAGATCACTTCACATTTTTTTATTATGAAGTATATTTTCAAATTTGAAAAATAAGTTATAAATATTAAATTTTATACCTATTGTGTGCTTTATATAATATTATCACACGGAAGTAGCAGATTTTTTTTTATTGTATTATACCTTGCATTGTTTTATATAATAAATTCCGTGTATCATATTAAGGTTACAAAAGCGACTAAACCCGGACACGGATAGAGTGCCACACTCTATTGTTCTAACACACAATTCTCGCCTCATCCACATTCATACATCATCTCATTATTGAGGCTTCTAACAGGACTTGGCACGACCAAGTAAACCAGATATTTATTTGAAAATAAGTTACTATAACTGACACCCAAAATACAGTGATCATTTACCGATGGCTTCGGGGTCTTTATAAACTATATTCATTGTCTCGGTTTACATAAACACTATTTGTTTTTAGAGAAGATTTTTAAGCCGGTCTAAACAGTTTTTATAGGTTCATTGAACTAGTTGGTTAATATAAACACCTTGGCCAGAATTGTACTGCTTACTTTCCACTAGTGCCATAATAATTAATATTAAATATTCGATAAAATAGAATTTTATAATATCTGCGAATTCAAACTAGTGATAAACTGTGGACGAACACGTAAATTATATATGAAGGTTACATTAAAAGTTTTAACGGCAAATTTCGTATTGTCGTTAGATAGTGCTTGTTGATTTTCATATAACTCTGTCGGCACTAACTTGTGTGGTCTAGTGGTAAAACCAATGCCTTGTGCTGAATAAATCGTATATGTCGTGCGTATTGGAAACAAAATTTACTCTAATGTCCTAAGCATAATTACAATATTTCCATGCGCTACGATTAACATGAGACATTATTATATTATTTGTTTATAGGTAGATATTTTCTACAGAGATAATAAAAATATAATGGAAAACTTTTCATTTATTCACGATATTTATCAGTCGTAGAAACGTTGTTAAAGCATCGCTTATTCTGAACTGGATCTTTTTCAATGTTAATTAAAACAAAAACACTTTTTAATAATTAACGTCAAGTATAATAATTTAATAATTTAACTATATAAAACGATCGTTATTAAACAATAATGTCCTACCTACATAATATTCGTATCATGAATATAACTGTTAATCTAAATAATTACAGACCTACACCATTAAGTCCCGTGTCTACGGAAAGAGACACGATGAGATATTTTCAGAGTACACATGTTGAAATTTTCATTTGGTGATAAACTCAAGAGATTGGTGAAGAAAATTTGTAGAATTATACTTCGGCTATGTAAACAATATGTGTGGTGACTAGCCAAAACCAATACTGTCCCGACGCATTTCTACACCATATGTACTTCTATGACAGTTTTTAATTTATTCTACAAAGTCATTCAAGGTTATTAAAATCATTATTTCAATTACATTAAAAGAATATGTTCTGAAACAGGTACTACATATAAAATATTTTTCTGTTTTCTTTAAAAAATATTTAACATGCTATTTATTTATGTTCTAATATACTTATATTTCTACGTTAATTTCCATTTGATCTTATTTTTTTAAGTTTCAAACATATTCTTTAATTCTATGAAAATATTATAAATAACTAAAACATGAAGAAGAAAAAAATATTTTTAAAAAGTTTATTTTTTAATAAAGTCTAAAAAAATGTAATAGACAGTGAAAAGTTTAACAAAACAGTTACTACTGAGGTGTACCTGAACGTACCAGTGGTAACGCAGTAAACGTGATAATTCACTTTTACTTGGAAAACAGTCATTTGTGTCGTGCGCAGACAAGCGGAATTCATTTTCCTAGTTTACATAATTTTCCATACAGCTGAATATGTCACATGAAATAGGGGAGTGCGTACGCCTTAAAAAGGGTAAACTTTCCGAGGATTTATTCACCAGTGCGATTTCGTAAAATATCATTTATTTTATATTAAATTTTGTCATTTTCCTTTTGGATTAACATTACCATAATTACTCCTAACTTATGTGTTGAACATTATTATATGATATTTACATTTAGACAAATTAATGGGTTTTTTACAAAAAACCTTGAATAACCCAAAATTTATTATTAAGGAGAACACATTCTTATTGTAAAGTTGTAATTATTCAGAACATAGGTCTGTGATGTTTTAAATACTAATTAAATGTATTAATTATAAAGATATACATATAAAATCAATTTTATCAAAAAATATTACTGTTGCGTTACCGAAATTCGAACCTGGATCTCTTATTTAATCCGGAGAAGGTGCATTACTAACTACGCTACAGCGAGAGTATTTTTGTCGACCAACTTTCGAACCTATATGTTACACTTTTTCAAATTAATACATCTATCGTTCCATTATTTGAAAGCCATCTACGTTGTTTTTACGGAATCTCAAATACCTCTGAGTAAACCGAAATTGGAAAAGAGATCCAGGTTCGAATCCCGATAGCGCAACAACAATATTTTTTAATAAAATTGATTTTATATATATATCTTTATAATTATTATTTTTGCATTTAATTAGTATTTAACTCTAAATTTGTTTAGAGTAATAACTAGAAATAGTATGATTACACTTGTAATAAATAGCATTAAAATTTAACTAACTCACCGTCACGTCATTTTGCTTAGGATAAACAGAGATGATAGAACGCCACACTCTTCATTCATACATCTTGTCTTGTTCACTCGTCGATTGTTGAGCCCTTAGGGGATACCTTACAATATTTGGTTTACCTCCCAATGCTCATTAAATGGGCTTTTAACGGAACTATATTATGCCATCGCGTTGTATGATATCTTTCTTACCACCCTCTCCTCATTCATGCATTTCATATAACGAAACCACCTAAGAGATACTCTTTTAATCCTCCTTTTGATTTTATGATCATTTTACATGCACTCCTTATTTATTTAATTAAAAATATATACAAATATTAAAACATTTTTTTTGTTTCGTAATAGCTTTTTAAAAAGATTTTAAATTATCATAAAAATACCTAATTTCATAAAATCACACCATGCTCTCATTAGCTGCTGGACGTTTCCTACCACGCGCTTAACATTATTGGCATCTATAGTCTCACAATGGAGTCCTGGTAACCACACTGATTTATATGGAAGTGAGGCCTGAAACTGGCAGAAGAAGAACGAAAGTAGACTAAAAGCAGTGGAAATGAGATCATTAGGCATCAAAAGAAATATGGAAAGAATGTAAAGCTGGCGATAGTATAATGAGTAATATTAAGAAAGAATCAATTAGGTGATTCGGTCATATGGAACAGATGAATAAGGAGATAATGGTAAGAAAGATGTGATGCACCATGAAAGTGTTGATGCACCAGAAATAGAGGACATTCGTGGAAGACTTGGCACGACCAGGTAAACCAGATACTGGAGAATGGTTCTGTTAGAAGCCTCAACAATCGTCGAGCTATGAGAAGATGTATGAATGTGGATGAGGCGAGAATCGTGTGTCAGGACAGAAGAGTGTGGCGCACTATACTATATGCCTACCCCCGCGGGGAAACGGCATTATGGTAAATTAGTTAGTTAGTCTCTCTTCTACGTTACGGAAAAAATATTTAATTGTATATTTCAGCAACGTAAACTGAATAACGATTATTTATTTTTTATATTTTATTTCACTAAATCAGTATTTTAAAAAAGTTAAAAATAATAAGCAATGCTCGTAAAATGTTTCGGTTCTGTATCACGTGCCAAATCTGGGAGATTTATATCCGCCACGTACAGTTATACTGTAACTTTTGAGGTAAAGCCTTAACGATGGCACGTGTTTCCATGCCAAAACGTCGATCTGGGTTTCCTTAAGGAAACCATCTATAAAAAACGCAACCTAACCCAAAAAAGAGACGAGTTTCATACACTGGTGCTCGCTGAAACATTAAATTAAATATATAAAAATAATGTAGATGGCTCTTTCAAATAATGGAACGATTAAATGTATCCATATCAAAAAGGTAACATATAGGTTTGAAAATTGTCGCTAAAAATATTGTCGCTGTAGCATAGTTGGATAATTCACCTTCCCCGGTTAGGAAAGAGATCCAGGTTCGAATCTCCAGGTTCCCGGTGGCGCCCGGTTATAGTATATTTTTCTAATTAATATATTTAATTCATATTTAAATATATGTATATAATCATTTATATACGAGTACATATATATAATATACACACAATACGTACTGATCTTTTTCAATTATTCAACTTACTTTTATTATAATTTTGTTAATGTAGGCTTCGATGGCGTTTTTTTCTCAATTTGGGTTCCCAACTTTAACATTGAAGGAAGCAAAGAAGAAAAAAATAAAACTGTTTGATCTCATTATTATATTCTGCAAAGTAAATCCAAGCCCCGGAGTTTGGGAAAGTTTCACGGAACGCCGGCCGGCCGCCAATGGCAACTCTTGAAATATTTACGAATTTTTTACCGACCCCTCAGTTTTTCGCTTTCTGTTCTCTCCGGAACTCGCTTTGCTATGCAAATAATTTCATTTTTGTTCCATGAACGCGCTGAATGCAACAAGAAAAATGTGGCAAAACATACTTGCGGTAGATTTATCATTACACCATTAGGTACGTTTGTTTGCCAACCGCGTATTTAAATAACGATGTTTATACTGATGAACATGTTGAACCTGATTTTTTAATCTCTACTTCGAATCATGAGCTCGAAAATTTAATTACGCAAGAAACAATTGTGAAATTCTGTACATCACAAAGACTGCGATGGGCTGGCCATGTTGAAAGAATGACAGATGACGGGACATCGAAAATCGTGATTAGGGCTTGCAAATTTACCGGAAAACGGCAATACCGGTAAATCGGTAAAATTCTGAATTTAATACCGGTTTACCGATAATTTATCGGTAATTATGAAGGTGTCAAAAAGTTAACATTATGGCATTATATTATGATATAAAACAACGAATTGAAAAAAAAAACATTTTAATAGAAATTGATATTTTTTTTTAAACGTTATCTATTATTATACATGTTATTATATTAAAGTGTAGAATATATGAGTAATTGATGAAGTTACAGTAACGAAGTAAACTGTACTGTGATTTTTGCGATGGTTAGTCTCGGATCCCTGGTAAACGAACCATACAACACAACACTAATAACTGAAGAAGAATTGCCAGGAATAAGAGTCGCTGGAGAGCACTTGTGAAAAAAGCCAAATCCCACCGTGGGATGTAGTACCGTTGAAGAAGAAGAATAAATCACCAGAATTTTATTGAAAACACAAATATGAAAGACATAGTAAACTTACAGAAATAAAATAATATGGACAGGTAAAGATAACATATTTTTCATACTTAACGCAAATACAAAGTGGTTATAAATTTTAACTTTGTTTATAGCCACCGTAAGATTAATATATACACCAACCGGTTTCGAAAAATACCTTTTTCTTCATCAGTGTGATAAAAAACTAAAACTATATGAAAAATTATATTTGTTTTGAAAATTCAATTTTAAAAAATTTATTTTTAATTCTATAATTCTATAATATGTCTAATATTTAAAAAAAATAATAAGAATAATCTTAAAATACATCTAGTGTCTGACTAAAATTGTTAAAATGATAAAATATGTGTAAAATTTACCTAACGATCAGAAATTATTAGAAACAAAATTAGGATAGAATTTGTGGTTAAATTTAATGATATTTTGGTTAATTTTACACGGATTACTTATTTCTAAATTATTCAATTTAAGACTAACATTGCATATATTACACTAGCAGTGGTTATACACAATATTAATATATATTTTATTATAAAGATAACTTCACTAACAATCTACTCATCTCTATTATATATATAATACATTATAAATATGTAAATATCTTTATTATTTACTTATTTTAACTTTAATTATTAAAAAAAACATGATTTACACTGCTTTGCACACCCCCTGTACATTATTTGAAATTTTATTGTTTATTTTTGATACCGGGTATACTAAAATATAGTTAAATTAAAAGTCAATAGGTAAGTTAGGGCCAATAGTTATAATACATTTGAAAAGTATAGAACTTTTGTATTTGTTTTTTATTTATCTTTTACGTGGATTTTTTGCATATACATAAAAATATAACTCTTGTATTTTCTTCTTCACAATACTAGCTTCGTGTATAGGTAAAAAAATCTCAAATATCATGTAAAAAGTATATAAAAATAATAATTACGGATTTTATGTACAAGTATAACAAATTCCATTCTCTACAAAACACAATGCAGAAGATAATTTTGTTTTTAATTGATAAAGTTACTTTTATCCCACGGGTGATATAATAAAATAATTCCTTTATTATTGAATATTACGTTCATACTGGAACAACGGTGTGATATTAATTTTTAGTGCGGATTAAACAGAGAAATTTCAAAACATTTGATAATCCGCATTCACTCATTCGCCAAATATTCCGTAATTCAATTTATTTTCCTATTGTTTGATTTTCATACTGCAAAATTTCACCATAAAATATTTTGGTTTGGTTTACATGTAGAATAACCGAGCTCTATAATAAATTATAATAATTGATTAATATATGTGTTTTGTCTGTTATTTATCATCAAATTATATTATTATAATAATGCTTGGAATTTATTTATTTATTATTTAATTATGTTTTATGCTTTCATTTTAAATCATTATTTATCATTATTTTCACATTACTTTGAACTAGTTATCGCTAAAATAATTACTAAGTAGTAGTTCCGGTGCCAACATTATATGAAATTGAAGCATAGTTATGTATAAACAATATTTCATTATTATTAAACAAATTATAGATAACTTATTGTGACGAGGCCATTTATATTTTATTAAATGGGAAAATATGAAAGCACGGGTAATTACAGGGCTTACGACCTGTTTTCGGCTGGCTTAAGTGATCACTTTATACAATGTAACGTTCACCATTCCACCCATTATATTGTTAATAATATACTGGTCTAAATAAGAAATATATAAAACTGAAAATTGACTTTTCAGACATATTCTATTAAATCATTTGTTATATACACAGATAAATAACATTTCTTTCATATTTCTAATAAAAAATAGATTCTCATTAATGACATCTATGCTGTTTCAGGGAACTGAATATCGAATTTCAGACCATAAATGGTGACAGTAAAGATGAAATTAATAACCCTAAGTGTTTCTACATTGTAACATATCGCACACCTAGATCAAAAGTAAGACAACACAAAAAAAAGAATTTTGAGTTATTATTGTATTCGGATACGCAACTTACTTAGCACCAATTCTCGAATAGTGTCATTTTAAGACACATCTATGACCTTAAATGATATTTAGTTTCATAACATTACTAGCAAAAAATGGAGAAAAATGTTTTTATTTTTTTGTCTACTGAAAAATAATTTTTTGAGTAGTCTTAGTTTTGATCTAGATGTACGATATATACAACTTCCAAAAATTAGATAGATATGTAAGTTGATTGATGAGTGGAATGGTGAACGTTACATTGTATAAAGTGATCACTTAATCCAGCCGAAGACAGGTCGTAAGCCTTGTAATTACCCATACTTTCATATTTTCCTATGTATTATAATATAAATAGCTTCGTCTCTATGAGATATTTATAATTTGTAAAATTATGTATATTTAGAGAAAAGAAGCAATGCACAGGATCGCGAAGAGTGGAGGCAAGTTGTTGAACCCTGTAGGTAGAAGCAGACTAGAGGACTACGGTTCTCAGTTATGAAAATATTGACTGATAGAGAGAGAGAGAGAGAGAAGTATTTATGTGACATTTTCATATTTAATTTTTGAGAAAAATTGGCTTAGGTCAAATCAATTTAACTGTAACAAAATTTATTTTTCTTTCATTAAAATAGATTATTATGTATAATGTTTAATCACAATCTAATTTATAAACTAAATGAATTATTTAATAAACGTATTCATTCATCTGTTTAAGTTCGTGAAAAATGAATACAAAATAATTCAAACACTCGTTTTCTTGTTCTGATGCATAATATTTTGAATATAGGACTTGTATTGTTCCTTATTCGCACGCACGTGATCACGATTCAAAGTTCTATATTACTACGACAGTAAGAGCTGAGTTAAGGTTGTTTCGTAATGTTAGTATTTTCAACCCCTAACCGCGTGCGTGGCTGTTGGCTGAACTTCGCCTGCGCGAGAACTTTCAAAATTATTATTGTTATTAAAGTGGTTGTCACATAAAAATGAGCCCTACAAGTCTGTCTTGAAGGGCCTACTATCACTTGGCAGAAAACAGCGTGGCACTCAAAGTTTAACAGGCCGACGTAGATAAATCATTGTAACTAGAGTATAAGCTCAATCTAAAGTATAAAGTCACGATACGTGAAACTACAAACATGTCAGCGAAGGAGTTGCGTCACTCTTGTGTAGTGAAAAATTAATTCCATTAATCGATACATAATAAAAAAATATTGAAAGTAGGTGCTACTCCTGAAAATATTATGTTGATCGAGTTTACTGTGAAGTCGTAAAATATTTCAAAAAGTAGATGCAAATTAATTTAATTGCATTTGAATCATTACTGTCAAAAAATATGATTAAATAAATAAATAAATATATTTACCGCAACAATAGTTGCAACCTCCTACCTTTTTTATTTTTATTTATCTTCTGCACCTAAACATACTTATGTACCTAAACATTTCTGTGGATTTTCATAAATAGTATCACATGTTTAATATTTATTATGTTAGTTATATTAAGTTTACACTATCAAAATCCCTTAATAAAATGTATTATTATACATAAATATATTGTGTAATTGTATACCGCAATCCGCATGTAACCTACCATAAACTGCAGCCATGTTATACGCAGGCTGTGGGTTATACGCAGGCTATGGTGGTAGGTGGTGGTGTCAATCATGATAGTTGAACCTTCTTATTCTAATGATTGTCTAGTTATCGAACATTAGCGATTATTTTGCAGCATTGCAAAATACTTGCACTGTGATCTTCTCGAACAAATGCTTTAGATTCATCTGCCTGAATGACCTTCATCTTCCATGGACTCTTTTGCTAGTAATTTTGTCTTGAATGATGAAATGCAAGATCTGATAACTTTCTCACGATGTGGCTAAAATATTGCAGTATCCGTATTTTTATTGCTTAAGGGATTATTTTTCTTTCGCATACGAATCATATTATTATCGGTGCCCTATCAATCCAGCTCATTTTTAGAAGTGGATCCGCATCTCAAACGCTTCAAGTCGGTTCAGCGTTGTGTCAATCATTTCATTTCATATAAAAGTACAGGGAACATGTACAACACACTCGGTACCAACTGGAAATCGTTCAACTCTAATAATATTACACAAATATGATCCAATTGGGTAGAGATCAATCAGAAGCATGGCTATCCAACATTCTAACATAATCATTACACAGTGCCTACACTAATTCTACAACACTTCTACTTCATTTTCTTTTATTCTATATATTTTTTTTATCTCTATTTTTATTTCTATCGAATCTTAAATAACAGCATGAAAAAAACTGGCTACTTTAACACAGACTTCAGTCTAGCAAAAGTAGCCAGGACAACGCTGTGAACTGTAGCCAGGACAATAGAGGTGGAGTCTACTCCATCCCACACAATAAACATATTACAATGTTATATTATAATATATTCACCTCTGTTATAACAAAAATATGTATGTCAATAAATAAACAAATAAATAAACGTAGCATCGTGTCATTCTCAATCGCAAATTTAAACACAGATCATGGTTGCACTTTGTTCATGCTGAAGAGTGTAGCACTCGTCATGGTCCAGGACTATGGGGAGTGAAGACAAACACTGCATGCAGTTCCACCCTACTACCAGGAAGACAAATATGATAATTTATGCATATTGAAAGCTACTCTGCCAGTTTGTGTTATGTTTGAACTCATCATACGAAACATTTTTAATATTTTCAAAATTCACATAATATTCGCTTGTACAAGGATGAAAACGTCACTGTTTGTACTGTCATCGCTAATGGGTCATTTGGTTATACAAATTTTCATATTTTGTTTACAAAATAAATAGCTCTTCTGTTTGGATTTGTATGGCAAGATTACAATTCGACAAACTAGCGTAGACATTACTTTTCTCACAATTCGAGTATGTAATTTAAATATTTAAATATTCCAATTTATTCAAGAGTCGTGAAGTTATGCGGACATGCTTTGTAAGAAAAGAAAACATTTAAAAATTATATGCAATTTTTGAAGTTTTGTCATATAGACTAGAAATATTTATAGTATTTTAGCGAACCAATGTACCAAATGAAGCAACAAATGAAGTGATTACTTTTCTCATAGACACGAACCTATTTTTTATTATATTTAAAGGAAATATATAAAAGTGTGGGTAATTACATAGCTTACGACCTGTTTTCGGCTGGCTTAATGATTACTGTATATAAATATAACGTTCACCATTCTCACCCATTATTCAATATCCATATATATCAAATTTTTTAAAGTTGTATATATGTTAATACATGGAAACACTTCGAGTATCACTACACTATCACCATCCGTGTACTAAATTTGATAATTAATTTCCCTGAAACAGCATATATGTCACAATGAGAATTCTTAAAAATTATTTTATAGCAATATTCTTTATCTGTAAAATGTTTTTAACATATCATACTAGAATATGGCTGAAAAATCAAAATTCTTAATCATAAAATCAATAATTTTCGTCTCTATGAGAAATCTATAATTTGTTTAATAACAGTGTCTTTGTAGGTGAAAATTCAGTAATTGTGTGTTCTTAAACATATTCAAATATTGTTGAATACTTTTCCGCTAAACCCTTAGAAACCGTGCTTTTGAAACCCAACATAATTTCATGAAAACAGTAATTATATAAAAAATATTCAAATAAAAAAAACTGTTATAATTAATACTGTATTTTTTTTTTTTTTTGGTGATATGAACTTCCAAAACTACTACCTTAATTCGTGGTCGGTCACTCAAGTGATGTTAAAATATTTAAAGTAAAATAAAACATTACTATAGACAATGTATACTTAATGCCAGACTCCAGTATTCTGTTTTTAAATATTTTAGAGGCTCGGTACCTAATAAAATATATTATTTACTTCATTAGTAAGCTGAAAACTGCACCAAAATATTCAGTGCATCATTGCAGTGGGCGAAAATAAAATAATTAAAACTATACAGAAATGGTTTATTCCGCTTAGCAGGTAAAAAAATTAATGCGACCATTGCCAGCCTCACTGGGCCTTGCCCGTTCTGAGGCAAACATTTCATAATTTTTGTATTTATGTAGTTATAAATTAGTATATATATATATTGACTTAAATATTAAATTAAATTAAACGTGTGTATGTGTGTGTGTCATCACGCCAGCCCTGCCGGCAAGATGTATGTGGGTGTATGTGTGTGTGGCGGGTTTAAAAGGATGACGCACGCGGGGAACGGCCTTTAGGGTTTTTTTATCAGAATTTTTTATCCTTCCAATTCATGTATTAATATAAAACACATATGATGTGTATTACAATAAGGTAGTTAGTAAAAGTGTCAACGCTATTAGCGCTGATGCACTTGTAGTAGTACATTTGGCGGTCTAACCGCATGTAGAGTATTCAGAGTATCGTAGACTCTAAGGAATTGGAAAAAAAAAATTGGAACGGCCTTTTTTCGTTACCATTTGGCCCCGTGACTAGTTATATACTTTGTATCATAAAACTGTATTATTCGTGTAATAAAGATTATAATTGAATACAACTTGAAAAGTACTTCACACGCAAATACGTAACAAAACATAAAAAGAGAATTTGATTAAAATTACTTAAAAATACGGATATGTTGAAACAATCGAGACATTTAGGGCAGAAAATTTCTACTTATAATTTGACATTGACATTTTAAATACGAAGTTAATAAATCATCAACACGAGTAGTATGGATATGTGTGCGCTTATTTTAAAACTAAATTAATAAAAAAAATCGTCATAATTGAGCAGTTAAGAACATGTTTTTAATGTCTTAATGTATCCTAGAATTAATGTTCTAATTCTCGCCTTTTTTCCCCCCTATTTGCATCACTTGCAATTTAGCAACCCCTGCGACAGGGTGTGACCCGATTACTTAAATACCACACAAACTGGATATCATGACCAATATTTTTTAAAGCTGATTTGTGTATTTTATTCTTGGAGAATGGCGTATGGACCAGTCCACAATTATTCTATGACCAAACCTGAGCGCTCCTGACTTTCTCGTAATGTGTCCAAAGTTTCGTTGGTAGCTGACGCAGCGTCTCGATGATGTTATCGGGTAAGTCAAGTGTTTCTCACATCTAATCCTCTCTTTTTTTGTCCTTCAAATTTCCAAATCTCGTCCTGCAGTTCAATTTCCTTGCTACTTCCCTCCTTTCTTTGAATATCTTTCAGATTTTTTCATCCAAAAATATGCAACGATCATACATTCATTTGATTTTTTATAAAAAAATCGTCATAATTAAGCAGTTAAGAACATGTTTTTTATATCTTTGACAACTTCCGTAAATTTATTGTACCATTTATTATTCAAAATAATGATAAAGTAAAACTTGTAAACCACGTCACGTTTCCATTGTTTGTAAATTACTTTGGAGGCAAAGTATCTCCTTATAATAATAATTACTCTAATTTATGACGGCGGAATTTACCACAAACCACAAAGGAAAGCCTTCTGAATAATTCTAAATAAAATTAGCGAAGGTAGGCGAAATATTTTTTTCCACCGCTAGACATAAATTTGTAACATTCGTGATAATTTCCTTTTTACAAACGGTGTGACAGTCGTATGAAAAATGACAATAATACGATTAAATTAATTTAGGTAGAAAAAAACACGTTACTTAATATTACAAACATATATGACATAAAATATTCACCGACTTATATCATCTACACATACTAAAACGAATACCCTACGTACAACATAATATTTTACCGCGCTCGACGTCCAAATGGGGAACACGTAGACGAAGTTGTAATATTCAGCTAGGAAGGTATGTCCAAACGCATGCGGAATCCACGCGATTAATAACGCCAGGACTACGAAAAAGAAGCGGTGTTCTTCAGCATCAGGAGTGCGAGTCAACTGTAGGTGAAACTTGACGTCCAACCCAGAGCCGAGATCAAAATGTAGGCAAGATCCATCTGCCAATATTTCTTTTTTGTTCCAATTTGAATTGCATCAACTAACCATTAATTTTAATCGATACAGTCCGCGGGATCTTATCCCACACTAACTATCCATATAAAATGAGTGAACGCGCATATTTTATTCATGATCAAATAATGTCTAAGTCATCAAAACTTTACAAAACACATTTCCTTACAATGCTCTCCCGCATTGACAAGTAAGCTCGACAAATGTATTAACTCATCACTGCGTATCTATTCAAGAATTTTGACGTCAAGTTATTTGTGTATCAAATCATTGTTCAATTATTGCGCATTAAAAATTGTTATCTTTAATAATGAAACGTCACAATTTTTGAAAACACAACTCTTTGAAAACATCGCCGCTTCTGGAGAACAAAGAGAAACTCCCATAGGGGTCGCCCGCAGTTTTCTCCCTTACAGGAAGCCTCCGTGATAACGGAAAGTTTTGTTCGTTACACCCCTTAGCGAAGGGGTCCACAGCTACAGCCTTCAGCCGGGGGTTGCTCAGATCTGTATTATTGTCTCGTTAAACTGCTTGTCAGCTCTTTGCTATGTGACACATTAATGCCACAAACCCTTTGCGGAGTTAACATTTTTCCGGAATAAACAGGAGTAAAAGAGGGAATTGGAGGCGTCAGGCAAAACGGATGAATGTATTCCAACACTTTTACTGATGTATCTTTCTACGAGTGTAGGCGAAAATAATCGTCGTACACATTTGAACATTTTCTTAAATTCGCATTTTTTACAATTTAGACACAACCTATGCCGTCACCGGTGAAAATCCTTTAGTCCGATTGAAGGTAGTGAATAATCATTAATCATCATATAGGAATAAATCAATTTATCAGTCCCCATTTATGTTCAAAATATACAAAGCACAGCACAATCTGTGAATTATTTAATGCAAACTTTATATTTGTACTGCAAGACACGTCTTAAAACACATTTTATCTTAAATCTTTTAAAATATGAATACTACAGTATTAATGTCTTTACATTTCAAAAGAATTAGCTTTTTGCATAATTTATGTGTATAGAAATCATTATTTATGTTGGTAAATAATACATATAATAATTGCCCATTGGTACATTTATCAATGCATCGGTTGTCTAAGAACTCTGCACATGCGAACGATTTTCGTCAATACGCTTGCGACATGTCCTGCAATTCTTTGGATATACGTGGTGTATGGTGTATGGTAACTGGTGGAAATCGGTTTATCCATTTACTTTTGGTAGTTAGAGGCCGCTGCCTTTTTATACTACAATAAGTTAAGAAACGATCGTCCAAAGGAACATAAAATGATGTTACATTATTTAATAAACCTTAAGGTGTAATTTCAAATTAAGATAAATATTCTTCAGAGATATCACTGTTTGGTATTTATGTGCTCGTCACTAATTTGAAGTTTTTGTAAAATTACTTGTTGCTAGTGTATTCGGTTCCTCGCGTGTGCGTGCCGTAACCGCTAGTGTGGATCACAGTGTTTCGTGCTGATCATCGAAGAAGATTCCTGAAATTCAGTAGCTGTGACTACAATAGAGAAAATCCTGGTAAGTCGCGTTCTTCCCGATTGGTCCTCGAGTCTTTATTGCCCTGTCCCTATACCAAATTCTATCACCCTTCCTATATTCTGTTTCCACACCCCCTGTGTAAACAATCACTTTGTTTCATTATGTAATCAGTGAAAGCGCATAGCTGCACAGTGAAGCGCGCACTCATAATTTTCATAATAAAGTTTTAACGTCAAATATCTTATATTAACTTTAGTATGACTTAACACACTGTTAATAGAAGCAACGGATCATTTGGTTAGTACACTGCATAATATCTACTTTTTATATTAAACTAAATAATCTATCACTCGAGGCTACTATCCATCGCACCGGGTTCCTCCCAAATAGATACAGAGAATAGATATCACACGCATTTTGCCTCTTCTAAATCCAAGTAGATTATTATCTGATATTTTTCTACATCAAAATTTATTATTTAGGAGAACACATTCTTATTGTGAAGTTGTAATTATTCAGAACAGACGGTCTGTGATATTTTAAATATGAATTAAATATATTAATTAGAAAGATATACATATAAAATCAATTCTATCGAAAAATATTGTTGTTGCGCCACCGGGATTTGAACCTGGATCTCTTTCCTAACCGGGGAAGGTGCTTTATCCAACTAAGCTACAGTGACATTATTTTTAGCGACAATTTTCGACGCTGTAGCTTAGTTGGATAAAGCACCTTCCCCGGTTAGGAAAGAGATCCAGATCCCGGTGGCGCGACAACAATATTTTTCGATAAAATTGATTTTATATGTATATCTTTCTAATTAATATATTTAATTCATATTTAAAATTTATTATATCTAAATTAAACATAGGTGCGTGTTCACATTAACATTAAAATGGTACATTTAAATCATCTAAATAAATATTTCTCCTATCTAGTACGATCATCTCGACCTTTATTATTTCTATCAATTTACTTTTTTTTTCCCAAGTGTGCGCCGTTTTTCATGTTTCAATACATAACTCGCATTTTCTGGCGTACAATTTTATCGGTGGTAAAAATATTATCGGTCACTTTTCATGGCAGAATCCAAAGAATCCTTATTTTATGTATCTATTAAATATCGGTAACACACAGTGGGTTAACCTACATCTATTTTATAAATGATTATATGATTATAATTTATTTATATGTAATATTAACGCTCACTAACCTCACCACATGTCATCAGCCGTGATATAGTGGTTAAGGCGTTTGACTAGGGGTTAAATTATCTCCAGCGGGGGTAAGTTCAAATACTATCGGAGATTTTTTTTATATTGGTGTTTTTAAAACATGAATTATTCATTATTAAAGAGAACACATTCTTATTGTAAAGTTGTAATTATTCAGAACATAGGTCTGTGATGTTTTAAATACTAATTAAATGTATTAATTATAAATCAATTTTGTCAAAAACATTGTTTTTGCGCTACCGGGATTCGAACCTGGATCTCTATTTCCAATCCGGGGAAGTACACTACCAATTGTGTTATAGCGCCAGTATTTTTCATGACAAATTTTCGAACTCATATGTCACACTTTTTCAAATAAACACATCTGTCGTTCCATTATTTGAAAGCCATCTACATTGTTTTTACGGAATCTCAAATACCTTTGAGTAAACCGACTGCAGACGCCAGAATTATCAATTCATTTTTATTAAATTTTGAACACATTGATACAACTTATATAATTTTTGACAAAATTGATTTTATATGTATGTATTGAATTATTCACTTTATTTTCAATGATATGCTCATTAGTCTAGTGGTAACACACTTGTCTAGTTATGTAGTGTTTGAGACTCGTGCCAGGAGACTACCAAGATGTATTATTTGTTAATTTAAAATAAATACAACTTTAATGTAATATAATCAGTTTTTATTTTTACCTAATGGTCAAGCATATGCCGTGCACGATTTTTGTACTGAAAAAAGTTTAATATGTGCCACAATCCTCTTATTACCATCATAGATTACAATTTGATAAAATAATATATTATTATCATTTGTAATTTATTAAAAACATACATCGAATATAATTTGTTCCCATCATTAGATAAAATAAACAATTTTTCTCAATTCCCGTAAAACCAAAATGCGCCGTATGTCGTTGTTCGGGTGATGTCTTCAATTGCACAAAATTGTCGAATATCGTTATCATTATCTCAACCGAGATCCGGATATTACGTATTAGAATAGCTTACATTTATCTTCTCAAATAAAAAAAAATACTCAATTTGTTATAAAATTTACACATTAATTTGATACTGTTACATTTGGAACCAACCCATAAAAAACTCTTAAATGTCCTTTCATTAAAAATAACCATTTTGAGGGTGTGTTTTTTGCCTGAAAAGCGTATCAACAAAACGTATGCAAATCTCAAATATGTTCTCCGCTTATATTTGCATAAATATTGAAAAAAAAATCTCGTAAATATTACAGGTGTACAAAACCACGGATTTTTTATGCCGCGAAATGTT
This sequence comes from Eubasilissa splendida, assembly GCA_031772225.1. Classification (NCBI taxonomy): domain Eukaryota; kingdom Metazoa; phylum Arthropoda; class Insecta; order Trichoptera; family Phryganeidae; genus Eubasilissa; species Eubasilissa splendida. The sequence goes on along the minus strand of CM062857.1, from coordinate 6,776,995 downwards.
CGTTTTCAGCGCGAGGTATTCCAATAAATATTTATAAGCGAAATATCCGCGCTGTAAATTATAATTTACATATATATTAATGGCGAAACACGTTCCGGCGAACATTTGGGGAGAAATGTCTCAATTTTTATTCATTGGAACGTTCTACACAAGGCGCTTATATTTCCCACACATCATGTCCTCGTTTTCATAAATTCATGTTTCCATGAATTTATGAAACATTTGGAGAAACGACTGAAAATCTTAGTACTAGTCAGATTTCACACAAATTTGACACCGCTTTTTCCATCACGTCTTCAATCGTTCGTCGTTCAGCAATATTGCTTAACTATAATTAAACCTAACCTAACTATAATTTAATCTAACATCAGTCTTACTTGACCAAAATACAATTGATTAATTAATATCATTAATTAGCATGGCAGCTACTTTGTAGTGTAACAAGATTATTTTAATTTTCACAAAACTTAACTTTAGGGAAGTGGGGAAAAATGGTAATGATGTATAAAAAATTAATAATAAACAATACAGAAACCATCGAAATACGAAATAATTCAAATTAAAATACTAATTAACAACATCATATTTTAATGCAAATTAAATGAGACAACTAGAAAGATATACATAAAAAATCAATTTATAAACATAAAATAGTTGTTGCTACCGGGACCCGAACTTGGACCATTTCCTATACGGGGAAATACCTTATTGAATTTCGCTACATCAAATAAGTAGGTTGAAGACAAATTTTTCAACTTATAGGGTGGCCCAAAAAAATGAGAACATTTCGTAAAATGTGATATAATTACAGTAAAATTAGTCTAACTATATCAACAATAGCTTAAATAGTTTACTAATTTACTTACTTACCTATTTATCTATATTATGTTTAATTTCGACAATTTCCGGTGGCAATCTTTGATTATTAATTTTCCCATTGTTTATATTTGCCATAATGATAAAAATCACTACAGAAGACCGTATTCTGATCAAAAGTTTGCGAATTGAAAAACGTTGATGTGCTAGGAAAATGATCAGAGTTTCAAAACAAAGCCTGGAGTATAGCTAGACAATTACAGCATAACTGGACATTGCAGCAGGACGGATTTCCATTTCACACAGCCAGAAATACAATCAACTTTCTTCGTCGTGAGAAAGTTAATTTCATCGAACCAGGCATGTGGCCGCCGAACAGCCCAGATTTAAACTCAGTAGATTATGCAATATGGGGTGTTTTGATGATTTCTGATTAGCAAAATATTGTGCAAAAAAAAATACATTAAGAATTATAATTAATTATGTTTTGAAATAACTCATGTGTTACTAGATGTTTTTTGGACTACCCAGTATATGCTGTAGCTCTTACAAATTCACTAATTAATACATCTGTTATTCTATAAATTAAGTAGTGTAAAGGTGATTGTTGTTTAGTTCTTAGTCGTGATCATGGATCCTTAGACTGGATATTGTGGATGACGGATGATGAATAATCCATCGCCGCCTATTCTAGTCCGTGGCATTTCTTGTACAGTCCAGGAGAAAGCTCTGTATTGAAATTTCTATCAGGTTAGTCCATCGTATTGGTGAACTTTTATCAAATCTGATTCCATCTAACTTTTGGACTACCAATTTTTCCATGGTGTCCTCATGTCTAGTGTCTAAAATATCTGAGGATTCAGAATCATATAATTGAAAACCATTTTAGATATTTATTTCATTTATGTATCAATATTATATTTTAATCTACTTTAATTCATTTTCAAAATTTATCGTTTTCATATTTGAATTAAATTCATCAATTAAAATAAAATTCTTCGTCTCTGTATTTTTTTTTGTGTACATCCTTTCAAATTATATATCAAATTTACATATAAGATTTAGTTACTAGATTAGTATAGACAACAGGTAACAAATAGTATCAGATGAATTTTTAGTAATCATAGGTAAAAGTTAACTTTTTAAAAATGTATAACTTTTACTTTGTACTACACACACAATTTTTTTGAATTGTATCACGACTAGCTTCGGAAAAAGCAGTGCTTTTCATCTAAAAGTAGATAGGAAGGATGGGAGTTTAATTTACACCTGTAGATGGGAAGGACAGCTCTTCCCAAAAGTAGTCGTGATACAACTCAAAAAAATTGTGTGTGTAGTACAAAGTGAAAATAAAAATTTATAAATTTAAAAAAAAATTAACATGTTATACCACGAAGAAACTTCCAAATCAATTAATGATATTGGTAATTAATTAATTAATATTCAGGGAGTAATAATGTTTTTTGTGGTATTTTTGATGTTTATATGGATAACATTTTTGGTTAGACATTATAAATAATTTTAAAAAATAAACCAATTTTGAGTAAACCATAATAATAAGAATAATTAAACGTCGACCAGTTTCGATTCTACTAGATAGGTATATCTTTCACAGGACGAAGTAGGTACTACAGTCCTCGTGCGTCGTACGTAAACTATTCTTTATAAGACAATTATCTTTAGCCACAGGCTTATTTTAATCAGAAAGTTATTTATTGAATGCCAATTGACTTAAAAGGTCCTACCAAAGTTTTACACTTTCTAAGAATTTGGTGGGATAGTAAATTTGTTTTGAGCGTTTGTTCAAAGAAATTTCTGTGACAGTTGCCTTTCACTAAATACCACATCTCTTACACATATATAGTGATATATATATTTAATTTAAATACCCTAAAGTTAAACTTTGAATAGCAAATTCTAACATTAATGGAAACCACCAAAATAAGCCATGATTAAAGGCAAGTCTTTCGATTCATGATTTAGGTATTAAAAGTTTAATTTTCTTCAAGAACGCCTCTGAAGAATGTCTCTCCATAACTTGCAGTTAAATAATTCTTGCAGGCTTTGGATATGTTAGTTGAAAGAGTCGAGACAGCCCAGAGAAAATTAATGTTCATGGGTTGTCGAAGCAAGTCAAGTACCTACTCCCTGTGCATTTTATCCTTCCAATATAAACCTTAATATACCTGTCCCGCTATGACCAACTTGGACTTAGGAATTTCGCCGACGTGGGAACAGATTGCATTTCACAATCGAGAGCAGCGCCGTGACCACGAAGAAGCGGTGTTCTAAACATCTCCGGAAGTGCAGTGATATCTCCGTTCTTCACAACAAAAGTACGAGTCAACTGAAGGTGAAACTTGACTTCCAGCCTAGGATCGGGATCAAGGTAAATTTGCCAACATTCCTCTCTTGTCCCAATTCGGATTGCATCAACAAATCATTAATTTAATCGATATAGTCCACAAGATCTTATCCCACTGCGGGTATTATATAAAATGGCAAAAAGCGAGAGATCAACTAACGGAAGTCCGAGAAATGACCGTAATCTCGCTACACGTCGCATTAAACAAATCTCAACACTCAGCTCAAGCAAACAGTCACTCTATAGAAGCAAATATAAAAAAAGGTTGAATAATTAACATATATATAAAATGGACGCGAAATGGAAACAACCGACACAACCTTCAACAACCTTCACCGACGCCCTAGTTAAAAAACTCCAACCGAGTTCAGACCAATTTGAATTGTGTGTACTACAAATTTACATGCTTATTTGAGGTAACTCGGCCATATATTATAGTGCAAGTCCGTTTATGATAGAAAATAAAATGAAAAAATTATAAGAAAATATAATGGTGGTCTTACATAGTAAATAGTATTAACAAAGGGTTGCTTAGGGTAGGTCATGTGGAACGACTAAAGGTACAACGAATGTGCTATACCAACACAATGGATTGACGACAAATTTTCTAACCTATATATTACACTTATCAAATGAATACACCTATCGTTCCATTATTTAAAATATTACAGACCTATGTTCTGAATAATAAAAATGTGTTCTCTTTAATAATATATAAGTTGTATCAATATGTCCAAAAATTAATAAAAATGAATTGTTAATTCTGGCGTCTGCTACCAGTTTACTCAAATGTATTTGAGATTCCGTAAAAACAATGTAGATGGCTTTCAAATAATGGAACGATAGATGTATTCATTTGAAAAAGTGTAACATATAGGTTCGAAAATTTCCCTTCCCCCGGATTGGAAAAGAGATCCAGGTTCGAATCCCGGTAGCGCAACAACAATATTTTTCGATGAAATTGATTTTATATGTATATCTTTATAATTAATACATTTAATTAGTATTTAAAATATCACAAACCTATGTTCTGAATAATAAAAACTTCACAATAAGAATGTGTTCTCCTTAATAATAAATTATATTCCATTGTTAACGGCAACGAATGAGCTTCCAAATAAAAAAATATTTAATTCCATTTTCAAGATCCATCACGCTTATTGCATAACCCTATACATATGCTTATTTACTGAAAACACTCCTCGATGTCAGCATACAACTCCTCTCTGATATTAAAGGTTGTTTTCAATAGGGTTGAAAATATTTTTCATTTGATGTCAGCGCACGTAGTTGGTAGTTTGAAGTACATCTGATGTATGGAATAACTTCCTTTTATATACAGTGAATTCATTTTCTTATTAAACATGCCTGAAAAGGTTGCATATTGGATAGTGCATTCAGAATTCATTATGTAACATAAATTTATGAGATATGTGAAAGATCGTGCATTAAATTTATGCTTGTGTAATAAAAATGAATAAATTGCTGTAAATTTTATCTTCCCTTTTGACATTAAAAACAGCACTGTTTGTTCACTCATCAATCTTATAGTTCGTTTATTTCTAAACAAATTGATTTTAACCCCACGTTGATAAAACAAATAGGAGATGAGATATTTTAGTTTCCGCAAACCTTTTAAATTACAAAATATTCTACCCCCCATAAATCAAATATGGCTGCAACGCAAAAATAAAATTAAAATGTTGGTCATTTTGAACTATCAATAAGTTAGGGTAATTGCATAAAAAATTAGTGAATTTTTAAAAATTTTCAAGTAACAGTGCTGGATCATTTCATATGTTCAATAATATTATTTATGTCCCATTATTCGGCTCCGTAGACTATCGTCGGTGCCACAGCCTTGCAGACTTACAAGGATTAAATATTTAATTAGTAATGGGTAAAGAACCATCACCACCCATTGTCAATCCACTGTTAGATGAAGTCCTCCACATGACTCCCATCGGTTCTTCTTTGCCATGTCACTTCCACTGTTCAGATAATAAAAAAATTCTTTATCTGTTTATTACCATTTTAAATATGGCCAACCCGTATCGGCAATACATTTTTTTTATGTAATACGGAATACATGTCACATCAATATTGTTACTATTTTTAAACTAAGCTTGTACTATAAAAATATTACTAACTTGCTGGTATCCTGGAACGAAGCGCGAACCCCCGACCACTAGATCACAAGGTTAGCGTCTTAACCACTACACCAACAAGCTACTTATTGAAAGACTTATTATTAACTCATTACTATATTTGAAAGACGGTAAACAAAACAAAAGGTTTATACACAACAGTCAAACAATCTGATAAATAAAGATATAATTGGTAACGCGATCTACCGGCAAAAAAAAATTAAGGGTTCGAGTCCTAATAGCAACTATATTTTTTGATAAACAGATTTCTTCTCTGTATCGAGACATTTATCTTATTTGTTCAGAAATATAAATAAAAAAAAATATATATTTCAAGATATTTTTTTACATTCTGTTAAATTATTAATTATCACACATAAACATAGTATTGAGTTTCATTAATTATCCTTTAGTGTAGCTTACAGTATTAAATTTCCATGATTTTATTGCCTAATTAAAATATTTTTGATGTTATAAAATACAAAATTTCAGGCTTCAAATTATGTTTTAATTACAGACTTTTCACAACAAAAATTATCCTTTAAAATAGGAAAGGTATTTTAAATTAAAGCTGAAATAAAATATTATTATATAATTTTGTATGCATAATATTAATCTAAAAACAACTTATTATGACGTAGATTAATCATTTTAATGACATCACTTTCTATTTCCAAAGTACGATTTTTTAAACATAGTTCCTTGATAATTAAATCAAATTAATTAATCATGTAGACAGATACATTTTTTTCTATGTATCTTTCTTGGTGATTTGTTTAATTTATTTTATTATAAATATCAAAATTGAAAACATTCCACTTACGTTTGAAAAGGTTGACAAAGTTTAATTTAAAAATTTAATTAAAAAAATATTACTCTTACTCAAATTGTACAAAGCAAAAGGAATTAGAATAATATATTCTCTAGACCGGTCCTTGACAAACTACGGCCTACCATATATGTCTACGTGATTTGCAAGATATAGCAATTATTACTTATCAATCTATGTACATAAACATTAAAGTAGATTTTAAAAAAGGTACAGATTATCGAAAAGTCACATTTTTATTTTTCATCCCAGTTGAATTTTAAAATATTATATAAATATTTTATAAAATTGTGAGGTCCGTGAGTTGTTATATGTGTGTGTGTCGCGCGACGAGAAGTACGAGTGGGACGTCTGTGTGTATAGGTTTGGGCAAGGCTCATAAGCGGGCGCGCTCGTTGGGCGAGCTCTCTTGCTTCTAAACTCCGACGCGATCTAGTACTATCTTCAAGTGTAATATACTGCTGTAATCTTGCTTAAATAAATTCGAGTTGATTGTCACCTGACAGGAGTTTGATTCGACTATCACAGAACGACTCTGAATACTGTAACCGGTTACTAACGGACGGCCGCAGAACATTAGACAAATTGAATACGTCAAATCTGCCACGGTCAAGTGTATTTTACGTTTTAATTTGTTTAGATACATGCCGTAACATCGTAATTTCTATGAATATTGTATTTAATTGTCAATTCAAGGTTCACATCCAGTGTAGTAGAGGCTGTAGTGGGTAGTCGCATTATAGTGAACGCATGCGATGAGTATTTTTGAAAAAGGTTTAATGACTATTTTTTTATGTATTATCTAAACCATAATTGTTATGTATTGTTTATTATAAAAAATAATAATAAAGTCGGCATGTTCAACAAAAAAATACAGTTGTTAAAAGTTCAGGAGTGAAAAGGAATTTGGAACGGCGTCGAAGATGATGATAATGATGATTTAATTAAAACAGTTTCAAAGCAATGTTGATTAAAATAGTATAAGGGGAGATAAAATACCAAAAAAAAAATTGTGATGTATTAAATTTGAACATAATGAGTATTTTTAACATACATAAGTATGTACATATGTAATAAACTCTAATAGCTATATTTTTTCATTTGGGTATTAAGAATAAAAAAATATTATAAAGCAAAAAAAAGGAAATATTTTTTGCGGTCCACAGTTTTATTAAATTAAAAAAGAAACATGTTTATAACGGATTGAAAAGGAAATGTATTAATAAACAATTTGTTAAATAAAACTCCTTATAAGACAGAATACACGTTAAGGGCCAATTGTGTGATCAATAGTAAATTTTGACCATAATAATTTTTTACTATAGTAACTTTTTACCATCGATCGAGGTAAAAAACGTTTTCAGGACGTTGTTCAAATTTACTATAATCAAAGTTAATCCCGCCTAATAGTGTGGCCAGAAAGATGTTTACCAAAATTAATTTATTTTAAATATTTACCATTGGCAATAGGTACATGCAATTTTATGATTTATCTATGGCTTTATTCACCCCTGCTTTCGAAATATATCACTTTGCTGGCGATAAATATCCGGTAATATAAATTAAATAGCGAGATCACCATCGGACGAACACTCATCACTAAAATAGCGGGATATTGAATGATTCAAATTTCAAAGTATCAATATGACAGATGACTTTTGAAACAGCTGTGAAGAATCCGCCGTTTTTAACTAACGAATGACTGTCCGATATCGAATATCGGAGTATAAAATTAGTTTACTATTGAATCTACTTTCGATAAGTAAATATTTTTACCAACGGTAGAACAACCCGTCTTTGTAATTTTTTTTACTAATGTAACTTTTTTCACTATAGTTAAAAATGTCCACATAACCACGCCTAATTATAGGTAAAATTAATTAAATTGAATGTTTATGTTTTCACAAAAATATACTTTCTGCTCTAAGTATTCACATTAAAATATTATATATCATAAGTAGTTAGCAATTACATTTCACAGCCGTTATATTATATATTCTGACCAGTCATCAAGTCTTAGATGTTGGAGTGTGTACTTAACACTCAACGGGATGAAATTCACCGCTCCGAAACTATCCTCTGGATATGGACCGGCTGGCTAGTTTGTTTAATTACATCTTCAAACTATTGCGATGACTAAATGGGTTCGCTAAAATTCGCGATAACTCTGAGCGCTCTTCGGGGATTTATAATTAATTCCAACCGGCACGTTAACTCAAAATTCACAGATATTTCCATCCATTATGTCGAAAGCTTGAAACATACAGTCACGGACGGATTGCTACCACGATAACGTAGAGAGGTGTTTATTAAAACAGACATTATGAACATTGCTTTTCTGTAATATTTAATGTAATCAACATACAACTGGCAGCCAATTTACTAACCAATTCGATGTCCCAAGTGTAAAACTCTTTTAAATGCGTAATTGGTAATCACAGATGCGCCTCACAATTGCAACGCCGCCTAAGGTAAATTATATTCGGGGTGTCACTGAATAAAGCGGTTTGTATCTTGATTAAATAAAAGTTGAAAAAAAATTGTCAACTTGAACCTGCGCTTCTGGAATAGCTTACCCAGTCGTCGCCGGAAACACGACGCACGTCGATATTACCGCATTGGCTGAAGTGTACGCCGTACGCAACGCGACGTTTTAAGGATAGTATAATTAAGGATATGCATGTATAATAGGAGTATGACGAATGCAGCCACCCGATGCCGGTCAGGAATACAGGAACCGGTCGATTCATCTCATTCTGTCACTGCTCTTGACCCCTCGTGGTTCCATCTTCTGAATGAAAGGACCAATCTCACCGTCTGTCAAACACAACCCTGATAAAAATATCTGGCACACAATCATATTTTTGATTGCACTTGGCAGGATGATCGCACACTCGTTGAAATTTGATCGAAAATTTGTGGTATTTCATTGATGACCAGTTAATTTTCAGACCCATGATAAAGTACAAAATGAATAACTGTCTATGACGAAAGTATTGAGTGATAATGATCTCAATATTAATAATGATTTTCAACAAAAAGCAATATTGGTAAAGCTTAGATTTTAAAATAATAAGGTTAGTATTTTAAACATTTATTTGCATTGTGGTTTTATTCATTTTGATATAAATTTTGTATAACTTTGTTTCTAACTACTTTTATGAGTTACATTTAATACATCGGTCGGTAAAATACCATTTTCTTTATCATTTTAAATGCCTTTTGACTAAGTTAAAATTTTGAACTGTTTTTCCAATACAGAAAGCAGTACAATCTTTACAACGAAGCTTATAGACATCGAATTTATTAAATTTATCATATTTTTTTTGGAATTTATGTAGTTAAAATGATTCAATAATAATAGTTTTTCAGAATATTCCAATTATTTATTAGAAAATGAAGATACTTTTGATAAAAAATTGGGATTGTATGTTTTACATATAAACGATGTTGGTCTTAAATTGAATTATTTAGAATCATTAGAAATAAAAATAAAAAATTTAAAAAGTAAAATTAACCAACTAAATTTAACCACAATTTTTTCTTTAAAAAAATTCCAAAAAAATTGTATTATTGTGTCAATATTACTACATCTTTCATCATCGTAACAATTTAATTTAGGTAATCGATGTATTTTAAAAATAATATGATATATTTTTTAATTAATTTAAAAACATTAGAACAATTTGACATATGGTTTTATTTAGTTTGTTTGATATCCTGATGAAGAAAATGGTATTTTCCGAAACTGGTTGGTATATTAAGTTTAACTTATAAAATTGGTTATAAACAAAGTTATAAATAGTTTATATTAAAATAAGAATAGTCTTCAACTACACCCTGACTGTTTTATATGTTTCAACTGCACCCTGAGTGTACTATAAGAGCATTAGGTAAGTTATTAGTGGAGTAGATTTTCAAGAGCGTGGTGGTCCTCAACATAATATTCCTATATTTTAATGAGGTGCACTAAGTATAGACATAGATTTTGCTGTTAATATTGAAGCTGTACAAGTTCTATATGTTATACTTCCACTAAAGATTGTATTCTGGAATCGTTTTACCTGGCAAGACGTAAAATCTTTCAAAAGCATTTAATTAAAACAAGTATACTTATACAAGTACACCATAAATACAAATTTGCGTTATGTAGTTGAAAACATTTTACAACCCTTCAGTTCAAACAAAAACGCATATTAAGAACACTACGTGACCCAAGTGTGACAAGTATATTTTGATATTTCTATATTCTACCGCTAGATGGTGGTATTTAATACATTAATATGCAAACATTGAAATATCTACGTGTGAATTTAAACGAACATATAAAAATTTTAAGGAGAGCACTTTTCTTTTTTTTTTGAAGTTGCATTTTTTAAATGAATTAACTAGAAAGATATACAGAAAAAATCCCGGTAGTAACTAGATATTTTAACTAAATAATAATTAACTAGTTGATTCATTTAATTTGTATTGAACATATTTTATCTTGCTCTTTTTGCATATATGTATGTACATAATTTTAGATTTAAGTTTTACTTTAATTAATTAAGATTGCTTTTCTTTAATATTATGACTTCTTCAGAAATAAATTTTTTCAAAATTAAAAATTTATTGGAGCCAATAAATTTAAAACTTATAAATATATACAGGTAGGAATAATATTAACACATTCATCATATTGATAATTAGGAAACCAAAATTGAGTACTTTTTTCGCTGCATAAGCTTTATTGGATAATTTATATTCATTTAACACCCTTCGTAATTACTTAACTTTCCAACCCTTGGTGTCACGACTTTAGTTTAGTTTGCCGAGAATATATCCGCGCTAATACGTTAGAAAGTGTACGGGGGAGGCTGCGGTGGCTTACAGCAAGTTTGACGAAGGGAAAATGTCACATTTTCTTACTGTTATATCAAAATTCACCCTGTTATATCGAGTTTCACGTTGTTTTCAATATTTTGTAATAAAAATAATCAAATTTGTGCATTAATTAATATTTCGTCAAAAAAATTACATCGCGAACCTAAGCGACGGACGATCAAATGTTTAAGAAATTTATCGGAAAAGACATGTAGCGAAAAATGAATAGATTTAGGAAAGAAAAACATATAAATGTGTATGTAAGCATTATTGAAGTGAAACTTCTCAGTTTCAGAACATAAAAAAGTTAATATAACTTCGATGTAGCCACAATACGTTAATAAAAGATTTAAAAACAAAAATATTTTTTTATTCAGACACTCATTACTTTCCATTTTATTTATTTATATCTACGTCTGTATGGGCTTATACAAAATAAACATCCACTTACGCAGCTTTTATAAAAAATATATATTTTAAATACAATACAGTAGAAGTAAAGAAGAAAAATTGACAAAAAAAAATTGTGTCAGTGCATATATATATATGGAACTGACGTCTCTACTAGATTAGATGGCATTTTTGTAGATGGTTTTTATGAGGAAACCTAAGACGGCGTTTCAGCACAGTAACAGGTGCCATCATCAAGGCGTTGCCTCAAAAAGCTACGGTACAACCGTGCTTTCCGTTGGAGATATAAATCAATTGGAAATACGACGGAAATGCAGCCATCCATTTCACATGCACAGATCAACTGTATACAAGCCACTGTGTCATCCAGACTAATGCGTCTCGCTCGCACTCTGGTGTCTCTTTCGTACAATTTTCGTTTCGCATCCTGCTCGAATCTCCCGCTTTCCATGTTGCACTGTCTGTCTTTTTCCGTTTTAAATTTCGTGTAACAATGATCTTGAAGACCGATTGATATTACTGCACCGTGGCTAAAAAGGTCTGGTTCGAAAAAACAGGAGATGAAAAAATAATTTTAGGAATGTCTGAGATAAAAGATTATTTATTGGCAGACCTGCGACTGGGAAGAGACTTTTTGGGTGCAGCGTCTAAGATTATGTTAGAATAATTAAAAAGCTTGTAAGTCGTGTATAAAGTCGTATAGTTACCACAAAACACGCTGCATGTGAGGGATATCGTAAAAATGTTATAAATTTCCGTCGTACAAATGCTAGCTTACAATATTTCTAAATCCCTTCAATCAAGCTAACAATTAAGACATTATTAGTATATGACTCTATCATGTACAAGAATAATCTCGTGCAGACTTTATGCGAAAAAAAGTTTCGCAATCATGCCCCTTACCTCAGTTTACGAATGCGAATGATCAAATGGTATAAGCTCACAGTATCGTTTAATCAAATAGAAGCGTGGACGCCTACCGAAGAAATAATAAGACGACTCGAAGCATTTGACATGTGGATCTACAGAAAAATAGTCGAAATCATTAGACGAATAGTGTTAGTGAAGATGTTATGTGAGCAATATTTGAATATGTCCAAGAACACACATGATTGAGGAGTCGAAAGTTCTGTAATTACCCCATACTTCCATATATTTTCCATTAAATGTAATAAAAAAAATATTTTTGTCTCTATGATATATCTGATATATGATTGAAGATGTTATGGTTCGGATAAATAAAGAAAAAAGTTGCTAAAACAGTGAAAATCCGAAAACTTTAATATCTTAGACCTGTGAGACGTCTTGATAAGTATCAGATCCTGCATCTCATAATGAAGGAAACAATTGCTGGAAGATAGGACCATGGAAAGAGAACATCATGGCTGAAGAACCCGAGCCAATGATTTAGTCAGTTAGTAAGGCTTTTCCGGACCGCAGTGAACTAAGTGACCATACCCAACTAGTAATGGTTAAATCGTTATTTAAACCGTTATTGTGTTAGATTGTAATGATGAATAGTAACTAATTATTCATAATTCTTCGAGCAATGACTGATATACAAGAAAGTAAATCTCCAAAAGTTAAATATTAAAGAGAACACATTATTATTGTGAAATTTTTCAGAACACAGGTCTGTGGTATTTTAATACAAATTAAATGTATCAATTAGAAAGATATACAGGAAAATTCAATATATCAAAAAAATATTTTTGTTGCTGCTTTTTATTGATTTAATTTCTGGCGTCTCCTAGCGAATATTACTCAAATATACTTAAGATTTTCGCAATAAAAAGGTGATAGCTTTTAAATTTTGAATAATAGATGTATCAATTTGAAAAAACTACAGCATATAAATTCGAAAACTTGTCGTCTGCTTACTATGTTTGTGTTGTGTAATCGGTTAACTCATTTCCTCGGATAGGAAAGGATCCAGGGTCGAATTGTGGTAGCAACAAAAATGTTTTTTCGTTAAATTTAATTTTTCTGTATATCTTTCTAATTAATACATTTATTTTGTAGTTAAATATTAATTAGCAATCATAGTCGAATCTCAGTTACCAATCAAATCACTATACCCAATGTCCATTGAACCGTTAAAGAGTGAGAAAAATATGAGGATAATATTATATACTCTCAATTATTCGATTTTACAAAATGACTTGTTGCGCTGGCTCATTTACGTCAAAAGTAAACACTGAATCTAAACGCGTCCAAACAATAATTTTGTCAATTTAATTTGCCGAACGAAAAATAATTTTTACATTTAAAAGAAATATTTTTCCAGAAATCTTTGCTGCCCCGGTTAATCCGCAAACCTGTATAATGCGTCCTCGGATAATCTAGCCTATTGTAAACAATAATAAATTAAATTCTAATATATACAGATGGGCCACAATATAGCTTGTTTTTTTATTCATACAACTGCTCATTATGTAGAGGCACACACCCCCGGCTCTCATCAAACCCTTTCTTCACTGCGATGGTCCTTCAAAGTTGAGCGAGACGTGGAATACATACATATAGATTTCCGATTTACGTACTCACCAAACCCAACTACCTACAAGCTTCTCATTGTATATTTTAGCTAAACATCACTTTTGTTGTTTGTTGTTGGCCCTTTGTTATTTTTTGTTGATCGAAAACACTTTTCATCGCGATCGAATTGAAATTTTTGAATAACATGCCAGTGAATATATATCTCTGAATTTTAATTAGATGCGGATAGTGACCGACTCGAATACGGGATAAGCGGGCAGCTTGCCTGGGGCACCCATCTAAGCGGAGCGCAGAAACGGAATATGTTATCATTTTTAGTTTGAATAATTAAACTCATTGCCGTATACCCAGGATTTATAATGCTATGTATAATATATGTTTGCGGAAACAGTCTGTATTTTGCTTCTTTCCATAGTTAGATTTGATTAAGAGAAATTGTGATAGGATTAAGTTACTAATTATTAACTTCTAACCAGAGGCGTTAGTAAAAAATTAGACCCTAATTATCGTGTTGTGTATAAGGCAATGAAATATTATACTATTTTATGTATTAATAGTAAGAATAAAATTAGTATCTTGTCTCGTCTAATTTCATATTAAAAAGCTATGTATTCAATACCTACTCGCAACTGGAAAAAAATCTTGCTAGGACAATTTGGAATTCTTTTTGTCAGCTCTCAGCTGCGATGAAGAACAGGACCTGATAGAAATTTAATTTGGTAACAGTTCTAGGACCAATACTTACTGCGAACTCAATATGATTTTATTAATAACCAAGGGATAACCTGGTCCTAGGGCGTTGTGGTAAATAAAATATGCGGAAGACGAACTAATTAAAAATACAATTTATACCTGATTTTAAAACTTTACTTTGATGATTCTTAATCAATTTAGATTTACATTTCAAACATTCCATCGCATACCACTTCCGTCTCCCAGAAGCTGTTCTATTTTGGATTTCTTGGTCATGTCACATACATGAAAATGGTCACCTAACTACCTCACCGTCAAGCCATTTCCCCACACTCTTCTGCTCTGACACACAACTCTCGACTCATTCGTATTTATATATCTTCTAATGCAGTCATTTATTGAGGCTACTAATAGGACCATTTTCGAATATCTGATTTACTTGGTCATTTCACCTAGTCTTCAGGTCTGGCATCATATATCTTTCATACTGCTTACACGAGGGGGTGGGGAAAAAAGGGATGAAGGAAGGGTGAAAGGAATTCGGGAGATGGACAGAAATAGGGAACAGAGGCTAGTTGAAGAACCATCTAAAACCAGAAAACGCGACCAATCTGTAAAGCGCTCCTTCCGGTATCTGGATCTTCCACTGGATCGACAGGTCTTTTGGCTCCAGGACACGTATCACTCTATTCAGCACGAAGTACACTTGAACATTCACTTTCGGTGGCAAAAGTGTCAGAGAATACCTTGCAAAATCGTGCAATGTACAGATTTCGGCACGCACGGTAGCGAGGAACCAAAACAAACAATAAACAGCAGGATGATAATTCAAGCCAACAATTCGTTCCCACAGCAGAACGAACTTGGCGGTAATAAACGCACCCAATGGTTAATGCTTACTGACAGTTTAGGTACTGGACAGGAATCACTCTATATATAGCGTTCATATATTGCACACGGCGATCGTCAATCGTTGGATAGTTACTATTCTTTCATTCGTTCAACATGACCAAACTACCTAAGCGACCCTTTTTTGATCATATTCACTACGCTAAGATCAACTCTGCATTCTTTCCTAATTCGTTCATTCTTTACAGTATCACAAATGGATTTGTCATATTTATGCCTAAGTGATCCTCACTCACATTGCATTTATTCTACGTTTGTTCCTCTTCTGCCAGCTCCAGGACTCATTTCTATACATCAGTTAGGTAGTACCAGGACTCCATTGTACACCGCTAGTCTTGTCTCGGTTATTTTCTAATTTAATTTGTATTTTAAAAGAAATTGAGATATCACTGATACAATATAAGATTCATTTAAATTTTCATAAAAAAAAAGTTTAGCCATACAGCTGAATTTTTATACATATACGATAATTACAGATTACTTCAGAAAACATACTTCTTCCCTGGATTAACTTCTAAAACATGGAATAGAAATGATACTGGACCTAGTTTATTTAAAGTCTTTTTACGATTTTTGTTTTTAATAATTGTGATTCCGCGCTATCATTCATAAATTCAAACTGCCCGAAGCAATATCGAAGATTCCGATAACTTCTGGCAAGAAGTCATTTTTGTCTTTAACATTTTTTTCATAATGTACCTACTTTTTTCTCACTTATTCTCTCTTACAGTTCCTTCTATGATATTCAATAAAAACTGATCGCACCACATGAAAGAAATGATCGCAAAAAATATATGGGATGAACGAAGCGATATATTATCTAATATTTATGAGACACGGCGTGGTAGTGTTTGTATTAAATATACGCAAGTATGAATATCATCATTTCTTTAGTGTCAAAACCTTTTTATCCCGTAACAAATGGATGACCCAAAACCCATTGACCTCAAAAAAGCGGTTACCGCGTGCCTTGCCTCGCTATCCTTTGCCAAGAGGAATTTCGGGATTATGGGTCACTGCTTGTAGGCATTGTCTCGATAGCACAATGATGGTAGTTACGTTCTATGAAATGTTCTCGTACCAAGAGATGGGGCTATCTTTTTTCGAAATGGTAATCTAGGACGTGCCGGCATGCGTGAAGGACAGCTCCTCACGAATCGATGCTTAGATTTAGTAGAAATCTATTTTGATTTTCAAATTTCAACAATTTTCTTTATTTTGACTTTTGTCTTTCGAATCAGTTCGAGGTGTGGGTTGCAGGTTCAAAAATCTGACATTCATGAATACTTATATCTCAGATACGTACTACGCAGCCAGAAGTTAACGATGTCGGTGGATTGAGGACAAATATAAGATTTTTTTTAGATTGGCGCCCTGTACGAGAGAGTGTTAAGTAAACGGCAAGTTGGCGTACTCTTCGGGTCGCCGTGGCTTATGTATCGTAAGTCCGATCAAGACAAAACAAGTGTTAAATGATAGCTTACAAGCTCTTCTATTCATATAATACAAATGAGGTGCAAAAATAGATGACAGACAAAGTTTATGAGTGAAAAGTTGTGAAAAAAAAAATATATATATACATATATACATTTTTAGAATACAAATAACATGGCCGAAGCCACAGTAAACGAAGATATTACGAAAAAATCGAAAATTTAAAAAATTACAAATTAGATACAACAAAGAGAATACATGATAACTAAAATCAGCAACGTAATGCACCAATGGACTAACTAACTTACCACTCTTCGGTTGTTGAAACATTTAGCAGACCATTTACCTCTAATATCAGATCTATCTGATCATGTCAGGTTTTTCACGGACACCGTCTGTTCCTGTTCAATACTCGCCTCATATATATTGGTGGATTACAAGTACATTAATTATAACGCTATGAATATTGTCACAAAAATATTTAAATTTAATGTTCTCCCGAGTTCTACACAGTTTACATGAATGTATAAACTGCACGCGCCTATCTGTGAATACATAGATATATAGGGCTCGGAATAGACCAGATCAAAATTGAATAATATCCTCTGAATTTCTTTTTCGCTATTCAAGATTAACTTTATTTGCTGAGTCATAAATCAATCCTCCTAGAAAGTTAAAAAGTAATTCCGTTGACTAATCATATATAATATATAAAAGTACTCTAATAAAAGTGTATACTTTTTGAACAAAAATAAGTGAAAATTCCAGATAGGTTTTATCCATTTTGAGCCCTGTACATATAACATGGCTGTTTTTATATTACGAACATGAATTATTGAAAAATTAAACATTAATGGAATATCACATACAATGAAAATGTCGGATGTACAATTCAAAGTAAAATATGAAAGTTGAAAGCATAATGTACCGTAATGGAGTGAGACGGTGTGTCTGGAACAAGCATTATAAAAATGGCGTGGGGGGGAATATTGAGGTAAGCCCCGTGTGAAACAGCATTATGTGTAACGACACAATATGTCGCCGTTACCGACTCGCTCTCTCGGGAAATCTCTGTAATTTGTTGCCACGTACACTGCCTTTAAAATATTACTCAATTAAGTATTGAAATATTTCTGAGCACCCAGGGATACTTTTTAAGCGTCGCGAAGAATTATGGTTAATTATGTTGTCAAATAAAATTACCACGAATTTTTAGCGCGACAAAGGTTGTTCATTATTTTTTTTATTGTTGTTAATGTCACAAAGGCTCGTAAGTTTTTACTTAAATAGCATTTTAATTTTATTGCTACTTTAAGCGTTAATTTGTGTAATTTTTTGATAATTGTGATAAACATGAGAGCTGTAAATAGGAATTACTAAAAAGGTGCTGCGTGTTTATGGATGAAATTTTACCAAAATGTAATAAATCTATATAATATAGCCTTACAGAAAAAAAAATTGGAGAAATAAAGGAATTGAAATACTAGCTAAACAAGATTTTGGTATAACAAGTATTTCAATTCCTATGTTCAGTTTATTACGGTCATTCAAAAGTTCTCGGAGTTATTCAGCCGTGTGTTTCCAAGCTCTCTGGCCAACGTTTCAGATGCAATTATTAGGTTGATCATCAGGGATAATACAGCTATTGCAATGGGATTCAAAACCTCAACCCGAGAGGTAGGATTCACACGAAAAAATAGCCCAGAAGACATTCTTCGAGTTACCTCCAAGGAGCTTAGCCATATTTTTAATAGATTTTAACCACCCAAAGCAATTTCCAAGATTATAATAATGAGCAGTGAAATGTTCTAAACATAATTCATAAGTGAATATATTCTTTATTAAAAAAAAAATTTCACTTCTAAAATAATTCTTGAAAGTATAGTACTTTTTAATGGATGAAATTTTTCTCTGGAGAGCGACATACGTCAGTTGGTTCAGTCTGCTCTCCATACAAAATTCAATAGCCAACGTTTAAATGAATAACTCACCACTAATTTTGTAATTCTCTTTACCGCTACTCTTATACGTATTTCAAGATAAAAATCCACCTAAATATTAGACACCTATTAGAATTGAAAAAGCGACGATTAAATGACGCATGTTTTAAGTATGGGAGAATGTCAGTCAAAACGTGATAAATAAAAAGTACAACACCTTGGGTTTGTTTGTGATTTATTCGTGCGGTACAGTAACACGATATTACATTGAGGTAGGTATGAAGTATTTAAGTACACGGTAATTTACACTTGATCGGACATGTACAAGACTCCAGCCGCGAGGACATAATGGCTCCCTCGTTTTACGCGCCCGGTAGTCTCGCGGAATTTTCCCCTTGCGGGCGTCCGACACATCGCGTCGGTACTTTATATATGTATATGTATGTGTATATGTATGCCTTTCGCCACAAAATTATATAAGGTCATTTTTAGTGGTAGAAAAAACTGAATCCAAAGAATTAACTAGGAATAAATAATAAATGCAACAACACATGATTAATTTCTTCTATAAAATTTGCTATATATTTATTATTTTATAGATTATTTAACTTTGCTTATAATCAACCACTAATGAGTAACTTTTAAACATCAACCGGTTTCGAAAAACACTGTTTTCTTCTTCGGGATGTAAAATCAACTTTGATTTGATTTGATGTTTAAAAAATACTAATTAACCAGTTAATTATAAATTAATTTTGAAAATATTAAAAATATCTATATATTTCTTGCGCTATTATAAAATACGATGGGTACTTAAAATTTTAATACACGCAACAATGTTATCATATTAAAGTAATACAAGGGCGTGCATTTCTCACATTTAATATAAATTGCATAACTCGAATTTCTGGGAGATAAATCAAAATTAAACATTAGGTAGCATTTTTAGATCTTATGATTATACATCAATAAAAATAAAAAGTGGGAATACTAAAATGAGTATTTTATGTTATGTATTATATCGTATTTTCATTACATTTTTTCGAATTAGCTTAAATAATCTCCAGTAGTAAATGGTATAGTTATGAAATTTTTGGAGTGTATATTTTGGATTTACATAATTAAATAAAACTTAGGACGAGGTGGAAAAGAGAGAACTTGTAGTCAATCCACTGTTGGTATAGCGCATAATGCACGTTCCCCGGGTTGGATGATTCCAGATTCGAATCCCAGTAGCAACAACAATATTTTTCGATAAAATTAATTTAATATATATATGTTTCTAATTAATACATTTAATTTGTATTTAATATACTTTTTACTTAAAACTTAACCATGCAATTGTTCACCGAGTCATACTCATGTCAATTAGGTAGGAATATATGTTCTGCTTAAAAATAAAATAAATCCACAAAGAAAACGAATATATAATATAAAAAAGAGACCCTTGTAAAAAAATCTAAAAATCTGAAATCAGAAAAATATCCTGACAGATATAGATGGCCCCTGAGTAGACAGGTGGTACTCATTTTTTTTCGTTTACATCGTACATGAAAAATTGCGCCAACGGTTCGATAATAATCGTTCTCAAATCGCCATAAAACTCCCCGGGAGGAGTATTGGCGCCCGGAGAACAAAGCCAACAAAAGATTCCCAGTCCGGCAATCTGAGAATAGAACATCCAAAGTGCTCGTACTAAAACAAACGACACCCCTGCTACTCAACCCCCACCCTCACCCGCAGGGCCCCTTCCCGCGGGACCAAAGGGGTGCGCCGTAAACCAATTACACGCGGTTATGAATAGACAAACAATAAAATGAATACAGTCTTTGAATGCAGTAAACTACGGCATTCGAAGAATTTTTTTTTTTTACTTATTTTTCATAGAAACTTATTACGAAAGTAATTAATGTGAACCTTTTTTAATGCGTTCGACCGACGTCTATTGGTATAGAAGCACAAACTACTATTATTTTTTGAAGTTTTTAAGTAATATTTAATATAAAAAATAAGAAATACGTACACGTTTTAATTAAGAAAAATTTAAAGTTACAATTTTAGAACATAGTTCTTTGACAATTAAAAAAAATTATATGCAATACTTAGAAAGATATATAGTTATCACCGGATCACGAACCCGGAACTTTCTCTAGACGGGAGAATGAGTTACCGATTACACTATGTCAACCAATTACTTCCACGTCAAATTTTCGACTTTATAATAATAATAATAATAATGGATAATTTGTATAGCGCCATTTTCATAAAAACTTTCACCTCGAGGGCGCTTTACACATAAACTGTTTATTGTTCTACAATTATCTTTGTTTTTTTTTAATTAAAAATCGTTATTTTCTCTTATGGAAATGATTTTTTGAAAAGTGCGTTTTTAGTTTCTTCTTAAATAAAGTCTCTGATGCACTGTTTTTTATAACGGAGGGTAAAGAGTTACACGCTTTTGGACCTGCCACCGTAAATGCTCGTTCACTAAATTTAAACTTCTGGGAACGGTTGGTCGGTTCTACAACCCTTCTTGCAGCTGAAGTAGAGGCTGACCCGAGAATTTGACGTCTACCATTCAAATTGTCTGGGATACAAAGTTCTTGGAGATACAGAGGCGCCATGTTGTGTGTCGTCTTGTACATCAACCAGCACAATTTAAATTAAACTCTTTCAGGGAATCGGAGCCAATATAGCTGATGTAAAAGGGATGTTATATGAGAGAATTTGTAAACTCCATATATTATCCGTGAAACCGCATTTAGAATAGATTGCAATCTATCCAGCTGAAACATTATAGGTATTCATTATATTTTATTGAGACATCCATTATTTAGTCTCATAATATTTAACAATTATTGATGCTGTAGAGATTTTGTTGGTAGAAGGTTTAATCCTCTATTCTTGAATAAATTCTTCTATTTTTGAATAAATACAATAATAAAAAATTGTGAAATGTCAGCATTAATTTATGTTAGATCCATTTGTTTTCAATTTATGACAGCATTTCGAGATTTAGTTTTCGAAAGTTAAATCTATTAGAAGACTGCGCAAACAATGCTTCAAGATTCTTGTATTTTGAGAAAAACAGAAATTTGTAAAAAAACATCAGGGCAAACAAATTAATGTATATTTTTCAATTTAAAAGAAACTTATTCATTTGACTTTTATAGTTCGTCTGGCAATATCTACTTAACCTTTCCAAGCCACGCAGTAATACAGGTCTACCGCCACAATTAAACCTGTAATATTTTCGTAAATATACGCAACATAAAACTCATATATTAATCCTAAGGAAAACATTAACGCGTTAGTGAAAAATCAATAATGTAAATTAAATCCTACAAAAATAACTATTTTTCAATTCAATTCATTGTAAAATACGTTCATACCATTCCTAAGATATCACACATTAATTTCACAGTGAAAAGAATATCAAACATAATTAAAACGAACATAATTATATCTTAAATATGAATTAAATATACTAATTAGAAAGATATTCATATAAAATCAATTTTATCTCAAAATATTGTTGTTGCGCCACCGGGATTCAAATCTGGATTTCTTTTCTAACCGGGGAAGGTGCATTATCCAACTATGCTACGACAATATTTTTAGCGACAAATTTTCGAACCCATATGTTACCTTTTTGATATTAATACTTTTATAATCGTTCCATTATTTGAAAGAACCATCTACCTTATTTTTATATGTATATCTTTCTAATTAATATATTTAATTCATATTTAAAATATCACAGACCTATGTTCTGAATAATTACAACTTCACAATAAGAATGCGTTCTCCTCATAATTATATCTACTTAGAGATCAGAAAAAATATCTGGCATTAAAATTTTTTAAGGCATTTAAGCTAATATAAGCTTTAATTATTAATTATTAAAGAGTACACATTATTATTGTAATGTTGCAGTTTTTTTTTCAGAACATAGTTATGTAGTATTTTAATACAAATTAAATGTATCAATTAGAAAGATAACAGGAAAATTCAATTTATCGAAAAAATATTTTTGTTGCTACGGTTGTTGCATTTATTCATACTTAAAATGCTGTAAAATTTTAATTTCTTACGGTAATCCGAGTTGACAGCATGGTTGCGTTCTAGCATTTTATATAACGGATGGTAAAGGTTAACATGTATGATTCTACGGAACCTTATCATTGATTTAACAGCACCATCGCCATAAAAACTATTAATCCAAAAGGATCTTCGTCTTCATCACCATAACCATCATGATGTGGACGATACTACAAATAATAATATTCGGCGTCATTTATGCCGATCATTTGGCAGCATTCTGACGCGATTCATTGGTATAGGAATAACAAAATTGTAATAATATCACTTGTCGCTGAACATATTTGCATTCGCTGATTCAAATATAATTCATTTTTATGAACGGTTTCACATAGTACATTCACTGATTTAACCGCAGATCTATAAGTTAGATACTTTAACCACTTTTTATAACCGTATTCGGCAAATTGATATTGACTGCCGTATACATTAGCCACTAACTGGTTGGTTATAAATATATGATTATTTATTAGGAGAACACATTCTTATTGTGAAGTTGTAATTATTCAGAACAGACGGTCTGTGATATTTTAAATATGAATTAAATATATTAATTAGAAAGATATACATATAAAATTAATTTTATCGAAAAATATTGTTGTTGCGCCACCGGGATTCGAACCTGGATCTCTTTCCTAACCGGGGAAGGTGCTTTATCCAACTAAGCTACACCGATATTATCTTTAGCGACAATTTTCAATGCTATATGTTACCTTTTTGATATTAATACATTTAATCGTTCCATCATTTGACAGAGCCATCTACCTTATTTTTACAGAATCTCAAATACCTTTGAGTAAACTGATAGCAGACGCCAGAATTATCAATTCATTTTTATTAAATTTTGGACACATTGATACAACTTTATTATTTAGGAGAACACATTCTTATTGTGAAGTTGTAATTATTCAGAACATAAGTCTGTGATATTTTAAATATGAATTAAATATATTAATTATTATTAATATATTTCATTCTTAGTTGGATAAAGCACCTTCCCCGGTTAGGAAAGAGATCCAGGTTCGAATCCCGGTGGCGCAACAACAATATTTTTCGATAAAATTGATTTTATATGTATATCTTTATAATTAATATATTTAATTCATATTTATAACCTACATAATCAAATTAATCCATAAAATCCTTCATAAAAGCAAATGTAAAAATTTCAAGTAATTCGGAATATTTCGAGATACTATTAAAATATTCATGTAAGGTTTGCTGATAACTCTTCAATTCACCTGGTAAGCCATGACTGATGTTTGAACCCAGTCCTCAGCCGCAAGGCTCACCTGTCTCTGGAGTGTGCCTGTCGAGGATGGGTGATATGGAAATGTTCCAGCCGACAGGGGACAGGGAAGGCACCCACACTCGCTTCATCCTCCGATAAATCTCTCGAAACAACCCTGGACAGGGTTGTCCCCCGACACATGTTTCTGTAGACGAATATATGAAGGGTGTAAGTATAATAATGAAGTTTTCCACTGCGAGTAATAATTACTTCCTATCTTAATTCATTATTTTGTTCAATATTTAAATATGACAACTTGATGCATGAGTAATAGTAACTTACAGTTAATTCACATGGTTTATTCAGAAATACTATTAGATTAAACACGATGTCACGAAGCAAAGCTATGCGTTAATCGATCGTAACGAAGAAAGTTAGCTGGCTTCCTCCAAAGATGTCGTCCTAGATCCATCTCATAACAGACGCTCCTAAAAGTGTTGATATATTTCTCTGGCAAAGCAAAAGGGGAAATCTTAGAACGAGACTAACAAAGTTCCAAAAGTATTTTCTGAAATTGGATTCCTGCATATATAGTTATTTTTCTGTCAAATCATAGAGGTGATAGACCCTGTAGCAGTAAAATAAATCAGATACCTAAAAATGTATGACAATAGGATCTGAAATATCGTTCAAAAAATTCAGAACTAAAGAAATAATTTTATATATATATATTATATAATGAATAGAATGATGCCCTGTAAATTTTAAAAGAGGGTTAGCCCTATACTGTTATTTTCTAATTGAATTTAATTTTTAATAATCCATTAAATTTACCACTCTGATTAACTATTATTATAACAAATATTTTACTGATATGAACTGACTGCACGGTATTACGCTTTATAATTATTTTATTTGCGATTTTTTATTTTTTTATTAACGAATGAGATTGTAGGTGACAACCCTGACTTTTCAACATACCACTAAAATAGAGAGCATTAAATGGATTTACCTTGGCGCTGAACAAGGATTTTGAATATTTTAGACCTATCCTTGTGATTGAAATTGGGTGGGCGGTTTCAATCATAAATTTTCCGATACTCTTAACTTTTCTTAGAGAAATATATTTTCAGATAAAAGAAATATTTTATAATTTCAACTTTCAGCAAAGGGAGCTGCAAATATTAACTAATCGATTATATGGGAATTGACACATGTTGTACGAAAAAATCCGATTTTGAAAAAACTGCGAAGGTAGCTCTGCTCTTCATCTAGAACAGACGTCGGCAACATATGACCCGCGGGTCACCAAGTGACTCATTTGATAATTTCATGTGACCCACTTGAGTTTTATACAATATATAAAAATAAATTATAAAACATAAAACATATTTGGCGTGGGCGATGGAGAGGTGGTCTGAATTTTTTCCGTTATTTAAAAGGAGCCCGCGCATCCGTCAGGCGTGGCCTAATGAGAAAGAGCCTGTGACGTAAGAAAACGCTTATAAATCTTGACAATTATATTGGTTTTTTTAATAATTAAAATTATAATTTTGGTTAAAATGTTGGTGGTTGGTGAAAGGTTGGTGAAAATTAGAAGTTTAATTTACGAAGAGTTTTACAAAAATTTACAAAAAAGCATATTGTAATATTTTACTTAATAAAATTTATCTTATTATTCACTGACGAACTGTTTTAAAACGAATACCAATTGACCTGGACCGTTTTCGTAATAGTCACAGTTTAGTTGATTTTGACCGCAGCCAAGAAAGGTTGTCAACACCTGATCTAGAATATGGGCAGCGCATTTAAATTTACCGGTTCAATTTTTTCCGAAACAGGTGAATTGGACAACTGCTGTGGTACAATGGGTGAGCAGATCACCATGCCTGATACTCTCGCTGACAAATAACCTGAGTATGTTTCACCCATTCATACCTCCATTCTGTGAACCGCGGACACAGGTCAGAGGTCAGAAGAATGATTGGAATGTGGCCTAAAATAATGTATTTTGATGGGTGATAAAAGATATGAAAATAAAATGCAAAATAAGTAATACCAGGGTAGGCAATAGAAAAACAAAACACAGGAGCTCTCGAATAACACGGATCATGTGATATTGATAAAAAATAACTTTTTTGTTTCAAAATTCTGACAATAATTTTTTCTTAAAAACTGCGTTACAAAAATATCAAATTTTGAAGTAGTTAAAGAAATAACAAGAAAGCAAAGTTATATTTTAGTAGCACTAGTCATATTTTTTAGAACAACAATATTGACTTAAAATAAAATTGTTCGATCTAACTTATAACCACCATCGAATTGTTCGATCTAACTTATAACCACCATCGAATTGTTCGATCTAACTTATAACCACCATCGAATTGTTCGATCTAACTTATAACCACCATCGAATTGTTAGATCTAACTTACCACCAAATACCGAATAAGTAGGAAGGCATTGTATTTGTTTTTAATTAACCTAGCTGTATACAGGGTGTAACAGACAAGGGTTACTAAATTACAAGTTGTAAATGTTCAAGGAATATATGCAAAATCTGCACTGTTACGGAAAATATTATTGTTTAAAATTTTAACAAAACCGTGTTAAGTTTGATGTCTACGTACTTTGAAACAGAACGAACTGTTTATATATAGATGATTATAGTAAATTATTTACAATATGCAAAATCTTACCAGTAGACAAAAATTAACATATGCTATAATATTCGAAGAATTGATAAATAAGGAAATATAAATATTGACCCTCACCATAGCTATTCAACCAGATCGTCGTGTCAAACCATGAGAGTTCCGATCGCAAACAACTTGTACGGCGAGAAAACGAGAGAATGTGTTGTACCAAGAATAATTTACAAAGTATTCTTATCAATTTTTTTGTTTCCTTGTTATATTTCATTTATAAAAAAAATGTTTACAAAACCACAATTATAACAATATGAAAGGCAATCTTTACCGTAAAACTGTCACTCAGTTGACAAAAAATTAAATTATAATAATATATGTAATAAAGTTGAAATAAAAAATAAAAAATATTTACAAAATTGTTCCATTATTAATGTATATCTTTGCTTCAGGCCCTAAATCACTTAAAAAAATAGTCTAGTTCAATATATAATTTATAAAATATTCAATTAATCGAAATAATCGCATAATTTTTAATTTTTTTTTAATGCTTATATATCTGACATGGTTTAAATTAGTCACACATCACTTGAACATTTTCGACTTGTAATTTAGTCAGGTATCCAACACATAAAATATTGTGGATTAGGTCTGTCACACCCTGTATTGTAATTATTATTTGTATTATATTATACAAAAAAGATTTGAACAATCAAGTTGTAATTGAAATGATATACTGGTGTTCAGACAACTTCCTTTGCTTCGTTTCTAGTGAAAGCTTTTCACTTGACAATGGTTCTCACGCGTCCATTTCTCACACTTAGAACTTCAAGATAATCCGATTATATTTCACATTTCTCGATGGCTTACATATTATTTTTAGTTCACGCAAGTTTCTCATACAACATAATAGTAATTTTATTTAAGAACTTTCTTAATCATGTCACTCTTTTAAATTATACTTTCAATATAAAATCGTTGCGGTATAACGTTTTTTTTAACAAGGAATAATCATGTATAATATATTGTATACGGGGATCAGATTTAGTTATAATTTAAAATATGGAAACAGTAAATAGAAGAAAAAGTTGCGATTCTTTTACACACATCCTAAAGAGTAACAATGTTTGCAAAATTTGATCGAGGCAAGGGGAAAATGAGAGGTGATTTTCGAAAATAAAGTCGCAAGATTAAACCTCAATACATGACAACATAACCAGAGAATGGACAACGTTATAGAACTTGGAACATCAGAAATGGTGTGATGCTTTTGATATCTTGAAGTAGGTGATATCAAGGAGGCTGCAGTGAACTGGGCTGGCATAGAATTGTTTTCAAAAAAAAAAAAAAAATCTTATGTTTTTTTACCTAGTTTATCTATATACGAGTATACCTAAAAGCATCGTCAGTGTTAGCGCTGTTAAAATTAATTAAGTTTTTTGGCGTCTGACTTGTTGCCTTACCCATGCATACATTCAATTCACGATTTACCACATTGTAACCTGCGTATATCCGTCCCTTTCTTTCCTAACCTATCCTTAAGTGCAAGGAAGAAAGAAGATGTCGCAATAATTAAATGTCTCCAACTGCAGCAAGTTCAGTGCCCTTGGAACTTTAATACGGATAACTACCGTCCGGTTTACTCCGCTAACGCTTATAATTAATCTTAGCTTAATCCCGTTTATACATCATAATCCCTTTCGCGAGTGTTAACATTGTAGACACGCCGCAAACGCTTGTACTAGTGGTGGAGAGGAATCTATCAATGAAGCAGACGTAAAGTAACTGACTTCCTTTCTCCCTCATATTTTCATCAGTCAGTAATGTAATAGCATAGCCAGGGGCGTGCACTGCATACAAGCAAAAACTATGCATTACTAAAGCTTCTGAGAAATAAATATACATGAAATAATCTTTATTTTATGGAAAGGCACTATAAAATTCTGGCCGTTATTACCCGAATTATCCGTTGCTAGTAAAATTGAAAAATTGCGAGTCATTTGTGTACAATGTCATGACAACGCTGTTAGGCAATTTTTCTCTAATAATGAACGCATCTAATTTGTTTATTCGATCCGCATAACAATCATACTGAACTAAATATGTTCTTACTGAACCTATGTTAATGTTTTGTTGGCATCTTTACGTCTGCCATTTTTCAAACAATATGTGCTTAATTCTGTTGTCTTCGAAAGCAATTAATCCTTACTGAAAACTGCGTGCAACGACACCTTCTACATATTTGATTTGCTAACAGACTAAATGTTATGTTTTTATGGTGTATTCCAACATTTCGTATGGTTTTCGCATAGATAAGAGATATGTATAGGTGTTCGTTAATTATCTGTCAATCGAGCGCGTATGCAATTTTTGGATAGATTATTTATTACCAATATTAAATTAAATGTTGAAATAAGTATCTATCTGTTATGAGTTTCTGCTACGATGATTTGTATAGCTAGTTATTTAAATATATGTTTTTGAGCACTATTAATGAAATATTTTAAATGTCCGTTGCCCGAAGGATAAAAATTAGAAAATATTTAAAGCAAATCGAGTACAGAGTATACAGAGTACTAAAAAAACTTAATGAATTCACGAATATTTTATAAATTTGAATTGATAGAATTGCTCTCAAAACTAGAATAAGTTTACTTACTTTTTTTTTGAGACCTAGTATACCTAGTTAGCATATTCTAAGTTTGTGTCTGCTGCACGTCACTGAGCATAACCTAAGTTTGTACCTGCTGCATGCAATTGGTAATTATATATCACGTATAAAGTGGATAATATAAATAGAATTACTTTTTATTTAAAAGCCAAAGTTTTCAATAAAATACGCCAAACATGTAAAACATTTCATATAATTTATTAACAATTTCGCATTCACGGCTATTTCTCTCTGCTTAGGAAGAATATTAATTTAATCTTCATTAATAGACCCTCTGATATCTCCACTTCTGCAAACAACGTACATTAATTCAGCACCGCTTAAGAAGTGAATTTATCGGCCCCACACAGCACATGTTTTCCTGTTCGCCCTAATACCTCGGTGAGGTCACTCGGGAGGTCGGCGTGGATGACCTTTCTAGTCTGGAGGTTATTTAGTGACCGGACCTCCGAGTCATTAATGCTGACACCAGGCGACTCTATTATCTGCGAAACTATGCTGGGGTTAAACACAATCGCTTTCGTCTTGAACCAGGGGGTACTTGGACCTGTCGACAGACGAGGTTCGCACAACGCTTGTTATCATTGTGGAAATCAACAAAGAAGTTGTATAATAATATGTTACATTAAGAAGTTATTTCCAATTCTGATATTAATCTTTTATTTTAAGACAATCAAATTTTAAGTGTTAGGAAAAAATAATTTTTACTTTTTTCATTAGCAGAAAGATATACGAAAGATAGCGTGATGGCTGCAAAACCTATTTTCCAGTGTTAAAATTATACTTTATCATAAAAGTGTTGTATAACTTAGCGCAACGCACGTGTGCACTGCTAATACGATGCCGCCTGGCGACAGGTTATGCAGTCTTATTATAAAAAACGTGTCTTGGCTAAACACACACAATGAAACTACATTTCGCTGCCGATAAAATTTGAACCCGCGCTGCCAGAATCTGAGCATTAGCCTTATATCATTCTGCCAAGTCCAGTTCCCGGGACCGGTGGTGGCAGAATGCCTGTTAATATTACCGTAATATAAATGTACACCATGTAAACCAATACACAATGAACGCAGATTAATGGCACAGTATAATTAAGGATCTTAATATTGACTCTTCGCGATCTTGAGCCTTGTTTAGTGTGACTCTCTATTGGATACATTTATTGGATGATAAAGCTACGGTTCATTATTTAAAGGCTTTATTTTTTTATAATTTTGTGCACAAATTTTCAAATATCTCGTTGTCTTTAATCAAATCTTA
Source organism: Eubasilissa splendida (assembly GCA_031772225.1). Classification (NCBI taxonomy): domain Eukaryota; kingdom Metazoa; phylum Arthropoda; class Insecta; order Trichoptera; family Phryganeidae; genus Eubasilissa; species Eubasilissa splendida. The sequence continues at coordinate 6,746,174 of CM062857.1, read as the reverse complement.
AATCAAAATATTATTCACAGATTAGCGCTCATCAGTGAATGCCGTATATAACGAGAAACTGAAACAGATAAAATTATACAAAAGTATAAAAATTAAAATAGTATGAGAAGACAACGACTTTAAAAAAGTATTAATCAAAAACAAGCTTCAGACACTTCGTTCATTTGTATATCAATGGAGTGACTTCAGTTCGCTCCTGCGCCGGCAGGTGCGAAAGTGGCGCCCCTAACTCCAACTAATTATCGCCTGCTGAAATTTCAATTAAATATTTCAGAAACTTTCCATCCCCTCCGCTTCGTCCCTACAATTTGTTTTTGTTTGTAGTTAGATTGGATCGGGTATTTGTGTTTGCTTTTTTGCGGGGGGCTGAGATGTTGTATATCTGAGCTGCTCTCTCGAAGGGCTCAAAATTCTGTGTACAACAAAATCTATTAAACGTTACAGCAAAGGAAATTTTTCATTTAAGCACATGTAAATTTATTAAAAATTATTTACTAACTGGTGCGCGGCACGCGTATCCAGTTTCATTTTTTTTTAATTTTAATTGCTTTATTCAATTATTTTGAAATTTCGAAAACATCAGAGCGCAGAAATATGAACACAATTTGGCAACAGAGCAACACTTCTATAATGTGAAAATACTCAGCAATAATGAATCGTACTCTCATAAAAGCTGTTTTATGTTATGTGACAATATCATTTTTGGGGTCGTTTTAAACGTGCTTGTAAATAAAAGTTATAAGTAACAACGAAATAGAGTATGTCAAAAATATTTCAATGATAATTTAATTCCCAGCACCGGTCATTGCTCATGCCCGCTTCTTACTTTTTTAGTTGCTGCTAAGAACGTATTCGTAAAAAAAGATTGATTAAATGTATTTTTGTGCTGTAGCTCAAAAGAAACAAGCAATGATTAAAATACTATCGATCGAAATAATGTATAGCAAAGTTTTTTATGTGTATATTTATAGTTTATAGAAGGAGTAATAATGGCATGCCTCCAAATATAATACAACCCATTGTTGCGTTCGATAAATAAATACATGGAGGAATAGAATGATCAGATAAGGTATTAATGCATGAGTAAAAAATTACTTACAGTTAGTCAGAGAGTATTCATAAAATGTTACAGATGATTAGAAAAATTATGGAATTAAGATATACAACGGAGCTCTAAGAAGCGTTATTCCTATCCTATGCCTAACCTTAGGCTGGCGATGTGCACGGCTGTCCATTTGTCTTGCACTTCCACACACACACACCTCCCAACATACTTATATCTCACTAAAAATACACTTATTAGTTGGTAGTTTTGCAATTACTTAGTGTAAATTTATGATAATATTTTTATGTCACTTAATAAAAAAAAAATATATATATGTGGGAAGGTTGGTTGGTGTTCTGGTGAAAACCATTTTTATCCGAACATGTTTGTTCTCATCGGGGAGAAGCCACCGAGGACAAGAAACAACACCATGTAAAGGTTACGGAAAAACGATGCACGGTTAGTGAAAGATGAGAGTCGGGATGTGCATCTGAGGTCCGGTCGGTTCGGGTACCGGGCGCAGATTGTTTCGCCGACCGCTTCCTCTGCTGCATGTGTTGGTGCACATCTGTGGTGCACGTGTGTCATGCCCGCCGGGCGGCGCAGTCCGGCCTTCCTCGAACGTTTCCACTTTGTACGCGTGGGGTGGTGCAATACCAAGAAATGACAGAACGAGGAACATCTGGACGATGCGCGCGAGCCGCCACATATATATAACAGAAATAGTTAACAGTGGAACTCTTCATATTGAAGTAATATATTTTACTAAGCAATCATGTCGAAATAGTAGGTTTTAATGATAATTCTGATTTGATAATGTTAAATTGTTGAATATTAGTAGGCAGTCATGTTGAATTTGTAGGTCTTAGTAGAAAGACATGTTGAAGTAATAATTCTTAATAGAAATAGGTTTTAGAAGAAAGTCGTGTTGAAGCATTTTTAGCAGCTAGACACATTGAAGTAAATTATATTTTTATAAAATTTGCACGAAATTGGAAGTATTGAAACAGATTGTTCCAAAGTCTACTAACTGAATTTTGAAAAATGGTAAAATACTCTTTGTGATTGAAGTGAATGATGAGTGTTACATATATGTATATATTTTGGAGAAGGTCCCACGATGATACACTAAGAGTAGATCAGAGAGGAGTATCCATAACCAGGGAATTGGATGGAATGATATAATTAATATAATCAGTAGGTACATATCTCAAAATTTAAAATACACTTATCTAGTATTTTATTGAACAACCCTTTTCTGAATAAATGCAAAATTTGCCCCAAATTTTTTTATAATTAACATTTTCTGTAAATTCTAATAAAATCTAAGGATCCTTTCAACCCGCTAATCCTTGGGTCCAACCCCGAGCTCTATAAATACTGATAGATTATGAGGGGGTCTTTTTTAATTAAAAAGTTTCAGATGTTTTCATTTAGCATTCTTGGAGTGGTTTCGGTAGGCTTTGAAGGCTGTTTTCTGTCAGGATAAAACACTTGTCAGCGTCCCGTCTCGGTGCCTTAAATATTTTAAATTATCATGTTTACAAGTTGATGTTTTAAAAAAAAAAACAATTTCTAAACTTTCTAAGAGAAATTATTATTTAATAATGATATCAATTATTCATTTTCGACTCGTATATCAAAATCAAACATTGTATAAAAACTGTTAAGGTTGGTTATTTTTTTCATTATTGTTAGGTTGTACAATTTTTTATTATTATAATACATAAATTAAGAAGTTAGAAATTAAAATCAAAATTTTGTAAAGGTTATCATAGTAGAAAAAAATTTACTTGATTTAAATTATATACATTTGAATTCTACGTAAAACCACTCATTAGTTAATGGTGCAAAGTTTTGTCTCTCGAGTTTTAATACACTCTCTGTTATGTCACTCCCACTGCTCCGATAATTTCGTCTAACCATCGAGACTTTGGACGTTATTTGTCTCGTGGATACAGCTCATATAATATTCTTTGATCATCGAATCCATTTTTTTAAATAATATTACAATGAAATATATTTCTTAAATGCCAAATCTATAAAGCTTATCTGCAGAGTTTATAAACACTATAAAAATTTAATATTGTACCAAACTATTCATAAAAATGTGAACACCTTCTAAGACAAAGTGAAAATGTTGATTATACTTTAATATATTTTTTATAATCTATCGAAATGTAAGTATCTTATGCCTAATTCATCATCAACGATCACTATATTATTATAATTTTTTAATTAAATTAAATACGTAAATAATATATATATTTATATAATAGCTTTTTAATATACTAATCTACTACAAATTACATACTATAATTTATGTTTTTACTGACATTCCTATAAATGCAGTTACCCTATTGTCGGGGATTAAAAATAGCCAAGTAACAAATTGCGTAAGAATTTGCTTAAAAAACAGCCCCCTGGCACCCTAATATTTTCAGTGAACTTATCAGCTCCTGTGGCATTTATTCAAAAAATAAAAGACCGTTAACTTATTGCCAGCCATAATTGTAAAAGTTTTGCTGACACGACTTTAAGTTCGGTGAAGGCGGGAATTTTTTAAATTTTTCAGAGAAAAAAGAGCTGAATTTCTAATGAGAGGGTTCACAATATTTAGCGATATTTTAACAAAGAATTTGTTTATCGGAGGCGCCTCTTGTGTCAAATATGTCACGAAACTGCGTTCAAAATAGAACGCTAATAATAGAACAAGAAAAATAAAAATAGCGCCGTAGAAAATTTTGTAACTGTTTATGAGAAGTTCGCGGGTGATTCTAACATATAAAAACATTGTTAGGAATATTTAGTATGCCTTTGTATGCACCAACGAGGAATATTTATTCCTCGTATTATATATATACGTTACACCCTGTAAAAATTGTATATTTTTTCGAAAGATTGATTTTTCATTCATCTAATTTCTTTTAACTTTACTATAACATTATTTATAAGCGCGTCCCACCACTCTAAATGGAAATTATTGTATTTTATATTAACATACCAATTTAGTGTAGAATAATGCATACTTTTAGTTCATTAACATTCTCTTATCTAATTTTACATATTTATGTAGAAAAATATATAATATATGCAAGGGTTGTGTTATAATATGTATGCGATATGTAACCCATGTTTTAAAAGTATATTTATATAGATTTATCATCCGTGTTTAATATAATTCGGAAAACCAACCATTGAATTAATTTTATACAACATTTGCAAGCATACTTGTATACTAGTTTGAACTATCCGCTGGTGGTATTGAAATTAAAATACTCCTTTATACGATTTCAAATAGTGTCCTAGGGGGACGACCGTCACACGACGTTAAATGATGTGCCATGACCAACCGCGTAGAGAGGGGAATTTGAACCGGAACGCACTCCGGCGCTCTGACTCTAGCCACGTCTGTGTATTACCTCTGCACATACATATAAACCAACATGGGTCAGTGTTCATTCTTAATGATGCCATTCGGTTCAATTCAGGATTCGGAATTAAATTGTTAGAATATTCACTCCTGAGACTTCGTGTTGCTTGGGATAGACTAAGTGTGGAACGCAGCACCAACTCTAGTACAAGCTGCGTTCTCAGTTACAGGAGAGTGCAGGCCAAGATGCGGAGAAGAAACGGAAAAAAGGAAGGCGAGTCTCGGAAGGGCCATTCGAGATGTTGGGGATCTCTGATCCTACTTTAGCTAATTTGACACCGGCGATTTCTGGGATAGAGATGTTCTTTTATTGGAAAAAATTTTGGATGGCGGTTTCGAGTTTGGCGGGCTGATCCTCGCTGACTTCCGTCAACTCGGATCCCCTGGAACACTGGTATGTACAAGATGTTAAGATAAAGAAGAGACAGATGGAAAAGAGGAATATGGTCATGAAAAATAAACAAACTGTATATATCTAGTGTAATTGTAATTATAGCGTATAATGTGAACAAAAATTGTTGTCACTGTGCATTCACTTTCCCCTACAAACAAAAGTAACTCATGTATCAGCCCATGGATATTTCCTGATGAGAACCTAAAAATACATGTGTACTGATTGAAGCTGAATAGACCGGTGGCGTGGAGTTCGGGCCCTGGCATTCTATCCATGACATGGAAGAATGCCTGGTCAGTCCAAGCTGCACATGATATTCTTTAGTCATCATCATTTTTGTTCCCTTATCCTAGGAGAATCGGAGGCCTGAAGATTCGTCAAGGCGCTTCTACCTTCTCCTGTTTCTGTACTCGATCACCTTAATTACGATGTTTCTATATGTAGAAGTAAAAGTTCTTATTTGTGCAAGTACGTCTCACTTGGTTCAATAATGTAACTCATGTTACTCCCCAAAGACAACTCATTTCGGAAGCATAGATTTTTTATCTTACTCTTCCATATTTGGTTAATATTCGATCTTTATAACATATTCATGGTTCGCCGTGTGCGCGCATGTGAACATCACATGCGTAGATATAATGGTTCCTTTCCGTAACCTACCTGTTTCCCCCATCTATACCCAGAACGCGACCTTTTAGTATGGTTTTTGTTGTTTATGGTTTGGATCAGTTGAAAATTGAAGTTATACAATAATCGTTTAACATTGGGTGCGTTTACTGCCGCCAAGTTCTTCCTACCGTGTAGGAACGAATTGTGTAAATGATCATTCTACTGTGTGGGGCTAATAGTGTACTATTATTGATTTCAGTTTCTCACTAGGCGTGCCGAAACCTGTACATCTTGCTATTGTGTATAGTGCATGTCATCCCACTTAGTGCTATCAACAAAGTGGGGTTTCTTGAAGCCAAAAGATCTGTGGATTCAGTGGAAGAAAAAAATCCAGATACTTAAAGGAGCATTTCTTATTTGGGTTGAATTTCTTTCTGGTTCTGGTTGGTCCTTCAGCCCTACATGCTCCCAAATTCATTCCACCCTTCATACATCTCGTTTATTCTCACCCACTTATTCAGACAGTAACCTTACATTAAATTAGGCCCATAACACCGGTATACAAAATTAATTTATGCCCGATCACTCTAAAGATTTATATAATTTATTATTCACAGTCTTGTAAATAGTCTAAAAATTATATTAATTTGTAATTATATACGTTTGTTGGTGCTACAAACTTTCCTATTTATTATTTAGTTCGTGGGTTCAGAGACTTAGCCATTATTTCTAAGATTCGCTGCCATTCAACAAAGTTTTTGAATTAAATAAATAATGTTTTACTTAACCAAAAGTCTCGTAATCCGAGAAAACAGTCTGTTAAAATATGTAAAACGATAAATAGATCTCTGGTTAAATAATAATTTTGTTTTTAAAGTTGATTATAATTTAATTAAAACGTATTTCCTAAGAAAATATGCTCTCATATACTCAATTAATCATTTTAGAAGGGCCCGCGCACTGTTTTTTTTTTATCCAATCAAACACTTATTTGAATACTCCGGAAATTTTGAAGAAGTTTTGAAATATAATAAAAGTTTTAAATTCAAGCTAGACGAACACCATTACCAAGTGGCATTAAGAAATAATGTTCTTGACGGCCGAGTTAACAAAAAAAAAAATTTCGTAGTTATATTATAACAATATTAAAATGTCAGGTAATATGCAGTGTGTAATAATTGTTTTAAATTTATTTTTAATTAAAACACATTTTTATTATGAAGTTAAAATTTCTGTGGTATTTTTATTACAAATCGACCATAAATTACCATTCTGCTTTATCAACTTATTGCGTCTTCTTTTAAAAATTGAATAATAAACGTAATAATTACAAAAAAACTACGGATTATAAGTTCAAAATTTGTCGAAAACGTAATCGGTTGATATAGCAGAATTGTATGGCATTTTTTCACATATGAAAATTTCCAGGTTTGAATCCCGATAGCAACCAAAATTATTTTTTCCGTATATTGGTTTTTTCTATGTCTTTCTAATTTAATCATTTTATTTATTTATTATTTTTGGCGTTACGTTCTGTATAGGATATACATGTTCCCCAATTTGTTTCAAGCTTCTCTGTTGCTGGCACCACGTGTCAATAGTCTACATTTTGTATTTCGGTTCGAGGGGTCCACTCAGTTATCTTTGTAATCCATCTGTTATCGTCTCGTCTCACTGTATGCCTTGCCCGCTGCCGGGTGAGGGTGGCTGCGGGAAACAAGCGAAATGGTACTTTGAATACAATTATCGTCAATAGGAATTTGTCACATAAAACAAGACTAGCGGTACATAATGAAGTTCCGGTGGCAATACTAATGTATGGAAGTGAAGTATGGAATTGGTAAGAAAATAACGGAATCAAACTGAAATATGGTTTATTATATGGTCAACAGAGTAAAGAAAGGGTAATTGAGATAGTTTGGACACATGAAACGTATGATCGAGGACAAGATTGAGAACAGTATCTAAGACAGTAACAGAAACAGAGGACATCCGCGAAAGACCTGGCATTATCAGATAAACCAAATACTATCAAAAGCTTCGACAACCGAAGGGGGGGCATTGAAAGCGTACGAAAGTAAAAAAGGCAAAAATGATTTGCCAGGATAGAAGAGTATGGCGTTCTACTCTATTTGCCTACTTCTGGAAAGAAATGGCATTATGATAAAACAACTAAAGTTAATGTTAAAAATTTGACCTGACAAATATGTTGACAAAGTTCTAACTTCACGCGATTTCTTATATTTTTAATTTTTACTTAAACTTACATTTTCTTAATATTACTTTAAAAAAAAACAATTTAATATAAAGTAATAATATCATATTTATTATTATTTAATTAATAAAATGCATCTATATTTGAAGACGAAATACGGACATTTGCCCAGTCAGCAATCAAATATATTTTTCTAAAAAAAAAAATTACATTAAATAATGATTTATTTGACATGAACCATATTAAAAAGTCACTTTTCAATTATTAATGATAAGGTATATTTCAATATTTGTATTAAAAATTTCAAAAACATTTTAAATGATTTGAGAGTATCGACATTCGGCGGGGACAGTGATGAACACGACCCAAAAGTCTCTAAGCCGAGAAACTTTTTTCCAATTTCCGTTTTGGGATGAAAATGGGTTTAGTGTTTAAGCGCAGGTGGCGTGTTCGGAGATCACGAAAAATTGAATTTTAAATTAATAAAAGAGCGGGAAAAAATATTTTAGACTTGTGACACCTCTACGGATACACGAGGCAGGCCGTTTCTTGAATATATTAATACCAGGGGCGTACACTGCGTACATGCAAAAAGCTGTGCATTAATAATTCTGAGAAATAAACATAATTAAAGAATCCGTACCTTCTGAAAAGACCCTATAAAAGTCGAGCGTAGCATACAGCTAAAGTTTTTAATTCAGATAGTCATTACGCTGCAACGTCATATCGAAGCTGGGAAATAATTTGTTTGTTTACGCGCATCCAATTTGTTTGTGCAATCTTAACATAACAATCTTACTAAACAAATATTCATTAAGAAGAACATATTCTTATTGTGAAGTTATAATTATTCAGAACATAGTCATGTGATATTTTAAATATTAATAAGAAAGATATACATATAAAAACAATTTCATCGAAAAAATACTGTTGTTTCGCTACCGGGATTCGAATCTGGATCACTTTCCAAACCGTTGAAGGTGCATTATCCAACTATGCTACAGCGACAGTATTTTTGACGACAAATTTTCGAACCCATGTGTTACACTTTTTCAAATAAATACATCTATCGTTCCATTATTTGAAAGTCATCTACTTTGTTTTTACGCAATCACAAATACCTTTGCGTAAACCGATATCAGACGCCAGACTTAACAATTTTTATTAAATTTTGGACACACTTATACAACTTATATATCTTTCTAATTAATACATTTAATTTGAATTTTATATTTAAATATTAATATAAGGGCATTTATGTATTAAAATAAATACCAGGTTTTGGTATTAATTTCAAAATGTTACAATTTTACATTAGCTTAATGACAAAAAGTATGTCGCTAACGCATTGTTATTAATCCCGGTAAATATGTTATGATTATGTCGAATTGAATTAAACGAATATCGAGGTTGACTTTTCAATTAGGAATAATTTATGTGACAAAATTATAAATTCAATTTCCACTCAGCGGGCGCTTAAATGCTTTTATGTAGCACTAAATAATGAAAAATCGAGCAGGATGTTGTGAATATTCGATATTCAGTGTATCTACCCACCCCTAAACCCCCACCTTCGTTTAGCAATATTCCCCACCTGGGTGATAAATTGAATTCCCCATGAAAAGCCAGCCGGTTTATTCATTTGTTGAATGCGAAATGAGCGCTGATTTATTGTTCTGATGAACAGTATTTTTTTGCAAAGTATCAGTAGTAATTAAGAAAAATGTTTTTACAATACAAATTACTAGGTAATCCACTTTTTAAAAAATCGCTAGGTAATACAATAACGGTCGCGGTTTATTTTTTATTTCAATAATCAATAATTCATCGTACATAGGTACGTAATTAATTTGTACAATTTAGACTCCCCCATCAAACAATACTGTAAATCGTTATTTATAAATTTTGATCGATAGATGGAGCGTTGGTCATTTTGGATAATACACAGTGTTATTGCACTTTGAAATTGTGGGTAAAAGTATTTTTATTTTAGATTGTTAACAATTTATAATAATGGCTTTTAACCACAAAGTTGATTTTCCTAATTTTAAAAATAAAAGTATTTTTAAATACTAATTAAATGAATTAATTAGAAAGATATACATATAAAATCAATTTTATCGAAAAATATTGTTGTTGCTACCGGGATTCGAACCTGAATCTCTTTCCAATCCGGAGAAGTTACATAACCAACTATGCTAAAGCAGACAGTACTTTTACAGTAAATTTTCTAACTCATATGTTACACTTTTCAATCATTCCATTATTTAAAAGTCATCTACTTTGTTTTTACAGAATCTCAAATACCTTTGAGTAAACCGATAGCAGACTCCAGAATTAACAATTCACTTTTATTAAATTTTGGACACATACAGAGTGGGCCAACTTGGACTGACTGATATAAATGCATATAACTTTTATTTAATTAACCGTAATAAACCGAAAATAGATTGTCGCGAAACATAATAAAATTCAATAATTTTAACGCGCTTTTGCACTGGATATGTAGCCATTATGAATTTTCATAAATTCTTTATTATCTGCAAAAAAATGTATAATTAAAAATAAACCCCACCAAAGTTATAAAATGTTCAAGGAATGTGAATCAGCATTATATATGTACGTTGTTACCAATAAAGAAAGTACATAGGGACGTCGATAAGAGTAGTTTTTAAATTCACAAACTAACATCTCATCTTTTTTTGTATAATACATTATAAATAATTGCATATAGATTCTCGAGAGTTTAACTTTTTAGAGGAACCGGAACATTAGTGAAAACTTATAAAACGATTCCGGGAATGTACGGGGTCCTTACGATGCCATTCGAATTCGAAAAAATCATTTTCCTTTATTAGATTAATAAAAATTGAACCAAAAGATAAAATCTATTTATACAAATTAAATTAATCAACTAAAAAGATATGCAGTAAAAATCTATTCACCGAAAAAAATTCGAACCTTTTCTATTTTTTAAAATGGATTAATAAATGTGTCAATTGGAAAGATTACAAAATACTAGTTAAAAATTTGTCGGAAATGTATTCAATTACTATAGCGAAATGATGAACGCGCTTTCCTTGATAGGTAAATATCCATGTTCGAATCTCTGTAGTAACTTTAAAAAAAAACGATTTTTTTCTGAATATCTTTCAAGTTGATTGATTTAATTTTTATTAAAATACCACTGAACCATATTCTGAAAATGCAACTTCGCAACAAAAATGTGTCACAATTTTTTTTATTATTAAAAATTGAATTCTAGTACCTGACCATATAAAGTATAATATTAGTATGATGGAAAACGACCTTAATGATCCGAAATTAATATTCAAGTCATGTGGTTAAATTCACAGTTAATTATATAAATTTATTATAATGTCCAGCCACAATGTTTTTGAGATTAAATATTAAATAAATACAAATACAATTTCCTTCTGTAATTCTCTAATTTCCGTATCGCATAGCATAATGAAACAAACGTATATTGACAGCTAATCATGTGGCAACACGAAACAAACAAGATTGTTATTTTCCTGTCATTATTGAGGTGTTATTTCTAGTGTATTTAATAGGTACTATTAAAAAATAAACTTGTAAATAAAATATGTTCTCTGTCTCCTAAACAAGACCGAAGTCTGTATTGACTCTTTAGTTGCCAACCATATTTGACATGCGGGAGACCACACAGAATAAGGGTAGTCTTTAACCTTTACCATACCATGCTAAAAATACCCTACGCAGCCATGCTGTCAACTCGTGTTACCGCATGAAAGTTGAGTTTTTTTAACACTTTAAATGGGAATAAAATGCTTTTACAAGCTTAAATAACCTTAAAATAGTTACTATAAATACAATAAGAAATGATAAATATAATAATAAAATATGTTCATTTTATTCTCAAACGTTATTCTTGTAACGCATTCGTCAAAAGACCCATCTAACATGATCTTCATTCTTATCTCTCATCATTTAAATTAATGTGTGATCTTTTTCACGTGGTACAAGTGGTGTTTTTAAAGCAGATAGCATGCAACGCATCTATTTTACATAGCATTCAATTCAAAAATGATTATTTTTATTATGATTTGCTTTACATTGGTTTTCCACTAGTCATTTCAAAGTGCAAATGATTTTTTTATAACTAGGTAAAATGTAAGTTTTACATTGTGCATATTTATAGAAATACGATTTAATTGGCTCCTTAGATATATGTTACTGCATGGCTAGGGGAAGGTTGAAGGTGTTGACTTAATGTATTTTAAAAGCTGGAAACTGTTATCCACCGATGGTGGATAAATATATAATTAAATATATGACAATGAAAAGTGCGTTCAATCACTATTATAGCTAGGCGAGACGTATAGAGTTGGGCGTTGTTAACTCGCTCATGGCATTTAAAAGAAAATAGGATCATCATTACTTTGATTTAGAAGTTGGAAGTTAGTATCTAGTATATCGGTGATTTCTCACTTAATTATGAATATTTTTTTACCATGATACTAACATCGATAAATGCTGACTTACGTAATTATTTTGTATTTTAGCACCGTTAGTGAATATGACTTAAATAATACAATGATTGACTCACAGTTAGTGATTTTGTGCTCATCACTAGCTTGTGGAACTACGTTGCGGAAGGCAATGGAAAATCACTGTAATATTTTTTCCTAGTACAATTACCGTGACTGGAAACAAAACAATCAAGTGGTTAGAGAATGCTCAGAGTCTCAGATTTAGCTTTGATAATTGCGACTGACGTACGTTTAAAATCGAAAATATTTTCTTCATGAAAATTTATAAATTAAACTTGAAATATATGATGATCAACAAACTGATCTTTTCAAAAATGTGTAAATAGAATAGAAAATATATTAACAGTATCTGTACAGAAAAAGATTGTTTTTCTATTTCTTTGAATTGACTAGACTCGTCTGTTATATTACTTGTCAGAAACAATTTTCTGCCCTCTCAGGGCGACATGGTGTAATGTGAACACATGTTAAATTCGTCTATGTAGGATCCCATCAGTGGTTCTCAACAAACAAATCGTCATTTTAAAATCAAAAACAGACTAGTTATTTGATCTTAGAATCACGATTATATATATATATATATATATTATAGTAGGTATAGTGTAATGCGTATCTTTTTTATTATATAATATTATGTGTCACTGAATTACAAAATCCGCTATAACACTTTTTAAACAAATTTGAGTTATGCATATCACTGGATTTGGAATAAACTTTTTTATTTAAAAATGTATGTTTCATTTTCAAAATACGCTTTGTTAGCTAACAATATTAAGTTTAATGTTAGGGTGAGCAAAACCCGATATAACGCGATGTGATTCTCAAAACCTGTCATGAATTTTTTATCGTAATGAAATACATATTTGGGTTCAAATTATTACAATATTAATCTAAATTCATAAAAATTTTAGTTTAAATGAAAGTAGTTAATAAAAAAAAAATAATTAACAACGCTTGTCATAAAAGTGTTGCAGTTTTCTAGATTTTCTCGAAGTTATGAAAACGTGTTATATGGGGTATTGAAAATCAGCGACTCATACATAGTTATAGCATAATCCTACTAGTTATGTTACCATTAAAAATGAATCACGCCGGTGGTTTGGTCATGTGTAACGAATGAATTTGAAGAGGATGGTAAGAAAGATATACGAAAATAGAGGTGAAAGTCTGGCATGACCAGGTAAAGCAGACACTGTAAGATATTCTAGTTAGAAGCCTCAATAGTCGACGCTCATATAGAGATGTATGAATGTAGGTTAGACGAAGTTCTATGCCAAGACAATATGGCGTTATATACTCATAGTTTTTCATTTATTCTTCAATTGAACGAAAAAAGTTATTTTTAGGAGAACACATTCTTATTGTGAAGTTGTAATTATTCAGAACATAGTTCTGTGATATTTTAAATATGAATTAAATGTATTAATTATAAAGATATACATACAAAATCAATATTATCGAAAAATAAATACATTGTTGTTGCGCTACCGGTTGTTGTAGCTTAGTTGGATAAAGCACCTCCCCCGGTTAGGGAAGAGATCCAGGTTCGAATCCCGGTAGCGCAACAACAATGTTTTTATTTTTCGATAATATTGATTTTGTATGTATATCTTTATAATTAATACATTTAATTCATATTTGAAAAAAGTTAAGCGAGCATTCACACTTAAAGTTGCAATACGGCATTTTTATTTTTTTAATTATAAAAAAATATATATATACTAGAAATAAAATGTAAAATAATAGAATAACATAGAACAAACGTTTTGGTGCGAGGTAGGCTCGAAAGTGAGTTAATAATATGGGTAGCCATACGAAATAAATGTACCCTTATGATCAAAGTTCATATTAATTTCTGTATAGTTAAATACACATTTCTAAAAATCGATACGTGGTATATTATCATCATCGTCAGCCATTTTATATACACTAATAATAATTTATTATTATTATAGGGGGACCTGTAGGATTCTTGATACCTACAATTCATAATAATAACAATTCATCTACCGAGCGTTTTGATTTACCCATTGACATTTCATTTTCTTAGCCTATTATTATTTTATCAACCACTTTTGTCTTTTCCACATGTTTCAATTCATTTTTGACTAGTATACGTATTAAAGACATTTTAATACTTTTGTTGAAATTTTGATACAAAGCTATCAATTAGTGTTTATATTAGTGTTTTTTTGTTAGTGTCTTGTTAAAATTTGTGAATGCGCTATATTTTTACAGTTTAGGGAGGACATTGTTTACAAATATGCAAATGTCAGTATTTGATGAAATACAGTAAGTAAAACTCAATCATGTCGAATGATTATATTTTCTTGTTTCTAAAATCATTTTTATTTATTGAACAAACAAACAAAAAACTTACATACAATGTTATTGACTTGGCTCATTAGGCAACAAACTGGTATTTGTAATGAATCATTGTAACTATTTTATATATATATTGTTATATTTGAATACAATATGTATATAATGCTTATTATAATTATTCATTAAACAAAATTTTGTACTACTAACACTTTGAGTTATTTTGTCACTGTTATAGTTTCAATAAGTGCAGTATCTTTCATCTATCTATATACGGCTTGGAACGGACCTTTTTGGATAGAGGGGTGGGACGTGGAAGAAGGGAGGAGATTTTTCGGTCGGTAATGGGTACATAGACATTAGGGGTGAAGTATTAGGGATCGTGATATTATTTAGTGTTTTTCTGTATTTATTTATTTTGTTTTTCGATGGTTTCTAAGTTGTTCTTTATTAATAGGTATTATTTTATAATATTATTATAATAAGTGGAAAAAAATTAATTTATGATTATCGAAAGAAGGATTAGTTTTAATAATGTGATTGGAAAGTTCTGATAAGTTATTATCTATAACAAAGTTTAATCATCAATAATCATGTTGCACTATAGACTGCCGTATCATTTAATGAATTTCCATAATTATATTAGTTATGTTTGCGCTGTATTAATAAATAAACATGATGTACTGAATAAATTTGAATTGAGTAATTAAAATTCAATGATCTCTACCGACCAATTATCACATAAATAAAACATATTTGGTCAATTCACAGACGCGCGTAGTCAAGGTAATATTTAAAGGTTACATTGCATTTTACGGTGGTTTGATAAATATTTTATGAGACCGAATATTCCAAACACTCGACATGTTTATTGACATCATAAAATTTGTCGTGAAAATTCCAAAATCAATAAAATCTCTTCGTGACATATTTCAGTATCTCACCCCATGCCCGATGTAATGAAATACGATTATTTAAATCGGCACGGGATGAGGAATTTTCCGTTTTTTTTTTTTTCCGTAAATGATATACGATTACTAAAAAATATCATTTTAACATGTCATTTATTAAATAATAATATTTGGACTAACAAAACATAATTATTATAGATATGTTTGTAATAATAATATAACTATTAATTTCGCAACCGACGTAAAGTAAATTATATTAAGCCAATTATAAAAAAGATTCAAAAATCCTGGCGCCATCTAGCGATTTTTGTTAAAAGTTAATTTATAGAAAAATTGTTTTCATTGAAGTTGTCAGCTTTTAATTGGTAAAAATAGATATGTACCTCGAGAGGTGAGAAGTTTGATTATGCACAATAATTAGGTTTTCATTGGACAGTCTCCGGCAATAGAAAGATGAAAATTTAGATTATTTTTCACAGACCACCGAATATATAGACATGAACTAACGCAAAAATCTTGTCCCAATATTTTCATTTTGGTGTCACCCACGTGATCCCTTTCGTACCACTCAGCGACTTTTTTTTTAAATATGACTCTATTGGAACAATAATTTAAATGAAACAATATAATATGCAATATAAAATACGTCTTGTTTAAACAAAGATTTAATTTTCGAATAGTAAATATTTTAACAGTTGCATAAATGTATGATTTACTATCGAATTTGTGTTTCCACAAAAAATGTATGTAGAATGTCCCTCGTCCCACAACTAATGTTCCAAACCCCTCTCCTAATATTAACACTTTATTTCATGTCTATTAATTTACTAGTCTGTTATTTTCGAAAAAATTACAATTTTCAACTATATAAAGATACGTATTTAGATTTTTAAAATAGGTAGCGTTCTCAAAATACATACCACACCAATATACCAAATATTTTCAATCCGAGTTTACCGCAAATTTTGGAGTAAAAAATTTTAATACGACATATAATTATTAATAATAAAAATCTAAAAATGTTATTTAATTATTTATTATTTGATCGATAAAATAAATCAAAGATAAATATTTCATTTTAATGATTCTTGCAAATAAATGTATCAATAGTATATATTATATTTTCCGATCTTTAAACGACTTTACATCGGTCGATGTTTTGTTTTGTAATTATTGTTTTATGTGATTTAATATTATTTTTCCGCAAATTAAATACACTTTTTTTTTAATAGCCGTTATATGATAATAAAATAACCAAGAAGAAATAATATTTTTATTAAAAATTTATTCGATACGAGTTACATATTTTATTAGACAATATTCAAATATGAAAATTACGTATGTATGTTTACATACGCAACCCTCTCATCCCGACGTGATTGAAAAACAATGCGGTATGGCATGGAAGACTTCAGGTGTGCGTCCAATTAAGCTTCGCATATGAGTGTTGTCAACATACTCATAATTAAAAAATCGAACGAATACAATCAGTGTTCTAATTATCAGCAAATATCGCTTGCAGTTCACCGGGATGAAAGTAAGGAAATAAATTATATTACATGTGTTGCGTACAAGCATAGGTGCCGAAAGAATTCAGGACAGGAAGGAGTTTGGCACTAACCATAACCCGGATTCTGCAGACATCTCCAAAATGTGAACTGTATATTTTAACTCGCTATTTCGTCAAAGGTTCCGACAAAGTATAGACGCGAAGCCTCGTCATTAGTATAACATTTGTAAACTGTACCGTACACGATAACCGCACTGGCTCAAGGTCGCCAATCGGCTGATCAGCGGTGAGGCCGGGAAGGAACAGGAAGAGGGGGGAAGGCACAGTGCATTATTTTCGTTCAATAATTAATATTTATACACCAAATAAATAGATGTCCCAAACAACATATATTTTTGTTACATACCATTGTACTTTGTGCTAGGTACTAGATATGTATTATTTTTTAATTCAAATTTTTAGGTAGGTACCATGTAGCCATTGAATTCACAAATAGATTTTTAAAACATGTAAACTTTTAAGAAGTGTCAAAACGCAAGTTTGGCGGTTATAGCTACAGAATAAAATGTGTAGTCACTATGGTAACGAATGTGACATATTTGTTTGGTTACTTTTCCGTCAAAAATTATTCTAAATTGTTTTTGGGAGGGATGGTCTATGATATTTTTTTTAAATTCAAGTTATTTAAAATCATTTGATAGATAATATGTCGTTTAAAGCCACGAGTATTTCTTGTAAATGATTGAGAACCTTAGCGTCAGACTCCCCGAGGGCATTTTCGTACATGTTAAGAAATCCTAACAACATTTGAGATGAAAATTGTGATGAGAACAAGATAAGGGAGACAACATTGAAGAGGTCACCTATCAATAATAAATTAAATATTGTTTCTTTTTTTATTGTAATCTCTACATAACAGCTTTTTCAATGACGTCTTGTAAAAAATTTAAAGAAAATTTTTAATAATTTCTGTCTACAATAAAATACATAATGTAAAATATATTATAAATTGGGATGTCCGTTAAATATATGTTTCTTTTAAGCAGTTATATTTGTAAATAAATTAACTAAAAATTGATTAACTATCATATAAAAGATCGTTCAGCAATAAGTTCTCTTAAGAGTGCTTAAGCACACTACAACTTAGGATAGTTCAGGTATGAACTTAATCCTACATCATCTTAATCCTACATCATCTTAATCCTACATCATCTTAATCCTACATCATCTTAATCCTACATCATCTTAATCCTACATCATCTTAATTCTAAATCATTAGATCCTATTTAATTTATATAACATTCTGGAAATAACCAACATCAACTAACTTAAGTAGTGCAATACGTTACATAGTTTTTTTAAGTAACGATTGTTTTCTTACTAAATCTATTACAGTTGATACAACTAGAAAGTAAATGACCATTCTGCAATTAACTACGTAGAATGTCGCGCGGATTTTTTTAGTTAAGATAAGTCATTAGTTAGTATATAAATAATTTTTAAATTATGAACTAAACTACACTACATACTCCTTAATTTTTACTGAGGATTATTCTTCAATGCAACGTAGTTTATTGTCGTCAAATTTTAAGTACTGTTATGTTTGATGGTTAAAAAAGGAATATATTTAAAAAAGTAAGTAAGATTCATTAAAACCCTTCAAATATTAGATAATAATATATCATTTTAAACATTTTAAAACATTCGAATCAAATGAACATTATCATTATTTTACAAGCTTAAAAATTTCACATTCACACATCTATTGAAAATATCTCAATACGAGTTAACGTCAATGATTTTTACTGAAAACTCTATGTCGCAGCTCCCAGCACCAGCTGGTGACAGGACATTAAATAGGCATCAGGATTATTCAGCTATTTGGTCACGTCTGTGGGCAGTTAACTATTATTCAATCGAGACACCGCAAAATTAACTATTTGGCGATCGATGTTCTGAAGTATTCAACAATATTATTCATAAAGCTCCAATGTTGACGCACACCACAAATCTATTAAAATTAAATATAATGTCTCTTTTTGTCTTGTTCTCTCTTTTTTTTCTGACTCGAGTCGGTGATACGACGCAAAAAAACGATAAAAATAATGTTAAGGAATTATGTTTTTGATACATTCGTTTACTTTTATATAGTTATTGAAAGCCCTAAAGCGTGTAATTATATACAATACATTTATTTTATATACAAATTCGAAGCATTTTAAAACCAATTTATAATTCTATTGTTATTAAAATTTTGTTGATTTCATAAATACTAATCATTGTAGATGTATATTATGATTTTTCCATTACTTGAAATTTTTCTGGCATACTGGTCGGGGTATTTTAATTAATGCTTATACTATTTTAATTGCTACAAAAAATATTTTTTTATTGGTTTTATATTAGTACAAAGGTTTTATCTTAGTAATTGTTTTTTTTTTAATCTGGTCCAGTGTATAACTTCTGATATAAATAATGAATAAAAACTCACATCTTGGTAAAAAAAAAATGCGAAAAGATTAATTATTAATGAAAGGCCCGTCTTAGCGCCTATATCGTGACCACAGCGGGACCAACGAATGGATTAATTAGTTATTTAATAGCGCCCAACACTAGACACGCCTGAACTATAGATAACCTTCAAGACTATCCTTCAACGGCTTCAGATTGTAGGTACGGTACATGAATATGTTGGGTTCTAGAATATTCCTCGGGTTTCCCGCCCATGCTTTGCCCCCAGCGCGGCCAATAAAGTGATACGGTGCGTAAATAATCTCAAATGAGTTTTTTCGGGCCTCTTGGCTGTAAAGCCCTTTGCTCTGTATTCTGGTCACATGGTATGTTCTGTGATTATGTTCACGCTTTCTTTTATAGCTGAATTTTTAACTCACCCTTTAAAACATGGAGGAAGACAAAATGGATATAAATTCAAAGCACCGCGCACCGGCGAGAAAAGACAAATATATTCCAAGAAATGTGGAGAAAATGGTTACATTTAATTTCATCGAAAACAACAATCATATGAATTACAATATCACCGATTTTATTTCAACATAATGGTTTATTATTATTTTTAAATACTAATTTAATGTATTCATTACAAATATATACATATAAAATCAACTGTGTAGAAAAATATTGTTTTTGCGCTACCGGGATTAGAATCTGGATCTCTATTTCCAATCCGGGGAAGTACACTACTAATTGTGTTATAGCGCCAGTAATTTTCATGTTACACTTTTTCAAATTAATACATCTGTCGTTCCATTATTTGAAAGCCATCTACATTGTTTATACGGAATCTCAAATATCTTTGAGTAAACCGACTGCAGACGCCAGAATTATCAATTCATTTATATTAAATGTTGGACACATTGATACAACTTATATTATTAAGGAGAACACATTCTTATTGTGAAGTTGTAATTATTCAGAACATAGATTATTAATACATTAAATAAGTATTTAAAACATCACAGACCGTCTGTTCTGAATAATTACAACTTCACAATAAGAATGTG
Organism: Eubasilissa splendida; assembly: GCA_031772225.1. NCBI lineage: Eukaryota > Metazoa > Arthropoda > Insecta > Trichoptera > Phryganeidae > Eubasilissa > Eubasilissa splendida. The sequence goes on along the minus strand of CM062857.1, from coordinate 6,725,679 downwards.
CTCTTCTAAATATAATTATTTTATAAATCTATAAGCAATGATATAGAACAAATTCAATGATCGCAACAATTATTTATATTATTCCTCACATAAACTACTGCAGCAGCAGTATTATTTCTATTTTTTTTGGCTAATAAAGAAGAAATGCAACAAATATCAGTACTGCAAAATAAAGCTGTGTGAATAAATAGATATATTCGGATCTATGGTGACCTTTAAGCAGAAAATATATTTCAATGTTATGGTTTTTATTTTTGAAATTCTCACTAAAAAAATATCGGCAGAATTTATAAGAAAAATTGATGCAAATCAACATGAGCACGAGCATCATACAAGAGGAAAAAATAGACTGAGACTGACATTCAGGAAAGCTGAATCTCAAAAATCTATGATGTAGGTACAGTGCAATGAAAATGAAACTAAGCAAGTTTTAGTAAAATGGAACATTTTGATCTTATTTATATTAAAGCATATATATATTAATAATAAATAAATAAATTACAGTGCCTATATCTATAAAAAATTTAGGGACGAATAAATGAGATGTATTTATTATTTTATTATTTATTATTATTATTTGTATATACACGAAATAATTACAGTTTAAATAAAGCTGAACCTAACCTAACCCTACCAGATAAAACCGTTTTTAAAAGCGATAGTAACAATAGTAGGTAGTGACAACTATTTGTTATACATTAACTATTTTAAACACATGTACTGTATGTATGGCAAATTTTTGAATTTGAAAATGATTTTCTATTAATAATTCTCAATTTTAAAAAAAGGTTGGGGTGGGTTAGGGACCAGTATACACGTTTGCTCTGCAATTTGTTTGCTACGCAACTGACATAAGACGTTACAAAAGTGCGAAATGCTGGGCCCTATATCTCCCAGCTCTCCACTATGTTCAGATGAGGAAGATATCACGGATGTGGCTAGAGCAGGTGGAATAAATAATAAGTAACTTACAATTTATGGCACTTATTGAAGATAGATACACAATAACAGGTAAATGTGAACAGTAGGAACGTGAAGCATCTGCTGGTTGGTGATCTATTCCGTAAGCCGGCCGAGAGAGAAGTGAGTAGTTATGGCTGGCTCCCGGGGCGGCTATGTCACGATGTATTGTCGTCGGTTTGCGGGTCGGTACTATGTGTATCTTAAAGTTGACGCGAGTTTCTCGTTTGCACCCAGGTATACTGGTTCAGTGCTGATCGGCGGTGTTGCTGGTTGTGGAGGCGATAGACCTTTACAGACCTTTATTCTGAAGGTGCCTCTGATGATGCTGATGATGTGTGCTTTTAAGACGCTAAAGTGACACCGCACGACTACGAGAAGCTTTAAAGGGTACGCATCACCGAGCTTAAGACCGGTGGGATATGATGACGATGATAGCTTGATCAACACATTACTGCTGAATACTGTCACGACATCACGAGGCATTAGTCATAGAAATTAGTATTTTATCCATGATTAACTTATTATTGAAAACTAGCATTTTAACCGTCTTAAGCTATTGGATATACTAATAGAAGAAGAAAAAAAAGATGTAACGGAATATTATTTATAACTACAATTTTTAATATTAGAAAAAACACTCAATCTCACGTAAAAAACACAAAATACAGACGTGAGAGCAAAATTTATCATATGTAATATATATATTAATATATCCAATAACTTTAGATATAATAAATTACATATATCGTGAAAGAAGAAGAGGAAGATACGGCAGAACTTTTAAAAACAAGAAAATCGTCTCGCAAAAAAATAGCATTAAAAATGTTGCTTATATATCGTGAAAGAAAAAGATTATGACAGTATTATAAATTACCCGTTAGAAAAATATAGATATTTATTATTAATTATTTTGAAATCAGTTAAAATGTTCTATTTTGGGAAGATCACGCCCGGCTACAATGTCACATGACAGAAACTGGGCTTTTATTATATTACAATGTTACTTTCACCAAAAATTATTTTCACCATTTCAACCAGGGCGTGACGAGATACGGTGACGAAGTGCATCCTGTTTGGTGTAGTGTGCATATTGGCTTCAAATAGGAACACTCAAAGTGCATACTTTAGACGGTTAATTAAATGCATTTTACAATTTAAAACGAGGGAATCATGTGCCCGTTTCATAGCGTGGAAAAAATCAATTCTGTTGTATACAATGTAAAGTATCCCACACACAAATCCCAGTAAATAAATAGACATGAAATAAAGTGCACATATAGGAGATGGGGTTTGAAATATTAGCTGCGGGACGAGGACATACACACATTGGAAACACAAACCCGATAGTTTATGACACATTTATGCAACAGTAAAAGTATATGCTCTTCGAAAATTAAATCTTTGTGTAAACGAGACGTTTTTTTTTACATTAATGTATATTATATTGTCAGAGTTTAAATTTTTATTTCAATCGAGTCATATGTCTTTTTAAAAGTCGCAGAGCTATATGATTGTGTAAGTGGAACCAAACTGATCGCGTGAGTGACACCAAATTGAAAATATTGGAACAAGAAATATGCATCAGTTCATGACTATATATTTGGTAGTCTATGATTCTACAGCTACAATAACTGATTATATTATATTACTAGGTTATGGCCGCTTTGTTCCAACTGAGTCATATTTTTAAAAATAATCGCGGAACTGTTTGATTGCGTCAGTGGCACCAAATTGATCACGTGAGTGCCACCAAAATAATAATTTTTGGGACAAGGAATTTGCGTTAGTTCATGTCTATTTATTTGGTGGTCTGTGGATGCACAGCTTTTTTGATTATATTGAGTGCATGCTATTGAGCTTGTACAGTAGAGCAATACCTATTCCATTATAAACAAAATATGCATTATATATATATATACTTATTAGGAGAACACATTCTTATTGTGAAGTTGTAATTATTCAGAACATAGGTCTGTGATATTTTAAATATGAATTAAATATATTAATTAGAAAGATATACATATAAAATCAATTTTATCGAAAAATATTAAAAATATTCCCCGGTTAGGAAAGAGATCCAGGTTCGAATCCCGGTAGCGCAACAACAATATTTTTCGATAAAATTTATTTTATATGTATATCTTTCTAATTAATATATTTAATTCATATTTAATATACTACCTACCAATAATACATGAGACATACTGCTAGTTCAAAGGCAACATTAAATGAACTTTTAATTTGAATACAAATAAATAGCGACCTGCGAACGGTTCCAATCGGGCGTTAGTTTGAACCGCAAGTGGCTCCACTACGATGCGTTTGAGCAACGAACCAATGAACATTGAAAATTTATAATAAACATACTGAGATTTGGATACACCGTCGGAAATATCCTCACAACAAAAACAAAATTATTTATTCTTTGTTTTACCAAATTTTGAAAATTCTAATTATTAAAATTTTTATTTAACAATTCTGTATTTGAAACCTTTTTGTACCTTTCTACGACATTCATACAAATGAAAATGCAAAGATTTAAAGGTAATGCTTGTCTTAAGTTGAAGGCTTCATTTCAAACAATTGAATAAAATCTCAGAAATTTCTTATTCAAGCAAATCGCTAACTGACATTGGTTTGCAAAACTTTTCCATTGAATCATTTTCTCCAAAATTTAATTTTAGAGTTCACTCTAACAAGCAATAAGTCATTTTAACTCGCAGGATTGAAATTAACAAACGATCATTGAGTTATCTTATTTTAAGACCATAATAATAAATAAAAAATACAGAATATCTTTAATTTTTTCAATTAACTACACTTTCTTATACTTACACGCACAACTGAGTTTTATTTTTATGAAATGCAGTCTCTTTGTGTGATGTCTATGAGGTGAGGACGGATGACAGGAGCACGCACGTACGGGACAAACGGGTATGTGCGTATGTAGAGGTACGTCAGGGAGAATGTGTAAGTATGACGGACCGCGCGTGAACGCTCTCTTATCTCCACGTCTTCCAACGCAGATATTTTTATTTACACCTAATCCCGATTCGTTTTGAGAGTTGTTTACCCTCGTTTCGATTCGTCATAATTACATATTTTTTTTTTTTATTACATTCAGTTATTATTAACATTATCATCATAATACCATCACAGGTTGGCTCCGGTATCATGGAACCAGAGCCATACCTGTACAATTTAACGTGAGACTCATTATCACATTAAATTCAGAAGGCAGCCGGAAAGAACCTATAGAAATCATACACCCCCAAAAGGGGAGGGTAGACGTCACATACATGTGTTGCTGTCGCAGAACTCGGTCACAGTCCGGCATAAATTCACAATGTCCAGGTCGCAAGAGGTACGAGGGAGAGCCAATAGAATGCTTCGTTAGGTCTCTCTAGCCACTGCTCTCCCCGGCATCGCCCACCCCAGCAGCCCCCAGCGAGAGACCCACACCCTAATAAATACCCGGAAATGTCCGAGATTCCAACGCAGATAGTTCTAAGAACATATTATAATCTGTACTAGTGTTATCGGAATAAATACTAAATTGTTACCAACTCGATCGAGGATTTTTCACGTCGCCATTTCATCTTATATTCTTCGAAGAGGAAGAGATGCAACTACTGGCGCAGCGGAATATAGGACACAACACTTGCATTAACGGGTGTAAATAACAACAAGAGTTGATATTTACGCTTATTGATCTCGAAACTATAGTCACGATAAAAAATAAAACTCAGTTGTGTGTGTAGCACAATGTTTGGTTAGTTAAGACGCGCTGCATATAGCGTAGAAAAGTTTTAAATACGTAAATAGTAAATTCACTCTAGAAAACGACACGACCACAGCGAGCACAGATGTTGTGTCTGTTGACTGATCCAAATTAAATAAATCAATAAAACGTTGGCTTGTACTAGGTACGGCGCCACTCATAACATGATTGTGTTTCGTCTAAGTCCCTTCATGGGAGAGTGTCTTTGCTAGTAAGCCCCTGTGATGGCTGCCTTGAACCCACTGATTTTATATTTCTCATTTTGCACCGGTATCTTGTTAAAAGGGAGAAGCAAACTGCGAGTACTGCGAGCGTAAGTGCCACGGTAAGGTATGCTAGCAGATGGTGCTTCTCTCTCTCTCCAATAAGACTACACAAATAAGGACCCAATATATGATTCAATTGGATAGAGATCAATCAGAAGCATCGCTGTCCAACATTCCAACATAATCATAATACAATATTAATAATTCATTAGTTTTACAACACTTTCCCTCCTTTATTTTTTTATTCCTATAGAATCTTTAACTCTCTTGAATTAAATAACACCACAACAGCACGAAGAAAACTGGCTATTTTAACACAGACGGTAGTCTAGCAAAGTAGCCAGGACAATGCTGTATATTTCAGAAGTGGATATTTACTGCATCCCACACAATAAACTACGAGTTTTAAACTTAATAGCAATATAATTGTATCTTATGTTACCACAATCAATGTTATGACAAAAACATGAACATATGTCAATAAAGTCTAATAAATAAATAAATAACTCCACAGCTATTAACACATATTTATAAAAATTGTTTATTGATTCTTTTATTCATTATAAATATGTTTTATTTGAGTGGATTGTATATTGAAAATTATGATTAATACAGTATCTAAAGGGCATTGAAAGGTATTTAAATTCATTAAGTGCGTTTTTGCTTAAATATTATTATTTTTTATTTCTTTTTTAAAATTATGCTTTCATATTTTGTTAAATTATAACTTTTGCGTTAGTTAGCATTGTTGAGTGGAACCGACAAGGGAGTCTAAATTTCTGTAACGGTTCCGGGAAAGGGTGAGTCTCTTCCAGGGTTCTTATAAAAGTAAAAAAATGTTTGGTTAGTTTAAAAAACTCATCTTGCACCACGGAATAACTGCCATGATAGATAATATATTTTTAACGCTTCACTTAATACTCAATTCGGTGAGATTAATTACGTTAATTAATAATTATAGCACAAAAAGTTATTTATTTTACTGACATCATTATCATTTTCGTCCTCTGTTCCTAGGAGGGTTGTGAGCCCAAGACAAATCGCTTCCATCTTCCCCTGCCTTCAGCCGCTTTGGTACTTGTTAATCAATCAAGACCCAATATGTCTTCTTACAGTATGTCGCTGTCTTATCACAGGTTAATATGAGGCAAACCACCAACCACCGGCGAAGCGTCCCAGTTTAACTATATTCTACCAACTTTTCAACCAGATGGTCGAGTTGAACCATGAGAGACCCGATCGCGAACAGTGTGTATGGTGAGAGAACGAGAAAATGTGTTGTGCCAAGAATAATAGAGACCTAATAAACATTTTTTTAAATGATGAGACCCCAGTGTTCACCTTAAAATACAAAGTAAAAGAACATATTATTATCTATTTTTTTATTTCCTTGTTATATTATATTATATTATACCCATAAAATACTGTGGACTAGGTCTGTTACACCCTGTAAAAATTGTATATCTTTTCGAAAGATTGATTTTTTCTTTATGTATATTTATATATATTTTATTCTTTATATATTTTTAAGTAATTCATCTAGCATCTTCTTATCTAAATTTTTTTCCCTTCATTATATTTTATTAATAAAATAAAAAGTTTAATAATGTAAAAGGCAATCCTTGCCGTAAAACTGCCTTGCAGTTTGGCAAAAAAGACGATTAAAATGAATATATATTTAACAGAGAAGAAATTTTTAAAAATCACTACATTTTACACACATTAATTTATCGAACTATTTTATCAATATCTTAAATAATTTTAATGCATATGGATTGTGTAATCTCAGTGATGCAAAAATTAGTTTCGTTTGGTCCTAGAAGTTGCTCCGTAATACATTCATCACAAATTCATTTTGATGTTTCACAAAGTACCCTATTAACTCCTCACCGCGAGCACACCAACCCCCTCGTTAAATATTAACACGAAAAATCCCCCGGCAACACCACCAGATCTAGTGACGTCGATCTTTGTAATACTTAATACTGTGACAAAAAATTTTACGTATTCCATGGAGTGTACTTAAATGCTATTTCACTGCACCATCTCGCTGTGCATAACAAAGTTTTGTTATAAAAGTATATATAATAAAAAGGCCCGCATAATAATTTAAAAATATTAATTACTAAAAATTCGAATAGCCATGTTAAAAAGAAATATATAATTAGACTCGCAGTCAATGATTGGGTCATTATACATAGTAAGAACAAAATTGGTGTCGCTTTCACGATAAAAAAAAAAAAAAAATAGATAGTAGAGTTTTGGTACGTGATAACTTAACTGGATATTGAATGAGATTAATGAACTTGAAACTTTGGGATTGTAATGATCTCCGGATATTCTGAATCCTAAGCAGGGTGAAATCTGAGAGCAATGAGTCCCGTAACGTGCACAAAACCCATGTAACATATAAGAACTTATTGTATACAACAGTATCAAGACCAAAGAGAAGATCGTAGCGTAGATAGATGGACAATGTTTTGACATTGTCCATCTATCTACGCCACAGACCTGCAAAACTAACGAATCCCCGCATACTGGCCATAGTCATGGACTTCCGAGTCCCATGAAGACGCTAAAGAAAAATATCCTGAAGACGAACTCGAATCTGTATATCAATGTGTCGGTGGCGGCCGGTGACTTTTTGTAGAAGGGATGCTGGATAATAAGTTTATACCTACAATCAAATATACAAATCAACCCACGAACACTCACACAATGTTATTTTCTGTATTAGTTTTTTATTTAAATTATGAATCAAATATATAATCGAAGGATATTCAATATTTCAATTATTCGACTTCAAGTATTGAAGCCAAACTGTCAAAAATGCGTCACACAAACAAATTTCTCAAAACAATCCGTTCGCTTCGTAATATGAATGCTTATCTGTGCATTATACCCATTAGCATTAAAGTCGTTTGTTGTATGTTAGATGCTGTTAACGAATGCGTATATAGTATTCGAAGACCTTGACCCATGCGCGAAAATCGAATACTATCAAACTTTGTGGATACGGAACGAATGATAGAAACCACTATTGCTGGTATCTGTGTTTTTACGCGATTTATAGATGTTTGAACGTTGAGAATGTATATTTATTTCGACTCGCTCCGTGCACGCGCCATGTCATAGAGTGTGTTATGACTGGTCTCTTAAGGACAGCATGTCTAAGAACACACAAAGGCACTGTTATTAAACAAATATCAGATATCTCATAAAGACAAAAGCTATTTTTTAATATATTTAATGGAAAATATATGGAAGTATGGGGTAATTACAGGACTTAATTTTATTATCGTTACATTTTGTTCAAAATACACGCACCTTTTGATCTGCGCCCTTACGTAGAATATTACAGTTACCATTTCATAAATGAAGGTCCCTTCTCGTATTTCATAACCACATCTGATCTGGAAGCTAATAATCAGCAGCACAAATATCCAGGAAATTATGAATCCTTACACAATAGCAGCGGATCATGGATCACGCCGCCCAGTAGCCTTACGTCAGTTTACATCCCAAGTACCGAGGGGATGTTTTCCCCGTAAACGAGAGGAAATAATAGTTTTCCGTAGGCGGGGGTGTTTCCGACGGTTAACCCAGCCCTGACAAATATTGAATCTTGCAATATTAAGTTTCGCTTATGGATTCAAATTACTTCCCCGGAAAATTAACTGCCAACGGGTATCTTCGAGAAGCGTATTACCTTACTGTGTTATTAAACAGTACAACGGACCGATAAAGTTTTCAGTAGGTATTTATGAGAAATCACAATTAATTAATGTTATTTTTTGATGTTTGTGTAAATAACATTAATTAGGATAAAATTTCCAAAATGAATAATTAGGTATAAAACAAATGAGATAGATCATTTAAAAAAATACAGAGTAAATATCTATGGGAAAAATAAAATGATCACTAGGACATTTTAATCTAGAACTTTTAAGCCTTAGGGCCGGTTGTGTAATCAGTTGTAAATTTTAACTTTAGTAACTTTTTACTAACGACCGTTGTTAAAATCGTTTGCGGGTTGTTTTGAATGTCAAATTTACTATTGTCAAAGCATAGATGAGATGTCTGTAAATGTGACAAATAATCATGAAATATGCTTTATCTATAGGTTTTTTCGCCTCTGCGTTCGAAATCTGTCACATTGTTTCTGATTTTTTTTTTTCAGATCACGTGCTAATGTATATTAAACAACGAGATCATTATCGAACGAACTCAATTGGCGGGATATTGAATGATTAATTGTCGGATACTGCAACTTTCAAATTATCAATGTGTCAAGATGACTTCGACGACATAGCTGTGAAGCGTCCGCCATATTTAGCTATCGATTTTCATTTTTACTATCGGATATCGGAGAGTAAAATGAGTTAACCACGGATTGTACTTTCGAGAAGTGAATATATTTTTAACAACGATCAAACAACCCGTAGATATTCCAAAATATTTTTACTTCAGTTTAAAAAGTTACTAATGATCACACAACCGGGCCTTAGTAACCTATTGATTATTGTCTGAATTTAATTTATATATGTAACTTACTTTTTTTACCCATCTTTTTCACGTCAAAAGAAACCATATTTTTAATTACAATGTTTCTCAAATAACTAACTATCTTACCATCACGCCGTTTCCCCGCGGGGGTGGGCAGAGAGGACAGAGCGCCACACTCCTCTGTCTTGACACACAATTCTCGCCTCATCCGCATTTATCCACATTCATACATATTCTCATACAAGCTCGCCGATTGTTGAGGCTTCTAACAGAACCATCCTCCAATATCTGGTTTATCTGGTCATGCCAAGTCTTCCGCGAACGTCTTTTATTTCTATTAAGTGATCCTTTCTTAATCTTACTCATCATACTAACAAAATCTTTACATTCTTTCCTTATTTTTTCATTACTTATTCTGTCATAAATAGATTTGTCACATATACACCTAAGTGATCTCATTTCCACTGCATTTAGTCTACTTTAGTTCCTCTTCTGCCAGCTCCAGGCCTCACTTCCATATATCAGTGTCGGTACCAGGACTCTATTGTGCACTACTTGTCTTGCCTCAGTTTACAAATTCCCGTTAGATATAATTCCATTCAAAGCGCCGTTCACTTTATTCCCTGCAGTCACCCTTCTTTCGATATCATCTTCAGCCTTTCTCTTTCTATCAGACATACTTCCCAAATACACAAACTCATCTACTTGTTCCAAACATTCATTACCTACAAATATTTTGCACGGTGTCTTGCTTTCCTACCCAAATACCATCACTTTCAACTTGTTGACATTCATAATAAGGCCGCTGTCCTTGCACACATCGTACATTTTACTCACTAGACCCTATAGTTCTTGTTCATTATTCGCCATTAGTACTGCATCATCGGCGTACAATAAACAGCATACAATCAAATCGCCCATTTTTGCTCCTACATTCATACATTCCAGTTCTTTCACACAGTATAACCTATCGGATGACGCCAGGATAATTAATTAATGGGTTTCGGTCTACAGGCAATAGAAAGTTTCGGGTTCGAGTCCTGGTGGCAACAACATTTTTAGATAGGCAGATTTTTTGTGTACCATCTCTTTCTGCATGATTTGTCTAATTTATTCTAATAATCCAGGAATTACGAATAAGGTTATTTCCTTACTTATCACTTAATAAAATAGAAAAAAATATATAATGTAGGACAAACAAGAAAAAAAAATCCGTTCTACAACGACTTGAATTACGCATATTAAAAACACTGTCATCTGCTGGGACATTTCCATCAAAATCATAAATTCAATTTATTAATCAACTACGTTGCGAATTTTTTTATAATAAATTATCAAGTTTAAATCCAAACCTAAATATATGACGAAGAACTGACTTTTTAGTGACCGAGTATTGAGGTTCTGTATACAAAGGTTTTTTATAATATAGCTACCTAGGTACATACCTCATGTAAAAAAAAATACATTAAAAAAAATTCCAGCTACCCTTCCATCAGTGGACGCATTTCCGGGAGCGTGAATTCCAGGGAAAAATCACTGGTCAAACTAGGTCAAATATTCCAGTGACGCATATAGGCATAGGCCGCCTGGAACCCTAGATTTTAGGGGACCTCCAATATTTATTTATAAAATTATATAAAAATAAAATTATACAAGTTGTGCGTTAGGTACTAATAGATATTTTTTTAAATTATTATAACAATTAACTCCATTCTGTCAAGGAAATACATTAGCTAATTAAAATATCATATATTACCTACCTAAAGATTATTTTTAAAGCAGAAGCAGGCTCAACTATTATTTTGAAATAAACATCAAGAAATAAATGATAATTTGTATCACTGTATTTTAATAATCAAGTTTAGCCGGTACACATTATTAATAACAAATTAATCTAAATCTACGAGTAAGTAAGTAAACCAAAGAGACGGGAAAGGCCTACGAAAGCCGGTAGTGACTCAGATCCCATATTTTTGATGTGAAAGGCGGGCATCCCAACTCTCAACCACGAGAACTAAACTGACAGCTGACACTAAAACCACAAGCTAAGAAACTAAAAGTTATAAACATATGTACATATATATTTTGTTGATTTAGTGTTGAACGCGGAATGGAGGTACATTGCCTGCTCACAACTTGAGATTAAATATCCATCAATTTTGTCTCCCTTTATTTTATCTTACGGTTGGTTACCCACGTGAAATTCTCATCGACGTGGCACGTACCACACTTGCATGCAAAATATAATATATAACCAGCACACACTAAGAAGAACTGCATTACAATACATACCTTTATTGGGGTTTATGCGATTTCTTGTCTTGGACGAGAAACAAACAGCTGATAGCCGGCGGCTCACGCGCCTGTCATAAACTTCAGACATCATTACTTTGATAGCTCCCCGCTAGAGCTCCGAGGAATATTAATTCACTTAATCAAACACAGAGTGCGCTAGTCTGCTGTCCCACAAGAATGGAAGAATGTACGTATATAATAAATACATCATAGCAATAATGATTATTGACGTTTAAACACTTTTTTGACATCACTGAACACAAACAATGATTGTATATTATAGATACACAAATGAAATGCGATACGTTTTCATCTGCACGATTCTTTTCTAGCAGTGTACATGATCTAGAAGACAATCTACAGTAAAACAGATTATATTATGCTCGATGAAGACGTAAAATTGACACTTTACACCAATTTGAAGGTGCAATAAGGTGAAATAACCTTTTAAACTCAGAGATTGGCAGTATATACATCAGTAAAGTCAATAATAAACAATGAATGCTCAACACTAGTAAGTAATTTACATAAACATATACTTATTCTTTTTCGTAACTATTTGTTATTTGTTGTTGAACTAAACTTTAATATCTTTCGAATATCGTACACCATGAGTAGTGGTGTTGGATACTACTAATAATATATTTTCTATTGACATTTACGCAAACTCTTTCACCGACTAGATCATTGCGACATCGTGTACATACTCGTATACTCATATTTTTACGAATTTAGTCAAATGTATCAAATTGACCAATCAGCGCGGCCCTTTTGGATCACTATCAACTGGCGTCCGCGCGTGTGTATGCGCACGCAACATGCACATTACTTATATAAAATGCAGACATTATATTCTTTACAACTTACTTCCAGTAAATTGTTTAGAGGGTTTTTTATCAGTAATTTTTTACCCTTCCAATTCATGTATTAATATAAAACACTTATGATGTTTATAATAATAAGGTAGTTTGTAAAAGTGTCAAAGCGATTAGCGCTGATGCACTTGTAGTTGTAGATTAGGCGGTCTAGCCGCATGTAGAGTACTCAGAGTATCGTAGACTCTAAGGAATTGGAAAAAAAAAAAATTCTTTACAACATTATTCAACAATAAGATGGATTGCGGCTATACATATTTTCGCATAACTGTATGAACTCTTCATAGGTGTCGTTTTCATTATTCGACGTACCGTCAATGACTGACTATAAACTATGCAATACATGTTGTGATCAACCGTATCTCCGTCGCGTAGGTACAGCAACAAATAACGATAACAATTTGTTAGGTGTACAGTTCACTGGAAAGGACGGAAGAAATGAAGTTATGTTACATCTATTTTTGACTGTTTAAAATTTCAATTGTTAAAAAACGGATGCTTAGTATATGCTGAGCTTTGTATAAATAGGTACTACGTATGTGTTTTTTTATTTTCAAATTTTTTACTTACCGTAAAAAAAATTATGTCACAAATTGACAATTGAGAAGACTAAACAAGGTATTGAAAATTGACATGATGAACACATATAGATTAGCATACATGGGTGAGATCTTATCGTAATAATTAAGCATCCTTGGAATAGATCTGAACAGATCATAGTCTAGATTAATTTTATAAAACTTGGTTTGAAATAGGGTCGGAGATCTCGTAAATCAAACAAAGATGTTTAATGCTTATTTTTTCAAAAAAAATGTACTAAAAATATATTGTTATTATGATCAGTTTTATTATAGCAATAAAAATAAACGATATCATAGTTATATTTGAAGCAACAAAATACAAAAATGTAACCCATTACGTACGATCGATAAACTTATAAATTGGTTAACAAACAGAACCACAATACGTCAACCCAAATCAACATCTATCGAAAAAGTAATGATATTAAAAAGTTATTCCACCGTAATCCATGGGAAGGGGGAGAGTTTTAAAACATCACTTTTATAAAAAAATATGGCCATAAAATCCTATTTTTTAATTAACCACAAAAAGAGTGCCTTTGGGTGTTTAATAATTCAACCAAACAGATTATAAACATCCAACAAGTTAAACAACAGTCACAGAGCTCTGAAAAGCTTTCCAGTCTTTCACAATTATTTTTTAACGTATTTTATAATTTACAAATCATTAACAGTTCAAGACACAAAACATAAAATAATATGTACACATTATATAGTCATCGAACCTTTGACGAAACGCTCATTACATGCGTTTACTGTAATGAGGCAACCTATCGCAACCTGTAAATAAATATTACAGTGAGTATACGCCGAGTACGCGCGATCCAAGTATAACTTATTTGCGTATTCTTTGCATTTTTAATAAATGTTAATGTTTCGATTGATGGCGGATTCATTAGACGTCAATATACAGGGCCGGACATGGAAACAAGTCACGCGTAATTGTCGCTATTGCCCAGGACGAAGACCTAGTGCACACTGATACATATATACAACAGCATCAAAGGTATGTAGGGATGATATAAGTACTTCGGTTACTACATTATTCTTATACTTTTAAAATTAGCAATATTAACTTTGTGGTTAAAATTCATATTTTTATTTATTATCTTTGTTTTATTAACCACTAAATTGAGTTTAAATACATCTACCGGTTTCGAAAAATACCATTTTCTTCTTCAGGATGTCATAACTAACTAAAACATATAACAGAATCTATTTAAAAAAAAAAAAAATTTTAGTACCTAACTCAAATCATTACTTAATACAAATTTACTCGAAGAATTTAGTTGGTTGTTTATAATTTTTTGATTAGTTTTACACGCTTTATTTATCTCCAACGATTCCAAATTATTTAATTTGTGACCAACACCGTTTATATGCAAAATTGACAATCCCAATTTTTTATCAAAACCATGACCATTTTCTATCAAATGATTAGAAAATTCTGAAAACCCACTATTGTTCAAACATCTCAAATGCTCTCTTACTCTTATATTAAAATTTCTACCCATTTTACCAATATAAAATGCAGCACAATCCTTGCAACTAAGTTTATAGACACCAGAATTGTTAAATTTATCATATTTGTCTTTAGATTTATGAGTAAATTTCCTATACTATTATTTGTATAAAATGCCGGTGTAATATTTCGTGGTAGGTGTTTTATTTGTATTTTTAAAAATAGAGATTTTATAAATAGATTCTGGCAAAGAAACAATAATATATGTTTTAGTTAGTTATGACATCCTGAAGAAGAAAATGCTATTTTTCGAAACCAGTAGATGTATATAAACTCAATTTAGTGGTTAATAAAACAAATATAATAAATAAAAATACATTATTCTTCTTCTTTT
Organism: Eubasilissa splendida; assembly: GCA_031772225.1. Lineage (NCBI taxonomy): Eukaryota > Metazoa > Arthropoda > Insecta > Trichoptera > Phryganeidae > Eubasilissa > Eubasilissa splendida. The sequence continues at coordinate 6,710,556 of CM062857.1, read as the reverse complement.
CGAGTCAGTGCGCCCCTTAGCCTTTCGCATACCAATAGTTCGTCAACGTCCTCGCTTTGTCAGTAAGTATCATCTTTTTCATGCATTTTCGGGTGCACTGGAACGGTGGCAATGAGCACTTGCCTTCTTGAAACCTGCTCTATTCCTCATTTCTCCAAGTTTATCGTAATACATCCTACTTTGTACGGGTTCTGGTGGAGTTTTTCAGGTTCCCCGCTATAGATTGTGTCTTGGTGGTAGCACTTTTTTTGATTCTCTCCGTGTCTTCCAGCAGCAGTCACAGCATGCACTGACGTCTCCCTCTACATGTTGATCCACCGCACTCTCAGTCAGTGGCGCGACTATCTTTAAAAAACTTTAAACATCGGCAGGTTGTCGATCGTCGCATATTTGTAATATATCCCTCGGTCGCCTCTCTTGCCAATGGTATTTATATTAACGAATCGTGCCGTAAAAGTTTTTAATTTTAATCTTTCGATTTCTTCATCAGAGTTTGATTAATGGGATATGAGATAAAATTTATACAAAAATGTTGCTATACCTATATATGTACCTATATAATAATTTAAACCAATAAAGTAAATTGAATCATAATTTCGGTCACGTGGTATAATTTTATTTGTATTCAAATCAACGGCTGTTGTTCTAAAAAATGTTGTCAGTACTTCTAAAATATATATTTATTTTCTTGTTATCTCCAAAACTATTACGACAGTTTTAAAGAAAAAATTACTGTCAAAATGTTGATACAAAATTGACAATTATAACCAAAATGTCAAATGATAGAAACGTAGATTTATACATGATACAATGATTTTTATTAAGACGGATCTGCAAGGGGTAGGTCAGTGGCTGCCAGTGGCTAACTGCAGAGTCGAGGGATGGATCGCGCTCTGTAGTGACGTAGTCGTGGACTTTCTAGTCCCATAAGGTCGAGAGGCTAAAAAAGATTAAATAAAAGAAGAAGACATTATCCAAACATCCGTCCTTATCTCACAGCAACATTAAACAAACGTACATTGACTGCTATCCGTGTCGCATGGCAGTATATGACAGCAGAGTTTGTCAATACTCTTACGTAAAAATGCGCGTTTATCGCATCAAACGATGCGAATTGTTTTGCTATGTATTATATATATAAATATATTAATGAATAAATAAATAAAAATTTAATACAAATTAAATTATTCAACTAGAAAGATACAGAAAAAAATATGGTTAAATATATTTTTTTTCTATATTGTCCTAATATATTTATATTCTATATATATTTCTAGACTAAATTTTTTTTTTCTATCTTTCTAGTTGATTATTTTAATTTGTGCTAAAAATACCACCAAATGTTCTGAAATTGCAACTTCACAATACAAATGTTTTCATTAATAACATAATAAATTAAGGAAATAAGAAAAGAAATTTTAATTTCCCGTCATTATTGACGGGTTTTTTTTAATTGTTTTTTATAATGAACAATGAATACAAATGAATAATTTAATGTTTATGCTGATGATGACGGACTATTTTTATCACCAAAGATCAGAGTTTCGGTCTCGCCAGCAAATATCCAAACAATTCTTACTTCCATAATAATTCATTTTAAGTTAATAGTAAGATAATATAAATATTGAAAGCGAAATAATATCAACAATAACAACTATTCTGAATTCGCCAATCACCATTCACAAACAAACTATTAATTTGATATTAACAAAGATTTAGAAATTATACATACAAATACTAGGAGTTTACAGTTAGATAAATTTGAAATTTTAGAAATAAGAAAAAGCGTTAATAGCAAGCTAAATATTATAAATAACCAAACCCTTTTTGCAAATAGTAGTTCTTACTTAGTTACCCACCAGTTTTGTCATTATCTGTTCTTGTATTTTTAATTTTAGCATACATTGTTTCTTGAAAAAGATACCATAGGTATCGAAACGTATTGATTTATCAATAAATAGTGGTTTAAACAAAGTGTTTTGTCTTATTATTTATATAATATGTGGCCACAAAGTAATTTTGCTAATATTGAAGAAATAATATCATATTGACAATTTGATATTAAATATTATTTTTATTTATTAACTTTGTTTTTTTATTAACTTATTGAGTTTAAATACGTCTACCGGTTTCGAAAAATACCATTTTCTTCTTCAGAATATCAATACTATCTAAAAACATATGTTATTGTTTATTTGCCAGAATCTATTTTTAAAAAACAGTTATATTAAAAATAAATTTAGTACCTAACTCAAATTGTTACTTAATACAAATTTACTCGAATAATTTTCAAAATGGGACTCGTAGTAAAATTTAGTTGGTTGTTAATAATTTTTTAATTAGTTTTACGCGCTTTATTTTATATCCAACGATTCCAAATTATTTAATTTAAAAGTTAAAATTGACAATCCCAATTTTTTATCAAAACCATGACCATAAGTGGTTAATTAAATAAATTTAACTAATAAAAATAATGAATTTTAACCACAAAGTTAATTTTGTTAATTTCAAAAGTATGATATTAAATCATTTTTTACTCTATTTTATTTTAGTAGTTATTATCATTATTATAATTTATTTAATTATCATCATCATTATTCCTCATGGTTGTGATCTTCATATACTCCCATCCTTTGGACTCTACTCCTCCATTTCTTTTGGCATCCTGATGCTGATCTGTCACTCACATTAATTTTTCCACTTAGTCGGTCCAACGAATAGAGGATTTTCCTCCTTATCTCAGTTCTTCGATGTGGCTTACCACAGCAAACTTCTCCAAATTGTCTTCTCTTCGTTCGTCTTCTTCGAATTCGTCTTAGGTAAATAATTGAGAGTTTCCTGTGTGGAGATATTTGTACGTCTCTTTGACGCCACACCTCAAAGACATCAATCCGTCTTCTCTCTCATCCCTTCAGAGTCCATGTTCCACACCATACAGATATATTGAGTGCACTAGATACCTTACAAGCCTGACCTAGGATATTTTGGGTATACGAGTAATGCTATCTTTCCACATCTTGTCAAGTCTGGACATAGAACTTTTTGCCATACGGGTGCGTCGTTTGATTTCTGGTTCGCAATATCGTCAGTAATTTCGTATCATTACACGCAGGTGGTACATGGTACCTTTATACTACAATATTATACAAACACATGTATTAAGTATTAACGCTTGAAATACGATGATTCACGACTCATTTTATCTACTTGTAAGGTACACGTAATGCTTGAAAATAATCAATAATCATAACCAGCTTATGTCATTTAAATATTTAATATCGGACGCCTTTTTAAGTGCGTTATCGTCCAGCACTATATCTAGCGCAAGCACTCTGTGTTTGTGATAGATAAGAAAGAAAGTTGAAGATACGATAAAAACGTAATAAAAAATAAAAAAAATTCTGACAATCTTGAATAATGACTTATTTATTATCTGCATCCAACTGCTTCCTTGTGATATTTACTATGTCATCGGCCCAGCGAGCTAGGGGATGCGTTACTACTCTTCTCTCGGTTGAAGGGCACACCCCATTAACATTTCAGATCTATTATTCGATGAACTACATCTTCTACTTTGGTACTAATACGAATCTCTACATTTATAATTATGTCCCACAAGAACAATCTGAATTCACTCCATGGTTAGAGGGGTTAAACTGGGTTACTTACACTTGTGGTTGATAAGTTTCCATTAGATATTATTCCATTCAATGCGTCGTTCATTTTGTTCCGTGCGGTCACCCTCCTTTCGACATCTTTTTCAGTCTTTCCGTTTCTATCAAACATACTTCCCAAATACACAAAAACATCTAGATAATAAATCTTTAGAACAAGTCATTATATATAAATTAAATTTGACAACCCACCAACACAATTTTACAGTGCGTACAAACCGTACATGAATTTTAATTATTATACATACAGGATGGCCCAAAAAAAATAAGAACATCTCGTAACACATGAGTTATTTAAAAACATCTTACATATATAATTAATTATAATTCATGTCATTTTTTTGCACAATATTTGGCTAATCAGAAATCATCATTGCATAATCTACTGGGTTTAAATCTGGGCTGTTCGGTGGCCACATGCCTGGCTCGATGAAATTAACATTCTCACGACGAAGAAGTTGATTGTATTTCTGGCTGTGAGCTCCAGCTGTAATGTCCAGTTATGCTGTAATGTCTAGCTATACTCCAGGCTTTATTTTGAAACTCTTTGATCATTTTTCTAGCACCTCAACGTTATTCAAATTGCAAATTTTTGATCAGAATTGTAGTGATTTTTGTCATTTCGGGCAACAATTTGAAAAAAAAACATATATAAACAATGGGGAAATTGTCGAAATAAATTTTAATATAGGTAAGTAAATTAATAAACTATTCAACTATATCACATTTTACGAAATGTTCTCACTTTTTTTGGGCCACCCCGGATATAAAACTTTTTACGCCTGTCAATTTTTTTTTTTGAGAAATTTTTACGTCTCACCTTTCATGTTGGCTTTGATATAATATGTAAATAGCTTTCTCGAAAGCATATCGATATTTAATAACCGACGGAGCAAGCCTGTCATAATATTACTATGTACACACAAGAGTCGTTACGTATCCAAGCATCATTATAATATAACAACGTATTATTATTGTGTACGTACGTTAAAAGTCAACAAAAATATTTTCCTTTACATGTTACTTGTATACACTAGTCAACACGATTTTTCCACAATAATTTATCACCGATTAATGAGGGGGAAAAAAATGAGGTACCTTTTTCTAAAGAAACACATTTATGCAGAATGATATAATTTAATTATTGTTAAGTCGAATGAACTGAAAACCTTTTTCTTTCACAACAAAATAATAGACTTGTTAAATATTAATTAAATGTAAATCAATTTTATCGAAAAATATTAATGTTGCGCCACCGGGATTCAAACCTGGATCTCTTTCCAAACCGGGGAACGTACATTATCCTACAAGTATGCTACAGCGACACTATTTTTGAAGACAAATTTTCGAACCTATATGTTACTTTTTTTTTAAATTAATACATTTTAATCGTTCCATTATTTGCAGGAGCCATCTACTTTGGATAGAGATCCAGGTTCGAATCCCGGTGGCGCAACAACAATATTTTTCGATGAAATTGATTTTATATGTATATTTTTCTAATTAATACATTTAATTCATATTTAAAATCTAAGTTCTGAATAATTTTAACTTCACAATAAGAATGTGTTCTCCTAATAAATATGTATTATTAAAAGTAAATAATATTACTGAAATGAACTTGCTTGTTCATATTTTATGGTGAGGGTATCGATCTAAGGCCTAGGATACAAATAGACCGTGTAAATTTGCTCTTCACGGGTGTGTGGTATGTACCTCCAATTGCTTCTCACCCTCGACAGCACACTGTCGCCTCAGCCTCCCCCCAACATCATTTCCATTTCCTGACTCAATCACTACGCCCGATAATCTATGAAGAGCGCATCTGGACACCCTTCTACGCAGGGACGTATGACCCATGAGCGTAGTCAAGTACGGCGGTACCTAGGGGCGGCAAATTCTAAGAGGCGGCAAAATGAAAAAAAATCTGCCGCGTAAATAAGTATCAAATATATGCGAAATACTAGAATGATTAAAAATGAAATCATCCCGGTAGCGCAAAAACAATATTTTTCGACAAAATTGATTTTATATGTATATATTTATAATTAATACATTAAATTAGTATTTAAAACATCACACACCTATGTTTTTAATAATTACAACTTCACAATAAGAATGTGTTCTTAATAAAAATGGAATTTTTTACTTACGATACTTTACGTGGGAGGGGTCGATATATTTAAAGGAATCTAATAAAGAGAAGGCACTTTTGTTCAGATAGTTAATGGACCCGGATATAAAATTATATAATTTCAGAGTACAGAATGAACTTAAACAACAATCATTTAAAGGAATAGGTTAACGTGAAATTAAAAATAGTAGGGGCTTAAGGGCTGCATCTAATCTAGGGACGTCACTGCTTCTACGTCAGTACTGCAGCCTTATTCCAGAATTCACGCAGAATTGACTCATTTCGTTTATACGGGCAGTCTTAGAGCGGTGTACATTATTGCATTATGTGCAAGATGTTTGGACAACATACGCGCTAGCCCAAAATCTGAAATGATGTCAATTACTAATTTAATGTATTAATTATAAATATATACATATAAAATCAATTTGTCATGAAAAATACTGGCGTTATAACACAATTAGTAGTGTTGTAACTTCCCCGGATTAGAAATAGAGATCCAGGTTCGAATCCCGGTAGCGCAAAAACAATATTTTTCGACAAAATTGATTTTATATATATATATTTATAATTAATACATTAAATTACTATTTAAAACATCACATACCTATGTTCTGAATAATTACAACTTCACAATAAGCATGTGTTCTCATTAATAATGTCAATTAACTATGTACGACATGATTTAAAGATTTTATACTTATTTATTATAGGATTTTATAAAAATATACGTGAGTCTGTGCTGCTTATATAAAAATTGATATCAAGATGAAATAACACAAAGAAAAAATTTCACAATTTTAAAAATATTACTGTTTTTAATTATAACGATCGATCCTTTATTTCGATCCTAATTCGTGATTTTTAGTATATTTTTTTACCAATAAAAAATTTACGATAAAAATTAAAATTATATATTCTATTTTATTTGTGTAATTTATTCCGTGTGTAGTTTTTTTCTGTATAATTTAATTTTTTAACCATCAAAATTAACATCTATTACCAGTGTGAATATTTCAAAATGAATCTATCATTAATGAAAAATTGCCATGTCTTGATGACATTTCTAGTACAATTCATAGCACTTAAAATGACAATAAATGTTGTGCCGATAATAATTCGTTGAATATAGTCTCTCCTAATTAATATGTAAAACACAGAGACGGCTCGGATAACTAGACAGGGTTCAAGATTTTAGGGGCGCTGAAGGCTAATGTGCATTTGACATTGACATTTACGAGTATATCTAATGTGTTAAATTGTATAATTATTAAATACACACACACACACAGACGTATATATATTCAACGACCTGGATGTTATTTAATTATGTTATCTAATTATGTAAAATATTATGCTGTAAGAATAACAAATAGAACAATGAGCTAACAAAACCTCGTATGTAAAAGATTTTTTATTCATCATCGACTTTTTTCTACAATATTTCACAAAACGCAAAAAATATTAAAATTTAACGCATGCCGATACGACCACATTTCAAATACCATCAGCTTTCAAATCGTATTTTTCCTATTCCGCCCTATTAATTATTAAGCCATTTTTTATACACTGCTGTAAGAAGGTTTCCCCACGTGTCTCCCACTTTTCTGTGCTATTATTTACTGCCACATATTTCTGTATAAAGTTTTTTACCCGGATTTTAGGATGGCCTGTCAACCTCTTAATTTCCTCCCTTATCACTGGATGACTGCGTTCACACAACGAATCCGTCCTCCGAATTATATGGCACGTCCATTACCATGTTATTTTCTTGACATATTCAACCACTTATTATATCAACCATTATTTAGTTTTTCTAGCCTTTCTTAAAATCAACATTTTTGCAGATAGGCGATATTGAAACTGATCGATTCACTTACATTTCGCGCTGAAAAGTTTGTATTTCATTTTTAGGACGCCACATATCATCGATCCAGCTCTGAGCAAAGGTAACGCATCCATGATAGTGGAATTAGTGATTATTTAAGTTGTTGGGAAGCCACATTTGTTCTATACAAATTATTTGTTTACGTATTCTTAACCATAGTAACGTATATAAACACACGGCTATATTGAGATATACAGAAATTATAAACCAATGGCGTCCCTGGCACTTATCTATATTCATTATTTGGTAAATCTATAGATTTTATAATTTCGAATTCAGGAATCATCTAGCAGTCTCCGTAAAATATATTACACATTTTGTTCAGTTGTTTGTATAATTGTTTGATAACAAATTCTATTAAGTATTGTTTATCTTTTAGTTTTGCTTATACCTACTTTATAATTTAATTTACTTATCTAATTCTGTACTTATTCAGTTCAGTATCTGTTTATAATATTTGACACAATAAACAAAATAATTTAACAAGGTATTTCACAGAAACAATCTGGTTCATAACCGACGAGGATCCTCAACGTATAGACACATTATTTTTTATGCTTATGGTGCGTATAGGGTATTGGGTATAGGGATGAGACTTTGATCTTTTGTCTCAGAGATTTATCGGTTCAGGTCACTGTGTATCGAATACATCATTCTAATGCGTACAAAATACAATGCAATACTCGCTTCGCACTTAAGTCTGTGGTATCCTTACGAGACTTTCGAGACAAGCCTCATCTGTGTACACGTGTCAAAACATTAAAATACTTATGTATACAAACTTTGATGGATCTTCTTGTTGGTATAAATTATTAAAAATAATAACACATCTTAAATTTGGTCGCTATTAATAGAAAAAAATAGATGTCTTACTAAAAACTAAAAAGATCTTTTATAGTCTAAACTGATGTAATTTACCGTGGTGTAATCAGTTACGCGTTTTACTGACAATTTGTGTCCTGGTGGAAATTGTATATATATTTTTTTCTTTTTTAAACTGATTCATCTAATTTTTTTGAATAATTTGAAATATTTATACATTTTTCATTTATTTCACATTTGAGTGACAATTATTACATAATTATTAATATTATATTGTAATAAAGTGCATAATGTAGAATAAATTGTTAATTTTACAAAAATAAATAGAATTACATGACGTGACTAATGTTGTACAAATAAAACCTATATAAATTTAAATAACTTTTATATTTTTAAGAAAAACACATTATTATTGTAATGTTGTAGTTTTTTTAGAACACAGTCTTGTGATATTTATAATACAAATTAAATATATCAATATGAAAGCTGTCCTGGTGGCAACAAAAATATTTCGGTAAATTGATTTTATCTGTATATCTTTCTTATTGATACATTTAATTTGTATTAATAACTGTATAATGTTTATCAATCTACTTATTTGTTTAATTTATAAAAAATAATATTAATTGTTTTTATTTTTGCATTTCTTTCGTTTAGTCTATATCTGAGTATAATATAATATAATATTATAAAAAAAAATCCGGAGAACCAAGGTATTGCCTGAAGAATGAATAAGTTAATGTGGCACGGAATAGACATATGTCTGTCGAAGAGATGATGGATTATGAGGAAAGAAGGTTTGGAAGATGGCTTCGCATTGGTAGAAGTGTTAGCCGTCCTCAAACTCGACAAAGCGACTACATAAGAACAAACAAAAGAACAAGAATGGCTGAAATCAGAGCGATTTTGCGATTCTTGTGATGATGATGATTTATAAAAATAATCTAACGTTTCTTAATATACGTAGATTTTGCTTTTCAGATTCAACTTAAATTATCTGAATCCTAAATTTATTCCAAAAATATATCGTCATTACGCATTTTTGTTTCCGATTTCGCGTAGAGTGAAATAAATTAGAATCAATATTCAACAAATAAATTCAATTACCCAATACACATAATACACCAAGTAATGTTTGTGTTTTTAATAAATATTATATTATGTATACGTATATATTTTCACTTAATATACAACACATCATACTGATCTGGTATATTAACCACGCGATACACGAATTTTCGTCAGTCGGCCGGCATTTGTTGGGGTTGAAAGTTCATTATTTTACAAGTAAGTTCCCACTTCATTTCAAATCAACTTAACTTACTGTTAGATAACTATTCGTTATTATTATCGAAGAACTGGTCTATCATTAATATTAATGTTTAACAGATTTACCTGATTTATCGTTACATTTTTAAAGTTAAGGGATGATTCGACTACTGAAAACATAAACTTTTTATAATTACACAACAATTAATAATCATTTCGGGATTAATATAAGCTTTTTGCTGTTTTAACACTCAAAGCATATCAGTATATATATATTTTCAGTAATTAGCTAGGTCAGGCCAGATCCACAAAAATCTCATGTTGTATCTCGTGTAACTAATTCAAAAATTGATTATTTCCAGATTTTCCTGTTGACATAGTATATTATACAACGAAATGGCCAAGCTGAAGCTGACTTATTTCAATACTAAAGGTCGGGCCGAACCCATTCGGTTCATCTTGGCCTATGCCGATGTCGACTATGAAGATATTAGGATTGACGGTGCAGACTGGCCTGCGTTGAAAGCATGTAAGTACAAAATATCTAAATGGCTTTGTTATTTACATCTTGTCCAACCCAATATAAATTGTACAACGTGTCTAACAAATAACGTAATAAATTGTACATATTTGGTGTCTGCATTTTAAATATTGTATTTAGAAATAAACATAAATAACATTATATAATTTATACACATATATATATATATCAAACATCAAAATAAACATATATTTATTTTTATTAATGATGTGTCATATACAAAAAGACTAATTTTATCGTATCATCATGCTAACATTTTTGCAAGTTTTTACATGTTTATAAATTCCATTGTTTTATATTTTACCGTCCAATTTTTTTTACTTATTATTACATATTTTTAAATGTCTTTTGAAACGTTTAACAAAACAATACATCTGTTTATTAAATAATAAAAGTTCGACTGAAAAAAAATTACTTTAAATCTTATTTAATTAATTTAGACTGTGTTTGTAATGAGTTCTTACTAATCAGTTGCATTATTTTTTTAATTAGTGCACAAAAATGTAAAATAATTTATTTTTATATTTATTAAAAATGTTTTAGTTATCCATAATATACAACTAAAAGTATACGTCATCGCGTTTACATTAGTGATGAGATAAACTGTGATTGTGAGATTAGTGTTCGAGTGGTTGGTAAGTGTGAATTAACTGTTAGAAGTTTAGTGTCTCATAATCAGTTACCAATCATCGTTACAATCGAACATCAATCTCACATCACATCACAGTTACAATCACGGTATATGTCTTGATTTACATTTTCCAGCATTCCCGTCCCAAAAACTGCCAATTTTGGAAGTTGATGGAAACATTCTCAATCAATCAATGGCCATTGCCAGATATCTTGGCAAGAGGTTTGATTTGATCACAGACGATCCTTTCAAAGAGGCTCTTCTGGAGGCTCTCATCGACAATCTCAGGGATATTCAAGCAAGTGAGTTAAACTTTATCATTCTTGTAATATACTTCTTCGAAAACTTTGATAAATTACTATTGTATCCAACAGCTTTATATTAATATTTACGATGATACAGTACCAGAACCATGTTGATGAATATCAATATCAAAGAGCATTAAAAATCCTAATTAATCAATAAATCTTAATTTAATATAGTTTTGTTCCGCTTCCTCGTTCACTTTCACACATCTTCTTATAATTGTCGATTCTAATAGGTCCGTCCTCCAAAATCAGGTTCGTCTCTTTCTGGAAATCTTCCTGATACTGTTATGTTCAACACTCGCTACATATGTAATATTTCATGTAGGTACATATTTCTTAGTACAAATAAAATTAATAAACTTGAAAGATATTCAGAAAAAATCTATCTATCGAAAAAATATTTTTATTTTTATTTTTTTTAACTAAATAAATAAAAATATGAATCTTAACCACAAAGATAACATTGCTGATTTTAAAAGTATAGAAAAAATATTTTGATGCTTTCGGGATTCGAACCTGGAATTTGAATTCGGGAAAGCACTTCACCATTTCGCTATAACAATCAAATACATTCAAGTAATAACAACTAAATATTTTTTCGATAGATAGATTTCTTTAAAGTTGATTAATTTATTTTGTATTAAAATACCTCAGAACTATGTTGTGAAAATGTAACTTTACAACAAAGATGTTTTCTTCCTAAAAAATATATTTCTTTTCGTCTTCTCCTCGTCCATGAGTTCCACAAGTCCAAACCATCTCAGCTACCCTTTATTAATTATACCAACTACGCTCTAAATAGATCTAAATTCACTACTTATTTATTTATTCATCATTCTGTCGAATTGAAAATATATTTTGTCAATTATGTGAAACAATAATAACAGCTGCAACATCTCTTTCATACTGGTGTGGAACAATGTTTTTTTTTTTAATTTTTGCTTTAAGAATTATGGCCAAAATTCGTCGGTCTTACATTTGATACCATTTGGAGAAGATAATGAAAAAAAAAACTATAATTATTCTATTTTATTTACTTTTACAGAACTCCACGCTGGTTCACGACTGAAGACTCCAGAAGCTAGGAAGGATTGTGATGAAGCCATGTCGTACTTCCTTGACTCAATTGAATCCATCGCCTCAGAGGGATTCTTTTATGGATCTGAGGTTAGAAGCATAATCAAGCTCATAAATAAATCAACCCTCGTCAATTTATCAAAGCAATTATTTGAAAGATTTTTATCTTTCGATACAGAATGATATTTTTGTGATTTAATTATTGAGGTGTCTATAATGTTTATACCAAATATTTAAATATTTGAAGAGAATAATTTAGAATAGAAAATAATCTAAAGTATTGTAAAATATGGTATGGGACCAAATTATTGAATATTTCATACGCCATTCCATCAACACTCCTAAAGCAGTTATCTAACAGGTAGAGTATCCAATCCAACTAATTTCATACCCATAGTTATCCGGCAATACTTAACGTACATATAACGTAACACCCTGTCGTCAACACGGTATTACCACGAACCACATACACACCGACACTGCTTTCGACACGGTATAGCATACCTGGGCAGTGCAATGGGATCCAAAACACAGAAAACTGTTCATAAAACATTCTGAATGACCGTGAAAATCTGAAAATATCTTTGTAATTGTTTTTATTTAATTTTGTGCTTGTTTATATAACTTTTTTTACCAGATTCTCCTAGTCTACATACAAAAACAATCACCCGATCAATTCAGAAATCTTTTTCACAATATTTAAGCACCTAAATTTTTTTTAGATCTCAAATATGTAATACATGGCGCCATTCACTGCATCTAAAAATAATCGTAATGAATTATTTTTTCAGCCAACGTGGGTGGATATTCAGTTCGTTGGATTCTCAGACTCGATGAAGAACGACACTGGCATTGACATTCTGACGTCATACCCAAACTTGACCGCTCTAGTCGATAAGATTAAAAGCAAGGAGAGCCTCAAGAAGTACATCGAGAGCAGATCAGATGATTCTTAAAAATTTTGAAATAAAATATTATATTTTTAGCATTATAGTGTTGAATAAAAGTGATAGTCAGACTTGGATTGTTTATAATTGTATGTATGGTACACCTCCTTCGCAATTAGATCATACTTTCATCAACTACATAATTCATATCATTACACGATATTGCTTACCTGACAATACTTTTTATATGTATAAGAAGTAAAATATGCGCATCAGCTTAATTTACTCATACCACAAACAAGGGGTTAAATACAACATATTTTCAAAAAATCATGTATTTAAAATCTATTTTTAAAAAACCAAATCATAAACTTGTTGAGTCCCGTAACACGTAAAAGACTCGGACTCACGAGATCCATAAGAAAGAAAAACAACGAAATACGAAGAATAACTTATTTTCTTTATTGTGTATGTATATATAATTGCAGTAGGTACCTATCTAATGGGTTTAAAGAATAGAATATTTAAAATACGGGACAAAGTTTACTTTAATACTATTTAATACTTGAGTAAGAATCTCTATGTTGCGCTTGTGTCCCCCATTAATCACGCATTTCGATAACTTAAATTAAATTTTAAATATTTTACCTGGTGATTTATTTATTGCTGGTAGTTAATTCGTATTCTATCGAATTGGGACGAAAGTTTGCGATGTGAGAAAGGTGAGGAATAATAGCGACAGCATCGTTAATAATTAATCAAATCACTTATTGATTAACTTGGGCAAACTTACATTATTGCTTTGAACTTGAGCCGGAGTTAATATTTTATGATATAACCTTTTTCAACACTTTCACTCCCCTACTTGATTATAAAATATTCTGTGATTTTAAATATCTACTTTTGTTTTGTGGCAACATATTTTATTTATTTATTTACAAATATAAGCACGTATGTAAAAAATCAAATACAAGTAATTTCGTATTATATTACTATTTGGTATCCCAAAAAACGGTATTTGAAGAGATATAAAATAAATGTTTTTTTTTATTTATCCACATAAAGAAGATAAATATACATTATTATAATTATTGCATCTGATCCAGGTACTAATGATAACGAAATTAATAATTCACATTCTATCTTAAAATCTGCTTTTAATTCTTTAATTGATGTATTTTTTGCACCATAAATCTTTGACATAAAATTGTCCCATAAAAAAATACTACGAAGTTTGAAGAATACGCGATATATTCAATGCTGCTTCTTCGCCTAATCCATTTGTTCAGCAGAATATTACATATCTAGGGGGGACATACAGTGTGTGAAGAGGGGGGGTGCTAGAAATAAAATCCTTCCCAATCATCGAATAAATATTTTCCAATGGTCTCTCTTCAAAATTCAATGGACACTCGATGATGGAATTCCTATCTCTCTTGTACACATTTTTTTGGGTCACCCTATATATTTTATGACATGACCATTCCACTAGCCAATTTTGGAACTGTCTAGGTAGAATTTAATAAGACCATTGATTTTATTACCAGACGGAGTTTGTGTTCCGTTGTGTTCGTAGTTCATTGATTAAGTCAATAATAAACAGCAAAAAACATATATTTACGGAAAATTTATAGAAAACACAACATACCTTAAAGTAACGAGTGTTTTCGTTGATATGAGCACAATATTTGAACGGAAATTTTTTTTAGTTCATCAAACGTTATCACTTTAGCATTTTTTTCTATATCAATATTTATTTATTATTATACACGCCGTATTCAGGCATTAACAGAATTTGTAAAATAACATAAAATTACAATAGAAGTGTAATACACAAAGAAAAAATTTCATAGTGTCAGCATGTATTTACATAATAAAAATTAAAATAAATATAAAATGTGAAGTAGCCATTTATCCGTCACCATTGAGTTGAGACACAAAAAATTGTAATAGTGTAGTCCATAAAGAGTTAAATTAACAGCAAAAATGTCGACTACCTCTGCATATTCATTCCCCAAAGAATGCATTCTGGGGACTGCGGAGTTAGCTAGTGCATGAGTTCTGACATTACCAATATAACGAATATCCATCAATGTTTGTTACCGTTGAACTGTTTTCATACATAACACAATGTAATATTCTACAATCAAAGTTATTATTAATACAATACAATCAAAAATTTAATATAATCACAATTCTGATATTTCTGCATTAAAAATTAAAGCAACTTGAACTGAAAAATTACTTTCACAAACAAAAGCGTTAAATAATTTATTTTCAGATTTTAATTAATTTTGAAGACGTCATTTTGCACCATTCATTTTTTCATTCATGTGTAAAACATTCATTTGTGATGATTTTGATCTTGCTTCGGACAAACTTATACTTCCAGGTATATGAAGCAACAAAGGATGAAGACAGAAACGTCCCGATCGTCTGCGTTATCTTCTTGTTCATCATGTTAGATTAATAGCACAATACGAGATATCCACATACAAAAACTGTCAACAACAAACAACATTATGCCGCGAACTTCGTTTGGCCTTTAGCTGCTTGGACAAAATTGAACTCTGCTCTACCGACAATCACCTCAACGATATATATCACTAGTGCAAAACATGAAATAATTAAAAATGATTCCATTCAAAATGTCCATTAAATATATCTCTTCCTCAGAATCAAAAAATTGGATAAACAAGAAATTTTCTTTTTTTTTTAAGGAGAATGCATTCTTATTGTGAAGTTGCAATTTATTTCGTAAATATAAACAAGTTGGCTTTCAAATAATGGAATGACTGATGTATCAATTTGAAAGTGTAACATATAAAGTTCGAAAATTTGTCGTCAATGCACTGTGTTGGTGTAGTATAATCGGTTAATGCATTTTCCCCGGATAAGAATAGATTTGACAATATTTTTTTAATAAATTGATTTTATATGTACATCTTTCTAATTAATACATTTAATTTTGTATTAAAGAAATTTTGTGTTTTAATTATTTATTACATTAGTAGTCCGCTACTGATTATACCAAAATTAGCATCAATTACCGGTATAAATATAGTGCATCCATCATTTATGTAAAACTGCTCTGTCATGATGATATTTCTTATTTTATTTTTTATATTTACTGCTAATACAGTATGGTTGGTTATTTTTAATAAAATTATACGATACATTTAAATTTTATATGAAAAACCAACCGATTTCGGAAAAATCGTTTTCTTTTATCCGGGCTAATAAAAAAACAAAACCATAAAGATAAATTATTGTTTTTGTTCTAAAATGTAATTTTTCAAAAAAAATTCTAGTTCCTGATTTCACATAATTGAGAAATTTTTGAATATGGTGATTAAATTTAGATTGAAATAGTTAATATTTAATTTTTATCAAAAGTATGATCATTTTTCAATAAATGTTTCGAAAATTTTGAGAAACTGTGATTATGTTAAAAATTTTCTACGTTTTTATCTACAATACTTAAAAAGCAATACAATCCTTGCAAATTAGTTTATTAACACTTTAAATTTGTCATCTTTGTCTTTTGGCTTCATGAATCAATTTCCCTGTATTATAATTTATATCAAATTAAAGTCACGTTGTTAAATACAAAGTGTATTATATAATTTAATTTCTAATAACGCACAATTAATATCACTGAACGTGACCATAAATGTTTTGCCTACAGTGATTCCTCGAATGTATAAAACAAAGAGACTGCTCAAAGCAACAACAATCTGAGCAATTAGTGAGCACTTAAACCTTATGCCACAAATTAGAGCAATATTGAATGTGCATTTGACTTTGACATTTATTATATAATTTTGTGTAATAGTCGTGTAATTATTCAGTACATACTAAATATATAACATATAAGTAATTAGCGACGTGGCTTAATCTAATTATTCTTAATCATATTAACTAAATAATGATCTTATCGAATAATAATAAGAATATATTACATTTATGTACTGTTTAAAAATTTAATTAAATATCCGACCAATGAAGAGAAAACCAAGTCGAAAGTGGGTGTATATTGTCAAGATGTCAAGGTATAAATGGCGCTCTGTAGTGACTGCGATCATGGACTTCCGAGCCCCACGGGGTCCCAAGTACAGTGAAACCTCGGTTTACGAACGACTCTTTCTACGAATAATTCGGAATACGAACAAAAATCTTAACGAAAAAATGCTTCAGTTTGCGAACAGAATTTCGGTGTACAAAGAGGCAAGCAGTTTCAGAACTCACTATGGAAGAACTGGAATAGCTTCTTAATGAGAAGCAATAGACGGTAACAGAGGAAACATTATTTTTAGAGACTGATGAACGAATGGAAGATGTTCCTAGATCCTCGATCCATGATCTGTGGGCGAAGCAGAGTGAGGTGCAAAGTTTTGTGGACAAATATCACCCTGATAAAACTTTATCAAATCGTGTTATAAATCTGTTTAATGATTATGTCATGTCTCATTTCCGCAAAATTATAAAAATCAAGAAGAAACAAATATCGCTGGATATGTTTTTCGTGAGACAGAAACCTGATGAACTTTAAGCATTTGATGTTTTCATGAAAGAAGAGTCCCCTTCCAAACAATAACACTTGACTACATATTTTGTATGATTAGTTAAAATAAAGTTTGTTTTTACGTTCTTTTCGTTATATTACTTCAAATTCTTTTTAAGTTAAAACCATTAATTTTTATTGCTTTTATATAACAGTATATCAAACAAGTAGAAAATAAAGATGATAAATAAAAATAAAAAATTTAATCTTAAACAGATTAATACATTCATTATAGATTATACATGATTGTTTCGGTTTATAAACAACTCTGCTTTTAAATAGTTTTACGAAACGAATCAAGTTCATAAACCGAGGTTCCATTGTACTTATTTTAAAGTTTGGAAAGGAAACATGTTTGTTTATGGAAATTCAAATATTGTCGAGCCAGCCCTGAGTAAAGGTGACGCGCACATGATAGTCGATTAGCGATTACAAATGTTTTTTTGCAATGTCACTTAAGAGTTTTCAGAAGCCACATTTGTTGTATACAAATTATTTGTTTGCGCATTCTTAACCATAGTAACTGTTTTAACGCAAGGTTGCTTTGAAATATACAGGGGTAATAAACCGATGGTGTCGCTAACATTCAATATTCACCAAATATTTAGTGAAATTACAAATATTTTTGTTTGTTTAAATGCTTCCTAAATGTAAGCACCTAGCTGTCTCCGTAAAATGACATTAAGTTCATTTGCTTCCATAAGTGTTTAAAAAATAATTCTATTGAGCATGTTTATCTTTTAATCATATACTTACTGACTGAATTTTCTTATTTATCTCTAGTATGTATTGTATCTATTTTATTAAAATGACTAACAAATTAATATTAGAATTCGGAAAGTTATTTCATGAAAACTCAACTCGGGGTCTTCATCGTGTAGGCCTCAACAACAAGGTACATGATTTGTATTATTAAATCAACTTATTTAAGATTGGTATATATATATATATATATATATGTACAAATGTATAAATATATAATATATACAAATGCTGATGAATTTTCTTATTTGCATAAATCGTAAAAAAATAAATATTTTGATTATTTTATTTCTTACATACGTGGCTGAAAAAAATATTACGGAATGTTACAACTAGTGACCCACGGATACCATGTTCCTTTACGTTTTTACATATTTACAATTATATTTAGATTCTTATTTTAAAATAATATTACTACCTCGTACTACCATCGTACTACCATTGCACTACCTATAGTGTACTACCATAGTTTCTAGTACAGGGTTAATATTATATTCCATGCCAATGTTGTTTTTGAATAACTAGAAAATGAAACGTAATTTTTTTAATTGGTTTTTATTTATCAATTATTTGGTTTATTACAATTAGGTATGGAATATGACATCAACCAAGTGGTTGCCTCTGGCAGTGGCACAAATGCGTGCTCTTTTAACCATATTTTTCATAACATTCTCGCACATTTCGCGTGTTATTTCGAATATGTCGTGTAGCATCAGAATTGTGTTGGCTTATTGGCGTAGACCTTTAATTTTCAAGTACCCTGGCAGAAAATATTCGGAAGCCGACAAATCAGGTGATCGAGGAGGCCAGCTGATATCACCACTTCTTGACATTACGCGGCCGGGAAAAATTTCTCGCAAAATTTCAAGCATAGCTTGGCCTGTGTGTAAGATGGCACCCTCCTGTTGAAACACGCCAAATACCTAATCGACTCAATTCGAGCCCCAATAAGTTTACTAACGTGCGACGATAGCGATCACCATTAATAATTACAGCATTGCCATAAGCTATTATTTAGATAAAATGTTTTAATGACTTCAACATATTATTGAAGCGTTAGATACACCACAATAAATTGTAATTAAGTGTTCTTTACGACTATCAATTACAAATTGACAAATATTTATGAAATCAAAATGACGGCCAAATAAAATCAGCCTGGAACATAATATTCACGGAGAATTTCGTTATTCACTCCTGGACGCAGGTAAGCTAGATTAATTATTATTATTAAAAAAAAAATGTCGTTGAATAAATTGCTAAAGTGTACAAAAAGAAATTGAATCATACAAAGGGATGTATAAAATAAAACCTATATAAATTTAAATAACTTTTTTAATGATGATCAATCAGTATTCATATATTTTTTAAATAATCAATAAGTATATCAGTTATTTTTTTCATTAAGAGTTATAATTATTACGGAATCATACAATTTTACTAAGAAGAAATAAACATAAAATATATTTTAAAAAGGTAGATTTCACTTTTTATGCCCATTTTATACTTATTTGTTTCTTCTACCAAATACGTCAATATCACAACAATAATGCTTATTATTTTCCAACTAAGCTGAGAGTTTGTGATCTCCTGCGATGAGAAATAATAATAGAAATATATTAGATTAAATATTCAACAAACAATTTAATTTTCCTATCAGATGCAGAGTAATGTTAGTATTTTTTTTTTAATATTGATATTCAGATACCGATAAAAAGGTTTATTCACATAATATATGACGCATACAGTTTTGGTATATGAAACCACGCGATACACGAATTATCATCAGTTGAGCGGCATCTGTCGAAGAGGTTGAACGTTCATTATTTTACGAGTGAGTCAAACATCTTTCTATTTCATTTCTTAATATTGACTAAGCGTACAGTTAGATAATAAATCAATGTTTTAAGAATTATTTCAAAGTCAAACAGTTTGATAATATTTTAAATAATTATTTAACCGGTTTATTAAGATTAAACAATTAATACATTTTACTTTATTTTCCTTTAATTTTCATGATAAATAGTATTTTGAATATTGAGAATATAGATAGTTTAATATAGAAAAGATAATTAATCATTATTATATTATGAAATTAGCTTTTCGCTGATTTCGCTTGAACACTAAGAGACTATATTTTTATTTTTACATTTTGATTATTTCTGTTGCTAGATTTAAGGCACACAAAAATTATTAATTCAAAGATTGTATCAAAATTAGCAATATTTGAATATATTCAAGAACATTACCCCCCATATTTTTTATATATTCCTTTAATATATTTTAAAAATAGCTTCATCTCTATGAGATATCTGATATTTATTTAGTATCAAGATTGGATTAGAACATATAAAAATTATACCTAGATTATACGTATTCTTATTATTAGAATAGATACCATTTATTTTTATTATTATGTCATTTTTTAATATACTTTAAATAAATACAGTAAGTCGTTCATTACGCTAAAAATCACATACTCAATTCAATTGTACGAATATATCTACATACTTCATTAACTGTACACCAATTTATTTATTTAAAACAAAAAAATATTTAATTATCTTTTATATGTGATTAATATATATACATATAAATGAAATTCTCATTAATAATTTTAGGAATCATGTCGTGAATATGACCAAACATTTATTGAGCTTTTACATACTAATTGATTCTCCTGAATTTATTTAAAGTACTGAGCATTGGAAATCTTGTTTAAATAATTAATCTAGAATGTTTTAATTAATAGAGTGATAGCGCACATCTCAGAGCAGAATAAAACTAATCCTAAGAAATTTATGTTACCTTTTTTTCGCTTTGTTTTCATTTTACCTTGTAGAGTGAGTGGGCACTTTGAAACTGAACAGTATCAAAAACGAATCATTTTAGCAGTTTTATTTAAAACCACGAAAATATATACTGCTTGAAACATTATTTAAATTCTTCATATATTTTTATTTATAAATTGTGTTCTTACGAAATAATATCTGATTTCATATAATTAACCACATACTACATACATATTTCAATTAAAATTTATAATAATATTGAAATCTTTTATCGAATAACTCTATCAAATAATTATTTGTTAAATCAAAGTATTATATTTATGTCATGAAATCATTTGTTATCCTATGTAAAATATACAAATGAATAATGAAGACCTTACATGCGTTTTTAAGTATAATAGTATATCTTTTTTGACATTCATTAGAAAGGCTTTTGAATATGTGGGTACCTTCCCATATATATTATACTTGATAAATAAATAAATAAAACAATGGTATATTAAAAAAAAAATTAAAATTTCATCACACTATAAGGAACGGAAAAAACTGTTTAATTTAACTTTTATCTCCCAAAACCTGTAACTTAAAACTTATTCAATTTTTAGTTACACTGTGGTCATGTCTGCACTAATGAAAACACTCATTCTTTACAGATTTTGAAATGGCTAAATTAGAAATGGCTAAATTGAAGCTGTCTTATTTCAACATCAAAGGTCTGGCCGAACCTATTCGGTTCATCTTGGCCTATGCCGATGTCGACTATGAAGATAATAGGATTGACAAAGCCGACTGGCCTGCGCTGAAGGAATGTACGTCCAATAACTGTATTTACGCTTGGTCCAACCCAATATAAATTGTATATCGTATTATATTTGAAGTTAATCGTATTAATTTATTAAAACGTCTAACAATAATGTTTTTTGCAGTAAATATTAAAAATATATTTAAAGTCATTATGATTAATATTGTATTTGTGAATACATATAAATAATCCACGAAAGTATATTATTTAATATAAATAGAACATAAAATAAAAATTACTTTTAATGAATGGCATATCATACAAAAAATAATAATTGCAATGTGTCATCGTACAAAAGTATCATCACACAAAATACAACTTATCTGTTAAATTATTTATAAATCGATTTTTACACATTTTCAAATAAATGTACTGCATCGTTCTACAAAACAACTATGGCGTATTTCAAGTAATGAGCATTTAACCTTTACCATACCATGATATAAAATACCCGAACGCAGCCATGCTGTCAACTCGTGTTACCGTAAATAACAGTTTAAAAAAATGTTTTTATTAGCTTAAATGGCTTTGATGGCACGAATTTATTCTAAATACTGAGCATTCAAATTTGAAAAAATGATTAATAATATAATTTAGAGCATTCATTAAGTCCTATACAATGTATCCTTCTTTCTTATCTCTCTTCATTTAATTTGTGAGAAAGAGATAATTATATTTGTATGTTTGTTGTTCTTTTCACTGTGAAAATAATGTGTGATCTCTGTCTTTCATATCACAAATGATATTTTTACCAACGTATTAATTTTACAACAGATTGAATGGAAAAAATAATTGTTTTTGTACGATTCTCTTTTCATAATTATTTTTTCACTAGTCATTTCTAAGCAATAACATTTTTTTTAGGATTATCTCAAATATGAATTTTATGTTGCATGTATTTACCAAAATATTACAGGTTTAATTATGATGGTAGACCTGTGTTACTGCATGGTTTGGGAAGGGTTAATGGAAAATGTGTCTAACATTTTTTAAATTAATTTAGAACTACCATTAATTGTTATAATTTTTTTATACTAATCTTTTATATTAGTTTTAAGCGAATGAGCAAAAATCAATTTTCTAAAAATGTTTCAGGTTCGTAAAAGATGCAACTAGAAACCTATGCTGATGCGTAAGAATCGACCCAATGATTATTTAATTTTATTCAAACTGTTTATATCTTCCAGCGTTTCCGTTCCACAAACTACCAGTTTTAGAAGTAGATGGAAAAGTTCTCAACCAATCAGTGGCCATCGCCAGATACCTTGGCAAGAGGTTTGATCTGGTCACCGACGATCCTTTTAAAGAGGCTCTTTTAGAGGCTCTCGTCGATAATCTCAGGGATCTGCAAGGAAGTGAGTTAAATTTCAACATACTAATAAATATACCTCTCTGAGGACATTGATAAATTACAGCTTTATAATTTATCTACGGTGACATGATCTTAGGACCTACGTATATTGTAATGTCGAAAATTAAATAAGTCCCAATTAAATATAGATCCAGCAATATTTGAATATGTCCAAAAACACACAATTACTGGATTTTTACCTACAAAGGCACTGATATTAAACAAATATCAGATATCTCATAGAGACGAAGCTATTTTATATTATATTTAATGGAAAATATACATAATAAATTTTAAAATATTGATTTTTCAGGCGTATTCTAGTATAATATGTTAAAAAACGTTTTAAATGCAAATAATATTGCTTTAAAAAAATTTTCTACAAAAATCAGATTCTCATTGTAATGACATATATGCTGTTTAAAAAAGGAAAAGTGAATTATCAAATTTGGTCCATAGATGGCGATGGTGTAGTGATACTCGAAGCGAGTCCACATACATATACACAACTTTCCAAAATTTGATAAATGTAGAGATTGAGGGGTGAGAATTGGTGAACGTTATATATATATAAAGTGATTACTTAAGCCAGCTGAAGATAGGTCATAAGCCCCATACTTTCATATATTTTCCATTAAATATAATAAAAAATAGATTTGTCTCTATGAGATATCTGATAAACCTCAAGCAAATGAATATCCCGACAGGTCTATATACAGATAACTAACTAAAAACTCTGTTCTATCGCAAGGGTAGGCAGAGATAAAACGCCATGCTCTTCCGTCCTGGCATACCATTCTTGACTCGTTTACATTTAAACATATTCTCATGCACGTTCATAGATTTCTGAAACTTCTAACAAGACCGTCCTCTAATATCTAGTTTATCTGATCACACTAGGTCTTTTTCAGATGCCCTCTATTCCTGTTCAACACTTGTGTCGTATATTTTCTTATTCTCTCTTCGCCCATACGTTCCCCATGGCAAAACCAACTAAACACCCATTTCTTAATCTCATCTACTGTGCTATAAATAGATCTACATTCACCCCTAATTTTTTCACTTATCACTCTCGCACTGAAATTATATTCGGTAAATACTGTGAAACAATAAAAATAACAGCTGCGATAACCAGTGGCGTAACTATAAAAATTGGGCCCCAATGTAAATTTTTAAAAAACACAGATTTACATTCGCTTTTAATTTATTAAATTCTACACTGTTTAGTGTAAATAATAAAACATGTAAAATAAAAATGTAAAGTAAAATAAAACAATAATAATACAATAATGACATCCGTAATACATTTTCCTATTATTTCAATCAATTATTAGTATAGATTAGGTGCTGTTTTAATTTTAATTTAATGCCTCTTTAAAACGGACCTTTTTTTGTCTACCAGTTTGAGAATCTCGCCGCTTTTTTAAAAAATATTTTTAATTTTTCTGTATTTTTTTAATTGATTTTTTTCATTTAAAACAATATTGTTATAAATAACCCTTTAAATTCAATACCATTATATAGATCTTAAAAAACAGATAACTTTAAAAAAAATTAATTGCCCATTAGCATTGAATTAATGAGTAAATTTGTACATTTTGAATTGAGATGTATCAGGATTCTAGTTTGTATGTATTATTACCGAAATTCCTCGGAAACATCAGCAGAGAAAACAAAAAGTTTTTTTTTTTTTACTTTACTTTATTTTACCAGAACTACGCGCTGCTATACAGCTGAAGACTCCAGAAGCTAAGAAGGATTGCGATGATGCTATGACGTTCTTCCTTGATTCGATTGAATCCATCGCTTCAGAAGGATACTTCTATGGATCTGAGGTAAGAAACTAGATCAAACTCATAAACATGTCAAGCACCTTTTTTTATTTTTTTTTCTTATATCTTAGATATTCAAGATACCTATATACCATTTCATCCTCATACATAAAATTAAAGCCGAATGTTATCTTAATATTCTAATAAAACGGCTAAACGCATCAGAAATTATTTTTCTAAAAGAATAATAAAACAGATATTGTAAAACATGAAATTAGACGAAATTACCGAATATTTCAATTATCATTGCATCATCTCCCTCAAAGCAGTCAACAAACTGGTATATAGTCAACTACATTCACTATATACACGTTTTATCCATATATACATACGAGTATATATACCTTGATAAAATTCATTTTTTTGTGACTTAAAATTATTGAAAGAACTACAGCATGTAAGTTTGAAAATTTGTCATCAACTTACTATGTTGGTGTAATGTAATTGGTTAACTCATTTCTCCGGATGGAAAAGGATCCAGGTTCGAATCCCGGTAGCAACAAAAATATTTTTATGAGAACACAATCTTGTTGTGAAGTTGTAATTATTCAGAACAGACGGTCTGTGATGTTTTAAACACAATTGATATTGTACTTTCCCGGATTGGAAATAGAGATCCAGGTAGCGCAAAAATAATATTTTTTGACAAAATTAATTTTATATGTATATATTTATAATTAATACATTAAATTAGTATTTAAAATATTTTTTCCTATAAATTGAATTTTCCTGTATATCTTTATAATTAATATATTTAAAATACCACAGAACTAAAAAATTCTGAAAAACTGCAACTTCACAATTATAATGTGTTATATTTAATAATAAAAATTATTTGTATTAACAATAAGGATAATTTTTTCTTGCTTTTTTATCTTTATCATTTTTAATGTGTTAATTAAGTATGACAATATACACTGTTGTCAGTGTGCGTACTATCATATATTGTACTTATATAGCCTCATGCTATTGTGACAGAAAGTCGTAGGTGCGCATTAACTCTTAGAGACCCACACAAACCCACGTCATCACCCACCTATTGCATCTAACATTAAAATAATCTTAAACGCATATAAAAATAATAATAATCAATTATTTTTTCAGCCAACGTGGGTGGATATCCAGTTCGCTGGATTCTCCGACTCAGTGAAGGTCCACACTGGCGGTGATATCTTGAAGTCATACCCAAACTTAACCGCACTGGTGGATAAGATCAAAAGCAAAGACAGTGTCAAGAAGTACATCGAGAGCAGACCAGATAATTGTTAAATGTGATCAAATCAAATAATATACTATATCAGTATTTTGTTAGGTTTACGCATTATGATTAATTTTTTTTTGTGTTATTTTAATTGAATAAATGTGATATTTAGACTAATAGAAGAATTCTATATAATTTTATCTTCAATACACCTCCTTCGTCAATTATTACAAATAGATTAAATTTTTATCAACAACATAATACGTATCATAATATGATATTGTTTACTTGACAGTACATTTATCTGTATAAAAAGAAAAAAATACATATATAAATATATAAAATTAAAAAAATAAAGAAAGACAGAAAAAAAAAACTTATTTTCTCTTTATGTCTTTATGTTGGGTATTACAGTAAATATTGTACCTACATAATGATTTTAAAAATGTTATGTTTAAAATACGGAGCTCAGTTCTTCTTCTTTTAAACAGGCAATCCACCATTCAAGAGTGATTTGTGCCATTAAACAAGTCAAAACATTATTTCATAAAAAGCAGTACAACAATATTATAGAATAGGGAATATTGCGTTACAATTTAATACCATTGACGTTTAAAAAATATGCTATTATATAGCTTAAATGTGGCGAGTTAAGGGAAAGAAGATGACACAAGTTAACCGGGAGTTGAAAATTATTGTAAAAAAAACCTGTGATCCGCAATGGACAGGCGACAAAGACATGGTCAAGGGTTTCCTCCTCGGCACCACACTCACACATCGGAGAGTCTATTATGTTCAATTTGAACAAATGTGAGGCCACCTGGCAATGCCCAATTCTCATTCTAGAGATATTTGCAACTGTTCTTTTAGAGACTTTCCTGTTGGAGAACCAAGGGGTGCGGGGAATAGATCTTGTGATTGTTTGGATCCATCCACTGTGCACACCAGTATTAATAATATAAATATAATCGCGTATTTCTTGAACTTAAATTACATTTTACAATACACATTGTAAATGCAGGTTTTGTGTGTCGAATTTGCTCGAAAGTTTGCGACGAGAGAAGGTGAGAAATAGCTACAGCGTCGTTAATAATGAATGAAATCATTTATTGATTATCCTGGACAAACTTACATTATTGATTTGAACATGAAGGCCGGAGTTAAAATTCTATTAATGTAACCATTTACAATATTTCCATTCCGCTACTTGTTTACAAAATTAATATTTCACGATTTTGAGTGTCTACTTTCGTTTTATATAACAATTTATTTTAAAAATAAAATAATATTATATATATTTTAAAAATATAAATATATAGTTAGATGGGATATTTGATGATAATATTATTTATATTATATGACCACTATTGGGAATCTATAAAAATATGTTCGCTCTTTGAGAGGTTATGTAATAGATCTTTTGACGTTATCGCTTGTTGTCGAACTGACAGACGTTTAGATACAGGCACTATTGATAACATAAATCAATGGAATTGTAAACTTCACGTATCATTTTGAGTTGTATTTGGGAGGGTTTTACTTTAATAACTGTCTTTAATTCTTTAATTATTCCAGAATTTATACCATGAACCTTGTCTTTGACGTACTCCCATAAAAAAGTCCCGTGTCGCAAGTCGCAAGGGATATTCAGTGATAATTCTTCGTTCAATCCATCTCTTCAGCAGTTTTTTTTCTCATATAACAATGATGGTGGAAATATGCTGAAAATAAAACCCTTCACCATCATCAAATGGGCTCCCTTCAAAATACAATTGACGCTCGATTTTGAAATTCCTGTTTCCCAGCTACATATTGTTTGTGATATCCTGCACATCACACACACTACTAGACAACTGCCTATCTCCAAATGGACTAGATAGAATTGCATGATTAGATTTTCATTTACACAAGGTAAGTAGGTATATATGTATTCAATAAAACTATTGATTTTAGTAAAACCTTGTATTCTAACGACCTTGTGGTCTATTTTGTCCTTATTCTAAGATATAATCAACACAATGGGTTCTCTGTTTACAGTATAGTTTAAAGTGTAAATCCGAAAATTGCTAAATTTATATTTAATTTCAGGTTACCAAAATTAGATCAAGATTAAATAATGAAACACTTCATGCTTTGCTATTGATTCCGATATGTTATGCATGGTAATAAAAAAATTTCACATTCTAATTATTATTTATCAATCGTGGATTATTATATTCGTTATTTTTCCTTCAAAGATTATTTACTTCATTATATACTTAAATGATTATACGCGTACATTAAAAAGAATGTCCCAAAAATATATATACACTATGAATGGCTTTTTTTAAATTTCAGACCAAAAAAGATAAACGTAGATTTTTCTAATTATCGGAAACGTTAGAACTTGTTCATTCTGGACTAGGTATTTTTGATAACCCATAAGGTGCGTTCATTGTACATTAACAGCCTTAAATTTCCATTAATTTAATCAGTTTTGCATCATCAACCTTGTCTTTTACATATCCCCTTAAAAAAAGTGCAGTGGCTCGAGGTCCGGAGAATGTGCGGCATATTGAATTATATCTATTCGATCAACTCATCATGGGATGTACTGGAGATAAAACTCGTCATTAACCTTTACAATACCATGCTAAAAATACTCTACGTAGCCATGCTGTCAACTCGTGTTACTGCAAGAAATTTGAGTTTTTTTAACACTTTAAATGGGAATAAAATGCTTTTACAATCTTAAATGGCTTTAATGTCACAGTTACTATAAATATAATAAGAAATAATAAATATAATAATTAAATACGTTAATTTCATTCTCAAACATTATTGTTGCAACGCATTCGTCAAAAGATCCATCTAACATGATCTTCATCTATATCTCTCATCATTAAAATGGATGTGTGATCTTTTTCACGTAGTACAAGTGCTATTTTTAACGTAGATAGCCTGCAACGCATCCATTTTATATAGTATTGAATTCAAAAATGATTATTTTTATTATGATTCGCTTTACTAATCGATTTTCCACAACTCATTTCTAAGAGCAAATTTTTTTTTTTAGGACTAGGCAAAATGTAAGTTTTACATTGTGCATATTTATAGAAATACGATTTAATTGGCTCGGTAGCCCTATATTACTGCATGGCTAGGGAAGGGTTAACAAGTAAAACTTTTCTAATAAGCTTACTTTAAAATGCAATAGGCGCTCGATTCAGGAACTTCTGTCTCATATTTGTCTGAGATACGTGTATTTGTTCATTCTGGCTTTTTTTTTATTAATTTGATATTGATGAGCATTTTCTAATCCCGATATTATCAAAATTAAATCCTCTAATCGTGTGACAACACACAGTCTCGACACAGAATTTCTCTAGTGAGACGGGCACAGTCCAAACATATCTTTACATTGTATTATATAGTTACAAATAGAATAAATAAATAAATAAACAATTTTAGATTACAATAAAACTTTTATCAATACACAATCTTAATTTTACAATATCTTCATCGTCATCTGATAAGAGAAACTTTCAAATAATATTACTTCAAGTATACATTTAAATAAAAAATGCAAAATTATAATCGGATAAGACATGTTTATAAGTTATTTAGTTGTGTCAATTTTTGAGTAATTATTAAGAATAATTCAAACACGTGGTTAATTAACAAATGTTTTAGTATGTAAGACTAAGGATTTAAGATGCAGGTGTTGAAGATGTTATATATAAATCAAGACTTCGTTCACTTGTCGCAGTAGGGACGCTTCTCCAAGTAGTTCTGAACTGAAGGCTTCTCGTTGACCTTCTTCTTGATTTGATTGAGATGGGGATATGCAGCCAAGACTTCAGTCTTCAGCCTGGTCTCCAGGGTATCAATGAAGCCCACAAAATAGATGTCTACCCATGTTGGCTAGAAAAAGATGAAATATATTAATAATTAATTAATTTCCTCATCATAATATATATATACAAATAAAGAATATTAAATGCATCGAGCATAATAATTCAGATATTTATAAAGTTACAAACATAATAAGAGTATTTAAAAAGAAACAGTGTAAATAAAACAAAATGTATTTTAAAAAACCTAATACTTTTTTTTCGTAAGAAAATAAAATATTAGGTTTTTTTTCAGAAACAGTATTTTTACAGTAATAAGTATATTAACACAATATTTTTCAATGACAATAATTATTTGGCGAAATTAATATTGAGAATTGTCTCGACATTATCAACGTATTATGTCGACGTTACATAAATACACCAAAATTAATAACGTTGAAATTCATAATGTGAAATTGATATGCTCGAAAAAATAATAAATTGGTAGTGTACTTCCCCGGATTGGAAATAGAGATCCAGGTTCGAATCCCGGTAGCGCAAAAACAATATTTTTCGACAAAATTGATTTTATATGTATATATTTATAATTGATACATTAAATTAGTATTTAAAACATCACAGACCGTCTGTTCTGAATAATTACAACTTTACAATAAGAATGTGTTCTCCTTAATAAAAAATAAATAGTTTGTTCAGTGTTGTCCGTGATAGCCCTGAGACGAGTGATATCTATAGGGAGGCTATTTTTTTAAATTTATTTTTTATTTATATTTATTTTTTTATTTATTAATCTGATATAAGTACAATTATACAATACGATATTTTTTCTTTCATGTTATACTTCTCTTGAAAGCGTATACTTGTGCAGAGTAGTGGACTGTATATTAAGGTGAGTATAGCGGTGTTGTGCTAATGATGTGTTGATTTTTGTGGATGAAAATACAAATTTAAACCTAGTACGATTTTCAGTAATGAAATGATATTTTTCGTTTAATTTTTGAAGAATAAAATTTCTTTTAAATAGATCACAAAATGTTGCAGTTTAGAATTCTTCAATAAGTAATTTTATCGAAGAATCTTTTGGTTTTTTAATATTACTTTTATGATAAGTTTTTGTATATTTTTTACTGGAATCAGTCTAGTATTATATGCCGATCCCAAACTCATGATGGCTATTGTAATATGGATTGAATAAATGCATAGTATACTATGTAGAAATTTTTTGTTGATAAAAATGTTCGGATTCTTAAAAATATGTATATTCATTTTCTAATCCTTTTAACAACTTGACAAATTTAATTTTTTCATTTAAGATTTGTATTATATTTGATTTTATTTGTTGTTTTTTAAAATTGAGCATTTAAAGAGACAATAATTTTGATTGTGTTCATGAACTATGATGTCGATTTTTTTCGGATAATCATTTGATTTTATTGCAAACGGAATAACGAAAGTTTTTCACTATTTCATGATAGTAAATTAATATCAAAAAAATTCTTAATTGTGTTTATATCTTTGGTGGCTTTTAATTTTATACTTTCTCAATTAATTTAACTTATTATTAGGATGGTGTCATCAGAATATGTCAATTTACCCTGCATTGATTGAAAAAAAATGTCGAGAAAAGACCAGCAAATCCGAATGGTTACACATATAACGGAATTCAGGGAAACGATTATTTATTCTGAAAAGTCAATTATGTAAGGAAGCTCCAGGTGCACGTTTCATTCCTGATATTTGCTGAGAATGAGACCACTGACGCAATTACTCCCTATGAAACTGCTTTCGGTCTGTGATCTGGAAGTTTTATCATTTTAAACTGAATAAAATAATAAAATGAAGATGCTAGTTGGCCAATCCTTAGTTTAAAATACTTCATTCAATTATCATAGAGATCGCTTAGGTAGTTTATTTACTTATTGACATACATATTTTTGTTATAACAGAGGTAAATATATTATAATAAAACATTGTAATGTGTTTATTGTGTGGGATGAAGTAGACTCCACCTCTGATATATACAGCGTTGTCCTGGCTACTTTGCTAGACTGAAGTCTATGTTAAAGTAGCCAGTTTTTTTCGTGCTATTATTTAAGATTCGACAGAAATAAAAATAGAGATAAATAAAAATATATATATATAGAATTAAAGAAAATGAAGTGGGAGTGTTATAGAATCAGTGTATTATTAGTGTAGGCACTGTATAATGATTATGTTAGAATGTTGGATAGCCATGCTTCTGATTGGTCATATGAAACGGATAAATGAAGAGAGAATGGTAAGAAAAATATATGACGCAAGTGTTGATGGCAGAAAAATAAAGCACGACCGCGGAAGACTTGGCACGGCCAGGTAAACCAGATACTAGAAGATGGTCCTGTTAGAAGCTTCAATAATTGACGACCTTGTATGAGAAGGTATATGAATGTGGATGAGGCGAGAATTGTGTGCCAGAACAGAAAATATCTATCTCGCTCTATCCTCTCCGCCTACCCCCGTGGAAAACGGCGTGATGGTATTAAGTGAAAAGCACGTCAATATATCATTAGGGGAATGTATGTACATTAACCAATGCCAATCCCCTGTATTTTCTGATATTTTTACAAGCATTTGTATTATTGTACGTAATTATTATGTTTCAATTTTATTTATACATATTGTTTTGCACATTAGTATTTTTATTCTCTGATTTTATACATTTTCACATATACTTTGCCTTGTATGCACTTCCATTTTGTATTTATGTTGTGTTTTGCCTAGTATTCAATGAGATTATTTGGTTTGTGAAATATTGATTTGCCCTAAGACAGGTTTGCTTAGTTGGACAATGGATTTTAAAAATCTATTTTATAAAATCTTTATGTAATGTATTATATTCGATAAAAAAAAAACAATATTAAAAATACATGAATAGAGGCACGTTATCCAACTCATGCATCTAGCAAATCGGGTCCTGATTCTGTTTAATTATTATTTTTAATCAAATTCTCCATTCTTAAAAATACACAAATAAAAATAAATATTATCAAAAGATACTGAATATATTAGTTTATATTACTAAATTGAAACAGTATAATAATATGAAACTTATTATGTTTAGAAAATAAACACCTGATTAAATCTAAGGGTTTGTTTATGGAGACAGACATGGGGGTAGATGTAATAAATGTCGACACGTGGTTGCTCAGGCGAATTCAATAATGTACCTACCTAAGAATGGGAACTTAATATACCTCGAATACATAGGAAACCAAATAAACCCAACCATGTTAAAGGAAGGTGATTCGCTAACAAGATACTACAGTTATTACACCCTTTCCTAGAAACTCGTGGTCCTACTCCGAAGCCAGAAAATCTAAAATGTTTATGGAGTGAACAAATGGTATTTGTTTGCTTTAAAATATTTACATTTTTAAACTTAATCAGATATAATTATTTCATTAGGTATACATCCACCTACGAATATATAAATCTACTACATTAGCATTTTAAAGTTATGTCTGTCGGTTATGTATGTTAAATGATGGCAGTAGGTACTGTATAAATGATACATAAATAAATATCTGTAAATGTTGGTAACATTTTTAACATGTTTAAATCACCTCGTATACCTGTTCTACGTCAAAATATATATGTTACAGTGGATTTGTATTACCAGTGAGAATATATTTTCACTGACGTTTCAGTGAAATCATATCCGAATACGTTTCCACTAGTGGAAATATATTTCTACTGGTGGAAATATAACTTCACTAGCAGGTTTTAGCAAATGTATATTCTACCCTTACCTATAATTGAACCTAACCTAACCTATGTGTTGAAAAGTAAATAAAAATGGCTGAGATTATAAACACGGTAGTTTATGCAGTAAATAATTTTATTTAATATAAATGAAAATACTATAAGCGAATAAAAGTGACAGTTGTAAACGCCACCCACGCTACCAAACTACTTGATGCCATGCTGTAGGGCGACACATCGACACTTAATTCCAAATATTCCCGCGCGGCGTATTCTCGCTTGTCAACGAATATAAACTCACTAAATATAACCAGTGAATTTGTATCTTCATTGTTAGATGAAAGCGAAACTTAGCGAAACTATACTTTCACCAGTG
The DNA here is from genome assembly GCA_031772225.1 of Eubasilissa splendida. Taxonomy (NCBI): domain Eukaryota; kingdom Metazoa; phylum Arthropoda; class Insecta; order Trichoptera; family Phryganeidae; genus Eubasilissa; species Eubasilissa splendida. The sequence goes on along the minus strand of CM062857.1, from coordinate 6,676,068 downwards.
AAAATATATTCTCACTGGTAATACAGATTCACTGTAACATATACACTCCAAATACTATTACTCCATTTTATTTAACGAAATTAATTTATCAATCTTGTTTTAATACTGGTGTGTTTTGATTCAATAACTTTCACAGTTCTGTGTTTATTAAACTAGAAATGTTATTAATATTTTCGCTACTAAGTTTTCAGTAGGTATAATTCGATCATGTTTTCCAATATTAATAATGTCGATCCACCATCGCCAGATGACGTGTTCAAAAATGTTAACTTAATTATACCAATGTTCATTTATGCTTTATAAATTTTAATTAGATACCCTTGCCGTCATATGGCCAGTATTCCAAAATCATACAACATAATTAATAAATAATTAGTAAATTTATAATAAACCAGGCAGGCAACTTAATTGGTAATACGAAGACAACAGAATATATTAACGCAAGAATGTGAACGTGTTTTAATGTAACGTTTGATTTTGAAAATTCATCAGACAATGGCTAATTACGCTAATAAATAATAATATATAGGGTCGTCTAATAATTCTGTACGGTTTTTTTTAAATACTATTTTCTCTCTATTTTGTTTTTTGGTGACAAAAAATAACATACTATTCAATAGCATTTTTTCTGCACTAAAACGTCAGTGTCGCCGTTTTTCTATATCTTATGGTTTTTCTACATTTTTGGGCTCGAGTTGAGAATAGCGAAAATTTTCCACACTTATTTTTTTTTCGCCTTTAATCAAGGTTCCAATGCTTCCGAAGGGAAATTCTACGGCATCAACCCTACAGTCCCGACCTTGCTCCGTCAGATTATTGCCTTTTTCTGTTGCTTTCCAACCAAATGCGTGGCATAACGTTGAACAACGAGGATGATCACTCGATAATTTCCATACCAAACCAGCAAATTCAAAAATACGAGTCGAAAATGTTCAAGCCGTAATTTTTTCATCTCAATCAATGTCAGAGATATAAACATTTTTAAAAGTAATCGTAGTCATGAGATTAATTAAAATATTTTATTGATTCCAAATTATATATTAAATACAAAATTTTTGAGCGGCCAGATTATTTTTTTAAGTGATTAAAAATAAAACCTAAAATAAAGATATAGAATAATAATCGGTTAATTTAGCAAATATTTATTTTAAAGTACGTAGACTTAAAATCTATACATTAAAAATCTTATACAATACAATAACATTTTTTATAACGGAACAGAATTAGTGCTGTTTGGGACATATATTTATTTGTGTATAAATATATTAATTATTGAACCAAAATAATGCACTGTGCCTCCCCCCTTCCCTCCCCCACCCGGCCTCATCACGGACCAGTCGATCGGCGACCTTGAACCAGTGCGGCTACAACGTGTACGGAACAGTTAACACTGTTATATAAATTTCGAAACTTCTACATCTATACTTTATGGGAACCTTGACAAAATAGTGAGTGAAAATTATACAGTCCACATCTTTGGAGGTGCCAACAGAATCCGGATTGTGGTGAGTACCAAATTCCTTCCTATCCCGAAATTCTTCCGACATATATGCATGTACGTAATAAGTACATACTCATTGTAAATTTTCAACTTATAATTTAGTCAGGTATCCACCCTTAAAATATTGTGGACTAGGTAGACTATAGATTTGATACATACAGTAGACCCGTAGAACCACCCCTCAGACGCGACAGAGTTGAACTTCTGGAGGTAGAACGGGATGACAGTAGAGATCAGTTCTTCACTGCCAACACCAGTGATCATGGCTGTATACTGTTCTGAAAAATAGATAGAGATACTTATACAGCAAAACAATCTGACATAATAATACTCTAAAACAGCAATTATTTTTTTATCAAAAATATCTTATTTGTATAAGAAGCTCATTAAACTTTGGTCGATTGTAAATTGAGGCTTGGGACGACGGGTTCCTATTTTAGTGATTACCAGATTGTCGAATGCTTAGGTAAATTTAGCAAAAATGACTCCAGTTTACGGAAGGGATTCTAGGAATACAAGCAAATTGGGTGTCAAATAATTTGAAAGTTTTACCTCGGTTCTGACTCGATGTTTATTCTACAAAAGTTGAATTAGTAAGTTCACAAATTTAGATGAATTTGTAAGTTCACAAATTTAGATGAATTTGTAAGTTCACAAATTTAGATGAATTAGTAAGTTCACAAATTTAGATGAATTTGTAAGTTCACAAATTTAGATGAATTTGTAAGTTCACAAATTTAGATGAATTTGTAAGTTCACAAATTTAGATGAATTTGTAAGTTCACAAATTTAGATGAATTAGTAAGTTCACAAATTTAGATGAATTTGCCACAATACCAAATTTATAATTAACAATACTTTGTATTATGAAAGAGTTCACGAGCTTACGAGCTGGTACCAGCTTCACCGCACGTCCCACAGATGTCGCTGTCGACTCGCCACAAAACTATTACGATCAATAGTATACTTTTTACATTATCACATCCATACTCACTTTTGTGAATGTCATTCATGTGGTCCACCAACGCGTCCAGCTGAGCGTTCTTCACATCATCGTCAGCGGACAGGCCGAAGGTCTTACCAAGATATCTGGAAATGGCCACAGACTGGGTGAGAAGGAAGGCATCTCCCGTATCCAGGACTGGTAGCTGACCGAAAGGTTGTTCTGACGGGGAAAAAAATCCGGTCACTTATTATTTGCGAAATAGATACATGCGTATTATACCAACTGGTTTTCGATACCGAATTTCCTAGATTTTCTTATTATCAAGTTAATGGCAGATGTCCTCAATATAATCATTTTAAGTTGATTTAAATATTGAAAAAAAATTATTTGATGTTATTTCACATTAAACAATAGAATTCAAAAATAAGTCAAACTACAGACATTAGAAATTTTCTAAAAAAAATAGCTAATTTAGAGGAAAAAATATTCAACTATGATTATAGTTGAATTCAAAACTGAAATTTGGTATTTTTATTAATACAATATTTTTGAAACATTACTTTTTACCATTTCTTAGGTATGTTCAAATCTCTCACCATTTATTTATCTATTCACCATTTTCTTAGGTATGTTCAAATCTCCCGGTCCCCCTGTTCAAATCTCCCGCCTATTAGGGAAACTTGTGTCATTTTCCAATTATTTTTTAAATATACACAACACTTTTATTTACGAATCTATAAAATCGCGAAATTTATAGATTGTAGCTTAATAACCAAGCTTTCTTTAGATGCTTATTTCATATCCCTATATTAATTCCAAAAATAGTTACAAACACTTTTATAAAAAGTGGTTCAACTGTTCCGGACTCCCAATATAAAATATATATATATATACCAACCGGTTTCGAAAAATACAATTTCCTTCATCAGGATGTCAAATAAACTAATAAAAACCACATATGTAAGTCAAATTGTTCTAATAATTTAAAAATTCTATTTTCAAATAAATTATTAATTAAAAACCTAATTATTATTTATAAAATAAATCTAGTACCTTACTTACATTGTTACGATAATGAAATATGTGAAAATTATTTAATGATACAAAATTATTGGAGTTTTTTTATGATAAGGTTTGTGGTCAAATTTAGTTGGTTATTTACAATATTTTAGTTAAATTTACACGCTTTACTTACCTCTAATGATTCTAAATTATTCAACAAACCCAAATTTTTACGAAAATTATGATTATTTTCTTATAAATGATTGGAAAATTCTGAAAAACCATTACTATTTAAACATCTTAAATGCTCTTTGTCTCTTAAAAAGTTAAGTTTTAAATAATGTAAAATTTGCAACAAATATTTAAAAATATACATATTAATAATAATCCTGTGCTATATCCGTAAGTTTCCCAAACAAATTCCAGCAGGGTTAGAAAAGGTTTAAGTGAATTTATACTCCGCACGTCTGTGAACACAATAATTACTAAGCAATTATTATTCTTCATTTATACATCTCGTATAACAATAAAATATCTACATCATTCGTACTTTGTAACTGAACATTGGTTTTCTGGCAAAGTCCCGTTGGTACGAAGTACGAGTATTTAATTTGAGACCACAAAAAAATGTTTAAAATTATATACATAATTTTTGCTACCGATCTGATCAGTGCAGATTTCCTGACGACGTCACCTTTTCGAGAAAATGATTAATGTTTCAAATTTATACATTCATATATATTCAGTATGTAGGATTTGTCAAAGCTTGCGAGTAGAATTCAGAAGGGTTGTTGAGTCGTGTATCTATTATTAAATATCAGCTTTTATTTATATCGTGAAGTAAATCAAATACCTTAGACACACAATCAGTCAATTCGTTTTGATGTAGGTAAACTGAAGGTAAAGATTTTTGTTTTTTTTTTTTATTTAAATCACGAACTTCTCTCTCTGTAGGTTATTTTATAATGTCTTATTGATAGGGTAAGCATAATAGGTAAATGTCTAGGGCGCCGATTGATTTAGGGGCGTGATGATGCTGTTGAACCATTCTGAATTTATACATGTATTATTTTAAAGTAAGACTGAGTACATATATATAATTTTCATATTGTACATTATCATTAAAATAATTATACTAATATTAAAAACTTAATTTAAAAGTTTAATAATACTTTCTTGTGTATTACAGGTTATACATTTTGCACTGATACTTTTTTTTAGATGACGGGGAGAGGGGGAAGCGACAAATGTTTGCTTTGCCTCTTCTTCGATGGCGCTACAGCCCATGTCGAGCTTTAATCTTCAACCTTCGGTTCTCGGCGACTATCTTCCAATTCGGAATCTGCAGCAACTATACATGTAGCCCAAATAGATCACTACGGCATTGAATATATATATATATATATATACTCATACATACGACTGTCGAAAACGTAATTTCAAACAATCTAGTTATTTTAAATATGAATTAAATATATTAATTAGAAATATATACATATAAAATCAATTTTATCGAAAAATATTGTTGTTGCGCCACCGGGTTTCGAACCTGGATCTCTTTCCTAACCGGGGAACATGCATTATCCAACTATACTACAGCGACAATTTTCGAACTTATATGTTACCTTTTTGATATTAATACATTTAATCGTTCCATTATTTGAAAGAGCCATCTACCGTATTTTTACAGAATCTCAAATACCTTTGAGTAAACTGATAGCAGACGCCAGAATTATCAATTCATTTTTATTAAATTTTGGACACATTGATACAACTTTATCATTAGGAGAACATATTCTTATTGTCAAGTTGTAATTATTCAGAACATAGATCTGTGATATTTTCATATATATTTATATGTATTTATTTATAAATATTATTTAAGCGTGCAATAACTACGTACAAAGTGGAACTTGTTTTTATATTCAGGGTATTAACTCAGATTCAATTACCACATCGATACGTTATCGCAATGACAACACTTCGATAATTCCTGAAACGCTTGCTATTGACCACCCAGCACATAACACGATACCGTCATGTATAATATATCAATATCTTAAGTAGGTATATAACAATTTCTAAAATACTAAAACCATATTATACCCATAATTTAAATAATGTATGGATGACATGTGAAGATTGCGAAGTCGTCTAGGGTGATCGGCACATGTGACATTTTATGTCTACCGTAATAATTAAAACGCTTCGTTGGCTGCCCAGATGTCAAGTCGATATTCTATTTATGTATTCTATGTATTAACATTTTGTTATAATATTAAAGAATTCATTTTTTTTCCCGTATCGATGTCTTTATTTTTCATTTTATAATATATCAGACTTACATTTTATTTATGTTTAGATTTACTATAGATATTGTATTTATTAACGTTATTTTTTAATATTTATATCCGTAATCGTAATAAATAAATTAAATTAAATAGCTAATATCTCATTCTGGAGTCACAATTATTTATATTATATTACTAAGATACGTATATTATATGTACAGTTGTTTATTATGACCCTCGATTTTGAACTTCCTAGACTATGTGAAAGTGCCAATGGACAATTGCCCGTTCGTATTTTTCAAAGCCGAACCTTGTTCAATTTTGATGGATGCTAGAAAATTTAAATCTGATGAAGGATTTAAATCATTTCCAGGGCCAGACTGTGCGTCTGGAGAAACGGATTTTTCTTGCTGGACGGATTCAAGGTTTTGCCTATGACCCTTTCTTATTTTAAATAGGCAATCCATCCTTTAAGAGTGATGTGTGCCATTAATCGAATTAAAACTTAATTTTATAGAAAAAAGTACAATAATATTACAAAATAGGAACTATCATTATTAAGTCGATACCATTATCGTTCAAAAAATTTGCTATTATATAGATTAAATGTGGCGAGTTAAGGAAAATAAGATGACACAAGTTAACCGGGAGTTGAAAATTACCATTGACGAGATTACTTTAAAAATAACCTGTGATCTGCAATTGACAACCAAAAAAGATATGGTCAAGGGTTTCCTCCTCGGCACCACACTCACACATTAGGGAATCTATTAAGTTCAATCTGAATAAATATGAGGCTACCTGGCAATGCCCAATTCTCATTCTAGAGATATTTGATATTTTTATTTTGGAGACTTTCCTTTTGGAGAACCAGGGGGTGCGGGGAATAGATCATTAAATTATTTTAAGCTGATTACCCTTATAAATATTTGGATCCATTCATTGTGCAATCCAGATAGAATTCATACGTTTTTTTACCATATTAAGTCTGCCATATATTGGGATATGGAATTGATGGTGGAAAACTCCGGAAAGAGTGGCCTCCTTGGCCAGTTTATCACCACAGCCTAGGATTCCATTTATCTTAATTCGGCCCCACCCCATCATGGAAATGATGTTTTCTCTAAGAAAATGTCGTTGAATATATGAAATAGAACACGAGATAGAATGGAGCACGTGTGGTAGAATGGCTATGAACTTGTCAAAAATGTTTAATATTTGTATGTGCGGAGAGAATAAGTGGAAAAAAATTTTAATCTTCTAATATATTAGACCTAATCAATAAACAAATAATACCACTAGGTATAACACGAAATACGGAATGTAAATTATGTGCCTTAATAAATGTTAACTGTAATAATTCATGATTGCCTTGAGCAACTACGTGATAACCGTCTCCCCAAGTCCACGATCGTCGGAGTCAACGCCTTAACCTTTGGAAGAATTCTCTATCAAATTCAAATTCCAATTCGTATCAAAGTGCATTCCCAAATTATCTCCGAAGCGTTTGCATAATATTAACACAGTTAATTTAGAGATAGATTTTTTCGCTGTATCATGCTAGATGACATCACCACGCTAGTTTAAACTATAAACCCGCATCTACCGACTACCGGCTGAAAATGGAAACATCCCAATTGCACAATAATTTTATTAGTCAAAATCATTCCTTTTACGAAAATATTCGAACAGGTACCATTCGTCGAATAAATATTTTTCTTCAAAACCAGTATCATTAATTTCTATCAATTTTGTGCTTGTAATGATTCGTTGCAAATTGTTATCTGACTAGTGTACACACGGTATAGGTACACGACGTCCATAAAGTCCAAAAGACGTTGGAATTTTTAATTCAATTGAACTTCAATGCCAGAAATACTAGTGAGTAAAAAATAAATGTAATAATTAATTGTTAAATGGAAATATTCATGCCATGAGATAAACAGCTACCTTCACATTTATATTTAAACAATTAAAAAGCAAAATTGAAAGCAACGTGTACTTAATATATGAATAAAGAAATGCAAACAACTTTCGGATGGTGATCAAGTCAGAGACTATTTATTGGTGAATTGAAACTATTCTTTGGACCATTTCGTTCCTCGATAATACAATTAAACCGAGTCCCGATGACAGCTATATTTTTGTCGAAAGAAAGATTTATCCTTTGAAATTTTAGCGACATATTTAGTTAAAAATTTTAAATGTCTTTATAAATGGACGTTTTGAAACCGATTAGCGTTAAAATATTAAATATAATATCCGGCCGTACTGTCATTCGATTGCAATTATCAAAGAATGTCACGTGCTTCAAATTTAAGGCCAATGCAAATCCGCCTTTGATGAATGACTTGCCCTCCTCTCGTGTACAATAGAGTCATCCATTTTCACGAGTAGGCGTCGATTCCTGTGGACCTGTTATGTTAAAAGCTCATAAAGACACCTCTGTCCGCCCTGCGGTCAAATCGTGTTTGCACGTAATAGTAATAGGTATCTGCATACTACCCAGAGGTGTTCTTAATACGGTACCACCCTCTTAGGGTTGCCATCTCTCTGGTTACCATAATTTTCATTTTGTTTTGTCATTTTGGTTACATATTTAACTTTAATCATGTACGCACTGAAAACAACCAGATTACTTATCTTAATTTTACTTGTTACAATTACATACTATTCTAACATAGCACTGTAGCAAGTTTTTATTATCTGGAATCTTAATTTTGTACCAAAATTAGGTGGGCGGAATGTTGACGCAAGTCGAGTACCTACTCTCTTTTGTCCTTCTAATATAAACCTTAATATATATCTGTCCCGCTCTGGCCAACAAACTACTTAGGGATTTCGCCGACGAGGGGACAGATTGCCTTCCGACCCTGAACTATCAAGATCTGTGTTCTCTTTTACTGTCCGAAAGCGGCGCCGTGCGTAACGCTAGGACCACGAAGAGGCGGTATTCTAATCACCTCCGGAAGTGCAGTAATATCTCGGTTCTTCACTAAAAAGGTGCGTGTCAACTGGAGGTGAAAACTTAACGTCCAGATCCATTTGCTAATATTCATCTCTTGAATCCAATTCGGATTGTGTCAACTAATTGTTATTGTAATCGATATAGACCTCGGGATCTCATCCCACCAAATGGTTAAATACATTTAATGCAAAGCTTATTAAAGTAGTTAAAAAGGGATTCGCCTCGTGTTCTTCATATTTACGTATAGCGTAGTAAGCTGGACTTCCAAGAATATACAAAGGAAAGAAAATGAATGCCTTTTGAGATGTGCTAATGATCTCCTGGTCAGAAAGATTTATAAATCAATCGATCTTTCAAACATTTCCTAAATGATGTGCTCTCGTCCTCGTACCTAAGATGAATCATTAAGTTTTTCGGACACATCACGCAGAGGGAGGATGGGAAAGGACCTGCTGTCGGAAGTGTCAAATAACAGATCCCTTATGCGATTAACCATCAAGTCAAATAGATTCAACTTTAGGTAGCACTCCAAACAACAAAATGTAATAAAGAACATATATACAGGCGACAGACTAGCTTGAATATGTACGCGAGCATTGAATAAAATTAAGGTTTTAAAAAAAATTGTCACCATGGCATAAAATTATTTTTGATTTGAACTAATTAATATTGTATTTAATTTACATTACAAAAAAATTATTTTACTCTGACCTTTTCAATCAATTTTATGGTTGATGAAGTTCTGTTTTTTTTACAGGGAGAATTAGTATTTAGTGCATATATTATGTTATTCCCTCTACATACATGCATTTTGAACACACTGTAGAAGACACGACTGTTGATACACTTTGTCAGATATCACGAACCAGCATTACGAACGTTGGTTTGCATTATCTATATCTTTTAACCATACACGCGGTGTTTTCTTCTCTTAAAATATACTGAATGTCAGTAGTAAAAATTATGGTAAAAAGATAATAAAAAATAATGCCATGGATCCATAAAGGCTGGTGATATAGATGATATTTTAAAACCAATTTAAGTTTTTGAGAAAATAATGTATGTACATATTTGAAATATTTATATATTTAAAAATAATAACATTGACACATTCAACATTTATTTCAATAGTATGTATTTCAAGACACGGTGTTCTATGATATGTGTTCGGCTCTACGTTCAAAATTTAGAAAAATCGCAGCTATATTACAATCAAACCTAAATAATTATGGTGTTTTATTATCATTGCATTATTTGTGTACCCATTGTTATTAACCAGAGATAAAACTAATTCCAACTTTTTGGATCAAAAAGCTGGAAAAATGTTGCCTTCGGATTCTAAATTCGAACCGAAAATTCGGATATGAACATTTGTGTTTATAAATTATACAAATGTGTTAAACCTCTGCATTCTTACGCAAGATGACACATTGTTTTGAATTCCAGTTAACATAATGTTGATGTAGTAATATAAACGAATCAAATTCAAACTCGAAATTCAATTCAGCCTTAGTCAAGCACAGTTAGCACAGAAGCGCAGTCAGGCGGCGTATCTCTGAGTGTTCGGTCGATTGTTGATTCTCATACAGGTAAGTTCAAATTGATTTTATTTAAGTTTATCTTAATTCTCTTTTCATTGAGTCACAATTGTAGTTATGTAAATTTCTACATGTAAAACCATTGATCGGTTAAAATAAAACTCGACTTTTAAATTTTATTGCGGTGTAAACAGATGCGGAACGCCGTAAAATGATGAGCACTTTGACCTTGAATTTGTGGGAACAAACCGGCATTTTTTAACATGAAATTACAAGAAAAATACAGCAGACTTCTTTTGTCTTATAATGTAGTATTATTGTTTATGCTTTTGAAAATTTACTTCATATTTTTTGTCTTTTCAAAACTGACAGTTATTGAATTTGATACCGCCCTAGAACTCATTAAAAGGTTATGTCATTTTGAATCAATTTGCTTAAGAGCTTTGTCGAATGTCAGTTAATTTATTGTACCCATGTTGAAATGGCCACGTACGTATGTGGAATAATAGTAATTATAATACCCCTCTAAAATTTGTTTCTAATAGTATTATTGATACTAATCAGAATTGCAAATATATGAAATTGTTTCAGGCAGTAAAAATTATACATAGATTTATTATTAAAGCTTTGCAGTTCAGTGTTGAATTTGTCGTTTATAGGCTCAATATTCAAGCATATATTGTCTTGTCAAAATGGTTACTCCAAGATCCTCTACTACATTTTTGTGTTTTTTGAACTTGTATTACAAACAGGATTCTTATTGCTTGGGTTTTAATTGCATACATTTTCTCGGAAGAGGAATAGTTTTTCCACATTGCGTATATTATTATGAGTAGTTTTTGGCAATTGAGTTATTTTAATAATTCTATTATTTACACTTTTGATTAAATTTTACAGATTCTTAAAAATGACTGATTCCAAGTTAAAGCTGTCATATTTCAATGTGAAAGGTTTGGCCGAGTCCATCCGATTCATATTTGCGTATGCTGATGTTGATTATGAAGATAATAGAATTGCCAAAGCTGACTGGCCCGCACAAAAGGAATGTAAGTACATACCAACCCATCTTTGTAAATTGAGAAAACAAAGTTAAGAAGATATGCTGTTTGGTCTAGTGGTGAGGCACTCTCCTAAACGGTCAGAGGTTCGAGTCTCATCCCAAAAAATCTCCCAAGTTAAACAAACGCACACTGAGAACAAAACAGTAGTACAACAGTTTGGCACCAACCGTGTGCCATACATTTTCATAGTCCTCGCCATCACGACAGAACTGTTGTATGACAAAAAATTGTTGATGTCCGCTAACACTTAGTCCTATTTTCATAGCACAAGCGTTCAGCTTAGTTTGAAAATCGTTAGAATATTTATGTGACATGTATTTTGTGTACTGTATGTCTATTACTAATGAAATAATATTAGACTACAAAAAAATAATATAAAACGCCTCACATTTCTATCATAGCATTCCTTCATCTTTTACTTTTTCTATTTTATTTATATACTTTTTCCTTATTACGTATCACAGACATTTCGAGGACTTGTGTTGTTAATTAATAATATCTTTTGTTTATTCCTGTGACACTTCTAACAACACTATATACTAATATGTTATTATAATTGCTAAGTAATCTTTTCATTCCGTAAGACCAGGTATTTGATTTTCCACTAGTATTAAATATTGCTCAGACTACTTCGCATTTATCTTTTCTGTCGCACTCTTACCACAGCAGTTTTCTTTTGGTCATTAGTTTTTCTGCAAGCAAGTGTCAATACTGCAAATAAATCGGTGCACAACCTGGTGTAACCTGCTATATGAGCTGGATCTTAATTCTCCCTAGAACCAATAATCCTTTCATGTTGTCCTTGGGATGTAGTCAAAAGTAGTATAGTGTGTAGATTTTTTAGTTCCTCAAAGATTTACACAATTGTCCTGTGGGTGTCCACAGTATGCATAACTTGGGTTGCTAGCATATTTCTATAGTGTCTATTATCTTCCTGCATTCTTGTACTCTTATAGTCCACGTGCCATAGAGAAAAATAGTTAACTTACCAAAAACTTGACTTAATAGCAACTGTATCGTCTGATATGCTCCACAGTATCCCATCGACCCCTTTGTCCATCCAAGTTTTCGTATATAATCTAATTCTATTTATCTTCCAGCATTCCCGTTCCACAAATTACCAGTTTTGGAAGTAGACGGAAAGCTTCTCAACCAATCAGTAGCCATCGCTAGGTACCTTGGCAAGAGATTTGATCTGGTCACCGACGATCCTTTTAAAGAAGCGCTTCTGGAAGCCCTCGTTGACAACCTTAGAGATCTTCAAGGAAGTAAGTGTTATTTATTTGTCTTGTCATTTACAAGTACTTTCCATGGTAATGCTGTTGAAATTATAAATGTGAATATTTATACCATTTTTAATATCTCAGTTGAAATGTCATTGGGACACAGAATAATATTAAAGTAATTTAATTTATAATATTTGATTTCAATTACTAAGTAAAATGCAAACCTCAATTTTAATATTTATAATATATTCACTAAACAAGGCCCAAGATCATGGAAAGTAGAAGCAAGTAGTTCGCACTGTGTAAACAGATAGAGGACTGCGATGCTTAGTCATAAGCACATCGACCGAGAGAGAATATATTAAATTTCACATATTTTGTATGAAATCATGTACTGTAGGAGTTTGACTGTTTTCTTAGATTTGAAAATTATTTATGGATAGCATCAAGTAAAAACTATCTCACTCCATCTTTTTATCTGTTTACCAGAGCTCCGAGACCTTATTCTATTGAAGACTCCGGAAGCTAAAAAGGATTGCGACGAAGCCATGGGATTCTTTCTCAATAATATTGAACCAATTGCTTCAGAAGGATACTTCTATGGATCTAAGGTAACACTTTGTGCTCTCCAAATGTGTACGTTCTATTAGAAGTCTGCAAATCAATTAATTTGCACTGCTGTTAAAATCTTTGCGTCTTCCTAGATTTTAATTATTTTATTTTTTATAACTTGCAAACACCATTAAAAAACTGAATACTTAATGTGACTAATAGTTATTTTATCTTTTACTTAATTGAATAGAATAGAGTTTACAAAATTATTGGAATAAGCTAACATTTTTATTGAAACTTAACATTCATCTAAAATCATAAAAAAAATTATAAATTCATCAAAAGGATTTATTCAGTGATTAGCTGGTTTGATTTAAGAACATTTACAAGACATCTACTTTTTACATTATATTGCTATAGACGCGCCTCGTGATAATAAGTTCTAAACAAGGACTGTTAAAAAAAAAAACATTATTTTAAGCACGGCTTTTTTTTTTCATTTAACTATGCATATAATAATACAATCATCATATTCAGATACAACACAAATTGATGAAAATAAATCTCTTTAAATGTAAAGGGTTACATTTACTGTTAACCGAGTTGTCGTTATTTTTTTTCAGCCATCATGGGTGGACGTTTACTTCGCTGGATTCTCAGATACTGTGGCTTCATATATTGGTGTTGATTTCCTGGAATCGTATCCTAACTTAACGGCTCTCGTCCAAAAGATCAAAAGTAAGGACAGTGTCAAGAGATACATTGAGAAACGACCGACCACAGAAAATTGATCAAATTTAATTGTATTATTATATTACATTACACATTTTAACGCTTCTATAATAAAATAGCTGTTTGCTTTTATTTTTATACAATGAATTAAGTTTTGTTTTAAGATTTATAATGTTGCAGCTTCTATTTGATATTCAAACATTTACAAACAAGCAAATACAAGATGTATTATTGCTTTATATCAATACTATTTATCTATCTATTTAGATGAATATATATTTTTTGCTCATTGATAGCACATTATACTATGCATCAATGCAGCCCTCAGTATTATATATATATATATATATATAAGTATGTAGATTACAACAAATTATTTTAGAAGTTCAGTGGAAAAGATAAATTAGTATAGATCGTTTCCATCAAAATATCTATAATCATTATATTGTAGTATGATAATGGTATGCGTTAAGATTCCTATACATAGCACAAAGTACTTTTTTTATAGTGTGTATAAAACTGTAAAATCATTAATCAAACATTCTACATCAAACAACAATTACACTTTGTTGTTTTGAAACAGTACAAAGTATACTCGTTATATACATATATATTTGACATAGAATTCCATTATCCAGTAATGATTACATATTATGCTTGCCTACTGTGGGATAGCTATTTTATGTTTTGTATACGTTTTTGTTACCAGGGAAATTAATTTCATCCATTGATTAAAGTTTTTTTTGTATACAACATGTCTTTTCATTCTCAAATTTCTTGAACGAAATTGCTATTTAATGTTGTTTTGATTGACATATAATTGTATATACATACAATATGTATTTATAATTATGTATTCGTATAGCATAAAAATGCATACATACTACATTGTGAATAAATCTATATTTGAAATCACATCATTAAAATATTTGGGAAACAACAAACCCGAAAAGAATGATGTCCCGTTGGATCACGCCAAAATGTTTATCAGTGGAAACGTCTCGTGCTTCGCGCTACAGAATTTTTTCAGATCCAGATAGCTATTCAGACAGATCAAATGTGAACATGAAGACGTTAGGTATACAGATGTGAAATCTGAGGCCTTCTGAAGAAACAGAAAAGGCCATCCAGATACTTAAAAACATAATTTTCCTCTGAATGCTTGGGCCAGTTATAGTCAATAACTGATAGTGCACATGGATACATCAACCCAAAGTTTTACAAGATCTTCAAACAACATCAAGTTGCGTCATTTGTAAGATTGAGGAGACAGATAGGCTGACAACATTGTGAGAAGTGAGAACTTTAGATCCAAAAAGTTTTCCAAAGAACATGGCCTCTAGAACCAAATTATTATAATGTTTGCGATGTAAATAATAATTATATTTTAAATACTAATTAAATGTATTAATTAGAAAGATATACATACAAAATCAATTTTATCGAAAAATATTATTTTTGCGCTACCGGGATCTCTTTCCAAACCAGGCAAGGTGCATTATCCAACCATGCTACAGTGACATTATTTTTGATGACAAATTTTTAAACCTATATGTTACACTTTTTCAAATGAATACATCTATCATTTCATTATTTGAAAGCCATCTACTTTCTTTTACAATTTCAAATACCTTTGAGTAAATCGATAGCAGACGCACTTATTAACAATTCATTTTTTATTAAATTAAGATTTCGTAAAAAAAAGTAGATGGCTTTCAAATAATGGAACAATAGATGTGTTTATTTGAAAAAGTTTAACATATAGGTTCGAAAATTTGTCAAAAATAATATCGCTGTAGTATAGTTGGATAATGCACCTTCCCCGGTTTGGAAAGAGATCCAAGTTCGAATCCCGGTAATACAACAATGATATTTTTCGTTAAAATTGATTTTATATGTATATCTTTCTAATTACATACATACATTTAATTAGTATTTCAAATATCATAAACCTATGATGTTGAAGAGAACTAATTTGTTTGCAATGTTTCTATAATTGTATAGATCTTCATAGTATTTGAAAACCATGTAGTCTTTTGAAAGGGTACTCTGATATTTGTTGGTGGATTTTCCATCTATTTAGTTGTACTTTGGGAATAGTTTGGCCAGTCTAGATAATTTTATAGAAACAATATTTTTCCAATGTTTCTTTTAGATTTTAATCAGAATTTAAATAAGATTTGTTGCTTACTAATGACATCATTGAAGGTTTTGGCGGCAAAGTATGCACGTTATTCGTTGTCGTATCTTTTCAATTCTATTGTAGCAGACAGTGATTTACTGTACTTTAATTTAGTAATACATATATAATTTTAAAATGTTTTAAATGTAAAATTTTATATGTTTGCATTAATAAATATTAGTAGTAATAAAATATATATACAGAGTGGCCCAAAAAAAGTGAGAACATCTCGTAACACATGAGTTATTACAAAACATAATATAATTAATTATAATTCTTAATTTTTTTTTCACAATATTTAGCTAATCAGAAATCATCTTCAATGTATCCTCGTTTCTCAGTGACTTTTTCTAAGCGCCTACGCCACTCGTTTATGCTTCCGTCAATGAAGCACTGCCCCATATTTCTCCATTCCTTAATTATTGCCAACTTGAGCTGATCAACTGTGGTAAATTTTCGCCGAAGGTAGACTTTTTCTTGTAAAACACCCCATATTACATAATCTAATGGGTTTAAATCTGGGCTGTTCTGTGGCCACATGCCTGGCTCGATGAAATTAACGTTTTCACGACGAAGAAAGTTGATTGTATTTCTGGCTGTGTGAGATGGAGCTCTGTCCTGCTGTAATGTCCAGTTACGGCGACCACGTGTCGCTTGAATTACAGGCATCAAACCTTGTCTGAGAACATGTTCACAATAATATTCACTGTTTACTCTGGCACCTAGTTCAACAAACACAACACTAGTCTTCCCCATTTGAGACACCCGACTGATGTAATTATATCACATTTTACGAAATGTTCTCATATTTTTTTTAGGCAACCTGTATATATAATGCAAGTAATGAAGGGCATCAGAAAGCTGTTAAAATGATAAATTTACATAACCTTTTTAGACACTACTGTTTAAATACTTGAAATTATAAAACTACAAAGATCTCTGTACTACAAAACTGTAATCAACTTTTTTCTTGTTTTTCTAACTTAAAATTTTTTGAGAGATTTTACGGCTTTAGCTTAAATAAATGAATACATTGAATTCGTGAGTTATTATATATTTTTGTTTTATAGCAACAATCTTCTCTTTTAGATATTTAAATGGTGGTAGAAGTCCGCGATTACCATATAAAAATGAAATTCTTTGGAGCGGTTGAAAGTATTAAGTAGGGGAATATTATACAATAAAATAATATTTTTAAATACATGTATGCAATAGTTATTTTAGTCCACGAAATTCAAGCTTTCTAAAAAATTTATTTCTAACCTGATGGAGTATGGATATTCATTGAAAGATTTTGGTTGGTAGCTTCCTTTCAAATCATTAAACAAATGTTGAGTGTCGGAGAACGCGGCTTATTCATGTAAGGTGACTACAATAGGTTTTCCATGTAAATATTCACGTCGCTCCTGCTCGTGACAACTGTATGGAGAAGAATGTAGATGATTAAGTAGCAATCTATTGACCTGTCTTACGTATCTTAACTAACAATGTCATTTTAAGTTGTTCTGGTCTTTCACATAGATATGTTTTAAGTGGCAATATTTTTTTTAAATATATTGTATGAAAAAATTGCTGCCATGAAAAGTTATATCAAATATGGCAAAGTGCAAAACTTTATTTCAGAATTACGAAGTGCCCGCCCACCAACTTGTATCGTTCAAAATGAATGCTTCATCGAAGTAAGGTTGATACCCGTCCCACTCCTGAAGCAGATTGACATCACATCACACTTCATACAATTGAATATAGTGATAGTTAAATCTTTATTTATATCATTATTATGATATACTTCAACGATGTACAAAGTACTATATGAGTATGCTTCTCAATTCACACTCTCAATTATTTGCTGGTGTGTTGTGAATCTCTTCATACGCAATATTTTACTGAGAGCCGCACTCCTGGTGCATCTGGTATGAAGTATTAAAGTGATAGCACAATTTAAAACGTGTGACGTTTAAATGTAATAAGTATTTCAATGTGGTACTTCTCACAGTGTGGACTCATTACTAATCAAATAGTAGAACAACTAAACTATTTGTTAGTTACGATACTTGGCATAGTAGAAGTCGGTATCAGATGCTTCGGATCCCATTTCAGGATCCATCGTGGAGCCCTGTGTGTTACAATCAATTGAGATATGTATATTACAGTCCTCAATATTGTAATAACCTTCCAGCAATTCCAAATTACTCATTCACATAATTAAGTGTATTGACAAATGAGACTTATAAAGGAGAGTATAGATATGAGCAATTTGAAACGAGCTAGGATTCATGTACAGACACCACTGTAGTAGTATTGAATTACTTGTGGATAATAGTTAATTCATTCCCATTAAATTGATCATGTTACAATTAATGTTGAAATGATTTCACACAGCTATTGAATGTTCCATGTGTACGAGTATGTTACAGTCAAAATTACCTGTCATGACATTTTATAGCTGAATTAAATCCTAGAAAAAATGTGTGGCTTCATTTATATAGAACTTAACCAGAATAATACAAATAATATTATTATATTTAGTTCTGTCAATATGTGTATAAATAATAGTTAATATTCCATCTGCACGCATGACGCAATATTCATGTTTTAACACCTTTATGAACTATAAAATAGTTAACTAGATACTTTTTGTAGCAATACTCTCATCTCTAAATTATTTTATATTCTTGATTAGAATCAAAACTCACATTGTCAAAAAAATAAGTTTTAATTTTTTTTGCTAAAAACATCTTCAGCAATATACCTACTCAACAAAAATATCATATTATATATATATATATAATAAGAATCTTTGTTTGTATGTCGTTCATTCCAGGCGCCAAGTATCGATCCCGCTATCGCATTCTAAGCAAGTGCTCTACCATCTTGCTAATACCCGTTTATTTTATATGTATCAGATAGTCATAAATATATATACCTAATCCTGGAAGATTTTAATAAAATATTTCTATGGATATAGTTTCTAAAATCTAAGTGACTGAAGAAAGTAGGCGATTTTTACAGAAAAAATCATTTAAATAGGCTCCAAAATTTTAGAAATCCTAACGTTAACATGATGTTGACTTTCTCGTATTAAAAAAGAAGTGTTTCAATAAGAAATAATATTTTCACGTATACTTAAAACAACCAATCATATGACATATACAACTCCATTTGTGTATTATATATTTGGATATTGTTTTGATTATATTTGTGTATGTAAGTGTAAATTCACGTACAAAAGGTATAAAGATCATCTTCATTTGTGTAAAAAATGACATGTTTTCTTTAATAGAAAAAAATATTCATTAATTCAATAAATAATAATAAAAATCAAACATGTGAAAATAGCAGTATTCAAATATCTTAAGCTCTTTATTAAAATAACCATATTACAAAGTTTTACGGTAACTACTTTTTTTATTAAAATTTATTATTAGTAAGAAAATTCGTCGTTAAGAAACTGTAAATAATAAAATAAATATATCAAAAATATAAATCAATGCATTAAATTCTACGACAACAATCAGCATTGTTTACTTATTTCACACCACAGTATGTTAGGAAAGTAGCTAAGATGGTAGAGCACTGGCTTACCTTGTGATAGATACCGGGATCAATACTCAGCACCTTCAAAATCTTTTTACATGTCGTACATACATCAAATTATATTCTTGATTTCAAAAAGGTTTCGGATGCGCCTGAAATCGATTCCGGTAGCAGTGCCATTTTTATTGGGGGGCCCGCGTATTCTATTGATGTGTCTACGTATGAACGAAAAACCCTCGTCAAAAAGTTGGCGAAATTCATTGCCATCGAGTTCTCTGCGGCAAGGGCCTGCGCAGAATCCGCGAGTGCCGCGAATCTTTAGTAGGATCACCACGGATTCCACTCAATAGTCAGATTGTTATAGTAAATTCCAGATACTTAATGCCTGTTCCTGTTGTTTATTGTGTACTCATCTTTCTACTGTCATAAGTAATACATTGTTTATTTCTATTCGACTGTTCTAATTTGTGTTTAATTTAATAAATTTTTCTTAGGAGAACACATTCTTATTGTGAAGTTGTAATTATTCAGAACAGACGGTCTGTGATATTTTAAAAATAGGCTCTTTCAAATAATGGAACGATTAAATGTATTAATATCAAAAAGGTAAACATATAGGTTCGAAAATTGTCACTAAAAATATTGTCGCTGTAGCATAATTGGATAATGCACCTTCCCCGATTAGGAAAGAGATCCAGGTTCGAATCCCGGTGGCGCAACAACAATATGTATATCTTTCTAATTAATATATTTAATTCATATTTAATAAATTTTTCTGTCCACTTGCACACGAAAAAAATGGAACCTTGATACGTTTTTCCATCATTATTAAAAACTGTTGAATATATATTATCATTATTAAATACGTATTCTATCATTATTAAAAATCGTTTAATATATTTTTTTTATTTTCTAAAATGTAACAATAGTTTTATTTAATGACCGTTTTAATTCTCAAATCCATGCCATTTCGAATAGATTATGAAAATGTACACGAACATTTATCATGGCCATTGATTACGATCAACATGTCATAATAGTTTACAACTAGTTACTACAGACATTTATAGTACAAAGCACATTCCTTATCCGCATTAATATTTCATGCGCCCGTGAAAAAACTTTAAAGATTAAAATCGCTTACCGGCTTTCACTGTCGGCCAGTCGTCCCTCTCGACTCGCTCGTCCACGAAGTCGACGCCGCTCCACGCGAAAAGGTACCTTATTGGTTCGGCCAATCCCTTCACGTTGAAGTATTTAAGGGTGTAGTTAGGCATTTCGTTTTCGCTCTCCTTGAACTTTTCCCAGACCTGATACCGCCGCTAGCGTCAGAGGTTCGCTAATGACTAACTGAAAGCCAGCAGAAACCTTAATATATTAAATATATACACATGAAACACGTTAACATGTGATTAGATAACGATCGGTTTTACATAAATGTAATCAGATGAGTTTCAAAAGATATTTAATGGTACATGTAAAAACGCATTTTACGCGAATAAATTTATTTTAGACATTAAATAAAATCAAATGACGAAATTAATAGGTACGTGATCATTTTAAACCCGGTGTAATTAAATACCTCCCAGTCAGTGGCGTGCTTATGCCTGTGGCGTGGTTGTGCCGGCGGTTATTTTTTTTACAGAATAATTTTGATTAAATTTCGATTTCCTTCGATAATTTCCTTTAGTCATTTTGCCTGGATAGTCTGAAAAATGTGAGTTTTTGTTAAATATTTACTTAATTAAAAATTACATACGTATCTATACTATTTTTAAGTTTTTTATTATTATTTGATTAAGAAGATCTAATTCTTCTGACGTCGTATAATGAAATAATATTGTACTTTTAAAATCAGCAATGTTATCTTTGTGGTTAAGATTCATATTTTTATTTTTTATCTTTGTTTTATTAACCACTAAAATGAGTTTAAATACATCTACCGGTTTCGAAAAATACCATTTTCTTCTTCAGGATGTCATAACTAACTAAAACATATATTGTTTCTTTGACAGAATCTATTTTTCATCATCAAAATAAATCAAGTGCCACTCTTTTCTTAAAGGCTTTTTTAATTTTTTTTTTTGCTAATCATTTGATAGAAAATGGTCATGATTTTGATAAAAAATTGGGATTGTCAATTTTGCATATAAACGGTGTTGGTCACAAATTAAATAATTTGGAATCGTTGGAGATAAATAAAGCGTGTAAAACTAATCAAAAAATTATAAACAACCAACTAAATTTAACTACGAGTCCCATTCTAAAATTTTTTCCTAAAAATTATTCGAGTAAATTTGTATTAAGTAATGATTTGAGTTAGGTACTAAAAAAAAAAAAAAATTTTTTTAAAAATAGATTCTGTCAAAGAAACAATATATGTTTTAGTTAGTTATGACATCCTGAAGAAGAAAATGGTATTTTTCGAAACCGGTAGATGTATTTAAACTCATTTTAGTGGTTAATAAAACAAAGATAAAAAATAAAAATATGAAATAATATTGATTTTTGTCTATTTCGTACTTTTTATATCTCCAAGTTAATCTTCTCACTTTGCCCCTTCCCCTACGCAACGTTTGGACTGCTCGCGTTAACGACCTGCCTCGCTAACGCGGAAGCTGGAAAAGTCCCGTACGTTGGACCATTCATGAATGATTAATTTTGAATTCCCGGGACAAATATTTTCTGCAAGGGTAACTGTTTGATGGGAGGGCTGCGACCCACCCCACCGAGCGGTTTGTTATCTACGTTTGATCTTCCAGTCTTTCAGTTTCCATTCGTCCTCTTGTCTTCCCTCTTCTTGTTATTAATACTAACCGGGACTCGCTTTCAATCGTCAGGGAGGTTGATGAACATTTTTTAAATAAACAGAAAGCATAAATTGTTTTTCGTTGTTTATCTAGAATCTGAATGGCAGCATTATTCCTTTGTTTAATGGATGGATAAAAATTATTCGTCATAGTCCACTGCATTGTAGTGCAGTAACATTTTTAAAAATATATTTTTTTAAAACAATTAATATTACAATAATATTTCATCTCAGAGTGTTCATTACAATATATATATATTGTAAATTACGTGCTACCTCATGATAAGAGAAAAATCTCGTGTGTAAAGAGATAGATCGCTTACATTGTGAAATAAATAAGATAATATTACAGTTCAAATAATAAAAAGTAATAACCGAGAAACAATAAATAAAACATAAACATTTAAATAAGTAAAAAATTAAATTAATATACTCGTATCTTGGTAAAACGATATTTACGTGCGGTACACAACGGAGTTCTGGTACCAACGTATGATAGTGAAGTCTAGAATTGGCTAAAAAAACGATTGTGAAAATGCAGTCGCTCAAGCGTGCGTGCGCAAAATCTATATACGATGTAGTAACGAATTAATAAATTAGAAGTGAATGTATATTTGTTTGTAGCATAGTCGATAGAATACAAAAAGGGTCACCGAGATAGTTAGGCATACTAAATATTTATATAGCATTAGGAATACTGTAATGTACTTTTAATCCCACGAACAAGTTTAGTTAATGTGAGAATCAGGGCTCGGGATGGACCGGAACACCACTTCGGTTTGTGGAATTCTTGCTAATCAAAACAAAAAGGTTCCTGGATTTGGAGTCACCTTCACAGCTGACTCCAGAGTCTCTTCAGCTATATGCAATATTGGTATCTATCCACCGCTGTGACACTCTCCCAAGCCTTCTTTGGTACGAGGTATACTCTTATTTTCTAGGGTGTCACTTTGACGCATAATATGGCCAGAGAATTGAAAAAAAATTTTGTTCAGTTGTAGAGAATAGCGAAGGACAAAACTTCATTTCGTAATGAACGCTTCACGAAATGCACGTTCACAAAATGAACGCTTCATTCGAAGTATGTCGCACTCGCTTCGCACTTCATATAGTACAATGAAGTGTCGTTAAGTCGTTATTGAACTATGCTTCAATGAAGTGTCTGAAGTGCGAAGCGAAGAGCGAAGTGTGTAGTGTGATACTTCGCGAAGTATACTTCAGTGAACTACATGAAGTGGTGCATTTCTGAGTGAAAGCTTCGTTGCAGGCATGAGGTTATTGCAGGCCCATGAGGTTATTGCAGGCAACTAACTGATTTGCTAGTGTGTGTGAAGTATCGAACTATTGAAGCGTCAGCACAATTTCAAACGTGCGAACTACGAAGCGTGAGTATAAAGAACTAGTTCATTGAAGTACGTCGTACAGTGTGGACCCACAGCTAGTAGAGAAGGCTTGCTTGGATTGGATTTGTTGCAGAGTTGAAACATTCGTGCGTCGTGCTGTCCACGGGATGCTTAACATCTTTCTCCAGCAATACATTTTGATGACAACTCTTTTAAGTATAAGAGTGTTAACCAACATAATTTTATTATATATGTAGCGACCATGATTCAAATCTACCGCCATCTCAGTCGGTATCGACGCTAGCGACAGCGCTGCCGGCTGCTGCCACAAGTCTGGCTCAATTCACCGCCAGACAGTCTCTCCAGTTTCAGCGTTTCACAAGGGCGGTCTTGCCGGCTCGCCTTAGCCGAGCAAGACCACCAATTCATTTAATTTCATAATTTCTTACATCTTCATTCACTGTATTCATTTCTATCTGTCTTCATTGTTTTTATCATTCGTCACAATAAACCTCAACACACGCGCCAATCACATGTATTTCATTTAACCACCGTCCTAACCCCCAAATATATATATTAAGTTTTTATTCACAAAAAAAAATATTTTAGTTTTGTTTGCTGACTCGTTATCTTGCACAAAAGTCAGACCACGTTTAGTTAGATAACAGTTAGATAATTCGCCGTCAGGTGCGCTGTGACCCCTCCAATCAGAATTCGGGTATCGCAGTCAACATTCAACCCGATAACGGCGTTCAATTATAATATTATTACAGCCTTAATCATACAATATTGCGTATTTTCTCTACAGCAGCACCCATTATGAAACTAATTAATTACCAGTTAAAATTCTTATCAAATGGTTTAATTTATTTAATAATAATTTTTTTATTAATTTGAACAAATAATTGATTAAAAATATTAATTATAAATATAAACATATAATATCAATTTTATCGAAAAATATTGTTGTTGCGCCACCGGGATTCGAACCTGGATCTCTTTCCTAACCGGGTAATGTGCATTATCCAACTATGCTACAGCGACAATTTTCGAACCTATATGTTACCTTTTTGATACATTTAATCGTTCCATTATTTGAAAGAGCCATCTACCTTCTTTTTACGGAATCTCAAATACCTTTGAGTAATCTGATAGCAGACGCCAGAATTATTGATTCATTTTTATTAAATTTTGGACACATTGATGCAAGTTTATTATTAGGAGAACACATTCTTATTGTGAAGTTGTAATTATTCAGAACATAGGTCTGTGATATTTTAAATGTGAATTTAATATATTAATTAATATATTACAACTTAACAATAAGAATGTGTTCTCCCAAAAATAATTGATTTCTTATTAAGCTGATTACGTTGGTGTCAGTCGGTTTCGTCACCCCTGTATCTTCACCAGGACGGACGTACACTATAATCTACGTACACAATATAAAAAGTACAAAAAATGAATTAAAAATAATTAAACACCAACCTAAGCTTCTTATGTCATTGAATCGAAAAACTTGAAAGATCACAATGACAGGATTAATTGAAATAGTTTCAATTAACTGTCTTCTGTGTATAATAATATATTATATTTCTATTTTAGTTATACTTATTTGTTGAAATTTATACTAGCAGCTTAAATTTAAACTCTTTCAGAATCTCACAAAAGTAATATAAAGATAAACATTATTTGAAATGGCAGTTACTTTGTGATGAAACAAGATTAATATATTTTTTTAAAGGAGCTAAACTTCGAACTCGAAACTATACGTGTGTGTAGTACAAGCGTAAGTACATATTAAAAATATATTTTTCTATAATAAAATATAATTAAAAAAAAAAATTAATATTCGCAATCTACTCTCGGTTTCCTATATTGAACATTTTTCAAGTCCTCACAATAACTGGTTTTAGAGAAAGCATCGAGCTCAACGCAATGTGCACACAAATAAAATTGTACAAATCTCGAGCTTCTGATAAATTTCCGCCATTCCTGTGACAGTCGGTAAAGTAGGCGGCTTCTTCACTCGCGCGCCACTTAAGCGCCGTCGTTTTTCACTTCCCCTGATGACAGATCAGCTGATATCATTATTCCGCCAGGCGCGACAGACACGCGTGACTTTCTGAGTTGGGTCCCTTTAAAACATAATATTTCACTCTCGCTATATCGCTGAAGATCCCAAAGAAAACAAATGAACGCTCGCCCCCTCGTTTGTTTTCGTTTTTAGGCTTGAAAAAAGGGCGACAAAAGATGACAGGCAGATAGCTTTTCCCGTTTGGCGTCGCAAATCCTCGTCACATACTTAACTGTGGCCGTTTTTCACGACCGTCGTGTTTACAGTGATGTTGACAAATTGTTTGAAAAGATTCGCTGATATGCAATGTACGAGTATTATCAGGCATTTTGGAAAAAAAGAGCTGTCATCGCGAAAAATGATAAAAGATACAACTATATCTAAAGCCACATATTATATAAGATAATTTGTATACATATATGTAAGTAGTTCACTATACTATACTGTAGGCGTACATATTAAGTGGATCTCGACAGAACTACTACTTACGGAAAATTTCAACGCACTTCTTGGTAATTAAATGAACGTATCGTAGATATTGTCCGATAATCTACAACCTATTTCCATGTTTGATGAAAATTCATTCTCTAATTCCGTTCACACACAGACCAGTAAATGAGGCAAATAATAAAATTATAATATATACATATGTAATAAAATAGACATGAAATAAAGTGTACGTATAGAAGAGGGGTTTGGAATATTAGTTGCGGAACAAGGGGCACCTATACACATTCTATGTGAAAATATAAATAAATAGCTTATTACACATTTATGCAACAGTAAAAGTATATACTCTTCAAAAATTAAATCTTTGTATAAACTAGCCGTATTTTTGACATTAATGTATATTATATTGTCGGCGTTTAAATTTTCGTTTCAATCGAGTCATATATTTGAAAAAAGACGCGTATCTATTTGATTGACGGTGGCACCAAATTGAAATTATTGAAACAAGGAATTTGCATTAGTTCACGTTTATATATTTCAAAATTACTACGATTTCTCATTATCGGTATTACCGAAATAATTTTTTTCATTAATGAGAAAAATAGTTTACGATATAAAAGGAATTATATAATTTATTGGATTTCTTATTTTACACGCTAACTGGGTTCTATCAGAGTAAAAAAAAATATTTTATTTACATACTTAATCTAAAAGTTCTTTATCGTAAAATATCATGTTTTTTAATCAATAATTGATGATTTTTTTTTCTAAATTGCTCAACAGCATATTTCTGTAAAACATTATTACAAGGATCTAATACAGCATTAATTTAAAAAGGTATATTATTATTAATTATATCCATCCCGTAACCATTCTTCATGTAATCTTTAACAAATTCTGTAATCAATCAATAAATAAATCAGCGAAATTAAATCCTGAAATTCTGGAATTGCAGTTTTGGCTCGGAATTGGATTTACTAGTCATTACATATCCCTTTCTCTGTGAATGCACATATATTGTAGCTGGTTTAATAAAATACGTCACTGTATTATAGACAATCAGTTTATTTTCAGTTGTACATTTTAATTTCAAACTGTTTAAGACAAAAAATATTAAAAATCAAATAAATAATGTAGACTTATTTTGATTCGAACACTAATAGTATTAAAAAGTTTATGTTAAGATGTATTTTTGATTTTGAGTGATCTTAAATTACGCTCATATTAGTTACGTATATTCTTAGAGCTGGAGCTGGTGTTGTTGCTGAAGATTATTAATATTAGATTATTAATAGTCGTATTCTGGCCTCTTGCTGATGTAGGTCTTGATGGCTGGCACGGTGTGGACCTTCTGCAGGAGCTGGTACAGGTGGGTGTACTTGCCCTGGAGGAAGTCTACTCCCCACATTCCCAAGATGGACTCGATGATGCCGACAAACCAGAAGTCGACCCAGGAGTACTAGAAATTGTAAAATATCTTATTAATCATTTGTTTAGTGATATATGATACTTTATGATAGTAAAAATAACTTTATGATGGCTGATATTGCAGTAATATCAATTATTTATGTAAAAAAATATGCTAATCCTGAATCCGCAATATTTAAATTAATTTTCACTATATTGATGAATAATTATACAATAAATTACCTTACGATAAATAGAAAATATAAACTGTCCACGCACCATAGTACACAATGTAAAGTTCTAAAGTTACGAATTAATCAAAAAAATACGCTAATTGTGTTTAAATGGTTTTACAGTTGAATTATCGTCTGTTAAAAACTCAACAAAAAACTGTATATAAATTATTTTAAAGAAATTATCAGGAAACTTAAAGATTGTCATAGAAAGAAATGACAGAAAGGAAGCTTGAGTTGGAGTTGGAGAGATAAACATAGCATCTTCATAATAACTGTCACCTGCGACATTTATCAGGGACATATGAAAATACCACACCAGCAAGATAAAAAATATGAGACTACTCGAGGCTCCGCCAAGTTCTCCTTGAAAAATTAGAAGCTTTTGTAATTTTATTGAATTTTGGAGAATATTTCGGATAATAGGTCAATCTTTCTGACAAACGATAGGTTTCTTTTATTAAAAAAACAAAACAATGTAAACAAACCTTTCCAAAGAAGAATCCGTTGTTGGACTCGACCATCTTGTCCAGACGGCTCAGGTATACGGGGAAGAACTCAGTTTCCAAAATCTTCCTGTAGTGGACTTTCTTGGTGGAGTCTGTCTCATGGAACCATCTGGATACCTCTGTTGAACGGAAAATGTGTAAATGCTAAGTATTGAAATTTAAAAAACTATATTAAAGTATTATTAAACTGTATTATTATCTAATTATGAAAAAAATAATTACGATATTAACATTTCTAGTATAAATGTCTCACCATAGTAGAATTCGTAGATGGCTTCAGCTACGGCATCCATCTGCCCGTTGCTGTAGTCATCAGAGCCGAAGAGATTACACTTCTTGCCGAAGAAGCGAGCGATGGCCATCGGCTGGTACAGGACCTTGCCTTCGTATTCCAACATCGGGAGCTTGCCAAAAGGAACACCTGAGAAGAACAATTTAAAAAAAGCATGGTAAATTTTTGTGAAACAGACATAATAATACCGGAATGCAACTTCAGCTTCAAAATGCAACTTCACAACAAAAATGTGTTTTTTTTTTGTTATATTAAAAGGTTTTTATATTTACCTAATTATTTGAACTTCATGTAAGAGTAAGAGATATGTTTATTAAAAAAACAAAAACTACATCGTTACATTCAGACTATTTCGAAAAATTACTCAACATTTATTACATTTTCCTGATTGAAAAAATTCTTGATGAATTGAATTTATTTATATTAAAGAATAACGTTTAATAATTATTTACAAATGTAATTTTAAATATATTTTATTTTATAATGTTAATTAATACGTTTAATATATTGTAACTTACTCTGCTTGATGGTCGGCCAGGTGGTCTTGTAGTTCACGGTGACGTTTTCGTAGTTGATTCCTCCATAGGTCATCAGGTACCTGATGGATTCTCCAACTCCCATGAAGTCGAAATAGGTGAACTTGTAGACGGGTGCCATTTCTGCTGCTTTATTTTACTTTTCGTACAAGAATGAAAGAAGCTTGTGAATTAATGGTGTTGCACTAACTGAAGATGCACTGCACGAATGCACTATTTATACTGGCCTGCAATCAGCAAATTCAAGTAATCGCTTCATTGTTTAAAATTAGTTTTGTTCGGTAACATTCTGATTGGAAGAATTATATCAGTATTGAAGCTTTACTTGACCCCTGTAGGCCTGGTGCAGTATGAGAGTCTGTGATTAAAATTAAAATTATAATATTTCTTAAATATTCACGTGATTACTTTGTTATATATTTTAGGCAGTTTTCTTTCTGTGGAAATACAGACCAATATTTTTTTCGTGTCGATAAGTGTAGCATAAGTGCTACGCAAATTACTTCGAAAAATATCGACGTATAAAATGTTTTCATATCGCACACTTAGATCAAAACTAAGACAACTCAAAAAAACGAAAATTTTATGTTATTATTGTATTCGGACACTCTCATATAAGCAACTAACTTAACCTCAGTTTTCTAATAATGTCAATTTAAGATACATTTGTGACCTAAAATATTATTTAGTTTCATAACTGTTGTAATAAAAATGAAGAAAAATGTTTTTTATTTGTCTACTAAAAAAATACTTTTTAAGTTGTTTTAATTTTGATCTAGGTGTGCGATATATTTTTTACAGAAATCCTATCGAAAAGAGTAGAATCGTCTCAATTCCATGTTAATAGAATCGATGCACAGAAACATGATTAAAAAAATAATGTTTAAAAAATATTATGTTTAACATTTTTGTACTGTATTGAGAATCAAAAGAATATAATATCGATTGATATGGAAGATTGGAAAAAAATTAACTAGTATGCCCCCATCCACTCACAAAATCTTAAATAAATCTATATATTTCAAGAAATGTGTTTAAAAATTCACCAAGACAATCTTTTTTTACTATATTAGGTTGTTTCTAATCTAAAGAAGATACTAAAGAATATTTAACTATATGTCGAAAAGTGAGCATATTGGATATTGCTGTCTCAAATTTTGTGAAGAGGAATGTATTTGAATTTATTTTTTATTGTATTTAGATAAAAATTTGAAATTTATATAAATAATTACAATGTTTTTTTTATATGTTTACATTTCTTCGTCTTCTTTTTCATTCCTTAGTGTCACTTTTGAAATCTAGCGGTCTCAGTTAGATGAGACACAGCTAGTAATGCACCTCCATAAATCTCGGTCCTGGGTCTCCTCCAAAGTCTTTCCAGCTAGATTCAATGCATTCATCGACTGTGGTACTCTTTCAGATCTTCTTTGCCCTAAAGTTGCGTCAAGATAGTTTATTTTTCTCTGCGTATTAATAATTAGAAGAACCTTTCTGGTACTACTGAATATAGAGCTTAATTGGACTTATTGCAGAATTTTGTCGTATTGTCCACGGAATACGCAATATCCTTCATAGCGGTGCATTTTCCCAAATTTCCTGGACTAGTAGCATAAAAATAATACAAATTAAATTAATCAACTAGAAAGATATACAGAAAAAATGTTTTAGTTGCTATTGGGATACCATAGAACTATGTTCTAAAAAAAAACTGCAACTTCACGATAATAATGTGTTATCTTAAAAATAATATTGCAGTAACTACCAAGGTATGGAGGTACGGTCAATAAGAAAGTTCTTTACTTAACACTGGATGGACGAGGGCTGCGAAAAAATAATAGTATAATTATGTGGTTTAAACAAATATTTTTACCTAATTTTGATTCCATCTAATAATGTAATTTTTTGTTCGATATATGGAGGCATATATATGTATATTTTATATTATAATTTTAGTTACGTATTGTAATTAATTAAATGTAAATAATACGGAAGAAAAACTCTGCCCCCATTGATCTAGTAAGGCCGGTAAGATCCGACGTAATATTATATAAAAATCCCAGTGAGGCAAGCATTTAAATACTTACGTATACATGTAACATTTCAAACGAATAAATAAAAAATATTATATAAAATTGGATAATAGATAATATTAAATCAGCAAAGAAACATCGTTACGTTGTCAACTTCGCTAACTGATCTAACTTCAGGAATGCCCAGTAGCGTAATTACGCCAATGCTGCCAATACAAATAGAGCCCTAAAGATCCACGCTCTACAATATATTTTGTGTCCTACTTTCCTGATACTAATAAGGATTTTTTTTCAATCCATTACAGCAAGAATTATAACATTTTAAAAATCATTTCTCACGTGCAAATATTATCGATGTATATAGCAGACCATCGCCGTAAATAAAAGCAACGATTTTTTTTCATGGATCCATTATTCCTAAAAACACTCGTTTTTTTATAAGTACTAAAGGAGACAATAGAGCAATTTTGTTATTATTATTTGGTAATGGATGAAACCGCGTAGTACTTAATATATTTTTTTCAATTTTATTTTACACCGGGGCCCAATGCATTTTTTTCATTTTGCATTTTCATTATGTAGTTATGCCACCGGAAAGGCCTCATTCATTTTGGAAAAAAACATATGTACAGTCAGAGGCATCGCACACCATGTAATATATTATAGTGGTGCTACCTTGTTGTCGTCATTGCAGTGTAGACTTTTAAACGAGGCACATAGAGGAATTTGGTTAGATCGTATTGAGGTAACCGTAGACTTAACATATATCCAGTGGTGTACCTCACTACAAAAATTGGGCCCCAATACAGAATGGAAAGGGCCCACTAAATAAGTATTGTATATATATATATATATATTGTTTAAAACTGCGTAGTTAATCCATTAAATAATAAAAAAAATCTATAATATTCGCATTTTCACGAAAAGAAAAACAGTGATTTTAGACGTTTATAAGCATTTTCAATTTAAAAACACTTGTTTCGTCGATTTTGGATTTATAGATATACAATTGTATGGTATTTAATCCTACACAGTAACAGGGTACTGCAACTTTATATGTTGATAATATTTTCACATGTTTTAGGGCGTGACGATTTTTTAAATTGTATAATTCTTTAATTATCTTATTTGTGCTGTTCATCATTCAATTATCAACAGTGGGAAAGGTAACTATACTCGCTGAAATATAGATGTCAAATGGATTGTAGGTCGCGAACATTTTGGGCTTCAATACACCGTATTTTATGCATTAGCATAATGACGCCACTGCATATATCTAAGTGATGCAGTATTCTGAACCCACTAATCCTTAACATATTCCAGTATAGTACTCAATCCTGAAACTTGGAAGTCAAAGGATGTGCGTCGAGGTGTGGTCTAACTGAAAACGAATTAATCCAGGAACTTCAAATAACAGCACGACTGTCTTTATGAAGCTACGTGAATATTGGAATGGAGGAAGACCTCCTAACCCGAATAGCTAAGTTATTTATTACCTATCTATTTAGGTCTGGTTATTAAACTAAACATTGCAAAACTATCGAAAATTTACATTATTAAGCAGTCTTGGCAGGATGATGGAAATTGTCTTCTAATCTTACCCTTTTTATACGAGACTTACAAACAAATGAACATATTTTTATAGTAGTAAATCTCTAATAACATGTTGTAAAATTTGATTTTCTCCTTAATTTTATCGAACTTTTGTAATTATTATTATTAATTATGTATACATAAATTAAATAATATTATTATCTTTATACTCGATCTCTTTCATAAACATATATGTACACGTACATAGAGA
Source organism: Eubasilissa splendida (assembly GCA_031772225.1). Lineage (NCBI taxonomy): Eukaryota > Metazoa > Arthropoda > Insecta > Trichoptera > Phryganeidae > Eubasilissa > Eubasilissa splendida. The sequence continues at coordinate 6,643,042 of CM062857.1, read as the reverse complement.
CAAGTATTCTGTTTGTAGGCATATTATCAAAATTAAATAAAAACATGTAAATTATAGATATTATTTTCAATTATATTTTATTAACATCTTAATTTAATAATCTTTTTCCATCTCACAATCTTATTCTGATTTTTTTTTTATTAATATTAAATAAATCGATTAAAAAGATATAGAGAAAAAATCTATTTATCGAAAAATATTTTTTTTCATTAAAAATATATTAATTGTATCAAATTTTATCCATATTTATTAAAATGGATTGATTTAATTCTGGTATCTCCTGGCGTGTATTAATTAATTGTTCGAGATTCAATGCAATATAAAGTGGATTGATTTTAAAAATGGAATAATAAATGTATCAATTATTAAAATATACAGATATAAGTTCTAAATTTGTTGTAATCGTAATCGGTTGCTGTAGTAGAATGGTAACGCGTTTTCCCGGGTAGGAAGAGGTCCAGGTTCGAATAATTATTTTAATATTTTTTCGATAAATAGATTTTTTTCTGTACATTTTCTAATTGATTCATATCACTTGTATTAAAAATACCACAGAACTACGTTCTGAAATTGCAACCTCACAATAAAAGCTGTGCTTTCGTTAAAAACAGTTTTATTTTATTTTACAGAATATTTTGAATTCTTCTACATGATTTTCAGATAGATCAGTTTATAAACTTCTTACGGAACATTCCCTGTCGCTGTAGCTCTCTTCATTGATCCTTATTCCGTGGAAGGTTTACTTCTCGGTAACTTCTGCATTTGCTCCACTCCAGTTCCTGCCTCCTGAATGTTTTTCTCAACCGTCATCTTCTTCGTTCTTTAATCTTTCCTTTGCATGGCATGACAAACCGCTATGACTAAATTAAACAGAATGTAGCAGGGTGGCTCAAAAACCACGCCAATAAAGATGCGTCAGGTAAACTCCCTTGTGTTTTTCATAGCACCGTGTATGCAAAAAAATATATATGCTGGATATGAAGAGCGATTTAATTTTTTTGCATATTTTTTTAATTTAGAGAAACAAAATATTCGATATGCATACACGGAATATACATCAACAGTATAACTACTTTCAAACAATGTTAAGCGCTTGTACTATGAACTAGAAAAATAAGAAACTTAATCTTCCGACCACTTGGGTGAGCAATTGTCTTACCGCTAAACCAAACAAGCAAGCAATTTATTGAATAGTTTAGAAAATATTTTTTATCATCATATTTTTTTTGTTAATATATGTGTCAATAGTTTCAGAAATATGAGAATAAGAATTTTATTAAATTCTTAGTCTGAATGAAAAATATCATCGTCCACTGCCACATTCCACTAACAAGTGGGATTAAAAAAAACAAATCAATATATTGTAGGCAACTAGTTTATTTTCAATTATACTTTTGAATTTCAAAGGAATGGTTTCACTGTTTAAGACACAAAATATTAAATATCAAATAAATAATGTAATCTTATTTTAAACAAAGTTCTATGGATTTAGATAATTTTGAATTCATGTAGCTTTACGCTCGTTTGAATACATTGGGACTGTGAGGTTTTTGCGACGAAGATTTTTAATAGTCGTATTCTGGCCTCTTGCTGATGTAGGTCTTGATGGCTGGTACGGTGTGGACCTTCTGCACGAGCTGGTAAAGGTAGGTATACTTGCCCTGGAGGAAGTCTACTCCCCACATTCCCAAGATGGACTCGATGATGCCAACAAACCAGAAGTCGACCCAGGAGTACTAGAAATAGTAAAGTATCTTATTAATCATTTGTTTAGTGATATATGATACTTAATGACAGTAGAAATATTGATTTGGGTCTAGAATTATAAGGTATTTCTACGTATTTTAATATTGGTAAACAATATTTGTTTCCAAAATGTAGTGAAATAAATAGTTTGTAGATTTCTAATATACAATACAGTAAGTTAATATGACAATCGTCCAACTAGTTTATTAAAACATTTATAACGAATTTTATTTTTATACAAACAAACCTTTCCAAAGAAGTATCCGCTGTTGGTCTCCACCATCTTGTCCAGACGGCTCAGGTAAACGGGGAAGAACTCAGTTTCCAAAACCTTCTTGTAGTGGACCTTCCTGGTGGCATCTGTCTCATGGAACCATCTGGATACCTCTGTTGAACGGATAATGTGTTAACGCTTAGAATCGCAATTGAGGAACAGTTTCAAAATAATATATTTGTTCGATTTGTATAACTTATTCATAGATCACCGGTTGCCGTGCGTGCGCATGTGAACATGACATACGTAAATATAATGGTTCCTTTACGTTACCTACCTGTTTCCCCCACCTATATCCAGAACACGATCTTTTCTGTAGTTTTTATTGTCTATGGTTTTAGACCCGTTGAATGTTGAAGTTTGACAGTAATCGTTTACCATTGGGTGAGTTGAATATCGAGTGGGGCTGATAGTGCACTGTTTGTGTTTTAGGTTTCTCGCTGTGCGTGCAAACCTGTACATCTTGCTATTGTACATAGTGCGTGTCATCCCACTTTGCGCTATCAACAAAATGTAGTTTTCTGGAGTTAGAAGACCTATGGATCCAGTGCAAGCAAAAAATCCAGATACCTAAAGGAGCATTTTTCAGGTGGGTCGTGTTTCTTCCTGATTTGGGTTGGTCCTTTAGCTTCCCTGTTCTCTATTTTTATCCCTCTCCCAAATTCTAACCAACATTTTAACCCCTTGTTCAAACAATTTTTTTCTGGTAAATTTACATTTCTATTAAACTATCTCACCATAGTAGAATTCGTAGATGGCTTCAGCTACGGCATCCATCTGCCCGTTGCTGTAGTCATCAGAGCCGAAGAGATTACACTTCTTGCCGAAGAAGCGAGCGATGGCCATCGGCTGGTACAGGACCTTGCCTTCATATTCCAACATCGGGAGCTTGCCGAAAGGAACATCTTAAAAAGAACAATTAAAAAATTTATTGTAAATTTTAGTAAAACAAACAGAATAATATAATATATAATAATAAACGTTTTGAAAAAATTAATAATAATTTCATTATTTCTTTTTGTTACGTTACAGGGAATTTTATATTTACCTAACCATTTAATCTTCTTATAAGAGTAATTTAATTTTTAATAGAACTTAGGTTATTTTAAAAATTCCTTAGTTTTTTAATACAAGGTTTTTTATAAATTTAAACTGTTTAAATCGTTGCGGCCAGCCTTTTCGGTTAAGCAAATAATATATGAAAATATTTTTTAATAATTATTATTATTGCAAATGTAATATAATTTCTAATAATTTTTTAACGTTAGTCAATTATTAGACAATTATTAAACAAATTCAATATATTGTAACTTACTCTGCTTGATGGTCGGCCAGGTGGTCTTGTAGTTCACGGTGACGTTTTCGTAGTTGATTCCTCCATAGGTCATCAGGTACCTGATGGATTCTCCAACTCCCATGAAGTCGAAATAGGTGAACTTGTAGACGGGTGCCATTTCTGCTGCTTTATTTGACTTTTCGTACAAGAATGAAAGAAGCTTGTGAATTAATGGTGTTGCACTAACTGAAGATGCACTGCACGAATGCAGTATTTATACTGACAGGTAATCAGCAAATTCAAGTAATCATATTTTTTGTTATTTATATTTAGATTTGTTCACGACTTGTTGTTAGTCAAGTTATCAACGGCTCTGCGTGACCCCGTAAACCTGGCGCAGCATTGTACGAACAATTTGATAATTTACCTACTCGATAAATATTCTAAGTAGATTTTGATTAAAATACTACCTTTTTACAGAAGGGATTATGAAGAAAAAATCGAAAAATCTCAATGTACTTTTTTCGATCAAGAAACTAACCTCTATTTTAAAGTGTATCTAATGTGTGTAAGTACATGTATATCTGTACTAGCAAAATAATTTATAATAATATATGTTAAAGAGAACACATTATTAATGTGAAGTTGCTGTTTTTCAGAACACAGTTCTGTTGTATTTTAATACAAATTAAATGTATGAATTAGAAAGATATTCAGGAAAATTCAATTATTCGTAAAAATATTTTTGTTGCTGCCAGAATTCGAACCTGGATCCTTTTCTATCTGGGTTAACCAATTATACTACACCAAAATGGTAACTTGACCAAATCCCGGTGGCGACAAAAATATTTTTTCGATAAATTGAATTTTCCTGTACATCTTTTTAATTGATACATTTATATATATACATATATAGGTGAGGTAAAAGTTTTTACGTAAATGGCGCTTAACAAATTATACAATATTATTATTATACGAGTATATACATACATATATTTATTTTTTATTTATATATATGTGTGTGTTTGATTTAAGGTTTCCACGAGCACTGGTATATGGAACTACCGTCTCTTCTAGGTTAGATCACGTTTTTTGAAACCATTTCAGAACTTTATTTAACATGTTCCATTATCAAGATGTTGCTTTAAAAAATTCATGACATTACGAACTCCGAGCATTTTGACTGTGCTCCTCCATTTTTCGTGACATCACGCACATCTGAGAACTGTCACCAGAAAAGTGCCTGGGGCTTTTTCCACTTGATCGGTCCAATTAATTGGTGATCTTCCTCCTCCCCGACCATGGACCACCAAAATAAGATTTTCCAAGCTATCTTATCTTTCCGCAAGATGTCCAAAAAGTTTGAGTTTTCACCTTATACAAATGGTTGAGTGTATCGTTGATGTGTAGTACCTGCAGTATGAAGACATTTGTGCGTCTCGCTATCCACGGTAATTATAACACGCACATTCAACACCACATCTCAATAGCATTATTCCGTATTCTTTCATTTGTCTTAGTCCATAATTTTACATCGTTAAAAAAATATTTCAAAATTCAATGATTAAATTTCTTTATATGGATTTCTTAAATATCAATTACATAAACACTATGGTTAAAGGTGATCAAAAATAAACTTAAACATCAAATTATTGTTTTTTGTTATAATTTTTTTTCTTAATATTCAATAAAGTACCAACAGAAACAAGACAACACGAAGTGTTCTCTGTAGGTACACATATAAATAATTATGCTGTTAACTCGCCAATAATACGGATGCATCGGCTTGGTAACAAACAGAATTTCGTTCAAATTTTTCTTTGCAGGAGCATACCTGAATTGAAGATATTTATATTTTTATTTGTTAAGTTTGTTTTATTAACCACTTATCGAGTTTAAATACATCTACCGGTTTCGAAAAATACTATCTTCTTCAGAATGTCAATACTAACTAAAAAGATATATAATTGTTTCTTTACCAGAATCTATTTATAAAAAAACAACAATTATTTAAATAATAAATTTAGTACCTAACTCAAATTGTTACGTAATACAAATAAAGTTATTTAAGTATAAAATCCTACGCCAATAATCATTATTATCATTATGTTTTATCTGTGATTTATATACAAATTGATTATTATATTATTTTAATTTATTTTTTAAAATAGTGTCTATCAAACCTGTATTATACCCGTTATTAACTGCTATTTTTTAAATTGTTTAATTTTACTTGTTCTATAAAAAAAATACGCCTAACTTCGGAAACGACTCCCCCTTCTCCAGACCATTCGATGCTGGATAAATGTCTTACTGCTAGGCTATAGAACCACATCAATGGAGTATTACGTAGTTGTTTAAACGGATGAACTGCACGCCCATGCTATTCGGTTTCTAGATTTGAGTAACTAGGATTTATATAGGGTGTCCAGCGAATTTTTTTTGATTTTAATATAAAATAAAAATAAACAAATATTATAGTTTTAACAGGTAATAGAGATCTGCAGATTTCACCTTTTAAATATAATGTTGTCAAAATGAACTTCTTCACTTCTTGCAAAGCACTCTTTTAATGTTGGCAAATACGCGAAAAAATGCTGGATTGATGGCGATGATTTCACACCGAATGTTTTCTTGTAAGGCCTGTATCGTTCGAGGATTATTACTGTACACTTTAGACTTTAGGTCACATAAGAAAAAATCACTTGGCGTTAAATCTAGCTACCAGAGTATGTCTCCGTACTTGCTTTTGGAAAAGTTGCCCTCAGATTCTCTATCGAGACCCTAGCAATGTGTGGAATTGCCCCGTCTTGTTGAAACTGCGGGAAACATTTGCAATTGTGGCACCAAAAACTCATCAATCATACGAAAATAAATCTCAGAAGTCTCTGGTTAAAAAAATACAAAAATTCGCACTGGATACCCTGTATTATTGCGACATTCTTCACTCAAATAGCATCTTAACATTAATATAGATCGGTTGACATGAAAACACACGCATAAATATCTTAACCTGGCCACTCTCTTCGGTTCTCCACAGTAATATATCAATTTACTTAATTATAAAATTAATTGTAACGTATGGACTTTTTTAAATTTCATGAAATGCGAACCGGACAACGGACAGCCTACTAATGCACCTACTTTCCGTGGAAATTACGGACGGGAGGGTGAATATACCTATAATCACAGGTTACGTCTCAGTAATTGACACCTCAATTTTGAATTACCAAAATAATAAGTGGATAAAGGGACAGTAACAACTATAAGGACATCTATCCTAGGCATAGATGGTAGTATTTTGCCAAACGCCCTTTTCAATCATGAACATCGGTAACATGTCATGCAATAAATCTTATATAGGATTTTTCTATTCCTTTGGATTCCAATTCATTTAGCATTATAAAAATGCTTTTTTCATAATCAACGCATAATAATATTTTTAGACAAATGTCTACCTACCAATAAAATTACGATTAATTTTTCTCAAAGTTTATATTTTTAATAGTCTTAAAATAATTAAAATTGAAATCTCAAACTACACACTATTATTACACAATGTGTCTGATGAAGTAGGAAAATAGTTAAAATATTATACACATTTCGCAATATCCAAGTCTTGCGCTGTTTCTACTCTACCGCCATCTGCACTATTATCGATGTAACATAAATACTTTGTATTATGAACATCATCGTAAATATATCATTTGTCTATCGTGACTGTCATTTGTTAAATTTTCTGTAGATGTCGCAAAATGTTGTTATAAATAATTTGTCAATTACAGTGCATCAACTTACAACTGATTATGATTATTTTTCAATATTTAATAAGTTCACATCATATTATTGTACCAGCCGCTGTCATTGAATACAACTCAATCACTGGTCGGCAACCTTTTTTGTGTGTAGAGCCCTTTTTTAATAAAAACTTTAAATAAAATTCCTCGGTGCGCCGCCAGCAAAGCACATTAGAGATACATTTATATCATGGATATATGTATCATACCTTATAACAAACATAATTAAAAATTCAATATTTTTACGTTTTTAATTTGTTTTAACCTTTATCTTACCGTGATATATTATACTCGTACGCAGCCATGCTATCAACTCGTGTTACCGTAAGAAATTAGAGTTCTATTAGCCTTTAAAATGTGAAAAGATGGTTAATGCCATACATTTATTTTAAGTATTGAGCATTAAATATTAAAAAAATATGTAATATTATAATTCAACAAGTTCTATATAAGAGGTTGCATTGTATTATCTATCTTAATTTAATTAGTGAGAAAGAGACACCATTATTTTCGTATGTTTGTTATTGTTTTCACTGTGAAATTAATGTGTGATTTCTTTCTGTCTTGTCACAAACGGTATTTTTGTCAACGTATTAATTTTACAACGGAATGAATTAAAAATAATTATTTTTGTAGGATTCGCCTTTCATAATTTATTTTTCGCTATTCATTTCTAAGCGTAAATAGTTTCCTTAAAATTAACTAAAATATGAAATGTATGTTGCGTATCCAAAATATTACAGATTTAATAAGAGCAGTAGACCTGTGTTACTGAATGGTTCGGGAAGGGTTAACAACAGTAAGATGTTATTACATCATTACATTGTTATTACACATTACGCCTTACGAGTACTTCATATTTCAATGTGTGGTTACGATGTTAATAACAATTTATAAACTTAATAAATAAAAATATCTAAGAAGAAAAACATAATATTTATGTAAAATAATTCTAAATTGAAGAAAAACTCAAAGTTAATAAACTTTGGTACGTTAATTTTAAATTGTTTTCTATTGCAAGTAAATGACAAAGACTAACAGATTTTTAATGTTGAATGCCATGAGCAAACTTCTCATATCTAGCGAATAAGACGAAATAAACAAAGATATATTTAAATCATTAGACAAAATACTTTGTTTAATCCACTATTTATTGATTATTCTACATGTGATACATACCTATCGTATCTTCTTCAGAAAACAATATATACAGAAATTAAAAATACAAGCATAGATAAAAACAAAACTATAAAGTGGTGAATAAGTAAGAACTAATATGAAAACAAATTTAAAAGGTAACTATTAGCTAAGTGTATTTGGTTATTTATAATATTTAGGTTGATATTGACACCTTTTCTTATTTCTAAAATTTCAAATTTATCTAACTTTAACGCCCTAGTATTTGTATGTATAATTTCTAAACCCTTGTTTATATCAAAAGAATGGTTTGTTTCCAAAAGGTTATTGGAAAATTCTGAATAGTTGTTGCTATTAAGGAGCACTTGAGATGCCTAAATAGCAACAAAAATCAATAAATAATGGTTTAAACAATGTATTTTGTCTTATTATTTGTATAAAATGAGGCCACAAAGTAATTTTGCTAATATTGAAGAAAAGATACATTTATTTTATTCGTATGGTTTCACAACGTACTTTAAATGAAATTCACGTTTAAAAATATTTCTAGACTCGGCAGGCGTATGCAATTACGTCGAGAAGAGGCATCTACAAACATTTTATATTAGAAACTATTTTTTATTTGGTGTGAAAAGAGTCTTTGGTTTTTTGTTTATATTTATTAATCTATATAATACTCTTAAAGCATTTATTCTGGACAAATGTTTCTCTTGACAAAATTTCATTTTTAATTACAAAACTGACTTATGACTCGGTTGTCATTTAAAAATGTGTTAAACAAAACAATTAAAGAAATTCATATTCATATTCATATACCATTATGAATAAGAGTCTGGTAAATTATTATGCTCAAATATCATATGAGCATTCATTTTTTAGTTGATCTGCAGCTTTTTGTTTTTATCCTTAATATTATTTATTAATCTTTTAATTTTTCAATTCAGATGTTCTAATCTTCTGTGTACAGTTTTTCCTATTTACAGATGTCCCAGATCCGAGACCCTGATGATAGACTCTGCAAGGGTATCCGAAACGTTGGCCAGAAAGGTCAGATATACATGCCAGATTAGCCCTGAAAACTGGACACAGAAGATTCTGAACGTCCATGAAAACGTAAGAACTTATTTAGACGTTCTAACTCCAGCGACTAAATTAATAAATTTAATTTTTCAATTATTAAAGACGGCTTGCTAGTAGCGAAATGCCGATCCATAAGCTTTATTTTAATAAAAAAAAAAATTTGAAAAATTATTTAGCTTCTATACTATTTTGTCGTATAGCGCCTATTCTTTTACATGAAACACTAAAGACCATTAAACAAAACTTGGGTATTCTTCCATTTGCATCATAAATGTGTTTTATTTAAAGAAAAATTCAAAATGTTAATTTATACACATGGAAAACGTTAGTCCGAGCTCGAGATATAAAATTTTAATAAATAAATATATTATGAGAGATGTCTGTGCAAATTTATTTAAATTACTTTTTATAAAGCGAGCTTGTAGATAAAGTGTCCGGGCCTGGCCTAATTTTATGAATAGAATAATAAGAAAATAATTTATTTCGTAATTTAAATTTTTCTCATAATGAACAGAAAAGAAATGGTAGGAATTTTCTTAAAAAAAGAATACTTACTATTATTAATGTTCTTTTAACATTTACTTTGCGGAGCTAAAAATAAAACATTCACGGGGGCTGGAACGTGAATTATGCACGTATGCATATGTGTGTACCAAATAAAGAAAAATATCCCCACTTCTTCATACGTATGTTTTATAATTATTATCGTATGAAAAAGATGTGTATTATAATATTATATTACAAATTTGCAAAATATATTTTTAAAAAATCGGTTACTTTTAAACTCGAGAACAGCTGAACCAATAATTATGATTCGGTTTTGTTCAGTGTATGAACATTTCTCTTTTTTTGTTATATATTTATTTTAATTGTTTATAAAAAATTAAATCAACCTAGGTGTGCCATAAAAAATAAACATTTATATTACGAAATTGATGCTCAAAAAATATATTATTGATAGAATCGGCGTTAGCTTTGTAGAGTTTCATCATAACGGAAGGATATAAATGAAACAATGTTATAACTCTACTTGAGTTTATTAGCACTACTCGAGTTTCGAGAGGTGAAGTACTAAACTAAACTCTCATCGACAGGTGAAGTACTAAATTGAACTCAAGTTGATTTTTAACATTATTTCATTTATATCCATCCATTAAAAAAAGATTATTGAAATTTTACAATTTTAATTGTATTTCATGAAACATGTCACATCAATGGTGTTACAATTTTTCAAACTAAGTTCAGCGCTCGGTTTATTTAAATTATGACTAACTTTCTGTCCTGTCGATACGTGGATCGAATATGTACATATATTCAGCACAATTTTTAAATATTTATTTATAATAAAACAAATGAAAATGTGTTAATGGACCAGTTTATTTGAAATTTGTTGATTTTCATAACTAGCATTTAAAATTCTAACAAAAATTAGTATTATAAACATTGAAGTTTTATGCGTAATCATAATTGTATTCCGACGGGATCTAAAATGAGTGGAGTATCCTCATTCGTTGAAAACACTTTGTTCTGCTAATATTCATTTGTTCGGTGTATGGTAGTTTTCTATTCAGGCTGTATCCTTTGGCACCTCTGAATTGTACTAAATCAATAGTCATATTCTGGCCTCTTGCTGATGTAAGTCTTAATGGCCGGAAGGGTGTGGATTTTGTGCATGAGCTGGTACAAGTTAACATACTTTCCTTGAATGAAATCTAGTCCCCACATTCCCATAAGGGACTCCATGACTCCGACAAACCAGAAATCAACCCAAGTAAGCTGCAAAATTATAAAAATAAACATTTTTAATAATAATCCATGATTGAATTAATAAATCATATTTTTTTTAAATTGCAGGTAATCAAAACCAACCTTTCCGAAGAAATATCCGCTGTTGGTCTCTACCATCTTGTCCATACGGGTAAGGTATATGGGGCAGATCTCAGTTTCCAGGGTTCTCTTCAACTGGATTTTCCTGGAAGCATCAGATTCGTGGTACCACTCGGAAACCTCTGATAGTGGAAAAAATATGGTCAATGATTATAACAACTAAATGTATACTATCTCAAAGATGAAAGAAAATAAATAGTGGTGGATAATTATTTTAGCAATATATGAATATGTCCAAGAACAACACACAATAACTGGATGTTTACTTACAAAGACACTGTTATTAAATAAATATCAGATACCTCATAGAGACAAAGCTATTTTTATTATATTTAATGGAAAATATATAGAAATATGGGGTAGTTAGAGGGCTTACGACCTGTCTTCGGCTGTCTTAAGTGATCACTTTATATAAATGTAACGTTCACCGATTCTCACCCTTCAATCTCCACATTTTTCAAATTTTTGAAAGTTGAATATATGTTAGTATGTGACCAACGTTACGTACAAAATTTGATAATTCATTTTTCCTTGTGTATATGTCAACTCAATGAGAATCAAAAAATTTTTTTTTCACTTAAGCTAACCGAAGACAGGTCGTAAGCCCTGTAGTTACCCCATATTTTCCATTAAATATAATAAAAATAGTTTCGTCTATATGAGATATCTCATATTTATTTGTTAATTTTTGTCATTTTATTTTTATCATTATTATAAGTATTTTTTCTAGTCACATATTGTTTAAATTTTTTTTTTTTCATTATATATTCGCGTGAGAGATATCAATAAATTGAATACAGTAATAAACTCACCATGATAGAATTCGTAGATGGTTTCAGCTACTGCATCAATTTGTCCATTAGTGATATCATCAGCTCCAAAAAGGTTAAACTTCCTGCCAAAGAATCGAGCAATAGCCATGGGCTGATACAGGACTTTTCCTTCATACTCCAACAATGGAAGTTTGCCGAATGGGACATCTGTAATAAAAGTTATGAATTATCGTTTAATGAGTAGTGATTTGAGTTATCAAATATAAATTGTATACAGATATACAAGAATAATTAAAATAGTTGTTTTTTCCGGGCAAAGGGCAGGCCATATCGCTTGGAGGACAGACAATCGTTGGACTTGGTAATCCAATAGTACTCACAGGCCGCCCTAATGGCTCATGTTCATGATGAATATAAATAAATCGTATGACGCATCCACTACACACAAATCTTTACCGACTCTCCGAGATCAAAATCTCATTCAGAGATTAACGTGGGCACGGTCCATAAGACCCGTTGGACTATCGAAATCACCAAATACATGGCAGCGTATAACACTAGACAGAGAAAAGTGGCCGACACTTGGTGAGCCCTTCATCCAACCGTGGATAGAAAACTTTTGATGATTACGATTTCAATAGTATAATAAAATAATAATGAATAATCTAAATACAAGAATGCAAGAGAGGCTATTTCGATAATGGGCGGATGGTTTAAAAACTTATATTATTTTTACTATTATTCTTTTCGCAACATAGCAAAAAAAGCTAGTATGTAGTTAGTTAGTTATTAATATAAGTTGCAGTTTTTTAGAACATAGTTCTGTGATATTTTAATACAAATTAAATGTATCAATAAGAATGACATACAGAAAGGTATATCATTCTTAGTAATCAAAATATTATTTGGAGTTTTTATGTAAAAAATGAGTTATGTGTTTTATTTTCCCTATATATGGTAATACATTTCTTTTTTAATTATTCTAAATATAAATACATTCATATTGTAAAGTACTAATTATTCAAAACATAGGTCTGTGATATTTTAAATACTAATTAAATGTATTAATTAGAAAGATATACATATAAGATCAATTTTATCGCAAAATATTGTTGTTGCGCCACCGGGATTCGAACCTGTATCTCTTTCCAAACCGGGGAAGGTGCATTATCCAACTATTCTACAGCGACATTATTTTTGACGACAAATTTTCGAATCTATATGTTACACTTTTTAAAATGAATACATCTATCGTTCTATTATTCCAAAATTTGTCGTCAAAAATAATGTCTCTTTCGCATAGTTGGATAATACATCTTCCCCGGTTTGGAAAGAGATCCAGGTTCAAATCCCAATATTTTTCGATAAAATTGATTTTATATGTATATCTTTCTAATTAATACATTTAATTAGTGTTTATAAATACATTTATTATTTCCATATATTTTTATACCTTAACTGTTAATTTTTATTTACATTTATAGTTGTATGTAATGTAATGGATTATTTACACTGTTTGTAAAGATATTTTTGTTTTTAAATATATAAATAATTGATATGAAATGAAAAAATGACGTGTCATTCTTACTCTGCTTGACAGTTGGCCACGCGGTCTTGTGGTTCACGACGACGTTCTCATAGTTGGCTCCTCCATAGGTCATCAGATACCTGATGGATTCTCCGACTCCCATGTAGTCGAAATAGGTGAATTTGTAGACTGGGGCCATTTTGCTTGGTTCAATTGACTTTTCGGACGAGAAAGAGCAGAGCTTACGAATTAATGGTCTTCCACTAACTGAAGATGCATTGACAGCATCCACTATTTATAATGTGAGATTATCAATATTCTTAGTTAGTGTTTTTGAATAAATCGTATTCAGTAACGTGCCAATTATATTGTTCTATCGGTGTCACAGAGACTTGTTTGACCCCTGTAGGCTTGCTCAGTGCGGCATGTTTTGGATGATTGTGCAGAGTTCTCCTGGTAACCAAGACTTTCTTGTGCTTATGAATATATGTTTTATTTGCTCATTAGCTTATCGCTACTTTGAACAATGAAGTTTGAAAATGTATTTATTTTTATTCATTCTTAAACACTTTTAATATCTTAAATATGAATTAAATATATTAATTAGAAAGATATACACGTAAAATCAATTTTATCGAAAAATATTGTTGTTGCGCCACCGGGATTTAAACGTAGATCTCTTTCCTAACCGGGGAAGGTGCATTATCAAATATTGTCGCTGTAGTATAGTTGGATAATGCACATAGTAGATTATGTGCAGACTATGTAGTATCTAACTTTAATAACTGATCGTTTTTCATATATTTATTTTCTTTTGTATTTATAATCTCTTTATCTAATGCTAATTGATATACGATATAATTTTTTTTTTTAAATTATATTTGTGTTGCATACTAGATGTAATAATATCCCATGAACACTAACAATCAGTCATGCACAGATAAACGTGATTGGAGACGTCCATAACAGAAAGAATCTTAGACCGTGCTTATTTAACCAGGAATGCAGAAAATCGTAGAGAAATGTCTTTGTTGTGGTAAAGTGGATTACGTACCTAGTTGTACTAAAGTGGATTACTGACGTCAACAGGGTGCACTGAAATCGTACGAGTACCGTGCAACGTTTAAATGGATTACATCAGGAAGTAGCAAGGTCACTAGGCCATCCAGCTTTTAACATCGGGGTGTAGTTTATTAGCCCGCATTATGGTCCGTGTTTACGGATGAGATTTTTATGAGATTTCGACTCGAGAAAATTTCTGAGGCAGAAATTATGCTCGCATGAGATTCTTTAGAGACAACTCTCATCTATCGTAGTCCGGAGATTCGCCGTCCCACGACTTACTTCACACTTTTTGTAGGCCGCCTGAATATTTACTTATTCTTAATCTAGTGCATACATACGTATGTAGGCCTGGAGCTGGCAGAAGAAGAACAAAAGTAGAGTGAATGCAGTGGAAATGAAATCATTTAGGCACGTATGTGGCAGATTTATTTACGACAGAGTAAATAATGAAGAAATAAGGTAAAAAATTTACAATTTAGTGAGTAAGATTAAGAAAGGATCACGTAGGTGGTTTGGTCATATGGAACGGATGAATGAGAAGAGAATGGTAAAAATATATATGACGTAAGTGTTGATGGCACCAGAAATAGAGGACGTCCGCGGAAGACTTGGCACGACCAGGTAAACCTGATAATGGAGGATGGTTCTGTTAGAAGCCTCAACAATCGGCGAGCTTGTACGAGAAGATGTATGAATGTGTATGAGGCGAGAATTGTGTGTCAGGACAGAGGAGTGTGGCTTTCTATCTCTCTGCCTACCTCCGCGGAGAAGCGGCGTGATGGTAAGTAAGTAAATAAAAATTGTTTTTTTTACTTAATTTTTCACGTAGCCTCGATTAAAAAACCGTGCACAAAGTATTTTAATTGACTTATTTGTCAATTGACGATCTTGGATGATTCACAATTATACTTGATGATTAAGGAACACAAGACACAAATGTTGGACAGCATCCGTAATCAATTTACAATACATTATTTAATAGAACCGTGTACATAAATAAGACCGTAGAGATGGTGTGGGCACTACTACCTGTAAACTTTGAACATTGACTTGTAGGAATAACACGTTAGTTTAATATTTTTTTGCGGTACATAAACGAAACATACGTACATGTACTACAATTATCATACTAGAATTAAACTAACGAGCATCATACATTTCTCCTAAACTAAACAACCAACTGCCAAAAAAATTAAAAGCAAACATAACCTTATTTAAAAGAGGTTATAGAATGGCTGAAAGGTTTACATTTAATAATAAATAAAGATTTTAATGAAAACAAACTTTTGTTGTGAAGTTACAATTTCAGAACATAGTTCTGTGATATTTTCAACACAAATTAAATTAAGCAAACAGATAGATATAAAGATTTATCTAAAAAATATTTGGTCGCTACTAGAATTTGAACCTGGTCCTTTTCCTATCCTATTTGGGATTCATCGCAATATTAAATTGATTGATTTTAAAAACGTAATAATAGATGTATCAATTACAAAAATATATGATTTTTTCTTTTCTTTTCTTTTTAATTGATTCAAATAATATGTTTTTATACAATATTAAAATAAAAATATATTAAATTCTATAATAATATTTTACTATTGTAAATTTTAGATCTTGACTTTTATTAATGTTTCAACCGCCATTATAATTTAAAATCATTCTTAAAATAAATGTACTTTATGATAAAAATTTTAATATGCTGATAAACTGGCCAAAGGGGCTACTCTTTCCGGAGCTTTCGCTCATCAATTCCATATCCCGATATATGACAGACTTAATATGGTAAAAAACGTACGAATTCTATCTGGACTGCACAATGGATGGGGATCCAAATAATCATAAGGGTAATCGGCTTAAAATAATTCAAAGATCTATTCCCCGCACCCCCTGGTTCTCCAAAATGAAAGTCTCCAAAAGAACAATATCTCTCAATATCTCTAGTATAAGAATTGGCCATTGCTAGGTAACCTCACATTTATTCAGATTGTACTTAATAGATTCCCCAATGTGTGAGTGTGGTGCCGAGGAGGAAACCCTTGACCATATCTTTTTTGCCTGTCCATTGCGGATCACAGGTTTTTTTTACAGTAATCTCGTCACTGGTAATTTTCAACTCCCGGTTAACTTGTATCATCTTCTTTCCCTTAACTCGCTACATTTAATCTATATAATAGCAAATTTTTTGAATGACAATGGTATTGACTTGTAATATAATATTTCTTATTCTATAATATTATTGTACTTTTTTGTATAAAATAAAGTTTTAACTTGATTAATGGCACAAATCACTCTTGAAGGGTAGATTGCCTATTCAAAAGAAGGAGAAGAGGAAGTTATAAAATTTATGCTAAAGCATTTCCATGTATAAATATATGGTAATAAATGATGACTTACAGATATCAATGTTTCTTTATCAGGAGGTAATAAAATAGAGAATCTGATAGATATGAGTCTGTAGTGGACTGAATGACGATAAATGAATGAATGAAGCAACTTGATCCAGGCGATGAGGCAATGAGCAAGAAAAAAATGTGACAAATAACCAAATATTGATTGATTCTAGAAGTTTTGTACGTTAACTACGCAAACTTGTACGGCGGAAACTTATAGGCCAGCATTTATACGAAGCGAAAATGTATTTTAATTATTATATGTAAATTTATACTACACTAACACTATATATACCAAGCTTTTTTTACGGTGGTATATACGGTGGTGGTTATATGACAATACATTTTACATACCAACAATATTAAAAAAATCATCTTATTATTACTGTACTATTGAACCAACAATAAAATTGATTCGATTCATAGTGATGTCTTGTTATATAAAATATACAACTATTTACAAATACCTAGCATATAAAGTCGTGGTTGTATATATTTTTTACTGCAGTTAGTTAAGTTCCGGCAGTTACTAAAACCTTATGGCTTTCCTTCATATTGACTTTTTTTTTTTCTTTATTATTACAATTGATCAATATTACTTTTTTTATCACATTCAGTTATTAACATCTTAATACCATCATAGGTTGGCTCCGATATTATCGTACCAGAGGCATACCTGTACAATTTGACGTGAGTCTCGTTATCACATTAAATTCAGAAGGCAGCCAGAGAGAAGCTATATATATCATGCGCCCCCCAAAAGGGGAGGGTAGACGTCACATTTATGTGTTGCAGTCGCAGAACTCGGTCACGGTCCAGCAGAAAATCACCTTGTCCGGGTCGCAAGAGGTGCGAAGGAGAGCAAGTGGAATGCTCCGTTAGATCTCTCTAGCCACTGCTCTTCCCGGCATCGTCCATCCCAGCAACCCCCAGCGGGAGACCCACACCCTAATGAATCCTGGAAATGTCCGAGATTTCTTTAATTTCTTAATAGGTCATCCGATGATCTATTCCTTCTAATCCCGCAATCACGATCCCACGTGCATCTCAAGCGCAAACACACCACGGTTCACGGGCAATTCCTATCCAATCCGAAGAGTTTACTCGTGAAATGTAATGTATTGCTGGCTGTATAAATAACCATTCGTACAAATGTTTTGTCATTTTATTACAAATAATTATAATTAAGAAATGAATTCAATGTGACCGCCAACCCACAAGTCGTGAACTCTCCGGGGAACACGAAAGATATCCATGCAACAATTATCTCTTAAATATAATAATTATTATTCAACAAAAATGATTGTGTCACCACTTTGATAACCCAGGTATAACCCAAACACATCTGTGATTAATATATTATATTATAGTGAACATTTTTTTTCTCAGATCGACTACATTGAATCGTTGTGTCGCTCGGTTCTCGGTGGTCCAGAAATGTCCCGTGAAGATGCGCCTAAAGTGGGGAAGCATGGAGCGGCGGAAAGTATCAGGATGCTGCTGGAGATTGGGGGGGAGAAGTTGGGAAAGTTAAGGGCGTACGTGGAACACTGGTTAAACGAAGAAGGTATGAAATGAAATTTATTTTAATGTTATGTGCATTTTACGTGCTATTAAATAGTTATAGATATCATTTTTGTTTTGATTTCATTAAATAAATATGATGTCATATTAGCAATCCGTAGTAATGTTTGTAGATCTATTATAATATTTATCATCTTTTGTGACATTAAAGGTCACGCATAAAAAAAAAATATTTTTTTCTCCCACGTTTAACAAGGTTCTTAGACAATCTATATCTACATGAGGTGTGACAATTTAATTCCCGGAATGCACTTAAAAAATATATGTTTGTGCTATTGTCACATCCAATATCAAAATCCCCTTGTGCATCCTTACACTGACTAAGACAGCGTTTACATTTCTAGATGCCTGGAACTCATTTTCCGGATTACTATGTCTTACATCCTGTTGTATATCAGATAGGTACATTAAAAAATCTCTGACCTTTCAGTGCAGCTTTTAATTTTGGAAATAGTAAAAAATCACAAAGAATTAAGTCCAATAGTCAACTAACAATCAGCTGTATCAGCTTAAATATTAGCGCGTATTCAGTTCAAGAATATTAAAAACACGAATATCCATGTGATTTGGATACAAGTACCTCTATACCATTCCAGGAATTAAATTGTCACACCTCGTATATAGATAATGGTATGTATCTATTCTCTCCGTTCCAGATTTATACCCACTCTACCCTATCCTTCCGTATATCTCACCTTCTCTTTGCCAATACAAAATTGTGCAAATAAAGGTACTGTTCCGTACAGGAAACAAGAAAACAAGGGTGATTCGCCGATCTCAGCTTCTCTCAACCGGCGATGATGATGATGACTATGAGGTGGAAAGAAATGAAACATAAAAGATGTTCAATATAAGCACACTACGGCTGCGAAATCGAGAATGGCTCGCGCCAGCAGAATACTCTGTTTTTATTCAAATTTATAACAATACATAGTCATTTTAGCAAGTACCTAAACGGTGACAGGCCGCCGCTTGAGACGTTTTTCTAAGATGTCTTGGTTTTCCTAAATTTATCCCATGGGTTTTTTGGCGCCACGCCGATGATTACACCTTTAAATTATTGACACGTGTCTTATCATTTCAATTAATATGGCGCCTCCTCGGCGAGTAACTATGTGCGATATGTACTCTCCACCCATATCTGAATCTCGAGGTACGTCGAGAACGGACTGTTATTATATTTTTTAACCCTTTTGGGGTAAAAACAAAAACACCACTTAAGTACGTAAAACATGTTGTTTGTCTTCTTAACTAGATTATTTTGCATTACATGCAAATAATATACGAAAATACATTGCTAATGTTATGTTAAACAGCAACCTAATTTGTTTAAACATTTTAAATAATTACAAAATATGTTTTTTTAGAATATTACCATGATATATATGTTTTTGGTTAGTTAATTTGACATCCTGGTATTTTCTGAAACCGGTTGGTGTATTGTGGTCAGTTTACCTAAAAATGAAATTTAACCACAAAGTTGATTTTGTTAATATTGAAAACGTTTTTTCTTCCAGAACAAAGTGGACTGCTTGATGTCCATCATACTATAGCTGTGGCGAGGAGCATTGGCGCAGCCGCAGGACTGGTGTCAGGCGATCACTGGATGGATGCCCAGATTGACACCATGGCACTCGTCATGTATGAATTGTTGAAAAGTAAGCATGGAACCGAACCGTACAAATACTAAACAGTACTATTGTACCAAAACACGAAACGCTTAGAACTCATCATCACCCCTGGCGGAGATTACCATCCTCGTGAGTTTTCATCCAGTGATCGCTATTTCGCACCGTTTCTCTCCAGTTTTAAAGAGACACGATGAGATAATCTCAGAGAATTACTTGAGGCACATTGAAATGTAATTTTAAGATATTGAGATTATGATCAGGAGATAAACTCAGAGATTGCCAAAAACTCAAACCACTGAACACGATGTTCTATCTGACAGCGAGATTCAACACGTGCAGACAAGCATTACCTAAAACTATTATAAATCCTTACAACTATCTATTCTGAAAGTTAGACAGTCATAAAAAATTAACATTAGGTTTTAAATTACAAACATTTATTCCATTTTAACTGCTGCTCGGGAGATTCAAAATCAAAAATTATTAAATACATTTAATTTGTATTTGAAATATCACAGACCTATGTTCTAAATAATTACAATTCACAATAAGGATGTGTTCTCCTTAATAATCAAAAATTATTATTAATATAAACCACTGTGAATTATTTTTACCTCAACTGGTTTCTATACTAACGTATCTTCGTCAGGACTGGCGTATAACCTGAAGATACGTTAGTATCGAAACAGGTTGACGTAAAAATAACTCACAGTGGTTTATGCAAATTTTAAACATAGATACAATTTTTAATTATGTTTAACCGCAAAGTTAACGTTACAAACATCAATAATATTAAAAATCACCCAACTGATGAACGACAATGATATTTAAAAAGTAGATGGGGATTACAAAAATTGAGAGTTGTCTCAATGGAATCTAATGGGAGCAAAATCCGCACAAATATCATCTATGGACATGGGCCATAACACATTTTTACACCAACAGTTTTCGATTTACTACACACATTTCTCAGCGTACTGCGAACATCTTCTACTTTGATCCTGCAGTGAATAGTGAATACATTAATTTATTATTCAACCCTACAAGGGTTTATATAGTGTAATAGTTGCGTAGTTCTTTCGTTAGATAAGGTATATTGTATGCGTTCAAGTTTTGGCACATTGAAATTGAGATGCGGTCACCAAATTGTTTAATGTATTTTTTTCTCATTTTAGAGACGGACGCCTGGTACATAGAAGCCGACAAAACAAAGAGGGAAACAATGAAGAAAGAGCTGCTATCAGAAATAGCACATTACTATTTTAACCGATTTGAAAATTCCGTGAAAACGAATGGAGGACATTTCTCGATTAATGTATGTTGCAAATACTGATAACTTATATATCATCATCTTCATAATCATCAGTCCCCATCAATCCATTGCAGAATGAAGGCTTCCTCAAGACCCTCATGATTCTATACTTCCGTTTCTGACTCACTGCAAGCTACAGATGATTAACGGACATGGCCAGTTTCTGAGCTGGCTTTTTGACTATAGACTTGCATTTGTGCTCGGATAAGGCAGACGCGTGAGTGCACTGAGTGTATTGAAGGACTGGGATAAATCGTCGCTCGCCACGGAACGATGATTTGCTGCGAAATGAATGAAACCTCGGACTTTTTCGATGTTTCATTAGGGTGTGGATCTCGCGCTGGGAAATGCTGGGAAGACCAGTAGACTAAAATGAGATAGAGGACAGCGTGACTCAAACATACGTGTATTGTCCTTTCACTAGCATAGGGAGCGTAAATCTATTTATCACTCCTATGATTGCCCGATTGTACTTTATATAATTACATTCTTTATTTACGCTTGTGGCAATAAATATTAGTATAATAAACTTTGTACATACTCACAGTCATACAAATAACTCTATTAATAATTATAAAGAAGAACACATTCTTATTGTGAAGTTGTAATTATTCAGAACATAGGTCTGTGATATTTTAAATACTAATTAAATGTATTAATTATAAAGACATACATGTAAAATCAATTCTATCGAATAAGATTGTTGTTGCGCTTTCAAATAATGGAACGATAGATCTATTCATTTGAAAAAGTGCAACATATAGGTTCGAAAATTTGTCGATAAAAATACTGTCGCTGTAGCATAGTTGGTAATGCGCACCTTACAAAGATTGGAAAAGAGAACCAGGTTCAAATCCCGGTAGCGCAACAACAATATTTTTCGATAAAATTGATTTTATATGTATATCTTAATAATTAATACATTTAATTACTATTAATAATTGTTATTTACGTTTTCAACGAGTACATCTTAAATAATTGCATATAGATTCTCGGGTGTTAAATTTTACTTGCTTTTTTTGAGAAGAACCGATACATGAGTGAAAACTTATAAAACGGTTCCGGGAAGGGGTGGGGGTCCTTTCGATACTTCTATCTTCTATCCCATGCGCCTTGCTACTGGCCATAGTCATCAGTACCTATGTAAGTAATAAAGTTGCAGGAGACAGGCGGGAGTGAAATATTTCCTGGAGGTGGCCAAGGCTACAATGAGCTGTCACACCGATGATGATGATGTTGGTGTCAATGATGATAACTTATTAAAATTTGTTTTTATTTCCAGCTATCTTGGGTCGATGTATTCTTTTTCGGAGTCGTAGAAGTCCTGGAAATGTACTTTGGAGTAGTGCTTATTGATGGAAAATTCCCGTTCCTCATGAAACTGATTGAAGAAATTGGAAGCATGCCTGTCATCCGGAAGTATATCGAAAAGAGACGAAACAAAGCGATGGAAAATTTACAGAATTGAATTAAAAATGATTATTTTTCAATGTATTTAAGTTATTTAGTCAATCTTTTTGTGGTTCTATTTTAGGGCAGTTTATTTACTCTTTATTTCTAAGTTTCTTGAGACGCATATAAATTTTTTCTTGTTTCTAAAAATTCGTTTAACATACGTTAGATATTCAAGAAGTGATTTATCATGTATTAGTAAATGCACATATTAGTCACAACTAAATCGGACTGATTGTTTCAGTTGATTATGGGACCACCAAAAAATGTGAGAAAATGAGGTTAGTTTTATACTGCCTTGGAGAGTGATCGGTTTGCTCCGAAAACAGTCGGCATCGATAAATAAAATAGCAGTGGTTATGTTAAGATTCGTGTTAAAAATAAATTTAATTAATTAATTAAAATTACTACTTCAAAACGTTTTAATTATCGTGTGTATAGGTACTTTATTTTTAGGAATTGCTGTTATTCTCATATGACAACGAATTAAGAAATTTTAAATAATTTATTTTAATAATCTGCCGTTAATTTTTAAGAGTTATTAAATACAGATTTTTTATAAGTTTACCATGACATTTATTTATTTTCTTTAATCTAGTTACTATTTTATAATTGATAAATAATCATAATTTAATATCAAAATATTGATATTCTACCACCAAATTTTATTATATAATTATTGTCAAATCAAATAGTATACATTATAATATACCAATTCCAAACAGAACTCGTTTTTCTACCAAGCACCCCTTTATTTCAATTCACACCTAGAAGACGAACTAGACATTTTCAATACTCCAATTACCTTAATTAAATCCAAATTCAATACATAAACTTTAATGGCCTTCATTTTATTTTTATTTTTATCACACAGATTTTATTCCCCATCCCATTTTCCTTTTCATTTCCCCTCACCTTTCCACTCCCCTGGTATATTTTCTTTTTTATAACTTTTATCTCTCTGTTTATATTTTTATTCTCAACTGCTTCTCTCTTCTTTTTTCTGCATTATAGCCTTTTTTAAATTTTAAGTTGTACTCGCTGTATAAAGTATATTGTATCTTCTAAGAAAACATGTAACTGGTTTAATTATTGTTTAGTTTTTATTATGATTTTTGTATTTACTGATTAACTGTATGTTTTCCGAATAAAATAAAATAAAAATGAAATAAATTATGATAATTGTCATTAACAATATATAAGATGTGAGGGAAGAACAATTCGCAGTGCACGGTAAGCAAAATGAGTTGAGCAAATTAAAAATTCTCTCGAGTCACAGACCAACCAATGATGATCTGTGTCTTGAGCGTTTTTTTCAACGTGAATTTTTAATGTTGAATTACATACTAATAATAATTATTATAGTTCATTTGATTTGATAGACTGTAAGGTACAAATATAACCAATTTTTTCTTATGTATCGGTAAGACAGGAATGTCATAAACTCGCAAAAGAAAACTCCGAAGATGGTGTTTACATCTTTACCTATAATTTTACATATGTCAATAAATTTGTCTCGTCATAAAATTCACATTTTTTATTACGTTTACAGCAAAATGCAGACGACAGTTGAATAATTTTATTATTAAATTATTATATAAATGTTAGACGTATATCGTGACAGCATTTCAGAGGCGCGCGCACCTTAAAGAGATGATTGTTACACCAAAGTAAAAAATATCTTACAGAGATTAAGATTAATCTCTAGCCTTAGATTATCTCAAAATAGTATATTTTTTTTAAATTTTAAAATTCTTTTTAGTTTTTATAATTTTTCAGTTCAAATGATATGGGTTTTCTGTAAGGTGACAAATCTAAGTATTTATTAAAAGGTTTTTGGTCTAAGGTAGTTTGATTACATTAAATTGTGACTGTGTGTATTTATGTCATATTAACTACATAGCAAAATCTTCAGTATAAATTGTTTTTTAACCACCAATTTTCCTGTTAATAAATTTAACTGAATATTTAATGATATAAAATATATATATTCTTTCATATTCAAGCATATAATATGTTCAATAGTTAGATTTTTTGTTTGATTATCTACCAAACATAGCAGGAAAAACAATTATTAGTTTTACCGCTCACTTACTGCAAATATTAATAATCACTAATTTGATTTCGATTCTCGCGATATTCGAGTCCGTAAGGCGGGAACACTGTAGATTGGTTCTTGGAGTGATTTCCGGGGCGTACGTAATATCCCATATTCGATTAATTTCGGATATTTTGAATTTACTTTTCTCTCCATAGCAGTGATTGGCGACTTAGCGTTTTTCCAGGACCATTTTACGAGCAAAATCTCTCACATTAGTACTACTCGTTCGTAACCAAGTTGACATTTTTTACTCTACAAAGCAACCATGCTTCAAGAAGATGGCTTTCAAATAATGGAACGATATATATATTCATTTGAAAAGTGTAACATATGAGTTCGAAAATTTGTCATCAAAGTACTGTGTTGATATAGCATAATCGATTAATATACATTCCCCGGACTGGAAGAGATCTAAGTTCGAATCCCGGTAGCAACAACAATATTTTTCGATAAATATTATTTTATCTGTATATCTTTCTAATTAATATATTTAATTTGTATTTAAATATGTTTTACTATAAACAACCTTTTATTGTTTATTTAATATACTTGTTTGGTCTAATAAAGGGTGGGCCAACTTAGACTGACTGTTTTTAAAAATATATATCTTTGGTGGAGTTTATTTTAAAATTATATATTTTTTGCAGATAATAAATAATTTATGAAAGTTTATAATGGCTACACACTCAGTGCAAGAGCGCATTAAAATTATTGAATTTTATTATGTTTCGCGACGATCTATTTTCGGTGACCGGCTTATTTCAAAAAGTTTACTTGGCCTCCCCGTTCCCCAGATTTGACGGCGCCTGATTTCTTTTTGTGGGACAGTTGCTTAATATAATGAAAATGCAAGAGCAATTATTTGTCAATAAGAAAATAGAGATCATTTAACACTTTCATGCAATAATATATTTTTTTAATAAATATTAAAATTTCAAAAGTTTGGCCCACTCTGTAGTAAAACACTCACTCGCCTAGTGGTCGAGGGTTCGACAATCATCCCAGGAGATCATCAAGAGTCTTATTTTCATAGCACAAGCATTTATATTCGTTTTAAAATAGTAGGAATATTGATGCGACATGTAATCTGCATGTGCATGTCTTTTTTTTTAAAACATTTCCCTCAAAATCTAAACGTTTTTGGTTTCAACAAAACATAATGCCATTTCTATATGAATCAGCCTTGTCCCATTAAAAGAGATTAATTGAACAACTGGTTTTCTTTGCGTAGTTGATGTTGCTTTTACATTGAATATTTAATTGTCTCGGCCGTAAACAGGTTTATTATTTACCATAATAATTTCTTGATTTTCATTGTTCTCAACTGCTCCTACCACTTTCTTCCGATAATATTTCGATCAAATGTTATATGTTATAAATAATATTTTCAATGTAAGATATTTAAAAAGATTGCATATTATCAAACATGCCTAGATAATAAAATAGTACAGTGTTAAAGTAAGTATATCGTCTGATTTAGAAGATAGCGCTATTCATACATGAAGTTACCAAGCGAAGAAAGGCAACGTTATCATGACACCATATCAATATAATTTTTTCATGTGTAAATAACTATACGTTGCTACATGAGAACATTACTTTCGTATCTAATTTCAAACCAGGTCTAATTGTCAATGGTGGGAAAAAAAGATCCCACCTTTTGATTTATACAATAGAAAAGTGTCATCCCCATTTTCGTCAGCCATCGTGCCAATTTTTTGCGTTAATAGGGTTATTAATGCAACAGAAGATTTATTATAAACCAATCAAAGTTTCAGGAGCAGAATCCTCTATTTTCGACAGTCATGATACATAAGGGTAGTCGGACCAGTTGCATTGTATTATTTTATGGTTAAAATTGTTATTCTCCTGTCGACATCTTCCTCATCGTTTAATTCATGATGTGAACACAGTGAATGGAGTATTCATCCCTATTCTCCCTGGATTGGATTTGGATTGGACATGGATTGCTGTGCCTAGTGAGGTGTTAGTTATCTTATTTATTTGGTCTATCTTGATTGGACCTAGGATATAGGACTTGCTCGCCGTCGTTCCTATATGCGAAGTGTACTGTATCAACATTAAAAATCCCAAAGTAATTCCAATTGAATCTGATTATTTTTCCTATTGACAAGAATATTGCCTGTCTCTGATCTGATATTGTCATAAAAATGGCGTATTTTATAATCTTAAATATATTAATTAGAAAGATATACATATAAAATCAATTTTATCGAAAAATATTGTTGTTGCGCCACCGGGATTCGAACCTGGATCTCTTTACAAACCGGGGAAGGTGCATTATCCAACTATGCTACAGCGACGATATTTTTAGAGACAAATTTTCGAACCTATATGTTACCTTTTTGATATTAATACATTTAATCGTTCCATTATTTGAAAGAGCCATCTACCTTATTTTTACGGAATTTCAAATACCTTTGAGTAATCTGATAGCAGACGGCAGAATTAGCAATTCATTTTTATTTCAATTTTGGACACATTGATACAACTTTATTATTAGGAGAACACGTATACAATATTTTTCGATAAAATTGATTTTATATGTATATCTTTCTAATTAATATATTTAAAATATCATAGACCGTCTGTTCTGAATAATTACAACTTCACAATAAGAATGTGTTATCCTAATACTTTATAATCATAAGAAAAGCTTTAATATACCTAACAAGCGATGTAGGTATAGCACCACCAATGTATTTTATGTTAATCTCAGTTAATCGTGCTATTATTACATTCAGTAAATTGTTTAGATGTTTTTTTATCAGAATTTTTTACCCTTCCAATTCATATATTAATATATGATGTGTATTACAATAAGGTAGTTAGTAAAAGTGTCAAAGCTATCAGCGCTTATGCACTTGTAGGTCTAGCCGCATGTAGAGTATGAGGAGTATCGTAGATCTAAGGAATAGGGGGAAAAAATGTGCTATACTTACAACAATTACAGTTTATAAAATGTTTGTGAATGATTCCGTTTGCTGTAACCAACCAGCAGCGTAATGTTTCTTATTGGATGAATGAATCTCCGAGAAAAATCCGGTCGTAATGATCATATGAAATTAATAAAATTACGTAAAAACTAAATAAATTTGTTAGTTTTTTAACACATTAAATTATTATTTTAATTAATTAAAACATTAATTTAAATTTTGTTTATCTTATAAGATAACTTCTAGAGATGAGCAATACAGCTACTTTTTAATATCGCGAATTTTGCTACATATCTTCCAAATTGATATAAATTGTTGCATTAGTCTGCATCTGGGTAAAACTAAGTTTCTGCAAGTGCTTTATAAATGGTGTAATAAAAAATATCTAGAAAACAATCCAGCGAAACACGTTTAACATGAAAACATTTATCTTGAAATAATAATCTGGTCCTTGCAAAATTTATCACACATTTTCTTTTAAAACAAAAGAAATGTTAACATAAAATACGTTTAACACGAAAAATATTCAATCCCCGTTGTTTCATGTAACACGATTTTCACTGTACTTAACAGAGTACCAACAAGTTTAATTGTTCCCAGTACGCGCGTAATTGTGCAACCAACTTGACCGAGTCTCCGAGCGTGTGGTTTAAAAATAACAATTTTGCCGCGACGAGGCGCTACTCAGTTGAAAGGCTTCTGGTGGCCGGCCGTCACCGGTCACCTGTCAGCGCGGAAAACAATAACCGACCACCTCGTGTAGTCGTCAGTCATCGTCGACACTTCGATCCGCTGACACAGGCGCTTGTGGCTTCGTTCTCTTTCTCATGCGGCGTGTTCACCTTCGCCCGAACCCATCAGCGGTTATCTGTGCAATTTTCCGGAAAAGCAATTATCATTGACCCGTTAATTTGTATAAATTATAAAATTAGTTTTATTTTTTTGTTACCTACTTAATAAAATGTGTGGCGTAGAATTTCGACTCACTGTGGATGGAGTTATTTGAGTAAGTATCTACCAATTTTACGTTTCATTATTGTGTTGCAACTATCACTTTAAATTATAATTTTAATTATTACAGAAGATCTCATGACTCAACTTACGATGGAAAATTTCAATGCGCTTTCTTCATGGTGCATGATCAGAAGACGCTGAAACTATTTATATATGTATATAAATATTATGTTTAATTTAAGGTTTTCGCGAGCCCTAGTGTATGGAACTTGTGTCTCTTCTAAGTTAGATAAGATTTTTTTAAATGATTTTCATGTGAAAATCTAGACCGACGTCTCAGCACAGTAACACGTGCCATTGTCGAGGCCATCATGTACAAAAAACGCGATCAAATCTAGAAGAGACACCGATCCCGCATATTTTATATGAATACATATATATATATTTATTTATGTGCGTGTATGTACATATATAAGACGCGTTTCACGACACGTCGTTTCAGCGACATTTCACTGATAAGCCACCCCCTGAATACGGGTAATGACATTTACCCGACACATTGGATCAACATTAGTCCTGCTCAATGCCAACCCGGGATAACCAAGAAACATTATACTCAACACGTGAAAACCTAATATTTAACACGGGTTCCTCCAGAAAATAATTCGTTATCTTTTACCCGTGAAAACATATATATATATATATAACGGAAGATGGTTTCGAAGGCTGGTGTTGATCGAAGAAAATGCTTTTAAATTATTCTTATTTTTATATATAATATATGTATATGATATATAACAGATTTTGTGGACACTGCATAGAGGAAAAAATACCCAGGTACTCACATCGACGAAATTTATCGGTTTCATCTTATCTTGCAATCGTTTATCTTGATAGTGGCGAACAAGTGATTCTATGACGAACAATAATTCGCAGAAATTTTTTACGACAAAGGTTAATTTTACATTAACTTATCTAAGCTTTCAGTAACAAGCGTGTGTCGGGCTCTTTATCATCATTCAAGTTTGTGCGATTAGTCAATCGAAACAAATTCACATTCAACAACAGTTGGCTGATGTCATTTCATCATACTCATTATTTTTCTTTTGACTTTGTTTATGTGTGCACGTGTCCCAGGCGGTAGTGGCTGGAGCGCGCCCAAAAAAAAAGAACGCCCACTTTTTGGGCAAGTTCTACAATTTCGTTTTAAGCCCGAACATGTGTCGTGAGAATGTATCCAATATAGTGTTTTTAGATGAAATCTCTCAATAATAAATATTATTGCTGATTTGTAGACTGTATTATATCTTTTATATGTAGGGGTTCATGATTTTGGTGATTTTAAATTCAGTTAATATTTATTTACAATTCCTCAGAAAGGTGTCGTGCCTTCTGACATAAGTACGCCTCGTACGTAAGATATTTTTCGTGAATTTGACATCTGTTAGTACGCACATACAAACTTGCTTTATTTTGATGACAGAAATGACAAACAACTGAGACCTTGGTGATGATCACTGCGTGATGGCGGTCGACAATAATATCAATGTTAATGTATTATTCAAGTGACGTTTCCAGAAAACAGAAGACATTCAAAGATTTCCGTGCGGCTGAGCAAATAAACACGCTGGCTTCTTGAAAATTTCCCAACATAACCTACAAAGAGTCATGCCTTGAACCAATCGTAATTTCGTCACGTCAATGAGTGCAGGTAGCTAGCTAGCTGATATAACCAGTATTACACGAATAATATTTTTGAACTATAGAACTTCATGATCGTATATGGTAAAATAAAACACTTGTTTTTTGATTCTACTAGTTTAATTTACTTGAGATGCGTTTCGCCCTGAGATTGCTGTATAAGAATCATCTAAAAATTTCGCGAAACTTCTAGAACCATATATTAAAAATAAAATAATTTCACACTTCAAATTAAGGTTAATTTTATTTATTTGCCAATTCACAAGTCACACAGTTCGAGCGACGCTTGAAATTTTGCACGTCGATCTGGAACATAATGTTCTCACTGTACATTATATCTGGATTCAAATCAAAACGGGTTGTTCTGAAAAATATTACAAGTGCGTACTACTAAAATATAACTTTGATTTCTTATTATCTCCTAAACTACTAGGAAATTTAACATGTTTAAAACAGTTTATTTCTTTTAAATTGTCAGAATTTTGAATTCAATACGTAAATTTTGACCAATATGTTTCCAAGGTCACGAATATGTAAGCTGAACCAATTTATGTATTGTACTAAGCCAATATTAAATATATTTTTATTACAACGAAATTACAATTGTTATAAAATAGTTTAAAAATGCACCATAAGAAAGCTTAAAAATAATAAATGCATACATATTTTATAATCTTCATAAGAAAACTAGTTTTTTTTTGCTTCCCCTGTAAAATTTTACATTTTGCTTTAACATCTTTGATCTAAACACGGTCAATATATAGCTGATGTTATAGCTTGTCTAGGGAGATATACAGATGTACATGTTAAAAAGTATTTATTATTTTTGATATAAATTAAATGTATCAATTAGAAAGAAATATAGATAAAATATTTTTGCTGCAACCCGAACTCGAAGCAGGAACCCTTCCTATCCGGGAAAGTGCGCCGTCCAATTACACAACGGCACCTTAGTAAGATAACGACATTTTTTCGAACTTATATGTTGCACTTTCAAATTGATATATCTGTCATTCCATTATTTGAATACAATCTACTTTATATGTACGGAATTTCAAACACCTTTAAGTAAAAATAATGATTTGTTTTCATAAAATTTTTAGAAACATTAATACAACTTATATATTTTTAAGGAGAACACATTATTATTGTGAAGTTGTAGTTTTTCAGAACATAGTTCTGTGATATTTTTAATACAAATTAAATGTATCAATTAGAAAGATATACAAATAAAATCAATCTATCGAAAAAATGTTTTGTTGCCTCCCGAACTCGAACCAGGAACCCTTCCTAACCGGGGAATCGCACTGACCAATTGAAAATATCACAGAACTACGTTCTGAAAAACTGCAACTTCACAATAGTAATGTGTTCTCCTTAAAAATATTTATTATTATTGTAGTGGATTAAAAAATTACCTTTTATGGATTTAAGGTACCATTCTACAACTTGGTACAAAGGAAAATCGTGATAATAATTTGTTACGCCTTTGGAAATCCTTCTCCAGTAAACGCATCAATAATTTCCGAATATTAAATGCTATTTTTAGTAACCTTGGAATTTTTTTCTAACAGTGGCCGTCAAATAATTGATATATACATTTATATATTTATTATACATCGATAATTTTTATTTATTTAATACTGCATACATAATTTAGGTCAGCTTACATAATGTATTTACGAATCATGCACCAGTAAAGTGCCCCACTTAGTATCATATTAAAATTGCAAATCATAACATAAAAATTATTGTAAGATTCTTTTAATATTTAACCACGTGATTTTTGTATGAAAAACTATCCGATTTCGGTAAAATCATTTTCTTTCGTCGTGTTTTATTATCACCCTGATAAGTGAAAAGGATTTTTCCGATACCGTTTGCTTTTTCATGTAAAATTCACGAGGTTTTAAATACAAAATTTATTGTATAATTATATTAAAAACGACTAACTATAATGTTTTTGCATTAAATACTAAAAGTAAGTTACTTGTATAGAATCTGTGTGTGCATACGAGTATTATGTGTAAAGTATTATGTAAATAATATCAATACATACAAGAGTTCTAACTCTTGTGTGTAGTTCACCTAGTGGAGTCTTTGCCATCCGTAGGTCGAATGCTGTGTGTGGGTTTTAAAAATATCTTGATATTAAGTTGAAAGACAAATATCAATAAATGAATCTATACAAAAGGCGCCAGCAACGTAAAGTATTAACTCTATTACACACATCGTGTTTCCAGAGCAGAAAACATTTTTGAAGCTGACGACTTAGACGCATAACGACAAATACGGTCCAGCATTCAATCTTGTAAGTACATTCTTAAATAATGTTTTATATAAACATTATTAATTGACATGGCAGTGACTTTGCGGTGTAATGTGATTATTTTAAATATGAATGAAATATATTAATTAGAAAGATATACATATAAAATCAATTTTATCGAAAAATATTGTTGTTGCGCCACCGGGATTCGAATCTGGATCTCTTTCCTAACCGGGGAAGGTGCATTATCCAACTATGCTACAGCGACAATTTTCGAACATGTCACCTTTTTGATATTAATACGGTGTAGTAATACTATCGGTGATTGAATATCTGGGAATATCGTGATTCGTGATTCGGCGCATGTGCGTATGAAACGAAAATATTAATGAAGGAATGACGTTATAATTCGTGATAAGCGCCATCTAGTAGATTCTGCCAAACCCTTGACCCGAAAAATAAACTCACATTTTTTTAAGGCTTTTCATTATCTTTGTGATGATATTAAATTATATATACATGTACCTATTAATTATGTATGCTAGAATATTTTTTTTACGCAAATGAAGTTTGAATAATATAAGTAAATACGCTCTAAATTATGTTTTTTTTTATTTCGTGATATCGTATTATGTAGTAATGAAACTGTGATCGTAGTCACAGTTTTCAATCACTGATATTATCGAATACCAATCACAATCGCACCAGTGAGTCAAGAGTAGCATTTTTTCTCATCACTATTATCTATAACAGTGAACAAAAGATTCTTCCCATTTCTTGGCCACATTACCCGCCAAAGCGATTATCCTGGGAACAACCTTGGGCCGAAATAACGACTTTAATTCAATAACATATTTAAGTATATGCAAAACGAAAAAAGAGAATAAATTCAATGTGGTTATTAGCAATTATTGCAAAGCTTTTAAAATTTAAACCCTCCAACGTCCTTTAAGTGCTGTCTTTATTCATAAAAAATCATATAACATAAATTCATACAATATAGTTTTACATACAGATGGAAAATTAAGGTGCAGTAGTTCAAGGCAGACACTCAGGGATTCATTTATCAAAAATACTCCCAAAAGAGGGGATACAAAATGGATTGAGTCACACTTACACGGAGTTGCAAAACACGAGGTATGGAGAGTGAGAGTTAAGCGTGTATGTGGAGTTCCACCCCCCACCCACGCAGGAGCTACCCACTAAAGGATCTTCAACGAGTCACCTAAATTTCAATTCACACCAAAACGAACTAGACATTTTCCATACTTCAACAATTCAATAATTCAAATTTTCAAAATTAAAAATCAATTAAATTTTAGAAGCGAATTCCGATCTACAAGATATAGAGATGAAATTGATATCCCAAAACTAAAATATACCGCGACTCAAAATCAATATATTTATCAAGGTATCAAATTTTTTAACAATCTCCCCATCACAATTAGAAAAATTACGGACTATCATAAATTTGTAACTGAAGTAAAAAAAATATGTACACAGACTAACTGAAACATAAATTAACTCGAATATACTCCTTCTCTATACACGAGTCTTACTCTCATAGAGAAGAAACAAATGTTAAAGTATATATATACACTGATTATTGAAATTGTATTATATTTTTAATATTAATAAAAAAAATTAAAAAAAACTTCAGTTACCTCAATTAAATCTAAATTCAATTCATAAACTATGACGGCCTTTATCTTTCATTTTATTTTTATCACGCAGATTTTATTCCCTATCCCATTTTTCTTTTCCTTTCCCCTCACCCTCCCATTCCCCTCGAATATTTTCTTATTTTATTTTTATAACTTTTTTCTCTCTGTTTATATATTTATTCTCAATTTTTAATCTCACATTTTTCTGCTCTATAGTACTTTTTAAATTTTAAATTGTTCTCGCTGTATAAAGTGTGTTGTATCTTCTGACAAAACGTAACTGGTTTAATTATTGTTTACCTTTTTTTATTATGATTTTCGTATTTACCGATAGACTGTATGATTTCCGAATAAAATAAAATATTACAATAAACATTGTGTACTTATGACTCGTATTGTTGAAACGAATGGGAAATGTCATTGCAATGTCACACTTATGCTTGGACTGTCGTATTACTTAATAAAACAATGCATAAGTAATTATTATATTACGTAATGAAATTGAGTGTACGTCATAACATAAATAGATACTTACAAATCTTAAGTGGCGCCCTTGCTGTTATTATCTAGAATATTCGAATCACGTCAGCACAAAAAAAAACATTTTGAAATTGTATGATTCAATGCTATAACTAATGCGTTCGGGAAAAAAATTTGAAAAACACTACCTTGCCTGATTATTTATTTGTATCATACAAAGTATTAATAGAAACATAGATAGATTCATATTGATTCGGAATAATGTAATGAATAATTACAAATAAGTATAAAATATAAAATAACTTGACATTACACAATGAAGATATTTTGACACTTGTATACTATTATTTTTTGTTAGTTTTACTCGTAAGTAGCAAATGCTGCCGTTATCATATTTCTACGCATCAAGATATATATTTTTTTAAATACGAATATGTGGAAATCTATTGGATAATTTTTATATAATCGCGACTATTAGATAATACGTCTAATAAACTTAAAACTTAATACAATAACTGAAATGCTTAGATGAATTAAATTATGTATAAATATCAGATTACTCAAAGGTATTTGAGATTCTGTAAAAATAAGGTAAATGGCTCTTTCAAATAATGAAACGATTAAATGTATTAATATCAAAAAGGTAACATATAGGTTCGAAAATGTGTCACAAAAAATATTGTCGCTGTACCATAGTCGGAATTCACCTTCCCCTGTTTGGAAAGAGATCCAGGGTCGAATCCCGGTGGCGCAAAAACAATATTTTTCGATAAAATTGATTTTATATGTATATCTTTCTTATTAATATATTTAATTCATATTTTAATATAAATATCCACGGTTTCAAAAATGTCATTTTCGTTTCAATGATTTATAAAAAAATATTTATAAAGATCTCTGTTTTCATTCTTGTCCGCTTTCATAAAGGCTGCTTTATTCCTTTAGTATCATACTTGTATCTGGAACTGATTTCGTCAACAATTCACCACCTACAATGCATCCCCCTCGGGATTCATAGCCCAACAATTCACCGCCGAGGCAATTCGTCGCCTCAATAGAAATATTGTTTGAATTTCGCAAGCACATGGCAAGAATAAAATTGCCAGTGAATTTTTGGCAGTGGATATTTCTAAAGCCTTTTGCAAGAGTAAATACATTTTGTGAATAAATATTTTCTTTAATTAATCGTTTGCTAAATAAACTTTGAAATTAATTTAACGCAATTCTCCACCCTTCCATTCGTTGCCTTCTTTTAATCGACGTTTAAGGACACTCTGCACATATAATTATTTAAAAAAAAGCGCAAACAATAAATTCAAGAACCAGACATAGACAATCGACAAGTCCTGTTAAATGGTGCAGACATTGTCGACTTCAGCCCCTAGTAAAAGAAAATTGGAGTTGGAATAATCCAATATTGTGAACGTGATTGCGAAATACCCAAGATGCTCACAAACTGGAGATAGGAACATGGAACTCTTAGCAGGTTGTATGTAGAACTGAATAAAACACATTTTTAGAATTTTAGAGACAAAAATAGACCCTTCGATTAAGTTTATTTATAAACTTAAACAAGCTTAACATTTCATTGATTTTCGTCATAGTCTAATTGTACGGTAATACAAAAATAAGACGTGTTTGTGGTCTAGTAGTTATAGCACGCACCTAGTGATCTAGTGGTCGGGAGTTCGAGCCTCGTTTCAGGAAACCGTTAAGTTAGTCCTATTTTCATAGCACAAGCATTTAGCTTAGTTTGAAAATAGTCAGAATATCGAAGTGACTCGTATTCCATGTGCGCATCTCTATATATATTAAGTTCTACGAAAGATTTTGAATAACAAAAAATAATCGATAAATAATAAATTAACCTATTTAACTAGTAAAAAGTCACAGAAATTTAATTTACGTTAATGTATACGTCGTGTATATCCCTTTTACTATGTTTGTGCTTTAAGAAAAAATATTACGAAAGTCTAACATATGTTGTTTATGTTAAAATAATTTCACGCTTTATTTGACAACATCACCGCTATAAGAAATCAACTTTTGATCACCTAGTTAAGATTGTGAAATTGGGTCAAATTACAAATATCTGCTTATTTATCATGGAATAATAATTATTTCAAATTCAGCATTTGATGATGGTAATAAGGACCCTGAAACAGTGTATCTTAAATACTGGAGAAGACTTTATTATCCTAACAAGTTTATATATCATTATTTTGGCGGGTCAGGATTTTGGCTCGTTGGGATATTAGTTATCGAGATTTTGACAAACGCCCCAGTTTATTCTAGACCTGCACACTTATAAAGTCCTCTACACTTCTCTAGTTAGACCTCAGATAGAATATAATTCGGTCATATGGTCTCCACGCTTCATTGTACACTCGATGGCGGTTGAAAGAATTCAGAGAAAGTTCCTAAGATTCATTAATTTAAAATTAAATATAAGCTCAGAGGATATCAATTATAATTATCTCCTTAGCTGTCTGAAATTGTTAAAATTATCAGTGAAACGTACGATGACCGACCTTATATTTCTATACAGGATCATCAATGTTATGATAGACAGCCCTCAGATTGTTGGTCTGCTTGACATTCACAGACCATTGAAGTCATCGAGACACAATTCATTGTTTTATTACAGTGGTAATGTCAGAACGCATGCATTAGCTAACTTCGCAATCCCCAGAATGCATTCTTTGGGGAATGAATATGCGGAGGTAGTCCAAATTGTTGCTGTAAATTTAACTCTTTATTACAATTACATTATTACATATTACATTATTACAATTTTGTGTAACGGATAAATTGCTTTACTTCACATTTTATATTTATTTTTAATTTTGATTATAAAAAAACATCCTGACACTATGTAATTATTTCTTAGTGTATTGCACTTCTGATGAAATATTACAAATTACGTTAATGCCTGTATAATAATAATAAATAATATAATTTATACTGCTAGAACAAACAGCGCATCTTTCATTCTCAGGAAAAAATAATAAATTGATATATTTTTACAGATAGTCAACATTTCTTCACTAATACCAACATGCATTCCACACATTACAAGGTAGGCAGATATTAATGACGACAATGGCGTGTGTTGTTTGGCAATGAAAATTCTCGATACATTTTTATATAGTGCCCTATTTCTACGTATTTTAATAATACATAGTCTTCAGTATCCTTTCATCCTTTCTCTGATTTGTTAGTACAGGTCCCCTGCGGATCACAATCAACTGGTGAAACATATTAATAACACAAATATAGACCCAATATATGATCCAATCAGGTAGAGATGAATCAAAAGCATGGCTATCCAACATTATAGTATAATTTATACAATACCTACACTAATAAATCACTAGTCCTACAACACTCCCACTACATATATTTTTATTTTATTTTTACTTTTTTATACATATTTTTAATTCTCTTTTTATTCCTGTCGATGATTTAAATAACACCACAACAGCACGAAAATAAAACTGGCTACTTTAACACAGACTTCAGTCTAACAAAGTAGCCAGGACAACGCTGTATATATCAGAGGTGAAGTCTACTCCATCCCATACAATAAACTATGAGTATTATGTCTTATGTTTATTATGTATAATATATTCACCTCTGTTAGAACAAAAATATGTACGTCATCTAATAAATAAATAAATAAATTCGTCTCGGAAACCTTTGCAGGACAATTCACGCAGACATATGTATATATTATATCTTATTTACGGTTCTGTGAAATGTCAAAATAGTGAAATTTAAAACATTAATGAGATTAACCAAAATTTTATATATGAACACTGGTGAACGTACATACCTCACAATAACTGCAATGTCTTTTGTCTTTTGAAAATGCTTCGAAGAAAATTTGATCAATAAATTTGTCTATACATGGTATGGATATCTTACATCGGACTGAACGGTATGAGCGGTATTGTATTCGGTATCAATATTACAAGATATATAGTCACATTAATTTTCGAGATAACGTTAAATTAACATACTTTAAGATATTTTTTATGACAGGCAAAATAAACACTTGTTATTGTTGTTGGAAGTATTTTGTTATTATAACATGTGTGATTATTAAGGAGAACACATTCTTATTGTGAAGTTGTAATTATTCAGAACAGACGGTCTGTGATGTTTTGAATACTAAATTAATGTATTAATAATTTT
Source organism: Eubasilissa splendida (assembly GCA_031772225.1). Lineage (NCBI taxonomy): Eukaryota > Metazoa > Arthropoda > Insecta > Trichoptera > Phryganeidae > Eubasilissa > Eubasilissa splendida. The sequence continues at coordinate 6,603,784 of CM062857.1, read as the reverse complement.
GACGAAAAATATTGTTTTTGCGCTGCCGGGGTTCGAACCTGGATCTCTATTTCCAATCCGGGGAAGTACACTACTAATTGTGTTATAGCGCCAGTATTTTGGATTGGAAATAGAGATCCAGGTTCGAATCCCGGTAGCGCAAAAACAATACTTTTCGACAAAATTGATTTTATATGTATATATTTATAATTAATACGTTAAATTACTATTTAAAACATCACAGACCTATGTTCTGAATAATTACAACTTCACAATAAGAATGTGTTCTCATTAATAATATAAGTTGTATCAGTGTGTCCAAAATTTAATAAAAACGAATTGATAATTCTGGCGTCTGCAGTCGGATTACTCAAAGGTATTTGAGATTCCGTAAAAAAAATGTAGATGGCTTTCAAATAATGGAACGACAGATGTATTAATTTGAAAAAGTGTAACATATAGGTTCGAAAATTTGTCATGAAAAATACTGGCGCTGCTATAACACAATTGGTAGTGTACTTCCCCGGATTGAAAATAGAGATCCAGGTTCGAATCACGGTAGCGCAAAAACAATATTTTTCGACAAAATTGATTTTATATTTTTATAATTAATACATTAATTTAGTATTTAAGTATGTTTATGCTTATATTAAAAAATGTTACTTATTATGAATGCATAATTTTCTTTAATTACAATATTCATGTTACACGAGTCGTAAATAAATGTAATCGCGTGAATAAAAGAATCAGATGCGTAAATATTTTATTTCATCACCATTTTTTGTCTACTGGGGTACTATTCAAGAACATCGATTATTTCACCTTGGCCTGCGATCTAAGCGATCTATTTCTTGTTGGTCTGTTCTAATGATTTCTAGTATACCACAATCCATTTTACGCTAGAAAAAAGTCAGTTAGTTTGGTATTCGAAGTCAAAAATTATTTTTTGACATTGATTTGTTTTTAGGATTTTACTTAATAACTCTCTGGCTCGTGTCCACGGATGAGATTTTCGATTTGAGACATATTATACTATTTTATTATAATATTCTTTGAAGATAACTCTTGACAAGTCTCAGCGGTTCACTTCACGATTGTCATAATTCAAATGTCATTCCGTTAACCATTAATGTTCCGTCCGACGACTGTGTGAATTTGCATCTAATGTTTGTAAACTAATGTCTTATATTAATGATAATGTTTTATGACTGTCTATCTTTTCAGAATAGATAGTTGTAGGGATCTGTGGTGATATTAAGTGACTTTGGTTACACATTAAAAATAATCTTCTGTGTACGGTTTTCTGGACTAATCTGACCTTTCTGGTCGACGTTTCGGATCCCATTGCAGGGTCCACCATCACCATCAGGGATGTGATGTATGACTGATAAGTACTGGCTTGCAGTAGGTACTATAAATGAATGCGGTGTCGAAAACAGGTGTTGTGTGAATTGAGTAGTGTTTTGTTATGTGTAAGTTCCATCTACTTTGGTTTTCTAGTTTTGTTACACTTGTTAAATCTTGCTGTCAGATGGAACGTCGTGGAATACACAGAATTGAGTTTTTGGCAATCTCAAGCTTGTCGCTGAGTCTAACTCCAGATAAAAATCTCAACACGTGTACATGGTATTGAGATGTATTCCAAATAATTATATTCGTTGCAGTTGTAGGTATTTATTATTTATGATTTTGGGTTACGTTTATGTGCACGTGTCGAGTGTTGCTGTCGAATCGAATGTGTATGTGGGTTTGAGTTTTTGTCTCTTTCTACAAATCTCAAGCTGATCTCTGAGTTTAACTCCAAATAAAAATAACACGTGTACATGGTACTGAGATTTATCTCATCGTATCTCATTCCGTGGAAGTGAACCATTGTACCTCACATTGGTAAATTGCTGATACTTCATCATTCATACATTCTATCCATCTCCAAATTTGTATACATATTTGAAATATTTTACCCTGGTGTTAAATCTATAATTTATTAAAAATCTCCTTCAGACGACAATGGTTTTGAAAGCCCATCCAACCATACATATATCAAGTACCTACCTGTAACAATATCCCGCCGGATAAGATTACTGAAAGTCAACACCTTGTATTATTTACTACATATAATATAGATAGGTTCAAACAAATAAAATGCATAACTAAATATCATAATGAAGTAAGAAAAAACAAATAATTTGAGAAAAAACCAAAAGCCTTTCCATAGCTGATATACATATATCTCTATACTGTATTAGCCGAGACAATCTCCACCAAATTTGAGTATTGCATTGGAAATTGGAGCTCAGCACCAACTCTCTAGTGCAAGCTATGCTCTCATGGAAAGCTGGCTCTCTGACCAAAGAATGGCAACGACTACAAAATAGCTACAGATACAATAATGGCCGTGACTGAAATGTAGTATCTATATTTTGTTTATATTTATATATATGAATGAACTTTTTTTTATTTATATATTTTTTCGCTTTTCTTTTCATAACATTGATCTTGCTGGAAAAAACGCATATTATTATTATTATTATATATAGCGACTTACTTTTGCGACACTTTTATTTTGCTGAAAAAAATGTAACATCTTTCAATATTAACATTTTTCAAAAAAACAATCCGGTTAACAAGCGTCTCCCTTTATAATACCTATATTACGTCTCTGTACAGGGTTATTCAATAAGCATGATAGACCTTTAAAATGGAATTAAATTTTTAAAAACCAAGTATGATATCAATAAATAAAAAATTGCCATTAGCAATGGAATACAATTTCAATACAAATTAAATGCATCAATTAGAAAGATATACATACAGATAACCTCAATTTATCGAAATAATATTTTAGCTGCCACCTGGATCTGAACCAAGATCTCTTCCTATCCGGAGAACTACAATATCCAATTACACTACGTCAGCTTACTAAATAGTCGACAAATTTTCGAACGCTGTTAATGTTGCAGTTATTTCAAATTCATACATCTTACGTTTCATTTATTTTAAAGCTATCACCTTTTTAATTTAAAGTATAAAAATAATATAATTTCATTATTAGGAGAACACATTCTTATTGTGAAGTTGTAATTATTCAGAACAGACGGTATGTGGTATTTTTAAATACTAATTAAATGTATTAATTAGAAAGATACATATAAAATCAATTTTATCGAAAAATATTGTTGTTACGCTACCGAGATTCGAACCTGGATCTTTTTCCAAACCGGGAAAGGATAATTATGCATTAACCTAATAGTAAGTAGCTAGCCAGTTGCGAAGTCTACAGTTTCAGAAAATTGTTTTTTTATGAAACGGCATACGGCATCTTTATGTTTAAATACTTACATGATTATCTGCATACATTTAAATTGTTAAATTTCGGATGAATAAAGATAAAAGAAGTATTTAAAATAATAAAAATATGGACAATAATTTAATAATAATTTATGATTCGGCGTGCCTCAATCTCTAAATCTACCGATCATCGTTACATTTGAATACCAATCAATAATGATTCAGAAATAGCAGTTTATCTCATTACTAGTTGAAATCTTTGGTCGGAGTAAACCTGTCTCATCTCTTACTTGAGTTTTGAAAGTCAATTCGAGTCTAAATACATTGATTGCTATGGTCTTAAACATACCAACTTGTGTCGTATTAAAGACATAATTTGATATCTTATATTTGAAATCTACACTACTGTAATAATATTTTATAAATATCTCACATCAGACTGAATATGGGCAAAAATTTTGAATATTCTAGTAACTAGTTAATATGAACCAACTCATGACAATACGTGAAGATGGAGACATCAAACAAACGCCAAAAATAATATTGATTTCACTCTTGTCTTTCCAATTTTCACATATGCAGCAGAGAAAATAGATGCTTTCGAAATATACTAATATGTTCATTCTCCATCGAGGATGATGACGTATCCTGCAATAAATTTAATCACAACAAGCTATGTCTACATTATAGATTCTTCCAATTTTCTGTCATATTATAATATATTGATATGACATTATCCTGGGCGCAACTTTAGGGCGAAGGAGACCTGGAAAGGTACCACAACGGTGTATGAATTATGGATGCATTGCATCTAGCAGAAGAGACAAGAGACTCTGGAGTCAGCTATGATTAAGATGTCTGTGTGTCAATGCTGATATGCAGGAATGAGGAAGATGTCTACATATTATAGTCCTTGTAAGATTTTCTAATAAATATTCTTCAATTCATTCTTTTTAAAATTGTCTTAAGATTCAGTTTATGCGAGTGGTTTAATTGCCGCTATTTTGTAAAGGAACGCACGTAAATACAAATGTTTGTATCGCCTGTGTATGTATATGGGTGTACGGCTCGCGATAAGCGAACAATCCTTATCAACACTTAAGTCGCTTTGTATTACACGCGCCAGAGCTGGATTTTATATTAAAAACATAAATTAACGACGGCTTTTTTTGAACTCTAGTAATTAAAAAAAATTTATTCCAATAAAATTCTAATGAATCGCTGGACTAACCTAATCAATTATGCCAGGTGCTCGACCCAGGCGACAACGGCTGGATCACGTAAAGCAATTATCGTCTCCTGTAACGTACCTTGAGTTCTAATAAACCTATAAAAAATAAAATCAAATATCAATAACCCGAAAAAATTTAAATGTATCTAGTAATGTAAATCAATTGCATAATTATTCGATTTAAAGTTAAAAAATAAATTATCCGAAAAACAAAATATAAAATGAACTTTCGCTTGGGAGTGCTTTGTATTTTTTAAACGGCAAAGAAGGGGCATTTTTTCACAAGTTATTTGTAAAAAATATTTTATCAAAAGTCTTGAGATAATTTTAAATAATATTTTTTTTATATCGAACAATTTATCAAACATTGAAGTGTTGTTTTTTTAGTTATTTTTAATCGTGAGACTAATTTCAGCTATCTTTTAAAGTCTAGTGCATATTATTCTCCTCCTCTTTTGTATACCTATATATTTTATGTATCTACACGACTGCGAAATAACAGAAATAACAAGAAGATTTGTAATCAGTTTTCCTTCTAATTCTGCCCTGTTTGATGCCTACATTTGCTTTTGTAAAATCTGATCTAATCAGTACCTGCTTCAAAAAGTATTAGTCGTATCCAAGAATCGAATTAATGCGTTGTTTTTTTGGGTTTCATGTGTGATATTACACGATTGTTGCATTATGTATAGATTACCCATATTTTCCCGGTTTTACGTTTAATATTACAGTGTTATAAATTGAACTACAAATTAACCAGTGTTTTTTTCCGATTTTGTGATTAATATTACAGTGTTTTTAGGTTATGTGTATAATTTTAGTGTTGTAATAATAATAATAATTGAATAACCTGTGTTGTTTCGGTTTTTAAGATTTTTTTATATTTTTTTTTTCTTTGCTTTACTTTTTCTTTTTTATTATTAAGTTTTAATAAGATATAAAAGAGATATATACATTTTTAAACGTAATCAATAATTATATATAATTTCTTTTAACATTTTTTCTTCTCTATGAGAGTCGAGACTCGTGTATAGAGAAGGAGTATATAATTTGTGTCTGTTAGTCTGTATACATATTTTTTGATTTCAGATACAAATTTATCTGTAATATTTCTAATTGCAAGGGGAAGATTATTAAACAAATTGATGCCTTGATTAATATAGCGGTTTATAAATATACTTTCTAATGTTAACAACGTTAACTTTATGGTTTCACATAATTATTAATATAAACATTTGACTATGTATTAACCAAGTTAGACTTCACCGTTTTCGACATCAGGATAAACGTACACTCTGGTGAATACACGGTGGTATCGAAACCGGTAGACGTTTTAGTAATCAAACTGATCATCATCACTTTCATCCCCCTTAACAGCGTGGGGGGCCCAAAGTCCCGACTATTCGGCGCTTCGTTCTTCCCTATTCTCTGTTCTCTGTTCTCGTCTTGTGATCTCTGATCAATCAAGGCCCAGCCTGTCTCCACGAAGTCTTTGTTGCAATGTATCCCAACTCATTCTAGGGCGACCCCGATCGAGTTACCAATAAAATGCATATTGGCATTCGCAAGACTTGTCCAAGCTACCTCAAATGTGATCTTTCTATATGTAAAAGTAGGGACTCAATGCCGAGGATACTCCTGCTACTTCTACTTGTTTAAATTCTGTTTTTTATTTGTTTTTACATAATAATAATAACTAAAAGTAAAACTGTTTTCTGTTCTATTCTACCTATAATATAATACTATATTTATTGTAATTTTTATGGATTGTGATATTTTTCATAACTAAATGATCTTCTATTATGTGTACCAATTTATCACAGCCAGTGGCGTAACTACAAAAATTGGTCCCCAATGCAGAATTGAAAAAGAGCCCCCTAAATAAGTATTGTTTATATTATACAAATATTAGTAGCACCCATTAAATAGTAAGAATAAAATTAGTATATTTTCTCATATTTTAAGGTGATTTTTACTTTACGGTGATTGTCTAGTCCCTATCCCGACATATTGTCTGGGTACTACTGTATATGTACATCGAGTATAGTGTTTCTGCAGTACACGTAAGAAACTTTTAAATGTTATATGTTATATTAACGCTAGGAAAGATAACGATACTCGCAAACTTTTTCGTCCCCTGTCAATGTGGGCCCCAATGCAGTGCATAGGCTACATTGGCATAGTTACGCCACTGATCTCATCTATATACTATTTTAATACAAATTAAATGTATCAATTAGAAAGATATACAGAAAAATTCATTTTATCGAAAAAATATTTTTGCTGCTATGGGAATTCGAACCTGGATCCTTTCCTATCCGGGGAAATGCGTTAACCGATTACACCACACCATCACATTTAATTGTGAAAATCTCAAATATCTTTAAGAAATATTCACTAGGAGACGCCAGAAATTAAATCAATTCCTTTTAATTAAATTTTGGTTAAACTTTGATATAACTAATATATTTAGAAGAACTGTACCACAAAACTATATTCTAAAAACAGCAACTTCACAATAATAATATGTTCTCCTTAATATGTACTACTTTTAACTATGCTTTTTAATTCCAATCATACTTGCATTATATTACTATATTTTAAATATAAGTCTAAATACAAAAAAGATTTGAAATAAAATAATCTTTCATTCCTCAACTTTTACTCAAAGATAACGCATGCATATTAAATTGCCGATTATCTATGGGCGACAGTAAATGTGTACCGTTAAGAAAATAGCTCTTTTCGCCAATCTGAAATATAATATTATTTTGTTGAAATGAAAAAAAAAAAAATTCTGCAGGCATATAAGAACTCGTACTTAATATTTATTTTAAATAAATTTTGTTAGTTAACATTAAAAATATTTAATTTAGTTGATAAACATAAAAAATATTTACTACCCAATTTTAGAAATCACATCATTTTTATTACCTTTAATTTTACATATATTTAATTTTCATTGAAAACAAAAATACTGTAACATAATTTAGAATAATTAATAATAAAAATGGTTCAATGGAAAATATAACTAAATACAAATTAAATGTATGAATTAGAAAGATATACATATAAAACCAATTTTATCGAAAAATATTGTTGTTGCTATCGGGATTCGAACCTGGATCTCTTCCTATCCGGAGAACGTGCATTAGTGGCTTTCAAATAATGGAACGATAGATGTATCAATTTGAAAAGTGTAATATAAGTTTGAAAAATTGTCATCAATGCACTGTGTTCGTATAGCATAATCGGTTAATGCACGCTCCCTGGATCCAGGTTCGAATCGCTGTTGCAACAATAATATTTTTACATAAATCTAATTTTATTTGAATGTTTTTAATATATTTAATTTGTATTTTAAAAATATCACAGACCATAGTTTTGAATAATTACAACTTCACAATAAGAATCTGTTCTCCTTAATGAAAATATAACTCGTAAAGGAGCACCCATCTTTATAATAAAAGAGACATCAAATTTTAACAAACTTTTATCTTCAAAAAAATATTTTTATAATTCACTTTCGCCCTCGTAAGTTGCTAAGCTTATTTTTTGACACGTTAAATTTATTACAGTTTGGAAGATTGCGAGCGAACTAAGCGGTGTTAATACTGAAATAACTTTCAAGTTACTAAATTTCATCCAAAGGGTGTTTTGGGTGAAATTAAAAAACTTTATATCTGGCGAAAAACTTGGGAATGAATTACACCAAGAAACATTTCGTATTAACGAAACTTTACGCACTTATTTCTCGTTATCTTATGAATATGTATAATTTAATAAATTGTGACATTTTAAACAATCTGCAGTCAATTTTATATCTTTCAGAAATACTACTAAGGTTATTTAATTAAAATGTATGTTTTCTTATGAAAACACAATTTTGTTGCAATTTCAGAACTAAGTATTATTACTTTTTAAATAGATAGATTTTTTTCTGTGTACCTTCCTAATTGGTTCATTTAATTTGTATTAAAAATACCACAAACTGTGTTATAAATGTAAGTTTATCCAAATTTAATAAAATGGATTGATTTATCCTGGCATCACCTCAGATTACTCAGATTCATCGCAATGTAAAGCTGGAACAATGCACGTACCAATTATAAAAAAGACTCCAGAATATCATTAGAATACTATAATACCAATTAGAAATGATAATAATACTCAAAAAATGATAATAAAAATTATTCTAAAAAAAAGACTTTCAAAGTACCAAAAATAACAGACACATACAAATAAAATCAATAATCTAAATTTTCAAAATTAAAAATCAATTAAATTTTAGAAGCGAATTCCGATCTACAAGATTTAGAGATCAAATTGATATTCCATAACTAAAATATACCGCATTCCAAAATCACTATATTTATCAAAGCATCCAATTTTTTAACAATCTCCCCATCACAATTAGAAAGATTAGAGACTACTATAAATTTGTATCTGAAGTAAAAAAAAATATGTTCATAGACTAACTGAAACATAAATTCTCATATATACTCCTTCTTTATACACGAGTTTTACTCTCATAGAGAAGAAATAAATGTTAAAAGAAATATATATATGTCTTACTGATTATTCTAAAAATGTATTATATTTTCTAATATTAAAATAAATAAAAAAAATTAATATAAGTTCAATATTTTTCGAAAACGTAATCGATTGATATGACGAAATGGTAACACGTTTCCCCGGATTTAAATAGTTCCGGATTCGTATCCCGGTAGCAACTAAATTATCTTTTCGAATGATAGATTTTTTCTGTATATTTTTATAATTTATTTTGTATTGTAAAATACTTTCTTGTTGGTCTTGATCATTTCTTAATATTTTCAGAAATTAATTTTTCCTTCTACAATATTCTTTATGTGCTGCATTTTCCTCTTCGTTTTCGATAATATTAATTATTATCCTTATTTTTAGTTTGTAGTCCTTTCCATCCTTCTCGGGACATCTAAAATCATTTTTTCCTGTTAGCTTGTGCTTCTCGCTTCACTTCCAAACAGTCATATCATGCAGATTAATTATTTGATGAACTGTTTATCTATATAATATAATTAAATCAATATTATACATGATAAGGCAATTTAATGGCACAATTAATTAGTAATATACCACGTGATTGTGAGAATATTATAAGTTACCGATACTTGAAACACAAGCTTATGGATTGTGTAAACATTTTAAAATAGCAAACGAACCAACCGGGAAAGATGGAGCCGGAAATCGAGGAAACAGAACTGGAGATATCCGACAACAACTCTGATGACGATGAATATGACCTGCTGAACGACGTCATACAGTACCGCCTGCTTTATACGCAAGAACAAGGTAAACATTACGTCAAAGGTATTTTGATTTTACACCTAGACTGGGACGCCGATGTATGTACAATAGTTAATGGCGAATAATAGCTGCATCAAATCCACAAAATGAATACTTTAATTCTGTTATAGTTAGCTATAACAAAATATTATGATCTCTCCACAAGGTGGCCCAAAAAAAGTGAGAACATCTCGTAAAATGTGATATAATTTACATCAAAATTTACTAATTTACTTACTCACCTATTTATCTACATTACGTTTTATTTCGATCAATTGCCGGTCGCCATCTTTGCTTATTAATTTTCCCATTGTTTATATTTGGTTTTTTTCAAATTGTTGCTCAGAATGACAAAAATCACTGCAGAAGATCGTATTCTGATCAAAACTTTGCGAATTTTAAATCGTCGGGGTGCTAGAAAAATGATCGAACAGTTTCAAAACAATGCCTGGAGTATGGCTAGACATTACAGCATAACTAGACATTACAGCAGGACGGAGCTCCATCTGACACAGCCAGAAATACAATCAACTTTCTTCATCGTGAGAATGTTAATTTCATCGAGCCAGGCATGTGGCCACCGAACAGCCCAGATTTAAACCCAGTAGATTATGCAATATGGGGTGTTTTACAAGAAAGAGTCTACCTTCGGCGAAAATTTACCACAGTTAATCAGCTCAAGTTGGCAATAATTAAGGAATGGAGAAATCTGTGGCAGCGCTTTATTGACAGAAACATAAACGGCGCTTAGAAAAAATCGCTGAGAAACAAGGATTCATTGAAGATGACTTCTGATTAGCTAAACATTGTGAAAAAAAATTACATTAAAAATTATAATTAATTAAATTATGTTTTGAAATAACTCATGTGTTACGAGATGTTCTCACTTTTTTGGGCCACCTTGTATATATATTATTCAGTACCACGAACAATTAACTTTAAATTTAGTTTGTGTGTATGCATGTGTATACGATTTAGGATTAACGTGATTGTTTAATATAAATGAAAGATGGGACCCTTCTGCTGAAATCGAGTGCCGCATTGAGCAAGCGCATGCAACCTTTATCCGCATGAAAAAAATGTTTTGCTGTCATGATTTCAATCTTAGATTACGAATGCGAATGGTCAGATGCTATGTGTTCTCGATATTATTTTATAGAATAGAAGCGTGGACGCATAACAAAAAAATAATAAGGCGACTCGAAGCATTTGAGATGTGGATCTACAAAATCCGAAAACTTCAAGATCTCGGACATGTAATATTACATTCGGAGAATGTGAGATCTTGCACATCATAATGCAGAGAAATATTGCTGGAAGTCGGAGCCCTAGAAGATGGAGAACATCATAGCTGACAATGGTTTGGCCAGCCTACGTTGAAACTTTTCCGGGCCGCAGTAAACAAAGCGATGACAGCCAACGTTATAGAATTTCTATGTTTATTATTATAATTATTATTTTTTATACATACATTGTTATTCACAATTACATTCATAATGCCAGCCTACACATGAGAATACACCTTTTTGTGATTGAAAAATTATAAATACTGTTTAATAAAATAATTAAAGTACCGCACAAACACAGAAGCGCATGGGCTCCAAGGTCAACGCTATCAGATCACGTGACACGGGACAGTTCCCAGCGCTCGAAATAGTGCGAATTTTACATACCGCTGTAATAATAATATTTTATTTTTTTATTCATAGTTTTAGTACAGTGTGTTATAATATTGTTATAATCAGATAACATTGCAGCAAAGTAAAACATATATTTCGGTACTCTGCCTGCTACACTAGTATTTTACTGTATTATAGCAGACAGTGCCTTTTCGGCATAGTAATAAACAAAATGTAGTGTAGAAAAATATATAAATATTTATAGATAGCATATAAATACAATGTTCAATGTACATATAAAGTAAAAAAATATTATATAAAGTAAAACAGGATGCAATTAAGGGCATATAAATATAACGTAAAACTTAAAGTAAATGCAATGTTCCATTTATAAAAAATTAAAAAACTAAGTAAAGTAAGAGTGAATAAGTAAATAACATACAAATATGAAATAAACTTATGTAAAATTGTAATGCTCAAAATATAAACGATTGAAAAAAGTTCAATTAAATAGCACACTAACACAACTACAAAGAAGAGTAAAAAATGCAATATTCACTATTATATATATATTCATATATTGATACTGTTGTAGCAGTTTTAATCTCAAGTTTGGACTTTTAAAAGTTCTTGGGCGTAATTTCTCCCCATTTCGTGGAGCCAAAACTACACTTTTCTTGAAAAATATGTAAAACTATGGTTGCAATTTTTCACGTCTGCATTTAGACTGTTGCGTGTTTTTTGGTGCTAGAAACAAATGGAATCTTTGTGCAAAAGTTTTGTTTAATTTTGGCACGAGATAGTGACAGTTGGCCCGTGTCCTTGTTAAGTGAGGGTGCGTTATTTGCTGATAATATTGTTTATATTATATTAAAACGGGACATTTCGGCGTCCCGAAGCTGTGCATGGGGACAACTGCATAGGCTACCTAAAAATGGGACGGTCCCGTTCAAAACGGGACGTATGGTAACGTTAATCATACATTCTCCCGCGTAGAAAATGTATTTCTGGTTCAAAAAAATGTTCATAAATTCTTCTAATTGATAATTATTAAATAAATAATGTATTGCCCCCTCTTTTATTACTATCAACGCATTGATTACAGCCACGTTCATTAAGAACCAGTCACTTCCACTGTTGATAATGGAATCATATCAAATAACCGATATCACGACCAATCGTCTCGAGTTATCTGATACAAATAACGCGATGGTAAAAAAATCAAATTTTTCATTAACCTTCGGCAATTAGAGACCTGCACATCAAATCAGTAGTGACATGAATATCGTGTTTTTAAGTGTGTTCGGAAATTTGAAACCATTACGGAGCGCTACACGGTTCAGCATATTATCATATAAAAGTATCGGATCAATTGTGGATAGTGAAAGAAGATTGCGTGCCATTTGACACCTGCTCAGCGAACAATTTAGCGTTTAATTGTTGAATTGGAAGAAACAGGCTCTGTGTGTGATATACGAATACCTACACGCTCTGCGTGAAAACGTGGCTGCAGACAACGCTATCTTCATCAGACTGAACCTCTCGAACACGACACACTACGTATAAAAACTAATTGCGCCAACAATTGATATCAACGGATTAATCGGATTAATTGGAACACCCTATAAAAAAATTAAAACAGATTCGCAATATGATTAGTATATATTCTTGTATCGGTGCAATCACTTAAAGAAATTGGTTAGTACAATTATTTTTGTTATTAAATTTTTTCCATGTAATTTATTTTTATATTTGTATTATATTATCGGTTGTTATCGGTACCTTCTTTCAACTTATTTTTAGAGGTTAATATCACTTCATTCTTATCTCATATTATCTTATTTATATATAATTATAATCACTTTATACAAATACATACTTGTAAATTATGTCTATATCAACACAGATTTTTCTAGTGAGACGGGAATAGTCCAATATCATTTTTTTCATTGATTTATTTTTATTTTATTATAAATTTTAACAGTACACTTAAAATATAACATAATTTTTAATTATGAATTAAATATATTAATTATAAAGATATACATATAAAATCAATTTTATCGAAAAATATTGTTGTTGCGCCACCGGGATTCGAACCTAGATCTCTTTCCTAACCGGGGAAGGTGCTTTATCCAACTAAGCTACAGCGACAATTTTCGACCCTATATATGTGTATATATATATATATATATATATATATATATATGTATATCTTTATAATTAATATATTTAATTCATATTTAAAATATCACATATATGTTCTGAATAATTACAACTTCACAATAAGAATGTGTTTTTCTAAATAATTTTTAAAACTAAGTATAATTTAAGTACAATATTATTCAATTCAGGCATGCTCCCACAACGAAAAATATCAACGAAATTCAACATGTTACTAAGTACGTATTATTGGAAAATTTACAGCATAGTTATTTCTATGGGTACCTACCAAAGAGATTATATATAACCTCTTTGGTACCTACAAAGAACACTTCATGTTGTCTCGTTTGATTTGGTGCTTTATACGAAACCATTTGTGTAATTCAGGGCAGTCCAACACGATGTTGATAGTTTTGTATAGAAGTACTTGCATACGTAGATAAAATAAAATAAAATTTATAATAATAGCGACCTCCTTTATTAGTAAATATAATGTGATCAAGTAGATATGTTAGATTTCCAGTATACATGATGTTAAGTGATTAATAAATCACTAGTTCGAAGTCATCTTTAATTTACTTATCGATGTAGAATCCTGGATACTCCTCTAATAAAAAAAGACTCGTTTTCGTTCATAAATACTCGTAACAATCTTCTTATTAATTATAATCCGCCCGCGAACCTACTATAAAATATTCCAAATTTGTTTAACTAAACTAAATACAGTTGGATGACTACCAATTCAGGTACAGGGGTGGAGCATTGGAGGAATTGTGCAGTACAAAGCTTAGTTTATTAAAAAAATAAAATATATTTTTTTATTTATTATCTTTGTTTTATTAACCGCTTAATTGAGTTTAAATACATCTACCGGTTTCGAAAAATACCATTTTCTTCTTCAGGATATCATAAATAACTAAAACATATATTATTGTTTCTTTACCAGAATCTATTTTAAAAAAAAAAAAATTTTTAGTACCTAACTCAAATTGTTACAATTTTACTCGAATAATTTTTAGGAAAAATTTTTAGAATGGGACTCGTAGTTAAATTTAGTTGGTTGTTTATAATTTTTTGATTAGTTCCATGTTGTGAAAACGTTCATGTTGCAAAAAGACAATTACTACCAATTACCATCACAACTAGAATACAAAACTTTCTATTGCCGGTAGATTTCCCGATTACACTATAGTAACCTGACTCTCCCTCTTCAGGGCGGTATAAAATTAATTATTAATTAAATGCAAATTATTCCTTATAAATTATATTATTTTTCTTGTCTTATTTATGACAGCCGAAAAATGCAGAGGTACAATAGACGCGACAATCAATCTATGTAAATCATGTCTGTCGCATATTGCTTATGTATATGTAACCCAATTTAAATATTTCTAACGATTGAAATACGATATTTTTTATACTTTTCAGAGCATTTAATATCATAAAATAATTATTTTCGTAGGTAATAAATACATAAGATAATTATTAAGGAGAACACATTCTTATTGTGAAGTTGTAATTGTTGAAAAAAGTGTAACATATAGGTTCGAAAATTTGTCATGAAAAATACTGGCGCTATAATACAATTGGTAGTGTACTTCCCCGGATTGGAAATAGAGATCCAGGTTCGAATCCCGGTAGCGCAATAACAATATTTTTCGATAAAATTGATTTTATATGTATATATTTATAATTAATACATTAGATAGTAGTAGATAAATTAGTATTTAAAACATCACAGACCTATGTTCTGAATAATTACAACTTCACAATAAGAATGTGTCCAAAATTTAATAACAAATGAATTGATAATTCTGGCGTCTGCAGTAGGTGTACTCAAAGATATTTGAAATTCCGTAAAAACAATGTAGATGGCTTTCAAATAATAGAACGACAAATGTATTAATTTGAAAAAGTGTAACATATAGGTTCGAAAATTTGTCATGAAATATACTGGCGCTATAATACAATTGGTAGTGTACTTCCCCGGATTGGAAATAGAGATCCAGGTTCGAATCTCGGTAGCGCACTAACAATACTTTTCGACAAAATTGATTTTATATGTATATATTTATAATTAACACATTAAACTAGTATTTAAAACATAAGATAATATATACCCATATAATATTTTCCATTGATCTCGAATCAATAGGGTATATTAAATATTCGTAACGGTGAAATTTTATGTCCTTAAATATCATAAAATAAAGACACTTTTCTTCAATTTGAAAATACACATTTTGTATAAATTTTTTATTTAAGTCATATCAGTACCATATATTGATCACATTGTAAACAATATGTATGAGATTATACGAAAATTTTATGATGTTTACTGGTTCTAAATACTTACGTTAAGTAAACAATTTTATACGCCGGTGACATGAAACACTAGAGTCCATGTAACTAACTATAATAAATATACTTACATCAAGTTTCAAAAATTTTATGACTGTAAATTTCAGATAAATATAACGTTAATCAGGAAACATGTCGATTCGGAGTAATTGATGATTTTGTGTAAAATAAAGACAAAACTAATCTGATTTGAGACATTTATGGAATTAGACATTTTTCTGTCCAAGATGATGTAATTATGTTTTGAAGATAATGATTAAAGTTAGTCACAAATGTTTGTAAATTCTAATTTTATCTATAGCAATATTAAAAATTATTTCCGGTACTAGATTTCTTCTGTGTAAAATTATGTTTTTTACTTTCATCTCCAAGTTCAATATTAACGCAGTTATTTTTTTTTGTTATTAATTGTATTAAATATTTAATCAATTTAATATTTATTAAGGTGAACACATTATTATTGTGAAGTTGTAATTATTCAATACATATGTATGTGATATTTTTTTAAATACGAATAAAATGTATTTATTAAAATTCAATTTTATGAAAAAAATATTGTTGTTGCTACCGGGATTCAATAATAATATTTTTCGATAAAATTGATTTTATATGTATATCTTTCTAATTAACATATTTAATTTGTATTTAAAAAAATAATTATTATTAAACAAGTGATAGGCTGACTAATGAATTTAGCGGATGTATTATATGTATTTGAAATTTTTTCAATGAATAATCAAAATTTGATAAGAACTACGGAATTATTATGTCCACAAAATCCATCATGTCCCATATTGTATGTGACGATTCCAAATATTAATAAATAGTTTCAATACAAAGACCTATTAAATTTACTAAAACTAACTATGGCCTAGTCAAAAATACTTATATTTACTTATCTTAATTATTTTGTTTCTCTGTTAATTTGTAATCTAACATATTGTATTATTTTTAGAGCTCTCGACTCCAGGGCCAGGCGGCTTCCGGAGCGGCAAAACGATGTGGTCCATCATACAATCGCTGGGTGCAACCCTGCGATTGTTGGCACCCGCCGCACTCCTGGCCCTGCTATGTGGCCGGGACTCGCCCGTCATGAGACTGCTGCAGCAGTGCGACAGGGCTGTCAGAAATGGTTAGTTTAACGAAAACTAATTGTAGCCCATAATTTAATTTTAAAATGGAATTTATATTAATACAAATTAAATGAATCAACTAGAAAAAAAATATTGTGAAGTTGCATTTTTTTCAGAACATGGTTCTATGATATTTTAATACAAATTAAATAATGGAATAATAGATGTATCAATTTGAAAGTGCAACACATAAATTCGAAAACTTGTCGTCAACTTACAACGTTGACGTAGTATAATAGGTCAGCACTCTTCCTGACGGGTTCCTGGTTCAAATCTGGGTGACAACAATTTTTTTATTGATAAATTGATTTTATCTATTCATCTTTCTTATTGATATATTTAATTTGTATTCAAATATGTAATTGCTATCGGGATTCGAACCTGGACCTGTTAAATAATTATTTATGTATTCAGTATCAGTACACGATGCATACCTAAAAAATGTAATTAAAAAAATAATACTTATCTAGTATCTACCTGATTTACACGTGAAGTTTTAAAAAGTCAAAAATTAATGTAATAAAATTGCATTCCTTTCTTCCTAGTGAAACGAACACAAACATTAGAATATTAATAATTGAACTTACTCAATTTTTTTTAAATATAAATATCTAATACCATGTGAATGATAATGCGTGCATAATGAACGCGTACCGGCTGTTTTGCAGTTTACTACTTAAAATTTTTCATGAAATTTATATATATTTCCACATTTTTTTTAGTCACGTGTTCGTTTTTTTAATCACGTGTTCTTGACATAACTATGTACATCAATACTTTTCAGGCTTTACATAGGTATTTATGTAGCACATGTAATACGTTCGCAAAATTCAGTCGCTGAGACGGTCGCTTCATACTAGAATTATATTAGCTGTTCAAGATAAGGAATCCTGACAAATATCATAAGAGGCATTATCGGAAAATGTAATTCTTCGATATGACTTATTCCGCGATGACACATTCAGAAATAATTTTGTTAAAACAAGTATCCCTTTGTTTACTGTTCAATTTCTATCTGAAATTAGAAAAATAATAAGATAAATGCGGTTGAAATTGATTAATAAAGAGCACGCTTATAATGATATTACGGCCGTAATGAGCATAAATTCGCAATGATTTAATTTTACGCGTATTTCTATAGAATCGCTTACGATTGTAACGAACGCGCTTCACAGATATATCGAACAACATTTAGTGGAACACTGCAAACATCCGTAATTACTAAAGCAGTTCCCAGTTCTTGAAAGTACAGACAAATATAAAAATATGAATTATATATATTAATTATAAAGATATACATATAAAATCAATTTTATCGAAAAATATTGTTGTTGCGCCACCGGGATTCGAACCTGGATCTCTTTCCTAACCGGCGAAGGTGCTTTATCCAACTAAGCTACAGCGACATATTTTTAGCGACAATTTTCGACCATATATGTTACCTTTTTGATATTAATACATTTAATCGTTCCATCATTTGACAGAGCCATCTACCTTATTTTTACAGAATCTCAAATACCTTTGAGTAAACTGATAGCAGACGCCAGAATTATCAATTCATTTTTATTAAATTTTGGACACATTGATACAACTTTATTATTTAGGAGAACACATTCTTATTGTGAAGTTGTAATTATTCAGAACATAGGTCTGTGATATTTTAAATATGAATTAAATATATTATATTTAAAATATCACAGACCTATGTTCTGAATAATTACATCTTCACAATAAGAATGTGTTCTCCTAAATATAAAAAGGCGACAATGTTTTTTAAAGCGGCCGGTTAATGATTTA
This sequence comes from Eubasilissa splendida, assembly GCA_031772225.1. Classification (NCBI taxonomy): domain Eukaryota; kingdom Metazoa; phylum Arthropoda; class Insecta; order Trichoptera; family Phryganeidae; genus Eubasilissa; species Eubasilissa splendida. The sequence goes on along the minus strand of CM062857.1, from coordinate 6,584,885 downwards.
ACCGATATTTTATTTCAGCGATCGCTTAATTGATTGCCTCGTATTCGCCAAACCTCAAATTTATTTCAGGATCTCTCAGTATTCTTGAAATGAATGATAGTCATTTATTTCAAAGCAAAAATTAGCAACAAACCCTTACGTCAGAAGCATGTCAAAAGTGCTAATAAAAGAAAGTGCCTTTCAATTTGCGAAAGAGTCGAAAATATTTTTGAGCTTGAACGAATCATTACTTATAAGGTATAGTGAGTAACTGTTATAACGAAGAAATTTTGTTAGTCCTCGCTATATCCGAGTTCGACTGTACGCGTACCCACATGTAAATTTATGTTAGTTATTATAAATATGATAATCATTTTGAATTTCAATTAAATCGTATAAAAATGCATTCACGAGTGAAATTAAAGGCACCGGTTTGAGTCTCTGCTGAATATTAGATTTTGAAGGCAATTTTCTCTTCGTATAACTTGGCTTTGTGAAAGCCCGCGGACAAATAAGATTTCGGTTGAGTAAAACATAAATTGTTTTACTTTTCCGTTTGACGTCAAAGTTTTTACTTAAACGTCCTGTACAAAATACAATGTGAATTAATTTCATAAGAAACAGTAAAATTTATTAGCATCTTCAAATTTTTTTAGTTTTTAGCTCTCTGATTTTTCTTTCAAAATGAAAACAAAATTATTTCGACATTAAAAAATGTAATGCTTTACAATTGAGTGAAGAATACCTTGAAACTGTTCGACTCCACAATCGACCATCAATTATTCATAAAACCGTCCATGTCGGACGTTTGGAGTAAACTAAAAACATTATTAAATTGTTTGTTATTTTCCGCTGCATGTCCAAAGTACCTACCTAAATAGTTATATTAATTTAACAGACAACACTTCACATGACAATAATTCTATATATTTGTATTTTAGCGCTCTTTCCGTCCCCGAGTCAGACAGAGAGCGTCCTCAAGTGGCTGCAGGACTCTCTCCCGGGAGACGCCAGGGTCAGCTCCCTGGACTCGGTGTGGGCTGACGGGACGGTTCTGTGTGACGTCATCGACTCCGCGGTGCCGGGCTCGTGCTCGGGACATGCGGGGGAGACCACGGACCTCGCGCATGCGCAGAGACTGGCACAACAATATTTAGGAGTCACTCCGGTAAATAATTAATTTCCTGTAATAACTTAATTTTTAATAGGGCAAAAGAAAATGGAGGATGATACTCGGTATGCTTAATCCATAATTATTTCCATGTATTGAATTTTCTTCTGATGTGGTCTGGGTTTAACTGTTGTACACACATAAGTATTATATAGTAAGTAGGTATGTATTCAAAGTTTTAGTGACTACCTACCTACCTACCTAAAAATCAATACATCGAAACCGAATAGCAAATATTTCAGCGTTCGAATGTACCCACTAAGTTCGTGGAAGCAAAATATTAATTACCACTAGGTAAGTATAATTATCACTTACTTGTTTATATGCACCTACTATCAGATTCACAGACAAAAAATATCTACTTTATTAATATACACTGTATTATTATTTACTCATATTATAATACCTCTGTAATCAAAAAATATTTTTCACAATAATCTGCTTGTATCTATTTGTTAATTTCAACACTAATTTTTCTAGTGAGACAGACAGTTTTTTTTTTTAAATAGAGATATAATTATAACGGAATACGTGTCACGTGTCTTATTATTTTAAAACTAAACTAAACGCTTGCGCTGTGATAATAGGACTACGACTTGCGGGTCTTCTGAAATGAGACTCGAATAGGATCCCAACCACTGGACATTGGATCACCAGGCAAAAACCGATAAGCACTTCAAATAGAACAATTAAATTGTACAGATAAAACTCTTTAAATATTGTAAAATTTTAAAAAAAAAACATCAATCCTCGTTCCTCGTTAATGTTTTTATCCATTTTAAAAATAACAAATTTTGTATAAAATAAAATACACTGATTTATATAACGTTAACCGTTTTCGATACTACTGTATCAGGAGGGATGCACACTAACTAACCCTTACATTAAAATATGAAGCGAAATTAATTGTCCTACGGGGGCGTGGTGGAGATAACGACATTGAAATGGGGAATATATTAAATAATGGATTATTTATTAAATTTAATTGATTAGTAGGTAATATTAAAACTGTGTGTATCCACAATAATCTAAACATTATTATTTTATATATCAAGATGATATTGATAAGATGCCGCAGTACCATTTGAAATATGGAGTATTTTTCCTTATTTACCTTCAGTGGGTATTTCAATTATTTGATCTGATCTTTTTGCTAAATTAAATGTTGAATATGTACGATTCGATTTTGTATATTCTTTAGTAGTTGTCGAGTTGTCGAATTGGAGACAATGAGATATTATGCTCCTTGATGGCATTCGTAACACGGAACTTGTTGGCGTTATTGAATAATGGCTTTCGGACCGAGAGTTCAGTCTCAGAGTACGTTTCAGATTAAATGTATAGAAGTTCCAGATGTCGTCTTGCGTTAATGAATCAAGAGCCACCGCCCCGGGGCGCCATTACTCTTGCTGTCTTCCTCTTATTGACATTTTAATTTCGGAACGAAAATTAACTGATTTCACCAATTTCGCTTCTAGAAGCGGTTCTAGATTGAAATAACAGCGAGGGTGCACCTACGGCAATGTATTTCTAATGCTGTCTGCCGTACCTATTTGAGTTTCTGCGCGAATTAAGATTCTGATGGATATTATTAGGCTTACCTACCATAATTATGAAGTTCTAAACCAGGATATTATTATCTAAGCCGGGACAATTATCGCTTGGCATTTGGTTTTCGCAACACCCTATTTTGGTTCAAAGAATTTTGAGATGAATTTGGACGTACAGTTAGAAGTTTTGAAGCTTATGTCGTTCATCGCTGTGTGAAAGGCGAATGTGGCCTTTTTGGCTGCTGTAATTAAATCATCTTGAATGGAATCATCGTTTTCAAAGAATGTTTTAATAGATGAAGAGCTTGCGACATCCGTTACACGATTTTTAATGTCCGCTCGCCCGCCGCGTGCAATAGAAAATTCTGAAAAGCATCGCTGTCCTCGCGATAAAGCTTTTTTATAAATATGTAGTCTTTTTGCAGTTCATTCGTAAATTTGCAATTTCTTTTCGGCATTTAAAAAACTAAACTAGGTAGATAAATTACGCGCTGCTGCGTCGCCTTACAAAAACGTAATTACATTGCAAGTGATCAGCGTAGTAAACTGTAATGCCAGCAGTTCACTCTCGCCGAGGCTCCTCGCCTCGTCTACGCTCCGACCGGAACGGAGCGCGGACGGGACGAGGCGAGGCGCGCGTGGCCAAGCGAGATGGCACGAGACGACCAGTGTCGACACGAGATAGACGATGCAAGCCGAGAGCTGCAGTACATTCTCGTGCTCGGCTCCTCTCGCCGTGCCTCGGCGAGAGTGGACTGCTGGCATAATGCGGGGAGCTCGCGCACCGCATCCGTAACGGCCGGGACAAAATGCCACACCGGCCGGGACCGATGCGTGAAACCGGGATAATCCCGGGAAGTATAGTAAGCCTACATACGAGTATTATGCACCCGAACGTTTAATCGAATAAAGTAGTACCTACATATTTATCGATATATCTATCGAAAAAAATAGTCTTCGCTGGGACTAGAACCCGGAACCTTATATTGGTGTTCTAGATAATTAATATAGAAACTTTACAATATTTTGCAGAAATAATTTTTAAAAAAAACCAATGATGTGCGATTAGTTAAAAATTATTGAAATTAAAAAATTACGATTTTTCAGAAAGTAGTTCCGTGATAATTAAAATAAATTTTAGAAAAAATCTAGATATCGAAAAAAAATCACAAATAAATAAAATAATCATCAAAAATTTTAAAAAATTAATAAATTGTACTTCATTTATTTTGTAAAATATCATCAAGTAAAAAGCACAAATCGTCCACAACACCAAACATTAAAAATAACGTTAACATTTCCAAGCGGGAAGCTACCATTCTGCTTATATCTTCTAAAGCTATTTAAATACTTTACAATACCTTGAAGAGCAGCTTTAAAAAATATTATTTAAACATATTCAATTTAGCATTCTTCATAGGTAAAATGAAGGACAAAAAATAACTACGGGGCAGCACATTTTCATTTGAAGTTTGTCCAACAGGATGACTGTGATTGTAGTGGCTAATGTGTGTCTCATCAATGATAAATGTGGTCGGTTTTGGATAAAATAAACTACATTCTACTAGTCAATTTCTATATTTCTCCTTTCCCTAACAAATCATTGCTAACAATTTAAAGGTACCATCTTAATTTCTCAGTATTATGTGTGAGTTTACCACCGACTACTCATTTCCCTGTGTGGTATTCGTAGATAGCATTGTCCCACGTGTCTCATGTGCCGCACATCGAAGCTGAGCGAATATATAATTATCTAAAATAATGCATCCATTATCAATTGCCGAGACCCGCCCGCAGTTAATTCAACTATGTGACTGTCAGGGCTAGATAGCAAGAATTTGCGATGACTAGTTATTCCTTATTTAGTTGTGCAGTGTTGGTGGAGTGCTGCCATATGTAAAACTTGTATCTCACTCTTGTGGCAGATAACTATAAAATAAACTCATTGTTAATGTGCTTTCTGTTTTCATCGCATGTGTGCGTAAAAAATCTTGAGTGCAATTTTAAGTACCAATGCTATTACTGGTGGGGAAGAAAATAAGAAAAACATTACCATACCAGTATAAGACTACTGGGAGGTCCTGAGTTCATCACATTACTAATGGAGATATATTCAAATATATAAATTCAAATTCAAGAGAATTAATAACAACTATAAAGTAAGTCCACATACTTCGGTCATATTCTCCGCAATGAAAAATTTTACAACTCATGCAGGGGAAGATAGAAGGCAGCAGAGGCGTATGTAGAAAGAGATTATCTTGACTGTTCACGAAGTCAATGGTGCAATGTCCAAAATATTAGTGATCTTATACAAAACAAATCAACATAGTCGCCAACCTTCGATATAAGGCAGTACATGAAGAAGTCTTCTTAAAAATTGTGTGCATATATTTTTTTGTGAGCACTATGATGCCAAATTGTATGCGCGCGCACACCTGCACGCCTTAGATATGATACTCACCTAGTGATCTAGTGGTCGGGGTTCGAGCCTCGTTCCAGAAGGTCATCAAGTTAATTATATTTTCATAGCACAAGCGTTTAGCTTAGTTTGAAAATAGTAAGAATATTGATTTGACATGTATTTTGCGTACGCATCTCTATATTTTTTTTAAAAATTAACATTGATTAGAAGTTGTGTCTGTAACATATCCTGAAGAAATTGTGCAATTGCATTATTCCAGAAAAAAAATTTTTAATCTAAATAAAAATATAATTTATCTCTATCTGTTTCATTCTAAACGGCTATTTAAACACCACATGTAAATTGATGCATGTCTTCCAGAAGCTGTCCTTGTCATGGATTCCCTATTATCCGGACTTTTACCTGGTATTGAATTCTTGATAGTGTCACATCGATGAAAATGACAATGTTTCATTTTGCATATTTTGAACCCCCGCAATTGATTGAAGTGATAAAACGCATCAAAATTGAGCGATATTTTTTTTACAAGTTCAATACCAAAGGTTACAAATCATTTTATTTCATATTTCGAAGGAAATTGACAATTCACTCTGATGTAAAGTATAAGTTTCCTTTTAAATTTGCTGACAAAAAAACCGTTAGCCACAAAACTGGATTTTTATTTATATTCAATTAAAATTGGCGATCCAATCTATTCACACGTGAAACAATTCAACAGAACATTATTTTAATTTTAATGTAAGTATTTTACTCAAAAACAATTCTGAACGTAATACGTAGGTACTTAATAATTACAATATTAATATTACAACTTTATATCTGCTTTAATCTATGTTAATTTTATATAGATTCTATTTTTATTTTTTCTCGTCCAAATAATGTCAGTGTTGACTACGTAAAATAAATAAGTCATAAGTTTTGCAGGTGACTTAAAGTGGGAGTAACACAAATTAATAGAGAAGAGTCACAAACTCTGCTAGTTCCACAAATGCAAAACTTTTGATATTGTCTTGTAGATTACGAAGACAGGATATATAAATTTTCAAGTTAAGTAGGAATGTTAGTATTCTAGCATATCGTTAATAATATACTTTTATACATTTTCAGATATTCTCCAAAACAGAGTTATCACAGAAGACTCTGAGCACGTATCAAGAAGGCAGGCTGACGCACTACTTGTGTTGCGTGAGAGATGCCGTCTGCCGTGTAAGCCCCCCAATCTCCAGAGCCGGATCTCCTCTACTCAATGTCCAGGCGTATACTCTGGACTACGTGGCAAGAGGTATGGGCCTCATCACTGCTTGCAAGAACAAGAGATCTGGTTTTTATATCTATCCAACGGCTCAGCAAGGATTGGAACCCGGAGACATATCCGTACTGATCAAAGGACCGGGCGACTGTTACGGTTCCACTCTAGTCCCTGGTATATACGGAAAGGCGCATATAATAAGAAATGTCTTTCTCAATCTCAGAAATCGACAAAATTTCATACCTGTTCCGTTGCCGCTAACTCAAGGAGATTCTTACATGCGAACATACGATAAAATGAATGTGCAAAAGAATTACTTTATTCCAAAGATCAAAAACGATATAGAAGTCAATATTGTCGTTAGGCATGACAGGGTGAAAGTTTGCTACACCCCAACAACGGCTGGATATCACGAATTATCGCTCATAAGCAAAGGCTGCCATATAATTGGTTCACCATTTGCAGTCAACGTAGAAGTTGGATCCGTAGACAGACAAGATAGCTCGGATTATTTAGATGAAGATATTCCAATCGAAGACATATTAAGACCTGAAAGAAAGGTAGTGTTTAGAATTGTGGACTTTGTAACTGAAAAAATGTTACTTACAGAAGATGGAAGATTAGAGAGAATCTCAAATGAGAATGCAGATGAACTCCTGCAAACTAAGGGGTCTATAGAAGATTTATCCAATAAATACAGATTACTGAGTAATACTCCACCCCCAGCACGTGGGCCTGACTTGATAGAATATCAGTGCAACACTGATGATATTAATGTTAAAATTACATTACCCAATTTTAATAAGGACTTTAGAACCCTTGCAAAACAAGTCATTTTAATGACACGCATATGTAAAGAATTTCGTGAAAAACCTGCTTTACTGGGAAATAAGAAAGAGTTCAGTCAAAAAGTGATGACAGCCACACCGGATATTGTAAACTCTACTAGGAGTGATGGAATGCCAAAGGATTCCTTTGTTGAAAATAAAGAACCGACAATAGAATCGCAGGAATCCCGAGGTCCCGCCCAAGGACTCAGACAAAAGTTTAAGAGCAAACTCTCGAGTTTTAACGCAACAACAGACAAAGCTGATGAGTCAAGTAAAATCAATTCTCTATACAATATGAATGACAGTAGAACCCATATTATTCAATGTGAAGAAAAGGAAGACAGCGGTGACTTTGGAAATTATTACAGAGGAACTATGCAAACTGGAACGTCAATAGAAATAATTATATCTTCATTTGATGAAGATGATGACAATATATTGCAATGTTTACCACAAGTGGACATTCTACCAAAATTGAAAGAAATACCAGAAAGACCAAAATCCCCTGTATTCAAATTGGAGGAAATACCAGAAAGACCAAAGTCCCCCATATTCAAATTGGAGGAAATACCAGAAAGACCAAAGTCCCCCATATTCAAATTAGTGGAAATAGCAGAAAGACCAAAGTCCCCCATATTCAAATTGGAGGAAATACCAGAAAGACCAAAGTCCCCCATATTCAAATTGGAGGAAATACCAGAACGACCGAAGACACCTATAATAAAAATATTAACCGACGCTGATGATGAAATTAATCCGAAAATATTTAATGAATTTGAACTTTACAAACTTGACAATCAAATTTTTAATTCATTAGATAGATACTTGGACAGTTATTGTCCACAAATAGACAACGCCTTGAACGCCAGCCATATGGTCATCGAAGACTTAAATGAACAGGGTCGAGTATCGCCAGCTATAGATTTTCACATTGGCGAACCAGTTACACCTACCCACGTTTTACATGCTCCAGTATCGTTAGAGGCAGATATGGACTCAATAATACTCGCACCAAACCTTGAAGAAGCTTTAGTCAAGTATGATATTAAAATGCAAAAAAGCGGAGAACCACAACAATGCCATTCTGGTGACAGTGATTCTTCCACTTTTGGAACACCGCTTCGCCAAACTCCTTTCGAACAAATGACGGACAGTGAAATTCTCAAAATGTATGAAGAGCCATTGCCACAATATCTGAATTTTAACGAGAATCAACAATCGGCAATAGAAAATGAAAGACAAATATATTCAAACCAAAACAACGGAAATAACCTGCAAGATTCCAGCATTAAAACGGAAGATGTTAGTATTACCAGACGTTTAATTGAAGCAAATAATTTATCTATTAGTTCTCCAGAAAGCGATGATTGCGAAGAACAGATAGAAACTCCAGCTTCTGCGCATTACAATAACTTCGAAATTTGGGATTCAGCTTATATAAGCATTGATGAAGTAGACAGTTCTCCAGAAACAATCACCAATAGTCCAAAAAGTGACTATTCACCGAGAGGTAAACTCTTTTCTATTCAAGAAAACGACCAAGAGTATGTACATACCTGTACAATGGATTATGATACAAAAGAAATGTCTAAACAGATACATATTATGGGCCCAGCTGAGCGTGAACTGTGGAAAACGATGACAGAAAATGAAACTAAAAAAGAAAACAACTTTAACAAAGCAACTACAGAAACATTCACTAAGCATTTTCCAAGAATAATCAATGTAGATTTACATATATCACCAATAAATGAAGATGACAATCCTATTAAAACCAGCACGGATGAAAATGAAAATATAAATTCAACCAATGAAATCAATGTTGAAACTCGAAAAAATTTTCAACCGGAAATGAATCTAGGAACAATATTACCTAAAAATGAAAATATCGCATTTTTCTTCAAAAACACTTCTGAGAAATTATATAACAAAAATGATATTATGAAAAATTATAGTCTACAAAAACACAGAGCTAACCATGCTCCTGCAAAAAAAATGGCAATGAGTGACGATTCGGCATCTGATTTCACAGCAGATGTGAAACTGTCCAATCACGCCTGCAACATATTGGAAGACACACCATTTGTTGAAAACGATACAAATATTTTGAATTCTTCGGTTCAATTTTTAACAACTGAATCAAAAGATACAAATCATAAAATATTACATTTAAGTAAGATGCAGTTGGATACATACAATCTAATTATTAAAGAACAAGAAACTTGTTTACAGAACCAACTCGCAGATGATGAAAATTTTACAACGCATGGAGAAATAAATATTCTTAATAGCAAAAAGCCAGTTCTATCAAAACTGATATCGGAAAAGAGAGATTACTGGGATGATAAAATTAAGACATTTCAAAAGGAAGAGAAAAGGGCAAAATCAATATCAAGAAAGAAAACTCCTTTAAATAAAAAAAATGACTCCTTGAGTAAAAAACGTGGTCGACAAATATTAGCCAAATTACCCAGCGTTACAGAAAAATGGAAATCAAGTTTTGAACCACAAATAATAAATAAAAAAGATAATGATTATAGCCAGTCAAACGCATGCCACAATAGTCTGGTTGGACGATGGAAAGAATATTGGAATGAAAAGGTTGAAAAAACAACAAGTCCAGAACATAACATAACTCAAAAAACACGCAAATCGGAAAATTCTATTAATTATACAATGTCAGATAACATAAACGATATATCTCTCAAAAAAGACATTAGTATTGATGAATCTGAATTTCTCAAAAAGAAAGGGAATGATTTTTTAGAAATATTTGACAAAAATGAAGATTCTTTTCCTGCCTTAGTGTATTCAAATAAAGAATTCAGTGATGAGGAGACCAATAATATCTTTTGTAAGAAATATCAACCAATGCCGATTAATCTCAATATAAAAACACAAAGAATTGATACATTTTTAGATAACGTTTCAAATCCATCACCATTTATTGTAGTGGATGATGAACCAAGATTTTCTACACCAGAGTTACCTTTCGGAGGAATTGTTTCTAGAAGAATCAATTGTTTTGATAATAATAAAAGCATTGGAACTGTGTGGAAAAATGATATATTAAAAATTGATAAGAATGACGACCGTTTAAAAATTACATGGAATCATAAATCAACTGAAAGAAGGATAAGAGCCCTTCAAAATACAAGTCCTTCTCCGTCTCCAAATATACATGAACAAAATGAAAATATTATCTCAGCAAATTATAATCTGGAACTAAAGAAAAGTAAACATATTTCAGAAAGAACAAAATCTCTCGACTATCTCGAAAATAGATTTGAAAACGAAGACATCAAAAATGATTACGAAATGTGTCCAAATGACACCGAAAATAGTAAATTATATAATGCTATATCAGAAGTTAAAGCCAAAATTGAAGATTTTAATGAAAGACTTAATTCTGAGGCAAGAGAAATCTTTTTAAAACATAGATCGAAAACAATGGATATTCCAAAATCTAAAAAAATAGAAAATCTTAAGAAATATTTTTCTTTAGACAAAGTAAATGCTGAAGAGATTGACCATGATATTAATAAGAAAAAAAACATCAAAAATACATACTCTGAAAATTATGATTTCAATAAAAACAGCACGGAAAATATTTCAACACTTGATAATAACTTGAATTTTTTGAACGATTCTATCTCAACTGTTGAGATAGAGAAAAAGACAATAATTGAAAACCATCTTCAAAGTAAATTTAATTCGCTTCCAGGTGAATCAATCGAAAATAAAAAAGAACCTCAAAATGTTCAGTTTCCTTCATTTATGGAGCAAAGATTACCGGATAGGACTACATCCATTCCAAAGTCATCAATCAGTGAAAGTGAAGAAGAAATGCGAATATTCAAACCAGTAGGAAATATTGTGGCAGTTTTTGAAAATAAACTGATTTCTTGTGAAAATATGAAAGAATTTTCCCAAACCCGATGCAAGGGTCGAACTAAAAATCTCCTAGAAGAAGGCTTTGCAAAAACTCCAAAACTGGATGCTGAAAACAGAGAAGGTTGGTGTAGTTTGGTAGAGATAAAATAAATTAATCAATTACTGTATTTTTGCTTCAAAAGATAAAATCATTCAATGAAACAATTTTTTTTTTATGATGATAATTAAGTTAACCCATTGCTATTAGAATTTGAAATAATACATTGGTATGTATGTAGTTTTGAAACTTAATAATAATATTTGACTTTTTGCCCATTTACCTTAAGCTGCCAATATATCAGAAAAATATTTGAAAATCTGTTGATTATTATTTTCAAAGTATAAATTTCAATATGTATTTATACAAACGCAAACAAACAATTTTTTATAACAACTAAGAGGATAACACGGAGTACGGTAATACAAACAAAATTAATAAATATGGAACTATTTAAGCAGTAAAAAACAGCAGCAACAATCGAAGACACGGAAGTCTAGACAAACCAAGGGAGGATATGTAGCGGCATACAGATGAACACCATATATCTCTGAATTATGAGACAAAACAATAATCTGAGCAAAATCACAAATCTCCGACAATTGTACCGAATGACAGCCAACTAATGAAATCTCATCGTTGACACAATATCTTACAAAGACGTCTCGCCAACAAGCCAACTCGCAATGAGACGTTGCAACAATACAACATAGTAAGATTCCAACGCAAAAACTCTAAATAAAATAATGTTGGCCAGCGAACTGGAATTTTTGAAATAATTTAATATTAAAACCAGCATTCAAATTGTTGAAAATATATTATGAGTTCGTTTGAATATGAGTTAATTCCAATGGTGAGGTGCCTTTAAGGTAAATCAGCAGGCATGTATATACGTTATCAGAATGTAGACTTAATATATTTATGTAAAAATAAAAATAAAAATTCCACATGATTTGTAGGTACACTTTTATATGTGAGGTCCAGAATCAAAAGCAGACATGTCCACTTTGCCTGTTCTAGTAATAGAGTAAAATGCAAAAAACCATTGTACCACAACTGTTACATTTGGTTATTTGTTATCATATCGAAAATGACCGGTAATCAAAGGTCACATGACCAAATACTGTTGTCTTATTGGCTTAAAACATATTTGCTGTGTTAGAATTATGTCTGCAATTGAAGTAACAAGCAAATTTTAATTGCATTTTTATATGAAATTCGGTGATATTTGTCTAATTTTGATAGGCTAGTCGTGTAGACATTAATTTGCCTAACTCAAAAACCATAAAAATTGAACATGTAAGACTTTGATTATATACCTCACATGTTTGTTCTATTGTATTTTAATTGTTAAAAATGTGTGACGTTTTATATTTTGATGTTTTGTTAGCAATTTTACTTCTGCACATTTTTTCTTCACATTTTGGACACAGAGACATCTCATTGGTAAAGTTAAATACATATACAATATTACCTAATACTATAATATATATTAATAAAACTAATTAAATATTTAGAAAAATTAAAATAACATAGATGGGAGAACCTTTTGATAGTGAAAATTGTAAAAGTTTATTTGGGAAAAAAATAAAAAAGACTATTACTTAAAATCAATGATAATGGATCTCTAACTTTTTTTGTATTGCATTTCATATTATCATTGCTTGTAGCATACAATTTTTATTATTATCTAGAAAATTTAAAATTCTTTTGCGCACTATTTTTTTACAATTAGCATGTATTGATGCTTTATTACTGAGTATGTATAAAAATTTTTCAAGGAAACAAAAATAGTTCGCTTCAGTTCAAGAATTACAATTGTACAAAGCAGGGCTGTGGAATCGTTAAAAAAAACCAACCAATTCCAGCTCCAACTTTACCTTACAGTCTGACTCAGCGATTTTATGCGAGCGAAAGACAAAGTAAGAAACACTCTTCACACACATTTCTCAGCAGCAGCAGGAGCAGCACCAATCAACTCAGCTATACATGCGCTAAAGCAATAGAATGTGATATAACTCGCGAAGGAATGACCGCCCGAATAAATGTATCCGGTATGCATATGCACTAGTGATGAGCTAAACTGTTGTTTTAACTGTGATTGTGACTGTGATTGGAAAATTTGTGTTCGATTATAATGATTAGTAACTTATTATTCGTAATTTGTTGAGCAATCACTGGTACACATGAAACTAAACTTCCAACAATTAAATCTCATTTATCAGTCTTTGTTACAATTGAATACCAATTACACAATTTAGCTCGTCACTAATCTGCATCTGGTATAGATGATTCGCTCTCGCTTCAGTTTTCTGAAGCATATACATTTGTTACTTTACAAAGTACACATGACACATATATTATCAATTAATTAAAACAGAACATTTTATTTTTTTAAAAGGTGTGTTATAGTTGGCCGATTTCTGATGACTCCGACTCTGCTTAAAATACCATAAACCAATATCACCGACTCCACAGCCCTGACACAAAGTGTATTAAGTAATCAAAATTAAGTGTGAGCCACAGAGACATACTACTTTAACACAAAATAAAATAATCTATGTTAAATACTGTTTTAAAATATTTATTAATAATATATCATTTTACAGGTACCAAAGAAACAATCAAATCAGAACCAGAAGCTTCTCTACCAGCAATCCCAATGGACATGATTACAGATGCAAAGGGAGGTCCGGAATCACAGGAGATAAATAAAACATCAAATGTGTATAAGCCCATTCACACAGGAACTCAACTTGAGCAGGCTGACAAATCCGAATCAACAGATGGACACATCGAAACACACAAATACAAACAGCGATTCCTTAAGGCAAAACAATTCTTCCAAACTCTTGACGATATTCAAAAAGAAAATGTTAACAAACATGACAGAAAATTAAATGAATGTGAAAAACTTTTACAAGATATTTCCAATACACAAAATGAAAACACTAAATCAAAAACAATTGAGAATAACACAGAAAACGATATTCATATAAAAAATAGAGTTCAAAAAACAAAAGATCATATAAAGAAACCAATGAAGGGATGTAAAAAAGTTGTAAAAGCATTTTCTGCTCCGACATCCGATACAGAGTGTGAGGTCCGCAGAAAAAGTTGGAATAGTGGAGGAAGCTGTCGATTAAAAAAAATATCAGAAAAATTTCATGTAGAAGGCCTATTTCAGGATGTAGCTGGTGAATCTAACATGACAAGAATCGGAAGTTTTAAAGGCATTCCTCACAAAAATGCTGTCCTCGCTGCTTTCCGATCAATGGAAAATGTCAGTCAACAGTCATCGTACGAGTATACAGTATCACAAATGGAGGACTTTGCTAAAAAAAATGGCATTGTCAATGCTCAGACCTGCCAAAGTGATTATCCCTACCTGCCTACAACCGACCCAGGAAAGTATAGAGCGAGGTATGACGCAGCAGCTTCCGGACTCATTCAGAGAAAAGATCTCTTGAAGATAGACAAATCAAGAAGAAACAGCGCACCCGCAACTGAAATGAAACTAAACTTCATAACAAATATTTGATAATATTAAAATGGTATTTATACATGTAAGATTAATGTAAAATAATAAACGACCGAGTAATGGTTAAGTTGTATAGATCACCTATTTATTATATATTTATTGTTCCATATCCAACGACACGTTTGTAAAATTTTGCTGAAATTTTTTTTTACCTCATAGTGACCTCGCGCGCCTAACTTAACCTAACAACATAATAAATGCAACATAACAAAGCTGTAACAAAGTGGAGAGTAATAACCCAAAAAAATATATTATTAGTAAGTCTGTACCAATTGATCACCATCATTCATAATCAGTGATTATTAACATAATCAGCGAAAATCATATTAATCGTTCAATAAAAACATTTTTACATACATTTGTTTACTTCGAGATTTTAATCATTATTTTTTAAACACTTCATAGTCTGTACATTTTATTTTTTCTCTTTTCTCTCAGGAACAGAAATATTTTGTTTTATTTAACAACGCAATTATTATTTTCCCAACATTGGTATCGGCATTGGAATCATCTAATCCGACAATCATTGGTCATGTCATCGTGTCATTGGTGCAGCCTTAATTAATAGTATTTAACACATGACCGTTAAAATATTTAAAAGAAAGTGTTATGGATTCAAATTTGCCTTAATTATAATAGTTTTGTAATAAAATTAAATTGTATATAACACAAACTCGCATCAAAAATTATACAAAAATTTACTGAATTTAAAATAGTTTAGTAACCATGCAATGAATATTGTTTATGTTATAAGAATGGCAAAATAAGAAAATATTCATGTTAATTACATATTCCCATTAACAGATAAAAAGCGATAGACACTTGTTTATTCAGAGACATTATTCTGCCTGAAAAATAATCTTGTTTCTTTTTTACACGATACATATTATTATTTTATTATCTAGATAGTATTGTCTGTATCAAAAAAGTAAATAATATGTATTTCTAATTGTAATGTATTTATTAAAAAAAACAAAGGCTATATAAATTGTAATATTTGCATTGTAACAAAAACAAGTATACCTATAAAAACTTTGTAACTATAAGTAATACAAATAATATAAGCAAAAATTTAAAAAAAAAAAAAAAAAACAGAATACACTTTATGACCGTTGTTTAATTACTATTATAATATAAATCATGGAATATTGTAAGATCCAGATAACCACACCCTAGTCATTCATTTTTACAATAAATTTTGTAATACATATGTCGTGTACTTTCTTAGTTTACACACAATATTATTAAACTTGAATTGTGAATTCAAAACATAGTACATTACAAATATGCCTATAATTAAATTTAATAAACTTGCATTATGAATTCAAAACACAAGGCCTTAAAAATGAATTTACGATGGATTGATCAGAAAATCGTATTAGAAGCCTCAACAACCGACAAGCACACATGAGAATATAAATGAATATGAAAGAGGCGAGAGTTTTGTGTCAGATCAGAAGAGTGTAGCACTCTATCCTCTGCCTAGCCCGTGGATAAATAGCATAGTGATAAGAACACATACTTATTAACCATTAAAATAATAAACTTCAATTTTTTAATATGTATAAATGCCACTGAAAGGCTTCCTTTATTGTGAGACTGGTATTTGTATTTGATGAAATGTATTAATTAAATGTGTCCAAGTAGACTATGCAGTGTGATATTATAAATAGTAATAAACTGTCTTGAACAGGTTCGCTACCAGCTTATATTTTCGAAAACTGACCCTAGGTAACATAAAAAAACTTTTTTTCTGTTTAAATATTACTTATAATAGATAGTTTTGGAAGTTTTTTAAGAAAATTATAAAATGAGAAAGAAAATATTGCGATTGCGATTCCGATTGAAGCCAGCGCATAACCGTTGAATTATTTAGTGGTGGTTCCATCCAGAGTCACTGCCTCTTTACTATCTACTGTTTATTTTGTTAAGAAAAATACAAATAATTATTAAAAAAATAGTGTTTATTAAAAAAATTCCTAAAACACAAGTTATTATATAAGTAATAAGGAAAAAGTTAGTGTTTATCACAAAAAAAAAAAAAATACAAATATAAAAATAAGCAAAATAATTTAAAAAAACATTAATTTATATAGTTTTGTGATATCCGTTGAAGCACTCGGCACACAGACGTTTAACTGGACAATTAACAAAATAATGAATTGTTTGTTTTCTTCCCCTTTTTTTATTTGTGCATAAACAGCATTTCGTATGCTTTAAACCTACCAGTATTAGGTTTATCGAGACATTTTTCTGCAATAAGCTGTAGTCTATGTGGTATTCTATGCGATCTCGTAAACTGAGGCATTAGAGATGGTGGCGACGATCGCAACAAAAATCCTTCCCAAAAATCCAAAAAATTCAAAGAAAATAAATTCATATTATGAAAAGAAACATTTTTAATCTTCTTTAAATTAAAGCGTCTTCAGAGATTTTAATTATTCAATGTTCATCAATTCAATTTTTCAATAATTACGATCAACACAAAGGTAATATGTGTAAATATTTAAAAAACCTGCAGTTAAATAAAATATATTTTATTATACACACGTAAATTAAATACAACATCAAGTACATTTTATAATAATTTTATTTAATCACTAATTTTAGTTTGTATCCTAAAAAAACAAACTAATTCCATAAACAATGTATTAACTCGATTTTTAAATAGTACAACATTTCAACAACTAACACTGATGCACAGATTTAAACTGCTTATCTTTGAGAAGAGTATCATATTATAAAAAAAAAACTGAACACATCTGGTGACAGCTAGCGGGACTGACGACTTTGCATAAAACAATGAAAGAAAATAGCAGCTGGCGTTTATAATCGAAGAGTTATGATGCTAGCTGTGTACTGCTGGAAATTGTGCCTAAAAAGGTTAACTCAATTAATAGCTTGTTATTTTACTTCAATTTTTGATGTTGTTACTAGTTTTAATGTTCTGTCTGTAGGGGACAGCGGTTCAAATTTACCACCGTTTCCACCCAACATCGATGCTAGTGATAGTGTTACCGGCTCCCGTCACAGTCTGGCAGAAAGTCTAGCCTGATCGAGAGGAGTACTGTAGGGGACAGCGGTTCAAATTCACCTCCGTTTCCAGCCGGCATCGATGCTAGTGATAGTACTGCCGGCTGCCGCCAGTCTGGCCCAATCGCTCACAGACAACTTCTTCAGTTCCACCGGCTTGCAACGACGAGCGAGGCCAACCAAAGCCGCCAACTCGCTCTCTACATTTAATATTCTACGCTTAACTTTTGTATTCTTCCATGCTTACCTCTGTCACAATAAACGTTAGCATTAACTGCTCAAAAAAATTAAGCACATTGTAAACGCTGATTCTAATTATCACTGAATATAATACCCAGCACCACCGTGTACCTCAATAGAATATTAAGTGAAAAAACTTTGGTTATTCAAATACATACATAGACAAAAAGATATCAAGTATAATATTAATCCTTAACTACAGACATGCGGTCGATTTGTCCATCTGTTAAAAACAATGTTTATATATTTGCTATTGCAGCAACCTATGGCTGCCTCCACTTCAATACTTGTAGTTCTCATTTCTGTGACCTATCAGCACGATTCGCGACCTTGTGAGTTGTGTATGTGCGCCATAATAAATTTAAAAAATTACATCGCAGTAATATCACAGAAGTATTATAAGTAACAAATATATCATTTTTAGCTAGTCTAGTATTTCCCAAAGTATATTTGATACATGTTTTAACTGGGAGTAATTATCTTTTATTAGTACAGTATTGTATTATGTTCTATTAAACACAATATGTAGTAAAAATACTGCCACTTAAAAATGTATCGATGCTAGCATCTAAAAGTGACTTATGATACTTTACATAGAAGTCAATATGTAGTTTAATTTTTTTACATAAAATAAATTCTATAACGAGTAGTGATTATTATCCTATTTTATATGTCATTACATAAAAAGATAAAATAAACCTGTAAACAATAATCAATTATATTTGTGTTCAAAAATTATGTTATAATAAAATGTTTAAATAAAATGGCTCTAACCAAAATGCTAATTGATTATTGATTTATAAAACAAATTCATTGTCGAGGACATTTTAACCCCACGTCAATAGTTATGAGACAAAATATGTATGTCAGTAGTTAAGGGTTAACACAATTTAATTATGAATTAGACAAATTTGTATGAATTTGTTAAACCTGTGTTTTATGAGGTGTGTTGTGACCAAATTCAAACGATTTTTGTAAAAATCTAATTTTCAAAATTTAAACAAAGAAAAAAGTTTTATTTATATAACAGAAAAACTAACGGAGAGAGATAAAGAACACCTTTCATAAATGATAGTCATGATCAATGCCAATGCAAATCATATAAAAAGTAGATGTGCAAAATCGGATCAACTGTAAAGAGGACACAGAGAAATAATCTCAGAGATTTAGCTGATACATCTCAATACCATGTACACGTGTTGAGATTCTGATTTGAAAATAAATTCAGAGATCGGCATGAGATTGGTAAAAAGGGACAAAAACTCAAACCAGTCCACACAATTTTCAATCTGACAATGAGATTCAACACATGCTCACAAATGTCACCAATTATCCATTCTGAAAGTTAAGGCATATTCATTAAACATTAACATAGTGTTAAATTACAAACATTTATTCTGTTTTAACTATTGCTAAGGAGATTCAAAATTACCCAAATGATGAACAATGACTTTTGACATATGACAACATGAAGGTGCAAAACAATGAACATCTGAGACATGTGGACTATTATAGCTGAGAGATATCTCCAAAGAATCTAGAGGGAGCAAAACTTGTATCTCAGTGATTGTCTCGAATCAAAAATCTTATTCATGCACAGGGGCCATTAAACTACAGGAAACGTTGTATTTAACCAGAGGTTTTTTTTAATGTCGACCAGTTTCGGAGCATAGGAAATATTTGCACCAATTTTCACTAAAAGTTTTATAGGTGATAGTTTGTCACCACTTTACGTTTAATAGACAGTTGAATACATTTATTATGAACCAGAAATGTGTATTTATTTGGATGTGTGTATCCGTTAAGTAAAAAATCTTAAGGTAGGCGAAAAAAAATTAGTTCTCATTTAATGTAAGTATGTACTCGTTTCGTTTTCGGAAACCTGGTTCTACCTTATGCAAAGCTCTATGCTATTTTAAATTATCTGTAATATGAATTGTTTAATACATGTAACATTAATAATAAACAGAAAACACATCATTCTTCAAACATATGTTTTCTAAATTCAAATATATACATACAGAGTTTTAAGTAAATCATAGATTGAATGTAAGTAAATTGATACTTATGTAATAAAAACGATCATGGGTCATATCACACAATTAAGTCGATGACCAATTTCGATGACTCATCTCGTTTTGTTTTACATACATTTCAAATTTGTTTTCACAGAGCCATTACACTACCGTGACAACCAATGACAGTGACGGACGTGGTATTAGACATGGACAAACACATCCATTGTATATAGTACATAGAATATCGAGGTGATGTTCATAAAACTATTTTATTTAAAATATTTTTTTAAAGAAAAGTCTTTTTTTTTCAATATTATTTATATTTATTTAGCATTCAAAAATTATAATCATAAAAAAACATTAAAGAAAAATGGAAGACGCATGAGAGGCCTTCATCCGGCAATTATGATGTTTTTGGAAAACAACAGGTCGATTTTTTATTCATGACACTGTACAGTTGACCACTGACTGTTGGAAGCATATTTTTTTTTTATTATCTGAATACAATAGTACATAAATTTGTTTAATATTTAATTATTTTATGGATTTTGAATGAAATAATATTAATCACATCTTAATAATAATAATAATGACTGTCGATGCCCTTCATCAGCTGAAACTAGTAGGTGAAGAAAATAAATTTTTGTTTAAAGTGAACAGTATATATATATATTATTATACAAATATAATAGATAATCACCAAGAAATTTCGGAAAGTTTTAAAAATGGTTTAAAAAAATGATTTTCAATGTGTTAAATTAATTTTTATTCTGTACATATTTTATTTCCTCTAAATCGTCGCTCGGTGTTTCTGAGTCACTCAATAAATTCTAGTAAGTTTGTGTATTTGCAATGAACGTTAATTCCGTTCCTTCAACTGAATGTCATGTTTTTCCGACTGTTTTTTTGACTAAACCATTAAAACCTATGCTACTTTTAATAATTTTCTGGTGCAAATTTTTCAGTCGGTATTTCTTTATCGGTTACGTCGTAGTCGTATATAATACGAAAAATATCAGCTTTATAAAAGTCATCTGTGTTAGATTTCAGCTCTTCTCTTGTTTCATTTTTTCTCGAAGATGAGAATATATATAGCCCTAGTGTTTTTTTTAACTTCTTTGCATCTTGTAAAATACATTTAACTATACTAAACTGGTATACTGGTAGCTTTAGAAACACGTTAATGTACGTTATTCAGATAAAGTAACACATGACCGTATTTATTTGCTTCCTCTTTCATAAACTCGTAAAATAATTTCACGAGCCTGGCTATGAATAGGTATTTTTTTAAGTTTAGTCCCGATTTCATTCATTTTTATCTATTACAATTCAGAAACTTTACCCAAATAAAACAAATCAAACTGACATACGACATAAAACAAGATCACACTGCACGCGATGTACACAACAGATACTATGCTTCAACTGACGTCAAGTGCGTTGTTGCATTACTGTCTAGCGTGAAGCAGTCATATAACTTTGTCTCTTTCTCGTTTAGTTAGCACTCACGCACACATTGACGTGTATCGGTACCCAACACATTCTTGAAGTGACATGACCAAAAAATCGACCTGTACAAGAAGAAACTTATACATTTTAAATTAAATAAATGGGATACAAATTTATTTTAATTTGAAAAAAAAATCTGAAAGTTTTACGTCGAAGAACAGCCAAATTAAATTTATTAATGACTCTTTTCAATACATTCATCGTAAAATAAATGATCACCTATACTCATATTTTTCAAGACAATTTTATTTGGTACATTTATAGAATAAAACTACTGATTTATGAATAGTTAAAAAAATGATTTTTTATTCCACTACCCTCTTGTGTAATGAAATGGGAAAAAACAAAAGATCGAATCCTTTTTTTGGTAAAATCTGCAACTGTAAACGAGCAATTGCTAGACAAGTGAAAACATATAAGTTTGGGGGTTAAATGAAAGAGTAAGTGATTGGGGTGTTGGTGTTTATTGAGTCAGATAGAACAATAAAGATATATGAGATTAAATAGAATGAATGAGTGAAGATGCAGAAGGTGTGCGTGAATTCTAAAGTGAAACGAGTCAGCGGTCTCGCTCGGCGCGTGTGGACCGGCAAGACCGTTGTTGTGAAGCCATGACACAGGAGAGGGATCATTGGTAAGGAATTGAACTAGATCTGTAGCGGCAGCTGGCAGCGATATGTCGCTAGCATCGTGCCGGCTGAGATGGCGGTGAATTTGAAATCTGATCCCTACTTAAGTAATAATATTCTAATCCATGCGAAATACAATTATCGAACAATTATATAAATGCTTGCAAGGTCGAGAAATTTTAAAATTTAAGAAAATTTTGACACTTTGCAGGTAGACTTTTACTTCAATAATTTCATTGTGTAAGTTATGCTTATATTACTTATACAAATAAAATATGCTAGGTATATGAATAAAATAATGATTTAGTGTTCACGATTGAGTAAGAACTGACATTTTTTTATTTAATAGTAGTTGGTTCTTTTATGAACATCCATTTGTCATCTCTAGGCTCACGTCGTTACGTTGACGCTTGCGCTTTTTGAGGGGCGTAAAAGTCGGCCGCCATATTGCGAATTCCTTGGCCCCATTTATTTTTGTGAGGACTCAAATTAATCCGCGGAATCCGTTCGTGTTTGTGCTATCAAATGCCCGTTAAAGTGTAAAAAATTGTCGGTGCTTTGATTTTGCTGTATATTTTCATTAGTTATATTGATAGTCTGCTTTGTGGAGGAGATTGTAACACCCTAGTAGGGTGTAAATTCCAACAACCAAAATGGGCACCCGAGATGACGAATACGATTATTTATTCAAAGGTACGCAAAAATGACTATCTTTTAACATAAACTTACAAGACATTGCTAATACATTAGTTTTTTATTGTACTAAAGATCGTTTAATACATTTGAAGTCTCCTTCAAGATTTTTATCCGGTTTCCAGAAATGTCAATACTTTTTTCAATACCGCATAAAGCTTGACAGACATCAATAATTGGATGTTTGAATCAGAATAGTTGAATCTTTATTCCTAGATCTAACGTTAGGGTGTAGTTTATTTGTTGTTTTTTGAAATAACAAGTTGTTTCTTTGTTACCCTAGCGTTCTGTCAGACGAATTTTACCTTGAAAGTTCGTTTGCATGTCAAGTCATTGTCACCAGCTGATAAATGAAGTTAGTCATTTGTATTATAATAATTGAAACAGATTTTGATAAAATAACATTCATTGTAATTTCATAATCGGACTTTGTAATTTAGGGGTTTGATTTGTGCATTTTTTCAATTACGCATTATTTGCGCATTTTACTACGTAGTAGTTATTTTCTCCTCTGCATCTAAATCAAAAATCTGATTACTTTCTCAATATATCAGCGGTACAGAGTTATGGCTGCTCGGATGTATACGTAATTTGAGTGGTTTTTTAAAATCTTTGATATTTTTGTAATGAGTAATTATAATTTATTTTAAATATTTTTAATAATGCAGACATTTTTACTTATAGATTGATTTGTCACTTCTATGTCGTCATTGTTTTCGTACACAATTTACTATGTATTCATTATATTTCATCAAATAATTTTGGGGTTTTCAATTTTTTGTACAAAGTGATATTTGTAACCTCAGTCAAAAGTTTACAAATTAGATAACAGAAAAAAACTCTAATTATCTAATTTTAAAATCTAGTTAGTTTTAGAAAATACTACCAAGTATTCATTAATTAATACAAAGACAAATGTATTCTTTTATGAACAAACCATTATTCTTTTGCAATTTTCCTTGAGTTTTTGTTATTTGGAGTTCTTCACTGTAGGCACATTTAAGCGGGTTAAGAGATTTTTAGCCTTTTTAACTTGTTGAATTAATTTAAAAATCGTGTACTATTTTCTCAAAATTCTAACTAGATTTTTCAGCATTTTGTGGGATAGGTGTGTGCAATATATAAACATTACTACTCCATAACTGACGTGTCTCAGCAAATACGTCTTGATTAGTACATTGTTGTATACTACCACAAAATATTATTTAAAAGTAATTTTAGGTAGTAGGTTAGTTGTGGTATTTTCCCTGTGATAAATTATTTGAATCAAGTCTGAGCATTCAAACTTGCAATTATAACCTTGAAATATATTATTTTTATAATGACAATATGATAAAATCTTTGAAGGCAAAATATTATAATTTTTAACACCTTTAAGTTTATGAAATAACTAGCCGATTAACCTATGGCACGCACGGTTTCAGTGTTTTTTTTTTTTATATATTAATTATTACGATATGTGCCTCATTTTATTTACCAATGTGACATTCTGTTATTATTAGAAATCAGAACTATCTAAATGAATATTAACAATAAATGCTCTATTGGGATGATGTTAATTTGTAGAATTTTCAGGTTTTGCAATATTTGTTTTCAGTTTGATCAAAGTTCAGAGCGTTCCGAATAGTGGGAGGGGGGGTTGTTTGTTTATTTATTTATTTGTTCATTCATTCATAATACTAATGTCGCTTCCTGGGTTTGGCATTTTTAGAATAGGTTGTTCATTCTTGAAAATTCATAAACCATTCAAAAGTGAAATTCAATGTATTTGTGGATTATACTATATTTGTGCTGCATGTTTTGTTAATGGGGTGAGGCAGATAAAAAAATAAAATAAAAAGCCTGGTTAGCTTTTTATTACAATACCGTTAATTGTGGCCAATGATGAGCTTTAGATAGGTTTTGTTATCATTCAGCATTTATTCAAAGTGTCCGTCTATATAATCGCAGTGACAAATTATCTACAAATACAGTGGAAATCGGTTATAACGCGGGTTTGCGGGGGACGTATCTGATCCACGTTATATGATAACTGCAATGTAAACAAATTGTCCAAAATTATGATTTTTTTTACGATGTAATACAACACATTTAAAATTTTCTTCTTAATTTTTATAAAAAATCAATTCTGTTCACATAATTCATAAATTATAACAATTCTTTCGAAATATATATTTAAACATAACATTAAATTAGGAATAATCTCTGTTATCATACACTACCGTTGATGATAATAAATTTAATTTAATAAAAGTTACATTCTTTATTTCTTTAAAGATGTATTTTAATTTGCCTTGCCGTGATTGTATGTGTTTTCACGTTGGACGCCGTGAAACAAAAATGACAAAAAAAAACCTGCGATATATCCGAATGTACATTATAAAAGATGTGTTATAACAGTTACTGTATTTTTTATTTTGTGAAAAATTATAATCTTAATAAATTATGCCCATATTGTATTGATTTTTCTTTAGCAGTGACAACTTACTAATATTCATTTTACAAGCTGATTGAACCTACTTAAGTGTACGGTACCATCAATTGATGCTATGTTGTGCTCCACATATGATTTTTTTTTTCTCTCAGTCTATTGATTTGACCTTTACTCTCGGCATTGTTATACAATGTTAATTATTCTATTGTATTCCGTATAAGTATTTCTAAACATATTTTTTAGTTCAATAGTTCTAATATCTTCAGTATCAGTCTTTGTTGAACTTGCTTTCTTCCCAAGAATGTGACCGTATCCAATAAATAGTATTTTATTTGTGGCAATTATTGTTCTGACAACAATGGAGCAGATTTTTTTTATAGATTAACTTTAGAACCATTTTTCTTTAAGTATAGTACAAGCATACTATATTACACGTTAAGAAGAGAAGTTTTTTATTTATTGTGATTAATAAACTTGGTTTTGATGCAAAACAATGTAACTTCGAAGTACAACATTTATTTTGTGAACTTAATTCTTTCATTTTTATACATTGATTAATTATTTGTTAGAACATTAGTCACATTCTATATTTATAGTAAATACATTAAGTACCTACTTAACCATAACACAACAATTTATTTTTTGCTTCGGGCGGGTTTTCCAAAATCTAATTTGCGAAATAATTTTATGTGGTTTACTGAATTTAAAAAGTACATAATTATGAATGCTGTTTTTAAAAACTAACTAGGATATTTTTCTGTTAGGTTACCTCTAAAGGAATATGGCCATACAATGTATTTCTACTCATTTTTTTCTCTTAATATTTGAATTTAGCTGTAACGTGGACATGTTACCTGCCATTTAAATGACATTAGATAACTTTATGAAGCCACAACTAAAATCCGTAGTCAAACTCACTTCTTATTTTTACTGAGTAAAATTGCACTCAGAAGGGAAATATTTATTGGAGTAAAATGTAACAATATTAGAAGCAGATTGAGTAAATTAGATACCAGACGAGTCATGTTTGAAAAAAAATTTCAACTTATTATCCTTGGGGATTATTATTATTAGTTATGATTAATCCTAATGAATTTCACCTATTTGAAGGGCATATTGCCAATTAATAAAATATTCCTAACTTAAATCCTGGATGCAATCTGTTTTATTATTAAAAGAAAATTTGTCTTAGTTGCTAGAAAAATAGGATTTCATGGCTGTCAAATAATTGTGTCATCTAGGTTTTTGTCGAAGTTAAATCATACCAAAGTAACGAAGAGAACACAATTATTTAAAATTATTCTGTTATTCTCATCTTCTAAAATTAACAAAAATTGATAAATTGATTGATTTTATAAACATTTTTTTTTGATATTTTAAACAATAACTTTGTGCCTAAGATATTTAAAATATCTAGAATAAGAGGTGCCTTGTTTATGATTGTTAAATTCTAATTTTACACATATTTTTTAAATACCCCCTGAAAATCAATTTTATGAATGTTTTAATAATATTATAATTTGTTTGCTTGTTTCAGTTGTACTAATAGGAGACTCCGGTGTGGGGAAAAGTAACCTTTTGTCTAGGTTTACAAGAAATGAATTCAACTTAGAATCAAAATCAACAATAGGTGTAGAATTTGCAACAAGAAGTATAGAGGTCAGTTCATGTTTTTCTTACCCTTAATATATGCTTATAATGTTTTTTTTAAAGTGTATTGATTTCAACTCATTTGTTTCTTTTCTTCCCAATATTCTTCATATTTTATGGTGTTCTACAACAATCTGTTAAGCCACACTCAACTCAAACTGAGATAATGTTTCGATACCTTTATTTTTAAAATTTTGATGCTTCACTGTCGAATATTGCACAGCCGAGATAATTTTTAAATCAATGAAACGAGGTGACACACTGGAGAACATGTTTATCTTAATTTATAATAATACCGTAAGCTTTTTAAACAAATATTACATCATTTTATGCTCCTATCAACGATTGATGGTTTTCTTTATAAAAATACTTTACAAATGTCTGAACTGCTTAACAATTTTTGCAAACAATGACTTGCGTACAAGAATCAGACTAACTAATTTTTTTCAATTTTGAAGGTTCACACACGATTGCGGAATTCCATCCGTTTTTAATCACCATTGCAGACATGAGACATCATTTTTTTTCTTTATTCATAAAATATCAAAATAGAACAAATTATAGACTAGCTCACACGTTGCACATTTTTTTATAGGCACAAAGTCCACGTACAATGTATGATTAGTTTTTTTTAAAAGAAGTAATTGCAAAAATAAAAATAATTGTGATAAAATATTTTATATTGAAACAGCGGTTAACTAAAGTTAGCCACCAGAGCAGAGCGCTGCAGGTTTTAGTATCCTTTTGGATTTATTTATTTTCAGGGCCTATTTTCAATTCTTCCTGTGTCTTGAAAAATATGAAATTGGCTTAGAATACAGGCAGTTCTCGATTTACAAACATTCACATATATAGTACATATATAATATATAATTTTGTTTATGTTTTTAATCAAAATTAACTATTACTATACATATCTTGTGTTTTCTAAGTATTTTTTCAACTTTACGATCCTAACGTATCGTTATAATAAACGTGCACATACAATGTTTAATATAATGCTTTTCGTATGTAAAAATGACTACCAACTTATATGACTGCATCGTATATGCAAAAATGCCTATTTAGATGTTTTGACGATGACAAATAAAGAACGAATGAACGACCTCAAGGAATGGAATTAATTTGTAAATCGAGAACTGCCTGTACCTCAAATTTCAAACTGGAAAAATAAAGGAATGCCTTAAATTTAGTTATGCTATGGTTTATAGTGTTTCAGCCGATGGACTCAATCTGTGACCAAAATTATTTGATAAAATTAGATGTAAAAAATGTGGTTTTTTTTTTCCAAGAAAGCGAATGCCTTTCATTTAAAAATGGTACTTTGAAAATACAAGGGCAGATTTTATTAAAGGAAATTGTATTTTATATGTATATTCTATACCCATTTTTATTTATTTGTGTTAGCTGTTACCCCCCTCTCCTTTGATAATTGATGAAAGAGAATAAAAGTTAGAAAATTATTGAATTAAAACATGATGAATTACTCGGTCATTTTTTGTTTTTATAATTTGTGGCATACATAGTAGTTGCAAATGATTCCCAGTAGCTAAATAGTTAGTGAGATTACCTAATGCTCATTTTTTTGTGAATGTTTTAATTTATGTGTTTGAACAACTGCTATCAAAATAAATGATTATCTTTTCACATTTTTTGTATTTAAAATGACAATATTTGAATATTTTCAGCACATACCGATGTTAGGAATAATTTTACAAAATATTAGCAATATTACAAATATATGCTTTTTTCTTGTATATTCTCTAAAAACATGATTATGTATTAATAATTTTAACTGTTCTTTTTTAAAACCATTGAACTGTGGTTCTTCTGTAGTGGCATAAATTAAATTCTTTTCATTCATTTCCTCCCCCTGTTTTTGGTAGTTCAAAGCTTATGAAAGGAATCAATACTCCCATATAGAGGCAGTCAGCTATCTTAGGTTATGTGTCACATGAGGCTGTGTGCGTATGCATGGAAGCAATAATAGCTCGGCCACACACACCCACGCGGCCGGGTAATGTGATGAGGTCGTTGCTTTAGTTAGCATGGCATGACTTCTCTGTCGGTAGATGTGTCAAATTTGTACCGTCACTTATTGGATTATACTCTGTTTTCTTGACCACGCATATTTTGAGACATTGTTAATTATGAATTAGGAAGTTATTTTATATAGGATTACATTGTGAACTGTAATGTAAAATTACTTGGTGTAATCATTATTTTTAAGTTTTTTGAATGCATATATGCTTGCAGCAACAATTCCAATATAATCAGTTGTCTCACTAATAAGTATTATTGTTATTTTATAAAAATACATTTGCCTTAGAACACCAATTGCATATTTGTGACTTTCTGAATATATGAATCTGCATAATGAGAATATTATTGTTTACATTATATATGATTATTTCCTAGTGTTCAATGTGTCAAGTTCAAGATTGACAGACCAGTGTAATTCTAGATAATGAAAGGGTAATAATATGTAAATTGCAGCATGTATACTACATACCTATAGCTTATTTGAATGACAATAGACTTTAGATAATTAAACATGTGTTCAAATGCAAACACATTTGCAGTTCAAAATTCTTCTCCATAATTAGTTCAGTTAATTAGTTTGATCATTTGGCCAATTTTGTATAAATATACATAACTAACTTTTTTGTGTTTAGAGCATCAAATTAATATGTCACACAATTTATTTTAATTTTCTGATTCTGAAATCTGTGTGTGCTAAATGATTATTGGGCGTAAGGACATTAAGTTAGATTCTTCGCTACCATAAATAACTTGTTTGTAGAACTCATTTAATGTGTAATCACGGGGACAGAAATATTTTTTACTCTTAGGATAATTTCATGTTAAAAGGAGTAAACAAATAAAAATTCTATACCAATGTTCTTGAAGTGTTAATAAAAGTATTAATTCAATCTCTATTTGAACTACAAATATATGCACTTTTTTCATTAATAAATGTATTGATTTTTGAGCATTTTTGAGAACCTATCTTGTTTGAAGTTGGTCTCATATTGATTTTTTACTTTGACAGTGTAATATATTTCAAAATTAGAACACTTGTGTACTTGCTTTATTTCATGCATGGAATTCAGTTGAAGCTGCAAAATGTGAAAATGTGTGAAATATTGTTTTGAATTAAATATTTAAAATAAAATTATAACACTTCATTTAACAGGTATACCTTTTTATAATAGTATTACATGGACTTTGTAGGTGGACGGTAAGACGATAAAGGCCCAGATCTGGGACACGGCGGGCCAGGAGCGGTACCGCGCCATCACCTCGGCCTATTACCGCGGTGCCGTGGGCGCACTTCTGGTCTACGACATTGCCAAGCATCTGACGTACGAAAATGTCGAGCGTTGGTTGCGTGAGCTGCGGGACCATGCCGACCAGAACATCGTCATCATGCTCGTCGGTAACAAGTCTGACTTGCGCCACCTTAGGTAATAAGCATTTCAAACTTTTACAATATTAATAACTCACTTTGCTTATAGAGTTGTGAAAATGAAAATATTTGATTATATCTTAAATCTGAGAATGAAAAATAGTCGGGCAGTTAAATGTATATATGGATGATGTAATTATAACAATTCAGAACAAATTTGAAGTATGTGTAATTCTGTAAAATCACGATTCCCGTGTGAATTTGAGTCTCAAGATTTTCTTATTCTTAAGAGGCATTCCCTCATCACTGAAGCTCTGTCAATTCCTATTCTGTGCCAGATTGATTTCCAGGGTATAGTTCAGAGAAGTGCAGCTGTAACAAAAGTAAAACTGTTTAATACCTAATCATGTTGCATTGCAAAGTAACTGCCCTGTCAATTAATGATACTAAAACTATCTTGATTTTTTTCAATTTTATGATTCAGTTAAAAATTATTTAAACACTTATTTATGGCGAATCCTATAATAAGAAAAACTATTTATAATATCTTAAGTAAAGCATATAAACCTAGTGGAATTGAGTTTTACGTGTGTTTTATTTTATAATTTCATTAAATTTTAATAGCTTTTGTATCAGCATTTTCTTTTTTGCATTTGTAAAGGGTTTATTAGTTGCATTTCATTTTAACGGGTTTTTATGAATACTGTATTTTCCCATAAAGTATCCAATTCCAGCCAAGTATTTTGTATGCATAATAATAAGTATAATACTTGTTTTAGTTTGCCACAGTATCAACTTTATTCAGTAGTAACTTGGCCAGATAATAAGATGTAAAATAATGTATAGTATATATATCCACTATCAGTAATTTTACCAGGGCTGAAGAATAAAATAGCATTTAATTGTTGTATCCTTTACTTCCTTGGATATCTCCTATGTACTATTTTCATAAAACATTTCCTTCAGTAAACTACGACACGTGTATTGATTTTTTTGTTAAAATTATTCATCACATATAATATACATAAATGTGAGTTATTCTGTTACAACCCTCAGTGGTGTTTAATTTTATAATGTAAATATTAATATACATTACACTGACGTATTACTATGCCCCTTTTACCTGATGAGGTTTAATGTAGTGTTGATATCTTGTTTCCCGGAAGTGGGTAAATAATAATACTAATGTGATGGCATAAGAGTGCGGTTTATTGTTCTTTCTAATCTCAATATGGCTGTTTTATAACATTAGTGAAATGTGTTATCAGCTTTGGCACATACTGAAGCATTATCAGCCGTGGGCGAGACCCGTGCATGAATTCAATGTCAGTCTATACATTTATCTTGTATCTATTAAAAGCGTCATTTTGTTAGTTTTGGATTTATTTGTGATAATAGAACTGATTTTTGTTATTACTTTAGTGTTTAAATGTTTTAAATACATGATTGGTTTTGTTTACTTACAGATCGATCCCCACGGATGAAGCTAAAGCTTTTGCAGAGAGGAATGGCCTCAGTTTTATAGAAACTTCAGCATTAGATTCTACAAATGTGGAGACTGCTTTCCAAAATATACTAACAGGTAGTTATTAGGAATTATTCTTGTAACTTAAACTGAGTTATTTTCAGGGCTCAATGATTCTAAATGTGTATTATCAGTAGAATGCTGCGAAGCGGCCAATAGTGGCGGCCAGTGGTGACCGCTGCACGGCCAGAGCTTCCGTAGAATTTACATTTCAATACGGAAATCCCTTATTATATTGCTTTAGCAATGCTCCACATAGCGTACTTTGTCTTTATTTCTAGTAATAAAAAACAAAATATTTGTAATATGTACACCTAGAGCTAGAGCTATCTCAAATGAATATGATTATCATCAGAATGTTAGAAGCATAAACACGAAGGACACGGTGAACTTAAAGAAATTAAATAATATAAACAGGTAAAAAATATATCATTATATCTCCAGTAAATGCAATGTTTTGTGTAAAACTATTTTGAACTGCAATGCAAAAATTATCAAGTAGTTATGAATTATTCACAACAATTTTAAATATTAGATATGATGTCTATTGCGCAATGCCGCAAAAGATTGTAAATTAATATTAATTATTTGCTAATCTGCACTGCTATCTAGTGGACCAAAGACACCAACGTATACAGATCCAATAGCGACATAGTGCAATCATGTTGGACTAGCAGGAAAGCGATCGCCAAGCATTTTACAGCCACAATGACTATCACTATAATCCGAATCCAATACATAGTCATAGATAAAATATAGGGAAGCACTATATTATTATGGATAGCGGCGACGAAGCGCAATTATATAATAGGATTTGGGCAAACAGTGAATTCTACGAGAAAGTCCAAGACACCTTATTTTATTTTACAGTCTAGCATGTATGCAATGAACAGGGTTTTTCAATTATTAATCAATCAGTCGTCAGAAAACAAATAGGACCGTTAACAAAGTAAGTGTGTATCTGTGTTTAGAGGCTGAAGGAAGGTCTCCGGCGAGTGTTGCTATACAAAGTATAGATAAAATACAAGATGCATCAGATAAATAAATTACATCGCTGGATATATTATTCGAGGGGTTAAAAGTATACTTGATTCAATTAAAAATGTTTAAAATCATTATCAATTAAAATTATACGCTTGCTGTGAACTATTACACAGTATTACAGAAGAAGTCTTGGATTATGGATATTATAAAATGTAATTAGTTCCTCATATGTTTTTTTCATTGGTACCCATGAAATGAAATCTGACAAACATTCTGTATAAATTATCCCTGTTATCTGATACTTTTGAAGGAAAAGGAATGATAAGGATACCAATTAACACAAATAAATACCCAATCAGTCATATTCTTAAAGTGATTTAAAATAATAAAGCAACATACTATTCTCATGTCATCTGGTGACAGATTATAATTCTGAATCTCTCCACCCTAGAGGCTATAATTATTATTGTTGGTACGAAAGTTTGTGTCTTTGATAAAAATCGTGTGGTTGTTTTTGACATGCGTTTGACGGTTGTTCAAATACTAGAGAATAAAAGGATTAAAAAATATAATTGATTAAACTGTAGATATTGAATAACTTTCTTATTAAATGGCCCTTCTTGAAATGGCTATTGAATAAATGTCACATTTTGTAAAATAATTTATATATATTAGACATATGATTCCATTAGATTTGATAGAAACGCTACATCGGTGTTTTATAACTGGAAGTGAAGACTACAGCATGATGATGGTTTCTTGCCTTTGTAGCATATTAAATCTCGTTAATTCAAGGGTTGAGTAGTTTGTTGGTGTAGCGGTCAAGACGTTGGCCTAGTGATCTAGTGGTCGGGGGTTCGCACCTTGTTCCAGGACACCAGCAAGTTAGTACTATTTTCATAGCACAAGCGTTTAGCTCAGTTTGAAAATAGTAAGAATATTGAAGTCACTCATATTCCATGTACCCTATTAAAAAAATTGTAACCAAAAAATAATATTTTGGGTGGAACCGATGGAGTCCATCAAATGAACGATTTCTGAATAATAAAAAAAATCGTGAATAAAGGCGCTAATTTTATTAAAAAATATGTGTATTTTCTTATATTTTGGGGAATTATCTTGAAAACACTATTAGTTTATATAATTAGCATAAATTAATCACGCGGGTCGAGGCGAGAACTTCTAGTATCGATTTGTTTGACATCTTCAGGCGTATGGCTGCTTCCAGCATCTATATCTATTTAAAATTATAGACATTCAGCAGCTGCTAATATCGATCTATTTAAAACTTGTCGGCTTGTAGCAGTTTGTAATTTTGATATATTTGACATTATCAGCATGTGGCTGCTGCTAATATTGATCTATTTGGCAGCATGGAACGAGATTCCACTCGAGTGGGCACAGGCACGTACTGTGGCACACGGGCGGTCACGGGCAAAAAATCACGTGCATTGTGAATTTTTTAACTTTATAAAAATTTGAAATTTGATGTACAAAGGTATTGGTTTATGGCACCAGGGTCTAAAAATTATCTCGAACTACAAATTACCGAGGTTAATCAACTATAAAATTGACATTTTAGGTATTTTAAAATTTTAGAATTTTGTCATATTTCTAATTAATGGGGTTTTACTGTATTTAAATACCATTTGTTGTAATACATGTTGAATACGGGACCATGACTTGATCGGATCATGAAAGTAGAGAACGTCTGCGGAAGATTTGGCACGACTATGTAAATCAGATTCTGGAGGACGGTCTTGTTAGATACCTCAATAATCGACGGGCTTGCATGAGAAGATGTATGAATATGGATGAGGCGAGAGTTGTGTTTCAGGACAATAGAGTGTGGCTCACTATTCTCTTTGCCTACCCCGCGGGGAAATGGCGTGATGGTAAGTTAGTTAGTTAGTTACGTGTAGATTACTGTGGTGACTGCGCTGGTAATCCAATAAAATATTAAATATCTGCATTTGGCAATCAAGTTATCTTAATCATATGATTCTGGTCATTTTTATCAGTAAAGTTTTATTACGTAGATCAAGTTTCAAAATTTATATTAAGAAAATTGTGATACAGTAAAACCTCATTATTGCGAAATCCAAGGAACCAAAAAATAAAATTTCGTAATAACGAATTCCCACATATAACGAAATAAATAAAAAAAATCCTACTATATGTTACGCGCCGTCGCAAAAAAAATGTTGCACGGCTTCAAAAAAGATCGCAAATTCTGCAAACAAAGGAGGAAGAAGGCCATAGGGAACTGAATACCTACATATTTTTAGTAGTTTTGTTATTAAAACAGATAAGCAAATGGATAATCATAGGGATTAAATTAACAGAACCTATTCAACACCAATTGAAAGATATTTTTGTAAATTCCAGAATATTGCAAACACAAAACAATATTTTAATTGTGTTTAAATGTAGAGCCGCTTCAAACATAGTTTTGAGCATGAAACATAAAAAATAATTCAAAAATAAAATTTGACAGTTGAATCACGGCATTTTTATAAAGTGAGTCGTATATAAATTACGAAGGTACTTACCGGCAACGGCGGCAACCACTTCAAAATATGATACTATGAACCCAAGAAGTTTGAATTGTATTACTACCTTGTCGGCAGACCGCCGCGCATCGCCGAAAAGGCCATAAAACCGTTCGCATACGGCAGATGCAGCGGCGCGGCTTTGTAAGAGCGAAATAATATATTCATCTTTTAACATTTTTTTATTTCGTTATAAATTTACGTAAATGTATTGGCATTTTTTCGTACGCGACAAAAATGATTTTGTTATAAATATTAACGGGATTTCGTTATATAAATGCATTTTTGTATGAAAAATTGGTTTTAGGGACTAAATTTCGTTTTTTTTTTTTGATATACGTCATTTCGCTATATCGGGTTTCGTTATATCGTTATATATGAATATTCAGCGCACGCCGTAGAAATAAATGTAGCGCGGCTTTAAAAAAAATTGTTAGTTCCGCAAACAAGACACTCATTGCCAGTTTAATATGGGATATAACATAATAAGGCATTCTGCAAACAATAGAGGATGTTCTGTATTAAAAAAACTCTGAATAATCTATGTAGTTTTATTTCAACAGATAAGCAAATTGATAATAATTAAGAAATTAAATTAAAAACATTTTACGAAACAATATAAGATAACCTAAATTCGGCGATATTTTTGGAAATTTCAAAATGTCATGCAAATATAAAACAACATTAAATTTTAACTGTGTTTAATTGTAGAGCCCGCTACAAGCATTGGGAGTTTCGCATCGGTCAATCGATCTTCATATTTTTTTAAATCGTTGAGACGAATTCGGAATCATAGTTTTTTGTCGAAGGTTAAAATTTTGCGGGAATTATCACGACCTGAAGCCATTTTAGGGTTCCACAAAATTTAAAAAAATGTACTTTAAAGAATAAATTACGGAATACTAGTACATATAAATGTCAGTAAACAAACACGCGAAAACAATTGTCAAATAAACACATTACAAAAATGTTGTACGTAATATTACTATTCATTAATTGACGATGATAATGAAGATAACAATGTGCAGAATTGTAGGCTAGGCATTGCGGGCGATACCATACACAAATCTGACGCGCGCGTGCCCTAAAGTGTGACGTGCCGATCACGATTTTGGGGGTTTTTATTTTCTCCAACTGGTCTAGATAAGATCCGTTTTTAGAGGCGTAAACACGTATACGCTTCAGAGCGTGGGAAGGGTGCCATTCTAACCTATTTTCACAATGGACATTAAATCCAACCTTGGACAAGTGGAGATTATGCCGAATGTTTATAAGGGCGCAGTGGGCCGCCCGCGCCGGCCGGTCTGCGGTGCCAAAGCAATAAAACAATTGACAAACATGATCGTAAATGGCCGAAATATTTTCGTTGTAAAATTATTTTTTTTCGTTATATATTTACGTAAATGATCGGTATTTTTTCGTACGGGACAAAATAAATTTCATTATACATATTAACGAAATTTCATTATATAAATTAATTTTTGTATAAAAAATTGATTGTAGGGAATTTTTTTTCGATATACGTCATTTTTCGGTATAATTGGGTTCGTTTTAATGAGGTTTTACTGTATTGGCTTATTCTACAAATCACCTCAAGATCACATTATCTGGTTTTACCATGACAGGGAGACATCACACTTAAATAGAGACTGATTGTTGGATGCATTTGTGATTTCAGAGATATACCGGATCGTGTCACAGAAGCAGATGCGTGATCCTCCCGAAGGAGATGTCATCAGACCGGAGCGAGTGGAGCCCATCGATGTGAAGCCGACACAGGCTGACAGCGTACGGCGTCAGTGTTGTCAGTAAGAGGCAGTAAGGTAGGTACCCACCCTATTAGCAGGCATCTAAATAATTTTGCCATTCACTTTAATTCAATTAATTTGTGTTCCGTTAAATTAAAAATATTCTTCTCAATTATTCACTCGTTAATTATTATTAAAAAAATACATGTTGATTACATGGATGGCACTTTTGTATATGTTTGTGGTTTACTCGGTAATCTAATTTGACACACGCAGTTGTTGTGATGATTGTGGGGATCTACAAAATCTGAAAATAAAATACGGGAAGGCACAAAAATGAATATGCCATTTGTGGAATGTTTAATGCTAATCCTTGACATTATAGAATATTTTTGCTAATGTATCAGCTTACAGGTGACATCCATATAATTAATTAATAAGTGGGAAACCAATATTTTTATCTTTATACAGTAAAACTTCGTTCATTTGCGTACTCATATTTCGTATTTTTACGTAATTCACCCTTTTTTCAAAAATTTTAGCCCTGAAAGTAATATTTCTACCGATATTATGTAAAACTTCATTATTCGTAGTTTGTATGCATTTTTTATACCCAAAGTATATAATTTGTTCAAGTAATTCGCACATTCACACGTTTTTAAATCCAAACTCGCGCTACTACACATTCATCATCCATTCGTAAACATCTGTAGTTAGCTCGCAACTCGCAAGACCGCGGCCGAACTGAGTGACACCATATTTACGTATACCAAATTCTGCAGTGTATTTTATAAGATTTGTTGTTATATGGAAAATAATTATTGGTGCGTTGCAAATTATTTATTTCTACTTACCCTTGTAATCCATAATTAAAGTAATTTGAACAGTTTTCATTGAATCTCGTAATTTATACATGAATTGTGTGCAACAGTTCTGTTGATTTTATATCTGGTTTTTTGTTTATGAAATGTTGCGATTTGTTTAATGTAATAAAGAAACTGAAACTTTTGTATTTAAATACACAACCTATTTTATAATTAATTTTTTTTCGTATTTCATTTTTTAAAATGGCTCGATTATCTCGTAATTCATGTAAATCGTTGACCATTTGAAAAATTAAACTTTTATATATATATTTTGAAATAAAATTGTGGAAAAATAATAACCAAAGTTTTTCATTATTTTTCACAGACTTTTTAATATTCCAATTTCTTGCCTAACTTTGATGGAAATGACGAGTTTGACCGTTAATTGAATTAAATGTTCGTAATTTTATTGCATCAAGCATTGGTGAATCGTTTGAAGAAGTCTATTTTTAATATTGGACTCACCACATCGCCAACACACTGTCATTATTCAGGAGAAATGAATTATTTGATAAATTATTTGATTTTGATATATAAAAAGCTGAAATAATAGACAAGTCACCATGTTTTTCAGTATGAAAATCACGATGTTGACAGCGGCGGTGCGCGCAAAAATGTGGAAGATTAAACTGACGACGCATTTTAAAAAATTTCTTTCTAATGTTGCCTTCAAAAAATTTGTTTTCATTATTCGTAATTCGGATTTATTTTTTTAATTTCGGTCCCATGAGTTATGAATTAACGGAGTTTTACTGTACTTATTAATCTTTTTTAATGT
The DNA here is from genome assembly GCA_031772225.1 of Eubasilissa splendida. Lineage (NCBI taxonomy): Eukaryota > Metazoa > Arthropoda > Insecta > Trichoptera > Phryganeidae > Eubasilissa > Eubasilissa splendida. The sequence continues at coordinate 6,546,141 of CM062857.1, read as the reverse complement.
GAGACATTTATAACATTAAATAATTAAAAGTTAATATTTGATGTGCAGGAACATGATAGTTTCATGTTTATTACAAGTGTTGCATTGGATTTCCATGGAGAGCCGAGCCTCCCCACGGCATGTTTTCCTAAAATGAGTGAAAAATTGTAATTATTGTTTCAGCCGTGAAGTGGTGTGTTTGGAGCAGTGAAAAGGATGTGTCGAGGTAGTCCCAACATTGGTCTAGGCAGTATGAAGATGTTTCTTGTAGATATCGATTGAGTATATACATTTATCCTAACGCAAAAAATAAACGAGAAAATAAATTAACGCATCAATGTGTGATGTGAGAGGACAGATTATCAAACAACTATATATTATATTGAATATAATATGAGAAATATATAAAAAAAACACGCATATTTTGTAGGCGAACACTGAATTGTTTTGTTTTTCTGTTGCTGTTGTATTAGGATCAGCTACGACTGCCACGTCTCGTGAAGTTCTCACTGTGTACATTGCTGCTCAATATAGATGATACTTGTTATGATTATAATTTGCAATGGACAACGACCGCATTGCAATTGTTACACGGGACACGAACAGGGTTACAGTTGTGGATAACGGTGTTACATGTCACTGCCTTATTTCTTTACCGTGTTTGTTTCTCACCGTTGGCGAGCAATACTCTCAGTAACGGAAAACTGAACCAACACCAATCGCGAGTGTTAAGATTGTATTAAAAGGAAGCTCTTCTTTATAGAGTGTGATTATTAGTCATATATTAAAATAAAACAATATGCTGGCCTTACTTGATCTACTTGTCTAACGCAACTCAGTTCCAAGGGAGACGTGAATGAACGATTATTATTATAATGTTGTTTGAATTATGTTATTTTTAGGATATCAATTTATTATTAATGTATTATTAATACATAATATTATTAAAAACTTTATATTTTAAATTGCATCCACGGGGCAAACGTGTTACCCACACATGCGAACTGATACTGCCGATGCGCTGTGATTATATTCACTGTAGTCGGTCGGGTACCCAACACTGTATAGATTTTGCCATTTTGTTAAACATTAACAACAGCCCGGTATTTTATTTGTAAATTGCTATTTATATTTGAAACTATTAAAATAAAAAAATTAAAGCTGACATTAGCTTTAACGTCATTTGTCTATCTTTTATTTTGCCAACTCTCCCTCCGCACCTGCTCTGTTGAATAGTCAATCTTGAACACGCTGAGCAACGGCATTGTGAATCTTTTTATTTGTCCCAACCAGATACTCGCCCCAACTAAATTACTCCTTTCAATACATCCATAACTATTTTGTATTTGCAGTTGCTAGAGCCGTCAAAGAGATAATTAATCTAACTGATCGATTCTATGTACACAAGAAACTTTTAAAGATATTTATTTAATTAGTAAATTATAACATTACTGTGAAATTTTTTATATATATAATCAATTTCAAGTACGTAGCGTGAAAGGTAAATGCAAGAAAACAAATGAATTTAGAAGGTTAAATTATTTCTAATAATTTCAGGAATGTGTTAAGTTTTTAGGCCTTGTCTATTAACGTCTGATCGCACATTGTATGTATTGTAGGCTAATAAAAAATGCCCTCCAGAAATAAGTATTTGTCGTAGAAACTGCAATTGACACAATTATGCGCAATTTATATTTTCGATAAAATACAAATCATTCTGTTTTATCTTTCGTTTATATTTTAAAATCTAACCCAAGTGTAATTAAAAGTAATAGTGGCAGGTAAAAGTAGTGTGAAATTGTATTAAATAACAAATATTTAGCAAACAATGCAGAAGTGATGCGAGGAATGGTTTTAGTGTCTTAAACTTACATCCAGACTCGTTTACATTGTGAAGATATTCACTGCCACTGCGGACACACTTGAACTTAGTATACATTGTTATTAAGAAAATGAAGTCGTTACATAATTTAGTTTAGAGGTCTGCTAGAGAGATGACATTTTTAAATGTAATCCAAACCTTGTTCGCATCTTTATGCCTGAAGATGAATTTTTACTCGCTTAGACCAAATTCGACACTACCTTTATCTAGGTCCCGACAGATAAAACAGATTTGATGTTTAATAATATAAATATTTAGATTCTCGGACCAATGAACAAAATAAAAAAATTATAATAAAACTCGCAGCAATAATTAAAAATCCTAACCCAATTAGATTTGTAGTCCCCCACCATTGCAGACCTCTAACTCACAGATACATTTTATGTTTATCATTCGTATGGCCGAAATTCTGAATAAGCAAATGTTTGTCATGTATCGTAAATCTATTATAAATATATTATATAAAGTGAATGTTGTATTGGTGAGTTAATTTGTTGAACATGTTAAGACTTTGAACCAACTTCTTCAGGATTCTGGCAAATCTTTAGAAGGGATATGAAAATTTATTTCCATGTGATTATACCCGCTTTACTAGTATATTTCGTTCCTCCCCGTTTCTAGGAAATCAACCATTGTATATAATGTTAAAAAAACAATTTGATAATGTCGCTATGATCTGATGCATTCATTATTCATGTACATAGTTTTATAATATGGTAATTACAAGCTGGGTGCATAAGTCTATCGCTTTTGTGTAATATAAACAGCATTTTTCTTAAATAAATTTTATTGAAAATCACAAATGCATTTCAATTTTCAATAACATAAATAAATTAACGAAGATGGAGTTATGTATTTGTTTTCCAGCGCTCACTAAATATTTATGGGATATAAATTTTCCATAAACTGGTTTGATCTGGCAATGATATGTATGCGCGAGGTTTGCTCTTTGTCCTTGGATAAGAGCTGGTTGTTTTTCATTTTTTATAGCACACACATTTAGCTTTGTTTTAACCGCCGACAGAGAAAGGGACAGCGCTTAATGTCAAATTGCACATAGATAAGATAGACTGCACCACATGACAGCGCGTGGTGTCTATTTGCAGATGCAGATTTTGTGTTGCCAGATTTCTTCTTTATCCAAATGACAGGAATTTCAGTAATATTTTTAAATATCAACAACAAACGAATTTCCCGTGTTAATTCCGCACTTTTAAAATATCAGATCTTTCTAAAAGAAAAGTACTTATCAGTTACATTTTGATTTCAGCCGATACGGGGTGTTATCAGGAGTTATCCTGCAATATACATGTATTTACAATTGTACCCTTATTTCGCGATACTTATTTATTTGTTTGTAAGCAAGTAATTAAGTGATTAAGATATTATTTTTTAGTTATTAAGCACGTTTTACTATAAAAATACAGTGAGTGCTTCGTTAAGAGTCCATATTGGCTGTTGGCGTAAACGAAATTTCATGCGTGTTGTTAGTGCTATATCACAAATCCCGATGTTTGATGTGAAGTGATATATTTTTCGTTTACGGTTATTGAATTTTTAAATTTTTTTTACAAAATAGCAGAGGGTGACTTTTTCGCTTATAGAAATATTATAGACTTCCTGGAAATTTCTGATAAATTCGTTATTACTGCAGAGTCCGATGATGAGTTGGATGATGAGAGTGACACTGAGGATGATTATTTTGAGGTTCACTTCTATGATGAAGAAGACCTTGACAATACTGTTAATAAAAACCATCTCAATATAGCAGTGGTCGATACTACGGTGGCTGAAACAAACCACCAATTTAAATTTACCACAAAAAATATACCATTGACTGAAAAAAGATGGATTTGGCACTGCAAGCAACGAAGTATATGTATTTTTAGTCCTGAGCTTGTTGATGTCCAGGAATTCTAGGAATACATTGGCAGAGCATTAGTCGACAAATCCATTGCTGAGTTCATTGATCTACTCTGATACTTTGTCGAGGAATCAGTTTCAAATAATATTAAGGATGTTATATTTTTCTGAGAACGAACTCCAAGTGCCGGGCGACCGACTCCATAAGAACTGTACGCCTATACTGTCTATACTGTACGCAATGAAAGAAAAATTCGCAGAACTTTTGACACCTAATCAAAGTCTTCTGCACTTCAAAGGTCAGCTTTCATTTCATCAGTATATTGCCGTGCTGTATACCGCACTGAAGAAGAGTTTTAGGTAAGCATCACATTAAACACAGTAATATTAGTGTAAATAAAAAGTTCTAGGTAAAGATCAAATTAAATATAACAATAGTTGTGTTAATAAGATCCGGAGTCGTCCTTCTAAAAAACAAATACAAAATAAATAATAATTTCCCAAACGTTATGGCCTGGCAACACTAAACTTTTCCTTTTTTTTTTCAACGTTTTTCATCTCAAAACCGTACGAAATGGCAGTCGATAGACGCTTATGATGAAATAGAAGCTCCTTTTTTTTTTTTGTAGTTGTACCAATATTTTCATGGTTTTTTCGTAAAAATAAAATAAATTAAGCTTAACAGGTTAAAAAGAGTAGGAATGTTGACGTGAGATGATTCATGCGTTTGTATTTTCTTGTTATCATAATAAAGCTTCAAGGAGGTGTCGTTTTCTTGGAAATTAGTCGACAATGGCATCCCCATACAGTTGATGTCGGCAGTAACTAAAAAAGCTATTTCTGTCTTGTGTTATATGCCTGGTTATAGTTTAGTACACTTTTAATTTATTATTATTGGAATTCATTTATAAAATGAAGTACAAGTATTATTCTAGTGATTTTGTTTTCTGGGCTATTCTGCCGTGTCTTGCCACTCTGGCCAGTTTCGGATCCCATTGCGGGGTCTACTCGGGGCCGATCAGAGACATCAGCAAGAAAAGTTCTGAAGACTGAACTATATATGTATAAAAAAATACCCAAGAAGCTGAATTTGTATTGAAAGTAGGCCCTCTTTAATAGAATAGTGTGATATTTTAAGGTATATAAAAGGTGTAAAATATAAGTGTGATTATTGATAGAATCGGCATTAACTTTGTAGTTTCATCATAATGGATGGATATAAATGAAACAATGTTATAACTCTACTTGAGTTTATTAACACTACTCGAGTTACAAAAGAACCAGTAACTTTCATCGGTAGGTGAAGTATTAAAATTTGAAGTTTGGGACATGCAGTGCATACAAGTAGAAAAGCTGTGCATTACTAACAATTCTGGGAAAAAATATTAATTAACAAAAACATTATTTTACAATTAGCGCCATCTGTGTACCAGTAGAGACTTTAATTACTCGGTTCTAAGAACTACCATGACTAGTCATGGCGCTCTTGTGTATTCGTCGCATTGACCTATTCACATTACTCGATTCTGTATTTAAGCTAGTGAATTACTCAAGTCATATAAATGGCTATTTACTGAATTGAAAATTCCTTTCGGTTGATCCGTTTTGTTACTTATGCTGTTTTTTTAACAGAATAACATTAGAAAGGCTTACAACTGCATACAAATCATTGAAGTGTCTACTTCCTCTTTTACTAATTCTCAAATTTTACTGTTTTTAATGTGTTGATTTCATGATTGTTCTTTAAATTTGGTGCATGGATTGGTTTTTGATTTGGAAAAAACAAAAAGCAATTGGCAGAACTATTTCCTACGTTAACCTTTAATAAAAATAATTATTTCCTTTAGTTATTATGTGAAGGATTTTCAAATTAATCATGTTCAGTCATAGAAAGTGTTTTTAAAAACGTCCATACATTTTTTATATGGGTAAGAAGGTATTATTTTACATTAAAATTTAAACTTTAAAAACACTATTAATAGTACTCTAAAATTACAAATAAATACATGGTTGAGTCGTATAAACGACAGATTTATTTTGTCTAAAGACGTTAGTTAAACTAAAGTACTTATATATGATTGTATAATATCATTGGTAAAAACATAACCTAAATCTATACCTACTGCGCACCACTGATAGCGAAATATATCTACTAATGTATTGTTTCTGGCCCAGTATGTTTCACATTCTAATTGTTACTTGTCAATCTTACATTATTTTTTGTTCAAGAATCCTTACATAAATATAAATACCCTGCATAAATTGTATTTATTCTTTCTGATCTTTATTATAATTTATGAGCAAACTAACTTTTTTTAATCCTGGTGTCATCAAAAATCGAATTCCGAGATTTTCATTTGGACTCAAGATTGCATCAATTAATTAATTAAAACTTCTCTAGAGTTCTAGTTAACATTGTTTTTCACAAAAATTTAGCAGGCAGCTAGATTACATTTTGTGTATTGAAGTTTCAATTTGAAGTATTAATGCTACTGTTTCTGGTGCCATCAACACTTGTGTCAAATGTCCAAACCACCTAAGTGATCCTTTCCTAATCTTATTTACTATACTGAGATCATCTTTACATTCTTTCCTTATTTCTTCATTCTTTACTCTGTCATAAATAGATCTGCCACATATACCCCTAAGTGATCTCATCATCATCATTCAGTCTACTTTCATTTCTCTTCTGCCAGCTCCAGGCCTCGCTTCCATACATCATAACAGGACTCCATTGTGTACCGCTAGTCTTGCCTTGGTTGACAAGTTCCCGTTAAATATAATTCCATTAAAGTGTCGTTCACTTTATTCCCTGCGGTAACTCTCGTTTCAATATCTTTCTCAGCCTTTCCGTTTCTATCAAACATACTTCCCAAATACGCAAACTCATCTACTTATTCCAAACATTCATTACCTACAAATATTTAGCACGGTGTCTTATTTTCCTCCTCGAATATCACTTTCGACTTGTTAACACATTCATGATAAGATCACTTTCCTTGCATACATCGTACATTCTACTCACTAGATTGTAATTCTTGTTCATTATTCACCACTAGTACTGCATCATACAATAAACAGCATGCAATCAAATCGCCCATTCTCGCTCCTACACTCATACTTTCCAGTTCTTTCACACAATTATCAATATACAAGTTGAACAACCATGAAGACATTACACAACCCTGCTTGACACCCTTTGTAATGTCAAACCATGGTGTGAATGATTCATGCAGAACTTCCTTTGTATAGGAATGCGATCGCATATATAAGTTTACTACTCACCCTGTAATCAGAGTGTACCTTCCATAACCTTTCTCTTATAACTCTGTCATACGCCTTTAATAGATCTACGAAGGCACAAAAAAGTTGTTGGTTTTTCGCTAAAAGCTTTTCTGTCATTACTTGTAAAGAAAATATCTGATCCATACATCTTTTTCAACCAACAAAGGCCCCTTGCACGTCCCATACTTTTTCTTTCGTCACCATTCTTGCTCTTTCTATTAAAATTCTTCCATACAGTTTGCCAATCGAACTCAGTAAACTAATTGCCCTATAGTTACCACATTCCATTCTTAACTCTTTGCTTTTGTAGAGGGGCATAATGACAGCCCTCCTCCAATCTAACGGGGTGTAGCTCCCCTCCAAACATTGATTGAAGAGCGTATGAAGCCATGAGATAATTAATAGGCCACCAGCTTTGATATACTCAGCAACAACGTTATCATACCCCACAGCCTTACCGTTCTTCATATGCTTTATTGCATTCATATCGTTTTCGTCATTTATACTTACCCCAGAGAGCCTCTTGGTGGATTCTTCATTAGCATTTTCTACACTGATACTATATGGAAAAAATCTGTTTGAACCTTTTTCTATTCGGGTAAATCTCAGGTTCGAGTCTCAGTACCAACTAATAGATTTTTTTTGTATATCTTTCTAGTTAATTAATTTAATTTGTATTCATTTTTTTGTATTTGTGGAAGATACTTTACCTTGTATTTCAAATTTGTCGAACATGCATCATAAGAAAACATAACAGTATTTATCTGAAAACACTTTATTGAAATTAAATTAAAATAAATATTTACAATTTTAAATATAAAAACATATTTTATTAAATTGTTTTTGAAACTTCTAGTAAATACTCCACTCATCTGCTTTATCCTTTTCTCAATACTTAAAATATCCTAATTACTAAATTATTATATTTTATTAGAAATACAGTTAAATGTTTTTTTCTTCACAATTCATAATAGAACTCTATGTATACTTAAATTAGTCAAGTATAGAGGTGGAGTTGATTTACCTTGGACCTTTTTTCTATCAGAATTAAATTTTTTATTCTTGTATATTTCATACTTCAATTTTTAGTATTTGAACCAAAGTACATATTTTTAATTTTCTACTAATGTCTGAATATTTTGATTTCTGATATTCTAAAAAATCGCTACTGCCAGATATTATTTACGTACAGATGTCTAACAATATAATTTACAGAAAATTATTCTGATTAATTTATGTGCATAATATTTTTTGCAAAGTGGGAAATTTTTTTTTGTTTTGCCATCACTGACATCATATTTAATTGAAATTATTCTTAATCATTAATTTTTTACATAAGTCATTGACTGGCTTTTTATTGATGGAAGGATTTTGACTCAATAATATTATAGTAATATATATAACATAAATAGTTTATACATAGTGCACATATTTATAAACCAATAAAAATCTATTTCTAAATGACTTTTAATGTTTCTTGTTATAAAAGTACTATTTTTGTGAAGAGAAGTTACTACATAATAAATACAGGATATTGCGCAATGAAGTTCCACTTCGAGGAACTGATTACATATTGGAATAACTTTTTTCCGTTTTTCTGAACTAAAAATGTTGAAATTGGTTCTTTTTCCATATATATATTGCCAGTAAGCCATGTAAAAATTTAATAAAGAATTTACAATTCAATTAGGTTGTAAATAATTATGAACCTAATTAATGAGATAAATAAAATATGAAAATAATAATTATACACCTTAATATATTTAATATTTACCTAAATAGATTATTCCGTGATATTTAAGATTGAACTTGCTATGTTATTCGGTACATGGTATATCAAATCTCTGGAAAAATACTTAAATAGTAGTCTTTAAAATGGGACATTTTGGAAAATTGATATCTTTATTTTTGAAGCCAGCATATACAACAATAAATTCATTTACATGGTTAATAATACCAAAGTTATATGTACATATTCCATAATATTTTACCAATTCAGATCTCAGTATGAAAAAAGAGGATGTTGCATTATCTGATCTTTACATTTTTTTTTTAATGTCTACTTTAGCTTTGAGACTAAATTTTACTTGCCATCTGGCAATTCAATCCCAAGATTTAACAGATATTTTAATGTCACCGAGATTTCAACCTCAACAAAACAAGAGAATGGTATATTTACAATAATATTTACGCTTACTTATAAAGCTACCTATTTCTTAGTAATACTTTTGATAGCTCACTATCTTGTCTATCTTTTCCTTTCCATCCACACTTCCTTTACTTCTGCTTGATTTAAGCAAAACATTCAATAAATCACCCAACATACATTCATTATACATATTTTATTCATAAATTAGCATTATGTTGGTCGTATAATATTCAATAGTTAATAATTTCGACAATATCACAATTTTGTTAAAGAATTTGCAAATTTTAAAAAGATATTTTTTTGTTGGTATGCAATTAATTTTCACACAATGATATATATACATATCTTCAAACTCAATAACATTACAACAATTCAAACCAAAAAGTAAAATATCCAGCTTATAATGCTCCTCCAGATTTAGGAGAAGATACCGGATTATTCGCCAATACGAGATGTTGAACGCTTTTAAAATACAGCTATTTACAATCTTAATACGTTAAATATAATTTATTTAAAGCTTTGAAGTACATCTTATTGTTTCGGCCATGTTTATGTCACCGAGAGATGGTCTGTGAGTGTGTGTTTCATGATGTGGAACAGTCAAGTGTCCTTCGGCAGAGGCAGAACCGTCTGATGGATTGGACATCATCATGTTATTGATCCTCGTTTCTCCCACTTCCCCATTTTCCTCGTCTTTCTGGAAAGCTGTGTTGATGAATCCACTTTTGTCTCTTTCTTTTCGTTCTAGTTCTTCTTTTCTCACCGCTTCTTTCTTGTGAATTGTATACATCCATCTGTAAGTCGATGTAATGTATATTTTAATACATTTTTTTAAATACACTTTTGATGGAAGTGCTCTGTATGATTGATTGAAATAAAAGTAATGTATTTTTTGTTTATTTTTAAGTACATATACAGTGAATTATTTTTCACATTACCAGTGGCAGAACTAACAAAATTGGGCTCTAGTGCCAAATGGAAAAAGGGCTCTCGATGTACATATTGTATATTAGATACAATAATATTAAGTACTCTGCAGTTTTATCCATTAAATAGTAAGAACAAAATTGGTCTCTTGTTTTCTATAATATTCACACTTTCATGTAAAAAAAGTTACTGTTGGAAAAATAAAAAGGAGTTGTTTAAATTTAAAAAAATTTCATTTCTATATTGGGTTTCATCTCCTTTTAACACTTCGAGGTCATCAATTAGTTTTGAGATGTCTATTTTTTTCAGCTTCCTAGCTTCTATAATATTAATGCTGATAGAAGTTTACCACTGAGAAAAATATTGATACCCAAAGATTCTTTGGGTCCCTATCTAATGTGGGCCCCCAATGCATAACATTTCTGTAGTTACACCACCGCTTGTTACATACTAATAATAGAATTTTAATTAAATCTGCTGTTTTTCAAAAACCTCAAATGAAATATTTTGTAGTACTTTAATAGCCATTACATTATAATTGCTCCTTATTAACCCTTCCTTTTTACTTACAAAGACAGACTTTCCGTGCTTGTGACTATCTCAAAGGGCCGGCTCAGTGATGTAATTATTCATGGACTATTTAATAAAGATTGTTTTTTAACTTCTGGTTAATTAATTCACAATTACATTTGACTAGTTAGTGAATATTGCCCACTGCCCATATTAGTTTATGTAGTATGTCTTCCTAAAAATAAGATTAATGTATCAAGATATTTACCCAAATATAATGACAGCAGGAGCGGTGAGCGCTCCACCTAGAAGAAAGAATGCTCCTGGTAAAGTAGACAGCGTGGCTGAATAGACCGTTGTATACATTGGACCGTATACTAGTGGCATCATGGCTTCACATACTCCAAATAGAGAATTAACTTTTCCTATAAATTAAATTACAAAAAATTAATACAACGCAGACATATATTCTAACGATTTTATTTATCAGATTTGTTTTTAACTTCATAATTTTATTCTATTCTAGTTGAACCTCTTTCCGTATAGGTTACTGATTACTTGAAGTACTAAGTTTCTAATTCAGTAAATACTGAAACTCAATTGAGATTTTTAGTCATTATTAAAAATATAAGATTAATTTTTGATCTGAGAAATACAACGATAAACTGAGAAAGATGTTTTTGGGAAGGAATTTTGGAGATAATATATTATACTAGCTGGAGTACCCCACCCAGGCTTTACGCAGAGTGAAGAGGCTTCATTTAGGGGGATGAGTAGTTTTTTTTTTGTGAAAAATTTCTTTAAGCTCAGAATAAAACTGTAGATTTGTATCAAAAACAAACACACCCACATACACTCTTTATATATTATATATAAATAAAGAAGCATAAGCTGTTGAATTGTAATCCTTCTCAAAATATACAACCGTGGTGTGCATCTCGATTTTCTCAATTTTAAATATATTTATAGACAATGTTCAATATTGAATAACTCACTTTTTTTTACAGTTTGCTAAGACTTACAAATATTTGGATAAACAATCCACTTTATTTATAGAGATTTCAAATAAAATAACCAAAATATATTTATGATATGAAACTAGGTCTGACAGATGATAATCTGTGAAATATGATATTTTTATATTAAAATCAATTTAGAGTTTTTTTTTAACAAGTAATTATCAAAATAATATCATTTATTGGTTCTATTACTACATACAGAGTTGGAAAATTGTATTTTCTCTTACCTAATTCATCGCTTGGCACCAACTTTGATACAATGGAGCGCATAGCTATGAACGAAGTACCATTCAAGATCTCTACCAATGGAGCTGAAATAGATAATAGGCATTTTAAAAAAAGCCAAATAAGTATAAAGCTTAATATGTATACATATTTTACTGTGTTACTGCATAGTTTGGGAAGTGTTAACTTACCCATATAAATTTGCCAAGTGTTGACTGCAAATGCGTAAACAAAGCTGGACAGGATCTTGCTCATGCAGGAGAGTATTCCGATTATAGCGTCATCTAATTTCATCAGATGACTGAATACTCCTACCGAGAAGAGTGTACCTAAAAAGCATTTGAGTTGGTTAAAAATGTACTTAGCCATCTTTGAAAAGGATTTTTTTTTCTTTTTTAGAAGAGCTGGCTTAAGAGGCCAATACATTATTACACAATTTTAAAAAATATATTTATTTTATGTAGGTTTAATATGTATAAAAATATTCTTGTGTTTTTATAATCATTAATTTACATAATCACTTATTCTTTCATCGAAATAATATACATTTTAGACTATTGTTAATGATATCAATTTGGGTTACAATCCTTTTAGGGTCTATTAAATCCAGATGCTATTTTCATAGCACAAGCTTTTGACTTAGTTTGAAAACTGTGAACATTTTGAAACATGATACATCTTTATATGAAAATATATATATATATTTAAAGTTTTCTTACATATTTTGAGTAGGTACTCACATATTTGCGAAATATACAATAATTTTAATATTTTATCATGTATGTACATCTTTTTAACTGCTACTTACTACATGTTTCTTATGATTTTTTAAGGAATTAAATAGATTATAAGATAAATTAGTCACATAATGTAATTGAAAAAATAAATATGTATACAGTGGAATCTCTATATTCATCATTAATCCATTCCTGAGAATCTGATCAATATAGAAACAGTCTTTCCCATGACTAATAACTGAAATTCTATTAATTCATTCCCAGCCCCCAAAAATAGTACACAAACAAATAAATTTTATGTCAAAACTTTACCTTTATTGTACTGAGGAGACATGATGGTAGAAGCGGAAGGTGGGGAAAGTTACTAATATTTAGAAGAAGACATTAGGTAACTCTAATTCTGGTGATGGTTTTCGTTTGACGGTAATTCAGTAGCACTCGATTTAACAAAGAACTTGCCTAATGTTACCTGTTTCTGTTTGTTTTTTAAACCTTCATGACATGAAGCAGTCAATCACATTACCATTTATATTTTGGTTGACTATGGCAACATTTGGATGCCACTTTTCGACCATATTCTGCATTTTGGCTCAGTTAGACAGCATTGCCGGGCAGTAGAAGTGACAAATATAGAAAATATTAATGAATATGGAAACATTTGTTTGTTATCAAAATGTAACGAATATCAAACTAGAGGAATATAGAGGTTCCACTGTACATACATGTATATACAGTCTGACACACACATATATATATATATAGAGAGAAAGTTTCTTGGTTATCTGTCTGTTGTTCTTGAGAAGAACCATAGTAATCCCAACGTTTCGGGTAAATCTCAGTATCCATCTTGAGGGGGTGCCTTGTCGGTGAAATGTCGCTTTAAAATGGTCATAAGACACGTCCTCCTTGGCTGACATTTCAACACTAAGTGAGTTAAATTAATTAAAATTATATTAGGACATGTACTCTCTCTGACATACTCGACTTGCGAAATCCTCAAATTTAACATATATAATTTTTAAAAATATGTTTTTAATATTGAAAAATAAAATATGTTTTTTATAGATTATTTGACTTTGTTTATAATAGTGGTTATTATAAACAATAATTAACATAATAAACCACAAAGTTCAATTTGCAAATATTAAAAATATTAAATTTTAAACTATATGTATTTTAAAAGTACTGATGATGAAATATGATGGTATGTATATAAGTGTTGACTAGGTGATTAATGAGACTTGCAAGGTACATACCTACCTTTATTAAAAAATATTGGTTTTTGTTGAAAATGGTGTATTTTATGTTTATTAAATATTTCAGCTGCGCAATTATTGAAAATATAACCGTCAATATGTTAAGAGCTGGCAGATGTTAATGTGTGTGTTTGTGTCTCGCACTTGTCCAAAGTTCTTGCATGCTGTTGGCGTTTTAAGAAACTAGCTAATTGTGGTTTTACATACAAATGTATTAAAATTGAATCACTAATATCTTGGAAATATTAGTTTCGTTTGCTATTTCATGTCTCATGAGTTAGTTTTAACAGTCATATTTACAAGGACAAATCCATTTGATTGACTAATGTATTATATATTTTCTAATGTAACTAATTTGTCCTGATCGTAACTCAAATTCTTTGTATTATTATTGCATCAAACAATACCTATAAAATGCTGAAATATCGCATCCATAGTTAAAGACATTAACAAGGCAAAATAACAATTTTTTGAGTTAATAATGTTGGAAATCTGAAAAACTTACTATTACTCGAATAGTAGATTCATAACATTCTATATAATATTGTATAATACATATCTGTATCAATGGGAGGGGGTTGGTGGCCTGCGGGAGGGGGTGAATGTTTATGTTTTACTTAGGGTCCTAAAGAGTGACTAGGCAAAATTTGGAATGAATAGTATTCAATTAATACCTGTTTGTATCGCAGGGAGGGAGTGGAGTGGCCATGGTAAGAGGGATGGTGCCTATGTTTTGCGCAGTCTTAAAAAGTATCTATAATACATGCAATTTTGAAAGGATGGCATTCAATTAATATAATAATTCACATTTATGTTGGGATGAAAGTATGACAGCCGGGGGAGGGGGGAGATTTTCTATATTTTGCGCGTGGTTCTAAAGAGAAACTGCAACGTTTTGAATGGATGACATTTATGTCATGAAGAGGGGTGGGGGGGGAAGGGTTCTAAACAATAATTTGGTTTTGATCAGGCAAGAGTGCAGAATTGCATAGAGAACAGACTCTCAAACTTTGATTTGAAATTGAGTTTTATATACTCAAAATACTGGTTAAAAAGTGTATTTTAAAATTAATATTTTTTTTATATCTCTACATATTGACAAAAGGAAACATAAGTACAGCACAAGCCTTCTTAGAATTTATAATTGTATTAAAACGTTTACTTTTGGCGCCAAAGTAAAAGTTAATTCTCATGTCAATCAGAAAGCGCCATCTTGTGTTGTTCAATTGACTTATTTATATATATTTTTTCAAATATACAAAATTCATTATCAAAGATTATAAAAGCAATGAGCAGTTTATCAAACCATCAATATATTTTTCATAATTTTCCTAGGTATCTACTCCTAAACTGGCGTTTTATAAGTTAAAATTAGCCAATTTTTTTATATACTTTTGAATAGTTCTACATTCCATTTACCATTCTGTCTAAATATACTAACTAATAATAATAAGCTAACAAAATTATCTATTTTATTGCTTTAGAAAAGATGGCGCCGTGGGTGCCATGTTTGTTGCCGCGCTTACATCTTTTCTGGTTCGAAAGAACACCACATTCACACGGCGCTAGTGTCCGCTAATTCGCCATTGAATAATTATCGCCTGTTCGATATTAGGAAATGCGTATACGAAATATGTACCTACGTGCCACGACAATATTATTATTATTTGCAAACTAAACTAAACCAATTTATTTAAATATACGAATTGTGTGTGGATATGTGACCTTATTGTTCCGAATGTACATTTTTCAAATGCAAAACAAACGAGTCCACTTCTATTGTCAGATATTTTAAATTTTTTCACAGCAAATATGAATTTTATCATTGTTTCTAATATATCATTTATAAAGAATTTAATTGTGTAGGTAAACAACTTTGCGAAACCGTCTTATGTAAGCCTTTCTTGCCCGTTCTACTTTAAAATACTAATGTTTAAATGTTACGAAATATATTGACGCCGGATATTTTTATTGTTGCGAACGACAAAGTATGTAGGTACCTACACGACTTTTTCGTATCGTGGAATTCAGTTCGTTATTCACTGTCTTGCAGCGCGATGAAATTTCTTCCATCGTAAAAAAATGTATTTAAAAATAAATAATTTCTTACGCGCTATAGATGAATGATGGAAGCAATACAGATATGCAGATTTTGCAGGTAATCAATATAATTCATCCCTTTTAGCATTTTATTTATTTCCATATACGCGTGTACATATATGATGATTAGTGTACAATTATATCTTTTTTTAAATCCCATGTCCGTCCTACTATGTGAACACTGTCTCAGGGCAGATTTAATCGCTTATTGAAATAAAAAAAAGATAAATTATGATAAGTGTGTGAAGATAGATAAGAATGTACTCTACATATATTATTATATTTACCTCATTAGTATAGGTACTTATTGTTTTGAAAAAGTCAATTTACCAGGGGCGTAGGGACACAATTTTTTTGTGAAACTAATAACATAAATAATAAATTCATTAATTTACAACACCACTATGTTTGCACAGGTGTAGAGAGAATTAGAACGCCTTACGATAAACACATTGAGAGTGTCCTTGCTCATCTTATACACGCTCGTTTATTGTTGATGCTCCTAACAGGGTCTGGTTAATCATGTTCTCTGTTTCTGATGCCTTTAATCATTCATCTCATATATTTGCTTTCCTCTTATTGTCCTCTTTCTCACTGATAGATTCTGTGACGTAACTAAAAAAAATTGGGCCTTAAATGTACTGTAAATTAAATGTAAATATAATATGTACAGTTAAAAAAATATAAGAATATTAGGCGGTTTTGTCTCTTAAATAATAAGATGAAACTTTGTATATTTTCTCCTATAATATTCATTCTTTTAGGAAAAAAAACTGATGACATTTATGTGCACTTGCAGCTGAAAAAAATTCCATGTTCAACGGCGAGGACGGGTTTTAAATGCTAACAGGTAAATACTTGTCTACGTACTTGTACAGGGTGAATATTATATTCCAGGCCGATGTTGTTTTTAAATAATTAAGAAATGAAACATATTTTTTAAATTTAGTTTTTATTTATCGATTACTTGGTTTATTACAATTATGTATGGAATATGACATCGGCCAAGTGGCCGCCTCTAGCAGCGGCAAAAAATAACATTCGCGTGTTATTTCAGCAATTTAATTTCGAATATTGTCCTGTAGCATTGGAATTATTGTTGCTTATTGGCGTAGACCTTTCTTTTCAAGTACCCCCGCAGAAAATAGTCGGGAGCCGTCAAATCAGGTGATCGAGGAGGCCAGTCAATATCACCACTTTATGAAATTGTGCGGCCGGAATTTCTCACAAAATTTAAAGCATAGCTCGGGCTGCGTGTGAGGTGGCACCGTCCCGTTGAAAGCGCGTGTGTTGTAGACTCAAACCGCCTAATTCGGCCACGAAGATGTTTTCTAACATGTGACGATAGCGATCACCATTAATGGTTACAGCATTACCATTATTATTTAGATAAAATATTTTAATGATTTCAAAACAGTTCCATAATAAATTGTAATTAACTTCTCTCTACGACTGCCGACTGTGAACTGAAAAATATTTGCCAAACCAAAATAGCGGTCAAACAAAATCGGCCTGGAACATAATATTCACCTGTATGTGCATGCTTAGATTAACCAAAATGAATTTTTAAGTTATGTAATAATTCAATACTTATATAGGTAAAGCATATTTTTTTACAATATTATTTTTCTTCGTGCAATTAATTTGTCGTTTTTATCTGATTAGAAATTGGCATTACACGATTTACTTCAATATTCCTGGCAGCTAAAATTTCACGGATACTGTTTTGGATCATTAACTGCAAAATGCCAATTACGATCGGTGTAAAGATAGTTTTTGTGTTGAGCAATTTGACCACGTACTTGATCGTTCAATTTGAATGGAAAGTCGAGTCGACACTTCTCTTTTTTTACGCAGTATTTTTTTAAACTATGTAATTTTGCCTTCGAATGTAAATACGGGAATAATATATAATAATAAAAATTATTTAACACGATATAAAGTTCAAAGCAATTTGTTTATCGTTAACTCGTCGGGAATACAAAATTGACGACAGGCGCTCGCTCAAATCTTTTGTCAAATTATTGCTAATGATCATCTTCGTAAGAAGGAAAGTTTTATGCATGCACTTACTTTTAAATAATATACCGGTGTGTCGCTGCTACGACTATAAACTACGACTAGTTGTGCCACAACTTAAATATTGTGAAATGAAAATCTATATTAAATATTATTTTTAAACTACAGGTCGATTTTTTGATTATGGCACTTCAAGAATGTGTTGTGTAGTTCTTATTATTATTATTATTTCATTCCCTATTCATAAGATTTGTTTAAAGTTTCATTATTAATTAAGCGATCGGCTATCGCTGTCGTCTCATCGGCTATCGCTGATTGCGGGCGGCTATTGTGACCGCTGCGCGGTCACGGTCTCAATAGAATGTATATTTCAATGATGGAGCTTTCCCCAAAACAAACCACACGTAAATAAAATTATTCCACCTTTGTTAGCGGATAGACAGTCGCAAAAATGCTATTTGGAATGGGATGAATGGTTTTCTTAGCAAATTTTGACAAATTTGACAAAAAACCGTTGTTTTGATATTGCGGAAAGTGCTTTATTCTACGGTATACCATATACAGTATAGATTAAAAAATATGACAGAAGTCATGTATATTTTTTCTTTCTCGTAATAAAGACAATGTATACTTCATTTCAAATTGAATATATATTTACGTAAGTTTTATTATTGAATATACAAAAGAGAAAACATTTAAATAATCTCAACATAGAGATATTAAAAACACGTTCGTTTTTGTTGTACTCGCACCTCACAGATCTGACCGTTTAACTCGGCACTTTACAACCAAAAATGACACTACGTCCGAAGCCAATATCACATCCGGAAAGTCACAGATAATAGACGGGGAAGTGCAGTATTATTATATTTGTTATACGTTGACAGGAATACAGGCGTCTATCTCTCTAGTCCGTCAGCGATCGGTTAAAAATTTGTAAAATAAATCGATGAATAAATAAATAAATACGTATTTATGCAAAACAGTGTTGTATTTTTTATTAAACCCGATTTTATCGGCCTCCAACTGTAAACGCTAGCAGACGAAACTGGATTAAAACACCGCACTTTTTTAGTGAAACATGTTCATGAAACCAGTGCATTTCATCCGTGAAGTGGCGATTTGTCACATTATGAAGTGCATCGCGTGTCCTTAGCCCGGTTCCGTGCCATTGGTTGTGGGTAAACAAATGATTGGGCAAAAAATTGATTTTGTTTTTTTCTCGCAGCATCGATTGTTCACAGTCTATTTTTTTGTGCTTGTTCGGCGCCTGGGAACGATTTTTACACTTCGCTAGCCAATCGGATACATTGGCAGTTTCGATTGTGAATAATTATAATAATTTTGGATATCTCCTGTTGTCTTATCTGCCACTTAACCTAACCCAACAAGATGTGTACGATCAATGAATTATCCGCATTAGAACGAGAACGAAAGATAATAGTGTAAACTGAGACAGTAGACAGGCGAATAAAAATTTTGATACAATTTTATATTTATTATAAACTAGCGGTTGCAAGTAACGGGATGAGGTGAAGCCTCGTTAAAAAATAATATTTAAAAAAATTAAACAGACTTTAATTTTTTGAGAGTTGAATCGATGGTTGAAGTTTTAATATCGGGGTGCCGTATTTTGTTTTACTTTGTATTTTTAAACTAATAACTGTAAGCCACCAGTAAATAATAAAATTAACAATTATCATGTTTTACACATCTACGAGATGTCAATTTATTATTATACTTGAAGGTATTCGCTTTAGAAGCCTCCACAACCAACGTGCATGCATGTGACTATGTATGAATGTGGATGAGGCGAGAGTTGTATATCAGTAGACACTAGTGTGGCGTTTTATCCTCCCGCATGGAAACGGCGTGATCGTGAGTTGATTAGTAGCCGGCGAAAAAAAACATGTTTTTCAACGTTGGCGTGGAGGTGAACAATTGTGTGCAATGTCATACGTGCCGAGCTTATAATTTGTATTTATTTAAATAACGGGAAAATAATTAACTATTTTTAAAGGCTACGATAGTGGAAAAATAATAATACACGTATACTACCTTTTTTTTTTCATTACCAAGGCTATTGGCGTACTTTCGTAGGATATTATGATATAAGGAAATATATACATCTTATATCCTATAATATTATTGCCCGTGTAATTATCATATTATTAAATAGTGTTAACAATTACTGATGTAGAGGTGTCATTATATTTTGAATACTATAAAATTAACTTTTTTATTAGATGCTGCATACAATTTGAATAGTTTTGATCGTGTTTAAATGTTTAGATTCCTGCACATAAGGAATTCATGTAAATGAATGTGCTGATAAAATGGCCAAGGAGGCCGCTCTTTCCGGAGTTTTCCCTCATCAATTCCATATCCGGATGTATGACAGACTTAATATGGTAAAAAAAAACGTACGAATTCTATTTGAACTGCACAATGGATGGATTCAAACAATCATAAGGGTATTCGGCTTAAAATAATCCAAAGATCTATTCCCCGCACCTCCTAGCTCTTCAAAAAGCAAGTCTCCAAAATAACAATATCATATAATATAATGAGAATTGGGTATTGCCAGGTAGCCTCACATTTATTCAGATTGAACTTAATAGTGTGAGTGTGGTGCCGAGGAGAACACCCTTGACCATATCTTTTTAGCCCGTTCATTGCGAATCACAGGTTTTTTTAACAGTAATCTCGTCAATGGTAATTTTCAACTCCCGGTTAACTTGTGTCATTTTTTTCCCTTAACTCGCCACATTTAATCTATATAATAACAATTTTTTTGAACGACAGTGGTATTGACTTGTAATATAATATTTCTTATTCTATAATATTATTGTACTTTTTTCTATAAAACGTAGTTTTAACTTGATAAATCACTCTTGAGGGTGGATTGCCTATTTAAAAGAAGAAGAAGAAGAAGAAATGGCGATATTTATTGCGATCAAGCTTACCAATGAGATTAGTGATCATGCTGTACGTTGAGAAGATGCTGAAGTCCACTTCATTCCAGTTGAATCTGAATCTCGTAAACAGGTAGATGACAACCATTTCACCTGAAAAGAAAAACGGATACAAAATATATAAAAATATGTTTAAAAAATAATGTGATTTAATTATTTTTAACATTGTACATACTAATTTAAAATATTTCAATTAAATTTTTGTTAATAATTCGTAAATAAATTAATTTATTGTATTGATTTTTCAATACCTCCCTTTTGGGAGCATTGTCATAAATAATAAATAAAAATAATAGAAAACTAAGAAAAGTTGGTATAATGAATAATTAAACAAATATCAGATATTTCATAGAAACAAAGCAATTTTTTAAATTATATTTAATGGAAAATATATGGAAGTATGGGGTAATTGCAGGGCTTACGACATGTCTTCGGCCGGCTTAAGTGATCACTTTATATATATAACGTTCACCAATTCTCACCCCTCAATCTCCGTATTTATCAATTTGTTGAAAGTTATATATATGTTAGTATGTGGAGTCGCTTGGAGTAACACTACAATAATAAATTAAATTAAATATTACCATTAAATATAATTTAAAAAATCGCTTTGTCTCTATGAGTTTAATAACATTGCCTTTGTAGGTAAAAATCTAGTAATTATGTGTTCTTGGACATATTCAAATATTGCTAATTAATAATTAGTTAATACATTTAGCAATTAATTTATTTTTTTCAATGAAAATTTGAAATTTATTTCAATCATCTCAATTTTGAAAAGGCGTTAAAGAATGTATATCCTTGAAATTGTGTTCAGTTTGAGTACAGGGGTGGATTTATAGTGCGGGGGTCTATCGCACTTGACATTTTGGGGGCCATTTGTCTTGAAACAAAATGATAACATCACGATACAACGTAAACAGCCAAACGTAACGCAGCTGTAGAGACAATGTTTTATATTAAACTATCAGTAATAACAGACGGCAGCCGAGCACAATCGGATCTGCAGTATTTTTTAAACTAAAACATAATTTTAATTATTTTTCTTTTCACTTTTAACAAGCGTGTAAATCCGCCACTAATTAGGTAAATTATTATCTTTTTAAGGAGAACACATTATTATTATGAAGTTGCAGTTTTTTCAGAACATGTTCTGTGGAATTTTAATAGAAATTAAATTAAACAATAATTAAGTTGCTATCGGGAGTCAAATCTGGACCTCTTGCTACCCGGGAAAAAACATATATTTTTTATAAATATATTTTTCTATATATCTTTCTAATTGATTAACTTAATTTGTATTAAAATATCACAGAACCATCTTCAGAAAATGCAACTTCACAGCAAAAAAAAATGTTGAACTTGAAAACTTCTTAATATTATATATAAGTTGTATTAAAGTTTCCAAATTTAATATAATTAATTAATTAATTAAATTCTGGTTCTAACCTATCGGGTTTTTTGTAATTTAAAGTGGATTGCTTTTAAAAATGGAATAATAGATGTATCAATTTGAAATATTACAGAATATAAGTTAAAAAATTGTCGATAATATGTTCGATTGTTATATAGCGAAATCTTCCCCGGATAGGAAGAGGTCCAGCTCGAAGGGTCTCGGTCGAAACAAAATATTTTTTCTGTGTATCTTTCTAATTGATTAATTTTATTTGTTTTATAGTTTATTACAAAATTATTATTATTATTATTATTAGCCACGAGGATCATTATTGTTAGGTACAAATCGTGCAAAGACCATTTCGTCGGTTATGATGTCTACGGTGCCTCTGCAAGTACGGAACGTTGTTCCCAGGGTTAAGGTTCATGTACATAATATTATCTTTAATACGATTATACTTAATTTAAGTACCTACATTGTGTCCATCTCGCCGAGAGCCCCTTTGGCAGTTTTCTTGCTCCGAATTTGACGCCAATCATTCAATCAATATGCTGCTCTAACAACTCCGGCACACGTGACACATCTCCAGGAAAACAATTGTGTCTTAGCGCAATTTTATTCTGACCCCGGCAGGGCAAAGCACCAGCTCAGTTAGCTGACGCCACACTGTGTGTCATGTTTTGTGCTGGACTCAGAGCTTCACTCTCCATGTCTAACTGTAGTCCATGTTTATTTAACTATACTACTTGACAGTATTCGTTAGTTTTGTTGATGTTTGTAGCGTTATCTTTGTGGTTAGATATAAATAAAAATGGTGTCTATATTTAACTTTGTTTAGATCACTGAATTATTTATACGTCAATTGCTTTCTATACTAGCGTTTCTTCTTCAGGACTGGCGTATAATCTCAAGACTCCGCCTACACCCCGTAATATATGTCGTTTAGTTATACTTTAGTATAGTTATACGCAGAGGGGTGCACTCCGTACAATCAAAAAAGCTGTGCATATATATAATTTCAACGAAATAAATGTAAATTAAATAAATACTAATTAAATGTATTAATTAGAAAGATTTACATATAAAATCAATTTTATCGAAAAATATTGTTGTTGCGCTACTGAGATTCGAACCTGGATCTCTTTCCAATCCGGGGAAGGTGCATTATCCAACTATGCTACAGTGACAATATTTTTAGCGACAATTTTCGAAACTATATGTTACCTTTTTGATATTAATACATTTAATCGTTCCATTATTTGAAAGAGCCATCTACCTTATTTTTACAGAATCTCAAATACCTTTGAGTAAACTGAGAGCAGACGCCAGAATTATCAATTCATTTTTATATGGCGCAACAACAATATTTTTCGATAAAATTGATTTTATATGTATATATTTATAATTAATATATTTAATTCATATTTAAAATATCACAGACCGTCTGTTCTGAATAATTACAACTTCACAATAAGAATGTGTTCTCCTAATAGACTCTAATATTGTTTTTACTGCTCCTCCCCAAACCTAAAATAGCATAATTAATTAAGGAATAGCAGAGTGCAAAGTACAATATAATGATTCAATTCTTAAACATTTCAATACATTTTCAATCATCGTGATTGTAATTTGTGCGAAGTTTCCATAAAATTCTAAATTATCTGAGCTGAAATCATGTATATAAAAAAATATTAAATAAATGCTTATACATTACAAAAAAAATTTAACTGAATGACCTCTTGTTCACTAGACGTGAATCTTAACCGCTAATTTAAACGAGCACATTTTTATTGTGCTAAAAATTTGAGCATTTTTGATATTATTAAAAAAAATTGACAAACGTAGTGAACAAAAAAGTGTATTTTATCTATCGATGAAATATTAATTATTCAACTTGACGATTAAATTATGTACTAGTGAAGACGATTGATCAAGTTAAGTTTCCTCCTAAGTAAGCAAGTTTAAAATACTTAAGCAGGTACACTTGCCGATAAAATCTCAATTATTCAATTAGGTATCTTTTCATTAACAATGTTTATTTTATTGTTTATTTATTTATTTAATTTAGCGAAAATACAATGGCAAAATAAATTCAATTTTTAAATATATGGTTACATACATACATGGTTTTTCTTTCGCTTACCTCTCCAAAAAAGAGACCAGCTCTTGTGCTTGGAGAGGGAGTTACACTACAATAATTTTATATAATACCTTACATATTCTATTCATTGTCCATTTGTGTGCTTCTGAAGTATTCTGTAATATTGTTTATTGTCCAATTATGTGTTTTTGAAGTGTTCATTTAGTTTCTTTTTAAACTCTTTTATATCCTTTATTTCTTTAATTTGTGTAGGGAGGCTATTGAAATTTTTTATCCCTAAATATATAGAATTTTGCTGATAGTTTTTGGTGCTACATTTAGGGATTTTAAAGTTATTTTTAAACCTTAATGACGTCCTTGTATAGCTTTATTTTATTTTATTATCAGCCCAATAAGAGAGCAGCATAGGTAAAGCCAGATATTACGAAGAAAAATTGTAAATAAGGCATTAAACAAAATAAAAATCTTTTAAGTGACAGTATAAAATGTGTAGGCATTTTTTTATTATAAATTTTTACCCTTTCGATTCGTGTGATAATATTAAATACTTAAAATAATGTTCGTATGTAAAATGTAGCCAGTAAATGTGTCAAAGTCGATAGCACTGACACACTTGTAGAAGTTGGTGGTCTAGCCTTATATTATAGATTAGACGGAGTATCGTAGAATTGTAAAAGATCGGCACTTATAAAATGTCTTAAATTTGAGAAAAAATCAAAATCAAATAAATTATTTTGAGTAACAACACCTGTCCTGACGCACAATTCTCGCCTCATCCATATTCATACATCTTCTCATATAAGCTCGCCGATTGTTAAGGCTTCTAACAGAACCATCCTCCATTATCTGGTTTACCTGGTCGTGCCAAGTCTTCAGCGGACGTTCTCTATTTTTGGTGCCATCAACACTTGCGTCATATATCTTTCTTACCATTCTCTCCTCATTCATCCGTTCCATATGACCAAACCACCTAAGTGATCCTTTCTTAATCTTATTCACTATACTAACATCAGCTTTACATTCTTTCCGTATTTCTTCATTCTTTACTGTGTCATAAATAGATTTTCCACATATACGCCAAAGTGATCTCATTTCCATTGCATTCAGTCTACTTTCGTTCTTCTTCTGCCAGCTCCATGCCTCACTTCCATACATCAGTGTTGGTACCAGGACTCCATTGTGCACTGACTGTGTCTTGCCTCGGTTGACAAATTCCCGTTAAATATAATTCCATTTAAAGCGCCGTACACTTTATTCCCTGCAGTCACCCTCCTTTCGATATCATTCTCAGCCTTTTCGTTTCTATCAAACACACTACCCAAATACACAATCTCATCTACTTGTTTCAAACATTCATTACCTACAAGTATTTAGCGCGGTGTCTTACTTTCCTCCTTCTCGAATACCATCACTTTCGACTTGCTAACATTTATAATAAGGTCTCTCCTTGCATACATCGTACATTCTACTCACTAGACAGTAACAAATAAATTTTGTATATTTGATATCATTGATCGATTTGGCAGTTATTTCGGTGTGTAACATGTTAATTAAAAAAAATATATATAATTTTTATTTTCACTTTTTACTACACACACACACAATGTAAAGAATTAAAGAACATCGACGCTGTTTGAAAAATAATAATATCTCTGAATTCGTTCACCATTAATACCAACCATTCTTTCGGCAGCCATGCTCTAAAATTACTCCACTCGGTACCGTATAGGGGAATAATAATAAATAACCTAGAAATGAGAGAAATCCAGAAAAATTAAATTTCGGAGAAAGCATTAATGAACAATATCACATTTTCTTAGAAACAATAAATCCACTCGCACCCTTACGTGCCCCACCACCCCAATAGCTAACTGTATTTAATTTTAGTTCAATTTACAAGTGTAGATGGGAAGGGCTGCTCTTCCCGAAACTAGTCGTGAAACTCAAAATAAATACATTTTTTATATTTATTTTAAATTTGTATATTTGATTTAAACTATAAATATTATAATCCCTTACTCCATATACGAACATTCATTTGTAGCGTTCGGAATTCAAATCCACCGCCATCTCAGTCGGTATCGACACTAGCGACAGCGCTGCCGGCTGCTGCTACAGGTCGGGCTCAGGCATTCACCGCCAAGCAGTCTCTTCAGTTTCATCGTTTCACAACGGCGGTCTTGCCGGCTCGCGCTCGCCGAGCAAGACCGCCAATTCATTTCATTTCATAAGACACGTGCACCTTCAACATTTTCATTCATTCACTGTATGCATTCCTATCTGTCTTCATTGTTTTTATCATACCGACAATAAACACGCAATTGACATTTATTTCATTTAACCACCGTCCTAACCCCCAAACTTTTGATTAAATACATGTGATTAAATTATGCTGAGGTCGTCTGCGAGACGAATGAATGTTTCTATTATTTCAGGAATTGCGTTCTGAAGAAATGTTTTCAACAACATGCAGAAAAATAATTTTCGCGTAGGCACGGTGCTAGAAAATAATGAGTTCGTACGAATCTACAAGGACTGTTTGATCTTCAACAACATGAACAGACCAAATACGAAAAATGACCAAAGCCTCGCTACGTGTCGCGCTAAACAACGCCTAGGATCGCGAAGAGTGGAGGCAAGTATAATAGCTTGCGCTGTATTAACAGTTAAAGGACATGATGCTCTGATATGAGCATACCGTCAATGCCAAAATTATCAGACCCTTATCGTGGATAAAAAAAAATTAAAATCGTAAAATATCATCAACCGTTTTATATCCAATGCTAGATAAAGGCATCCCCAAGTGTCTCCCACTTTTCTGCGTCCATTGTTATTCGCTGTTTGATGATTTCACCAGATCAGCGGATTTAGGACGGCATGTCGGCCTCTTGATTCCCCCCGAGTACCAATAAATTCAACAATAAATCTAGTAGGTACTTAATAACATCTTATTAAAACTCTTGGAAGTTGAAAAATATCGCAATGAATGTAAAATTACCAAAATTATTTTAATTTTCACTGCTAAACTAGGTCAACTAATCAGGTGATAACTAAGGGGAGGTTTCTGTCGTTAACGGGAATATGGACAGTAATAGTGATGTGTTGGGGAATGTTATGTTGTTAATTAGTGTTTTCTTCGAATTTAAATTCTTTTATATTTCAACGGGACTGTACCTCTCGACACTATTGTAATGGCAATAACTCAATGTGTGTGTGTAGTTCAAGGTTTAGTTGTGAAAATGAAAATGATCATGTTACACCGCAATGTAACCGCCATGTCAATTAATGTTGCCAAAATTATTTTGCTAACATTCGCATAATTACCAAATGATACCATTTTGTGATCACTTTTGTTCACGTGATAAAAGAATACCTATTAACATAATAAATTAAGTAAACTCGTACACGACCGGGGCGTATCCTGGATTAACTAATTGAGTCTGAGTAGTCTCATTACCTGACCTGAGGTCATCAAATTGCGTCCTGTAAAATTACCCGGACTTAAAAATTGTAATGGATAATTTTACGATTCGCAATCGGTCCGCGCAATCCGCTCTTCATCCAGCTGCCTTAATAAATATTCCGTAATGAACAAAGTTTATAAGGCTTCTTTGTTTACTCATCTCGTTAATTGTTGATATTTAGAATATTTTTTTCAAATATAAATAAAAGTATTCATTAAAAGAAGGCAGATTCCTATAGAAATACTAGGTGTATATTGTAGAAGGGCTTATGACACAAGTTTAAATAATTTTTATACACAATGCTTTATGACTAAATTACGAAAATGTTAAAGGATTATGTACAAAGTTCTGAACCATTGCGGAAAATATTATTCTATGAGACTTTTGCGAATTTGACGCATTATTATCCAATATCTTTGCTTCAGGTACTAAATCATCCTACAAAAAACTGTCTGTCCGCTCAAAGTTCGACGACCTTGTATTTTTTGTATTCTATATATAATTTGTGATGATGATAATGATGTGTTTCATTAATTTTTATAAACTTACAAATTTTGTGTAAGTCACATTGAGTGACATTTTTTTTTTGGAAATAATATATGAATCCTGGCAGTAACTAAAAAAAATTTTCGATAATTTTTTTTTTTTTTTTGTATATCTTTTTTAGTTGATGTAGTCGATACATTTAATTTGTATTAACATATCCAATATTTCTAGGATCGTGGATTAGGTTCACACTAGTGAATTAAATACAAAATAATGATCATTTATCTTTATAATTTAAAAAAATTATACTTAACCTTACTGTAAAGTCAATCTAACTTAATGAACACGTCAGGGATTAAAATTGTTCTTATATTATATTTATGTATATAATTTAGACCCGATGCCTGGCGAGATGAAAGGTTATAAGAGAACAATAAAGGGCTTGCTAGGGGTATATTTTCACGGCAGATAACATATCGGACAAATAAATCTTTTCTGTAGTTTGAAAAACACGGGATTGAAGGTAATACAAATTGTTATAGGTAATACAAATTCTGACCATTACTGAAGATATGACAAGGTTTTGAGTGATTAAGACGCCGGGATATCATAATTGATTGTAATATCATTAGTCGTCATCATCAGCTGTCCCTTGTTTTCTTGGGAGACTGTCTCTTACGATTTTGTTTTAATAGAGATACGTACACGGAATACATGTCACATCAATATTCTTACTATTTCCAAACTCGGACTAGGAAAATAGGACTAAGTTGCTGGTGTCCTGGAACGAGGCGTGAACCCCCGACCACTAGATCACTAGGCCAACGTCTTTACCACTATACCAATAAGATACTCGTGGGTCGTCAGATGGGTGAAGAGTTACATCTTGGATTTCCAAGTTCTGGAACATCTTGGGCGTGACAAGACAGTGGGTGCGGGCTGACTTTTGTGTCAGGTTTGCTCTTTTTTCTATGCTTTCTTCTCCTGATTGCTGCTTACTGTCTGATTGGCCTTCCATTTCGAATTATTAGATGCC
The DNA here is from genome assembly GCA_031772225.1 of Eubasilissa splendida. NCBI lineage: Eukaryota > Metazoa > Arthropoda > Insecta > Trichoptera > Phryganeidae > Eubasilissa > Eubasilissa splendida. The sequence continues at coordinate 6,516,732 of CM062857.1, read as the reverse complement.
ACTGTATACTGTGTGTTCTATTTCAGGGAGTCTTTGTAAAGCTTTTTTTTGCCCCAATGCAAGTGTTTGCCTTAGAATAGCCGGGAGGGAAGTACATAATCTGCTTAGGTATTCAAGTTTCCGGCATTCAGGCTAATCCGTTGAAGTTATCGCTCAACCACATTCTAATGCATGTGTTATGAAGTAAAATGGAAAGATGAAACTTTTTAGCAATATTTGAATATATCCAAGAACACATTATTACTCGATTTTTACCTACAGAGGCACTGTTATTAAATAAATATCAGCTATCTCATAGAGACAAAGATATTTTTTGGTTAATTTAATGAAAAATATATGGGGTAATCACAGGGCTTACGACTTGACGTCAGCTGGCTTAAGTGATCATATCTTAAGTGATATATATATATATATATAAAACGTTCACCAATTCTCACCCCTCAATCTCCATATTTATCTTTTTTTTTTAAATTGTATATATGTTAGTATGTGGACTTCACCATCGCCATCTAAAGATCAAATTTGATAATTCATTTTTCCCTTTTTTTAAAGAGCATATATGTCAATCACTATGAGAATCTGAATCAGGTCGTAAGCCCTGTAATTACCCCATACTTCCATATATTTTCCATTAAATGTAATAAAAATGAGCTTTGTCTCTATGAGATATCTGATATTTGTTTAATAAAACTTTTTATTCGACGATGCTTTTGATAGAGGGAATTTTAATTGAGTTCTGGGTCATGTTGTGTAACATTTAAATATTTTATTTAATGTTACGAAATATTTTAAGTAGGAAGCGGAAATGTTTATTGGAATTGTTTAAATAACGACCGTGTTTTATTTAATTCGCGTTGATAATCTGAAATCAGCGGCTGCATTTTTTATGTCGTTTAATTACAAAGGACAATAAAGACTGCGAACCTACATTAAAATGCTTTTATTAACAATTGTTTAATTATTCGCACGTCAGTAATTAAACTATGAAACAACCTATGAACATTTCCCAAAAGTTGGCCAATATTTCAATTATCCGACTCACCGGAGCATTGCGAAAATATGATCCTCTAATGATTCAAATGAGATGCTTTTGTAAAAATGCAAAAAAAAAATGTAGTATACATATTTAATATAATGAAGCCTTTTTTTTGCCGCGTTCTGTTTTCAGTTAAGATTTAAAATATTTTAAACCGAGCCTTATACGTGTACAGTTTCAGTCAAGATTGACTAATTTTATGACTTATCAAATATCATATTTTTTATTTCTTACTATTAAAATGAATAGACTATCTTTTTTCAACTTTACGTATTTTACATATACTTTAAATACACCACTTGGATAACATTTGTCATAGAAAAAATTAATTCTATTTTATTCTTCCTTAGAGACTGCAAAGGTCGGTCTACATGTATCGCGTAGGTACATCAGTCACATTCTATGCAAAATGCACATAATACAATTTTATACTATTTTACGTGCAAAATACATACATAATATATCCATGGATTTATTACACCTGTCGTTATTGCCTGGAGCTGGCAGAAGAGGAACGAAAGTAGACTGAATGCAGTGGAAGTGGGATCGCTTAGGCGTATGTGTGGCAGATCCATTTATGACAGAGAAAATAATGAAGAAATAAGGAAGGAATGTGAAGCTGATCTTAGTATAGTGAGTAAAATTAAGAAAGGATCGCTCAGGTGGTTTAGTCATATGGACCGGATGAATGAGGAGAGAATAGCAAGGAAGATATATGACGCAAGAAATATAGGATGTCCGCGAAAGACTTGCCACGACCAGGTAAACCAGATACTGGAGGATGGTCCTGTTAGAAGCCTCAATAATCGGCGAGCTTGTATGAGAAAATGTATGAATGTGAATGAGGTGAGAACTGTGTGCCAGGACAGAAAAGTGTGGCGCTCTATCCTCCCTGCCTACCCCCTAATGGAAACGGCGTAATAGTAAGTTAGTTAGGTTATTTTTTAATTTTGTCGTTAGATTTTCAAATGTCTTGATGTTTGTAATGTATTATAATTTTTTTCACGGGATGTCGCTAATCAGTCATTAAATTTATTTGTCGGATAACGCTAACCAGATGTTTTGAAATTGCTTCTTTAAATAATATACCTATACATTTTATTTACATTAGTTTTGTTTGCACAGTTACAAAAAAAAAATTCTTAAATAGTCTTATAGTTTGATTGTTAATTTATAATTTACCAACAAATTGAAGATGCAATATAAAGAACAAACAATGTGATACATTAGGTATTTAAATAAATAGTTTTATATGTATGTACAGAAGAAATATTATTAAACATACAAGACCTTGATTTTTTTGATAATCGTAAAAAGATTCCCACAATAATAGTAATTGTTTATGTAAAGATAAGTATTTTGCAAAGAATGCTTTGAAAGAGAATGAAAAAATTCAGATCTAGATAAAGAGGGTCGTAAATACATAAAAATTAAAATAAGTACCTTGAATTTGCGGCCCCATAATTAATAATGGTGCCTGGAGATAAAGATTTAAGGCGAAACTCTTCGAAATGTATGGCTTTGTTAGTGCGGTCGAATAAATTAAAACTATTCTATTACATGAAAGACAAATAACCCGAATATAAAGTTTTGTTCGGTGATCTGCGCAGGAGAGGTCGAAGCTGGCGGGGTGCTAGTGAATTTTCTGGCTAACGTTTAATATCACATTACAGGGCTGGTGTTATGTGTGACCTATTTTGGTGTTGTGATTAAGTACTAGTACCGTGCTGAAAGCGGGGCATGTCATTTTTAAGTGCTGGCTTGCTTTACTGTGTCGAAAATAGATGATAGTTTTTCTTTTCTAGCTCGGTATATTGACGTACGAGAATATTTTGTTTAATACCGTAGATAGAGCTCACCGTGTTTGGATATGTTGCAGAGTCATTCGTGCGTAGCGTCGTACTGTCTACGAGATATGTAACATATTACGTTTTATGTTAGTGATCTCATTTGTGCGCCGTTGAACTCGGAATGCACATTTTTCGATGCTTTTTGTTCTCTTCAATTTATGATCTAATCATGGAGTCACCTCGCAGTTGGAGTCGGTATTCAGTATTAATTTGTTGACTGACAGTTGGAGTAGGCATTTCTGTTATTATTCACTTGTTCCCGGCTCGCTTTTCCCAAGGATATTTCAGTATTCTGAAAGCGTCCAGAACAATCTTCCAATTGAGACTGTGCTGTTTACCTTGTGAACACAATTCTACCAGTTTTAATTTGAATACTAAACCATATCTGTGTTCAGTTTTCTTCAACATATTTATGAAAATTCCTAATGTTTGTCTTCTCAGCTTTGAAGTTATGGATCCACCTGATATTGCTTGATTTTGAAATTCTAGAAATTGTTATTCTAAAATAAGTGCAGCTGTGTTTATATACAACGTTATATAAGTTGATTGATAATAATATAATATATTATTAATATAATTATATAGTATATTATTAAATATATTCATAAGCGACGGGTACAAAAGCCATTTTTCGGAAGTTGAAAAGAATAATACAAAAATCGTGGATTATTTTTGTTGAGGAAGTAATTAATATACAAATATTTAGATCCAATATGAAGGTCTTAAACCAATTAATTTAGTTTCGCTCCGCGAAATCTTGCAATAAGGATTGATCACTGAACCCCTCTCTCAAATTGAGTCTTCTTTATTGATCAAACAACTGCGCGATTGCGATTGGACAGTGAAATGGTCGTTAAGACACTTTTGGAGCAATTTATACGGATGTTATATTAGATGTTGGATCGACTCCCAAGTAATGCGTATAGCTGAATCCCATTTCGACGAAGGTCCGCCTGGTGAATAAGGAAGGAGCTATGATTATGAGTTGACAATCGTCTCGGTATTGGATCATCACAGGATTACGTCACTTCCTACGCCATTGCTCTCGTACGGCGATCGTATCTGCAACGCGAATGGATTGTTATTTAAAATAATTGTTTTTTTCTCATCAATTTGAAAGTCTGAATTATTTTCGGCCATTGCGTGCAGAATTGCAACTGGACCACTGTAAAAGAGAAAACTATTTAAAAAACGTTTATGTTTTCTTATATATAGATTTCGTGTTCATTGAAGAAGAAAAGATCAACGAAATAAACATTAGATTTTGAAATGTATTGAAATATTGCACAGATTACTCTAGGGACATTCTGAATTAAATGTTCTGTGAATTTAAAATAAATAAATAAAAATAAAATAAACTTGAAAGGATTGTCGCGAGCGAATATGAACCATAGATAAAGTAAACCATCTTTGATTTTTCTGATGTATTATATAATACATGTTTATTGAATACGTCTAGAATTGTTCAAATTGTAGAAAGTTTATGTTAATTTTTGGAGTGTTAAGTAAAAAAATAAACATTTCAACATGTTAACATTATGCATCTGGTGGGACAAAGAAGGTGACACGTACTAAGAATTGCTTCCATGGAATGTAATCATCGCATCTAAGGTTATCACTATTAGCGACAACCCTGTCGCTTTGAGGCTGCAATTCAAAAAATAAACTACGGGGAAGACAGCATCAAATGATTTTTCAGCATGATAATAGCCGTCTTCATACTGCCAACATTTCAAAAGCGGCTATACATTAACTCGGTTGGTAGGTTATTTCCACATCCGCCCTATTCTTCTGATCTTGTTCCATCAGATTTTAATATTTTTCGCTCTCACAGGGCGCAATATCAAGGACAGACTCGCAACCATTTGCCTGAGATGAATCCTTAAATTTTTTGGGAATCGTATGAAAAGGGAAAATAAGGAGAAGCTTGTTGTGGTGGGCCACGTTGTAGTATGAAGAGGAAAAGGAAGATTTCCCACCCGTTGGACCGACCAAGTGAAAATTGTAACAGGCACTTTCTTCTCTGGTAACAGCTCTAAAGTCTGAGGATGCCGAGAAAAGTGGAGGTCCATAGTCAAGAGGGCGAGAGTTCACGGAGATCAATCTAACAATCTCCGAGAAATCTTCCTTAATAACGCCGTTGCACTTCAAAAACTGTCAAAGTTAGAAGTCAATCGTAAACAAGTCAGGAGAATGTATTATTACTTTTGAAATTAGCATTATTGGTTAGTTTATAATAAAACACTGCGGATTTGTGTATCAATCTAATACTTTTAAATTATTATATAATTTGATTAATATAGTATGTCAAATGAGGATAATTAATAGAAAAGGATCCTAAATTCGATTATCGATATTAGTTGCAGACAATGTCTTCGCCTAACAATAAAATTGTGCATTGAATGTTTACATTCACGGTGAATAAAAATAGTGAAAGCATAATAAATGGTAATTAGAATATCGATTTTAATAGTTTTGCATTTTAATAGTTAAGTTATCATTTACTATTTCTCAACAAACTATTTTTGTGATGGTCATGTTATTGAGGACATTTAATTCTTCGTACACCCGATGTTGCCTGAATCTGCATTAGATGGTTGCGTGTGATTGCTGCATTCAGGCGATAATCGTTCGGACGTGGGCAGTAATGGCGTATAGATTTAATAGTTGATGGGATTGTGTGTCTTGTCAACCATTTATCCGTCTACGTTTCAGTACTGAAATATATATTTTTGAATAAAAACACATTTTCATTGTGAAGATGTACATTCATAACACAGTCTGATATTGAAAACAATTCATATGAATTCATTACAATATAAAGTTGATTGCTTTTAAACGTGGAATAATAGATTTATCATTTATAAAGACTACAGCTTGTATATTCCAAATTTGTTGTAAACTTAATTAATGGTATAGCAAAATGGTAATTCCAATATTTTTTTGATACATATGTTTTTTTTTTTGTGTATCATTTATTTTTTTAAATATTTTTTTATGGACAGTACCTTATAGTCTATATACATTATTACTCTCTAAGAGAAACATTGTTTAATAGAGTGTTTAGGTCAAGATTTAATTTTAAACGAAGCGTTTATTTTTTTTTTAAATCAAAATTTTTGTGATTAAAACGAATCTCGTGATATGTTTCAACCGTGTACACGCCGCACCTTTAAATCGTACAGAAAAATGTGTCGGTATACAAAAAAGAGAAATGATTTTATTTTTTACTTGTATAAGAAGCTTGGACGTCGGATTGTGTAATTATGCAATATTTTTGTTTTGAAAGTACATTTTACAAACTGAAAAATGAATGATTTCATTTCTGAAGGAAAACACATTTTTGTTGTGAATTTGCATTTTCAGATCATAGTTCTATGGTATTTAATACAAATTAAATTAGTCAACTAGAAAGATATACAGAAAAAATCTATCTATTGGAAAAATATTATGATAATCGAATTCATTTTTGAACTGTATATAAAAATTTTGCAATATTTCTAATTGATACATCTACTATTCCAATTTTAAAAGCAATTAAATTTATATTACGGTGAATCTCAAATACCTTTTGAGTAAAACCCGAGAGGAGACGCCAGAATTAAATTAAACCTTAGCAACTAAATATTTTTTCGATAAGTAGTTTTTTTTCTGTATATCTTTCTAGTTGAGTCATTTAATTTGGTATTTGATTTTATTTCCATTGGCAAAACTTTCAAAATTAGAGTTTGGTTATGGATTTTATATCTTCATATTTTTTGTACCCACTGTGAACCGAAATTTATTTATAAATTTCAGTTAATAATACAGAGAACAATCATCAAAGTAATATTAAAAAAAGATCAACTTTTTCAACACAAAACACTTTTTGCAAAATTCCCAGTTCCCAAAATAGAAAACATTTACAAAAAAATCTCAATTAATCAATTAATTAAAGAAAATAACTCTGAACAATTTGAAACAAGCACATCATAATAAATAATAAAATAACTTTAAAATCCCTAAATGTAACACCAAACATTATCAGAAAAAAATTCTAAACTTAGGGATAAAAATTTTCGATAGACTACCTACACAAATTAAAGATATAAAAGAGTTTAGAAAAAAATTAAATGAACATTTCACAAACACATAATTAAAAAATAAACAATATTACAGAACACTTCAGAAGCACATAAATAGACAATAAATAAAATATTATACCAAATTATTATAGTGTAACCCCTCTCCTAGCACAAGAGCTAGTTTCTTTTTTGGAGAGGTAAGTGAAAAAAAACATGCACTTTTAATAATGTTAAATGGCTATAAAAAAAAGTTTAAAAAAAAAAAGTTTTTTCAATAAGTACTTTAATAAATTTTATTAATGATATACTCGAGTGTCTCTGTTGGTGTCATGTATTGCTGAAAAGTCGTTATTAGTAACAAAACCTTTTTTGGGTATAATCTTCAGGCACCTATCCTTTGGCTTGTTAATTAGCTTTATGAAAATCATTTAATCATTTAAAATTAAAGCGCGAGCTCTAGTCTTTTATCCGTCCGATGACGGGCGTGCTGCATAAATTCTGATTAAGACAAAAATACACAATATTATTTTTAATTAAAAATTATTCTGATATATATTTTCACAATTAAAATTGTTCTTTTTCTGCCGCATTGCGTCTAGAGTTGAATACAGTCCGCCTTTTTTTAGAGGGTCATGTCTCTTGTTCTTTGCTTCCAATTTTGACCAACAATTTGCCCGATGCTATCTGACCAACGCGTCTTACGAAGTGGAAACGGCTATTATGTATATGTACATGGTGGAAGTAGGTTCAGGCGCAAAAAATGACCTGCCATGAAGGAGAGTACTGGCGGATCTTCTGTGCATAGTTTTCTGGGCTAATCACGGCTGATGTGATATGTGTTTGTTGGTGTTATGGTTGATTCACTGACGTGCAATACCGTGTCGAAAACAGGTGTTGTATGAAATGAGTAGTGTTGTGTTATATGTAGGTAAGTTCCATCTACTATCGGATCACTGTCTGTGCGGACTCCTTGTCTCCTATGGTTTTGAAGTGCTGGATATTGCGAGGTTTTTGATTTTAGGCCGTCATCCCTATTAATGTTCACTGAGTGTTTATATATATGTCAGTGGCCTCTTTAACCAGACGCGCGTAATGGCTCTTGGGCTTTCCTATAATTTTCAGATGCACACAGAAAATTCTGAACGACCGTGAAAACCTAAGAACATATATTGGCGGATGTCTAACGTTTCAATCTCAAAGCGACGCTTTTATTTATTTAACACTTCCAATTTTGATGTCGACAAAAACGTTACGCAAGTCCAAAATTATAAAAGTTTATAAAATGGAGGGAATCCGATGATCTCATGTGAAATTGCGAGTCCGAAGCCATCCACGGCCTCCGGATGTGGTACATTACGAACCCTTCTCGAATGATATTGTTTACCACCAATTGGACCAGCTGGACGAGCATCTGAGGTCAACGCTGTCTCCAGCCGCGTCGGTCATATCGCGAGCTCTCTACACCAATTTTATCTCTCCTAGGCGCTAATCAGCTCGTGAAAGTAGTTACGCTGAATTGAACCAGATCATTGTTACGACATTCTCAGTTGGAAGTATCAAAATACTACTCGACTGTTACTCAATTTATTTTAGGTATCGATTGGTTTTTTTACCCAGTGAAATTGATTATTTTTACTAATTATTAACATTTTCACTGCAATATTAATTTTTACGATAAGTTCGATAACATCCCGTCTGTTTTTTGATTATTATTAAAACATTTCTTTTTGGCAGTTCAATTTGTAATACAGCCAGGACACTGTGAGGCTATTTATTTATAGAACAATTTCGCGACAAATCGCTCGTGTTGAACCAAGTATATAAAAAAAATACAAAATAACATTAAAACTAAAAAAATGTAATGCCAAAATCAAAATTGAGTACAAAAAATAAAGCGTATATATATTTACAAAAATAAGTGAGTATAAACTATTAATTTTTTGAGGCATTTGTTGGTTAAGTGATTCAATAAATAATCGGAGGTTCGAGTCTCATTCCAGGTCAGCAAGTTTATCTTATTTTCATAGTACAAGCATTTACTTTGGTTTGAAAATATTAATGCGACACGTATGTATCTCTATTTTTATATATTTACATATATTTTTTAAATAATCTGTTTCTTGCATTTCAACGCAGAATATTACAACTGAAATTGATTATGAATACAAAGAAAAAGTAATGTTAAGATTGTTTCATGCTTATGAGGGTAGATGAAGATGAGAAATATGAAAATCACCTAATCTTTTGGGAAAAAAATGCCTAGTTTTATTAGGTACATTGTTATAAATATCTTATTAATTTAAATGAATCTTATCAAATCATCGCGTGGAAAAGACTTGATAAAGCTATGACGTCATTAACCGAATTTTGTTTTATTATTGTTATGTGCGAATTACGTTATACATTATTTGCCAGTACTTTAATAGTACTGATAGAATTTGCCAGTACTGGCAGGATTTTCCTCAGGATGCAATGATATTTTTACAGAAATAACTGTAATATTTTGAAGATAAGCTCCTATATTATTACTTTGATCGGAAACTTATATGACATTAAATACAAATTTATACTTTTGATACTAATCATAAATTTTGATCCGGGGCGCATAATTTGCACGTGTACTGGCAATATGTATAACAGCAATAAATAACATGTTTAGAGATGTGACATGGCAACGATTTTCTTTTTCTTTTTTGCACGTATTGATATCAATTTCAATATAAACCATTTTAAACCGAAAGATATAATGTAAAGTGTGAATGAATTTTCTGAGAAAATAAATATGATAGTGGAGTAAGATTAATACAAAAATTTGATGACAACTCTAGTTTCCTGATTAAGTTTAGTTACTTTTGTGAACTTCACGCAATGAACATAGTGAGGTAATGTTAAAAATATAATTCGTCTTCTGGTTGTGACAATTGTAATGAAAACACGTGTATTCGATTTAGCGAAAAAATCCGGACAAATACTATTTACCAAAATTATTTATTTAATTCGTAAATCTAGGATATCAAGAATTTTAATGATAAATTAATGACATCAAAAATCTATAAACTAATAGGTCTTATTCTTCTTTTAAATAGGCAATCCACCCTTCAAGAGTGATTTTTCAAGTTAAAACTACATTTTATAGAAAAAAGTATAATAATATTATATGATAGGAAATATTACATTACAAGTCAATACCATTGTCGTTCATAAAATTTTCTATTATATAGATTAAATGTGGCGAGTTAAGGGAAAGAAGATGACACAAGTTAACCGGGAGTTGAAAATTACCATTGACGAGATTACTGTAAGGGAATCTATTAAGTTCAATCTGAACAAATGTGAGGCTACCTGGCAATGCCCAATTCTCATTCTAGAGATGTTTGATATTATTCTTTTGGAGACTTTCCTTTTGATGAACCAGGGGGTGCGGGGAATAGATCTTTGAATTATTTTAAGTCGATTACCCTTATGATTATTTGGATCCATCCATTGTGCAGTCCAGATAAACTAATAGATCAGATGATAAAAAATATATCGAAGAATGATGAAACAATATTTTGGAAACTAAATTTTCAATCTGCAAGTAGGTACTCTATTTCCCAAAAATATAGGCACAAAATATAATTTTTACATACTATAATATATTAACAGTTTTATTTCATCAACGTTTGTAAATTGTACTTTTTATACAAAAAAAAATCATGCCAGTATAAAATGTTTTGAACGATTATTTTTTAATAATCCTTTTAATTTTTATGACCTAATTTTCGGTTACATCCAATTGTCATGACATTTACTTATTGATGATAATAAATTATTTAAATCAACTAAATTTTGTACCTACAACACATACAACTGAGTAGTATCTTTATCACGACTGTAGGTTCGAACCGACTAAATATTATTTTTTATTTATATTATAAATTGACAAGAGAGACTGCACATACTATAGTTGTAATAATAATAGTTTTGTGTGTAATATATATATTTTTTCTCATTTAAAAGTATTATATAGTTTATGGTATTTATATAGTACAATAAAAAATATTTTTTACTGTTAATGCTCTTTTTTTTATTTCTGTTTCTACTATATTTTTAAAATGAATAAATTTTTATAAAGTTTGAGGCGGTTAGATTAGTCTTAGATTCTATTTCTAGGAATTTCCGTAATATTATTGTAAAATTTCTGGGTCTTATAAAACTTTTTTAATAATTATATAGAAATAAACCATTCTCACCGCGGTATCTGTCTCCAATCATATTAACATATTTATACTTTGAATAGCCGGAAGATTCAATTTTGTCTCTAGTTTATGCGAAATAAGGTTGAAGAAACAGGCCAAGATCAAACATTAAACAATATTACTGAATAGGCACCGCGCTAAGCGAACACCCATTATATAATTAAACAATTGTTATGCAGAGTCACGTATGTTCTTTTGTAATTTATATAATGCATTTATAATTCTTTAACACTTTTATCATTAAAAGCTTCAAAGACCGGAATGATATCGCTATCTTTAATAACAAACTATCACGGCGGATTAACTGCACTATGTCAATCTGTTGTATATTTTGACAGTGACAGTTTTCTTCTTCTTCTTCTCTTACTCTATCTGTTCAATTGACGTTGCCTATCGTTACTTGATTCAAATTGGCCAAACCATTACCGTAGATTCTTCAGTCATGATTTTATCCCTGCAATCTATTAATCTTTTCCCGCATTATGAGGTGAAAAATCTCATACTTCTCTGAATCTCTCATCACACGTCTGAGATATTGAAGTTTTCGGATTTTTATTGTTTTAAATAGGTACATATTTTTCTTTATTCATCTGAACCATAACATCTTCATTCGTAACTCTATCCATCCAGTTTATTTTGAGCATTCTTCTGTAGATCCATATCTCAAATGTCGATCAATTTAGTTGAGATAAATCCATGTACCGTGTACAAGTGTTGAGATTTTGATTTGGAGATAAACTCAGAGATCAGCGTGAGATTGATAGAAAAAGACAAAACACAAACCTGTGTGACAGTGAGATTTGCTGAAATGCATACAACCGTTACGTATAACCGTAGATATCTATAATTATTTGTTCTAAAAAGTCATACAAACAGAGGCGTTCTATTACATAATTTATTCTAATTTAACTACTGCAGGGGAGATTTAAATCCACCAAACGAACGAACGGAACATCGATGGTTAATTACAATGACTGATATTTGACGTACAACAAACGTGAAATGATGATGAATCTTTAGACTTAATTGGACTATAAAAGCTGAAAGTTGTCTTCAAAGAAACACTCATTATAATAGGGAGTATCATTTCTTTCATGCAATTCTCAAACGCACGTGAAGAGCGCTTTAATGAATATATATACCATATTTTTGTATATATTGTATCATTGAACTGTTAATGCTCTGTAAATTATAAAACAAAATATATCCCTGTCTCAAAGCAGATTTTTCTATAATATGTAACATATTTCTTTACTGCTCAGTCTTCTGCTATACCGCAGTGATATATTTCCTATATGAATGTACAATTTCTCCAGTTTCAAGGTAACAGACAGACAGACCTTACCATTTATATATGTAGAGATAAGACGACCGATGATGTGGTGAAAAAAATCTCAGCATTAGGTACTTTTATCTACTGTGATGATGGTAAAAGTAATCAATATCTTTTAAATATTAATTAAATATATTAATTAGAAAGATATACATATAAATCAATTTTATTGAAAAGTATTGTTGTTGCACCACAGGGATTCGAACCTGGATCTTTTTCGTAACCGGGGAAGGTGCATTATCCAACTATGCTACAGCGACAATTTTCGAACCTATATGTTACCTTTTTGATATCAATACATTTAATCGTTACCTTATTTTTACAGAATCTCAAATACCTTCGAGTAAACTGATAGCAGACGCTATCTTTCTAATTAATATATTTAATTCATATTTAAAATATCACAGACCTATGTTCTGAATAATTACAACTTCACAATAAGAATGTGTTCTCCTAAAAGTATCTTTTAAGTATGCAGTTTTAATCGAGAACTGATATTAATGTTTTCTTCAGATCAAAAAATACTGATTGTTAGTATGTTGCGTTAAGTGAATATCTGGCTAACAATAGTCACTTTAATAGTTACGCCAAACAATTACTTTTTTAAACAAACTATAGATATCTCATAGAGACAAAGCTATTTTTTATATTATATTTAATGAAAAGATATGGTAGTATTATATATTGCTAAATATACTGGTCAAAATAAGTAAATATATAAAATTTATTTTTCAGGCGTATTCTAGTATAATGTGTTTAAAACATTTACAGATAAAGAATATTGCTTTAAATAATTTCAAAAAAATAATAAGATTCTCATTAGTGACATCTATGCTGTATCAAGGAAATGAATATCAAATTTAGTCCATATATGGCGATAGCTTAGTTATACTATATCCACATAGTAACATACATATATACTACTTCCAAAAATTTGATAGATATGGAGATTGATTAGTGGGTGAGAATAGTGAACGTTACATTTGTATAAAGTGATCGCTTAAGCCAGCCGAAGGCAGGTCGTAAACCCTGTAATTGCCCACACTTCCATATCTTTCCATTAAATATAATATTTTTTTAAATAGCTTAGTTTCTATGAGATGTGTTCTTGGACATATTAAAATATTGCTAATTAATTTTTTGTTTTACAATGCCACCTCATTTAATATTTAAATTTAATAAGTGGATTGAGATTTGCAGAAACATAATTCCTTGATAAATTCAGTTGACGTAAATTTGTCACTGAAAAATGAAAAACATATTTTATTTTTATTATACGTTACCTTTTTGTCAACTGGTAAGATTTTGCATATTGTAAATAATTTGTAATAAGTATCTTTATACAGTTTTAAAAATCTCAATTGTAACTGTTTAATTTTATCAGTATATGTTTTGTAAGTTAATCCATAGCTGCTCACTCCATAACTGATAACCAAGTCGACCGTCGTAAAGTACAGTGGGGCCCGTGAGGTGCAAACAATAGCATAAAGACAAGGAATGTATGTATTGTGTATTTAAATATTATTAACTACATCGATTAAATAATGTCTACTTTAAAAGAAATGAGTACTCAAAAAAAATGCAACAAAGCGATATCTCTTAAAAATAGATAAACGTTTTACGCACTCATCGAAAGAATTAAGACAACCATCTAGCGACCTCTATTAAAAGTTTTTTTTTGTAACGTTTCCTCAACCGAGTGACCAATCACATTGAGAATTGCTGAAAACAGGCGTTCGCAATCCGTTTAAACCATTCGTGAATAACCATAATTAAATTGATCGTTAAGCTTGAAACGGAATGTTGAACTCGTCACTAATCATCTAACAATATTCAAAGTTTGAGAAATAAATAGAAAAATTATTTTCCATTTTGATTTTTTAAAGAGATTTTATTTTATTCGGAAAACATACAGTTTATACAGTAAATACGAAAATCATAATAAAAGCTAAACAATAATTAAACCACTTACATGTTTTCTCAGAAGATACAATACATTTTATACAGTGAGTACAATTTAAAATTTATAGAGGACAATAATGCAGAAAAATATGAGAGAAAAAAGTTAGAAAAAAGAAAATATTCGAGGGGAACGGAAACGGGAAAGAAAAAGGAAAATGGGATAGGGAATAAAAATAAAATGAAAAATAAAGGTTATTCAAAGTTTATGTATTGAATTTAGATTGAATTAAGGTTACTGAAGTATTGAAAATGTCTAGTTCGTTTAGGTGTGAATTGAAATGAAGGGGTGCTCGGTAGATAAATGAGTTTTGTTTGGCATCGGTGCTGCAATGTGGAAGATTAAATGTGAGATTAGTTCTGGTTGACCCGGCTGGCACTCGAATGGATATGCGTCTGCGTAAATCAGGACAGTCTACTTTAGAGTTTGCTATTTTGTATTGGAAAATGACATCAGCCATGTCTCTTTGAGTTTGTAGGAACTTTGAAAATGATAGATAACTCAGCAATGCTGGTTAAGGTTCGTTAACTACGAAAGTTAAGATATTTCAGGAAGCTGTTCTGTATTTTTTAGATTCTATTGATGCATGTGATATATCTTGGATTCTAGACTTGGGAGGCACATTCGATGATACTTCGGACATATGAGAAGTACAGTGGTACCGGTTGAAAGTTTTTATATGTACTAAATTTTTATAATAGGCAGAAGCTGTGATGAATTCGCGGCCGCTGTGTCCTTTGAGTATGGACTCTTCGGATCTCGAAGTGTTAACTCCTGGACATTTGTTGATCGGACAATCGTTGGTCGCGTTACCTGAGTATCTCTTACTCGGACCTCAAACTTAATCGATTGTACCAACACATTCAAAAAATGTCCTTACACTTTTGACAGGAATTTATCTTGCAACAAAGGTATAAGTGGACCTCGGTGACGGTTTTCCCTAATTCGACGACTTAGTCTTAATTAAAGAGGACGAACTATCTCCTATGCACTAGAGACGCGGGCGGCTGATTAGGTTGTGCCGGGCAATGATGGGATAATTCGAGTTGCGGAGGTAAGAACGCAAAATGGGGTCTTACTTTGACCTATTTCTGAATTATGCAGACTACCATCGGATTACAAACTAAGTCGGCCTTGATTAGAGGGGGATGTTTACGCGCCTTGTTAATTCGATTGGCACCATTGAGTTTCTTGGTTTATTATAATGTACATGTGTGTGCGTGTGAGTATTGCCACCCCTTTTTCGGAAAGCTAAGAAGACGGTAATCGACAGGCGTCATTCAATTACATCCCGTGCTTCGACCAGTCCAGCGGTCGAAACGAACCACCAGTGCGCGCTTCGGTCGGTCGAAATCTAAAGAACACAACCCAGCTAAAAGAACAATAACATCGGACAGAAAGACAATAAAAATAAAAGGTTAGTGCAGTTCATATATCATAGGTGTGTTTATTGTTAATCGGAAACCTAGGAACCAGCCGTCGAAGGCATTTACATAAACATAATTCACATCAATATTCTTACTATTTTAAATATAAACCACACTTGTATTTTTAAAATGAGACTAACTTGCCGGTCTCCTGGAATGAGGCTCGAAAACCGCTGGATCACTAGATGAGAATCTTAACCATTAAGCACGTCTGAAGGATGGTTTAGACTACAAAAATATTTTAATTTAAAATTTAATGTATATCTCTACTCATTTTTAATTCAAACTAAGATTTTTAAGGTTATCGTATAATGCCCGGGTCCCGAAGGTGGTTGCCTAGGCGGTAGCGACGCCACTGGGTTACTTGTTAAGTTTTTTTTTTTAATCTTTAAAGTTTTGGTTGCGTTTTCAGGTGTACTCATTTAATAGCATTAATCGAAACTAAATACATGTTATATATTTTTATTAGTGTCCAATTTCGGGTGTCTATTTTCTTTTGCAATTTTAAATGATCGTTGTTCGGATGAGTGCGGCGTAATGATGAGGCAGACGTACACAAGTTGGCAACAATGCCAACTAATTACAGGTATGGAGTACAGTCACAGCCAGCACCATTGTCAAGTGCATGACCTTCTCGTGTGTGTCGCTTCATCGGGAACATGGACGTTACCTCCGTTTACACATGCCGACGGTCAGCTGTCATTACAGATCTAATTATGTTCATTGTTGATTCCTGTCCTTTACAATTTGTTAGTTTCAAGTTCAATCCAACCAGTCAGTACGTATGATCAGTCAGTACAAAACCAGGAGACGCTGGGATTCATTATTCGAAAAATGTGCCGTATCGAGTCAAATATAATTTTGAAAACAATAAAGATGCCTCGCTTTTAATGAGATTTGTTGTACGTATTTATAAAATTGATTAATTAAATTTTACATCTTTAATGAAGTAATTTGATATATACTTACTAAACATTCGGACAAAATATGATATTTATTCATAATATAGACCCAATGAGATGGAGAATTGATTGTATTATGTAAATACATTTTGTAAAAGTGTATCTATTAAGTTAATAAATATTTGAATAAATTTATTGATAATTGATGAATTTTATCTTGATTATATTTAATAGAATTTTTTTACATAGTCTTCTTCATTTTATATAATATGGTCTTATTATTATGTACCTTTTTTTCATTTCATAAACACCGTGAAAAATTTGAGATGTTTTTCATTATCTATGTATCATTATAGGGAACTCATCATTTTATATTATATGCTATCAGTATAGGGAACTCTTCACTTTATGTGTATCGTAATAAGAAACTTATCATTGTAGGGAACTCTTCACTTTATGTATATCGTAATATGAAACTTATCATTGTAGGGAACTCTTCACTTTATGTGTATCGTAATAAGAAACTTATCATTGTAGGGAACTCTTCACTTTATGTGTATCGTAATAAGAAACTTATCATTGTAGGGAACTCTTTACTTTATGTATATCGTAATAAGGAACTTATCATTTTCCATTTTTATCATTGTAGGGACCTTCACTTTATATGTATCATTATAGAAAACTTTTCACTTTACGAGTATCGTGATAAGAAACTCTTCATTTTCAATGGATCATATTAGTGAACTCTTCACTGTACATATGTAAGTATCGTAACAGAGAATTCTACATGATATATATTTATTATTATATGTATAATAAAACGACGAACATATGCATTGTATTATATATTTAGGGACCACCATATTGTTAAATCTATTTCTATGTCAAGAAAGTAAATTCATTTCATGTTGGCAAATGGGTTAAGTAGTTCTCGGACACACTTACAAATTACTTCTTTGTTTTTATGGCTTCCGTACCGTTACAGCAATTTAAAAATAACTGGACATGTACATCTCTAGATTTTCATTTTAAATTCCATAAACAGATGCCGCCAGTAAGCGGATTCTTTTAAATTTTGATAACAGAACAATAACATGCTCGCACTCGGTATCTGCTAATCAATATATAAAATCTATTAATTCTACCATTCGAGTCGACGATCCGTGGCAAAACTTCCGACTACGACACGGTCATCTGTCAATATTGTTAATAAGATTACGCAAATATGGACCCAATATATGATCCAATCGGGTATAAAGCAATCAGAAGCATGGCTGTCCATCATTCTAACATAATCATTAAACAGTGCCTACACTAATAATTCACTAGTTCTACAACACTTCCACTACATTTTTATTTAAAAAAAAAATTCTTTCTTTTTTAGTATCTATATTTTTATTTCTGTCGAAACTTAAATAACATTACAGCAGCACGAAAAAAAACTGGCTACTTTAACACAGAATTCAGTCTAGCAAAGTAGCCAGAATAACGCTGTATGTATCAGAGGTGGAGTCTACTCCATCCCATACGATAAACTATGAGTATTTAATTGCAATATAATTGTATCTTATTTTTATCATGTTATATTATAATATATTCACCTCTGTTACAACAAAAATATGTATGTCAATAAAGTCTAAATGAATAAATAAATATACGTTTATTTTGATTGCTACCCGATACGGATAAAAATATCACATAAAAATATTATATTTATGTGATTTTTGCAATGTACATCATTTTCGAATTCTTGTTTTTCCCAGATCCTAAAGAGTAACTACGCAAAATTTGGTTTAGATCAGATTGTATAAAGAATAGTTAGTCAGACATACACATATATATTAAATTTTAAATATATATATTTGTATTTAGCTTTTGTTACGTCATGTTAGTCGCTGATATATTTTTTGTGCTCCTGTCGAAAGCTGATATCACTGTATTTGCAACTACACAAGTATCACGTTAAGTTCTTAGAATAATTCTTTCACTTTACATAAGTGACAAATTGTTATTTTTACAATATAATGTTGCCAAGTGTTTCAATGGTACTTCAGATCACGTGTTGGTGACTTCATATAACTCAAGTATATGTCGTTAGTGTACCTATTACTCAAGTATATGTCGTTAGTGTACCTATTACTCAAGTATATGTCGTTAGTGTACCTATTCATTAATTTGCATATGACCATAAAATAATTAATAATTCTTTTCCGGAAAATATATTTTTTTTTTAAAACTATGACCTGATTGGATCATCGCACGTACTTAACTACACGTGGTATCCCGAAATTACTAAATACATAGGTATTTATATACTATATTATGTAAAAACTTGAATAACTCAGTAACCTGTACGATGTTAAAAATTAAAAATCAATTAAATTTTAGAAGCGAATTCCGATCTACAAGATATAGAGATCAAATTGATATCCCAAAACTAAAATATACCGCAACTCAAAATCAATATATTTATCAAGGTATCAAATTTTTTAACAATCTCCCCATCACAATTAGAAAAATTACGGACTATCATAAATTTGTAACTGAAGTTTAAAAAATATGTACACAGACTAACTGAAACATAAATTAACTCGAATATACTCCTTCTCTATACACGAGTCTTACTCTCATAGAGAAGAAACAAATGTTAAAATATATATATATATATATATATATCCACTGATTATTGAAATTGTATTATATTTTTAATATTAATAAAAAAAGGAGAAAAAAAAA
Organism: Eubasilissa splendida; assembly: GCA_031772225.1. Lineage (NCBI taxonomy): Eukaryota > Metazoa > Arthropoda > Insecta > Trichoptera > Phryganeidae > Eubasilissa > Eubasilissa splendida. The sequence continues at coordinate 6,497,186 of CM062857.1, read as the reverse complement.
TGTTATAAACCGCATTATTTAAAAGTAGGCTTTTAAATAATCGTCGTCAAAGCAGTAGTAATAAATATAAACTAATGAATATAACAAAATGAGATATATAATGTCCCCAGGTGGCACGTGAACGTGCATATCACCGAAATGGAATTACGTTATTATTTAAACCAAATTTAAGTTAAATTGTGGGAATCTATTGAGTAAAAGTTTGTGTTCATTGGTTAAATTAGCTTGTATTATAGGAGACCACTTCTTTTTTTAAATTCATTATATTTTCAGCATTGTGAAATAGGTTTAATGGGAAAACCGGCCGTGGCCGCGCAGAGGCCAGCCGCAAGGAAGCTACTGCATTACCTAGCAAAAGCAAATGGCACGAAAACACTGACACATCTAAAGCAAGCAATCGGCTTTGCCAATTGCTTTCTGCTAGTAATAGAGAATTCTACTTCATATTTAGAATTGATTATGTAGTATAAGTTTTTATTTAAATTTCTTAGTTAGATGTAAGTTTTTATATGATTTTCGAAAATATTCCTTCAACATAAACTAAAAAAGAAATAAATAAATATGCATTATATAATATTTATATTTTAAACAATGGATTATATAGCGACCTGTGTGGATAACATTGCAAAATATAATAATATTACTGATTATTAAAGATACTGATTATTTAAATAGTATATAATTTTTAATAAAATATAAGAACACATTTTCGTCAAAATAGAAATTCATCACAAAATATATTTTAAAGTTAACGTCATATTATAAATATTATCTGGTCTGTTTCATGTCAGGAATGTTGATACGAGTTGAAAATAAATATGATGATTTTCACTTAGTTAATAAAATAATTAAACATAATAAAAATGTGCTTACCGTGGAGGGGTCCGATCACGACGCAGACGACAATCATAAGCATTGTGACCCTGAGCCTGCGGGCTCCAGGTCCTTTCTTGAAAGCCACAATGAACGTCTCCTTCACATGACTCACGTCGAAGAAACTCCTTATTGTCTCTGACCAGGTGGTCGACACTTGCGTCAGTTGTTCCTGGGGAATCAGTCAATTACATACTTATGTATAATTAATAGATTTATTTACATTCTTATTCTGGTATCAAAGATTGAAGGTACAACAACAGCTCAACTAAACAAATATTGATCATCTGATCAAATTTTCATTGTGAGAGACAGATTACGCATAAATTGTCCTAAAACTGAAATAACTTATTGCGATTTGATTACTTTAACACTAATGAGGACAGAAATACATTAAAAAAATAATGATTGAAAGATTGTTAGACTTAGCTTACCTTTGATGATGTAAGCTTCGCTGGTTCTTCAATCAGGAAATATCCGTAGCAAAAACTGACAAGGTAGAGGGTAGCCGATATGCTAAACACTCCATAGAATCCTATTTCCCTTAGTAACACCCCACTTAGAGCCATCCCCACAGGAACACCGAGAGAACAGAACAGATTCACTATGCCTATCCTCAGAGTACGAGTCTCTTCGGTAGTCACATCAGCCACGTAACTAAATATGCCCATAAACATGGTGAACCAGCCTCCCGTTATGCCAGGGAAAAGAGCTTCGGTAACTCCGGCCACTTCCATTGGAAGTTCATAGAAGAAGTACGTATTAACGATGAGTCCAACACTCGTCAGAAACTCCCCGACTATGGGAAGAAGCATGCAAGGTTTTCTCCGTCCAACCCTGTCGCTCCACGCCCCGAAGAATAAAATGAGCATGCAGGGTAAGGCCGACTGAAGGATTGTTTTCCACCCCTGCATCTGCGCCACGAGCTGCTGCACCTCGCTCTCCTCCGCCGTGTAATTGGCTGTATTTCTCGCCGATAACGCGTCACAAATATGCGTATCGAACTTCAAATTTACCCTGCACGCCTTTTCTAGATTAAGATTTTGCGTAGCCAGAGACGCCAGAACACTCGGCATGATGTAGCAAGCGAGCATCGGTTCCACGGTGATATTCGCTCTCATGATGCTCAGCTTTTCCATTATATTCTTGTACTGCCAATGCAGTGATTCGCTAAAGGACCGAGACTTGTCTCGGTCACTTTTTTCCTTGTTCTTCGACACATTGGTTCCATTCTTCTTTTCCGATTTTTCTGATGTCACGCCGTTGGCGTTTGTGGTTTCCGTCATTTCTACCTGAAACACAATGATAAACATTATAAAACACCAGTTATTATTTGGTTTTGATGCTAAATTGACGTCGTTTATTTAATCCCAAAAGCGATTTTTGCCAAGGACTGTTGCAAATCGTCAAAAGCAAATTGCAAAACTCAGATTACAGGAAATTGTCATTGTATTAAACTGTGAAGCTTCTCTTCATGCGAATCGTATCAAACACGGTAATCAATAATCTGGCCGGTGCATCTGCTCCATTGTGAACGATATTTACAATGCACTGTTAGCGTTGAAATGAAGTCATCGCAAACCTCGCGCAATCAAACGGACGGGTTTTGACGTTAATCTCAATTCATTCCAGTGGACGGCCTCTGAATAGGTTAGTACGGGTTTGGCTTCGTTGGCCAATTGTTCCGAGTGCAGTTGCCGCATTATATACAAGTATCATCCTACCACCTTTACGTATGAATATCAGCAGATACATCTGCTAGTATGTACCTACATATACATTTATTTTTAACCTAAAATGAGAATTTTCGTTCTTCAATAATAAATGATATCCATTTTGACCGAATATTATTGACTGTTGACTCACTAGAGTATGGCTCACATCAGTGATTGAAAACATCACAAAAACGAAAATTAAACAAAAAATTTGCGTCTAAATGGTATTAAATAATTCCATTCCATATTTATATTAATCTTTCCTTCCGCGTAAAAAGCGTATTTAATACATAGTTTCCTTATCACATATAGGTCAATAAAAATCAAATCAAAATATAGCAAACCACGAATAGATAGAATTCAATATTTTAATAAAATACCTAAATTGGTATGTATGTATTTTAGTTAATAATATTTTCACGATAGGAACCACAAATTATGATATTTTTAGATACTCAATCACTGCTAGTGGTGACTTACAGTGATAAGTAATTGAATTACAACTCATAATGTCTGGTCGTAAACGATTTTTTTTTAAAATTCTAAATAAATGTATTCAATATAAAAATATACATATAAAAACAATTTTTTAGAAAAATATTGTTGCTCTATTGGGATTCGAACCTGGATCTCTTTTCGAATTCGGGGAAAGTGCATTACGAACTATGCTACAGCGGCAGTATTTTTGACGGCAATTTTTCGATCTTATATGTTACACGTCTATCGTTCCATTATTTGAAAGCCATCCACATTGTTTTTACGGAATCTCAAATACTTATGTGTAAATCGATAGCAGATGCCAGAATTAACAATTCATTTTTATTATTATTTATAGTCCTATGTTCCGAATAATTACAACTTCATAATATGAATGTGTCCTAAATAAAAAAAGATTTTGTTCGACATCTTGATCCGCCGTCTTACATTAGTTGCTTTTGAATTAATTATTATAATAATTAATTATAAATATAAATGTAAACCTCTACAATTATAACCATAAGAGCGGAGCGTAGACACAAGTCAATGTTATTTTTATAAACAGATTTATTATTTTTTAAAACTTATTGCCTACCAAGATATCCAAAATAATTATAGCTATGGACACATAGGTATCCATGGGCTACTACTACAGTTACTACTCGTATATATATACATATATATATCGGTTAACATTCGCCTTATTAAATTATTCAAGTTATCGGAGGTTTAAGTCTCGTCTCGTGAGACCATAAACTCAGTAATATTATATTATCATTCTAAACATTATTTTTTTACCGTGCAGTAATAACACACCCTGGCAACGTTTTGTGCGAATTATCTCAATACAGCTGACATTGACAGTAAAATAATATGATTGATATGAAAATAATTATTTCGTGACTCTTTAATTGGATTAAAAGTTTTTTTTTTTGTACATTTGAAACGACATGCATTTAATTTTTTCAATAAAATATATCAACTACTTGTCATGTCGCCGCAGTATGATTGATGCACATTAATAATAATTTGATTACGTCGCAAAATGAAAGATGAAAATTAACTGTAGAGTTTTCAGTAGTTTTTTTTATTTTTAAATTGGGATTATTATAGTAATTGTTATGTGTGGTATTTATTTTTTGATGGAAAAAATGTAACATATAATATTTAATATTTATAAAAATGTAACAAATAATATTTATAACGTCCAACACGTACATAACGGGGTTTGGTCTAGTATTTCTTGGATATCTTTATCACCCCACTATAAAGAGGTCGTAAAACACCACTAGCTATTCCGATTCTTCTATTTATTTCACCTTCCTGTCTCTCGTCGCTAGATAATTCCACTCTGCGCCCATGTGCCGGATTCTGTTAAGTCAATGTGTTGATTACTTTTCAAATTTTAAATAATACGTGTCCCATAAATTTTAACAATCCATCATTATTCAATACGTTTTTAATGTTTTATATTCGATGGTCCGCTATTTATTGCAAGAAATCTACTTATCTCTATCACAATGAGTCCATTTAATTAGTATGATTCCGTATTATTTTTATAAAAATGATTGGCCTCTTCCCTTACATTAGTTATCTTTTTTATTTCGGGTATAATTATGTATAAATCGTAACGTGTATTACACAAAATTGGCATGTAAAGAACAAAGCGTAAAACACATGTTTTATTTAAATGAAACCACTTAACTATTTTCAGTTTTTACTTAAATGTCGTAGCGTTTGATTTTTCGGTTAATATGTATAATTATGTAAATATACCTATTTTAATAAAGAATATGTTTACCCAACGGGTACATCAGTAAAATTTGTCGCGCGATTATTAGCGAAGGAGGAAATTTCTCATTATTTTTTTCACCTTTACCGATGGATCGATTCGATCGATACCGTGCGCCTCCGGTGTCGATTGTCGATACCGTTTCTTCTCAAATACTAATCTACCAGCGATCTACCATCCTGCTATTCCTCATAAGACTGGTGTCAAATAATGCTGATTCTTTGGTCAATTTTGCAACACGTTTATTTATTAAAGAGCTTACTAAAAAAGAGTTGTAATTATTTATTGAAATACTAATTAATACATTTAATTTGTATTTATATTTATATATGTCTCATTTTACGTCTCATCCATAACTGTCCATTTTATAAGAACATATTACATGCAGGAGTGGTATGATACATGTGTCTGAGATATGCAACGCGTTTTTTACCAGTTGATTCTTTCCAAAACAATATTTAAATTTTTAAATAAATAAAGCTTACACAAAATAAAATAATATCAATATTCTTCCTATTTTCAATCTCAACTTGTGCTAATAGTGTTAAAAACCGTATGTATTTCACAATACAGATGCGCATACTGAAATATTTCAGGTACGTCATAAGACGTAGGGATGCTTTAGAGAAACTGGTGGTAGAAGGCAGAGTCGAGTAGGTTGTACCTATGTATATGGGGATGCTGCCCCATCAAGTTATCAAAACTTATTACATCAAAATAAAAATAAACTAATTATGATAAAATGAACAACGTGAATTTAAAAAAAAATAATTTAAAAATGACATTGCGTCACACTAAACAAAAAAAAAGACCCTCCATCATAGTACTATCTACGCAGTTTGCAGTTTTTGAGATGCGGCCTCAGCCGCCGAGCGAAATTTCACGAATATACCATAGATAATTAATTATCGATCCATTACAGTGAAGATCGCGCGTATTGCCGATATTAAAATGTTGCTATGATCAAAAATGTGGTTGGCATCAAAAATATCAGATAGGGTGATTTTTAACATGACGTCAATTTATAACGTCATAATATATACATACCTATCTGTAGATATTTATGAAATAGCAATAAAAAATATGGCTCGATTGTTTCACGTACTACTGAGTTTAATAATTTCAAACGCTTGGATTGCACGCAGTTTTGCATAAATCTAGCACGTGAATCAATGGTCATTATATAGTTAATAAATACAAGTCAATTAATGCATCTCTATTATCTAAACCACCTGTAATACACAGGCTGTCCGGAAGCAGGATGTAAACATTTCGGGAAATTGTGCGGATGGCAGGGTCGTAATGGTTGGTTAGCAAACAACACCCCGATGCTGTGCTTGATATTTTCAAATGGATCACTAGTTGCCGGTTAGGGGTCTCAAATGAATGGGACAGGCTGAGTAAACAAATATGATTATACCGCCGTATATAATTTTTAAGTTAATTATGCTGTTTCTTGATTTATAAATTATAAACTAACAAATTATGTATTAGTATTTTTGAACGTCACGCTAATACTTTACACTTTTGACGAATAACATAATCATATATTTACTCGTGTTTAAAACCCGTCCTAGGACGTATGTATTACGTAATGTAAATAATTACCTCAATACCAGGGGTGTGCAGTGTATACAAGCAAAAGAGCTGTTCATTACTACCAATTTTGGGAAACAAATAATCTATAATATGGATTAACGTGAACGTATATTTGCGGATTTATTACAATTAGTGCCATCTGTGTATCAGTAGAAACTTTAATGACTTAGTTTTAAAAACTACCACGACAACCCAACACTGTAGCCGTAGCGCTATTATCTGCGTAGCTACAATCGACGCATTGTAGCTATTCACTTTACTCTCTTCTATTTTTAAGCTAGTGTATTACTCAAATCATACAAATTGAATTGAAAATTCCTTTCGGTTGATCCGTTTGATATGGAGTCGTTACTTATGCTGTTTTTTTTTTAAACAGAATAACATTTAAAAGACTTACAACTGCGTGCAAATCAATAAAGTGTCTACTTCCTCTTTTACTAATTCGCGAATTTTACTATCTTACTGTTTTTAACGTGTTGATTTCACGATCGCTCTTTGAATATTTTGATTTGGGAAAAACAAAAAACAATTGGTAGAACTATTTCATATCAATATTCATTCATTATCTATCATTCAACATATTAATAAAAATAATTATTTCCTTTAGTTATTGCGTGAAGGATTTTCAATCAAGAAAAGAATCATGTCCAGTAGTTGAAAGTGTTCTTAAAAACGTCCATATAATTTTTATATGAGTAAGAAAATATTATTTTACGTTAAAACATTAAAATACTATAAATAGTACTCTAAAATTACGAATAAATACATGGTAGGGTCGTATAAACGACAGATTCATTTTGTCTAAAGACGAAAGTACATATATTGTATTACATATGTTATATATGATATTTTATAATATCATTGGTAACAGCATAACCTAAATCTATACCTACTGCACGCCACTGATGATTACCTACCTAAATACATATGACTTATATTTTAAATAATTACCAATCTATTGTATGACAGTATCACAGTTTTACGATTTTCACTTTTATTTACCCAGGTTTTTATTTACGCACATACCCAGATATAACGGGTGATCCAAACTAGATCGTTATTTAAATTATTTTCTGCACAATTGAGACAATATTTCACCGATAGCAGCTCTGATGTTGATCTTAAGTCGTTGAATCCTTTCTGGAACATTCGCGTAGATCTGTAGATCTTACTTTCACATAACGTAGTATAAAAAAAAACAAAAGCGTTAAATCGCACCATTTGGGCGGCCAATAATATAATTGATGCCTTTGAAATGAGAAATTACGTGTCCAGGAAATTTCTGTTTTTCAATTTCAATTTTTTTGTGCTGCTCAATCATGTATCGACTCATTTTCGTTAATAATAATTGTTTTTATCAGACAGACGTCACTTATGACGTTTCTAACCCTGAAAGATAAAAAAATACACCGATATACAAAATAATGTTTGGATCAATCTTTATATACGTATCCAGATTTTATTATTGATGTGTATTCTGTGTTCATTAAAGACTCACGCTATATGTGTGAAGATATTTTATAACATGCTTCTTGTTGTACTGGTGCAGTCAGTCGGTAAAGCCCGTCACTTCGAGTGATTGACGCCAATTGACTTGCATTACACAGGTTTTTTCCGGCTTCTGCTTTAGTGAAACAAAGCGTTAACGTGAGCGGTACAAGCGTCAAAATGACACGTGTTTGTTTTTATGTTTATTATGTCTGTTTGAATTGTATTTCATTTTGTCAGTTGAGGCACGGCTTATATTGCAATATTAAGTTTACGTCTTTGTAAACTTTCACATCAACAAAACTCGTTTCACCCATCCTTGCACCGGGCTGTATCTTTAGCGTCGCCAGTAGGATCTCTAGTAAATACTATTACTGCTACTCTGTGGCTTCATGATCCTTAACATCTTACACCTGATCCAACACACTCCACTCGGAGACAAACTTTTCACCTTGTCGCTCTATATGGGTCTACCGCGAGGTCCTCATCCATTTGAAATCCATCAATAAATACGACTTGTAGCACGTTTCTCAAACGTTCTGTGACCTACTCAACTTATCCTTTGCGATTTGACCACACCAACTAAATCAGTATTTTGATAAATATTTTTTATCATTTTGCGGTTTGACATATTATATTAAATTAAATAAAAATCACTTTGTACGAAACCGCGAAATTTATTATACGTCAACCGGTTTCGCTTATCTCAAATTTCATCACGACGTATTTAAAAATGATCATAAATACAAAAAGAGTGCACTTATATATACATAAAGAGTGAGATAGAATATAAAATTACATGTGAAAGAGAGACAGAATACATATATAGTTAAATAGAACATGAAGGGAGACAGAATATACAATTATATGCGAAAGAAGAGACATAATGCATATAAAGATAGACGGAATATTAAAGGGTGAGAAAATAGTGTTGATGGATATTAAATTGATTTTAAAGGAAACATACCTAATATGGGGCTAATGGATAAATTAATTTAATTATTGAAAATTGGCGTATTAATATTTCTACGATAATGTATTAATTTGAGAAAGTGGAACATATAGGTTCGAAAATTTGTCGTCAAAAATAATATCACTGTAGCATAGTTGGATAATGTACCTTCTCCGGTTTGGAAAGAGATTCAGGTTCGAATCCCGGTAGCGCAACAACAATATTTTTCGATTAAATTGATTTTTTATGTTTATATTTTTAACTAATACATTTAATTAATCTTTTTTTTTTTACCTAAAAGGTGTTCAATCAATGCACACTGTCAGTGTTTACGTATGTCTGAGAAACATGGTCCAAAAACTTAAAGGGACATTGAAAGATGTGTGTTGGGAGTCACATGAAGAGACAGAAAAAGACATACGTGTATAAGAAAATGGACAAGAGGGGCTGATAAAATTGAATATGCCAAGAACATAAAATGATAATGGATAGACTACATCACTCGGAGGACTGACGATCGTTGGTATCAAGAGGTCAGGCCGGCCTGAAACACGCCTGGACTGATGAAATGTGTGGCAGCGAATAGCATTACTAATACAAATGGGAGACACTTGAGGAGTGTTGATATTTCTTTGTACCGTCTCATTGAAGAGAACCTCTCTGCCTTACGATCGATCTTATACAGGGTGTCTTGAGTTAGTGCAGTATTCATTATTTTCATTATTATATGTATTGTGGAACAGAAATGCAAATATTTGTCCGACACGCAAAGTAAAATAAATTAAATGTATTAAGAAAAAATAAATCTGATTATGATTACACATCGCGTGTGTGTGTTACGTGTACAGTTCACTGGAAAATAAGGAAGAATCTCGAACATAATATACTTATAAAATAGATACTTTTGTCCTTTTATTTTGAAATATCTCTCTTAGGACTTTTGGAATTCTCCTTTTACTACATTTATTTTTGATATTTATAATTTAATTTGTTAGAAAACTACTTTGTGTAGATAGGTGTAAATTTTTAAAAAATTAAATTTTTAAGTAGGTACCGTGTAGATACTGAATTCACAAATAAATTATTTACCTACCTTGCAGTTTTTCAAATACGTGAATATTTATTAAATTCAATGTTGACGTTTATGGGTACTGGATAAAATAAGAATTCACCATGCTAACGTGTTGGACGTATTTGTTTGGTTACTTTTTTGTTACATTTTTGTAAGAGTATGGTATAGTAGGGTTAACCCTCTGCATACCGTGATAGAAAATACCCGTACGCAGCCATGATGTCAACTTGTGTTACCGTAATTTTTAATAATTTTAAGTGCGAATAAAATGCCTTTACTAGTTTCTTACTTGTTATTATACATTTAATATAAATACTGATAAATTTGATTATATAACGGAGCATTCATCGTATGCAATCTAACGGTGACAAGTATCGATCTTATCGAGCGGTAGATCTGTGTTAATGCATGGCTACGGAAGGGTCAAGGTGTATACATATCAATAATTGGCTTAAATACATGTTTGTTTTTATGACGCGTATACCTACATACATGGATGAGATTTGTCTCAGAGGCTTGTATCAAGAGCCCTTTAAAATATAGTGCGAAGCGAACTGTAAATCTTTTATATTTCATTTTGTAATATAATGTAACCGATACACCTCTATCCTAACCTTATTATAACCTTTATAAATCTCAGAGAGATCAAAGTAGTCGCATGCGTGAAAACGCACTGCTACGAATGCTGCAATTCGGTTGTTAAAAATCAATCAGGTTACAATTGTTTATAATGTGATATAAAATTATTGCGGTAGTTATTCAATTCTGGCAGTTGATGAATTACGACGTATCACGTTGAATTGCAGTCAAAACAATTGTGACACAGTTTTATATATATATGGTATTATAAAAGTGAAAGTTAACACAAATAATTGTAATGCTGCGTGCAAAGCAGTCAACAAAAGCGTTACGCAAGTCACCACATTAATACACACACATTATTTTTTTTGCTCATTTCAAAAAAACATTTTGCCTAAGCACTCAATTGTCGTACCCTCGATTCCAAGACCGTAAACAAACAATCACCTTACTTCAAAGCAATGAAGAGAAATCTCTATTTCATTTTTTAATTTTATGTTCAACTCGGTAAATCTAACGTAATTTTGCAGACATTTTTTAAGCAAAATACTTTGTTATTAAATTATGTAAATTTATGATAAATATAAATTAAATATCACAGACCTATGTTCTGAATAATTACAACATCACAATAAGAATGCGTTCTCGTAATACTTATTTATGTTTTGACGAGTACATCGTAAACTTTGTGATTAGCAGAGGCGTGCATTCTATACAATAAAAAAGAAGCTATACATACTTTGTATAATTTAAGCGAAATCTGTATATTATTTTATATATTAATAACTGAAGTATCTGACGTTGCCCGGGCTTTACGCAAAGTGAAAAGTCTTCATTTAGGGGGATGGGGTGTTTTTTTTCCAAATCAAATGTATGGCAGTAATTTTCCTCATGATTTGATCGTCGAGTGTGCAAAATTTCATCAACTCAGAATAAAACTAGATTTGTATAAAAAACAAATAAACAAACAAACCAACAGACACTCTGCTTTATACATATATATAGGTATTAAATATGTAAGTCTACCTTCAAATAATTCAAAGTTCTCATGTTAATTATAATTTTTCTAATCTGCCCCAAACGTACACCTACTAAACGCAACTCTCGCGCTGCGCGGTATTCTGAATACACGTCTTCGCATGGGCAGGCGTGTTGCAAAACTCCGCAAGTGTGTATTTGAAGCGAAATTGAATGTATGCATTCTGATAAACTTTAAACATTGTATTATTTTATACTGTAAAATATTTTAAGCTTTCCAGTTAATAACTTGAATAATTTCCCAGGAATAATATGAATATTTTTCAAGAATTTAAGTTTCACAAAATGTACCTCTAAAATAATGTATTTATTTTATATGAATGAGTAAAATTACAGCCTATAGAATTTTTACAGCATCGATATTAGCAGTTGATTAGGCAAAATCATTTATGTATAAATAATTAATTTTATACTAACCACATTCATTAATCTCGAATACATCATAAACAATTAAATCTAACTAAATAAATAACCCATTATTTAATTATCGTCTATTTCAGAGCGATGTCAGTTTTATAATCGTACAAACGAATGTTTTTTATTATATTGCTACACTAAGTAAGCTATATTAAGTTACACAATTAAAAATACACTTAACTTGAGACGTACCTGAAAAGTTTTTATCAATTTCAATGGACATACTCGTAATATCGATCATATTTTTTCTGGTATAAACTAATTGCACTTATCTGTCGTGTTTTAGTGTATGTATATTATTTTTGACGACATCCCATCTGGCAACTTAATGGAGACTGACGATAATCTACAAAAAGAGGGGAGCTCTGTTTGCTGATAGAATATGTCATTTAGGAATAATTTTTAAAGTAAGAATTCGGTCGTTTTTTTGAAGAGACCGAAACAAACCACAATGCTTGATATACGAGGTGGGGCGGAGCGAACCAGAACAGCATATTCTAGATATAGATAGTAGTGAATATATGGTATGATGTATATTGTTACGTCGTGCGCTGTCACCAGTGGATGGAATGCCAGTGCACCACGCCACCTGCTAGACTCAGTCTGTGGGTTAATAAACATTGTTGTCGGAATGCCTGTCTCAGATGGATGGGGGAGGTCTGAACAATGGAAGATACTTTTTGCACTCACAACCATTTATTCACACTTAAATACACAAAGCCCGACACTGTAAGCACGGTTATTGTCTTTGAAATCTTCTTTTTTCCCGTCACGCTCTTCTCCTAGTGGGGACACACCGTGTCACCGATTTAGCAATACGATCACTGCCCAGTTTGCCACGCCCCGTTCCAGAAGTGAACTCTTCCTCTCGAAGGTCACCCCCTTGAATCCACCACCCTCATCCAAGATTTGTATTTGTTATTTATTAACGACATTTCTCCTTGGCGAGACGCCGCCCCGGCGCTCTACCCACACCGCGCGCTCGGCACCAAGTTACGCTACTCTCCCCCGACCTCTCTCTCCACCGGCCGCGCCTACTCGCATCGGTAGATGGCGCCCTCGGTCTTCGCGCGTTTATTTGAAATGTCAACTTAACGCGTTTTTTTCGTACTATTGTTAATTCAACATAAACAGCTAACATATTACATATATTTTTAATGAATGGAATATTTCTCGTAATTGCAACTGGATTCTATTATAATAAATACATATTTTCTGTATATATTTCTAGTTGATTCATTTAATGTGTATTAAAATATCAATTTTCTGAAATTACAATTTATAAATATGACAATAAAGCTTATATTATTATTTAATTAAGTTTTCAGTAGCATAAAGTGATTTATTGTTATTTTAAGCTGTCATTCGTAATTATAAATAGTTGAAAAAAATCTATAAAAAGGAGTTCAGATTGACCCATGATCTGATAAAATTTTTTCGTCTTCAATAATAATGATTGATGATAAAATTTCAAAAATCAATATGTGAAACACAAAAAACGATATTAAAATACTTTTCAATTTTATAGCATTGTTTATTTGTTTTTAATAATAACGACAGAGCCATAAAAAAATTATAGTGTATTTATCATTTCGCAATTTTATAGTTTTTGTGTGACTACATAGTATTGAAATTACAATAAAACTCAGTAATCATTTTACTCAATATAGCAAACTAACCGCCATTTTTATTTATAAATATATATCATTATGTTGACTGTTATTTCATCCTTTAGAATTCAATTACATAAATGTTTGGTAGGTATTTTTTTTTTGTGAATTATTTAACATAATCATTGCCTGTTACTGAAGGCAGTGATTCTGAATGTTATTCTTCTTCCCTGGCTTCCTTAACAATCCTTCTCAATTATTCTCGGTCTTTTGCAGCATGTAAAACTGCGTACAGCCTTTTTATTTCATTTATTTGGTTGGTCTATCTGTGAAAACTGTCATCTTGTACATGTATGTGTGTCATGAAAGTGAGTAGATGGAGTGGTAGAAGACAAACATTATAAGAGGCCGTCTCTGGGGGAACGGCTCTCTTCCATCACAACTCCACCTGAATAACTAGTCTATCTCTGAAGTGTATAATTTATAATTACTGTAATAAACTTGATTTTGTTACCAGGACATACTGAGTTATTATTACAAAGAATTAGACTCAAAGTATTTAGTCAGCAAGCAGAGGATAGAACCTCTAAGGAATCCGGTGATACTTGTGAATCCGGTGATCACAATTTCTAATAAGGGATGGTCTTCTTGCTCGTTTGCCTTCAATATCGCCGAGAATATCCATCTTCTACAAACTATCTTCACCCCTTCACGTTATATTATTATTATTTATTCTTAATATAGTGCATATAAAAATATTTATATATGCTCTAATATAAACAAAATCAAAATAATTAATGAGAACACATTCTTATTGTGAAGTTGTAATTATTCAGAACATAGGTCTGTGATTAAATGTATTAATTAGAAAGATATACATATAAAATCAATTTTATCGAAAAATATTGTTGTTGCTACCGGGATTCGAACCTGGATCTCTTCCAATCCGAGGAACGTGCATTATCCGATTATGCTATACCACTTTTACACTTTTCAAATGAATACATCTATCATTCCTTTAAACTGACTAAATTACAAGTCAAAAATGTTCGAAGAGTGTGTGCATATTCTGTACTGTTATGGAAAATATTATAAATACTAGTTTAATGTATTAATTATAAATATACACATATAAAATCAATTTTGTCGAAAAATATTGTTTTTGCGCTACCGGGATACGAACCTGGATCTCTATTTCCAATCCGGGGAAGTACACTACCAATTGTGTTATAGTGTCAGTATTTTTCATGACAAATTTTCGAACCTATATGTTACACTTCTTCAAATTAATACATCTATCGTTCCATTATTTGAAAGCCATCTACATTGTTTTTTTTATAACTTCACAATAAGAATGTGTTCTCTTTAAGAAAATATTATTGTATTAAATTTTTACTAAATCATGTTAAACTTTAAATCTACGTACTTCGAATTATTATTAGCGAAATTGACCTATTATTATTCTATACCTCTGCTTCATGTCCTAAATCATTGAACAAAAAACAGTCCGGCCGCTCGAAGTTCGATAATTTTTTATTAATGTATAATTATTCAACGTATAATTTGGAATCAATAAAATATTTCAATTAATCGAAATAATCGCATACGTAACTAGGATTTTTTTAAAAATGCTTATATCTCTGATAATTTTGAGATTAGGCACGTGCGGCTTGAACATTTTTGACTTATATTTTTGATATGTATCCAGCTATCCCTAAATATTGGTCCAGTATGTGTGTTACGTCCAGTATAGTAAATTATTACTGTATAATCGGAGGGTACGTATGTTAAAAATATACTTCGTAAATATTCATGGTGTGCGTAAACAAACTTCCTAAGGCCTTCAGTTTAAATGTCGCGACGATCACGGGTCCGACATATAAAAATAACCTGTCAAACTGACATCTGTCATCTGTCATCTGTTCGCCATTGTCAGGGTAAATTATAAATAATAGACTACGTCCGTGTCAAAGTGGAATCCCGTTCGTAAAGTGTTGAGATTCATAATTCAAAATGTTGGCCCGTTAAACTTCTTTTAAGATGAAGGTTGTCACGTCAAAGTAAAAAATATCTTTGAATCAAGTAAGATGAGCGAGAGATGTTTGAATATTGGAGAAATGATATTCGCAGCAAACGAATGAGTACATTACAGACTGATCATAAAATAGTGATACCCTATAAGTGTGTAAGAAAGATAGAATACAAGAAAGGACGAAGAATACCTAGTATCATTTTATGGAAAATGTTCAAACATATTTTTAGATATTACGTTTATTCAGTGAAAAATATAAAATTTAAACATATTTTGGTGGTCCTGTTCGAAATAGAACAATAGTTAACTTATAATAAAAAAATTAACAAGATAAGTATTTGAAAAAGTATTTTTTCTTATATTTATATATACAATTTCCAAAAATTTGATAGATGTGGTAGCATGGGTAAATAGGTGAACGTTACATTGTGTAAAGTCATCACTCAAGCCAGCCGATGACAGGTCGTAAGCCCTGTAATGCCCAAGACTTCCATACTTCTCATATAAAAATAATAGCTTCGTTTCTGTGAGACATCTTAATAAATACAATAATTAAGATGTACAAATAAATGAGGTAAATAAAAAAGATTTTTTAAATTGAAATGTTTGTTAGTTTCCTTATTGATGCAGTAACGGATAATGTACTGTCATCATCTTTTACTTTCTTTTTCGCAAAATATGCAAAAAAAATCTGCCACACCTGGTTTTTATATTTTTCTCTGTGAGATTAACACCTTTCCGTCCAGGTGACAGGTAAAATTCCTCCGCATCTTCTTCTTCTATTACCATATCAAACAACTTACGGACCATCACGTCTTAGGATGGGCAAATGCTAGTATTTACGTAATACTTTTCCTAAGTCGAGATAAATATGGAGTTCGTGTGATTTGGAATTATACGACTCATTTATCTGACTTTCTAGGTAGTTCTCTGTATTATACATATCCTGAGTTCATAATTAACCTTAAATGTTATGTTTACGCGCTTAGTGCAATCGAACGTACTTATTTTATCATTTCACAAGATATTAATCTTATGTTACTGCAAAATTTTCCTGCCGAACTATGTTTGAGGTATTCTTACTACTAGTACATACTTAGTATATACTAATATTTATAAAATTTTCTATTCAGTATAGGTTACAAGCGATCGATCAATCTCGAGAATAATAATAATAGCAATAATAATTTTGTAATATTTATGTGGGTACTGTGCTACTTTTGTACTATTCCATTGCATTTTTCAACTATAATTATAATTCAGCAAAATTAACATGATAAACATTTATGTATACAGGCTGTTCCAGAGACAGTAGTCCAAATGAAGCCAATTATGGGACATCACTGGCAACTCATTAGGCGTCAAACTTTTTTATTTTTGATAAATTTGCAATCTGTTTTTACAAAAATGAACGCTGTGACATAAATACTTAATCTATCATGATGAAATTTAACACACGTGATAATAGATAATACAATAATGTAGCTAAAACATAAGTTTTTTATGTTTATAACTAATTAATTAATAAAAATTCAATTTAACGTTTTTTGGTGAAAATCAGAAAAGTTCGAAAATCTTTTAAACCGCTGAATTTCGGATAATCCTATTTGATGCCCAGTGAGTTGATAATGATATACCTTAATCATGGGCTCTATTTAGACTATTGTTTCTGGAAAAATCTGTATATACACATTTAACTTAACACACACAATAACTTAATTTAAATAAACCAAAAGATTATCCGAGAAAAAATACTTTTCAAAGAATTCCAAGTACCTACATTTTGTGATCTACTTAAAAGAAATTCTATTATTCAAATATTAAAAGAAAAAAAAATATCATTTTATTACTGTAAATCGTACTAGGATTAAATTTTTATTTTCATGCTCAAAAATTAACACAACACCACTATACGCACATAGGAAAAAATAATTTGAACAGCTTACCCCAAAACATCAGGATGATAACAAAGAAATAATAAATGCTATCAAAAAATACTTTAAAAAAAAACGTGTACCCCGAAATTTATAATATTTTTATAACGTTGCTATTAATTTATTGTGTTTTCTTTTATTATAAGCTAGTTATTATAAAGAATAATTATTTAATCCCCTTCTCTGCACAAGCACATGCTTTTTAGAGAAGTTGTAGAACTTAAAAAAAAGCTTATTGTATTGTTTCATTGTAATTATTAACAAATAAAAATATGTATATATATAAAACTGGCATCTCTTCTAGGTATGTATGTCTTCAGCGAAAATGTACGGTTGTTTTTTAATTTTATTTCTTACCATTAAGTTTTTATATTATTATTTTTATTTGTTAACTTATTAACCACTTATACATCTACCGGTTTCGAAAAATATCATTTTCTTCTTCAGGATGTCAATACTAACTAAAAACATATGTTATTGTTTCATTACCAGAAACTATTTTTAAAAAAATACAACAATTATTTAAAAAATAAATTTAGTACCTAACTCAAACTGTTACTTAATACAAATTTACTCGAATAATTTTTAGGAAAAAATTTTAGAATTGGACTCGTGGTTGGTTGTTTGTTTATAATTTTTTTGATTAGTTTAACACGCTTTATTTATCTCCATCGATTCCAAATTATTTAATTTGTGACCAACATCGTTTACATGCAAAATTGATAATCCCAATTTTTTATCATTTGTCAATATTGACATCCTGAAGAAGAAAATTGTATTTTTCGAAACCGGTAGATGTATTTAAATTATATTTAATAAGTGGTTAGTAAAACAAAGTTAACAAATAAAAATAATGAATTTTAAACGTACGCCTGCGTTAGTTTTCGTGTTGTTTAATCCATGACATCAACGCTTGATTAATACTAAACCTATGTTCGATTATTTAATAATAATAATAATAAAAATAATTATACTTTTATTTACCTATTTTTCCCGCATGCGCATGCCGGTAGAATTATCGTGTGTGTTAAGGCTATTGTCAAGTCCGTTTGATAATAACTGCCGCATCATCCTTTGTGTATTTTTTCAATCATGCAAATTTTTTCAAATACTCTCTGACATTCCACACCAACAACGAGAATAATTCAACCTTCCTGTTCGCTACAAAAAATATCGCGGCATCGCTTTGTATGAATCTCATCGTCGGGTCGGACAGATCAATCCGCATAGTCAACAATACTAATCAAATTTATAATATCCTTCCTACCAGTAATATAATTTGTTTCTAAATGATTTTAGAACAGTAGTTGTTTGATAATTGAAATACATTAGTTAAATCTCTTTAAACATAGAAAAATATTTAAAAATTATGCTTCCGAGCGAAAAATTAGATGTCTCACTAAAATCAACGATAATTTGTAAGGTTAGTATGGCTTAGTTTGTAACGTAGTCTATCGGCTATAGAAAGTTGTAATTATATTTTTTGATTGCTAATTTTTTTCTGTTTATCTCTAAATATTGATATTTTAGTTGATAATTTATTGCCTTAATTGGTGAAGTAATCTATCGGCTGTACAATTTTTCAACTCTGTATTTTGAAAGCTAGATTTTTTCTGTTTATTTGCAAAATGATTTTCTAAAATTTATATACCAGCTTTGCTTCGATAAAGACCGATAACTTTTTCCTTTTACAAGTGTGTATATCCGAAATATTTTAATTTATATCTATATATTGGTGATGGTATGACAAAGATTCTCTATTTTTTTTTTGTTTGTTTAAAACATGATAATATCTCCATGCCGTCACGATAAAGCTGATCTTTATGGGTATCAAAAATAAGTATTTAAAAAAAAAATGTTTTATAATATGGCTATAGGAAAAATAACAAATAAACAATCACCGATATATTCAACTGAATCTCTCTGTCTCTTCTCTATACAATCCTACATCTTTTGACCGATTTAAAGCAAATTTTGCGTAATTTCTCTTTAGGATCCTGCGCAAAAAAGGGGTTGCAAATGCAGTGACATATGTAGATACCTTAGAGAAAGTATTTTTTCGATATGTCTGGCTCAGCGTAATCAACCAATATTTAGTTTAATCACGATATATCTGGTTCGTCACATAAAACTTGCAGTTCACGGCTCCAGCTGATTCTTCCCTGTCCGTTTTTGTGATCATGTTTTGTTTATACTTATTTGTATATTTTATTTTCTCTAATAAAGTGACAATTAAAAAAAGGTCGAATATAATGAGAGCAAACTTTGTTATAGTCGGCTGCGCGGTATCACCCTGTCACTGTGTGCGGGGCGCTATCGAACAGCCGCCTCTGTAGCATTAAAAAAATGCCAACCAGGCGGCGTAAGAGTAGAACCGAAATAGAAGCC
The DNA here is from genome assembly GCA_031772225.1 of Eubasilissa splendida. Lineage (NCBI taxonomy): Eukaryota > Metazoa > Arthropoda > Insecta > Trichoptera > Phryganeidae > Eubasilissa > Eubasilissa splendida. The sequence goes on along the minus strand of CM062857.1, from coordinate 6,477,220 downwards.
TCGAGCTTATTTAGCAGTCCCGGGAATGCGGTGGGTCAGCTCTCATTATCCATTTTCCCGTATAACTCGAAATCAAATGAAAATATAAAAAATAAATAAATGTGTAAATAACGTGTCATTCCTTCTTTCCCAGTGTACTGTAGACACGCAACACACACGCGATGTTTACATACAACCGCGAGAGTACTAATTAATGTCTGTTGTTTTTTTTTCACGAATTACCATACGAAAATTCAAAAGAAATGTCGACAAAAACCTGTGCAGGTTTATCGTGTTGAGATTAATAATAGCCGATGTGATTCAAGTTCACAGTCGCGTTTACTGCAGCAATTTATTAACATTCAGGTCACGGCTGCGTAATGTATTTCCCATTTTTTTTTAATACATATATCTGAAATTAGCAGGTTTGAAACATTTAATTGAGCAGGCGGGCGCAGGACGCGACAGGGGGCCGAACTACCATCACATTGAAAAAAACTTGACCAAAATTGTAATCACATTGATTCTTGTAGATTTTTGATTCGATTTCCACCAATTGTTTTATTAGAAAACTACGATCTACACAAAGTATTATATGTAAGAACATTTTCAAGACCGACATTTGAGTATATAAATAAACTATTAATTTATTACATACATAAAATAAATACAATATCAAAACTAGTGTCTGTAGAGTTAATTAACTCGATTTTTAATACACTCATACACTTTTGAATTATAGAATACTGACACAAAAATATACCTCTTAAAATTCATAACTTTTAAGAAGAACTATCATCGAAATTATTGAAAAAAAAAAATTTAATGTACAGATATATCAATTCATTTCAATATATAATATTACATAATTATTATATATATATATATATACATATATGATACAAATTAAATGAATCATCTAGAAGGATATACAGAATGAATATACATATTTAGTTGCTACCGGAATTAGAACTTATATCTGTATATTTTTACGATTGACTTCCTTACTATCACGCCGTTTCCCCCGCACACAATTCTTGCCTCATCCACATTCATACATCTTATCATCATTGAGGCTTCTAACAGGACCATCCTGCAGTGTCTAATTTACCTGGTCGTGCCGAGACTTCCAAAACTTTCTTAATCTTACTTTACTATGATCAGCTTTAGATTCTTTCTTTATTTCTTCATTCTTTACTCTGTCATTAATGGATCTGCTACGTGTACACCTGAGTGATCTCATTCCCACTGCATTCAATCTACTTTCGTTCCTCTCCTGCAAGCTCCAGGCCTCACTTTCATATCATCCATTTAATCTCTAATATCTTTGAGTAAATCACGCTAGGAGTTGCCAGAAGTAATAAAATAATCAAATTTTTTTAAATTTGGATAAACTTTGATACAACTTATATATTTCTAAGAAGAACACAAAAATAATATATGTATATGATTTTCTAATTAAGTTTTAACTAACTTGTGTAACTTGTAACTAGTGAATTATTATTTTTATTAAAAATAGTAAATGCCAAGCTATACGTCCTTCATCAGACTGAATTTATTTCGTACTGTTTCTGCTCGAAATACTAAATCGTTGGAGCTCTTTCAAGTATAATATTAACGCACCTATACAAATAGTTCACAGGCTTATAAATGAAATTAGTTCGGTTTTGGTTCTAGCGATATATTCTTATGGCCAGTGGTTAAATACAAGTGTAATTTTTTGTTGCTATATTAAGACAATCGTATGATTAATTGAGGCATTCAAGCAGTTCTGTGTTAACCTGTAAAAACACTCACATTATTTTTTTGTCAAATTTGTCTTATTAATAATGTGTAAAAAGTATACTCCATTAAAATTTGAATATAATTATATTATACGTTTATTAATACGTAATGGATTAATGTAAATGTCCATGAGGACATTGATATTATTAAGGACGTTTTCAATACTCTCCTCCCATCCTCTCCGCACCACCAGCAAATCCCTCTCACCTACGCGTTCTACTACACTCGCAATATTATTTTTTAAAATGGGACTAACGTTCAAGCAAAGACTACAAATAGTTTTGTCATACATGTATTTGCTAATTATCAGAATCTGTATGCAATTACCTATATTTCTCAGATCCAAGCAAAAATTCGTCAGTTTGGATAGATAATAGCGTAATTAATGCAACCACCGCGGTACATTGGGGCCCAAATGTAATGCACCCTGCAATACAAATAATAATTTCTAAGATGTAATATGAAAACACGTGAAAATATTACATTGTGTACAAAAGTACCGCGATAGAATGTATGGGTTTAGGGACCAGATGAAATCGCTGTTTTGATAAATGATATTTTTTTAAATTCTAATTAAATGTATTAATTAGAAAGATATACATATAAAATCAATTTTATCGAAAAATATTGTTGTTGCTACCGGGATTCGAACCTGGATCTCTTTCCAATCCGGGGAAGGTGCATTAACCAACTATGCTACAGCAGACAGTACTTTTGACGACAAATTTTCGAACCCATATGTTAAACTTTTCAAATTTATACATCTATCGTTTCATTATTTGAAAGCCATCAACTTTGTTTTTACGGAATCTCATGTAGTCTGCTGTTGGTTAATGCACCTTCCCCGTATTGTAAACAGATCCAGGTTCGAATCCCAGTAGTAACAACAATATTATTTGATTAAATTGATTTTATATGTAAATCTTTCTAATTAATACATTTAATTAATATTTAAAATATCACAGACCGTCTGTTCTGAATAATTACAACTTCACAATAAGAATGTGTTCTCCTTAATAATAATGATATTATTTTAATTGTACGTGCTTAAAAATACTTAAATACAAAACAAATAAAGAGACATTTAATGTATGAAACCGCGTACCTAATATTCTAATAATATAATACAATATTCGTTTACAGGGTCCATCTGTTTAGCACTGAACTTGAATCTGAGCCTTCGTAAATTTTGCATTGAGGACAAATTTTTTTTAGTTACGCCACTGGTGATAGCCCTATGTTATCCGCCATGAAAAGATTCCCCTAGTTAGCTCTTTATCGTACCCTTAGATAGTTTAATATCTCTAGGCATCGGCATACGGACATTCTAAACTATACATTTATTTAAGATCTGTATTAATGATGGTTTTAATTTAATGCACATTTCTTGCGTAAGCATATCACCTTGACTCTATTTATTGAGTTCGCAGTAGTCATTTTTTTGTTATTTCCATGATCAAAACAAATCAAATCATGTGTATATTTTCCATGACCCAATAACACCATCATTACAATTATCATTTATTGTTTTACGACCAAAAACGCAGTATATCGACCCTGCCTCAGTGCACATTTTATTAATTCGTGCATCATCAATGCTAGTGATAGAAATAGATTCATGTGCGTAGTAATTAAATACAATTTTCAAGGTACAGAATTTACACTGACACGGTTGGTCGAGATCCCTGGAAGATCTCCATAATGGGCCCGCGTGTTATATTCCGGCTACCTACCTTCTTATACTTCTTACTTCATACCATTACTTATATTACCATCACGACCTGCTAACTTTACGGCTTATCAAAGTAGATGCAATATATAATAGTGAACCCTTCCCAAACCATGCAGTAACACAGGTCTACCATCATAATTAAACCTGTAATATTTCGGTAAATACGTGCAACATAAAATTCATATTTTAGATAATCCTAAAGAAAATATTAGCACTTAGGAATGACTAGTGAAAAACCAATTATGAAAAGGGAATCGTACAAAAACAATTATTTTTTCCATTCAATCCGTTGTAAAATTAATACGTTGGTAAAAATACCATTTGTTATATGGAAAACAGAGATTATTCATTATTTTCACAGTAAAAAGGACAACAAATATAATTGTCTTTTTCTTACTAATTAAATGAAGAGAAATAAGAAGGAAAGACACATTATATAGTACTTAATGAATGCTCTAAATTACGTATTAATCATTTTTTCAGAATTGAATGCTCAATATTTAGAGTAAATTCATGCCATTTAAGCTAATAAAAACATTTTTTATAACTATTTATTTACGGTAAAACGAGTTGGCAACATGGCTGCGTTCGGGTATTTTATGTTATGGTATGGTAAAGGTTAATTAAGAACAAAGTATTGTAGGTAGTAAAAGATCCGAAGCCATAACTAGCAGATCACTGTGTTTTGGGTATCGGTCATGGGAAGTACTTCATAAATAAATAAATAATTTTCTCTTGCATAGTGTACAAAAGATGCACGTTTCCTTTAAATTCGGCACTACCCAGGTGCGAGAAATATAATTTCCGCACCTTCAAACACGAATAATGGTTTATTGGCTTATTGTCGCGTGGTGTCACACACAGCGTTAATTAATATTCTAACCTAGTTTCGGCAGCAATTACAAATATTCTTGGAATCAACCATTGCTCATTGTTTGCCAAAATGGTTAGATTTAATATTTATGGATCTCTTCTATATCTATATAGCATAACAAAAGAGTATATACAATAACAGAAGAGTTTCATTTGCTGAGTTCTGATCGGTATACAGAATGACACTTTAGATAGAAAATACCATTTTGTTATACTTATTTTATTTATTTATCTTTATAAGACAATTTTACAATTTAGATTGGACTGTGCCTGTCTCACTAGAAATATCTGTGTTATAGTAATTACAAGGTAAATATTAAATATAATATTTTGACGAAAATTACACAATAAATATTATAAAACTATGTTTCACACTGTTGTAAGAAATTTATTAAAAAATATATACTTACCTTACTTAACTAGATGGGCGATTGAATTCAATTAACTATATGTGCAATGAATCATCTATAATAGAACGAAAACAAAAAATAACAGTAACGGGCGGATACCACGAATGGTCCATTTCTACAATACTAAAATAATGGCGACAGTGATGCAGTCAATCTCTCCTAGGTATATAGTATTTAAAAAGAGGTTATTTATCCAAGCTTTTATATTAAATATTTTCCAAAGTTGTGTTATTTATTGATGAATAACTAGCTCAGTCAATACCGTAAATAATTCGTAAATAATATGCTTTAAACGTAGCAATCACGCCTTGATCCATTGGCGTAATTGCGGCTGCAGTATTTTTAGGAAAATATCCGATTATCTCAGACAAATCCCGTAGATTGACTAGGTTTCGATTTTTTGGGTGTAGTCGGAGCCAAGCAGGCCTCAGAAAGCCTAGCTATTCAATGTAAAAAGGTATAAATGTCACCTACATTGTGTACGGTACTCATTATGGCTTCGATGTACTAATAATTTAATACGTTTTACAGTGATACCTAGCCCTGATGACAGACCTTGTAATATGTTCCGGATGGTCGGCGAAAGGTCATTGTTTGAAGACATTGTTTGAATATATTGTAGCATTCGGCCTCTTACTGTCAATGCACTCTCAGTGCATTTTGTTGAATAATAAAATATAAGCTTTGTCAACACACCAAATATTCTTATAAGACTTCAACTGTAAGTCTTCTGACATAAATCATATTTCGCGTCTTACATGTAAATGTATGAATATGAAGCATTTTTTCTATTTATTTATGCTTTATCTAGAGAATTGCGCATTGTAATGATTTAAGAAAATGAATACATTACACATTTGGTCATTCATATAACAGGTATTTAACTTTTAAAATCAGCAATGTTATCTTTGTGGTTAAGATTCATATTTTTATTTATTATCTTTGTTTTATTAACCACTAAAATGAGGTATTTAGTCATATAATATAATGAAAAGATATATTTGGTCGCATATTTCCGGTGACGCGCTGCGGCTGCGTTGTTGCGCATGCGCAATGGTTTCCTTCATCTGTTGACTCACCACATGCAACGCTAGAGACATTCACGTATTGTGGCCATCTTGTAGTGAGTGATTGAAATGTTCAAGACGATAGATCAGCCCGCCGACTGTGAGATGAGACGTCCATGATTATTTTCTTGAATGGCTGATTTGGCGCCGAGCGATTTCCATATTTTCCTTCATCTGAAGCGGTTTCTTGGTGGCAAGCGTTTTGATAAGGATGATGAACTCAAAGACGGAGTACAGACATGGTTTCCATTCCAGGCGGCATCGTGACAAGTGCCTTAATAATGGTGGCGACTATGTTGAGAAGTAATTTAAGGTGTGTAGCGTCCGAAGATAATAAAGTGTTGTAAAAATTATTTGTTTCTTTAAAACAACATCCAATACTTACTTTACAAAGGCGCCTCGTATTATGTACATTAGACATTTGATCATATAACAGACTGGCTCGGTTGTAAGGTGGAGTCCTGCCATCTTGCCTTTATTAGGATAGTTATTGAGAAGGAAACCCAAAAAATTCATGAATTTATAAAAGTGTTATAAGAGGTTGCACACAGAGTGAAAATTCAATCTGGTACTGCTGTTATCAATTAATTGATCGTTTGCGCAGCCGAATGTATGATTTTCGTATTTGGCTTTTTGTATCGAGATAATTACAGGAAGCACATTGACGATTTGGGATGATTTGTGTGAGGGATTTAATAAAGTAATAACAATTATTTTAATTTTCACAACTACACTTAATACTACACAAACGTTGAATTATTGCAACTAGTAGTAGATAACAGTGGCGTGCAGTAGGTATAGATTTAGGTTATGCTGTTACCAATGATATTATACAATCATATATAATATATGTACTTTCGTTTAACCAACGTCTTTGGATAAAATAAATCCGCCGTTTATACGACCCTATCATGTATTTGCTTATAATTTTAGAGTACTGTTAATAGTGTTTTTAATGTATAAGTTTTAACGTAAAATAATACATTTTTACCCATATAAAAATGTATGGACGTTTTTAAGAACACTTTCTATTACTGAACATGATTCATTTATTGTTTGAAAATACTTAGCGTAATAACTAAAGGAAATAATTATTTTTATTAAAGGTTGACGTAGGAAATAGTTCTGCCAATTGCATTTGGTTTTTCCCAAACCAAAAACAAATACATGAACCTCGAACGCAAAGAACGGACATGAATTCAATACGTTAAAACAGTAAGATAGTAATAACTAAAGGAAATAATTATTTTTATTAAAGGTTGACGTAGGAAATAGTTAGAATTAAATAGTAAAAGGGGAAGTAGACACTTCAATGATTTGCGCTCAGTTGTAACCCTTTCTAATATTATTCTGTTAATAAACAGCATAGACAAAAAGGACCAACCGAAAGGAATTTTCAATTCAGTAAATAGCCATTCACATGACTTGATTAATTCACTAGCTTAAAGACAGAACTGAGTAATGTAAATAGCACGATGCGGCGAATAAAAAAAGAGCGCCATGAGTACAGCGGTGAATTTATAGAACTAAGCAATACAAGTCTCTACTGGTACACAAATGGCACTAATTGCAAAATAATGTTTTCGTTAATGCTAATCTAATTTTTAAATTTATATTTGTTTCTCAGAATTTTTAGTTATGCACAGCTTTTTTGCTTGTATGCACTGCACGCCCCTGGTAGATAATATGGTTTTAACCCTTCCCGGAGTCCTGAGTCCCGGACTATTTTTTTTTATTAAACCAAATAATATTCACAGCATTTCTCGGAGGAATTTTTTGGTGATTTTGGCGGAGATAGAGGAGCTATTTATTTATTGGACTCATCACCACTAAATTCTTAATCTTCACTAGATTCTTGATCCTCTTCCAGAGATGCGTGTGAAGATTCTGTGTCGGCACTGCTAAAATCGCTGCCGCCGTTACTTATATTACCATCTCCGTGTGATGTTTTAGTATTACGTAGACTTCTCCTTGGACTTATGGATATAAATAATATGTTTAAAAATATTGCAGAACTGTACGATTCTCTTAAAATCTATTGAAATATCAGCAGATAAAGCAAACACCGGTACGAATACGTCACAACTGACGCAAAAACGGCATCTTGTACAATCTTGTTGACGCGCTGGAGTGAGGGGAAAGATATGGGAAGATATATCCTGACTGTGAAGCAAAACTGAAATGTTGGTGATTTTTTATCTGCTCGTGGGTCGTATTGTCCCATTGGAACTCAAAGAGTAATATTAAGTATGAATTAAATATATTAATTAGAAAGACATACATATAAAATCAATTTTATCGAATAATATTGTCGTTGCGCCATCGCAACATAAAAATGAATTGATAATTCTGGCGTCTGCTATCAGTTTACTCAAAGGTATTTGAGATTCTGTAAAAATAAGGTAGATGACTCTTTCAAATAATGGAACGATTAAATGTATTAATATCAAAAAGGTAACATATAGGTTCGAAAATTGTTGTCGCTGTAGCATAGTTGGATAATGCACCTTCCCCGGTTAGGAAAGAGATCCAGGTTCGAATCCCGGTGGCGCAACAATAATATTTTTCGATAAAATTGATTTTATATGTGTATCTTTCTAATTAATATATTTAATTCATATTTAAAATATCACAGACCTATGTTCTGAATACTTAACAATAAGAATGTGTTCTCCTAACAATGAGTAATTTTTTAAAATTTAACTCCATTAAAAAAATAATAGAAAAAGCGATTTATTTATATATTTAAATGGTTGTGTCGTATCTTGTGATGAAAAAAATATATACTTACCTACATCCGATACTTGTGTGGGAATTGTGGCGTTTCGGTTCACTTATATGATTGTACAATTATGTAATTGCTATTCGTACACAATATTATTTTGACAGGGACGAAAATAAATAGTAGTGTCGATGAAAGAGCCACCTATTGAACTAATTTTTAGGCACAACACAGTGTGACAAACATTATTCGAATTCGGTATAGTCCAGAATTGTTCTGCACCGAGGTTAGAGCATCGAGTCAAGGTGACGCGGATTCATTCAGAGACGTTGGTACAAGGTTCTGTGAGAATTCATCGCATCAAACCAAAGCGTCACGACTGCGTGAATAATTTTATAGGCTGTGTACGTTGACCAAATTTCTTGTGTCTAACGAGACACTCAAAGTTCATAACCATCCGGATAATATGTATAGGGGTAACGGACTACATCCTTTAGGAACATATTGGCGAAAGATTTTACACAATGTACACGATAACTGTAGTGGTTATGACCGTGTCAGGAATCAGCTGACAGCCATATATTGCCAAAACGCACTGACCAATAGCGGATGTCAATACATCGTGTCTGATGAGTCCTAGGAGCTAGCCAAACACTTCTCCGCAGACCGTTCTTTCTTCAACGCCTCAAGCGAGCAACTCCAGTCTTCAAATTCGCGCAATTAACTGTATATTCATAGTGCAACGCCAAATTTTGTAAGTTCTGTTTTATATAAATACTTTGCTCTAGACACAGTATAAGTACTCACACACACATTCATATACATTGCGATATGCACCAACACGCGTGAGACTACCGACACCTAGGAGACCTTCCTATCCGGGGAAGTGCGCTGACCGAGTCCGGGTGGCTACAAAAATATTTTTTCATTAAATTGATTTTATCTGTACATCTTTCTAATTTATTATAATTTATCACAGAACTATGTTTTGAAAAACTGCAACAAAATAATGTGTTCTAGTTGATTCATTTCATTTGTATTATTCACTACATTATTTGAGCAAATGCTTGATTAAATATTACAATGCTGAACTTTAATTTTAGTTCTAAGCTGTTACTATCTCTCTTTCGTAATTTAATAGCGTAATAATATGATAACTAGACACATATTTAAGAAGAATCCTGATAATCAAATGGCAAGACTAACACGCAAATAGATGTGTTCTTAAATAAGCCAAAATGACGAGTATCGAAGGCTACCGTTCTATGACAGCTTCGATGGGACCACGAAGTTAGAATGCCTGAAACTAAACTACAAAATGAGATATCGTAAACGCTCACACGGAGGCCAAAAAATGCCACAATGGATAATTGAAAGTGAACCTTCAAAAGGACAATAAGCAGCAGAAGGCAGACCTAACTGAATACCTCGAAGCAGAACGCAAACAGCGTGAAAGACAGTCTTTACTATCTTACTGTTTTTAAAGCGTTGAATTCATCTCCGTTCTTTGCGTTCGAGGTGCATTTGGTGCATGACTTTGTTTTTGATTTGGGAAAAACAAAAAGCAATTGGCAGAACTATTTCCTATTTTAACCTTTAATAAAAATAATTATTTCCTTTAGTTATTACGCGAAGGATTTTTAAACAATAAAATAATCATGTTCAGTCATAAAAAGTGTTCTTATAAACGTCCTTACATTTTTTATATTGATTTTTATAAGGGTTAGAAAGTATTATTTTACGTTAAAACTTTAACTTTAGAAACACTATTAAGAGTACTCTATAATTACAAATATATACATGTAAACAATGGATTCATTTTGTCTAAAGACGTTGGTATATATGATTGTATATAATCATTGGTAACAGCATAACCTAAACCTATACCTACTGCACTCCACTGCTTACACGTATAGCAGTTGTATAATGAATGTATAATACTATACATAATTTATAAAATATATAGCTATATGTTCTATAGCTCGTTTTTTAAATGGGTGTTGCGTATAAATAACAGGTAAATATATTATAATTCAATTTTTAATTAAAGTATTAGTTTCTATGATTTTACTATTTTCTATTTTATTTTATACATCAGTTAATTAAGCCATTAGCATGTGCCGTTTTTTAAACTGTTGCATCTGTAATATGATGCATTGGAAAACTTTTAGTTATGAATAATAATCTACATCTTAAAATATCACAGTTTGTATATTTGTTAAATTTTTTTAACGCCATATACAATTAGGTAATTTTTTTTTATCCAAATGTAGATGCAGTAGGTATATAAATATCCCTCCAGTAATAGGTCAGCGCACTTTCCCGGATAGGAAGGGTTCCTGGTTCGAGGAATCCGAGTGGCAACAAAAATATTTTTTCGATAAATTGATTTTATGTATATGTCTTTCTATTTGATACTTTTAATTTGTATTAAAATGTTTTTTCGATAAATAGATTTTGTCTGTATGTCTTTCTAGTTGATTAATTTAATTTATATTAAAAATAGTACAGAACTATGTTCGGATAATGCAACCTCACAATAAAAATGTGTTCTATTTAAAAAAGACGAAAAAATCGTGTATTCGGCACGGTATTGCTCACAACATTGTGTATCGCTACTTTCGACATGGCAGATAATGCAAGGCAGTATGTAAACGCTGAACAAATTGAACACGCTGCCTCATGTCTTAACCCGTCCGCCTATCATTTAAAAGATGAAATAGTGATTATTTTAAATTCACCCATCATAAATAATTGGTATTACATTTCTAATTTTTATTTTCGTAAAAATATTAGAATGCACTTGATACCAAGTCATTTCAAAAATTACTCAATGTTGTATCGAGGACCTGATGATACACGCAATAGAATTATATGTTAGAAATTAAAATTCAAAAGATTATGAATTCTTATGATAACTGAAAAAATTATCGCCTTTCTTTTAGGATCCCGATCTCAGTGAGACATGTTTAAAGTCAGAATCAGTGTCGCAGGACAGTTTAATTTTGTTTTTTTGTTCGGCTAACTAATAGAGCCGTTAAGGTTTTGTACCTGCTGTTTTATATCGAGTCGTTGGGTGTAAACGCCTATTCAATGCAGTACTAATAGTATGGTTTGTAATTCAACCATTATTGTGTGATGTAAATGTTAGAGGTTCGGATGCTTTTGATCAGAAACTTTTAAGTCTTGCGAGGGATAGTTGCCCCGATGTCCAACCAAATACCCTCGTGTTATTTTTTTTGTAATATATTAAGATGTATATTGATATGAATGTATGACAGATAAAAGATTTTATGATTAGAAGTTATTTACGGTATTGAAGATAAATTGTAAAAATATTGATCGGATGCGGCTTCTAACGTCTTGTTGCACGCGGCCAGTAGATTGTAGGTACCGCCTTGCTGGACGCGTTCAGCTTCATTCTGCGGTCTCTAGATGACGAGAGTGGAGGCAATATCACTTCTTAGGGTAAATAATAGGTACTATTAATTTTTTTTTTTTTGTAGTATTTTTAAAACCTGATATGTTATGGTATGTTTTATCACAAGAAGCTTCATCATTCACTTCATTTGACGGTTAATACCTTCTGCCTTTCACATCTGTCTGTCAGTTGCGGCTACCTTACTATCGAGCATACGTCATCTCTTCCTTGGATTTGGACTTATATTCTTATAGAAGATGCTTCAGGATTCTGTTGTCATGTATTTTTATTACGAATCTATTTTTTAGGGTCGCTTCTGAACAAGCTCAATTTTTAGACTCGGCCTTTCGACGTGTGTTGCTGAATAGGTTCAATTCAGGTCCAGCCTTTCGAGGAACGTTTCTCCACTGGTATTCTGCTACTGGTCGAGCCTTGAAGACTTGTTTCGGAATTTTTTGTCGGAAATTCTCATTGCAGGTCCAAAAAACTGCAACAGGTGCTTTGTAGTTCTGGTTAGAAGATTCTTCGTTTAAGGAATCTCGTTTTTCCTTATTCGCTTTAAAAAAAGTCGTTCTGGCCACTTCTCTGAAGTTTCTCATGTCGGATGATCGAATCCTTGACCTAGTTCTCTCGGTTAAAATCCCTGTCGTGTGACCATATATGAGCTATTGATTGATAGATCAACTATATCACATAATAGACCACTCCATTAATTATTTAGACGTTTTATGGACATCAATGAACTATAATTTGTTTTTTATATATACCTATCTATTAGATCACTGTAATTATTATTATTATTATTATTATATAGCATTTTATCCATCCTGAGACACGATGGTTAGGAAAAATATTGGATATAACAATAAAAAATTTAAAAACGAATAAAGTGCTTAATGAAAAACATTCAGAATAGTTGTGATGTGTTTTGGAATTTGATTTATTACTAAAACTTTTAAAAAACACAGATTTAAAGAAGAAAAAGATGTGCTCTAATTTTATCTATCACCAGAATATATATAAAGATAAAACGCTTAATCGCACAGAGCAAAGTATAAAAAACAAGTGTCACTTGGAAATGTTACATATAATATCTCGCACACACAATTCGCGGATTTTATTTATTATATTAATGATAGAAATATACAACGTTGTACGGTCACAAATATCTAATTTCGAGTCAGCAATGTGTGTTGGTCCACGCTGATGAAGGCAGATTTTACACAACGCGTTATTAGTGATTTATTTAAATATTGCAACTGCTTTGGTGGCAGGAGTCAACGGCTTAGCCAGTCGTCGGCACGATTTCTAATCATATTTAACCGCAAAATTGTTTTCTGAGCAGCTAAACGTGAAAATATTATGTAACATCGATTATTATTATTGTGACATTCTGATTGTTATTGAATGTACAGGGTGTAACATACCTAGTTCACAATATTTTATGGGTGGATACCCGACTAAAATGTTAAATGCTCAAGGACTGTGTACCAATTTTTATCGTTACGAAAAATCATATTGTTTAATATACGTTATTGCGAAATTGACCCAATATTATTTTAAATATTTGCTTCAAGCCCTAAATCATCTAAGTAAAAGTAGTCTGAACGCTCGAAGTTTGAAAAACTTTTGTTTATTGTAGTTAATATATACTTTGGAATCAATAGAAAAATAAAAAATAAATTTCACTTTTTTCTGCGTTAGATAGAAAAGTACATAATAGTACTTTTTAAATTGTCTTCTCTGTTTAAAGTATGCTGTATTTTCTGAGAAAACATGTAACTGGTTAAATTATTGTTTATTACAGATAAACTATGTTTTTATAATAAAATAAAAATATATTAGTTGATTAATTAAAGCAAATTAAAAATATTTAGCACTTGGCATAGTAATATTATATATACGTATGGGAAAATATAAAACACGTAATTTAATATTCTTAGAGATACACATACGTATAAATTGAACAGAAAACCGTAATCAAGTAATATATTTATTTACTTACGATATATAGTACGGGTAAACGAAGCATATTTTTGATTAAATATCAGATTTTATGAGTAAATGGTACGGAAAAAATATTTACTAATTTACTATGTACCAAGATAGATATTTTTATTATTCTCTTCCACTCTAAGTACGATGGGACGATATGTAAATATGCGAATTGAAAATTAGATGCAGCTCAATGGTTAGGCAGTTTACCGGAACCGAAATGCGAACTACAGACCGCAGAGATTGGAGAAGATCGACAAGGATCACAATTAGTGATGTGCTCAAAATCACGAACCATGAGTCAATCACTGATATCTTCCAGTCATACTCACTGTCAGTGATTGAATATCTGGGAATATCGTGATTCAATTTTTTTTGTCAAAAATTCTGTTGATTTTCTGACGCCGCCATTTAAATTGATTATTACTTGAACCAGCGCCATCTACCCGATTTTCCGTAATTGGATAAACCCCATCAAGTAGATTCTGCAGAAAGTTTACGCATATTTGCTGAGAATTTGACCCGAAAAATAATTTTTTTAAGCATTTTCATGCTCTTTATGATTATATTTAATTAGATTTATATTAATTATTTATGTTGGAATATGTTTTTTACGCAAATTATGTTTTAATAGAAATAAATACTCTAAAAATGATGTTTCTGTGTATTGTGAAATCGTGCGGCGCATGCGCATTAGTAATAAAACTGTGATTACAGTCACAGTTTATAATCACTGATATTATCGAATACCAATCACAATCACAACCGTGAGTCGAGAGTAGCATTTCTCATTACTAATCACAATCCTCAGTAATGTGGAAACTGAACTGACTGGACCGACAGCTTCAATTGTGGTGGATCGTTTTACCATTTTATTTTTGAAAACCTCTTTTTAATGATATTTATCATAAAACGAATAAGATGATTCAATTATAATGTCGATATATATATATATTTTTATTTATTATCTTTGTTTTATTAACCACTTAATTGAGTTTAAATATATTTAATAGATGTTAAATAGATGTATTTAAACTCAATTAAGTGGTTAATAAAACAAAGATAATAAATAAAAATATGAATTTTAACCACAAGGTTAATATTGCTAATTTTAAAAGTATCGATACATATATATGTCGAAAAATATCGAAAATTTTTATGGTTACAACCGGAACTAGAAGCTGCAATATTAGAATGCGTTATCATTACACCATGTTAACCATTTAAATTTACAATTAATTACGCATTTATTGCTAGTCTTTTTAGGTAAACCTATTATTTACAATTAAAGGCTATCAACATTTTATTTACAATCAAACTCAAAAATCTTTGAGGTATACATAATAAGTAACTGAATTATTCAATCCACTTTTATTGTTATCAGATATATAATTTCATTAAAATATACACATTTATTTTCATCATATCAATGTTCACTAATTGTCAGCTGACTTAAAAATATGTACATCAAAAAAAATATTCAAAGCGTTTTAACAAAAACCAGTCGTCAAAAACCAGATCAAAAACGATAATATTTTTAAATAGATCACAAATCTTTAATACTTTCTAACCGTATGACTAACTGGATTATATTTTTTTTGAATGAACAACTGCCGTCGACTCCGGCATCAATGTCAAGTTCGTATATTATCGAATCAAGTTTTGTGAGTCACCAAACTCGTTACGGCCGTTTTTTAAGTCACGTTAAAATGGACTCTTCACTTTCAAAAGAATTACAAATTCATACTCACGTCGCACGGACAAAGGTGTCAAAAAATGTAAAGTCTTTCGAAATAGGATATGTCATATCTATTCATGTTATGTCATTTTCAATGGTGTCAAAATCCACCTGACTGACTGAAAGAACTCATAATGTCACGATGAATATTAATATCGCTGTGTAAATTTATTACGAAGCGCTTTTTTTAAGTAAGTACCGTAATTTTTTTAAAAAATAAACACTTCATTTTTCCAACACTTTACTTTCTTAGAATGATACACACCTTAAATTACTTCTCAACATAGTCCCCACCACTTGGCACTTGTTATAACGGGGCACCAATTATTGTATACCTTCGTCATGAAACGACGCCGCCTGGCGTGAAAATCATATCGGTACTCCGTCTTTGAGTTCATCATCGTCATTAAAACGCTCGCCACCAAGGAATAGCTTCAGGTGAAGGAAAATATGGAAATAACTTAGCGCCAAATCAGGACAAAACAGGACACACTTGGCGATGAACGTCAGCTGGTTTCATGTTTCGTGCATTCAAGAAACGAATCACGTGCTGTATCTTAGAGTCGGCGGGCTGATCTATTGTCTTGAACATTTCAACCACTCACTATAAGATGGTCACACTATATGAATGTCTCTAAAACGTTGCATGTGGTTAGTCAACAGATGAAGGAAACCATTGCACATGCGCAACATCGCAACCGCAGCGCTACGCCGGGAATATCCGGCAATGGTACATACTTAAAAACGCGCCTCGTATGTTTTTTAATAAAATTCTGTAAAATAAGCATGTTTTTGTCATTTATCTTTTTTGCATAAAGACACTTTGGTTTCTCCAAAAAAATTACCATAATACAAGTGATGTTTTTTTTGCTTCGAACAGTGAACTCCGGGGATAGGTCGAAACACAGCACCTTATACAACTTATGCAACTCTCGGTTTGCGAACAAATTCTGATCCGTGACGCTGTTCATTATACGTTTTGTACGTTATGTACATCCCGCATTCCTGAACCTATACAATACGTATTGCATGCATTATTAATCACAGACTTCGGTCAAGTTAGTTAATTTAAATAAAAAATTAAATAAAATATCGCTTTGAGGTGTTAAACACGTGGTCAAAATACCAAGTATAATGCAGTACGTTTTATTATAATATACGTATATATTATGATTTATCGTGCGATATTGAAAGTAAAATAAAAAATAAAAAAAGAGATATACAACTTGTGAATTTTAATTAAAACATATAGAGATATAAAACAGAAATATATAAAATGAGCACTTACCAGGGGCGTGCATACAAGCAAAAAGCTATACATTACTAAAAATTCTGAGAAATTAAAATAAATTAAATAATCTTTATATAATGAAAATACCCTATATAATTTTAGCCGTTATTACTCAGATTAGCGTAAACTTGTATATGACATAACCCACATCTAGCCGTGGGTTATTTGAAAACAATTTGTAACAACTTCATGTGCATTCTGCTCCGTGATTTGCTAGCACTTAGGTCTGGAATGAACCAACTTGTTTTTTCAATCCTTATAATAATTGTACTGAACTAAATATTTTTTTAGTCAATCTACGTCGGCATCTTGACGTCTGCGGATTTTCTGCATTTTTCAAACAATTTGTGCTTATGGCTGCTGTTTTCGAAAGGGAAAACTGCGTAGAATAACATTTCTACGTATTTGTTTTACTTGACAGACTAAACGTTTTATGTTATTTGTGTATTCCAACCTATGATTCCATATTTCTGTGTTTGTGTAGATAAAATGAATAGGTTATAATTTATTATTAGTCAATCGAGCGAATTAATGAATGTTTTTGAATACTATTAATGAAACATTTTAAATCCGTTGTCGGAAGGAGAAATCGTAGAAAATATTTTAAGCGAAATCGTAAGCAGAGTACGGTACCGAGAATCAAAAGAACTTGCCTATTTTAAAGTAATAAATTTACAATTATAGTCTATTTTGAAATTGAAAGAATTAATTATTCTCAAAATTTAAAACAAAACATTTTTTTCGATACGTAGCATATCTACCTATTGTATACTTAGTTAACATCGTCAGTAACAGCATAACCTAAGTTTTGCCACTAGTACTTAAATAATATAAGAACAAACGGATAGATTCAACTTTTACTCCGTATAGTCACTTTTTTACATAAGTGACATATTGGCAACTTTACATTTTATTGTATGAATTATAATGTTCGCTATAGGGAATATTCGTAAACTGAAAGTTGTCTGTTTTAGCTTAACGTCATATTTTCTCAGTGGTAGGTATTTATTGTACCGTGGATCGGTTTAGCTCGGATAGAGTAGACATCCACCCCTGATGTTGGCCACTTGTGTTTATCTGTATAATTAATTTATATGTTTAGTATTAAGTTTATTTCATTGGGAAAAATAGATACCTATAATAAATGTACAATTTAAAAGATAGTAATCCTGCTAAGGCAAGGCGTTCTATCATCAATAGTAGACTAATAATCATTAACTTCTTATAATAGCATTTTAAATGTATAATGTGCTTCTCAATCTTGGTTAATTACTTTCTGTAATTCCCATTAACAATTGAAAACCTCCTATCACGCGCCGCCCCTCTACCCGAATAGGTCGATACGAAGCTGTATTTTGTTTAATTATCACCTAAAGATGAGAAGAACTGCATTTCTCGAATCTTCTCGTAGTGCAAAGTTTAGATTATTATTATTTTTTTTAATAATCATGTTGTACTACAAAATAATCCGCCATGTTAATTAATTATATTATATTATATTGAAATCATGAAATAAAGTTTTTCGTTACACTTCAAAAGTTTGCGTCGTTTTTCGAATTAAAATTAATAATCGATATACCTATTGTCAGTTTATATCGAAAGGCAATACAAATTAATTCGAGCATAGATATCGCTTTACGCACTATTGCTTTCTGAATACCGTTTAATCCTTGTGAATGTCGCAAGCTTCTTCAAATGTCTCGTATACTTCTGAAATGTTTGCGCACGAAAGAGAATGTCTAACTAGTTTCAAGGGTTCAACTTAAATTCTGTGACGTATTAGGAAGCCGCTGTAATTATATAAGTGTAATGATATAGTTCAAGAAGCATAGCTGTCATATATATTTTTTTAAACAAAATTATATCAGATTATATGAGCTTATTATATATATATTATATCAGCTTCGATGGAATGCAGTACGCCAGTCGGTACAGGGAAATCGAACAGTACAATTACTTAAAGAATTCAATTGTTAACAATTATTATATATGTGGTCGCATTATGTAGATAGATATTCATTTGAATTATTTAACTTTATAATTATATCACACAGTTTAATAATTTACTACAGTATTTACAGTACTGATAATTTAAATATATTAATTAGAAAGATATACATATAAAATAAATTTTATCGAAAAATATTGTTGTTGCGCCACCGGGATTCGAACCTGGATCTCTTTCCTAACCGGGGAAGGTGCATTTTTAGCGACAATTTTCGAACCTATATGTTACGTTTTTGATATTAATACATTTAATCGTTCCATTATTTGAAAGATATTTTAAATATTTAATTCATATTTAAAATATCACAAACCTATGTTCTGAATAATTACAACTTCACAATGAGAATGTGTTCTCTTAGTACTGATAATTAATAAAAAAACTTGTACTGACGCTAATATATCTGCAAATGAGGAAGTTAATACCATAAAAAAGTGGACGAATGATAACCGACTATCAATTAATACTGATAAAACACACTTTCTACGATTTGCTATTCAACAGAAAGATTTTAACACTGAAATTAATATTAAAATTCATATCAAAGCCTGTACTCAAGAAGACTTTTGTGACCAATGTTCATCAATTGAAGAAAAATACCGTATCCAGTATCTAGAAATCATAATACTTAACAAACTCTAACGGAAAGAACATAATATTACTAATCTTACAAACAAAATAAGGAAAACTGCCTACATATTTTGAAAACGCGTTTGTACAGTCACATATACAATACGGTATTATTGGATGGGGAGGAGCATATTAAACTCACAATATCACAATTAAAAATTACTCAAAAAATAATTCTAAGAAAAAATGACTATCCAAGAATCCAACGCTTCACAGATTTCAAAGAACCTAAAATAATAGACATCCAAAAATATAATTAGTAATACAAATTTTTTTTCAGTATTTCTTTCTTAACCGTAATGAAAAAGTATTTAGTAACGTTATTTTTCAAAATTTTATAAATGTTTTTACATTGTACGATAATGTTATACTAGGTTTTTAACAACCTTTGATAATCGATACATTTAAAAATATATATACGACCTAATCCTTTAAGCGACCGTTTCTTAATCCTGCTCACTATACAGGGAAATAAATCATTAGTACCATAAATCAAAAACGTAAAAATATATGTAATTTTATAGCAGCGATGATTGCGATGTAACAAAAAACAAATATAATATTAAAGAGAACACATTTTTTCTATGAAGTTGCATTTTCAGAACATAGTTCTGTGATATTTAATTAATACAAATTAAATTAATCAAATAGAAAAAATTATCTATCGAAAAAAATATTTAAATTGTAACAGTAAATGTATCAATTGGAAATATTATGAAATATAAGTTCAAAATTTGTCGAAAATGTATTTGATTGCTATAGCGAATCCCGGTAGCAACTACATATTTTTTTCCGTACCGCTATTTACTTATTTAATTTGTATTATAATATAATATTACTTATATAAATAATTACTTCAGCATTCGCTTTTTTATCGGACAAGAATAAATTCAAATTTAAATATCAACATATATGATTTAACGTGTTAAATTGTAAAAGTTCAATTATTTAAAATGTAAAACCGCAAAGTAACGTTTCACGTATTGCAAGTATGTTTACCTTGATCGTATTATCAAAAGCATACATTTTTCAAGGTGTCACGGCGACCAATAATTATGTCAGGATTTTCCCTCGTAAATTAGACCACATGTCAGGTTTTAGGCATTAAACTTTGTGCAAACAGTGCATTCATTCGGACGATAATATCAATATTTCTCGAGAAATTACTCAAAGGTATTTACCGGCATAGCATTCTGCACGTAGCTGCTGAAAAAACATCACGTTTCATCGTGAGCACGTAGTGCCGACACTTGCGCATTCTTATCACCTGTGATATTGTATTGTTTATCGATTCTGGTCATCCTAAGGCTACCCAATAATGCTTTTCCTTTCTAGAGCCGTCTTCCGGACTTGCTGCTGACCTGCGGGAGACTAATTTGATAATTGGAGGTCGATTATTTAGCAGATATAACCGTATATTAAGTTCTTAGTATCAGTGAACTCAGAATAAGCATAAGGACATCGCGAGGATAATTGTGCAATTTTGAATTATGTTCAACATGTATGGTTTAGATATAAATAGTGCGTACGTTTTTAACGAGTTTATAATGACTATTTATATCCAAGGACTGGTGTTTTTTTTTAATAATTTACAATATTAAATTATCACACTTTTGTGAGTGGATGCAGACAGCTCCGTAATTGGAATTGTTTAAAAAAAAACCAATTTGAGTCAATAATTTACTGAGCGCATTACCGGGTATGTATTCTTCCGGGTGTGTTATATATTATACACTTGTAGGTAGGGATTGCATACGGAATTTTGAGAATTTAAAAATTCTTTCTCATAAATATAATAAAGAATTCCGAAAATTTTATTGCGAATTCCGAGTTTTAAATGTAAAAAAATAAATTATTTTTACTATCACAGACTAACGGCTACATACAGTCATTGTCGCTAGCCGCTTTTCCACCAGAATTGCCAAGATTTTTCTATATGCAAAAATAGGGACTCTATTCTGAGAGTCTCCCTTATATCGCTACTTTTCACTTGGTTTAATAATGGTGTTACTTCTCTTAGATTCTCATGTCGGCAGCTCTGATTCTTGACCTTACTCTCCCCGAAAGTGACCTAATGCAACATAACGTAACATCATAGAGGAATGAAAATGATCGTGTTACCCACCATATGTCCAGATTGATAAAATGATCCAGTGCATTTTTATTCTACCCAACTACTTGCATTGTATTACATCTTTAAATCTAAATCGGCTTATTAAATTATTGTAAACTACGGCCAAACACAAAGCAAAATGTCGCAAGGTGAAGTAAAAGAATGTCCTAACATTTCTATGTACCAAGTTACGCCAGTTTGGTCACAGATAATCAATCTCAATTTACATAGGTAAGTAGATATCCGGGAGAAATACATTATCTTGATAATATTTCACTTTGTTAGTAATTAATATTACAATATATTAGAATCGTTCGAATCTTATTTTATAAATTGTATAATAAGTTTAGCGTCATCCAATGAAAATATAAATTTAACGAGAAATGATACGGTATACAAAGTAGAAAAAAAAAAATATATATAAGACACAATAAATTTCGGAGATTTTGATAAAACTTTTCTGAAATTTTACTTATATTTTTACGACTATATATGTATTTTAAAATGGCTGGTGGTCACAAATTTAAAATATTTGTTAAAAACTATTTTTTTATTTTTCTATCGCACATTGACAAAAAATACCTGATTCGTGCGGCCAGTGCCGGAAGGGTTTTTTTTCCTCTCCTTTATTGTCTACAGTTAATTAATTTTAGTAAATTCATTAAAATTGTTAAAAATAAAATGCACCTCCAACAACAAAATGTATGCCTCGCTTTGCGGTTTGTGGTTTGCTACTTTCACTTTCAACAAATCATAGACTGGGACAATACGTATTTTATTTTGACATGTGGTAGAAGTAAAAAAGTTTAATTTTGGCTTTAAATAAGTATTTTCTTGTGAAATATGTAACTATTTCCATTTTCGTGTGGAAACCTACCAAATTCTTCGAATTGAATGGATTATGTGAATATAATGACACTTTAAAATTGTTTATAACAAACTGGAATTAATATCAGTACATTCACAAATATCCCCGTTCGATCCAACAAGATATCTTGCCCTATTTCACACCAAGTTTTACAAAACCAATTTGGGCTATTTCTCTTCTCTATTTAGAATTCTTAATTACTATAATGAGATCTCATCAATTAACGCTAACCTAACCTAACGTGCTAAAATAAAAACGCGCATTCCGGTGCTGTAAACTCAGTGTACATGCAGACTTTTGCGGTTTTTATGTCGGATAAATGTGAATATTTTACATTTATTAATTATGTAAATCATTAAAATAATACTTGACATATATCACGACGACAGCATAAAGACACGTCCAACTCGGCCAGCGCACGCTCTGCGACTAAAGCGACGATCGGCACCCCGTGCCCCGCGTACTGCGCCGTCCGCACCACTCCGCACATACACATATTGATAATTTCACGTCAGGTTCATTGTCATCAAACATTTATTATTGTTGCGTATGGTAAATATTTATATATTTTAATTATTTTATCCACTTCATAAATATATTATGAAAGAATTCCTAAAATATGAACTCTGTATTTAGTATATTTACAGAGATATTCACATAACTAGAGGAAATGTCAACTCAATTTACAGCATCGGAGAGGAAAGGTAAAAAGCAAAATTATATTATTGCATGGTTAAAAGTCATTAGAATTTGTAATACCGTAAACATTATGCCCTTTGGGCTATAGCGCGTCACGTGATTAGACTTCGTTAACCTTGGAGCCCATGCAGTTTACTCTCCTCAATTATGCCCATTTACCATGAAAGTGGTCTAAGTCAAGAAATTGAATAAAATGAGTTTATCAATTATTTCGCGTCACATTTTTTAAAATTAATGTAATATGATGTAAATACAATTTACAATTGTGAAAATTTTGAAGCATTATACTCAGTATATTGCTGCGACGTTCAATGGTATTCCGCTAGTGTTTATTTTGATAATGTAGTTAGTCATTTTAACCTTAATACTTTTTAATTTCCTTATAAGTTACATGCAAAATTTATATGTCGAAATAAATTATGAATCTAGTTGACTAAATAAATTTTGAAACATTGTATTGTGTAATATAAAAATATATTTTAATCAATTCAATATCTCGAAACGAAAGAAACATGACTTCATAATAACTAACTTTTCATAATAAAGAGCACAATTTTAAATTCATAACATCACTATGATTTGTATTTCTTTATAAAAGATTCTAATTTTTCTACTAAAAAAAATGTATTCTGTGATATGTTGTTTTTATATTGTAAATCTCTATTTTCTTTTATAGTCGACTTTCGAATTGTTATACAACAAATCTAATTTCAAGTGTTAAACTAAAATATCAAACGTGTTCGAATATATTTTTCACTCGTAAGCAAATCTTCAGAGGTACAGGATTATAATATATACATAATTAAAAAGATGCTATACATTTTTTTTGTTGATAGGAACGTTTCTCGCAACTGATGCATAAACGCGTAATCGGGAAAACTAGCCTGCATGTTAGGGTACAGCCACGAATATTAAACAGCTGTAAAGTAATTGTCGCGAATTCAATTGATTTTTTGTGACTTACTAAGAAAAAACGGTAGCATTTAAAGACTGTGTGTGTCTTGAATAATTAAACATTATTATATTTCTCACAATAGTGGTTTATCGTCAATGATTTAACAATTAAACACGTGATATTTTGGATTCTTAGCCTATATTTAATGTGCTACGTGCTATATTATAGCGATGATTCAATTTCAATCGCAAAATGTAAACTGAACCCTTTTTATTTTTTTATTTCATTGTTTCTGTCACGTCACATTGTTGCTTATGTCGCTTTAACGTCGGTAATTTCTTCATTGTTAACAATTAAATTATAAAATAAGTTACGTAAGAAATGCTTTAAAAATACTAATAAATTTTGAATGGTGTATTGAAATCTTTTAATCAGCGTATGTACGTAGGTGGTTTATCAGCATTTCATATACCTATTCGGTGATGAGATAACTGTTCTAGGACAACTGCACACATAGTGCAATTGCACACATTGGCAAGTGCACACGTAAAGAACTGCACACAAAATAAAATAATATTAGATAGATTAATGTAAGTTAAGTTTTTAAGATAGGTTGGGTTATATAATAAGCTGGCTATGTGCACTTATCACTGCATGCTGTTATCTATATGTGCATCTGACAAGCCGCAAATGACATTAAATAAAGTTACGTAAATGATGTATGCATAAGACCTTTTATAAATATCCAAAAATTATTTATTAATTATGCTTGTATATGTTCATATTTATTATAATCTATGTATGATAGACTTGCTTGTTTAGTATAGTGATAAGAAACAGACCTATGACGAAACGGGTGGGGGTTCGAGCTTCGGCTACTCCATTTTTCATAGCCAAGGTTGAAAAAAATCATTCCAAACACCGTAATATTTTACAATACCATTACCACAGACAAAAACACTTTTACCCTGAAACCACAGCAGAGATCACGCTATTCGTTGACCTCAGTGAAGCTGTAGATTGTTGTATATCACAGACTAGGTTTTTTTTTTTTCGATTAGATCGTGAGTGGAATACACAATATACCATAGTTGCACTTGGTACCTACTTGAGGAGATTGTCAGCGTTTGATTTGACGACTCGCTCCGGAGAATACGATTACTCCATTCGCTGACCCATGACAGACGGCGGTACCCACTATTTTGCGGTCCAATGCCTATTACATAATCGGCAGAACAATTCGCAGGAAATGTTTGTCACGTGTCATGTATTTGATTGCCATAATAAACCTTCAATTTCAACGTGCTTATTTGGGAACAGATCAGAAATAATCAGATATGTAACATGTCGAGCAACTTTTGTTTGTCTAATGTGTCTGATTTTTTTCTAAATACCTTATATCTTACTGAATATTGTATGTGAAACCCATTAGCTATATTTTACAAATTATTAATTGTATATGGATTTTCGGTATCTAAATTAATGTATTTAATTATTATTTTTTAAATAGAAGTGCGTACACGGAATACATGTCAATAATATTGCTATTTTTAATATTTGCAGAACTAACTTGCTAATCCATCTGTTAAATTTAAGAAAGAATGAACTGTGAAATATCATAACGACAATTTAACACAAATTGATTTTTTCAAGATTAACCTTGCTGCTTTAAAAAATATATTTTCATAAACAATTTTATCGTCGATTTTAGTCAACCATTTTACTTACATACATATCTCTTTGCTCTCGTTCTACCTCAACCCTATTTTCAACCTCCCCATCCTTTTTCTCCTCAGTTTTTACCTTATTTCAATACGTGTCTACTTGTAAATTTATAATTAACGCACTTTTGTTTGATATTGCTTTTACCTACTAATATTATGTTAATGCTAATGTTACTTTATAATGAAAACTCTGACATTATATTACTCATACTTCAATACCAGTGTATCGCACAGAATTACTCTCTAAGGAGACGCCATATAATTGAAATGACAAGACACGTGTCAATAATTTAAAGGTGTAATTATCGGCGTGGCGCCAAAAAAACCCGTAGGATGGATATATTTTAGGAAAACGATGACGTCTTAGTAAAACGTTTCAAACGGCGACCTGTCGCCGTGTAGGTATTTGCAAATATGACTACACGTATTGTTATGAATTTGAATAAAAACAGAGTATTCTGGTGGTGGAAGCCATTCTCGATTTTGCCGCTGTAGTGTGCCTATATTTAACATATTTTGTGTTTTATTTCTTTCGATCTCATAATCATCATCATCATCATCGCCGGTTGAGAGAAGCTGAGATCGGCGGACCGCCCTTGTCTACATTCTTGTATCCTGTACGGAACAACCAGTGTGTTTACATAATATATCTTTGTGGATTTTTATAATTAGTCTCATATGCTCTATGTTATGTTAATGTATTGTGAAACTTTATACTGATAAAATCCCGTTATTAATTCAATTAACTAATCTTTAGGGGTGGTATTTTGTTATGCCAGTATTTTGAAATTTTTTGCGACTTTTTTCTAAAAGACGTTCTAGAAATGTTGACTACAAATTACTGCTTTATTAGGAAGTAACTATAATGTTATTTATTGGATTTACTTTCTTGGGTTGTTTATACCTGGATTATTTTTATTACAGACTATTATAGTTATGCAAATTGAGATTTTGTTTTTCAATATTTATATGTATATTTTTCGGCCGACCCTTTAATTTGGCCGCCACAGACGGTCGCCTGTGCGTAACGCCGGCGCTGAGTGCAAGGCTTCATCTATCTATCATCTCTTCGATAAATATGTACAGATTTTGAACACGCAGATTTTTTGGGCAACATCTGTTACCCTGGTTCTCTGACGAATTTATACGTAGGACGTATTCACTATTAGGTAATCTCTTCCAAACATGGCTCTTTTTTTTAGCTCTTTAGGCTACTTTTAATTTATATGTGATACTGACGATGAAGGTCCACGTCTCGCCTCCGAATTTACAGACGGACTGGTTATGAATTTGGAAATTGAGATTATAATCAATATCAATCTATTATCAAGACTTAAAAATTAGAGCCTTTAAAAAGTGTATGCTCTTAAATATAAGGTAAGTTTTTCACTTATATATTATAATTTGTTTATTGTTACGTACTTGTCTTCAAAGTACGTCTTAAGTGTACACCTTGTAATGTGAAGGTCCAAGTAATACTATTTGTGACAATTATACGTTTATTAAAGTAAGGTACAATTTAGTTACAATGTATATCACCAGTACAAGTCAAACGAGAGAGACGCGCGCCTTTTATAACCCCGCACACATGCCTCGGCGGTGCGGCATTCACACACACACACACACACACACACACACACAACTATACAAACCCAAGGACATCACATTTATGATATGTAACTAACTATTCATATGCACAATACACGAATTAATAACATTTATGATAGGAAAATGTATCTAAAATGTAGATCTGAAAAACATCATAATAAAAGAAACAGACTGAGTAAATGGTGTGAGGCGATTCAATAAACTACCAGATGGTATAAAACAAGCCAAAGCGATAATTTCACTTAAAAATGCAGCAGCTTTCAGTTGACACACCTAATAATACTAACAATGATTATAACACTTACACCAGTCAAAGCACTACCTGTGTTAAGGTTAAAAAATGTGGCATATAATATCCCGATTTTCAGAAAAGCAAAAAAATCATTACGAACAAAAGAATCATCTTCGCCTTAACTAACCAAATTACTCGGTTGATGTGGTGTAACGGTAGCGCATTTCCCCGCATAGGAAAAGAGCCTGGTTTGAATCCCGGTGGCAACCAATAAATATTTTCGATAAATTGATTATATCTGTACATATTTCTAATTTATACATTTAATTTGTATTTTTTTAATTTATTTATAATAGTACTTCTTATTAACTTTCTTATATTATTATTATTTTTGCTTACTTAGTTACATTGTAAAACGAAATAGTGTATTTTGATAGCACGTCTATGATATAGAGTGCAATGGCACCATTTAATATCATAGATAGTGCCCATTTACATAGCGAACACGCGAAGGTACAGAAAAGTGAAACTTGGCTTTCTATTTTTTTTAATGTTCGTTTTCCTGTAATTAAAGAAATATTCACTTACACAAGCAAACTGGTACACGAGTACAACAAATGGTGAAGTTAGGCCGGAGAGACAGTACCGTTGCGAATACTGAGCGTTACTAATTTGCATTGTGTCCGAGCGTTTGACCATTTGACAGTGACAATTAAATATCAATCAACTTTCGACTATTTTTGACAATACGTTTCACTTTTGTCCTAATAAGATTATAATAATCTGAAAGGTAGGACTGGTTACCGGGTAAAATAGATGTTGTCCAAAAGCACGCACGCTCAAGTGGCACGAGTTGGACATGTCGGTCAAAGAGATGATGGACTGTGGGGATAGAACGCCCTAGAGTGAAGTGAGTGACAACATCAGAAGAGTGACGGCCAACAGGTTAATGAGAAGAGCTAAAGACAGAAAGAATTGGCGATCCGTGGAATGGAGAAACGCGGGCTGACTATGATGATGATAATTAGCAGTAGTCGTAGTTATTAAGAATAACTCTGATATTAGTTTTTTAAGCTGGCTAGGTTTAAATATTATTTTTTATTTATGAAAAATAAGCAAATGTATTATGATATAAAATATACATAATATTAAAATAAGACCAGTAAAGTTTCTTCTTAGCTTGATACAATAATAAAAATGTGTTTTTACAATGTTTTTTTTTCCAGAACGTAATTCTGTGGTATTTTCAACACGATTATAATAGAAAGATATACAGAAAACATATATTTATCGAAAAAGCAATCAAATATTTTTTCGATATATAGACTGGTTCTGTGTATATTTATAATTGACTCATGTTGTGTTAAAAATATTATGTATTATGTACCCATTGAGTCATTAATTAAAATGTTAGGATTGTTATTTTATATATTTTAAAAAAATAGAGCTATTTTTAAACTAAGCTAAATTTTTGTGCTATGAAAGTAGGATTATAGGATTAATTGACCTCCTGGAATGAAGTTTGAACCCCCTAGACCACTAGTCCACTAGACCAGGAGTCATCAGGCCGCGGCGAGCCACATGCGGCTCTTTTCATAGGCATTTGAGGCTCTTCAACTTTAACTCATATTTTCATCTACAATCATGGAAAAGTTTGCCTGAAATATGACACAATAAAAGAACTAGCATTTGCCATTCTCACAATCTTTGGCCCTACCTATTTATGCGAATAAACATTCCCTTCCACGAATCAAATAAAAAAAAACTAAGAAGCTAATTAACCGACGAAAATTTACAATCATGCCTAAAATTGAAAACAAGTAATTACTTGAAAGACATAGCAAAACTATCGAAAGTGATGCAAGTTCTGACTAGTAAACTTTACAAAGCCCAAAAAGTGTTGAATTATTTTGGTTTTCTTGTTTTGATCTGCTGAACTCGCGTTTATTATGTTCTTCTAAGTAGCCCACGACTGTATTGTGAATTTGAGTTTTAAATAAAAATATTGATTTTGTCTCAGTTTTTTTTCATCATTACAATGAAAATCGATTTGAACCGCTATGAAAATGTTGAGATTCTGTTGACTTCATATTTAGCTTTTCTCACTAAAAAGTCTGCCAACCCTTGCACTAGACCAATAACCACGTATGGATAGATGATTGAATCAACTGATATAGATTGCCCTTCATCATCTCACTCAGCTAGTCACTTTTCAGGCGAGCATTTAATAAAATATTTTAAATACTAATTAAATGTATTAATTAGAAAGATATACATACATTCTAGCAACAATAATATTTTTCGATGAATATGATATAAATATGTACATCTTTCTAATTAATACATTTCATTAGTATTTAAAATATCACAGACCGTCTGTTCTGAATAATTACATCTCCACAATAAGAATGTGTTCTCCCTATTAAAAAAATATTTGTCCTGCATATATTGTTCTTGCGAAATATATTATATTTTTATGGATTCTATAGTTCTACTAGTTAGAAACCTTTTCTAATTTAGTTTGTTGTGTGCAGGGGCGTAAGTTGGAATAGGAAAGTACAAAAGTACAAATTAAATATATAAAAGAGTTTAAAAAGAAATTAAATGAACACTTCAAAAACACATAATTAGATAATAAATAATATTATAGAACACTTCAGAAGCATTTAATTAAATAATTATAGATTACAAATGTATAACTCTCTATATAAAATTATTACAGTGTAACTCCCCCTCCCAGCACAAGAGCTAGACTCTTTTTTGGAGAGGTAAGCTAATAAAAAACATGTAATTTTAATAATGCACAATACTTATTTAATAACCCATGTTATAAAAAAATTGTATAAATTTCAAATAAATAAAAATAAAGTTATACACGTCTAGAAAATGTGATATTCATTTGCAAACATTACAATTATACTATGTTTGTACGTCTCATCAGTAGCAAAAATACCGGCGTTGGATTTTTATAATTTGATCACTTACAACGCTCATTGAAAAATCAATCGTCTATTATAAATGAGTATTTCTAAATATTTATAGCATTTTGGCGATGTTCCACACAGATGTGCATAACTATACAGTTATATGTTGCATTTTATTAATATTGCCAAGTAGTATTGTATGTAGATTTTTAAATAAGTACAGCATTAATATGAAAATATGGAAGGTGCGAAATGAAAAACTTCTTCCGGTGCTTAACGCGAAGGTACGCCACTGAATTATTATTTTTATAATATGCGATAGCGACGTCTCGTTATGTAAAAGACGTTCTGATATAAATTCTGAACGTAGGTCAATGAAACGGCGATAGTTACAATAAATGTAATCAATAATAATTATGATATAATAGTTATGTTACCTTGTGCGGTGAGTGTTCAAGATTTTAAGAAATATGGGTGGGTGGGAATATTATACAGTGTGTCCCAAAAGTCTTTTTCATTTTGGTTCATTCGCTGCACCAACACAACGAACGGGAGAGTGGCGATGGGTATGCCGATCGTTAGCTGCGTCCTTGGGAATTTATTCGCTATGGAGCGTGTCCTTACCAGTTGTTCATGAAATTTTCCCTGGAAAATTGATATGATATGATAAACTGGCCTCCACGTAGCTTCTAATTGACACCAATGTACTTTTTCCTTTGAGACTACCTTAAATCATAGGTATACAGTAACAATCCTCCCTCTCTGAACCAATTAAAAGAAAGTATTCGAGAAGAAATGTAAACAGTTTTCAGAAATTTTGCCTCTCGTTTAGAAGAGTGCCAGTGAAATAACGGATCATATTTTTTTAAGAAGTAAACTCCCAGGGACTGTACTTAAATGCAAAATAAGCATTATTTTTATTAAACCCATTCATTATTTTATTGCAGAATTTTTATTATAAAAAATACTTTTGGGACACTTTATATATGTGTATATATTATAATTTACATACGAGCATATGCAAATAATACTATAATTATTAGCAACAGCCAATCGATATTGTAATTTGATGTCCTTAAATGGCCTTGTTCATATCCTTGAGAGACAGTTAAATAATGTGCGAATATGTCATTGTTTATCGTATCTAATATATTTCTTAATATACGGAAGACCACGTTTAAATTTGAATTTATTATAAATGTATACAAATAGTTGCAGTAGTCATAGAGAAAATCTGAATAATATATTCTACTCACTAATATATGGAGATAAAAGTCACTGAGATCTAATAACAATATATTGTTCTAGAAGGAATTTCTAGAAAATTCACGAAATATTTTGTTGTTATTTTTTTGTTAAAATTTTCTACCCATGCGACACCGGGTATATCATATGTAAAATAATTTGTGTATTCATATAGTATAATATTTTGTTTTCAGGTTGATTTATTATTTAATTTAATGTCTTTTTAAATACATTACATGTCTCAGACACACGTTTAATGGCACCCCTACATAGAATATGTTTTTCTGTTTTGAATTTTTTTTTCATTATTTCAGTTAAATGAATAAAATATAAATAAAACTGAATACAGGTGTCAGCGTGACACGTAACATTGCACTATCGACGGATACGGATATGAAAAATAAACGTTTATAAATATCTTAAGTTCTTTTTTAATACAATTTAATATTAAAAATTGATGTTGAGAATGTGAATAAAAAATATTCATCAGTGCATTAAAAAATACGAATGCATTATTTGACAATTTGACACCGCGACGAAAGATATCGGTATCGATACTCGGTGCCCACAAAATATTTTTGATTTTTAAAAGGTTTCGGGGCGACTAGTATCGCTTCTGGTATGCGGTAAGGTCAAAATACAATAGCACAAGGAAAAGTGAAAGTATTTAAAATGGTACGAAATTTTCTAAGTAAGTATTAAATAATAAATATATTCTATGTTTACATAAAATATTTATGATTTATTTTCTAAATTCTCTTGTTTTTACTTACTTATATTATTTTTCCCATATTCACACACACGTGTTCGCCGTATTAAGAATGTATGATATTAATGTTTAAAATATATTTCAAATCCTCACTCAGTTCAAATTATTCAACGCAGTATAAAGTTGATTGCTTTTAAAAGTGGAATAATAAAGGTATCAATTGTAAAAATATAGATATATAAATTATTAATTTGTCGTAAAGGTAAGAGGTCCAGGTTCGAACCCCGGTAGCAACAAATATTTTTTCGATAAATGAATTGTTTCTCTATGTCGTTCTAGTTGATTAATTTTATTTGTATTCAAATTATCAGTTTCCTATTACTATTACCTGTGTGCTTCCACTCCTGATAACGGATTCGAATTACCTTTCGAAACTTAATCGTGGACTGGCACCAAGGTGACACCGGACAACGGGCGGTTTATAGAGCGAAGCGTTATTAGATAATAGCGCTTTACAGACCGGCACATTCGCGAACCGAAGCGAGAGGTACTACTTAATCCGCAGATTAAACCGTTTATTAATACCACACATCCGTTGAACAATAATTTCCCTTGTCAACAGGTATAAACACAACCATTCTACTCCGTCACTTCCGCAGAGTCGAGACCCGCACGAGATGCTTCTTCGGCTGTATTGACGGTTCTCGTCCAACTTGATCAGTATTGCGAAGAGCCATACTCAGGGGTCTATCTTTTCTTTGTCTTCTTTCAGATTTATATTAAGCATTTTGGGGTGGTGCAGTATTCATTCGCTCTGTGGCTAGTTGCGAATCTGAGCAGATGTGGCATGGACCCTGAACAGTGGAAAACCGCGGCCCATGATATTCCCATAGTGTTTATAATAATTCTCGAGAAATTCTCGAGAAAAATGCCAAATCGAGAACTTTCATTTCTCGATAAATCACAAAATTTAAAACATATAATTTCCAGTGCCTATTTGAAGCTTTATTATCGATTAAACCGACATCAACACAAAACGAAAGGAATTTTTCCACGGCCGAAAATTTTTAATGTAAAAATAAAACAAAGATATCCGATTCTACTTTAAACGGTATATGTTTTTTTAAAGGATTATTTTAAAAATAATATATAATAATGTAACTAATATTAATTCATTTATATATTAATAATAAATTATAAATGGTTTACCATCGCTCTAGTTATTTTATATTTCAATTACATACTACGATAATAATATTTATATGCTAAAATCGAAAAAATATCGAAATTACGATAACAGTAAATGTAAATTAACATATATACATCTGACACAAATCACTCTTGAAGAGTGGATTGCCTATTTAAGAGAAGAAGAAGAACATATATACAGGGTGTAAATTGACTAAATTACGAGTCGAAAATGTTCGTCTGTCTCATCTGTCGTTCCATTATTGGAAAGACATCTTCTTTATATTTACAGAATCTCAAACACCTTTGAGTAAAATCCAATAGGAGACGCCGTATGTATCAATTTAAAAGTATAATATATAAGGTCGAAAATTTGTCGTCAACTTACTATGTTGGTGTAGTGTAGATGTATTTTAATTCACTTGGCGGTTAATAAAACAAAGTTAACAATTTAAAATGATAAAAATATTTTTTCGATAAAATTTATTTTATATCTTTCTAATTGATACATTTAATTTGTATTAAAAATATCTACAATACTTTACTGTATTATATATATTTTTTCATTCATCAAAATTTTTCGAGTTATTTGAGAAGTGAAGTCGAGAGTTTTCATTTCTTCAAATCAGAATGCCTAATTGATGACAGTGGCTTTAAAAAGTACATTGAGTAGGCGAAACATGCCTGATGCAATTACCGAGGGAAAGAAAAGGAGGAAGATTCGTTTCTCAGAACCTTTCTGCCCAGCAGATACACGTGCACTACATGTGGAAGGGTGTGCGGTTCGAGAATAGGACTCTTCAGCCATACTCGGATTCACAATCGTTAACCATGGCAGATGTCTTTCGTGTAACGAAAAGCCGCCGAAGAATAAGTGTGGACAACTATCAAAGTCTCCCTAATTTAGTTAATTTTCTGTTTTTAGCCTCATCATAAGGATGATAAAGTTTAGTTATAACGCCTACGTCATGATTCATTTTTATTGACAGCTCCGCAAATTCTTAGGAATTCTAACAAATACATCCAGTGTTTTCATCTTTCTTGTCCGCAGTCCAGATGACGCCTAGGTAACCACTTTTTTTCTAACCACGTCATAATATTTGAAGAATATATAATTATTAAATAATACGCCAGTTCCATTCTAAGAACGTTTCCAATAAACATGACACCTCAGTCAGGTTCGGACCAGTAAGACCATTTTCCCACGCTAACTAAGAACTCTTTAACTTAACATTAAAAATTGATCAAGTTTATATTAATTATTATATATTTTTCCTTAAATAAACGATAGTTACAGCATACGCGAGTCAAAGCTAAAACTCTATCGGCTAAGTAGGTTGTTTAAGCTTCTTGCTAGGCAGGATCTAAAACCTGCTAGATCTGCTAGCGACCGTTACTAGGAAGATAGTCTGAATATATCGCTGAAGCAAGCAACCTCAGTAGCTCAATCATCCGGTCTTAACGTTACAGTGATGTATACTGTATCCATAATTTTAATGTTTTGGAATCTTGCTGGATGAACAAGGAAAAATTCATCAAATCTTACACAGTAGTACTCAGATATTTGTATTGTCACATTTGCTATTAAAATTTGAAACTTTACAAGGTTTTTTTTTTAAATGTGAACTTTCGAAACGGTACTGATTTGATAAGAGAACATAAAAATTTTGTTTTTAATATAAAAATACTAAGTGTACTAAGATCATCATATTTTTCTTGATTTAACGGTTCGCTGATTCAAATATTTTTTTACAAAGAGCTCGTGTGAGCACCTCCCATCTTTCTACTGGCATAAGAGTGAGAATGTACTTGCGGAAAGTTGAAGAGTATCAAACATAATATATCAAACCTTTTTAACATACTCAAATAGTCGTTTTGTGACCGATTCAGTGAAAAAATGACTGTTTTACAGCTTATGTTTATATTACGATTAATTTTTTCTTTCTTTGTTTTATTTACGTTAACAATTGTTGGAATGTCACGTGAATATACCTGATAATATAATACTGCACACTGGTACACAATCGCGCTCACGCGAGTGCAGTAATTACTGACAACTACCTATCTGCAATAAATTACCGACTGTTTGCTTTTTGTATTCGACAACAACACTTTGAATTCAAAATAAAACTAAGTTATCTTTTCAATCGCAAACATACATTTAATATATTGTTATGGATTTTATTGTTTGGATCGAATGTGATATTTAAATAGAAATGCCAAATGAAAACATACAAATTGTATTACAGGTTATGTTCACCTGTTTAATGGCAGGAAGATATTTTAGAAGCTATTTGAATCTGATAATTCAATTGGTAATATTCATATTGCTGTATATAATTTTAAGCTAATAATATAATATAGGCTGCAATTTAACTATTAAATGGCGGTCCAATATTAGTAAAATTATACATTTAAATATTAACGAACACAAAATCTCCATATAACTATAATTACTTGGTTTACGTATTGTGATTTAGGGTCGGTTATGTGATCAGTAGTAACTTTTTACTATAGTAACGTCAGTAGTAAAAATCCTTTGATGATTGTTGATACATCAAATTTACTACTGTCAAAGCGTAAATGAAGACGTCTATAAGTGCGACAAATAATCACATGTTTTATTTTATACACTATGGATTTTTTCGCCTAGGCATTCGATATCTGTCATTTTAGCGGTGAAATTTTTTCGTATTATGGGTAATAATTTATATTAAACGAAATTATCATCGGACGAAGTCTCATCATTAAAATAGCGGGATATTGAATGATTAATTGTCGTATACTGCAACTTTCAAAATATCAATGTGTCAGATGACTTTTGGAACAGATGTGAAAGTGTCCGCCATATTTAACTATCGATTCTCGTTTTTTCTATCGGATATAGTAAAGTAAAATGAGTTTACTACGGACGTACTTTCGAGAAGGAAATATTTTTTTACTAACGATCAAACAACCCGTTTTTCATTTTTTTATTTTTTTATTTTAGTAACTTTTTTGACTATAGTAAAAAGTTACTACTGCTCACACAACCGGCCCTTGGTAATACTATGTGTAAATATTGATTATCAACCACCGATCATTATTTAATATCGTCACAAACAGCAATGTATACAAGTTAAATATTAACTTATAACATAATTTATTTTAACATAGCGTATACTTTTTCGGAGACTACTATGGTAAAATGTGTCTCGAAACTCCGTTAAAAATTGCGCGTTAGAAAATTTTGTAACATTTTATAGAAGGTTCGCTAGTGGAGGTGTAATATAATATATAAGAATGTTATTACAGATATTTTTAATAGTATCTTTGTAAACAACAACGAGAAAAAATATATAAGGAAAAACATATTCTATGCCTGGATGTCTAAAATATTATACTAAATGCATTTTTTTAAAGTAGATCTGTACACGCTTGTACATATATAGTTGAATTTTCTGAACAATTTGACAACTGACTGCTGATTTGTGCTCAGTTTGGTTTACAATTTCATCATGACTTACGCTTGAACAACGCTTGCAAATTTATTTCGAAATTCGTGGTTTAATTTGCGAAACTTACCGCGCGCTACGTCCATTTTACAGTCGACATAATCGTCCATCCAAGCCAGTAATTCGAATAACTATGGATTGTTTTCGCATCACGCATACTTTAATTGATAATACGCGTCCGCGGAGACGTTGTACAGTGCGCACCGTAGAAGCTGTTGCTGCAGTGGAGCGTAGTATTGAGGAGGACCGGAATGAGTAGATTACTGACTTTTTCGTTCCTAAATTGAGTGGCATTAATGTGGAAGAGCTGTGGTTTCAACAAGACAGCGCAACATGCCACACAGCGCGCGCCGCAATCAATTCATTGTAGGAAAGATTCGAAGAGCGCATAATTTCGCGTATTTGTATGCGCGCATAAGATCGTATGATTTTTTATGGATTATTTTCTGTGGGGATATGTGAGGTCGCTAGTCTACGCCGATAATCCAGAGATGATAGACGATTTGGAAGCCAACATTTGTCGCGTTATTGCCCATATACGGCGCCAGCTGCTCCAGATTGCGCTTTATTTGAGCTAGCTGCGGCGCCCATATGCGCGAAATCATATTTAAACACTAATAGCATAAAATTATCTTTCCTGAAAAGCCAGTACTGTGATTTTTATGTGTTTTATTTCATTTTAACAACGATTCATTTATTTATATTAAGGTGCATTATCTGATATTATGTATAATTTTTATTTATTAAACTCGGTAAATTAAAAGTATGTTGTACTTTTTTGTATTCAAAACAAATCAGTATTATATGTTCCTTAGTAGGCTTATGTTAGGTCGAATTATTAACGTTGGATATTTTTAGTATTATTTTTTAATTCTTGGTTATGGTTACTTCATCCTGTTTGCCCGGTAATGTGTATACTTAACCAGTATCGAAGTCACTGTGGCATATCTAAGTAGGCAAGAGAATCAAATATTTATTTTACGTCTTGCATTATAATTTTTTTATTCTACTTTACGCCCCTGAAATCAATGCCCAGGGCTTAAAATGGAAAACTTGATAAACCTGAATAATATCCAAAATTTTACATTTATTTTTGATAAAAAAATATACACTATGTTAGAACACATTCTTATTGTGAAGTTGTAATTATTCAGAACAGACGGTCTGTGTCTAAATATAAATTAAATATATTAATTAGAAAGATATACATATAAAAACAATTTTATCGAAAAATATTGTTGTTGCGCCACCGGGATTCGAACCTGGATCTCTTTCCTAACCGGGGAAGGTGCATTATCCAACTATGCTACAGCGACAATATTTTAAAAATATTACGTTAGGTTAAGAAAAAGATCCAGGTTCGAATCCCGGTGGCGCAACAACAATATTTTTCGATAAAATTGATTTTATATGTATATCTTTCTAATTAATATATTTAATACACTTATGTTACAATACTACAATATATATATATATTACGTTGGCTAACGTTTAACACCTTTTTATCGTTCTTCGTGCAGGATTGATCAAACAGTACCTAAAATTAGCTCTGTATAACGTTATATTCCTTATTTACATTGCAAAAGATAAATTTATTGATATACCTTCAGACATTTAAACTTTTTATTGAATCCAAAATAATGAACAGGCGCTGTAATTAAAATTGAAATGACGTTACAAGTCGGAGGTATATTTACGAGAATTCCACTAGATGGAGAGGCATTCCAGATTGCAGTCTACCTCGACTGCCAACCGTCCCGGTGAGTCTTTCTTAATTCTATCGACTATTATACAAACAAATTACATTCGCTCCAAATTTTTACAAAATGAATAACAATTTTTTATTAATAAATTAGAGGATGACAATGAAAAAAATTTAAAAAAAAAATTTGATTAAATAAAATACAATCACTTTTTATCAACCACGAATTTTATTAAACGCCAACCGGTTTCGCATAGCTCAAGATTCGTCAGGGCATATTTAAAACTAGCAATGAACAGAAAAAAAAGTGCACTTATACATATATACATAAAGAAGAAGACAGAATATAAAATTTCTTGCGAAAGAGAGAGACAAAATACATATACATGTATGGAAAGGAGGGAGAAAAACTGAGACAATAGACAAAATATGAAGGGAGGGGAAAGTACAATGTTGATGGATATTCAATTGATTTAAATGCTGATGAAGCTTCGGTTGGCGTTTAATAAAATTCGTGGTTTTATACAAAGTGATTGTGTTTTATTTTTATCTAATATGTCAAACCACAAAGTGATTGCTTTCTACGAAAATATTTTAAAAAAATAAAAAATTATTTGTTAACTTTGTTTTATTAACCACTTAATTGAGTTTAAATACATCTACCGATTTCGTCAATGGACTGCATTGTTAATATTATATGATGCCATACATATAATATAATGGATTAATACGATTTAATTGCGTGTCCTATGTTGAAAAGCACTCTACATAGGTAAGCGGTGTACATAGATTCTTCTGGAAGAATCTTTTCATCATGCTTAGCGTTCGTGTTTATAATAGGCTATTTTTTTTTAACTAGCAGAGAACAACCGGGTTTACCGGTTGAGTTT
The DNA here is from genome assembly GCA_031772225.1 of Eubasilissa splendida. NCBI lineage: Eukaryota > Metazoa > Arthropoda > Insecta > Trichoptera > Phryganeidae > Eubasilissa > Eubasilissa splendida. The sequence continues at coordinate 6,437,281 of CM062857.1, read as the reverse complement.
TTACCCAAGCAAAAAATGAATATGGTAATAACTTCCTATCATCTATTTATTTCAAACGAGTTATTCATTTATAAATATTATAATATATGTAGTAAGTGATGGGGTAATGGTAAAAAAAAGGCGAGATATCACGGGTAGTATTTTTATACGAATAATAATAATTATTTAAAAATTATGAATTGTTAATAACAAATTTAAATTAAATTTTATTCGATGAATGAAATTCAAATAATTTTGTTTACAAACCTTTTTTAGATAAATCCAATTTTCTCTTTCTCAGGAACAATGTTTTATTCCTACTAAGATATCAGGAGTTTATAAACTTAATAAATGTAACGATTATAATTATTTTTATATGTGAAAAACTACTAGAAGCTTTGAAATAAGAGTTAAAGAACATCTCAGAGCTTTAAATAACAATAATGACTCTTAATTTTAAAATCATTTATTAAATTATGACCATACATTTGATTTCAATATTACATACAGAATATAAAATCTAGCAGATTAACAATTTAAAAAATTAGAGATTAGAAAAAGTGTGAATATAAGGTCAAATGTAATTAATAATCAGATAAAATTTGTAAACAATCCTCTATTGAATATTTACCCACTTACACATTCTTCCTCTTCTAATGACCATGCAATTCGCTAATTAACTTCTCCTACTCCGATTTTGGTTTATATTTTATTTACTTACTGCCAAAATATTTACACTTTTGAATATATTACAAACATAGATTTAAGGCACATACAATATAATGAGCATTTTTATAACTTTTGATTAAATATTATATATACTTTTTCAATCCTAAACCGCCTTTCACTGACAGTAAAATAAAAGTAAAGTTGATGTTTTTATATCCACAATATTTGTTCTTATAAAATTGTCTGAATACTATTATTGAATGTTATTTCAAGGGTTCTCCATACATTATAGTCGATGTAACACTATATTTTCGGGGTAAATACACATTTAAAATATGAGCGGAAAATGTTCAAGCTGCATCTGCCTAATCTCAACCGTGTCCAAGATGTACGCGTTTAAAAAAAAATCATAGTTATGCGATTATTTTGATTAATTTCCAAATTATACATATATTGAATACAAAAAATTAAATGTCAACAGAAGGCATTATAACAGATGTCCCAAAAGTCTTTTTCATAATAAAAATTTTGTAACAAAATAATGGATGGGTTTAATAAAAAAATGTTTAATATTTAATTTAAGTACAGTTCCTGGGAATTTATTTCTTAAAAATTATGTTTTCTAAATGTGATCCATTATTTTGCTGGCACTCTTCTAAACGGGCGGCAAAATTTCTGAGAACTGCTCGGCACGTATTCTTCGTGATTGCTGACGCTTCTTGGATATAAAAGAAAATAATCATTTTGTTATTAAACCCATCCAATATTTAATTTAGTATTTTTATTATGATTAAGAATTTTGGGACACCTTGTATTACAAACATTTATTCCGTTTTAACTTCTGCTAGGGAGATTCAAATTCACCCATTTGACGAAAAGATTTTTTTTGTCATAAAAAAAAATACTATTAAACTTTATGTTTTTATTTATGTGTAATGGCATTTATTATATTTTCGCCTCGATCTTTATATGGCGGAAGTTAAACAATGATTATATCCTTCAAAACGTAATAAAATTAAAATTGTAATTGTCCGCAGCGTGTGTGAAATTGTAACCGACACGGTGACATCGTGTGGAAATACTTCGTTGCCTTCAAAGGTGTCATAATACTGATTAGGTTATAGCGCTGTTTATAGCGTACGAACTTGCAAGTACCAATTCGTGAACTTGACACAAAGTGTAGATATGCACTTTATGGAGAAATAATTGTCAATAATATTTCTGTGTCGTGCTTCTTCCGTTGTGCGCGTACATTGATAACACATTCTTATTGTGATGTTGTAATTATTCAGAACAGACGGTATGTGATGTTTTAAATACTTATTAAATGTATCAATTATAAAGATATACATATAAAAACAAATTCTATCGAAAAATATTGTCGTTGCACTACCGGGATTCGAATCTGGATCTATTTTTCCAAACCGGTCTGCTGTCGATTTACTCAAAGGAATACCGTAGATGGCTTTCAAATAATTAATTTGAAAAAAGTGTAACATATAGATTCGAAAATTTGCCGTCAAAGATACTGGCGCTGTAGCACATTTGGTAATGCACCTTTCCCGGATTGGAAAAAGAGATCCAGGTTATACTTTTCGATAAAATTTATTTTATATGTATATCTTTATGATACAACATTTGCCTCGAACTTCGCGTAAAGTACAATGCAACGCTGAGCGCGCTGTTATTCGATATCTATTGTATATTGAACGCAGAATGACCAATTGCTGCTAAATCTCTGTCGCTTAGTTTTATTTTTCATAACATAAAAAAAATTATGTATGTGACATTTATTTTAAAGTATAATAATAATTAACTAACATTACGGTGCGTGTCTACAGCGCGTACTCGATACTCGCCGAGATCGCCAATAAAAAAACAGTGTCTTTCATGTATTACTTTTATTTACTTATATTTACTTCTTATAGAAATATTTATGTCAAACAATAATTACAACCTGAACCAAAAATATGTAGGTTTCTTTAAAAATATGTCATTGAAAACTCAAAAAAAATATATATTGCTTACATATAATTTTAATTCTTAAGTCGATTGAAAAACGCAGTGAGAACTATTGTAAAATATTTTTTTAAATATGAATTAAATATATTAATTAGAAAGATATACATATAAAATCAATTTTATCGAAAAATATTGTTGTTGCGCCACCGGGATTCGAGCCTGGATCTCTTTCCTAACCGGGGAAGGTGCATTATCCAACTATGCTACAGCGACAAATTTTCGAACCGATATGTTATCTTTCTGATATTAATACATTTAATCGTTCCATTATTTGAATGAGCCATCTACCTTATTTTTACGGAATCTCAAATACCTTTGAGTAATCCGATAGCAGACGCCAGAATTATCAATTCATTTTTATTAAATTATGGACACATTGATACAACTTTATTTATTATTAGGAGAACACATTCTTATTGTGAAGTTGTAATTATTCAGAACGTACGTCTGTGATATTTTAAATGTGAATTAAATATATTAATTAGAAAGATATACATATAAAATTACAACTTCACAATAAGAATGTGTTCTTCTAATAATAATTTTTTTATGCATGTACTCAGGATCATTATAATTACGATGCTACGCAAAACTTACTTTCGTGGCTTCTGGCGAATCGAATCCCTGACCTTCGTTGTCAAAGGCGGGCGATTTAGCCACTCGACCTCACAAGCTAGACGAGTAGCTACTTACATATTATTATAGACCATACTACCGTTGTATAAACTTCAGTTTTTCTTTTTCCCATTAATAACCACTAGTTCCCGACAACATCCATCAAGGATTTTTCTAACGAACGTGTTAGCCTCAATTATGTTCTTATACAGCCTTTCACCAAAAACCTCTTTGTATCTATATAATAGGGTTAAGCCCCTTTCTTTACTATACTTTTTTTGTTTTATTTATATCGACACATGCATTTGAATGTCATCATAGAATTATTTTCAATTTTTATTTCTTGATTTCTTTTTTTTGATTTGATTTTTTTTTTAAATATCTTTATTTGAATATCATTAAATTATTTTATTATTTTCAATCTTATCTTATTATTCTTATTTTTAACACCTATTTATATATCTATTAATTAAAATAATTTTACAGCAAATTAAAATATGTGTCGTAATTTTGTACTTTTTGTCGTAAATTTTCATTTTTGTTTTTTCTTTCCTCTTCTTTAATTTTGCATTATAAGTATTTATACATATGTTTAAAAAATAAATAACTCATTTTTATGAAAATTTGTCCGCCCTGAAGAAGATACAGTATAGTATCGAAACCGTCGTCATTTAGATATTTATATAAATTAATAATTCTCTATTTTAATTTTTTATCTTTGTTTTATTAACCACTAAAATGAGTTTAAATACATCTACCGGTTTCGAAAAATACCATTTTCTTCTTCAGGATGTCATAACTAACTAAAACATATATTGTTTCTTTGACAGAATCTATTTTTAAAAAATCTATTTTTAAATAATAAAACAAAGATAAAAAATAAAAATATGAATCTTAACCACAAAGATAACATTGCTGATTTTAAAAGTATAATAATTCTCTTATATACATCAATTTTAGTACCATAGCTTAATTATGCATCGTTTATTTTGCCTCAAATGACAAATTTCATTAAGCAAATACTGCTTTCAAAACACCATTCAATTTACTACCTGCAGTTACTCTCCTTCTTTATCTTATCCACAACATTCAGCTTAGCTCTTCTAACGGTAATAATAACTTTTGTATAAATTGCATCAATAATTGCATTTTTTCTATTTTTTTAAACATAAAAGAAAAAAGAAACATAACGTATGTACATAAAACCAAATGTCAAATATAATTTCTGCTAAAAATAGTTTAAAATTAAATGAGCATAAAGTATTCTAATACATCTCCATTGTATCCTAATGGATCAATATCAAACTGAATTATTGTAAGTTTCCCAGATACCTCTAAGGACTCCAGATAATAAGGTTAATGACATTTGAAAAAAAACATCATTATCATGAAATATAAGCAAATGATTGAGTTTTTCATTTACTATTATATGATGATAAGAATTGTTTCTAAAAATAAATGTTATGGAAACGGACAGATTAACAATTCAAGTTTTTCGCAATGTTTTAATGCACATCGAGGTTGTTTTGAAATACAACATAGGTAAATTGTTATAGAAAGATATTTACAAACACTGAACCATCATTGTTTTTAATACAAAAATATAAGAAACATATATACTATTTTATTTTTAATCTATCACAGTGTTTTGAATTTCGAAAATATAAGTTTGAATTAATAAGTTAATCATGTCAAATACATACTAGTTGTCAAAAATTATATACGATTTCTTTCATTTATACAATGTTCTAATAATTCCCCCCATAGTATTACCTATTATAAAGAATTGAAAAGCAGTATTTAAATTACATAAACATTGCCATTGTATAGTCTCATAACAATGATATTTGTTTCATTTTCCCATTATTATCAACATTTTATATAATAATAAAGTTCTTATTAAACAATTATTTAGCTCTTTAATATATTAAAGTCGTAGAAATATTTAATACTTTCATAAACTCGCAGCATTTATAATACGTAAAACACGAACTAAAGATATGTTTATTAATTATTTGAAACAATTGAATCAATATTATACTTCTTTGTTTATAAACGTATCGGTTAAGTATAGATACTCGTATTTACATACATATCATATGATTAATTTATCAACAAAAGTTAATTACGCATTTTATAAAAAAAATCTAATAATTTTAGTATATCGCTTCGCGTGAAATTAAGTCTACTGTTCACAAAAAAAATTCTTGTGAAAACTACAATATTTATGAAAAAATGTATTTGAAACGTTTATATTTTAATTACGTTATTGAAATAGCCAAAAAATCTTTGGTAAGATATATTGGGGCAGTTCACACAAGTGTATAAGAAATGATTCAACCCTTTTAATAACGATATCAAATTTTGTTGCTCAACTATTTATTTTGCAACTAGGTGATGTTTCAGAAACAATTTATACGATATTTTAAAAATGTATATTCTATAAGCCTTCCGATAACCAAACGTTTCTACTTTTAACTTTCACTTAATTAAATATAGTATAATAATAGTAGCCAAAATAAATTTTACAGATATTTTTGAAGGTAACAAATAATAATGAATTTTCTGCCAAAATAAATTAGAATTATAAATGCTAAACTTACCGTAATAGTTTACCCTAAAAGTCACGGAATCAAACCCACTTTATACTAGTTCCCAGCCACAGTTTATAATTATTCAATAGATGTCACCAAAATGCTATCACTCTTTCAAATGTCATTATTTTCGATCTTTATTTTGAAAACAAAATGTCAATAAAATTTTAAATTTTTTATTTTTTAGTAATTGGCCTGTCTTAGGAAATTAATATTTTTTGTGTTTCAAATAATATTCGCGGATATGTTTTCATCGCTTTTCCGCGTGGTCCGTGATACTGGCCGCGCACTTAACCGGCTGACGGCGCTCGGTTAACTGATGATTGTCAACCGGTGCGGCCATTCTTAAATCGCAATGCATATAAATAATCTAAGTACCCGAATACCTTGATGGCTGATGGTTAATACGCAGATGGGACGTGCTCTCGTTAGGAGCGGCTAACGTATGTAGATGTATATATGTACGTGCATACGCTTAGTACGACTCCTAGTACTTTGCATAATATTTTTTTTATTTTTAAAACATTTTTTTCACGTCTTCCACTATAAAACTCCCCTGTCTAGAGATTAATTTACTACTGTTTCAATAATATTATAACAAGTGAATATTTATTATTTATTAATTCATTATTAAAAGTTATTCTTCTCTTTCAATTGCGCTACATATAGCACAAATTGATCCTTGGTTCCTCAATTTTCCTCATCCATGATACCATATCTTCTGCTGTCCTATTCTAGTCAGTTATCAGCAGTAGATCTTTGGCACCCTTCTTCACAGTGTTTAACATTTATATTTTTCTGTACGTGAACGTTAATATTTTATTCATATAAGTATTATATTTTATTTTAATTATTTTCAAAGGCGCTACAGCTCAATTTGAATCTTGCCCTCCTCAATTTTCCGCCCTTACGATACTGCCTATTTCCATTAATTCGTCAGCAATAGGTTCTGCCACTTTTGTTCACATTATCTTCTTGTCTTCCAATCAGTCAACTAGATTATGTATACATGTTTGAAATAAAGTTAAAAAATGTATTTATAAAGATGAATATAATTTTATTTTATTATTACAATGAACCAATTATTTTTCCCTCAGTAGTTTTTTTTTATAGATATATGTACATGTTTTGAGTTGTTTAATAAGTCTTTGTGGTTTTGTTAAATTATGTATTATAAATTCAATTTTTTAAACAAAAATTACAACATTTCAATCAATGATGCATTAACCATTATTGTTCAGGACTTCGTCCCATCTGTCAACCAATTTGTTATGACTTTTCTATAAAACTTGGCTGGTCTGGTATCGAAATAGTTGTCAAGCCAATTTCTGAGGTCATTGTCGTCGAACGTGACGTATTTGATTGGAGAGCCACCGAAAAAGGAGTCCTGACGCAGCGAGGTCGGGACTGTAGGGTAGATATGGTAGAATTTCCCTTGAACGCATTGGAACCTTGATTAAAGGCGAAAAGGACTATGTATCGAGAATGTTAGTATTTTTCATCCTGATACTTCATTATTTAAGCCCAAAAATTAAAAAAACGCCGACACTGACATTTGAGACAGAAAAAAATGCTGTCGAATGTGACACAATATGACATAAAAAAAATAGCATTTCAAATAAACAGCAGCCTTTTTAGAAGACCCAATATTAATAATCCCCCTTTTGAATAACAATACCGTATAGAGAGTTTTGAATTATTGTGGTCTGTGAAGATTATTTTAAGGGTATATTGGTCTTTAAATATACGAGAATATTTAAATTTAGATTAAACAATGATGGTTAAGTGTTTGGAAATATCTTTCTATAACAATTTACCTATGTTATGTTTCAAAACAACCTCGAGGTGCATTAAAAACATTGCGAAAAACATGAATTGTTGATCTGTCCGTTTCCATAACATTATTTAGATTTAGATTTTTTAGTACATCAAAAAATTGATATACTGAAAAATGAATTCTACCGTCCATGATACATCAATACTACAAGTATATATATAATTTTCTAATAGAATGCTTCATTGACCCTCAGAATATAATTATGTACTGAATAATTGTTTGGGTAAAGTGTCGATACTATTTTCAACTTGTTTAACGAGAGCACATATGAATATTTTTTTTAAATAGATAATTTTGTGTAGGTATTCTGTTAGTGGTGTATTTTCGCCAATACGTTTTATAGTACATTTGGGATCGTTATTTTTCCCTCTTTTAAATCCCCCGTAAGAAATGAAGCCATACAATTTAAAATATCATTTCTCGTGTTTATTAAGAAAACACTTGAAAACTTTATCGATATTTACATTAGTACCCTTCTATTATATTGAGTTAGGGATGAGAGCATCGCCTCATAAGAAAGGATTTTTTCAGTTGCGAATGTATATAAAGACATACTTTTATCTTCATGATATTGTGAATATTATGGGATTTTTTTTTTTTTTCAATATATAAAATAAATCACAATATTTTACAATTGAATACCTGACTAAATTACGAATCGAAAATGTTCAAGGAATAAGTGAAAATTCCGCACAGTTACGGAGAATATTATTGTTTGAATTTTTTACAAAATCATGTTAAGTTTTATTTATTTATTTTCAATCTAAATATTTACTTTAGTCACTAAATCATCTAACAAAGAAATGTCTGGCCGCTTGAAATTCGATGACCTTTAATTGTCTGTATATATATATATATATCAATAAAATATTTCAATTATTGAAATATTAGCATAATTACAATTTTTTTGAAATGCTTATATCTCTGACATGGTTGAGTTTAGGCACATATTCCTTAAACATTTTAGACTCGTAATTTAAAAATATTGTGGACTAGGTGTGTTACACCCTGTATACTGTATAGGCGTGTTACCTATTGCACATTATTCTAGAGATAGATACGTATTAAAAATATGAGTCGAAAATGTTCAAGCTGCATGTGCGTGTCAGAGATATAAGAATTTTAAAGACGTCGTAGTTACAACGCGATTGTTTTGATTAATTGAAACATATATTGAATACTAAAAATAAAACGTCATCGAACTTCGAACGACCAGTCTATTTTTTGTTTTATGATTTTGGGCCCGAAGCAAAGAGATATATAATATTTTTCAAAATACGTAGACTTAAAGCTTAACATGATTTTGTAAAAAATCTCATGCAATAATATTTTCCATAACGACACAGAATTTGTACACACTCTTTGAACATTTTCGACTTGTAATTTAATCCCGTAAGATATTGTGCACTGCATATGTTACATATAGAGAGAGGGCTCTTCTGTTTTGCATTGGTCTCCGTTTGTTTACTTACGACACTGGCACTAGTCATGTTATTTATTTGATGTATCCCAACGAAGGTATTAGAAATACGATTGGTAGAAGTGTTTGATTTGTCAGATTTATTTAATTTTACTTCACCGATTCCAGTAGAGCATTACACGTGGCATCCTGTAATGTAATGTTTTATTTCTATTTTAGATAGATTTCAACAAGAATTCTACCTGCTGTCTCATAACGCAACTTCCAGAAAATTTCAATGCATTATCTTTGATCATCCAAAGGTCTAAGCACGAAGTCAAAAGTGCACTATGATGAATGCACATGCCGATATATCTGCTCGCCCGCAGTTCGTTAAATGTTATCTATAATTTCTGAGTACTGGTTTTATTTTTAAAAAAATCACACGAATTATATGCCATGGAATGTGCTCGAACTAAATATAAACTGCAGCATCGTTCTGAACAATCGATCAATTGAAATTCTCGGTATCACAATCTCAAACTAGCTAAGCGCCAGGGCCAGGGTGAAGTTGGCCTCCAAAAACAGGGGATTTTTTTAATCAGAGTCCGCAGATACTTCAGTAGCGTTCTGCTAATTCTTCACAATCGCAATTTAGCCTAGTTATCGAATTTGAGATGCCATATATACGTACGCCGTAGACAGTACGGTGCAGTAATGCCTCAATCCTGTAACATATCTGACCACGACAAGCTTTATCTAAGTGAGATTCTTCCAATTTTTAGGATACATTGTGCGTCATAACGAAAATGAAATTATCCAGGATACAACTTTGGACGAAGAAGAATTGGAAGATGAATCTTCCACAACAGAAGATGGATGCGTTGCATCTCTCTGGAGAGACCGTCGAGACAGCATTGAGGACAACCTTAGACCGATAATTGCGAAACCGTGTCTCATATATCATTGAGGCCACTAGGTGTCAATTTTAATTTGAAAGACGAAGAAGAAGATCAAATTTCGCAACTGCCCGTGGCTGACACCGAATTTGACGTGCTTATTTGCTCTAGCGGTGAGACTTGCCTATCGACCGAGTGGTCGGGGGTTCATTTCTTGTATCCGAGACTAAGTTGTGTTCCAAAATAAAAACATCATGAAATCTGATTACATCCACAGACACTGGTCTAGGATTGCAATCAGGGTGTATTCTAAAATGGAGTAGGGTTTGTGGTGTAGACTATTATCGACTCTTAGGATCTTAATTATGTAATCGATATGTGTGATCATATCAAAAGGTTTTGTGCATGATGAGCTGAAGCCCCTAACTCTCTTCTAGTCTCACGCGTGTTGGTGCACGTCGCAGTGTATATGAATGTGCGTGTGAATATTTATGCTATGTCTAGAGCAAGGTATTTAAATAAAACAGAACTTACAAAAGTCTGCGTTTATTGCGGAATGATTTACAATGGCAGGTACGACGTGTATAAAGTTAATTGCGTGTATGAAGTGGAAGACTGGAGTGGCTCGCTTGAGATGAGATATTGGCATCTGATTATTGGTCAGTTCGTTTCGGCCCCATATGGCTGTCAGGTGAGTCCTTACACGGTCATGTCTGTAGGGCGCATGCAGGACCATTATAATATTACATCTTGCAAAATCATTGTTGTTATAACCTGTTGATGAGCTCAAAATCACGAACTGTCACAATCACTGATATCATGAGTAACAGTCACGCCCACGCCAGTGAGTCAAGAGTAGCAATTTATTTCTTCATTAGTTAATACCGTGTAATTTTGTGTCGTAACTTATTGAATATTGAATTCCAGTGGAATTTTAACACGGTTGAAATCATTAGAAATGAGTTATTATTAGTGGAATTATTTCTCAATTGTTGTGTTTACTCATTTGCACAACCAATATATCTTGCACTACTACGATTACGACTTGTCTTAGGCCATCACACTCCACTCGGAGACATGAACATGGAGTACTTCCAGATCTGTATCTGTCAATAGGTCCCCGTCCATTTGGCACTGTATGTATCCTGCCCATCTTATGTGATGTTGTGCGATCATTAGTAAACATTTACTATAGTCAAAGATAATCTCGCTTAGTAAGCAATAATATCTGAGAATTAAATTCATAATAAATATTCACATTTGACAATGCTTACAATGTTATGCCTTTTCTATGGCTTTATTCACCTCTGCGTTCTAAATCTGCCAGTTTGCTGGCGAAAAAATTTCGGTATATGTGTAATAATGTAAATTCAACAACGATATCATCATCGGACGAACTCTCATCATTAAAATAGCGGGATATTTAAGTATTTATTTATTAGACTTTATTGATATACATGTTTTTGTTGTAACAGAGGTGAATATATTATAATATAACATGATAAACATAAGATTCAATTATATTGCAATTAAGTATATACTCGTAGTTTATTGTGTGGGATGGAGCAGTCTCCATCTCTGATATATACAGCACTGTCCGGCTACTTTGTCTGTGTTAAAGTAGCCAGTCTTTATCGTGCTGTTGTGGTGTTATTTAATTCAAGAAGATACAGATAAAAATAGAGAAAAAAAAGAATGGAGTGAGAGTGAATTATTAGTGTAGACACTGTATAATGATTATATTGGATAGCGATGCTTCTGATTGATCTCTACCCAATTGGATCATATATTGGATCCATATTTGTGTAATCTTATTGGAAGTGAACGATTTCCAGTTGGTGCTGAGTGTGTTGTACAGTTTCGGAGCTAAGAACATGTAGAATCTTTGACAATAGAATCAATGTGACAGCTGTAAAGAGTTTACCATTTTTAACTAACAATTGACTGTTTTACTATCGGATATCGGACAGTAAAATAAGTTTACTATTGAACGTACTTTCTTTGACTAAATATTTTTTACCAACGATCGAATAACTCGTTTTCGCAAAACAAATTACTGAAGTAAATTTTTTACTGTAATAAAAATTTACCACCAGGTCTAAACTTCTAGACTACTGCTGTATACTAAAAAAAATCACGATCTTTGCAATACAGAATATTCTTAGATAGAATCGAAACAAAATATGTACAAATCAATAAATTAAATAACATATTTATTTATGCAAAACAATACAACTCACGATGTATAGTTATTTATAAATATGTACGCCACAATGGCGGAGCTCTCATGTCCATTGTGTCGTTTTCTTATGCGATCAGTATTCCTAAGGAATTAGATTAATACAATATATTAGTGACACAAATCGGAAAGATAATATTTGTTTACTATTTCACCGATTACGATTAATTATTATTCAATCGTCTTCAGAATAAATCTTAATAAACATGAATTAATATCGCAAACCATAAACAATATAACAATATATTATAATGGTCTGTTTGTGTGTTGGATGAAGAGTGAAAGTATTTAATTGTTTATTTGTTTGACGTAATTTATTATTATTTTGTCATTTACACTAGAGTAATATTTAAAAAAAATATATTTACTAACATACTTAAAAATGATTGATAGATCACATAATTTTTATATAATCTGAAACTAACGTGTTAAGATTATTACTTTACTTTTATTATATTTTTTGTCATTTCCGTAACTACCCAGTATGACTAATTAGCTAAACTAAACTTTATATTAAATCACTGTTGTTTTATATTTTATATCATAACGCCAACCGATTTCGCAGCATCCGTTCCATCATTAGGAGAAAATTTATACGCATGTATCCCAGACAAATTGAATGGTAGACGTCAAACTCTCAGGTCAGCCTCTACTACAGCCGCAGGACGGATTGTAGAACCGACTAACCGTTTCCAGAAGTCTAAATTTAGTGGACGGGCATTTGCGGTGGCAGGCCCAAAAGCGTGGAACTCTTTGCTCTCCGTCATAAGGAGTAGTGCATCAGAGATTTTATTTAAGAAGAAACTAAAAACGCACCTTTCCAAAAAAATCATTCTCATAAGTGAAAATAATATTTTTTTAATTTAAAAAAACAAAGATAATGTAACTATAAACAGTTTATGTGTAAAGCGCCCTTGAGGTGAATTTTTTTACAAAAATGTCGCAATACAATGTTACTATTATTTTTATTATAAGATATTATTAGAATTTTATGATTAGTTGAACTTAATAAATTAAACATTGGTTAAATATAAAGTTTCTTCTACAACTTGATATTTAACTACTGCTATACAACTCTAATTAAAGTTTTGCTTCAAATATTAAAAACACTGGCAATTAATAACTTTTTTATTGATGGTAATGTTACATTAAAATTGTTTACGGGAATCATCACGAGACCGCATTCGGTCCGCCACAACTGCATCTTTGATGACTTGTCTTCTGCAGGATTAATTTTTTGAAACTACTCACGCCTATCGTATTTCTTCAGTATGTCGAGCCTCGTCTTAATGTCAAGCATGTCTTGCTTAATGATCAGTACAGGGATTAATCTAGACTTTCACTTATTTTTTCATTAAATGTGTATTCGTGGACCTGATCCTACAAGGTGAATGTTATGTTCCAGGCCGATTTTGTTTGGCCGCCATTTTGATTTGGCAGATATTTGTCGGTTCGCATTTGGTAGTCGTAGAGAGCAGTTGATTACAATTTATTACGAAGCATCTAACGCCTGAACAACGTGTTGAAGTCATTAAAACATTTTATCTAAATAATCGACGAATTTTGTAAAAAAAAATTATCGTGAGTTACGAAGCTCATTTCGACTTGGCGGATTTTGTTAAGACAGTCATTATTGGGGTACTGAAAATCCTCAATTGTTACACCAATGACTTTTACACACACGCAGAGTTACTGTATGGGCGGGCGGAATCTTCTATATCTCACATGTTGGAAAACTTATTGGTGGCCGGATTGGGTCGATTGGGCCTGCAACACATGTGGTTTCAACGTGACGGACGGTGCCACCTTGGCATCTTGGGTTCTTGACCATCCAGACGTTGTCTATAGTCAATAACAAATCCAATTAAACAGAAAAACGAAAAAACAATTCATTTCAGTCTATAATACATCTGGAGCAACATACAGCAACTACAATATATAGAAGTAAAATTTGTATGATTAACCAGAGAGAAGATGGATTGGAAGCATTCGAGATGTTGTATTGGAGAAGGATGAAAAGAACATACTGCACCGAGAAAATTATAAAAGAAAATATTCTGAGAAGTGGTCTATATTAGATAAAATCGAAGAGGACAATAGATATGACAAATTCTTAGATACAATAGAATATTAAAGAGAACACATTCTTATTGTGAAGTTGTAATTATTCAGAACAGACGGTCTGTGATGTTTTAAATACTAATTTAATGTAATGTAATATAAAATCAATTTTGTCGAAAAATATTGTTTTTGCGCTATCGGGATACGAACCTGGATCTCTATTTCCAATCCGGGAAAGATACACTACCGATTGTGTTATAGCGCCAGTATTTTTCATCGAACCCATATGTTACACTTTTTCAAATTAATACATCTGTCGTTCCACTATTTGAAAGGCATTTACATTGTTTTTACGGAATCTCAAATACTTTTGAGTAAACCGACTGCAGACGCCAGAATTATCAATTCATTTTTATTAAATTTTGGACACATTGATACAACTTATATTATTTAGGAGAACACATTCTTATTGTGAAGTTGTAATTATTCAGAACATAGGTCTGCGATGTTTTAAATACTAATTTAAATTAATTTGTATATATTTATAATTGATACATTAAATTTGTATTTACAGTAGAATATAATTGATAAAAGACGCGAGAGAGGCGGCCGGCTGAGATAAAATTACATTAACCAAATAATTAACTAATTAAGGTCAGATCTAAATCATTAGTTATTAACCGCGCGTGCGCATAACAATGATTTATAGAAA
This sequence comes from Eubasilissa splendida, assembly GCA_031772225.1. NCBI lineage: Eukaryota > Metazoa > Arthropoda > Insecta > Trichoptera > Phryganeidae > Eubasilissa > Eubasilissa splendida. The sequence goes on along the minus strand of CM062857.1, from coordinate 6,422,255 downwards.
TGGTCAGATTAGTGGAACAGTCGTGAAACAAATTACTAAATTGATAATACAATTTGATGTAAAGTCAACAAAGAATAATCGCTGGTCCGTGCTGTACGGATATATTGTGTAAAAATTTTAGTGCCGGAACAATATCATCTTTTGAATAGGTAGTGGATTTTATTGTATAATTTTTAATGAAAAGCTGGCTTTATTATCTGCTGGTTCTTTACGTGTCACATCAATATTCTTACTATTTTCAAACTAAGCTTGTGCTTTGAAAATAGGACTAACGAGGCTCGAACCCTCGACCGCTGGATCACTAGGCGAGTAGCGTAACCGCTAGACCACAAGCACGTCAATTATATATTATATTATACTTTCATTTTATATTTGGTATACATTGAATTTTAGGGGAGCTGTCATACACGTAATGGGTTTTTTTTACGAATTATACAAATGGCTACATTATTACACGTCTTCTAGAAATTTACTTCTATTCTAAAATGATGTCCACGATGATCTCCCAATGAGACTGTTTTCTGAGAGTATGTAAAGGTGCGTGTGTAGTGGATGCGTCATCTTGATCCTCAAGTAAAACATATGGAGTGATAATTCATATCTAGCTTCGTGTTGAATTCGGTACAGTCGAATCGTTGAGAGAAATCTCACCATGGACACAGGCCTAGACAATGTATTTCGACTATATTTATTCACCAGTCTGATCCGCCATCTACCTAATTCTCGCGATCAATGCTGGAAGGTATTTTTTATTTTTACTATTTGTGTCTTTATCTAGTTACATTCATATACTCTTTTCTGTATTTTAGTTTTTGAATAAAATCAATATATTAATAATTACGAATTCAACTCTAAATAAATATAACATGTTGAAGTAGTTTTGTATTTTTTTATTTATACATATTAAAAATCATTAACCCTTCCCACACCATGCAGTAACACAGGTCCTACCATTATAATTAAACCAGTAATATTTCGGTAAATACATGCAACATAAAATTCATATTTTAGATAATCTTAAAGAAAATATTAGCGCTTAGGAATGACTAGTAAAAAACCAATTATGAAAAGGGAATCGTACAAAAACAAATATTTTTTCCATTCAATCCATTGCAAAATTAATACGTTGGTAACAGAGAACACACAAAAACAACAATAAACAAACAAGTATAATTGTCTCTTTCTCACTGAAGAGAGATAAGAAGGAAGAATACATTGTATAGGACTTAATGAATGCTCTAAATTATGTTATTAAATATTTTTTCAAAACTGAATGCTCAATATTTAGAGTAAATTCGTGCCATTTAAGCTAATAAAAACATTTTTTCTAACTGTTATTTACGGTAACACGAGTTGACAGCATGACTGCGTTTGGATATTTTATACCATGGTATGGTAAAGGTTAATAAACGTGCATTGTATTATATAATATAACAAAGCTGAGCTTCTGAAATTCTCTCATATGCCAAGGCACTAGTTTGCTGATCACGAGGCCGCGTGTTCGAATCCGTCGAAGGAAAAATTAACACGTGTTGGAATTTTAGCGGTGAAAATAATTGTAATTAATTATAAAAAGCAAATTTTTACTAAACTATAAATAAATACTAAAAATGTATTGCGAATATAAATTTTTAACAATTTTTATTCGGTGTGCAATGTTTTTATTATTTGCCTCAAATTGTTAGATTACATTATTTGTGAATTATTAAGTATAAGATAAATAAATGTTATTTTTTAGTATGTTTATGCACATTTCTCTTATGGTTTTATTTTATGTTTCCCCTTGTAATAAGTCGAATAGTGTAATATAAATTTTAGACTTGATTAATAGATGTTCTAGTCGAAATTTCTGGGATAAGTTCCGAGTTCTCAGAATAAGATTTCTAGATTATATGCCGTGTATCTCCAACCTTAATGCAGTACAATATTTAGGATCCAATTCCAGGGCTACTAGTCTACACGAAGGACTTTGTGATTTTATTACAGGATCAATTTTTTTAACATTATTCATCCCATTTCTATTCGTTGAACATGTTGTTATTTTGAATTATATTGCATTTACATTTAAATGTTTTTTCTGTTTCACTGAACACTCGTACGTGAGGTGCGGGTCGATGAGATCTCGAGAGTAAAAATGAAAGTCGATCCCCATCAGTTGGTTCAATATTCTATCCATAAAAATTTCAAAAACAACGTTTTTACATTATTGATTCGCATTAAGTATGTACGAATCTTTAACGACGTTTAGGTGTCGCTTTCGACAAATATCGTGCTTGGTGAACATAAACATAAAAATATTTATATTTTTTATATCAAATCTAAATCGAAAATTCCTCACGATGTCATTTTATTATTACAAGTGCGTCGTTCGGATATATTTGTTTATAAAAATATACTGAATTTTTATTTGTAAGGATTTAATTTATGACTTTAAGAAAATAATTTGTCGTAAATTTAAATAATCATTTTATAAAATAAATTCACCAATTTTTATTTACAGTAAAATATTTTTTATTTCGGAAATAATTTATGACTGTAATAAATTATTTACTTTATCTAATTTATTATACACAATTATTTTAATAATAATGGAAAAAAAGCATTAAGGAAATGGAAATAAGTGATCAAAGTGTACACAGGTATAAATTTTTTATAATGCAATACTTGCATACAATGCCCAACACACAATTGGAAACTGTTAAGAATACGCAATTAAAGAAATCTCTGTCTCTAATGGCTTGTGTCCAGAGATGAGATTTTGATCTCTCATCTCAGAGATTTGTCGGTGAAATTATGTATGTACCGGTTGCGTCATTCTACTTTGTGTACAAAATACACGCGGCAATATTTCGTTTCAGAGCTCAACTATTTACCGTTCTGTATACACTTTCGAGAGAAATCTTAATCATGTACACACGTCATTTAAATAGATTAGAATATATAGACTGTATTATAATATATAGACTATATATTATAATATAGCAATATTGTTACCTTTTCGTCGGTGCGATGTTTATCAATGTTACAATACTTATAAATCTGAATGCGTCACGACTGACGTAACATTCAATATCAATTAATTGCATCGCATACGATGTAGGTACGTATAATTTATTTTTACTATTTAATTTGTCGACTTTTAGATCGAGTAGCTTATTGTTCTGGTGGTTAAGATAAGACCCTGGCCTAGTGATCTGGTGGTCGGGGGTTCGCGCCTCGTTCCAAGAGACCAGCAAGTTAGTCCTTTTATCCTATTTATTTAATTTGAAAATAGTAAGAATATTGACTAGTGATGAGAAAAAATACTATTCTTGGACTCACTGGTGTGATTGTGATTGATATTCAATAATATCAGTGATTGAAAACTGTGACTGTGATCACAGTTTCATTACTAATGCGCACACGACTCACGATATCACAACACACAAAATAAATAATAAAACATATTCTAGCATAAATAATTAATATCCATCAAATTTAATATCATCACAAAGATAATGAAATATTTATTTTTCGGATCAAATTCTCAGTGTTTCGGATCAATGGCGTAAAATGTTTTGACAGAATCCACTAGATGGCGCTGATAACGAATTATAACATCATTCAGTTATAAATATTTTCGTCTCAAATGCGCAGGCGCCGAATCACGGTTCACAACTAAATATTAATAAAATAACAAAATTAATAAAGAATCGCTATATTCCTAGATATTCAATCACTGATAGTGAGTGTGGCTCACGATATCAGTGATTGACTCACAGTTCGTGATTTTGAACTCATCACTAGATGTGACATATATTCCTTATACACATCTCTATTCTATCGAGCCTAATATATCTAAATAAAGCAATATTGTTAATCAGTATAATCATGTTGCTCTACGTGCGCGTGTGTTCATGTAGGTATATATGAAAATATTAAAATTTTGATTCAGTTTGTAACAATACCACATGTTGCTTGCTGCGAATTACTGGTAATTTATTGCTCTAGTGTAAAATATTATTAAAACTCTGTAAAGAAGTCTATGAAGCTTTATACACCTTTGTTTTCTATTTTCTATATTGAAGCTGGCGACAAGGCCTCCTGAATTTCTTTCCAAGCCCGAAATTCCTTCCAAGTCATTTTGTCATCACAGTTTCCATATTATATGTATAGTTGGTTTTAGTGTCGTAGTCATACGTGTTGTACAGTTAATAATCTTTTGAACTTATTCAGATTTAATTTTCAACGAAGTAGATACAATTTAAATCAGTTTTAATTAAATAAATACTATGGCAACCATAATAGAACATATTATCGAATTAATGCATAATTTAAAAATTAATTTTAATATATTGTGCAGTTATGTTGTATTGATTAATAGCTTTCAGCGAAAGTATCTCAATTATCAATAAACTAGTTAAACTTGGCGTAAAAGAAGCCGTCGACCATCTTTTGACCAACTCTACAAACGGTCGAGGGAGTTGTTCACTTCTGTGCGTTAGTAGTTCAATGTAATAACCACAGATGGCAGTATGCCCGGAAAATTTGTAAGCGTGTTTGTATTCCGGCTACCTATTTATTTTACGGCTTATCAATTTATACAAGTTAAATTCATACCTACGTAATCTTACTGCGTTCGTTTCTGTTTTTACTTTGAGTAACATGCCAGGCCAACGGACGCGGTTACTAGGAAGTCTGCTTGAGATTCCAACGGTTGGTGTTTAGGCTAACCAAAGGTTTTAATGAACCCATTAAAACTGTTAGAACTAAAATCATCCTGTGAAGACATAGCAATGGCAGATTACTCAGTTTTATGATAAATAAATACATTTCTCATGCGTAGTGTACAAAGAATGTACTTCTTTAAATTCAACACTACGCTTGTGTGAGCAATACAATTAGCGTATTCGAGGTTCGTGTTAAGTCCGATAGGGTGGGGTACCTCCGTACGGAAATAAAATAATAAAAAAACATGAGGTACGTACTTCGGTAATTTGTAATTTTCGATTGATAAATTCAATACATAATAATTGTATTCACATATTTTTAAATATGTTAAAAGCTCGTGAAAGGGGTTATTCTTATGGCTTGACTCAAATCATTCTCATCTATTTCTTTTAACATGTTTTCTCTATTTCTTAATATTTTATTTACGTTAAAAATAAAGAGAATAAATATTATTAGTTACGTCTTGAATTGGTATGAAAAATACAGAATGTATTAAAATTTTAATAGAATGACAGATTTTTAAACATTTTATTGATTTCAATCATAGTGATGAGCATCACATTAATCTATGAACTCATTTTTTTGTTATCTGCGATGCATTATTTTTTTGTAATTTTTCTCCCTGCCACTTTGTTAAAAGCATAATATTCTATCAAACGCTATATTAAAAATGTATGAAATAAACATAAAAGTCATTATTGTAACAATCAGATATAGTATTTGTTGAAAAATAAAGAGTGGGCCAACTTGGCTGACCGTTTTTAAAAATATAACTTTGGTCGGGTTTATTTTTAATTATATATTTTTTTGCAGATAATAAAGAATTTATGAAAGTTTATAATGACTACGTACCCAGTGCAAGAGCGCGTTAAAATGATTGAATTTTATTATGATTTCAAAAAATGTAGAGTTTGCTTGGCCTCCCCGTTCCCCAGATTTGACGGCGCCTGATTTCTTTTTGTGAGGCCACTTAAAAGGCCGAGTTTATATGAACAAACCAGCAACAATTCAGGAGCTTAAACAAAATATTTGTGCAGAAATAACAAATTTGGAGACAGAAACGTTGCGTAATGTAATGCAAAATACTTTAAAAAGAGCAATTATTTGTCAACAAGAAAATGGAGGTCATTTAAATGGTATTATTTTCCACACATAGATTTTAAAAAAAAGTTAACAAAGCACACTTTCATGTAAAAATATATTTTTTTAAATAAATATTAAAATTACAAAAGTTACATTTTACATCAGTCAGTCCAAAAGTTAGCCCACTCTGTATTACAGGGGAGTATATTTAATTTGTTAAGGGAGAATATGTTCTTCGAGTTTAATTAAGGACGTTTAAGACTACTATAGAATCTAGAATATTTAATTTGCGATTTTTTTTGTTGTTTTTTTATTTAAGATGAACACATTTTTGTTTTAATGTTGCTATTTCAAAATATAGTTTTAAGTCAATTTTAGGCAGGTTTTAGGTGTTTCTTTTCCATCCTCACTTCTTTTGCTTCTGCTTGATTTACGCAAAACATTTCATTTTAACACTTAATATACATTATATATATTTTATTTATGAATTAACATGCTTCTTAAGGCATGGCAGTTTGTAATTTCGAAAATAACGCAATTTATTTAAAAATAATTTGCTTATTTTAAATATTTGTTTCTTGGTATGCAATTACTTTTTACACAATGATGTACGATACATAAATATATTTAAACTAAATAACATTACAATTCAACCCAAAAAGTAAAATATTCTCCAACTCTTCCAAGGTTAGGGGGAGAAAACGGATTATTCGCCAATACGAGATATTGAACGCTTTTAAAATTCAGCTATTTACAAACTCAACTTGATAAAAATATTTTTTTTAAAGCTTTGAAGTACATCGTGTTGTTTCGGCCATGTTTATATCACCGAGAGACGGTCTGTGAATTTGTGTTTCATGGTGTGGGACGGACAAGTGTCCTTCGGCAGAGGCCGAACCGTCTGATGGATTGGACATCATCATGTTATTGATCCTCGTTTCTCCCACTTCCCCATTTTCCTCGTCTTTCCGGAAAGCTGTATTTATGATTCCACTTTTGTCTCTTTCTTTCCTCGCCGCTTCTTTCTTGTGAATTATATACATCCACCTGTAAGACAACGCAACGTATATTTTAATATATTTAACAATTTTTTAAATAAATTTTTAATATTTGGAGAACACATTCTTATTGTGAATAATGAACATAGGGTCTGTGATATTTTAAATATGAATTAAATATATTAATTAGAATGATATACATATAAAATAAATTTTATCGAAAAATATTGGATTCGAACATGGATCTCTTTCCAAACCGGGGAAGGTGCATTATCCAACTATGCTACAGCGACGATATTTTTAGCGACAAATTTTCGAACCTATATGTTACTTTTTTGATAATAATACATTTAATCGTTCCATTATTCGAAAGAGCCATCCACCTTATTACTATCAGTGAATACTTAACCCATTGATCGCGTTCTTTCATACGCGGCTTTTTGGCGTCATTATAATTTACGACTTTACACTACGATAATGCAACAAATTTATGATTTATTTTTAAGAAATCGACAGCAAAGGTTCTCAAGTATCCTCACAAACATAAACAAATACAGAAATCAGAATCAGAATAATAAAATAACGTAAACAAAATGATCTATGAGAGAACACAACAGTGCCCGACACCATCGCTGCTACATTAGCGCCATTTGTGGTGATTTTCATACGCACTATAGTAAAATAGTGATCTTCGCGGGTGCTGATTTCTGAAACCAACGCACACTATTTACAAGTTTTCAAATATTAACATTAAATGTAACTCTATAGTTTGAAACGCATTACATTCTACAAGCATATACTGAGTTTGAGAATTTGAATAACTGAACGATACTGGATGATACGAGAACTTTTATTATTTCGTGTTTGTTTACAAGATGGCCAATAACCTTTGACAAATATCGACAGATGTCGGTAGAATAAAGATTACAAATAATTTTGGTACGATTTTTGCCGCTCCCCAGCACGTATGTACGCGAAACACGGCGACTCATATTTGAGTCACCCGCGTTGTGGACATGTGAGGCGCAACTCGCGGGGAATGGGTTAATAAAGATCATTCTTTAACTTCTGGTTAATTAATCCACCATTGTATTTGACTGGCTAGTGAATATTAGTGAATGTATGGTGTATGTCTTCATATGTGTCGTAATATTTACCCAAATATAATGACAGCCGGAGCGGTGAGGGCTCCTCCGAAAAGAAAGAACGCTCCTGGTAAAGTAGACAACGTGACTGAATATACGGTTGTGTACATCGGACCGTATACTAGTGGCATCATGGCTTCGCATACTCCAAATAAAGTGTTAACTTTTCCTATAAATTAAATTACAAAAAAATAATACAACGCACACACATTCTAATGATTTTATTTATCAATTTTTTTTTTTTTTTTTAATTCTTAATTCTCTTCTATTCTATTTGTAGCTATTTATGTATAGGTTACTGATTATTTGAAGTACCAAGCTTCTGATTGAGTAGAAACTGAATCTCGGTTGATATTTTTAATCATTTTTAAAAATATGATGTGATTTTTTTTTTGATCTGAGAAATACAACAATAAATTGAAGATGTCTTTGGGAGGACATTTTGAAGATAACGTCTCAGTTTTTTCATTTTTAATTATATTTATAGACAATCTTCTGTAAATAATAACATTTTTTTACAGTACTGGATAACTGAGGTATACAAATATTATTTGTATATACGATCCACTTTAAATATAGAGATTTCAAATAAAATTTTCGAAATTACTATTTGATATGAAACTAGGTCTGACAGACGGTGTACCAGCAGTATAGGAGTAGTATTTTATAATGCGGTCTTATTAGATGTGCCACTCGTGAGCGATGAATTAATATTTGTATCTTATTTATTTTTAAATTTTGATAATCTGGGAAACATGATATTATTATTTTAAAATCAATTTGGTGCTATTACTATATATATAAAGTTGAAAAATTATATTTTCTCTTACCTAATTCACTGCTTGGCACCAACTTGGATACAATGGAGCGCATAGCTATGTACGAAGTACCATTCAAGATCTCTACCAATGGAGCTGAAAGAGATAGTAGGCAATATGAATATAAATAAAACAGTGTTATAACTCTACTCGAGTTTATTAGCACTACTCGAGTTTCGAGAGAAACAGCAACTCTCATCGACAGGTTGAGTATCAATCTTCAGAAGTTTAATAATGCAAATAAACTAAGTAGTCATAATATTTGAATATTTTATTTATATCCAACAATTATGATGAAACTCTACAAAGTGAACGCCAAAGAAAACAGCCAAAGAAGTATAAAACTTATTATGAATAAACATTTTGAGTTCTCTTGCAATTTTTTTAATAAATATCATTAACACATTAATTTAGGTACCAAAGTGTCGAGCGATCTCTCCCTAAAATGAAACTCAACTCAAGAATTTGAGACAAGTTTTAAAATATTGTTTATATTAAACTGGCACCAAAGCTTCACATTATTATAATATTTGTGACATGGATATCGACTATCGTAATCACAATTGTAGTATCAAGATATTGCCACTTTTATAAACTAAAGAGCTGACTAGTGTCTATCATTTATACCCTTATCTACTATATATTTACATCTGTGACAGAATAGAGCGGTACGGTAAGGTGTTGCTAAAGAATGTCACGTTAAGACCTTTATCCACCAAAGCCATCATTTGTCATTTACAGTTTTAGATATGATGTAATTTATTTTTTAATATTTCAAACATTGTCATGAGTCTTTTGCGTTTAAGAACTGGTGAGAGCATCAATCAAAGCTGTGATGCTCATCACTGATGTATTATATTTGCACCTGGTAGTATTTAGTGATGAACTAAACGTTATTGTGACTGTGTGTTTACGCGTCTTGTTACATCGATTGGCACCACTATTGCCGCCCTTCTTCGGAAGCTAAGAAGACGGTAACCGACGGATGTCATTTTTATTATATCCCGTGCTTCGACCAGTCCGGCGATCCAAATAAACCACCAGTGCGCGCTTCGGTCGGTCGAAGTCTAAAGAAGATAACCCAGCTAAAAGAACAACAACATCGGACCAGAAAAACAGCAAAATTAAAGAGGTTGGTTGCAGTTTATATATCATATGTGTGCTTATTGTTAATCGGATACCTGGAAACCAGCTATCGAAGGCATTTACATAATCACTGTGATTATGTGTTTGGTATTTCTTTTAAAACGATGATTGATAACCGATATTTAACCGTTTTACTTATCACTAGTGGTATTTACCTTACCCATGTAAATTTGCCACGTGCTGACCGCAAACGCATAGACGAGGCTGGACAGGACCTTGCTCATGCAGGAGAGTATTCCGATTATAGCGTCATCTAATTTCATCAGATGACTGAATACGCCTACCGAGAAAAGCGTACCTAGAAAGTATTTGAATTGGTTAAAAATATACTTGGTCATCTCTGAAAAGTATGTTTTAATATTTTTGGAATTCTTTTATCTTAGAAGAGTCGATTTACCTTTGTAACGAATTGTGTTATTTTGTTAGTATTAACTAGACTTATGAAGATGTGAAATCTCCTGGTCGGTTTTTCGTTTTTCGGTTTTTCTATTAAAGTGTATTTGTATAATCCTCTCTTGGTCGCGGGACCAGTGTAAAATAATGGATTAATGGCATAGTTTCTCGCATAGTAACAGAACGTTCCAACACAGAAGGAATCGAACGAAAGTAAATAATATGATCCAATACAAAAATCATGATAAACTTAGGATAATATGATCCAATACATATATCACGATAAACTTAGGATAATATGATCCAATACATATATCATGATAAACTTAGGATAATATGATACAATACATATATCACGATAAACTTAGGATAATATGATCCAATACATATATCATGATAAACTTAGGATAATATGATCCAATACATATATCATGATAAACTTAGGATAATATGATCCAATACAAAAATCATGATAAACTTAGGATAATATGATCCAATACATATATCATGATAAACTTAGGATAATATGATCCAATACATATATCATGATAAACTTAGGATAATATGATCCAATACATATATCATGATAAACTTAGGATAATATGATCCAATACATATATCATGATAAACTTAGGATAATATGATCCAATACATATATCACGATAAACTTAGGATAATATGATCCAATACATATATCATGATAAACTTAGGATAATATGATCCAATACAAAAATCATGATAAACTTAGGATAATATGATCCAATACAAAAATCATGATAAACTTAGGATAATATGATCCAATAGATATATCATGATAAACTTAGGATAATATGATACAATACATATTAGACGAGTATATATCAATACAGACCAATGGAAATGGATAAGCAAATATAATATTTTATCCACCAACCTATTAGAAGGTAGTCCTTTGTTGGTGCTCTCGTCCCAGTGCCATTTAGCTGTTTAGTGTATAAGAAATATGAAATATCATGCAACATGTCCAAGCGTTCACTAGGGATGCTCACGAGCTTCGTGCAATTTATGATAAGTTCACATCAGACATCAAATATTTGCGATACGCTTGGCGTCGCAAACACCCCTGAATCGAAAACATTAACTAGAATTCATAATAATTAAGGTTTCCAAGACCCAAACCCTTCACCCAAAGCGCGTTTAAAGAGTTAATTTTAATAATGTTCAATAGTTTTGATTCGGTTGATGTCCAAGTGACCAAATATTACTTACTATAATTTGTTCCAGATGCATCGTCCGGCTCCCTGTATCTCCAGTGAGGGTGTCCAGTTTTGATCGGGAAATAGCATCTCAAGCTACGTCCGATTAACTGAATGGAAGTTATCTGTTGAATAATTACTCGTACATCATTTTGATAGATTCGTGACTGGATAACTCTCGACAAATTATCTCCTGGCGCATCCGAGGACTTGCGTCTTGCGTCGGCCATATAATTTGATTTATTTGATGGACGGACTACAGGGTCACAAATAATGCACCTCGAAGAGAATCAGGAACATACCGGATTCAATAATTAGTATTATCTATGTATAATTGAGTCACACAGCGGCAGAGTGGCCCATCTGCAAACTGATCTAATGAAAAAACAAGGGATTGAAAACACTATAAAATTTCATTTTTTTAATTATTAGAAAAAAAAATTATATTAACATCACTGTAATTATATATTGCTTCTATATATCCCTGCACATTGAATTAAATCAATACAAAATAATTTATTTTGAGCGTATTAGTGCATGTAACTTAAAATATAAAAGTTTTCACTTGGGTCACTATGCCACTGTGCGACTCAATTGTGTGTGGCCGGGCCGTGGAGGCACGATTACAAAGCGCTTCAAGAATACTCTCTCAGGTCTCGCTGTCACTGAAAGTTTCCTATCATCATCATCCGTACAGAAGTATGGGATCCACGGCAACCCCACATGGGATCATTTCGATACAATATCAATGCAGACCAGACTGTTTATGCAAAGACATACATCGAAGAAAGCTTCAAGAACAGTAAATATACGTCAAACTGGCCTGAAGCCTCGTGTGTTTGACGCAGACCGATGATGTTCAATAGCAACCTCGCAATCGGCATTCAACTAACCAATGCTATAGTCCAGTATATCCAAGCCAGCCAGTCCACAGTGCAAGACATCGGACGAAACTGTTTGGCTCCGAAGATGCCTTTCCTTCACTTTCAAATGCAAATTTAGATCCTCGCATCATGGTGTGTAAGGCATTCTACAATCTTTAATTCCAGCATGCGATTATTCATGCAAATTCATAAAATTTCAAAGGGTTAAAATCCACAGAAAGTCTTTGTTTCTTCATGATTTTCCAGACAAATTTTTATGAGCCCCGAGCTGTGATGGTGTGTCATATAAATCAGCGATATCGCTTCCGATATCGAAAACCTTCCTGAAGTACTCAATCACATTATCATTAAATGCATTTATGTTTATGGCAATATTTAGGTGCAAGTTTGGCTACCTGATCGCGTGGCTATCCAGTGCCGAGCGGTGGAAGTGACGAATATAGAAACATTTGTTTGTTATCAAAATGTGATGAATATCGAATCAGACCAATATAAGGGCTGACGAATATAGAAGTTCCACTGTATATTCTTCTTCTTCTTCTTTCAAATAGGCAATCCACCCTTCAATAGTGATTTGTGCCATTAAACAAGTTCACACATTATTTCATAGAAAGCAATACAACAATATTATTGAGGGAATATTGCATTACAAGTTAATACCATTGACATTCAAGAAATTTGCTATTATATAGCTTAAATGTGGCGAGTTGAGGGAAAGAAGATGACACAAGTTAACCGGGAGTTGAAAATTACCATTGACAAGATTATTGTAAAAAAACCTGTGATCCGCAATGGACAGGCAAAAAAGACATGGTCAAGGGTTTCCTCCTCGGCACCACATTCACACATTGGGGAGTCTATTGTTCATTTTGAACAAATGTGAGGCCATTGTGGCAATGCCCAATTCTCATTCTAGAGATATTTGCTACTGTTCTTTTAGAGACTTTCCTGTTGGAGAACCAACGGGAGCGGGGAATATATCTTTGGATTATTTTAAGACGATTACCCTTATGATTGTTTGGATCCATCCATTATGCAGACCAGATAGAATACGTATGTTTTTTTTACAATATTAAGTCTGTCATACATCGGGATATGGAATTGATGGGGAATATTATACTGTATATTATATTGGGTCGTTTAATAATTTTTTGCGTTTTTTGCTATTAAATGCTATTTTGTTTTTTTTTGTGATAAAAAATTACGTACTACTCGATACTATTTTGTCTGCTCTAAAACGTCAGTGTCGCTGTATTCCTGTATCCTATAGTTTTTATTAATTTATGGACTAAAATAATGGAGTGTCATGTTGAGATAAATGAACATTTTCGACGCATACTCCTTTTCAACGAGGTTCCAATGCTTCCAAATGGAAATTCTGCCGCATCCACCCTACAGTGTCGACCACGCTCCGTCAGATTATCACCTTTTCGGTCGCTCTCCAATCAAATACGTGGCGTTACGTTCAACAACGACGCGATGATCTTAGAAACTGGCCCGTTAACTATTTCGATACCAGGCCAGTCGATTTCTATTCTATTAAAAGGCATCGACAAGTTGGTTTAAAAATGGGATGGACAATAATGGACACTAAATACATGATTGATTAAAATGTAGTCATTTAGTAGTAAGTCATGTAGTAATTTTAAATATTAATTAAATATATTAATTCGAAAGATATACATATAAAATAAATTTTATCGAAATATATTATTGTTGCGCCACCGGGATTCGAACCTTGATCTCTTTCCAAACCGGGAAAGGTGCATTATCCGACTATGCTGCAGCGACATTATTTTGTATATGAGTGTTATTAAATTCGCCCGTTTATATGATTGTATAGTATTTAAATAGCGGTATTTATTGTAATTAAGCTTACCAATAAGATTAGTGATCATGCTGTACGTTGTGAAGATGCTGAAGTCCACTTCATTCCAGTTGAACCTGAATCTCATGAACAGGTAGATGACAACTATCTCACCTGAAAATAAAATCAAATATTGACACATAATGAATTAGAATTAGCCGTGTTGTCTTCTTAGATTGTAAAATTATATAGCTATCTTCTTCTACAAATTATCTATGATAAAAAAATACCATTAGTGTTGAAACTGAATGGTTACATTAAATAATTAGAAGCATTTAAAATGTATGGATATCCTCAGAATTCTAATGAATAATGTTGTCCCTTTTCATCTCATGCAAATAAAATTGTTGAGTTAAATTATTAGATTGATAATGCCCTTGCAAGGCGAAACGCATCTCAAGTAAATTAAACTAGTCAAATCAAAAAACAAGTATCTTATTTTCCCATATATGATCATGGAGTTCTACAAACGTTCCTCGGAAACAGTAAATAAATATTATTTTGTATGTGTGATTTATTTATTTTAAATTGTGTACATACTATTTTAAAATATTTCGATAAATTTTTTGATGATAATATTAATTATAGGCAAATTAACTCGTACTCCTTTCGGTAGAGAAATTGATTCAGTTTAAAAAGATTCAGTTGGAATAATTAAATACATATAAATTCAATATCTATTTTTTGTTGATTTGTTTAATAACATTTTTTACATTTACTTTAAAATTTATGTACGTAAATCATCTCCTATAAATCTTTAGAATGTGCATTGACGGATTCCTTGAAATGGTGTTCAGTTTGGTTACAGGGGCGGGTCTATCTCACTTGACATTTTGGAGATCCTCTTTGTCTTGAGGCTATATGATAACATCACGATATAGGGACAATATATTAGGTAAAACTATTAATAATAACAACAGACGGCAGCTGAGCACAATCGGATCTGCAGTATTTTTTTAAACTAAAACTAAGTTTATATGTCTTATTAGGTAAACTCAACACACACGCGCGCGTCGTTTACCATATCATAGGTACTCTTGACAGGATTATATCTAATAATATTTATTATATATATATATATATATTATATCATAGCAACATTTAAATTGCGATACAAGCGGTGGTTGATAGTCGTAGCAGCGAACACAGCTATATTATTTAAAAGTAAGTGCATGCGTCATAAAACGTAAAACTTTCATCTTGCAGAGATGACCATTAGCAATTTTGTATTCTCGATGAGTTAATGATAAATAAATTGCTTTGAACTTTACATCGTGTTAAATCATTTTTATTATTATACGAGTGAAGAATTACATGGTATAAAAAAAATACCGTGTACAAGAGAGATGTATCGACTTGACTTTCCATTAAAATTAAATGATCGAGCAGTCAGTAATATTGCTTAACACTAATAATATATTTTTTGTTTATTTAATGATCCAAAACAGCACCCGTGATAATCTTAGTTGCCAAAATATTTAAATGAATTACGTAATGCCAAATTCTAATCAGATAAAATTGACAAATTAATTGCGCAAAGGAAAGGCATATTTTTTTAATAATATTGTATATAAAATAATATGCTTTATACAATTATTCAATTATATAAGTTAAATATTTAATTTAGGTTAATCTCTTTATGCACATATGAGTATGTAGATGTACATATATAAGTATTTAAATGATAGTGTTTAAAACCCGTCGTAGGACGGGCACGAAATGCTAGGACGTTTCTTAATAAATAATTGCAACAATTTTATTTACATAATTAAATTATTTGTAAAATATACAGGGTGTTACAGACCTAGACCGCAATATTAAAGTTTGAGTAGCATGTTGGTGCAGTGGTCAAGACGTTGGCCCAGTGATCTAGTGGTCGGGGGTTCACGCCTCGTTCCATGACACCAGCAAATTAGTTCTATTTTCATAGCACAAGCGTTTAGCTTAGTTTGAAAACAGTAAGAATATTGATGCGACATGTATTCCGTGTACGCATCTCTATTTGAAAAAAAAAAAAATCCTTGACTTCTGTGTATGAGATTTTAACAAAGTAATGTTAAGCTTTAGTTAGATATACGTACTTCGAAATTGATCCAATATAATTTTATAAATTTACTTCAGGCATCATCTAACAAAAAATAGTCTGGCCAATCGAACATCGAACATGTTTGTATTCAATATGCATTTTAGAATCAATAAAATATTTCAATTTATCTAAATAATCGCGTAACTCACTTTCTCTGACATGGTTGAGATTAGGCACATGCAGCTTGAACATTATCGAGTCATATTTTTAATATATATCTACTCCTAAAATATTGTGTACTAGATGTGTTACATCTGTATATGTATTCGTTGAGATAGATATCTGGGCTCAATTGTCACTGCCAATAACGACATAGGTATAGAAATTACAAAAAAAAACTATCGGCGGCCTGTAAAAATCAGATTTACAACTCACTTAATAACACTCCTTAGGCCGATGGATCTGAATGCTTAATGAATGGTTAAGATAAATAAAAATTGATACCGGTTTTCGAACGAAAGGATATTAAGGAAAACACATTCTTATTGTGAAGTTGTAATTATTCAGAAAAGACGGTCTGTTATGTTTTAAATACTGATTTAATGTATTCTAAATACTAATTTAATGTATTTATTATAATACATATAAAATCAATTTTGTCGAAAAATATTGTTTTTGCGTTACCGGGATTCGAACATGGATCTCTATTTCCAATCCGGGGAAATACACTACCAAATGTGTTATAACGCCAGTATTTTTCATGACATATTTTAGAACCTATATGTTAAACTTTTTCAAATTAATACATCTGTTGTTCCTTTATGTACTTCCCCGGATTGGAAATAGAGATCCAGGTTCGAATCCCGGTAACGCGAAAACAATATTTTCGACAAAATTGATTTTATATGTATATATTTATAATGAATACATTAAATTAGTATTTAAAACATCACATACCGTCTGTTCTGAATAATTACAACTTCACAATAAGAATGTGTTCTCCTTAATAATATAAGTTGTATCAATGTGTCCAAAATTTAATAAAAATGAATGAATGAGATGAAAATGAAGACCAAGAACCTGAAAATAATGTTTTGTTCAGTGATCTGGGAAGACACAGGAGAGGTCGAAGCTGACAAAGTTATAGAAAATTATCGTGCCCTAGAGGTAATAAACTGAAAGAAAGATATCACAGATAGACAGAAATGGTGGCATATACTACTGGTTATATCTAGGTTAATTTGAGTATTCTTTATTCAGATATTAATTCAGTATTATATGTATTATTTATGGATAATTTAAAGTCATCTGGGTCTACTTGCATCATTTATAGTTTTTCTCGTTTTATATTCTTCTTCTTCTTCTTAATTTTATTTATTTATTTACATCCCGGAATCATTTTTAAATTTGTTTACTCTTGTTTCGATTCGTCAATATTACTTTTTTTTTATTACATTAAATTATTAACATCTTAATACCATCATACGTTGGCTCCGGTATCATCGTACCAGAGCCACACCTGTACAATTTGACGTGAGACTCGTTATCACATTCAATTCAGATGGCAACCAGAGAGAAGCAATAGAAATCATGCACCCCAAAAGGGGAGGAGGATAGACGTCACAATTATTTGTTGCAGTCGCAGAACTCGGTCACGGTCCAGCAGAAATTCACCTTGTCCAGGTTGCAAGAGGTGCGAGGGAGAGCCAGTGGAATGCTCCGTTAGGTCTCTCTAGCCACTGCTCTTCCCGGCATCGTTCCTCCCAGCAACCCCCAGCGGGAGATCCACATTCTAATCAATTCACGTAAGTGTCCGAGATTCCTTTCATTTCTCAATAGGTTATCGTTTCCGGGGATTAAATTTCCGGAGGACTCCAGGGTCTTTCCAGTCAATCTGGATGCAACGCATCCATGTATCGTTATGATACCAACTCCTCCACCTCTTCTTTATTGTAAAGTTGCAGCCGTATAGGCGAAAATTGAAAGAATCTTTTGTTTACTACCGTAGATGTAGACAGAGCTTACTGTTGTTGGATTTGTTGCAGGGTTGATCATGCGTCGGTCTACCTACGGGATACGTAACATATTAAGTTGTATCTCATTTCTAGATTGTAGAACTTCAATTTCGTTGATTTTTGTTTTCTTCAATTTATGGTCTAATCATGGAGCCACCTTGCAGCTGGAGTTGGTGTTCAGTGTTAATTTGTTGACAGACAGTTGGAGTAGGCATTTCTGTTATTATTCACTTGTCCGTTTCACTGCTCCCGGCTCGCTGTTCCTAAGGATATTTCAGTATTCTGAAAGCGTCCAGAACAATCTTCCAATTGAGACTATGCCTCGGGCTATTTACCTCTACCAGTTTTGTGTTCTGCTTAATTTTTCTCAACACCATTTATGAATTATGACTTTTTGTCTTCTCAGCTTGAACTTCTCGATCCACCTCATATTGTCTGATTTTAAAGTTTTAGAAATTGTTAATATAATTTATTTTTGTATAAAAATAAATTTAAAATGCCGCTTAAGAGCAGCTGTGTAGCATATGTTCACATTCGATGGGTAAAAAAGCCATTTTTGTAATTTGTCCCATTTTTTAAAAGTTCAATAAGCCGAATTATGAAAAGAACAGTCGAATAAGTCATTTCAAAAAT
This sequence comes from Eubasilissa splendida, assembly GCA_031772225.1. Classification (NCBI taxonomy): domain Eukaryota; kingdom Metazoa; phylum Arthropoda; class Insecta; order Trichoptera; family Phryganeidae; genus Eubasilissa; species Eubasilissa splendida. Next base: position 6,403,302 of record CM062857.1, on the reverse strand, counting down.
CATGGATTATTTTTTTTTCAGAGTAATTAATTAATTTTCAAATATTTAAATCGAATATGAAGGTCTTAAACCAATTAATTTAGTTTCGCTTCGCAAAATCTATTGCAATAAGGATTGACCATTGAACCCTTCTCTCAAATTGAGTCTCCTTTATTTATCAAACAATTGCGCGATTGCGATTGGACAGTGAAATGGTCATTAGACACTTTTGAATCAATTTATACGGTTGCTGTATTGTGGACGTTGAATTGACTTCCAAGAAATGATTATAGCTGAATCCCATTTCTATGAAGGTCCGCCTAGTGAAAAGGAAAGGAGCTATGATAATGTGTTAACAATCGTCTCGGTATCGAATCACTTCTTATGCCATTGCTCTCGTATTTATAAATCAGGTGGATTATTATTTAAAATAATAATAAAAAATTGTTTTAAATTGGAAGTCTGTATTGTTTTTGGGCACAGAGTGAAGAATTACAACTGGACCACTATGAAAGATAAAACAATTGAAAATATTTATTTTTTCAGGAGAACACATTCTTATTGTGAAGTTGTAATTATTCAGAACAGACGGTCTGTGATATTTTAAATATGAATTAAATATATTAATTATAAAGATATACATATAAAATCAATTTTATCGAAAAAAATTTAATAAAAATGAATTGATAATTCTGGCGTCTACTATCAGATTTACTTAAAGGTATTTGAGATTCTGTAAAAATAAGGTAGATGGCTCTGTCAAATGATGGAACGATTAAATGTATTGATTTCAAAAAGGTAACATATAGGGTCGAAAAATTGTCGCTAAAAATAGTGCCGCTGTAGCTTAGTTGGATAAAGCACCTCCCCCGGTTAGGGAAGAGATCCAGGTTCGAATCCCGGTAGCGCAACAACAATATTTTTCGATAAAATTGATTTTATATGTATATCTTTATAATTAATATATTTAATTCATATTTGAAAATATTTATGTTTTCACATTGTTTCCAAAGCCACAAATATTGCATAAATGTCAGAATTTGTGTTCACGAGGGAAGAAAAAGTTATTTGATTATTTTTACCTTTAAGCCATTTTAATTGATTTTGGCCGTTGGTTATATATGTAGTCTGGGAGTAATGCACGACGCATGTCTCTGTCCTATTCCTAATTTGGACATTTTAAAAATAACACGTTGATTAGTTTTGCTCAAAGTCTGATAATTGTGATGGATTTTTATTTTGTACTCTTTAAAAAATGAAATAAAATAGTTTTTTTATACAAGGAAGATAATTTTAAAACTAGAAATACTTTAAAACCTTGTTTGGTTGGGTAATCTTTGGGTAGCCTTTTTAAAGCATATTTTAAAGACATCAATCTAACTATTTTCTTTGCCTTTACGAGTCCACGATTCCACACCACAGAAAAATATTAAATTCCATAATGTAATGTTTTAAATAAAAAATATTGAAATTTGACATCGGGATTTCACGATCAATTCTAATTATGATTTAGCTATGGAAACCAATAAATACTAGTGATTTAAAATAATTTCTAGACGACTTATTTATTCTTAATTGCGCTACAGCCCAAATCTGTTCTTCTTCATGTTGTTTCTTCGATGGAATCTTAATTTTCTAGTAACTTTTAATATTACAATATTTCTACAATCTAATTAATCTGCTTTGTATAAATACTGACGTATTATATATATCAACTTGTATAACGAAACGTTAGATATTTTCAATATCAAATATGTCTTGTAACAGTTTGTCCGTTGTACTGGATTAATGCATACGTACCGTTTTATTATCCAAGGTAAAAACAGTTTGTAAAAAACTTTTTTTGATATTGTGTTATATATCTCAACTGACTATATCAATCAATATCACAACGCAGAATATCACATGTGAATGTATAGTCAAGTCCAGTGCAATTTTTCTGGCATGACGCGCCGAAACGTCGTTTCGGAATCTATTATTGACGGTTTTTTTTCAATGTTTTAAAAGTAATTTTTAAAATAATATTTGCACGTACATAATCGAAATCATTTGCATAATTAACAAAAATTATAAAATAGGCGTTATTATGAACGGACCGAAGTGTAAATTTAGATTGAAATATATATTTTTTTAATAATATTTCTCTGTTATACACCGATTTTTCGAAAAGTGTTCGTTTTTAATAGAGTATAAACATTCTCCCCGTAAAATAGTTCATAAAACTTCTCACCAAGACCCACGATCAACGTGTTATCGAAGTATGATATAACCGTACCCTCGCGAATAAAACGCCACAAATCCGTCCTCCTTTAGAGGTTATAAATCACTGCGCCAGCTAGCAGTTCCCTGCCTCCTTTTAGCAGAAATTTAATAACAACACAGAATAATAAAATTTAACAGGCCCATAAGGCATAAAATATGATGAAGGAGCAAGGGGTCCAAGAGACCCGGTACTCCATAAGCCATGAAATCCAAGTTCCAAGTTTTGTAAGAATAGATATTCATCACTAAATTTATTTTAAATTATCACGTCTTTCTCGTATTAGCAATCTCGACATGAATTTAAAAATAAATGGAATGATCTTTACTTGGTTAATTTAATAATTAGTGTGATAATAAGATAAAAAAGGTGCTTACCGTGAAGGGGTCCGATCACGACACAGAGGACTATCATGAGCATTGTGACCCTGAGCCTGCGGGCCCCAGGTCCTTTCTTGAAAGCCACAGTAAACGTCTCTTTCACATGATTCACGTCGAAGAAACTCCTTATTGTCTTAGACCAGGTGGTCGACACTTGGGTTAGTTGTTCCTGAAGAATCAGTCAATTATATACTTATGTATAAATTTATTTACATTTTTATTCTGGTATCAAAGATTTAAGGTACAACAACAATTCCACCAAACAAATATTGATTATATTACCATATTTTCTTTCCAAAAGACAGATTAGGCAAAAATTGATCCGACACTCAAAATACCTTACTACAATTTTATTGTAATCTGTAATTTTTTTATTAGTAAGGGTAAAAAACTTTAAAAATGTAATTGTGAGAACTATCACTTTGTAAATGTATGTGTGTGTGTGTGTAGATGAGTGGTGGGGGACGAATCTTATAAGCAGTGGCGTGCAGTAGGTATAGATTTAGGTTATGCTGTTACCAATGATATTATACAATCATATATAATATATGTAAAACAATATATGTACTTTCGTTTAACCAACGTCTTTGGACAAAAGGAATCCGTCGTTTATACGACCCTATGAGTACTGTTAATAGTTTTTTTAAAGTTTAAGTTTTAACGTAAAATAATACTTTCTTACCCATATAAAAAATGTATGGACGTTTTTAAGAAAACTTTCTATAACTGAACATGATTAATTTATTGTTTGAAAATACTTCACATAATAACTAAAGGAAATAATATTTTTTATTAGAGGTTAACGTAGGAAATAGTTATGCCAATTGCTTTTCGTTTTTCTCAAATCAAAAACCAATCCATGCACCCAATTTTAAGAACAATCATGAAATCAACAGGTTAAAAACAGTAAAATTTGCGAATTAGTAAAAGAGGAAGTAGAAACTTCAATGATTTGCACGCTGTTGTAACCCTTTCTAATGTTATTCTGTTAATAAACAGCATAGGTTACGACTACATACAAAACGGATCAACCGAAATTTATTTTCAATTCAGTAAATAGCCAATTATATAACTTAAGTAATTCACTAGCTTAAAGACAGAACTGATTAATGTAAATAGTACGATGCGACAAATAAAAAAAAAGAGCGCTATGAATACAGGGGTGAGTTGCTATAAGTTTTTAGAACTAAGCAATTAAAGTCTCAACTGGTACACAGATGGCACAAATTGCAAAATAATGTTTTCGTCTTTGTTTTTGTTTTCAATAACTAGACAATCTCTGAAGTGTATAATTAATATTTACTGTATAACGTGTTTCAATAAACTTAATATTGTCACCTGGAGGGACTGAATTTTACTTACAAGGAATTGGGACTCAAGAAATTAGACAGTAATCAGAGGATAGAACCTCATGGGAATCTGGTGGCAATTTAAGATTAATCACAGTAATGTTTTGATGTTAGCCTAAGCTTACCTCTGTTGATATGAGCTTCACTGGCTCTTTTATCAGGAAATATCCGTAGCTAAAACTGATAAGGTAGAGGATAGCCGAAACACTGAACACTCCATAAAATCCTATTTCCCTTAGTAACACCCCACTGAGAGCCATCCCTACGGGGACACCGAGAGCACAGAACAGATTAACTATACCTATCCTCAGAGTACGAGTTTCTTCATCAGTCACATCAGCCACGTAACTAAATATGCCCATAAACATGGTGAACCAGCCTCCCGTTATGCCAGGGAAAAGGGCTTCGGTAACTCCGGCCACTTCCATTGGAAGTTCATAGAAGAAGTACGTATTAACAATGAGTCCAACACTCGTAAGGAACTCCCCGACTATGGGAAGAAGCATGCAAGGTTTTCTCCGTCCAACCCTGTCGCTCCAAGCCCCGAAGAATAAAATGAGCATGCAGGGTAAGGCCGACTGAAGGATTGTTTTCCACCCCTGCATCTGCGCCACGAGCTGCTGCACCTCGCTCTCCTCCGCTGTATAGTTGGCCGTATCTCTCGCTGTCAACGCGTCACAAATGTGCGTGTCGTACTTCAAATTTACCCTGCACGCCTTTTCTAGATTGAGATTTTGTGTGGCTAGAGATGCCAAAACACTCGGCATGATGTAGCAAGCGAGCATCGGTTCCACCGTGATGTTCGCTCTCATGATGCTCAGCTTTTCCATTATATTCTTGTACTGCCAATGCAGAGACTCCCTAAAAGATCTAGCTTTGTCTTGGTCACATTTTTCCTTGTTCTTCGGTGCATTGGTTCCATTCTTCTTTTCCGCCTTTTCTAGTGTGGCACCGCTTGCGTTTGTGGTTTCCATCATTTCTATCTGAAACACAATGAAAATTATAAAATACCAGTTATTCATGGCCTATTCTCAAAATTGCAATATTGAAATGAAGGTGATTGTTTACACCAATACAATAATATTATATAGAATAGGAAATATCAATAAATAAGTCGTTTAAAAAATTTGCTATTATATAGATTAAATGTGGCGAGTTAAGGAAAATAAGATGACACAAGTTATCCGGGAGTTGAAAATTACCATTGACGAGATTACTGTAAAAAAATCCTGCGATCCGCAATGGACAGGCAAAAAACGTATGATCAAGAGTTTCCTCCTCGGCACCACACTCACACATTGTGGAATCTATTAAGTTCAATCTGGATAAATGTGAGGCTACCTGGCAATGCCCAATTCTCATTCTAGAATGAGATAAATCTCTAGAGATATTTGATATTGTTCTTTTGGAGACATTCCTTTTGGAGAACCAGGGGGTGCGGGGAATAGATCTTTGAATTTTTTTAAACTGATTACCCTTATGATTATTTGGATCCATCAATTGTGAAGTCCAAATAGAATAATAATAATAAATCCTAATAATAAAGTTGTATCAATGTATCCAAAATTTCATAAAAATGAATTGATAATTCTGGCGTCTGCTTTCAGATTACTCAAAGGTATTTAAGATTTCGTAAAAATAAGGTAGATGGCTCTTTCAAATAATGGTACGATTAAATGTATTAGTATCAAAAAGTTAACATATAGGTTCGAAAATTTGTCGCTAAAAATATCGTCGCTGTAGCATAGTTGGATAATGCACCTTGCCCGGTTTGGAAAGAGATCCAAGTTCGAATCCCGGTGGCGGGATCAATATTTTTCTTTATAATATTAATTAAATATTATATCTTTATAATTCATATTTCAAATAGAATCTGTACGATTTTTACCATATTAAGTCTGTCATACATTGGGATACGGAATTGATGAGGGAAAACTCCGGAAAGAGTGGCATCCTTGGCCAGTTTATCAGCACATTCTCATTATGTGAAATCGACGTTTACTTATTTAATCCCAAGAACGATTTTTGCCAAGGACTCGTGTTCAAAATCAAATTGTAAACTCGGATTACGGGAAATTGTATTTGTATCAAACTATGAAGCTTCTCTTCATACAAATCATATAAATCATTATAAACATCTGTTTTATAGTGGAAAATATTTACAATGGACGGTTGACGTTGAAACGAAGCCATCGCAAACCTCGCGTAATCATTTGGACAGATTTTGACGTTAATCTCAATTCATTCCAGTGGACGGCCTCTGAATAGGTTAGGTATGAGTTTGGCTTTGTTGGCGAATTGTGCTGAACGCAGTTGCCGCGTTGTGTACAAGCACCATCCTGCCACCTTTATCAATTCCCAGAATAATTATCAAGTGACGTTAGATACATCTGCAAGCGTGTATATTTTCGATACATTTATTTTTAACCTAAAATGAGAGTTTTCGTTCTTTAATATATAATATCTTGTGAGTAGATATTATTGACCCTTGACTCACTGACTCATAATTAAATTACCCCAGTGATTGAAAACATCACCAAAAAAAAAATTGCGCCTAAATAGTATTCAATAATACCATTCCATCTTCATATTCAGGCCTATTCTCAAAATTACAATATTGAAATGAAGGTGATTGTTACACCGACCCTCAAAAATAGACAGTATGTAAATTAACGTCCGTGTTATATTTGAATGAGAGAGAGGGAGAGAGAATCACGCAAACGACGTCTTTCCATTCTCGTGTTTCGACTAAAAATATAAGTTTTTGGTTAAAATAAGTACTAATACAGTATTCAAAGTTCACAGAAAAAGGTTTGTTCATAAATTACCTATTGATTTCCTCATCCGCAGCGTCGTAGTGAAGAATCACGGCCAATCCTGTTGCCATTTTTATGTTTTGACAGATTATGGTACGTTTATCTCCCTCACTCCCTCACTCTCTCTCCCTCTCTCTCATTCAAATATAACACGGACGTTAATTTACATACTGTCTATTTTTGAGGGGTGGTGTAACAATCACCTTCATTTCAATATTGCAATTTTGAGAATAGGCCTGATTAAACCTGTCTTTCGAGTAAAAAGCGTTTTTAAATCATAGTTAAAAATCAAAACAAAATGTCGCAAACCATAAACAGATAGAAATAAAATCTTAAAATATATATTTTTTATTTATATATACATTTTGTAGTAATTAAATACAAGTCAATTAATACATCTGTATTATTTAATCCACGGAAGCAGGCTGTACACATTTTGGAAGGCTGTAGGCAGGGTCGTAATAGCTAGTTAGCAAGTAACAACCCAATGCTGTATGATATTTTTATCTGGAGCATTAACTGCCGGTTAGGGGACTTAAATGAATGGGACAATGAATTAATAAACAAACATGATTATTATGTCTATTTATTTAATATAAAATATATATCGTTTCTTAAATTCGTATTTTAACAATTTTATCACATCGCTTCACGTGAAATGAAGTCTATTTGCGATAAACTATTTCTTATGAAAACTACAATATTTAGGAAAAAGGTGTATTCGATACGGAATGTAACGTATATTTTAAAATTTAATGTATTATTGGAATTACTAAAAAATCTTTGTTAAAGTATTTATTTATTTATTAGATGACATACATATTTTTGTTCTAACAGAGGTGAATATATTACAGCTTAATAAATATAAGACACAATTAGTTTATTGTGTAGATGGAATAGACTTTATCTCTGATATATACAGCGTTGTCCTGGCTACTTTGCTAGACTGAAGTCTGTGTTAAAGTAGCCAGTTTTTTTTTCGTGTTGTTGTGGCGTTATTTAAATCATCGACAGGAATAAAAAGAGAAATAAAAAAATATGTATAATAAAAAATGGAAATATGTAGTGGGAGTGTTGTAGGACTAGTGAATTATAAGTGCAGGTATTGTATAAATTAAATTAGAAAGCAGTTCACATAAGTCTGTAAAAAATGATTCAATCCTCATAAGAACGACCTAAAATTTTAATGATCTACTATTTTATTTGCAACTAAATAGTGATGTTAACAAACAAAATTATTAATGCACGATATTTTTAAATTTTATTTTCTATTATCATTCTGATAACCAAACCTTTCTACTTACACTTAATTAAATCTGGCGTAATAAAAGGAGCCAAAATAAATATTGCAGATAATTTTGAAAATAACATTTTTTTTTTAAAAAGTGTTGACTATCAAATTGTCTTAATGACTGTATTTTTAAATTCGTTATTAGATAGATATATATATGCTTTTGAAAGTTAACATTGCAATTTACACTAAGAAATATAATGAATTTTCTGTCAAAAGAAATTATAATTATGAATTATGTACTTATAATTATTATTTCTTTACTTACCGTAATAGTTTTCTCTAAAAGTCACGGAATCAAACCCACTTTATACTAGTTCCAAGCCACAATTCATAATTATTCGATAGATGTCATCAACATCTTTCGAATGTCATTGTTTTCGCTGCTTATTTTGAATAATAAAATGTAAAATGTCAGCAATTACCATGTCTTAGGATGTTAATATTTTTTGTATTTCAAATAATATTCGCGGAAATGTTTTCATCGCTTTTCCGCGCGGTCCGTGATACTGGCCGCGCACTTAACCGGCTGACGGCGCTCGGTTAACTGACAATTGTCAACCGGTGCGGCCATTCTTAAATCGCAATGCATATAAATAATCTAAGTACCCGAATACCTTGATGGCTGATGGTTAATACGCAGATGGGACGTGCTCTCGTTAGGAGCGGTTAACATCTGTTGATGTATGGCACTTGCGGTGGCAGGCCCAAAAGCATGGAACTCTTTGCATACGTCATAAGAAACAGTACATCAGAGATTTTATTTAAGAAGAAACTAAAAACGCACCTTTTCAAAAAATCATTCGCATAAGTGAAATATAACAATTTTTAATTTAAAAAACAGAGATAATGTAACTATACACAGTTTATGTGTAAAGCGCCCTTGAGGTGAAAGCTGGCGCTATACAAATTATTATTACTATGGATATAATGTAATTTTTTTTTTTTTTTAAAGAAAAGATTTATTTATTAGAAGAATAATAGAAGAATACATTTACATTTTATATAAACATAATCAGTAATTTACATGGTTTTTCTTTCGCTTACCACTCCAAGAAAGAGAGGGAGTTATACTACACTACAATAATTTTATATAATACCTTACATATTCTATTCATTGTCCATTTGTGTGCTTCTGAAGTATTCTGTAATATTGTTTATTCTCCAATTATGTGTTTTTGATGTGTTCATTTAGTTTCTTTTTAAACTCTTTTATATCCTTTATTTCTTTAATTTGTGTAGGGAGGCTATTGAAATTTTTTATCCCTAAATATATAGAATTTTGCTGATAGTGTTTGGTGTTACATTAGTTGTTATAAACATATGTTTAGTATAACTCCTAGTACTTTGCATTTTTTTTTTCACACATCTCTTACTAAAAAACTCTCGTAACGGGAGACAAGTTTTCTGAATATTTAACAATATTATAGACTAATTATAAATTCGTTCCAAGTAAATATAACACATTGAAGTATTTTTGTATTTTAATTTTATTTATATTCAAAATCATTAATAAACGTGCATCCCAATTCTCTTACATGTAAAGGAGCTGGTTTGTCGATCACGGTGCTGCGTGTTCGATTCCTGTCGATGTCAAAAATAAACACGTATTTAAATTTTAGTTGTTGAAATATTTACATATTTTGATATGATTATTATTTCTAATTAATTGTAGAAAACGATTATTTACAAAATATAAATAAATAATAAAAATGTATTGCAATGTAAAATTTCAGACATTTTTCGTTGGTGTGAACGTTTTTTATTGTTTGCCTCAAATTATATTATTTGTAATATAAATAAAGTAATAAAATAATTTTTTTGACTAAAAGCAAATCACAAATATGAAAGGTTACTAGCGCGTATACACGGATGAGATTTTGATTCATCAGTATGTATTTTCGCGCTCAGCTCAGTACTGTCCTTTTTTCGCTTTTGAGTCAAATCTCACCCGTATGTATACATGCGCCACTAGATATGTAAAATAAACTTTGGCACTGTGTCCATTAATTCTAATAATATAGTTCTCCGAAAGATCGTATTTTGCTTCAAAATGAGCAACTCAAAATCATTATTTTTCACAATATTTTATTTGACACAATAATAAATAAATAAATATATTGAAGAGTCAATGCTCTAAAATCTCCTATTTGTTCTCGTGTATCTCAGCTTTTTCTTGTGTTTCCAGGCCTTTATTATCATTTCCCTTGTCCTCTTGAGTTGGTGCGGCACCTTCTTCGGCACTATCGAGTTTTTTCTTCTCGTCCTTTGACTTCTTGGATTTAAGCTTCTTAATTGCGTACAGAATCGCGATCACGATGACCACTAAGACGATGAGGATACCGATAGCGGCTGCTATCCAGTAGCCCTGACTCTCGTCTTCAGTTTCTTTCAGGTACTTATGGACGGGATCGTAATAATCGAGAAGGGCACGGGCTGATATCTTTCTGGTTCCAGTTAGATTAAACCAAATGTCTTCCCAGTCAACCGTATTTCCCAAACTTTGGGCAGCCCTAAAAATATAAAGTTTCTTGTTTTATTTATACGGAACTTTAAATCAAAATTTAAATAATATATGCTATTTCTGTTTTACAATAACCTTTTAACTGCTAACTCTATTTGAAATTGAAGATACCACATAGGGTCTTGACTTATCTATCAAAAGCTGGGACCTGTCGTTCACACATGGCTAAATGATTTAAAAATATGACTCAAATCCATGCAAATTTGCAAGATTCAAAAGTAATGTAGACTAGTTTTCATTTAGAAAGAACAATGTCTGTAACAGCCCGTTTCAAAAAAATGTAATACTTTTTTTTAAATATTAAATAAACTCATAGAAAATAGAACACACGATACATAGAGAGCATATTTATGTACGGAGAAAAAATGATTTATTGGAATATTTAATGCTTTAGGAATATTTATTTTGAATTAATGACTTTTATAGTATAAGTACATAGTTATATATTTATAACAATGGAAAAACCAACAAATGCATTCGATTAAGACAAATGTTAATAATAATATAAAAAGACAACTAATACGTAAATAAAGATAACAGATATTAACATTAACATGAATATAAACATTCCTAATTTACAAAATTTTAACATTCCGTATATATTTTTTATGGATTTCGTGTTTTCTACTGATTTCAAATAACAAACCCTCCCACTGACCAATTAAAACGCTGAGCGGCATCAATACACTGTTACAATGTGCATATCACGTATGGTATTACTCAAAATAATACAATTGTTCTTTCTAAATATAATGTAGCATGTCCTAGACAAAACTATGTTCATCAAATAGTGGATAAGGTGAATGCAGATACCTAGACATACAGAAAAAGGTCGCAGGACGAGCAATGCATTAACAAGAACACAATTCTTTAATATGAAAGTGGATCATTTTTAAAAACATGTCCTTGGTAGTACACACTTGTATTTTTGTGTTTAAATTTAAACACCCTTTTTGTAAAATTTCTGTATTTAAAGGTTCTATTATTCAATTTAAGAAATCATTTGATGTAGCTTGAGAGTGAGCTTACTTTATTTTTTCTCCAATAATAGTTTTACCGAACAAGTTACACTGGTGCAGGGGTTGTTTGATCGTGCGCACAGCCTCCTTGGTACAAACGAGGGTGGTTGCGTCGGGGCAGGAAGCATGGAGGAGTTGGTAGTACATTATCAAGCCAAGGAAACGACTGAAATATTAGCAAATAAATTATAATTAATAAAAATAATAAAACACTATTTTTATATCACGGTTTATTGATAAATCAACATGTTTCATGTGCTTTAAATCGGCTTCGACTTGAAGAGCCTCCTTCGTTTACTCCGCCTATTAGCCTAGTAGCACGGACGTTATCAGACCAGGAAGGGCTTTCATAATGAAAAAGTCAAACTGTACAAACCCTTTGTCTTATATATTTTTGCAATTCACACATTCAGTAGTATCTATAAAACAAATTTAATAAAATAATGTACTGATAATTTTACCACAAATATGTAAACACTGCATTGCAGTAGTATTCTGATAATTATAGATTTTTAAATTAGTATTCAAAGGTCAGTCTCTTATTTTCATTCATTGTACGTTATATTTATTTATTTATTGGTCTCTCAAAGCACCCAGCACTTCAGCAATACTACATGTACCTAAACTAAACATCAATTATTTACTTTATTTTTTTTTAAATTTTGTGTAAAACAATTATAATTGTATGTAAAGTATTATACTCGTAGATAGGTAGCTTGTTTTATTTTTTGCAGTCATTATCTTCTTCGAATAAAATTGACACAGAATGGCAGAATTCAATCTTCGAACAACAACAGCATTGTTGCTAAAGTGATGCGCAACATGTTGCCAACATTGGGAATACAAAAAACAGAATAACTTACGGAGATTGGTCAATATCCATGATCACGTCATAGTTAGCAGCTGGATCAAATTCACCCTCCGGATTGAAATTCGGTGGCTCTATTCCTTCGTATTTCCTCCTGAGAATGAAATAAATTTAAATTAATTAATTAATAAGAATAAAAAAGGACTATTAAAAAAGAATAGAGAAGAAAGGAAGGTATAAAAAGATTATGAAAGATAATTTTTCAAACAAACATTACGAATTATATATATTTCTACCCTTTAGTTAAGTTAGAATATGTTAGAAAAACTAAATAGTATAATTTGTCTATAAACTAAATAGTATATTTTGTCTATAAACTAATTTGTCCGAAGCCCTTAAGTACTATTTTGTATTATAGATGGCGCTTTACATGAATTTTTTGGGTTGTTGTCGAGGTGAAAAGATGCAACTTAATATTTTTTTATATATCTGCAATTAACAGGAGATTTACATTTGCATTTAATTTTAAATGACGCATTGAAATATTTATTTATGTGTTTAAGTGACGTCGTAAGGGAGATATTATTGTAATAATAAAATTATATAAATTTCAGGTAACAAAAAATATACCTATATATATTTTTTTAAATCTAAAAATGAGGAAGAAGAGCTTGTTTAACACAGGTGAATATGATCTAATATTCCTAATGTACCTAGCTATTTGACCCACAACTGAATCCAAGGTCATTCCACCTTTATGGCACTCTTCCAGGCCTTTTTTGTCCTATTGTTATACCTAAGATAATTTCCAAACAACATGATGTCTGCGCGCCATGTTTGCCATCAACTGACCTGACATTCCACCAGTGTTCGTTCCACTTGCTCTTGGGGATGTTGCCGGCCCCGAGATCCCAGCGGAATTTCTCCAGAGCCATAGAGTAGGAGAGCTCCGGCAGAACGTTGATAGCCTCGGTCATCAGCTCGTTGAGCTCCTGTTCAGGAGTGAGCTGTCCATCCCCGCGGATGAGCCGCTCAGTCTGCGTGGAGAACAAGTACGCAAAAGCCTCTTCAATTCCTGTAATTAACAGCTTCTTTTATTTTAGTCAGAATTCTAAATTAAATAATCAGTACGTGAACACGTGAATATTTCAAATAAGTATTTTCAGATTAATCAACCATTGTAAAAAAATAATTAAAAATATTATCCTTGCTGGTGGTGGCCACCCTTAATCATCACCTTTTAAATTTGTTTCATATTAGTTCTTACTTGTTCACCATTTTATAGTTTTGTTTTTATCTATGCTTGTATTTTTAATTTCAGTATACATTGTTTCCCGAATAAGATACCATAGGTATCAAAACATCTAGAATAATCAATAAATAGTGGTTTAAACAAAGTATTTTGTTGAATTATTTATATAAAATGAAGCCACAAAGTAATTTTGCTAATATTGAAGAAAAAAAATTTGTTTATTAACGTTCATCCAATAGATTTTTCAAGAAGGGGCAATGGGAATGAGAAAAAACTCAATATATATAGTTTCATAAATTATATATTCAAATTTTCTTACTGGCGAGTATTCTAATAATTTTGCTAATATTGAAGAAAAAAAATTGTTTATTAACGTTCATCCAATAGATTTTTCAAGAAGGGGCAATGGGAATGAGAAAAAACTCAACATCTATAGTTTCATAAATTATATATTCAAATTTTCTTACTGGCGAGTATTCTAATATCTGTCAGAAAAATTTGATTAAGTCAACATTAATTCAAGACGCAAACCGTACAGACTTATATAAAAAGGGATCAATAATGATTATCTATCGCCAGGTGTCACGCATGTCGCGGGAATGATATGTTACATTATTATTTAAATCATTTTAAATGTATGTCTGATGGCGTATTTGTTTGTTCGGTTCATTAATTAAGTTGAATTGTGCTAATCCTAGTAATCTACCCTTTTTTTATAATAAATTGAAAAATCGGTTTTACGGAAACATGGCTGTATCTATGCAACGTTCAACGTTAGTAGCGAAGCGGCCATTACCTAGCAAATGCAATTGGCAAAGTTATTGCTTTTTGATTGATGTATTAAATAAGTCTAAAAATGAATGAATTGGTTTTATTAAATGGGTCAAGAAATGAATGGATAGGTTTTATTAAATATGTTGAGAAATGAATGGATAGGTTTTATTAAATAGGTCGAAAAATGAATGGATAGGTTTTATCAAAGGTATATTGCACACCATAAATCAGAATTAATTAAATTTTATATATGGATAAGGTTGTACCTGGATGAGGATTATTCCGGAAGATAAATGACTGGTTTCTATACGATATGGCGTACAGTAACTTCTCCAGCTCTCTGTGCGCGGCTCTCTCGTTGAATGGATCGTCTTCACAAACGGATAGTCTACAAATATATAAATGTTATTTTTAAAGAGTATGCATTATTTTAGTGAAGTTGCAGTTTTTCAGAACACAGTTCTGTGATATTTTTAATACAGATTAAATGTATCAATTAGAAAGATTTAATTATTTTTTTTGACATTTTTACAATTTTTTTATAATATGAGTTATTAATTAAATATTGTACATTATTAAAATTACATGTTTTTTATTCGCTTACCTCTTGTGCTTGGACAGAGAGTTACACTCTAATAACTTTATATAGAGAGATATACATTTGTAGTCTATAATTATTTATTGTCTATTTGCGTGTTTCTGAAGTGTTCTATAATATTATTTATTTTCTAGTTATGTGCCTCTGAAGTGTTAATTTAATTTCTTTCTTAGCTCTTTTATATTTTTTATTTCTTTAATTTGTGCAGGGAGGCTATTGAAATTTTTTATCCCTAAGTATATAAAAATTTTCTGATAGTGTTTGGTGTTACATTTAGGAATTTTAAAGTTATTTTTAAACCTTAATGATGTGCTTGTTTAAAAATTTACAGTGTTATTTTCTTTAAGTTATTGATTAATTGAGATTTTTGTAAATGTTTTCTATTTATAGATATACAAATCAAATCAATTTATCGAAAAAATATATTTGTTGCCACCCGGACACGAACCAATTTCATTAACAATAACAAAACGAAGTACGCTGATATCTGAACTGTAAAAAATTGCCATTAAAAATTTAATTTTGAAGTTCAAACGTGACTAATGTTGATATTTAGTATTTTTAAAGTGAGCAAAAAAATCAAGAAGACAGTTTAATCTTATATTTTCGTTACCATTGTTTCGTGATCTGTGTGGATAGTTTAATATATTTACTTACGTACTTACCATCATGCTCTTTCTCCGCGGGGATAGGCGGAGAGGATAGAGCGCCACACCTTTCTGCCCAGACATTCAGGCCTATTCTCAAAATTGCAATATTGAAATGAAGGTGATTGTTACACCAACCCTCAAAAATAGACAGATAGTTTTGACAGATTATGGTACGTTTATCTCCCTCACTCCCTCACTCTCTCTCCCTCTCTCTCATTCAAATATAACACTATTTTTGAGGGTTGGTGTAACAATCACCTTCATTTCAATATTGCAATTTTGAGAATAGGCCTGATTATATCTGAATACAAATTAAGTGTATCAACTAGAAAGATACAGCGTACAAAAAAATCCGTTAGCAACATAAAATATACTTTATGTGTATCTTTCTAGTTTATTCATTTAATTTGTATTAGAACTAATTTTAACTGTTTATTAAATTAACACAATGAGTAAAAACTATATAAGTTGGAAAAAAAAATATTATAGAGATTGCAACTAATACCCTCAAATAACGGAAAGATAAACCACTTACAGATAAGTTTCTCCATTACAAAAATCGTAAGCATGGGGACGGCATTCACTTTTGCCATCATTGTTGAAGGTCTTCAGGATGATGTCACATTCTTTAGGATCCCTGGGCACGTGCGCAGAGTTGGCCAGCTGGGCGGACTTGATGCAATACCCCTGGACACTCCTGTTGCCTGACACTTCGGTCAGCTCGGGCAGACAGGGGTACGGCTTCAGTAAAGGGAACAGCGGCCTCCAACTGTCTCCTTTCGTGCTTCCTGAAAGCCGAAGAGTCAATGTTTTACTTCTTATTTTTATATCTCCCACTGCGATACTTCTATACCTGGAATGATGGTGAGGGTAACAAGATATGGAGGGAGCGGGTCGTAGTTCTGTAAGGAACTCCAACCTTTTCAAGCCTGAAAGGAACCTGGAACTGTTCAGGGCATCTGGGAGAATATAGGTCTAGTGTGCTGTTTCATGGATAATATCTGCCGGCAGTGGTGCTCGTGTACGACAATTTTTTTTGCCCCCGTGAGGGAGTGTTTAGTGTACTCCCCTAGTTGCCCCTCTGTCCCCCGGCGCCCAAGTGATATTACTATATCTTTGTTAATATTTCTTCTCTCAACCGACGATGATAATGAGGTCGAAAGAAATTAAACACAACATATGTTATTCGAATTACTTGCTCGGATGGACGATTATGTCGACCGTAAAATGGACGTAGCGCACGGTAAATTTCTTGAAGTGAACCACGAATTTCGAAATAAATTTGCTCAATTTGCAAGCGTTGTTCTGGCGTAAGTCTATTCATGGTAAAATGGCAAACCAAATTGAGCCCAAATCAGTTATCAGCTGTCAAAACAGCTATCGCTGGAAAACGTATTGCTAATCTGAAAAACAAACCTCTAAAAAAACATCCTTTAGATACTTACCGACCAAATGCGCTGGTATATATTTGCCCTTATATTTGTAGCTGTCTCCATAATTCTCCTTCAACTTCTGTTGCACGTGCTTCCTCAACAAGTCACACAGCGGTCGGATCTCATTCCACAGTTTTTTCATTGTGTTCTCTAGATTTGGGTCGTGATAAGGCTTCTGCAATAACTTGGATCCATCGCTCAACCCTTGGAGCTTGGCAGCCTTGTTGAGTGTGTGCGCGTATATGGCCAGGTTCTCCACGCTCTGATTGTCTGTGGCTCGATGCCACTCGGTCCAGTAGTATAGTTTTTCGTCGTATGATTTGTTTTGCGACAGGATCTCATCCACCTCTGAAACAAATGAAGATTTTGTGAATGACAAAATATTTATGCATTGTATGCACATTTGTTATTAATTGTATTCAAAAGTATAATATAAAATAAAAATATGTTTCACGTATTATTTTAAAAACGGCAAGTTTTTTTTAGTTATTTTATTAAATCTTTGCTTCGATTTTTTTTGCTGACTTTTTG
Source organism: Eubasilissa splendida (assembly GCA_031772225.1). Lineage (NCBI taxonomy): Eukaryota > Metazoa > Arthropoda > Insecta > Trichoptera > Phryganeidae > Eubasilissa > Eubasilissa splendida. The sequence continues at coordinate 6,385,638 of CM062857.1, read as the reverse complement.
TTGTTAGATTATCTTGTTTTATAAACTAAATATACATAAATATGAATTAAATATATTAATTAGAAAAATATATATATAAAATCAATTTTATCGAAAAATATTGTTGTTGCGCCACCGGGATTCGAACCCGGATCTCTTTCCTAACCGGGGAAGGTGCATTATCCAACTATGCTACAGTGACAATATTTTTAGCGTCAGTTTTCGAACAAGCGTCAAAGTCTATTACAACAACATTTAATATTTAATAATAAACAAATCTATATTGCGCAAACTTTAATGCTGTAATTCTCTATAAATGAAAACTAGACTAGCTAGAGTATAATTCTATACGTTTTCAATATCGTTAGCTCGCATTGTCATAACAATATTTCGGATTTTTATTTCCTATTCTTACTTAAATCAATCAATAATTAGTCAGGTTGTACTGGTACTCACGTTGCACGTGCAATTTCCTCGGCTTGGTAGTTTCTTCGTTAATGTCTACGTAATGGTCGACCGTCCGCTTTCTGTAACTGTCTTCAAGAGAAGCCATCGCAATTTGCAACTGAAATGCACAAAAGTTGTATAAATGCAAATACACAATTATTGTTGTGGCGTAATTTTTTTTTTCAATTTTTAAATCTTTTTTCAAATTTTCTCTTCTTATATATTATATATAATTCTTATTTATATGTAGTTGGTTTTTGGTTTAATGTTCAAAATAATTGTGGACGTGTAGTTAATAATTTTTTTTAACATATTGATATTTTATTTTCGACATAGTAATACAATTTAATTTAAAAATAGTTTTAATTTTTAGTTATTAAATAATAAGGCAACCATAATTCAATGTGTGCTTTGTTTGGTTATCATCACATTATTTCTCATATCTACGGTTATCATCACAATATTTCTCATATCTACGGTTATCATCACATTATTTCTCATATCTACGGTTATCATCACATTATTTCTTATATCTACGGTTATCAATACATTATTTCTCATATCTACGGTTATCAATACATTATTTCTCATATCTACGGTTATCACCATCGAATTCAATGCATAATTTTAAATATACATAATATTTTCTATTTACAATATTGTTTTAATATATCATGCAGCTAGACTGAAACTACACTGCTTAACAGCTTTCAGCGAAATTTTGTTTTATTAATTAGTTTTTATTTTACTTTATTTATTTATGAGAATATTATATAACGTATGACATAATACATAATATAAAAATAAGACCAGTGAAGTTTTTTCTAAGCTGAGTAAAGTGAAAATATACAAAATAGTAAACTAAAAGATAGTAAAAAAATAAACAAAAAATTGTTGGGGGGGTTTATGAACACCCTCTTTCTGAATGAGATTTAATGTCTAAGCGAGAAGGTGAATTTAATATGTCCAAAAATTTATGTTGAACATTTTCAAGTCGGTCGCTGTAGGTGGAATAATAATAATGGCTGTTCCAAACTATCGATCTGAATTCCAGCTGACTGCGTACAAATGAGAAATATAAAATAATAAGAGTAAAAGGTGATTGGAATGGATTAAACGTTCGAGCAATGAATCCAAGAAATCTATATTACCGACTGTATGCGGGGGCCCCCGCCCAGCTAATTATAAAGGATGGCCGGAGCTCCCTTCAAATCGCCGCCAACAGACCATCTCATACAGCGACGTCGTAAATCGAAACCAACCCGGACCACTACAGCGACCAATCTTCTCAAACGCCCCAGATATGCGCCCACAAAACTCCCAGCAATGGCGCTTAGGCCAAAGAAATGACAATTTCACATTACTCGATAAATCACTTTCCAAACTTAATTTAATAATCAACGCTGTAGCCCAACGGTTACGCTCCTGCGACATTTCGCAGCATTTTCACAATTTTCTAACACCCAATTTTAATCCGCGCCTAAGCGCTACTACAGATGGAAGAGCAAGGGAACCGCCGGCCCCGGTACTCTGTAAGCCAAACGATCAAAGTCAAAGACTATATATGCGGGATGAATATTTTAAATCTAAGGTGATACGGAGATCCTTCACTTGAGTGCAGACGCTAATTTTGTTACTATTGAGTTGATAATTATACGATAAATTAGATTTTTTCTTTGAAAGCGAGACGATGTGATATTTAGAAAAAGTTAATTTTTTGGCAGTAGATTGAAAATCTATTAATGTCATCTTTCGAATCAAGTTCCCATTCAAAAATGGAGATAACAAATTTTCTACTACCTAACTACGAGCGGACGAGAGCGTGCGTTAGAAGTTCAATGTAATGACCACAGATGGCAGCTCTGCACCGGAAAATGCAAGCGCATTCGAGGTTCGTTCTGACAGCGCTAGGGCCTCCAGCATCTATACGCGAATAGATAATGATATGTAATTCGTATGTTGTTCAAATGAATAAGATAATTTTTATACACGTTTACTTGAAACCTGGTACCCATTACCTTTGTGGTGGTGAGCTGGTACAGGTTCGTACCGATTCACGAATAATGACAACCAGTTTATCCATTCATGAGAAAGTGTTCTATAATCATATTTCATTTTGAATGTTATAATTTTACAATTATTTTACTTGAAGATTAAAACGATACAATAATCAACAGCTTAGTATTATATTTAAGGGTATTATTTACTGTGTCAGCAGCTGAACGATAATCGCTATACTCTGGTTTAAAATGCAAAATAAATGTAACACTTCTTTAAAAAATAAGCTAGTTTCCATACTAGCAGCCATTTCAATTTCAGAGAAGCGAAGACTGCTATTGGTCGAATCTTAATATAAATGGCGGATAGCAAGTACAATTGACAATGCAGCTAATGTCAATTTTGAATAATAAATTTACATCTAATATAACTAAGTTTGATTGTTAATCAATTAACACAATGTGTAAAGCTATATGAGAAAAAACTACATTAAAAGTAATATTATAAAAATTTAGGTGGCTGACTTTGGTACTAGTAAACTTTTTGGTACTTAAAATATAATTCAATGTGGGTAGTGATTATTGATGTATAAATCTATTAAAGTGTCTTGTACACCTATCTATGATGTTTTTACAAATGTACATATCATATTAAAAATAATATAACAGTAAAAAATATACATATCATTGAATGGTATAATAAAAATATTCAATAATATTATACTCCTGTGGGCGGGTATTTTATGATCACTGAGCGGCCATATAGCGCCCATAAGCAGCGCCGGCGCTAGACTTTTTGCCGCTACTAGAAAGATTGTTTTTTTCCGCCCTAGTAATTAAGTGAAGATGATGTTTGCAATTTTTGTAAACCGTCCCCATAAATTGGCCGCCCACGTGCCGCACACGTCAGAGGCGGTATTTTCTTACGCCGGCATTTTGAAGCATGCCCAAGGGCGGTTTTTTACCAAAAGATGTTCTGTAGACTAGTTTTGACTACAAATGTTATTTATTGGATTTGCATTCTTGGATTGTTTATACCTGGATTATTTTTATTACACACTATTATCGTTTTGCACCTTGGAATATTGTTTTTCAATTTTTATATATTTTTCGGCCGCCCTTTTGATTTGTTTGCCACAGACGGGCGTCTGCTTCGCCTGTGCGTAACGCCGGCGCTGGACAAGACGCTGATTTTGTTTTTACTATTTAATTGATAAATCACGCAGTACTTATTTTTAAATATTTATATTCAATACTTATTTCGAGCTCTTTATTCTATTCTCATTGGGGTCCAATTTTTGTAGTTACGCCACTGATTTTAATGATAAATTGTCACATTAAAACATATGTCAAGTATTACAACAAAATATCATTCTGGAAACAACTCTCCGACACGTAGAACGTGATATTTTTTAATATAAGAGAGACGCTTTTTGTCAAAAATATTGATTTAACGTGGTATTTTGTTTCTAGATATTTGATTTAATTTTAACATTCATTAATTAAAATTAAAATATGTATTTGTACGATACTGATGAACAACTTTATAAATTACATAATTTATACGTTTTCATGATATTCAACAAGTACCTACGCTATTATTTGTATATATGAGTGTAGGTATATATTTATTCTAGAAAGAACAATAGTACCTCAAAATCTTTGTGTATACATTAATATATATCAATGCTATGGTCCCGTGCCAAACAGACCGAAACTTCGACTATCAAATTCCTTTTTGAAATCGAGTTATTTTCATATCTACATACTTTTTGAATACCTACACGAAATCAGAAATTTTCATATCTTCATATTTATATAACCGCTTTTCTGATTTAATAACAATAGGTTTATAGCGGATATCTTGAAGAATGGAGCTAAGTAGTTAGAGAAATTCCAATATCAATGTTTGAAAAGTTTAACAACAGGATAAGTTTTTGTCTTTAAAGATTTTTTCAGTTTACTCAAATCGTATTTTTGTTTTGTTAAATTAAAAATATTGTTTTATTTTTCGTTTATAAATTGTATTTTTTTTTTTGTTCTCAAGGGACATTTCCTTGACCTTTCTATTTCTCTGTAGCTTTCACGATTGATCTATACTCTATTGCCAGATCTTCGTTTACGTCGGTCCTTCATAACTGAGGTTTGTGACCTTCATGAACTCCTGCCCTTTGACCATCTACTCCACTTTTCTCGGCATCTCGTAGACATAACTATCACCAGAGAAATGCCTGTTGCTTTTTCCACTTGGTCGCTCCAACGATTGGGGATTCTTCCTCTTTCTCTCCGTCCTTTGATTTGGCCCTCTACAACAAGCTTCTCCATCTCCAGGCTATCTTCTCTTCTTGCAAGATGTCAAAAAAAATAAAGGATTATTTTTTTATATTTTGTCTTTTATCGCCGTAAATGTGTTTTTTCAAATGTGTTCAAATCATTTTCCACGTCTGTTCGTCCCCAGGATTAATCTATATTTCTTCCAAAATAACATTTCATTTCCAACTAATTTTCATCATTCTCCTCCAACACTACATTTCAAAGGCTTCCAGTTTCTCTTTGTCTCTTATTTTTTTCCGATTTTTCTCTTTGAAAAGTGACCACACGTGATTTTTAATAATTTGTTTTGTATTGGAGTTCTGTTATACTCGTACTTTCTACTTGTATTTTAGACTAGCGATGAAAAGACTAGTACATAATTATTTAATTAATTAGTAACAATTTAAGTATTCTTGGATTGAACTATTAGTCATCTTTAGGTGCATCGCGATCACTTTTGCTCTTAATTCTTTATATTTTCGTAGAAAGCAATCACTTTGTGGTTTGACCAATTATATTAAATAAAATAACAATTAGTTTGTACGGTTTCGCTTATCTCAAGCTTCATTAGGACAAATGAAACTAATCATAAATACAAAAAGAGTGCACTTATATATACATTAAGAGGGAGATAGAATATAAAATTATAAGCGAAAGAGAGAGAGAGAGAGAGAGAGAGAGGTCTTCTTCTTCTTCTTTTAAATAGGCAATCCACCCTTCAAGAGTGATTTGGGCCAATAATCAAGTTAAAAACTTTGTTTTATATAAAAAAAGTATAGTAATATTATAAAATAGAAATACTGGATTTGCATTGCATCGGCTGCACTGGCATAGTTACGCCACTGTCTACGTCGCCAAATTGGTCACGAAAGGAGTGCAAGGCCGAAGGGGTAAGGAGAGTACCGAGAGATGTTAAGCAGAATGGTCGCCAACATTCTATGAGAATACGGCATCCAAGGAAATGAGAAATATCACCAAAGCCACTGATATGAATATTGTTAGCACACTTGACGATCATCCCAATTTTTCTGCATGGTTTTATTACAAATCGCACAGGCGTTATGGAAAGGCTGGTGCTATAAGGTGATCACAGGATTCTTCCTGAGCGAAGATTGCCGACAAGTTGAACAGGCATACATCATCGATGGCTCGCTTCAGGAAATGCTACGCAGGGTTGTATGGTGCTGAGTATTTTTTTCTGTAGTGCCGTCATTATCACGGCGAATACCATTACTCTGTTAAAAATATGGCGATAAAAAGGAAAAATAATCTTAGTTTAAATTTTTACAACATATTAATAATCACTAAAATTTTGCGCCTAGTGCCTGGTCAGTAATTGTAAATATTATTTATTTATTTACTAATAAAGTGAGTCAACCGGGGACAATGAGAGCAAACCTTGTTTTTGCAGCTGTGCGGTCTGTCAATATGCGGGACGCTATCGAACAGCTGCCTAGTGGCATTAAAAAATGCCAACCAGGCGGCGAATGTGTAAGACCGGTCCTTGATAAGCGGTGGGTCCGCCTTCATTAGTCAGTAATTGGTCGTGAACAATTGAACACTTTTCTTTTGACAACTCTAGCGAGATTTCACTAATTTTACGTACTCTCAAAAATTATTTTTTATTTTTTATTGTTCAAATACTTACTTCCTGCGCGTCCACATTTGGCAGTGTCGCTATCCCGACTTCGTCTACAATCAGCCCTACTGATCGCCCTAAAGTAGGGTTCTCTTCTATCAGAGGACCCGTATCCAAGTCTTTCAGTCTTCGCCAGAAGTTAGATTTGACTTGGTTATGCTCTGCAGATGCTCTGATCTGAGAATAGAACACGATGCATTTAATATTAAAATAATAATACAGGTAATAACAATTAATACAGTAGACTCTCGATTAGCAGGGATCGAATCAACTAGCTTATGGATTATTCGGGACAGTAAAAAAAATACGAATTATTAAAAATATCGATATATGCCAAATTATAACATTTTGTAAATATATCTCTTCTTAACCGTGTCGACATCTATTTATTTGAGGAGTGTGAATCGATCAATAGCAATTTTATTCATAATAATCATACAAATTACAAAATTCAATAACCAAACAATTGCTTTTGCTAAGCAGGGGCCGTGGTCAGTGTTTCCGTGTTTTTGCAAGGAATATAGTGACCGCAATAATGTAAAAATCTGTTTAAATTATCCAATCCAACACTTAATCAATTAACATACCAAACATACTAAATGTATTCTAAACATATTTTAATAGTAACGTAATATAATACTTAGAAAAATAATAATACTTATAATAATAATATGTTTATTCCAGCGTAGACAACACTATATAAGAACGTTATATAAATACAATAATAACATAATGCATAAATATAAGAGTTATATTTTTGACATTGTATTGAAACAAAGGTATAATTTATCAAGGTATTTAAACCGCTGTGTTTTTTGTCAATTTTTAATTTAAACAAATATAAGATATATCATTAGACAAAGCTATATTTCGTTATATATTTTAATGAAAAATGTATGGAAATATGAGACGATTACAGGGATTACTCATATGTTAGTATGTGGACTCGCTTCGAGTAACACCACACCATCGCCATCTATGGACCAAATTTGATAATTCATTTTTCCCTTTTTTTTAAACAGCATGTGCGTTATCACTATGAGAATCTGATATTTTGAAATTATTTTAAAGAAATATTCTTTATCCGTAAAATGTTTTTTAATATATTATACTAGAATACGCCTGTAAAATCAATATTTTTTCAATTCAAACCAGTATATTATATTAGCAATATCTGATATTTGTTTAATAACAGTGCCTTTGTAGGTGAAAATCCAGTAATTGTGTGTTCTTGGACATATTCAAATATTGCTAATTTTTAATTTATTTATCTCATCTTAATGCTTACATTTTATATATAATATAAACTTACCGAGTATTGTATTTAAAATCTATTTTATATATAAACTGCATGGACATTCATATTGTAGATATTAATAAATAAATTAGTAATTTATCGTTACGATGGCACACGCCGCCTGGCGGCGATTTTATTAAGGGCTCATGTTATAAAAAAGAGCGAGATTTTGCTAAATAAATTGGTTTGTGTCGTAGCTAAGTAAATTTTTTAATATTTCGTTATTCCGCCAGCTCCACCTCACCAAGATCGGCTCTCGCAGACGCGTCGATATTCTATATAAACGTGCAACTGTGCAAAATTGTACGGGATTCTTGCAATTTAGGAAGAATCGTGTATATACATAAATAATTATTAAATTTAATCTTACCTTAATGTTAATTTTTGTTCTATTAAATACATCTTCCATGTGGCTTAAGAGAGCATTTTTGGCAGCATTACATGTGCCAGCTACTTCCGTATTGTATTGACCCACTGTCTCCTCTGCTGACTCCAGGCTCCGAGATCCTGGGACCAGACTTGTCGTCGCGAGGTAATCGTCGTTGTCCACCAAAATAAAGTCTCCCGTCGGCGGTGTGGGGCTCGCTTCACGATCTTTAGTTTTTATTTTTATTTCCTTTTTATCTAGAGTCGGTCCCGGTACGTTCTCTGATTTCAGAAGTGGCTTAGCAGGCGGATTGTCTTCCTCTACGACCTTTCTCCATTGTAGTGGTCGGCCTACACGATCTTTGTTCAGTTCTTGTGCGAGGATTACGCAGGGTTGCAGTATTACGACGAAGAGGCAACATAGTGCAAATAATAACTGTAACAAACAACAAATTTATTTATATTTCATAGATTTGCAATTATTAATAAAAGGCTATCATTTATTAAAATCTTGTTCCTTTTTTCTGCCTTTCTTGTTCATTTTACGTAACGCTCGGACCATGAAGAAGCTGTGTTCTCAATATTTCCAAAAGTGCAGTGATCTCTCGGTTCTACACAACAAACGTGCTAGTCAACTGGAGGTGAAAACGACGATCATCCATCTGCCAATATTTTTTTTCATAAATCCAATTCTGGTTGTGTCAACTGATCAATATTATAATCGATACAGTCCACGACATCTTATCCCACCAATTATTGGTATATAATGTATATAAGGCAGCTCTAAAGTTATGTAGATAACTAATTGAATACATTTGCAGCAAAATAAGTAATAAAGAGGCAAATCGTAGGTCAAATTTAATAAAATTCTGTAAAATTAATTTTATTCAGCTAAACCTAACTTAACTATTTTGTTATTGATTATTTTTATAATCCTGCTGATCAAGTAATAACTTTGTTTCGTGACTATTTATTTTGAATATGCATAAATATTAATTAGAACATATTCTTATTGTGAAGTTCTAATTATTCAGAACAGACGGTCTGTGATATTTTAAATATGAATAAAATATATTAATTAGAAAGATATACATATAAAATATATTTTATCGAAAAATATTGTTGTTGCGCCACCAGAAATCGAACATGGATCTCTTTCCTAACCGGGGAATAATGGAACACTTAAATGTATTAATATTTAAAAAACAAGGTAACATATAGGTTCGAAAATTTGTCACTAAAAATATTGTGGCTGTAGCATAGTTAAATAATGCACCTTCTCCGATTAGGAAAGAGTTCCAGATTCGAATCCCGGTGGAGCAACAACAATATTTTTCGATAAAATTAATTTTATATATATATATATCTTTCTAATTAATATATTTAATTTATATTTTCATAAATATTAAGTTGGCTAAAGATGCATTTACTTATTGGTAAAATTTAGTTTGTTTGCTAACCACGTATTGAGCCAGCTATTTATATATCATAGCATGATGTTCTAATGTTTTAATAGCTTGCTAACCCAATATTTAAATGGCAAATAATTCGACTACTTCTCTTATTAATATCTCATAACACTGTTGAAATTAAAAAATATAATATTTAAGGAGAACACATTCTTATTGTGAAGTTGTAATTATTCAGAATAGACGGTCTGTGATATTTTAAATATGTATTAAATATATTAATTAAAAAGATATACATATAAAATCAATGTTATCGAAAAATATTATTATATATCACAGACACATGTTCTGAATAATTACAACTTCACAATAAGAAGGTGTTCGCCTAATAATGAAGTTGTATCAGTGTGTCCAAAATTTAATAAAAAATAAATTGATAATTCTGGCGCCTGCTATCAGATTACTCAAAGGTATTTGAGATTCCGTTAAAATAAGGTAGATGGCTCTTTCAAATAATGGAACGATTAAATGAATTAATATCAAAAAGGTGACATATAGGTTCGAAAATTGTCGCTAAAAATATCGTCGCTGTAGCATAGTTAGATAATGCACCTTCCCCGGTTTGGAAAGAGATCTAGGTTCGAATCCCGGTGGAGCAACAACAATAATTTTCGATAAAATATATCTTTCTAATTAAAATATTTAATTAATTTTATCTGCCGACAAACTTTTTTTTTTTTACTAGACTATCCCATGATTACGATAGACAAAAACATTTACATGAACCTGTACTTAGCCAGGAATATCATATATATATATATACGTATACGGACTGTCCAGAGACATTAGTTCAAACGGTGCCTATAGTTAGGGAACCTCACTTTTAGCAAAGAAGTCAAAATTACTTATTTAATAAGTCGTAAACAAAAAAAACTGGCAGCTTATGTGGTAGCTACATTATCACAGTGTATGTCTTGTCAAATGTTACCATCGTAGGTTAAATATTTATGGCACATGGCTCGTATTTGTAATGATACGTTGCAAATTTCTCGAAAATCACAAAAGTTCGATTAATTTCTAAACCGTTGAATTTCGGATCACCCTATTTGACACATTGTAGGTTGTTTGTTAATGATGTCTCCTAACCGTAGGCTTCATTCGGACTACTGTCTTTAGAATACCCTGTACATCACCACGTGATCACCATTGGCTCTTCAACCCCCGCTAATTCTCATTGATCTCTGTTCTGCATAGTCACTGTCTAGTTTTGGATCTCTAAACCAGAAATATACGACTTTTAGGATATTGTCGCTCCATCTTGGCTTAAGCCTTCCCAAGCTAAGAAATCTTTATATTTTTATAAACTTTGAAATTGCTTAGTATTAAATATATTATAGATTTCAGAATTGTAGAGTTTGTAGCTGTTTGGGACATATATTTATTTGTGTAAATACATATTTATTATTGAACGAAAATAATGCATCGTGTCTTTCCCCCCCAACCCTTCTCCTCCCGGCCACGCCACCGACCGGTCGATTGGCGACCTTGAACCAGTGCGGTTATAACGTGTACATAACAGTTTACAATATAATATTAATCTCGAGACTTTGCGTCTATACTATGTCGGAACTTTTGACTAAATAGTGAGTTAAACAGCATACAGTCCACATCTTCGGAGATGCCAACAGAATCCGGATTGTGGTGAGTGCCAAATTTCTTCCGGTCCTGATAATCTTCCGGCATCTATGATTAAACACAACAGTAGCCAAATACATTTGTAGTTACAAACGGCGCAAAGGTACCCCTCAAAATTCTCCATTCAAAATCGCTCGTGATAAGATGTACCGTATTATATTATGTACAAATCATTGTACTTACATCACAACTACCTAAGATTTATCAGATAGACAAATCACTTAGAAATAATATAACTTTATTGCACGCGTGTACCCTTTTATGCTCTTATTGGATTCAAGGTATTGCTTTGATGGGCCTCATTAAACAACCATCATGCAATGTGTTATGACGTCAGCGGCACTCATCACCAAGAAGGTTCTAAACTAGACAAAATGTTAAACCTTCAAAATAAACTTCACAATAAGAATGTGTTCTCCTAATAATAAAGTTGTATCAATGTGTCCAAAATTTAATAAAAATGAATTGATAATTCTGGCGTCTGCTATCGGTTTACTCAAAGGTATTTGAGATTCTGTAAAAATAAGGTAGATGGCTCTTTCAAATTATGGAACGATTAAATGTATTAATATCAAAAAGGTAACATATAAGTTCGAAAATTGTCGCTAAAATATTGTCGCTGTAGCATAGTTGGATAATGCACCTTCCCCGTTATGTGCATTATCCAACTATACTACAGCGACAGTACTTTCGACGATAAATTTTCAAACCCATATGTTACACTTTTTCAAATAAATACATTTATCGTTCCATTATTTGAAAGCCATCTACATTGTTTTTACGGAATCTCAAATACCTTTGAGTAAATCGATAGCAGACGGTAATATTTTTCGATAAAATTAATTTTATATGTATATCTTTATAATTATTACATTTAATTAGTATTTAAAATATCACAGACCTATATTCTGAATAATTACAACTTCACAATAAGAATGTGTTCCCTTAATGATATATTAAAAATATATCAAATAAGACATAGATGGGTAATTTTTAGGTTAATTATTACAACTATTTTTTAAAAAAACTATCATTTTTAAATATGCATTTAGAGTCAATTAGTAGTGTGCAATTGTACTATAGTAATAATTTTCTTTGTCCCATTATATTATAATAATCTCGTTCACTTTTGTAGATTATCTATCTTCAACGTTTTTCTATTCTTTATTCTAGTCCTTTTTATATACTAATTAAATGTATTGTAGTTCTTTTTAAATACTAATTAAATGTGTTAATTATAAAAATATACATATAAAATCAATTTTATCGAAAAATGTTGTTGTTGCGCTGCCGGGATTCAAACCTGGATCTCTTTCCAAACCGGACGAATTTGTCGTCAAAAATACTGGCGTTATAACACAATTGGTAGTGTACTTCCTCAAATTGGAAATAGAGATCCAGGTTCGAATCCCGGTAGCGCAACAATAATATTTTTCGATCAAATTGATTTTATATGTATATCTTTCTAATTAGTATCTAATTTAATAATTTCTAAACTCCCTTACCTAAATCTTTTTTCTCACACTATGTACCTTCAGTCAATTCTAGTTATTTTATGGTAGCCTACATAACGTTTACATACTTAAAAATGATTTCCCAACGTCCGAAGATACGTGAAAGAATGTTTTTTATTTATTTAGAGCATTAAAAGGTCTAGAAAAATGAGAAAGTCTTGATATAGGTTATTTTTTAAACGGCATTTAATTCTTGTTATAGGATATTTTCTTAAAAAATTCCCGGATTATTTGAATTATCACAGATAATTGTTTTGTAATTAAATTATAAGAGGGTCCACAATTGCGGATAACATCACCAGAAAACATCACAATTATGTAATTTTAAAGTACGTTTATATCTACGAAATTACTTTTCCGTTCATTTGACAATTTGTATCTTTTCAAGGTTATCGTTAACGACAAAAAATCATTTTTACTAGTCATTAATGTGAATAACGAATGAATGATACGGCGAGAATAGTTATTTCTGTGTGCTATTTGTATGTTTTGACAACAGGGCGTCCACGAAAGATCTGCCATGTTCAGATGAACTAAATATTGAAGGATGGTCCTGAAAACAGCGTGAAGGACAGTAAGGTCATTATTAAATGCCTATAATTCAATTACCGCCATTTCATGGTTTCATAGCTCATTGAGTACATTTATATATATATATACCTTCATCGCTGTTATAAGCTGTACGGATGTGAAGCTTGGTACGTAAAACCAGATATCGAGCCAACGAAAATAAAGTCTAACGACATACGATTAAAAATCAGCTAACCTAAATTGTTAATGGAGGAGATGAAAGCAAAAGAATTGCGAACTTTATTATACTCCAGGATTTTTAAGTATCTCGAAGATAGTAAAAATAAGGAGATAGCTGTGGCAGAAACGTGTACATAGCAAGAACAGATACCTCGTATAACACGTAAAGCTTCTATTATAAGATGCACATCAAAAGTATTTAATTTAATAAAAACACATGATTGGACAATATTAAAATTAGGGCTTGCATTACCGGTTTACCGGTAAATCTACCAAAACGTACCATACCGGTATTACCGGTAAATTGGAAAATTTACCGGAAATTATTTCACCGTTATTCAGGTAGAAATCTCATATTGGAAACATGGAGAAAAATCGAGGTAAATATTTGAACATTGCATTTCCAAATCTGATGAGTTGCCGACCAACAAGCATTGAATCAGAACAAGCGTTTTCATCTGCGGGACAAATATGTACAAAGTATAAGGTCAAGTCTAAAAGATGGAAGTATTGATATAATTTGTTTCATAAGAGCATATTTTAATTCTGAAAAATTAATATTTTTTTAATAAATTCAATAAAAACGTTCATTGATAATATTTTATTTTAATTATGAATTTATATTAGGTGTATACAATGTATGTATGCATACACCTAATGTATGTTTTATATACATCAATAAGTTAATGGATAAACTAATAAATTAATAATATTAACTCCTCAGAGACAGGTAAACCAATTATTATACAGACGTAATTCAAATTAACCAAGATCGATATACATAAGTGATTATCTGATCTTCCATTACCATATCTTAGTAAAAACAAAAAGAACACCATATACATATGTATGTATTTATATGACATTTTTCACTTGAAACGTATTTAGGTTTTAATCTTGGATACCGTTTTTAGTGTAGCCACATACAGTTATACTTTAATCATTTAATCTACGTCAATTTTTTTTCATTTACCGGTAAATAACCGGTAAACCGGTAATGAAAAGAATTATTTACCGTTTACCGGTAATTGCAATTTGACGATAAATTGCCAGCCCTAATTAAGATAGACTTGTAATAGATAAAAGTATTCCAACATGACATAGTACAGTATTAATCCCACAAAATAAGTTAAGAGCAGGAATTGTATTACCGATTTTACAGTTACCGGTGCAGTCTTAAACTGTAGCCAAAAATGTTTTTTTATTAGAAAATCCCGCAGACGAATATGCTCTCTCAGATTCAATAATATTCTAAATTGTTCTAGTTGTTTCGCGAGAACTTTTATTTATTTTTATTTCTTTTCGTACCACTTTTTGGAAATATTTTGCGCCCGGAATACGCGCTGCATTTTCTAAAATTAAGACTTCTTACATTAAGTATACATAATAACAACAAATATATAATTATTTTGACTCTGATAGAACCCATTTATCGTGTAAAATAGATAATCCAATAATTATAGTAACTTCTTTAAAATCGCAACAAACATTTTTTAACGTGATTAAATATTTCGTAATGGCGTTATTTTGGAAGCCTTACTTAAAACCAGTAATTAAAATGGTATTTATTATTTTTAACTGTACATTCCTATCATAGCAAAGACGGGCGCGTCTTGTCGAAACTATGAGCCCTCAACCTTTTGGGGTATAAAAGGGTGAAAATAATAATGATGACAATGACATTCAGAAATTTCAGGAAGTCGTTAAACAAAAGGTTTAAAAGTTGTGAACCCGAAATAGGTGCCAAATTACACATTAACCTAAATTACTTTTATACTATATGCCTGTGTACTATATGCCTAGTACGTGATTCAAATATGTAGGATATTTAGTAAACCAATCTAATATTAAATCAATCAATAAATGTTATCTCGGTTTAGGATCGCAGGGGCCTAACCCTAAGCTCGGTTTCATCTTGTGAAAATGATCAAAAAGGATGCTGTAAGGAAGGAATTATACGTTCGTCCAGATGAAGGTACAATAGTATTGATACTGATTGACGACAATTTTTTTTAAACAAATACGGGATGCAAACCCGGAACCCTAAATTTAATTCTGGCGTCTCCTAGTAGGTATCACTCGAAGGTATTTAACACGACAGACGATAGTCTAGCAAAGTAGCCAGGACAATGCTTTATATTATGCCTACTGTATCCCGCACAATCAACCAATAAGTGTGTAATATTATTGTATGTTTACTACTGAAATACAAAAAAATTATGTCAAATATCAAATAAATAAATAGCAATATAAAGTTGACTGCTTTTTTTATTATTATATTATATTATAATTATAAAAAAAAAACTATAGTGAAACGTAATCTGTTGAAATAGCGAAATTGTAACGCGTTTTCTCGTATAAGGGTTCCGGGTTCGTATCCTGGTGGCACCTAAAAGATTTTTTCTGTATATCTTTCTTATTGTTTAATTTAATTTGTATTGATAAATATCACAGAACTGTGTTCTGAAATTGCAACTTCACAACGTAAATATGTTTTCATAAAAAAATACGTTAAATTATTTAAAGTAGTTATTAAGTTTGTTAAATATGAATATAATGAAATTAAGTTATATTCTTTTGTAAAACGTTCTTCCTCTACACGGGCTGTTATTGTTCCTTTTAATAAAATACAATTATTATGCTCTAAATAGGGTGGCTTCACACGGAAAAAATACAAGAAGGGTAGCTAATCTTAACAAGTATGGATCGAGGACAATATTTTTCTGCAATAAAAAATAAACTGCCTAGGTCTGTACAAAAGAGCGCGCTTTCTCGTAATTTAGAAGAAATTTAAAAAAAAAATGTAACCTGTAAGAATTATTTAATATGATATGTATTGTATAAACGTTGACTGATTAATTGTTATGTTTTTGAGTTTATTAAATGAAACAAATTGATATAAATGTTCCTGCAGACAAAGACGTTTTGTGGGTCAATTTTTTTATATTTTTTTTAAAATTGATTAATAACTAATAATTGTTTCTATTGGTTATGGAATAGTTATAGAATCCACGATGTTTGAAGTGCATACATACCTTCATGTTTGTATGGGAAATTATCCAGTGATGAGTGATATTACTGCCGCGTGCAGCGTACACAATACTGCATCTGTACAGCAACGGTAGGAACCGATCACAGCGGTAACCTGTCCGCTCCAAGGGAGATTCACAACTGATATTTTTGTAAACACTAATCCGCAATAACTCATTCGCAGACGAGACCTTGTGACCGGCCACCAGCGCTGCCCGCAGTGCGGTTAAGCATTCGTGGCACGATAAAAAATCAATTAAAATTTATTAGATTTCAGCGTAGTTGATTTGTTTTTATCACATATTCCTGCGTTATCTTAACATAATCGTATTATTATATTAATATTTTTTCATTTGATATAATAAATATTATTTTTAATGTACAATAAAATGGCAAAGATGAATAAAAAATAGACAGACAAGTATATTTGATTTTTATGCAATAACGCGTGTACTTTGCACGGACGAAAAATTTTTTATGTAGGATAAAGAGTTTTGCGAATGTAAACAATCCGAACATTAAACATTTTTTTAATCTCGTTATTTTGTAGACATGAACGACTTCTTCGTGATACGCTCAATTTCATTCAATTAAATGGTTATCTATCTTCTAATTACAATGATTGTATTTATAATTTAATTTAGTATTTTAGCAATTCAATAGTAAACGATAAAAAAATTAAATCATTATCATATCATAAAGCCTATACTTCTCTACGCAGCCCTCCTATTCTTTTTCGTCGTGCATTTTCGGTGCCGATCAGTTGCATTTAAGTATGTAAAAAAATTCTACCTTGTTTGAATAGAATTTTTTTAAAAGATGAGGCAGAATTTGTCAACATTTTTTTATTTTGATAATTATTATTTATTGATTTGTTCTATGCCTTCAGTAAACCGTACCATTCTAATCAATATAAAATGTAGGTAATTTATCTCACAGAATAAACAAGCAATATTATTAATGATGTCTTTTCCGTATTCGTGAAATACATTTTTGGTGCGCTTTGCGAATTGTTAGTGTTTTCAACACCTTTCCACGTTTAAATTCCCACCCTTCCTTTTTTTCCCTACTGCTTGACCAGTGTGCATAGTGCGACCCGCGATTGCATAGCGGTGTGGATTTCGTTCACCTCCGGTGCATCAGCACTGTTACATGTGATCCTGTGATTTGTGTATGCACAGTGATTATTGTGAGCCGCGGGTGACGCGATTGATATCGCCGTCTTCACTTGGAAGCGGAGATTTACCCGCCCGCGTGCTGTTTGTGTGATCTCAGCTGCGACTGCGGGAGTAACGGAGGTAAGGCGAGCAGCTCCTTCAGATTCCCGACTCCCTCCCATCATCGATCCTTATCCCCATTCATCCAAGTCCTTCCTTCCTTTACCGCACCCCTTCGGCGATTCCGATTTACGACTGGAATCGTCGTATTCGGAGATCGCGCAATTTTTTGTTACGGTAGCTCCTATTCGTCGCGAGATCTACGTTTTCTTTTCAATGACTACGTCATCACTTTTAAGTACCTACTTAAGTACATATAGGGCGTGACACACTGCATTTAATTATGTCTGAAACTTCCATTAATTTTCATTATAAAATTGTACTTCTTATTCACATTGTCATATCCCCCGCCGAATATATCTGAAAATTTATGTAATGCTTCGTTAAAAAATATATATATATTTTTAAATAAAGTGTGACTAAAAAAAGACTACTGTCTCTGGAACATCCTGTTTATTTTTTTATATTGATCATACGAGGTTTCAAATGCTTAGTTTATCGAATATAGCAAGACCATGTTAATCGTGGACTCGAGAGGTCCACGATATTATCTGCCACAATATTTTTAATCCACTTTATAAAATTTATCAGATTTTCACATACTTGGTTTAACGATTTCGTCCACATATCAAAACTATTTGCTTTTAATGCGATTTTGGAAATGTTTTATTTTAATACGATTTGCATAGCGAAAAGATTAAAATAATGAGTATTTGAGTCAGGCTAGTGACTACCTCACATACCTATGTCAATTTTCATAGCCTAGGGGTTGATCACGCTAAGAACTTTTTTTAAATTCAGAAATATTATCTCTGGTATATTTTCAAAAAAAAAAATCATATACCGAATATTTTTTTATTGTATAATGTGTAGGTGTCAAATAAATAAATAAATAAATATACTTTGTGTAACACACCTAGTATACACTATTTTAGAGGTAGATAGACACATTTAATACAGGAGTCGAAAATGTTCAAGCTGGATATACCGAATCTCAAACATGTCAAAGAGCATATTAGCATTTTTTAAAAGTTGCGTTATTTCGATTCATTGAAATATTTTAAAGATTCCAAATTATATATTGAATACAAAAAATAAAATGTCATCAAAATTGAAACGGCCTAACTATCGATGTAGAATAATAATGTATCTTAATACGATTTTTTTAAAATCTCTTACAATAATTTCCATAACGGTACAGAATTTTTACATGCTCCCTGAACCTTGTCAACTTGTAATTAGTCAGATATCTACCCATAAAATATTGTGAACTAGATCTGTTAACCCCTGTATAGAAATTAACACATGGAATACATCAATATTGTTAATATTTTACAAACTGAGCCAAGCGCTTATGCTTCAAAAAATAAGATTTTTGGTCTCTCTGAAAGAAGTTAGAGAATAAGAACAAAGTCTTGGAGTATAATCCTACTCTACTTCCCCAATATATATCAATTAGAGTTCTTTTTTTGTTGAAAAATAATATAATTATTAGGAGAACACATTCTTATTGTGAAGTTGTAAGTATTCAGAACATAGGTCTGTGATATTTTAAATACTAATTAATTGCGTTAATTATAAAGATATACATATAAAAAATTTGTTGTTGCGCCACCGGGAAAAAAACAAAGTAGATGGCTTTCAAGTAATGGAACGATAGATGTGCTAATTTGAAAAAGTGTAACATACATGTTGGAAAATTTGTCGTCAAAAATAATGTCGCTGTAGCATAGTTGGATAATGCATCTTCCCCGGTTTGCAAAGAGATCCAGGTTCGAATCCCGGTTGCGCAACAACAATATTTTTCGATAAAATTTATTTTATATGTATATCTTTCTAATGAATACATTTAATTTGTATTTAATGATATAATTGTTTATGATTTGATTTTCATTAGATCAGAACTCCAAGAAATTTTACGACAGTAGCAAAATCATGTTTTTGGAGCAAAGACAAAATGTTAATATTATTAAGCTCGTTGTAAGATGGGTTTTTCTATTGGCTTTAATCATTTATATATGTATTACTGAAAGCTGATATAATTTCATGTTATGTATATTTTATAAAGCCCCCTTTATAGCCTTTCTTATCAATCAACTTTTATTACTGCTTAAGAAAAAAGCCAACTGATCAACTGATAATCTAACAAAACAAATTGTCGATCGCCAATGGAAGTTGATAATCATAATGGCGATCTTCACTTCGGATGCTATGGTCCTGAAATAATTAAACAGAACCAGGAGCGAATTTATGGTGCGGGGTCTCCTGTATTTCTGGATGATTTTGGTAATCTCTTTTCTAGAGCATCATTACTGTAACTATGTAAAACGCAAGTAATGTGCCAACGTACGATATTGTCGCAAGGCTGGTAAGATTTTTTTTTTTGCTAAGATACAAACCACTTTATTTTGCGAAATCTTTCGCCAGGTGGTGTCGCCGCTGTGTATAACAATACTTTAAGTATTTAAATCATTTTCAACATTGAAAATTATAGTTTTATGGAATATTGGCCGTGGCCGCAGCGGCTACTACCTAGTGTCCTATATATTTCACATCCAGATTAAATACACGTGTGCCTAGTGTAATAATTCGAATAACGTCACCAATCAACGGGTTGGTTGAGTAATACGCAGTGGCGTAACTAAAAAAATTGGACACCAATCCAAATTGAATTGTGGGGGTCCAGTATGGGTGTTGATGATTATGCGTGTTTGGCAGATGAATCAGAAGGATCTGTTTGAAGGTATGGCTGAAGGCCCCAATCTCCCAGCACTCACTGTGTTCGTGTCGGATGATATCGTGGAGTGTGGTGTGCGCAAAAATGTGATTGTGTTTATGGCTGGAACAGGTAGATGTAATAAGAAAATAATTTACAATATTGATGGAAAAAAAACAATGGTTTCAGTTCAGACGATTTTCCCTAATCCTACACATTAGCGGGGTACTATTGTATACATATACAATGTTTTAAAGTATTTTTGTAATATGCGTGAGAAACGAAATACACGTTTTTAAATTTTATTTTTCCATTTCTTACTGTGGTGCATTTAAAACATTTATAATCCATAGCACTGGGAAAAGTACCAAATTTATTACAGGGCACTGACCTTTTGGGCCCTTATCACGTTGACTACATTGGTACAGTTACGTCACTGGTAATAGGTGTAAAAAAATGTTTCTATAAAATTATCAACATTTGGATGCGTGTTTGCGTAAGTGTGTTGG
Organism: Eubasilissa splendida; assembly: GCA_031772225.1. Classification (NCBI taxonomy): domain Eukaryota; kingdom Metazoa; phylum Arthropoda; class Insecta; order Trichoptera; family Phryganeidae; genus Eubasilissa; species Eubasilissa splendida. Next base: position 6,364,700 of record CM062857.1, on the reverse strand, counting down.
TTTGAAACTCTGATACTTCGAACAATTCCAATGTCATTATGAAAGCGATATCGAAGAGCGAGTAATTAGAATAAATGACGGGTTTTTCAAATAGCTTATTCCTGAATTCGGCGTGCGCCGAACCAATACAAAATTGAAATATATTTACATACAGGCGTGTTATGGCCCGCGTCCACGGATGAGATTTTCGACTCGAGACAAGGATTATGCTCTCATGAGATTCTTTGGAAACAATTTTCGTCCACCGTGTAAAAGTTGATACTTTTACACAGACTTGATAGTCTCAGAGATTCGCCGTATCGTGCCTCACTTCACGCTTGTTGTACGTCAAATGTTAAATCTCAGTCCATCGATCATTGACGTTCCTTTCGTCAGTTGGATGAATATGAATCTCGCCAGTAACAGTTAAAAATATTTGTAAATACAAATTAAATGTATTAATTAGAAAGATATACATATGTATCAAATTAATTTTATCGAAAAATATTATTTTTGCTACCGGGGAACGTGCATCTCCTATCGGATTTCTCAAAGGAATTTGAGATTCCGATTGTGTTCTGCAGCATAATCGGTTAATGCACATTCCCCTGATTGGAAGGGATCCAGGTTCGAATCTCGGTAGCAACAACACTATTTTTCGATAAAATTGATTTATATGTATATCTTTCTAATTAATACATTAAATTTGTATTTAAAATATCATAGACCTATGTTCTAAATAATTACAACTTCACAATAAGAATGTGTTTTCGTTAATAAAAATATTTGTAATTTAATGTCTTAAGTTTGTTAAATTTTTCAGAATAAATAGTTGTAGGTATCTATGGTTTAGGTGACGTTTGTTCGCACGTGTCGAGTCTTGCTGACAAATCGAGCATCGCGGAAACGGGTTTGTTTCTGTCTGTTTCTATCAATCTCAAGCTGATCTCTGAGTTTATCTTCAAATAAAAATTTCAACACTTATAAGTACATACATATATTTTTTTTAAAAATAGAAATGCGCACATGGAATACATGTCACATCAATATGCTTACTATTTTCAAACTAAGCTAAACGCTTGTGGTATGAAAATAGGACTAACTTACTGGTCTCCTAGAAAAAGGCACAAACCCCCGACCACCACATCCATATTACCACACCACATATTAGACCAACAAGCTACCACTACTACAAATACTGAGATTTATCTCGTTATGTCTCATGCCGTGGACATAGATACATTTCGATAGAACTGCAGGTCTCATCATCCAACTTCCGAAAAATTTAAATACACGTTTTTTATAGAGACTTTCCTCTAACACAATGGAATTTGGTCTTTATCATCATTGCCGAAGGTTGTAATATCTTTCATGGATTTTTTTAATTATCTCACTCCATCTAGACCTGATCTTGGCAAATCTGAAAATCTTGTGTACAGATAGAAGTATGTTCTCTTTTACTTGGTCTTCTGGGTCTAGTTCCTGGGGTTCTTCCAAACACTATAAGCGTCTCCAGGCATTTACGTTATCGTAAAATGTGTTAAAAAATTGCTGTACTCGTTATAGACACAGTTTAGTTGTATTAATTTTAATCACTTCGGGGATGGATAAATTCATTATTTTAGTGATATGTCGGAGGCATCATTATTTTTCTCTCTTTTACTTTACTCTAAGCCATATAATCATGGAGAATCTCAATGTTTTGATCAGTTTCTTCTTAAGTTTTCCGGGTATTTCCTTGTCTTTCCAAATTTTTGTGTGACACATTCTGGCATTCTTCGCCATACCAACTGTGCGTCGGATTTCTGTTCACAGTCTCCAGAGTTGCTCAGGGTTGATCCGGGTTACATAAAGATGTCACGTTTCTAAGTCAGCAAACGCAACTGTTAGTAAACTGGTTGAAGTGGTCGACGAACATTAATTATTTCCTGCTCCTATTTATTTCAAAACCAATGTTTCAGCTTGCAGTTTCGACATGCCATAGAAATAAATTATTATCTTAACTTCTAACTTAGCAGAATATATTAATAAAGCCTTTTCTCATAGTTCCATTCACTTTAATAGGCTCTTATGATCTGAAACTTGAGTAACCGTTGGAGCTTATTACTGAATCTAGCTTAATCTGAAATCAGTATTATTGAGAATGTGATTGTAATATTATGTTAAGATAATAATGTGATTGTTATCTTATGTTACGATAATATTAGTGAATAAGAAGCAAAATAAAACTTTAGTCTTCTTGTCAGCGAGGTTACACTGCAGGCAGTATTTGATGACACCAAACGCTGTCCTAAAGGAAAGTTGCCACACAATGTAAAACAATGTACCATTAACCAATGTTTGATTGCCTGCGATTGAGACGTTGCACTACTCGCTTACGCTCACTATTCCATATTCAATTTTATTTTCTACATTTTTATGAATAAAAAAACAATTGAAGATTAATGTAAGACTTTTGCTTCACTTGCCTACCATATTCTTGAATCCTGTATTGAACTGTTTGGCATTATTAACATCAAACCCTGGCCCGTGTTGGTCTATAATTGTGATTGCAAACATGATACGCAACTCCATCAATATTGTGACTATAAAGGCAACTCCTCAGCGGTGAGCATCTAATTAAAAAAATAATGTAGAACAAATGTATCCACACTAAAAGAGTTACACATAATAACCAGATTAACCTGTCTTTAGCATAATTTTGATCACATTGCGAGAAGAGGTAATGAAAATCTGCATAAGCTTATTGAACTAGGAAATGAGCTAATGTGAATATGGTACAAACTGAAAAGTGGTTCTGCACGTCTACTGAATATTGTTTATTAAAAAAAAAAAAAATTTCATTAGTGATAAATCTTGTAGTGAAGACCTGATGAAGCTGGTAAATCTCTGTTCTCTAGAATGTACAATTTATTTGTCACACTTTTTGGCGATTTTCCAGTATTTTGTAAAGGCTGGTTGTGTAATCAGTAGCAACATTTTACTATAGTAACTTTTCACTAACGCCCATTGTGGGTTGTTGATACATCAAATTTACTACTGTCAAAGCATAGATGGAGATGTCTATAGATGTGACAAATAATCATAAAATATGCTTTATTTTAGACATTATCTATGGATTTTTTCACATAGGCATTCGATATATGTCACAGTGGTGGTGAAATTTTTTTGTATTATGTGTAATAATGTATATTAAACAACGAGATAATTATCGGACAAACTCTCATCACTAAAATAGCAGGATATTGAATGATTAATTGTCGTATACTGCAACTTTCAAAGTATCAATGTGTCAGATGACTTTTGAAACAGCTGTGAAAAGTCTGCCATATTTAACTATCAATTCTCATTTTTACTATCAGATATCGCAGAGTAAAATGAGTTTACTACAAGATGTACTTTCGAAAAATAAATATTTTTTACTAACGGTCAGACAACCCCTTTTTGCAAAAAAATTTACTTTAGTAATTTTTTTACTAAAGTAAAAAGTTAATACTGATCACACAACCAGCCCTAAGAGTCAATAAATTCTACAACCTCAGTTATTCATTAACCGATCAATATAAATTCATTATTAGACAATTATTCTATAATATTGAGTGGTAAATTTGAGTATCAGAACACGTAACGTAATTTATTATTACCTTCAAACTATATCTATGTATTAGGAGAATACATTCTTACTGTGAAGTTGTAATTATTCAGAACGTAAAATTAAGGATAATGCACCTTCCCCGGTTAGGAAAGAGATCCAGGTTCGAATCCCGGTGGCGGAACAACAATATTTTTCGATAAAATTGATTTTATATGTATATCTTTCTAATTAATATATTTAATATATCTATGTAGTTGGGACACCTTTGTTAACCTACAGTAGTTTTTGATTTGTTCGTTTTATACAAATATGGCTGTTATTGTTGTTACAAATTACAAATATGTTTAAATAAAATGTAAAATACTCTCAGATCCCCACACTCTCTTGTTTACTCAATCATCTACTGCCTCTAAACCAGGCCCTGCTGCATTACTGCTGCAGTACATTTTGAATTAGTGTAGAAAAAGTGCCAAGCAGAAGGTCGCAATTCACTGATTGTAAAAAAACAATTGCCTACAAAAGTCAATCCGACGCAATTCCAAAACTAGAATTTTCTAATAAGTCAGCCATGTAGCAATCTGAGTTTTATTTAAATAATTAAATACAGTAGAGTTGATAGATAGAAGTACAAAAAAAAACGTATTTTGCATGGGACAAGTATGGAGAAGCATCTTGTGTTATTGATTAAATGGACTATGCTCTTAGAATCATAGACGACATTTTACAATCGATCAACAGATGGCAGTCTAAAGCACTTGAACATTACCAAACTAAATTAGCCATTAGCGATTCAGAGGATTTGTGGCGAATATCCATTTTGAAATGAATCCAAAAAATTAATCCATGATTAAGTAAGACCAATGAGATATCTATTGAAAAGAAGCAGATTTACCTAATCTACAATATATCATAAAGAATTCTACAAAAATATATGTAAGTAAATGTAGCAAAATAAAATTGGGCCCATTACTTCTTTCTATTTTTATGATTATACACCATCATTACTTTTAAATAAAATAAAAATTTGTGACCATTATTACCATATTGTTTTTTAAAGTATTGTTTCATATGAGGCGTAAAATGGGAGGTGCGTAAATTGTAATTTTATTGACAAAAATTAATACATTTTTTCAACAAATATTTTTTTTATTAATTTCTTTTATTTATGACATATAGCACCTTTCTACTCAAAGGTATTCAAATAATCTTACCTATCCTGGAACTTCTTGACGTAGAAGCATCTCTTTACTGTTTTCATTCCACTAAATCATCGCAAAGTACATGTCAATGAAGTTTAACAGAATGGAAATATGTACAGTACTTGATCTGTCAGCAACAATTGTATTAAAGTACCTATCATATTTGTGGTAGAATAATTTCAAACAATTTAATTTTTCTTCTTTATTTTTATTCAAAACACAGATATTTATTCACTAAATAAATTAATATTATATAATTAGAAGGACAATATTACAAAACAATAACATAATTTACTTGAATTATATAAACTACGAATGATCTGTAAAAAAACAAATATCTAAAATTAAAATGCTTCTTTTGTGTCATACAAATAACTTAAATATTAAAAGTACTATTTACACTACATTATGTTTAAGTAAAATGTATGTTACTTTTTTGGTAACCTTCGTACTATTGATAAGTGCAATATTTTTAATTTCTTGCTTATGTTAACAGAAATCAATAATTCTGTTTCAACTCAGGTAGATTTATATAATTAATATACACATATGCGTTTGAAATTTCTGAGTATTTGTATAAAACCTTTTACATTGTATAAAAATTTAATTCTTAATAAAAATTGTGTAAATAAGAGGCACATGAAAAAAATGATCAATTCGCAATAATAAGATAAGAGGTACGTGTCCAAAACGTGTAATACTCATCATGAGTGAGTTGCAAGCGCCGGTAAAGATCAGTACACATTTAGTTACAAGTCATTTGTTGAATTTGAATAGTATACAGAAAGAAGATTGAATGAACCAATACGGATGAACCTTTATATTTAGTGTCAAATACAATTCTTGTTATGGCAAAACTCAAGAAAAAACATTACATCTTTTAAAGAACAATTACTCATTTACTGATGCATAGATATTATTCTATGAAATATGGAGTGTCCGAGGGGTAGAATATTTTCTTAACATTTAATACAGTATGCATTTGTATACTAACATGACGACATTCAAATTGGTATTTTGTATACAGAATTTTGTGTTTATACAGTCGTATTATAATACATATTATTAATCAATGAGAAAAAATAATTCAATTACAAAAATGCAATTACTGTTACAGCAAAATGAGATATTACTGAGTTGAAATTAAAAGTATATTTCAGAGGAGTTAATAAATATGATATATTTCATTCTTGTGGAATAAACTAAAGACACAAACCTTATAATTAATTTGATTAAACATTAACATGCATGTAAGTGCAAAATAAATCAAACCATAATGGTTTTAAAAAGAAAAAAATGATATACCGTCATGGTAAATGCAATAGGCTGTATATCAAAAATACCAAACTATTCAGGAGAGACAAAAAACTACCCTATCTTTACCCCATCTCACAGATTCTTTCGCAAATTTATTATCTTAATTGAACTTAATTGAATTTTGCCATTAGTTGCGTATTGCATCACACTAGGTTGACAGTTTTTTGTTTCTCTTGAAAAGTTTGGTATTTTTGATATACAGCCTATTGTATTTACCACAATGATATATTTTGTTATAAACAATAAAATTTAAATTTATAATTTGGGAGACAGATACATGTCTACTGAATAGGTACAGTTGAATCAAAAAGTATTTAAAAAAATGTAAATAATATACCCAAGGAAGAATTTATAAATAATTTTGGAAAATTCAAAACAATTGAATTAATAACCTAAATCAAAGTGTTATCAAATAATGGATAATTATGTAAATAAAACAAAGATTTTTAATATAGAAATAAATACAATGATTAGAATCATTTCTTTGGGAAATGAAGAAATAAAAAATGTAAAATAAAAAAAAGACAAATTTATGGTGCAAAGAGTTTGGTTATGAATTAAACTTATTTTTAAGTTAATGATATAATGAATTACAAAATAAATGTTGGAAGATTGGTAAACATATATAATATAATACAACATAATATATCTTTTGGTGATGTTTTTCTATTATAAGGCTATGTAATAAAAAATTCCAAAAGTTTAATAAAAACATCGTCTTTGTGTATTTTCTATTCTGTTGAATGTTGGCAACCAAACTGCAGTATGCTGATTAGGATGATCTATAAGATCATTGGTGTTAAACATCCTGAGGTTACGTAGCCAAGGTATAATCTCTTTCTACCTATACCTCTGACGCATTATATATTCCCCAGCATAATAAGTTTATAAGATATCATATTTCTTACCGCAGAGAATGTGTCCGAGGTATGCAGTTTTCCTCTGTTGATAGTTATTAGTTTTCTTAACTAATTCATGCGTCTTAGTACTTCTTCATTGGTAATACGGTTAGTCTAGGAAATCTTTAGCATACGTCGATGCCTTGGTGCCTTTTACGGGTGGCTTATTTTAATATCCAATAAAAAAACTAAATATTATTAATTATTATAATAAAAAGCAAACACAATTTAATTTTTATATAAAAAACATTAACGTAGGATGAAAAATATGGCAGGAATCAATAGAATTCTTTGTGATTTATTAACTTTCTTTATTTTTGTATTGCAATGCCTTTTTAAAATGCAAAATTTTGTTTTGTATATATTTGAGCTAAAGTTGATTTAAAATTTACTATATAGTTAGTTAATGTATAACCAAATTATCTACACATAAAGATTAAATTATTTTTATTAGATGAAGGTAAAAAAATATATCTGGAAAATAGAAATAAAAGCAATTAATATACATAATGATAAAACTTATTGAATAAAACATCAATATTTAGTATATTTATTTGGCCTCTGTTTAAAATTCAGTTACAGTAATATTAGCTAATGATAATAATTTTAATGTGTTTATTACATTAAGCCATTTGTACCAAACAATCTACATTAGTTACAGTGAACGATTTCACGCATTCCTCGATATTCGTTTCATGAATCCACTCACACAGTGACAATAAATAGTTTGATTGTGTTTGGACACTTTACATCTGAGATATTTAAAAAACGAATACACTACTCTCATTAAAGATACATGACATTTTGATAATTGATATAATTTAGTTTGTTTATAAATATATAGCTGACTTATTTTATAAATCCACTACATAATGACAACTGAAAAATAGAATTAAAATATTGTATGATTCTATTAAAATACACCGAATATGAAATGTTACACCAATAACACAAAGAAAATAGTGCAATAATGCTTAAACGTTGTAGTCCTCATCGTATTAGTGTCACATGTCCCTAAACTCACTTAATTCCAACATTTCAATCACCACTTTTCACTTACAACTAGGAGTCTGTACTGTTCTTTACCAATCTTGCGAGCATCTCACTCAGACGTAGAATTCTCAGGCTGTCCCATCTCTCCTCTCTCGTTCCAAATCCTTCTTGTGCTTATACCTCTTCCTTCCGATGATGATGGCCAAGATGACAATGATGAGGATTAGAACACCTAGAGCGATCCATGCGTACGGCATCTTGGATGCCACAGGAGCTTGAGGAGTTTCCCCTTCCCTACTTGAAATATCACTGGAAGATGCAGCTGGGCTTCCTTCGTTGACGTCTTTAGGAACCAAGAACGGATTTTCTTCATATTGTTCCGTTACTTCTATGAGTTTTTTCACATCTTTATCTTCAGCTCTTGGTTTCTCAGTAACTTTTTCAACAGCTTCTGTAAAAACTTCTGTTTCGGGTGTAGCAATCACTTGCTTTTCACTCTCTGAACTATCTGCAAAATTATCATAGTCTTTTTCATTAACAGACTCACTATCTTCATCAGTGTATGCTGAGTCATCTTCATCATCATTTTTACTTTCCGGATCGAGTTCAGAAGACAAAAAGTCAGATAGCGGTTGGAAGTATTCAATAATTGAATCGGCACTAACATCTCTGATATTAAGAGAGTCTTTAATTATTGAAGACCATTCCTGTGAAAATCCTTTAGCCATCATATCCCTGAAAAGAAAAAATAATTACAAATAAGAAACCTATATGTATTAATGTATTTCTAATTCTCATCAATCTTCATACCCATGAAACACTAAACTTCTTAAAATACTAGTAGACAGGAATTGGCTTCGGCTATAGTGACTGCTAGATAGTAAAAGCCAGTGTTTCAATAAAACCTAAATTTTATGCATTTTTTGTGACTGCTTCACGTCATGTTTCACAATTTTTCCGTGACTGCCATGCTGCCATCCTGCTGTGCAACAAATTGCCAATACAGAGTGTGCAATGCGATACTGATGTTACTATAATAGTATAATATAGTTACGGATAGATGTACACTAACTGCTTGTCTGGACATGCTTATTAGTATAGTGGTTAAGACTCTCCTAGTGATCCAATTGTCAAGGGTTCAAGCCTCATTCCAGGAGACCGGAAAAAGAGTCCTATTTTCATAACACAATTGTTTAGCATAGTTTGAAAATAGTAAGAATATTGATCTGACACATATTCTATGTGTGCATCTCTATTTTTTTTAAAAAACAAATAAATAGAATATAATACAATGAAAGTCGGTTATATATGGGTTTGCAGGGGGCGTGTCTGATCTGGGTTATTTGATAACCGTTGTATAAACAAATTGTCAAAAATTATGATTTTTTCAATGAAAAACACATTTTAATTTTTTTAAATTATTTTTGTACATTTAAAAAATTATAAATAAAAATCAATTCTGTACACATAATTCATAAATTATAACAATTCTTTAAAAAAAAAATGTTTAATTTAATGAACATGTGGGAAGGTTGGTTGGTGTTCTGGTGAAAACCATTTTTATTTGCACATGTTTGTTCTCATCGGGGAGAAGCCACCGAGTGCAAGAAACAACACAGATGGAAAAACGATGTACGGTTAGTGAAAGGTGAGAGTCGGGATGCGCATCTGCGGTCCGATCGGTTCGGGTTCTGAGCGCCGATTGTCTGGCCGACCGCTTCCTCCGCTGCATGTGTTGGTGCACATCTGTGGTGCACGCGTGTCATGCCCGCCGGGCGGCGCAGTTCGGCCTTCCTCGAACGTTTCCGCTTTGTACGCGTGAGATGGTGCAATACCAAGAATTGACAGAACGAGGAACATCTGGACGATGCGCGCGAGCCGCCACAGACATAATATATTAAACATTTAAATTAGGAATAATCTCTGTTAACTATCACATATATTTAGGAATAAAAATATAAGAATTTTAACACATAACACAATCACTGCTATTTACAAATTATTATTTATTATTTAGTAAATGTTGCATTCTTTATTTCTGTTAAGATCTAATTTTATTTACCTGGTCGTGCATAAAACAAAAATGGCGCAAAAAATACCCGCGGTATATCCAAATGCGCGTTATAAAATACGCATTATAACCGGCTTCTACTGTACTATATTATTCATATAATTAATATTTTCAGCAATGTGAGCTGATATTACCTCACATTACATTACAGGCTGATGATCTACAATCATTCAAGTACAGATAGTACAAAAATTAGTCATACCTTATTTTTGGTGGACCCTCGGAAATATGTTTCACAATATCTGCATCTGAATCAAATAATTCCTCAGTCAGAGCATCCAATATTTGATATTTTAGAAGAACTCCAAAGAAATTTCTGTAATCAAAACAATTTAATTAGTTATGCACTTGAAAGATTATTATTTCATTGAGAAGCTTCTGACCAATATGAAGAATGAACTTGCATATGAAAAAAGACAGTTCATGAAAGTAGGTTTTAAAAATACTGAAAATCGTCTGAACTTACCCAATGTAAGGCTTGTTGGATAAAATGTTCACGTCTGCCAAGTAGTCCTTGTCAGATGGGGATACTTTAGAGCTGTTCCTTCTGGCGTAAGCCCACGACGATCCGGCATTGATAGGTCCGATAGATTCTAAAAGCTTAAGTCTCCATTTGTCAGCAGCCAAGTAGTAAGAAAGTCTGTAAACAAATTTTAAATAAACATAAAGCTATTTGCTAAATAGTGAAATGATTTGAATAAAAGTAATTAACAAAGAATTAACATTAACATAATTCTTGTCGTTTATACGTTCTGGCACTTGACTGGTTATGAAAAAATATTGCTCTCTGGACGTTTCAATTTTTCAAGCGAACCAGCTGAATTTTGCGTATCCAACCTAGGTACGTACTTCTTATGTATTCATAATAATATAATTCGTACTTACCACCTATTGTATGCAAATTTGAAAATATGATTGTTTTCCTGTTGTTATTGATGACCTTTCATCTAATATAGTAACAATGTAGAAATATAATAGAATATGGAAATAAGAAAATCTAGTAATGACGAATCTAGTAATCATTACCTCCTTATGAACATGATGTGATTTAGTACTATCGAAAAATAATCAAATGGATTTGATTCTAAACTGCAAAATTCAGAAGCAGATAGACACACATCTAACATTAACAGATGACTCCCACTTTGTAAGCGAACAGAAGACTATTTTACAGGCTGATTTGGATAACATATATTTTCAAAATGAATGCTGTGTGGAATTGAATTAGTCTTCACAAAAACCGAATGAGAGTAACTTTTTTGGCACCCAACAAAGTGATCTTATCATAAATACTTATGCTACATACATTTTAAGTCTTAAAATTATTAATAAATTTACTTTTGTTAACCTTTTAAATCCCATGAGCGTTGACACGCCAAACTTTGCATGTTAAGCCAAGCCATTAGCGTTTAAACACACACTTTTTAACCTTGTAGACACTATTTTTAATACTTTTGAAATTAGCAAAATTAACTTTGTGGTTAAAATTCATTATTTTTATTTGTTATCATTGTTTTATTAACCACTTACATATTGAGTTTAAATACTGGTTTCGAAAAATACAATTTTCTTCTTCAGGATATCAATACTAATCAAAATATGTTATTGTTTTTAGAAGTTATAGAATCTATTTTTAAAAAACAACAATTATTTAAAAAATAAATTTAGTACCTAACTCAAATTGTTACTTAATACAAATTTACTTGAATAATTTTTAGGAAAAAATTAAAAAATGGGACTTGTAGTTAAATTTAGTTGGTTGTTTATAATTTTTTGATTCATTTTATACACTTTATTTATGTCCAACGATTCCAAATTATTTCATTTATGACCAACACCGTTTACAAGCAAAATTGACAATCCCAATTTTTTATCAAAACCATGACCATTTTCAATCAAATGATTAACAAATTCTGAAAACCCACTATTGTTCAAATATCTCAAATGCTCCTTTACTCTTATATTAAAATTTCTACCCGTTTTACCAATATAAAATGCAGCACAATCCTTGCAACTAAGTTTATAGACACCAGAATTGTTAAATTTATCATCTTTGTCTTTGGAATTTATGAGTAAATTTCGTATAGAAATTAGATATTTGATTCGAAAAGTAATTTATGTATAAAATCCTACGCCAATAATCATTATTATCATTGTTTTATCTGTGATTTATATAAAAATTAATTATTATATTCTTTTAATTATTTTTTTTAAATAGTGTCTATTAAACCTGTATTATAGATAATAAATAATTTTTGTTTTTAAAAAATAGATTCTATAACTTCTAAAAATAATAACATATTTTGATTAGTATTGACATCCTGAAAAAGAAAATTGTATTTTTCGAAAACGGTAGATGTATTTAAACTCAATATGTGGTTAATAAAACAAAGTTAACAAATAAAAATGACTATTTTTAATCATTTTGCCATTTGTTTCCAGCTTTTGATAGATAAAAGTAGCTATCAAAAGCTGGGAGCTGTCTCCCTTCACCTTTACCCTATGTGGTGTCTTCCATTTCAAATACGGTTGGCAGTTAAAAAGTTAACACGACAAAATAAATATCTGATATACTAATAATGTATTTTGGATTATTGGGTTTGAATATTCTATATAAATAACTACAATCTCGACTAGTATAATCCAAAGCAATGTCTTTATACTGTCATTTCATTAAAAAAACTTGTTAGTTGTATATGTCGACATCTATCATACCCGCATAGAATATGTTTTCTGGTTAACCCCACCTCACCTCATATACAGATGATTGTATTTTGATTTGATTTTTTCAAACGTTGTTTGAACTTAATTTCATCTTCAAATGATGTTCTTATACTCATAAGAACCTTCTAATATATTACACTATAGTCTCCTTCAAAAGTTATACATTTAATAATATAATATAGTATAATGTTTTTCTGGTTCGACCTGCCCTTCCATAACAGAACATCGCATTTTGTTTTGATCTTCATCTTCGATCTTTGATGTTCAAATATCATCTGTCATCATTTTTTGTTCTGTGGAAATACTTCTTCCTCGTTGGTGTTTATTAAGACACTAAATACCCGTAACAACATTCTTATATATTACACCCTCACCCAAGAACCTCTTACAAAATATTACACGTTTTGTGAAGGTTCTGAAAAAAATCTACATTAAATATATTCTATGTTTAATTGAAATAATCACTAAAGAGGGCACACCTAGGTCAAAACAGTCGTACGACAGTGTATCACTTACTGTTAATGTAGTTGTCAGTATGGGCTCTGCTATACATTCTCATACGTCTCGCTATCATGACAGAATTGACATATGACAGAAAGTCATCAGTGTGCGCTCACACTAAGAAAATTTTAACAAGATTATACATATTCCAACACGAGTAAGAAATGCCATATGAATAATAATTTTTAAAATACCTTGGCAAGTCCCTCAAAGCAATGAGTAACTGCAAAGCTATCCTTGGGTTCTGATTCTTGTTGGACTGCGACACTTTTATTGGAAGGACTCCCTCAGAATCCAACTGGTGAGGATCCAGAGCGAGAAGAGAGCCAAGTTCTGCGAGCGCAATATCTAGAGCTAAAGCGGACAATGTCATGTAATATTAATACATACTCAAAAATATTAACATTTAATTATTTTTCACATTTTTAAAAGAAAAAAAATACAATTATATCACGATTTTTACAAACTTAATGAATTCTTGTAATATACATATTTTCTCAAAATTGCATAACAATACAGTTTTATCAAATAAGTACATGACACAGAATTTATCATCATTGAAAAGGGTATTGTGTGAGACCAAATTAAATCTAATATCCTCATGTATTAGTAGTAACTAAGCAATTAGCTACACACAACAAATAATATTATGTAATAAGTAAATCACAATAACTCGTTAAAAGTTTAAACCACAGAAGTCAAAAGGATCATGCAGAATATCATAATTAATGATTCTTGCCACTCTTAATGACGTAAGCCATATTCATGCACACTTCAGATAAAATAATTATATACATAATTATTAGGAGAACACATTCTTATTGTGAAGTTGTAATTATTTAGAACATAGGTATGTGATTGATTAGTATTCTTAAGGAATGAGAATATTGCACAAATATCAAAAACCTATTATAAAGTAATCACAAAAGTTGTCTTACCAGAGTATCGGTTAGCTTCTCGGATGATGAAGCTGTTTGACCGGAAGCGCACTTTGTTCTCGGCATGTTTAGCTTTCATAACCGCCTCATGGGCATCCAACAGAAGCCGCAGACTGATATCGTTGCAAGTGAACACTTGAACAATCCCGTCTCCGCAATAATCTACCAATCTTGTCGGACAAGTCTTGTCAAACTTGGAGTCCCTCCAAAAGGTCTCCTTGAGATCTTCCAAGCCGAGTCGTTGCAGAAGTAGGCTAGCGGTCTTGAAGGCATTTCTTCCACCAATAAACTGAAATAAATCATACAAATGGTAGCTCATTGAATATCCATTGAATCTCAAATTAAGGTTTTATTACAATTCCACAAAATTAAATATTAGGTGATTGTTTGCATTTTCTGAATCAACTGCAGGAACGAATACTAGTTTCAGAAAAATACTTTTTTTACATACAAACCCCTATGCGTTCAATAAGATGATCCAAAATATTTAATAAATAGATTTATTTACATTTTTTAACAGTTATTACTACTTTTTAGTTGAAAAAAATGTTTGATCTCTAATAGCCACTTGATATATAATAGTAAAACAAGCTTTTAACTTTAAAAAACAAATCTTCATAAAAAACTGAAAGAAGAAAAAACTATTAATCCGAGTAGTACTTTACTGAGGCAAAATCTGGACAAATAATCGGAGAGCATGAAATAGGTTAAAAGCATTCGAGATGTGGTGCTGGAGAAGGATGAAAAGAAAAGCTGGAAAAAGAGAATTACAAATGAGAAGGATCTATGGAAGGAGAAAAAAAAAATCCTATACAGAAAGAGAGGAAGACCCGGACACAAATACATTTGCTAAATAATGATCAATGCAAATGCAGACACATATATGTAACTTCTGGATGATAGCATTTGACATACCGAAGAGAGCACGGTTCTATATTACAAAAAATTAAGAATAGTCACCTATTATAACTTTCAGGAATTTGTTACAATTATTATTAATTGCTAAATAAATTAATAAATATTTATACATTTTTTTAAAATGAAACAATATAATACTCACTTTTTGTTTGAGATTCTTATTTATTTCTTGGAAAATATTGTGTTCAGGTAATGCAACATCGATAATGTTAGACCAATCATCGCCAAACAGTGAACCTGGAAAATACATAAATAAAATTTTAAATGTGTATTTTACCTTTCTGCAGTCTATTTTTACAATATATAATTGGTTGAGGTGGGGCCTTTAAATCTAATAAATTACCTATAATTTTTTTTTTTTCAAATTTATTATAAATATACCAACTAAAAATTAAGTATAATTAAGAAACTGTTACACCATTAAACCGAGGTCGGATGAAAATATTAGATACACAAATTACTAAAGATTTAAAGATGGTTCGAATAATATAAATTTCCATTTCTATCAAACAAACAAGGCGAGTTTTTTAAGTAAGTACCGTTGCCGGATATTCTCGATATAGCACTGCGGTTGCGATGATGCGCATGCGCAAAGGTTTTCTTTATGTGATGACTCACTATATGCAACGTTATAAACATTCACATAGTGTGGCCATTTTGTATTGAGTGGTTGAAATGTTCAAGACAATAGATCAACCCGCCGACTGTGAGATACGGTCCGTGATTCGTTTCTTACATGCACGAAGCATGAAACCAGCTGATATTAATCGCCAAGTGTATCCTGATTTGGCGTCAAGTGATTTCCATCTTTTCCTTCATGTGAAGTGGTTCCTTAGTAGCAAGCGTTTTGATGATGATGAACTCAAAGACAGTGAACAGACATGGTTTTAAATTATTTAAAAAAAACTCACCCAACCAATGTGACGGTATTGAACCGTCATCCTTCATAGATCCATTGTTTTCTTGGAGCTTTATAATAATGTACTGCTGCAGCTTCTTGTACAGGGGTTCCACTTCTTCCCACAGCGCATCAGCCTTCCTGTATCCTCCGGGATATTCTGCCAACATCTCCCAGTATGCTTCCACGTTGGAGATGCCTGAAATTATGTTAAATGAATTGCGGTAGACATGACATATATTAGTACAAATTTGTTAATTCACCTATTGATAGCCTTGCTTTGTTCTTTATACCGTCAGACAAGGAATAATAAGGAATTTGTCTTCAAGTGAAGTTAATTAGAGTATGATCTCATGTCTAATAAAAATTTGAAGACTAAGAGTTGTGTGTATTATATATCTTTTCTTGTATTTTCATAGCAATATTATTAAGAATTATGATTGCTGTCTCTAGTTAAATTAATATTTCTTCATAAATTGACTAATAATCGTTTATTTTCCCTTGTTTAGTTTTAACATTTCTTTCACTGTCTCGTATAATTATTTTAGCCAATGCATCGCAGTGGGAAAATGCATCCACCGGTAATTCTGGTCTTCCCGATACGTATCGTTGGAGAACATCTAAGGCATGAAAAACTTCGGAAGTTGACGGTAACGAAGCAAATGAGATTTCATTGCTTTCCTCATTCAATGTGTCATTTTTGTCCTCATCACTCGTCTCAGATACCGTAATGCGAGGCGCGGGAACATACAAAGCAGACGTTATCACTTCATGGTCGTAAGAAATAAAATCATCGTAACTTGTAGATCTCAACAAAATTCTTTCACCCGTTGTTAAACTCGCTTGAGGGGCGTCAATTTCATCTACGGGCAGCGAAGAAAACCCGCACTTTTTAAAACAATTCGCGATTGTTGTAGATGTTACCGATTGCCATGCTATACTCATAGCTCGACATGCATCCAATACCGTCCATTTTCTTAAGTTTTCTACAGAACAGCCATTGTTTACCTGTATAATACAGGAATGCAATAAACTTTTTCTGTAATGGCTTTTGAAGTTCTGTATTATTCCCTGATCTAGCGGTTGGAGAGCACTCGTAGTATTAGGAGGTAGGAACAGAAATTCTATATTTGGCGCAACAATTTCCGGTGCGTAATGTGCTGAACAATTATCCAAAATCATCAATATTTTACGATCTTGTGCTGCCATTTTTCTCTGCATCGTAATAGCAAAGCTCTTAAATATTTCCCGCGTCATCCACGCTTTTTTATTATGGCAATAAGTAACAGCGGGAAAACTGCTAAAAGTAAGGCCTCTAAAGCATCGTGGTTTTTTATATTTTCCGATGACTGTGATCTTTACTTTATCGGATCCGTCCATATTTGTACATAACGCGGCCGTCAGGCGTTCCTTACTACGTTTTCCTCCATGACATCTCTCTCCTTTAAGAGCTAGTGTCCGATCTGGCATCATGTTATAAAACACACCAGTTTCATCTATGTTATAAACATTTTTTGCGTCGTATTTCTCCCAAATATGCCGATTGTTTGTTATCCAGCTCGAAACTTCTTCTTCATCAACTTTTTGGGAATCGCCACAAACCGCGAGGCAAACAATGTTGTGTCGCTTTTTAAAGCGATCTAACCACCCATTAGATGCCTTAAAATCAATTCCCATCTGATGAGCCAACGACTTTGCTTTCTCAATAAGCATTAAACCAGAAGTAGATATATTCGCTGATCGGATTTGGGAGAAATACTCGAACAGTTTTTCTTCCAATTCTTCATATTTGGCAGGCCGTACACGCTGTTGGGAACCGCTCGCCTTACATCTATCAAACGCATCTTCAATCTTCTTCCGATTTTTTAAAATTGTGGAGAGAAACGAAACCGGAATACCATATTTTACGGCTATCTTGCCTTTACTGTCCACTTTGTTGTCGATGTCTTTCAATATCATTATTTTTTGTGCCATGGTTAAAGTTTTGCGGGAATTATCACGTACTGAAGCCATTTTAAGGTTTCACAAAATATTATGAAATGTACTTTAAATAATAAATTACACTACACTAGTATGCATAGCAGTAAACACACGAAAACAATAGTTAATAGAAACACAAAAAATAGTCCATAAAGTATTTTAAAGAATTATTTGTATTATTGACGAGTTCACACGAAAACAATTGTCAAACGAAAATGAATTTATGTAAATATTCAGTTCGGTCATGCAATAATCGCGTTAAAAACGGAACAAACTTAACTCTACAGACCTTACACTGAGACTGATATTCCCAATAAGTACATACTGCAACATTCTGCGTATTCCTGTTAATTTTTGTATTTTCCAGCTGTCTGGGTCTGGGATTGCAATACATATTAGAGGCGTATGCGTACGTAAAACATGTCCAAGTGAACGCCGCAAGAATTATGTCAAATGGTTTTATGGGACTATGAACCTACTATGAACCCAAGAAAAAGTTTGAATTGCCAAAATTTGACGCCATATTTTGTAATAATAACAGTAAAACATGTGACCAAATAAGTTTTGGATTTGAGATATCATAGGAAGCTTTGGGAATAGTTAATTCAACTAGTTATGTAATGTGGAAGAAATGTGAAACAAGATTTAAACCCTTTAAGATCGATGGAGTTATATTAACTCAGTAAACTCTGCATACCTAAAATAAAAGAGTGAGCGAACATAAAAGGGTAATCGGAGAATTGGACTGAGAGTATTTATTAATATACGATATCGGTAATTCATTTTTAAAAATACAAAAGTTACCATAGCATGATTTATAAATAAAGCATAGGAAATTTATGAACATCAATGGCAGCCTATACTGCCAGGTTGTGATTCATCACTCGATTATTCACCATGTCAGCCCTGATAATGGCCACTCAAATGTGGCTTGAAACATCTGGTATGACAAATACAATCAACTTCATGATAACCCAGAAGGAATTCGATTATCACAAAAAGATATTTTTTATATTTTATGATAAATGGACTACTTTATTGAGTTTTAATAATTTCCGAGAAAACAAGAAATAAATGACAATTTTTTTATAGCAATGCTGAAAACAAAGTAAACGAAACAAAAGATTTTTGTAACCGCACTGAAAAAAAAGTGAAAAAATTCAAATTTACCATTTGTTTTAGAAGCATTTCTTAGGAGTGGAAGAATCTCAGAAGCAAATCTTTTCTCATCAGGTAAGTGAGTCTCAAACGAGGCTTTTGCAGAAGCCAAGAGGTGACGATCCCTCGATGTAGCCAACACCGACAGGAACTCTGAAAAGAAATATTAAGAGTGAATTGAATACAATATGTAGAAAAATCAGAGAATATTTGATTCCCAGATCAAATTTTTTCAACTCCATTCATGGATTATAGAAGGTGTTTATAACCCACTGTATAACATTTTGTGTCCACTGCAACAAATTAAACATTATTTGTTTTCAAATATGTTTCCAATAGTACAATTGCTGGCTGTCCTTATGACGCAACAAAGAATTTGATACATTTTGAGTCAACATATTGAATATGCTGATACACTAGCCAAGGAGGCCACTCTTTCCGGAGTTTTTCCTCAACCCCGATAAGTAACAGATTTATTACTGTCAAAAAGCATACGAATACTATCTGGACTTCACAATGAACTGATACAAACAATCACAAGGGTAATAGTTTCAAAATCATTCAGAGATTTGTTTTTCCACTCCCTGGTTCTCCAAAAGGAAAGTCTCCAAGAGAAGAATTTCAAATATCTGTAGAATGACAATTGGGCATTGCCAAGTAGGCTCCCATTTGTTCAGATTGAAAATAATAAACAGCCCCATAAGCGAGTGTGGTTTTTAGCTTGTCCATCGCGGGTTGCAATGTTTTTTACAATGATCTCGTCAATAGTAAGTTTCAACTCCCAGTTAACATATGTCATCTTCTTTCCCTCAACTCGCCACATTTGATCTCTATAATATCAACATTTTTGAACGAGAATGATGATTTTTTATATGTATATTCTATTCTATAATAATGTAGTTTTAACTTGTTTAATGGCACAAATCACTCTTGAAGGGTGGATTGCCTCAGTAAAAGAAGAGTCGGCCTCATTTTATACCTACCCTGCCCCGCAAAAATGATACATTTTTTTAAAAGGAATAAAACTATATGAATATGCGTTGTTTATTAATTGAATAGTCCGTGCCGACGTTAGATTTTGTTTTTCAAAAAAACGTTGATTGTTTTAAAAAATATTATATTCAAAAGTTTCCTACAACCAGTGGCGTAACTATGCAAATGCAGCGCATTCAGGTCCATGTCAGACTAGGCCCCAAAAAGTTCGCGCCTACAATCCATTTGGCATTAATATTTTTACAAGTATTAATACCTTACCCAGCGTTAATAATAATCTACAGCACGGGTGGCCAACCTTTTCAGCAGCCGGGCCAGATTTTAGAAATTAGATTTTCTACCGGGCGTACAACAAAATTTCTTTTATTATTCAAAGCAAACGGCGGCGTTGCGAGCTTGCCACAGGGTGGCTCGGCTGGCGGTCGCACGATGCATTCCACCCCGCATTCACGCTCACGGCTATCCACGCAAAAGTGGCGTGAGCGCTTTTTGAAATCAGCTTAACGTTGTGATTGTTTGTTAATACGAATATACCATAGAAGAAATTGTCACGATAGTTGAATCAATGTACTGAGATACTTCCATATATATGATATGATACGAACTACGCACGTTGGAATGTTTTTTTGGTGGTTTTATGTATGTAGCAATCGGAATTCAAATCCACGCTAGCGACAGCGCTGCCGGCTGCTGCTACAAGCCTGACTCAAGTATTCACCGCCAAGCACTCTTTCCAGTTTCATCGTTTCACGACGGCGGTCTTGTCGGCTCGCGCTCGCCGAGCAAGACCGCCAATTCGCTTCATTTCATTTCATGCACATATGCACCTTCTACATCTTCATTCATTTATTCATTTCTATCTGTTTTCAATGTCATTGTCATAATAAACCTCAACACACGCCCAATAACATTAATTTCATTTAACCACCGTCCTAACCTCCAAATGTATACTAAAAGAAAAAAATGTGCGCATATGCTCCGCGGACCACAAGTAGACACTCGGCGGGCCGCGGGTTGGGCACCCATGATCTACAGCAAGAAATGTAATTTAAAAAAAACATTTCTCACGAGTATCGTACTTCTACTGTATACATTATGGATGTATACAGTAGAAGTACCCCGCTGATATATCGGGGTAGGGAGCATGCCATCGTTGTAAAATGAAAACCGCCTTAATGTGAAGCTAGTATTGTTTAAATTGCAAGTTCATATAAATAACACATGCGTTTTTTCGTGACAGACATGAAACTAATTTTGTTCTTACTATTTAATAAATAAATCGCGAAGTATTAATATTCATATATCTTATACACAATATTTATTTAGAGGGCCCCCTTTTCGATTCTGCTTTGAGGCCCAATTTTTACAGTTACGCCACTGCCTACAACGATTACTATTCGCCTCTCACCAATGACGTGACTTTAGCTAGCCTTTGCGCCCCTGGCGACGGGACGCCGCATCTAGTGCGTGTGGTTCTGCGTCACGGGTTGTCGAGTTTCGGTGGGCCACAAATAGGTGGCACCAGTAGTCCGCCACAGTAACATTATTAATTCAAATAAGTGGCGTAGCCACACGAGCAAACGTATAAATTTAATTATAAAACGCGGAAATGCGCATGATATTCATTGAAAAATAAATTCTACCAATCTTTTTTTTTAAACACATTTCTTAATCCTGTTTTCAGACGTATTATACAATAAAAATGTAACAATTTACTTCTGGATTTATATATACATTTTTACAGAAATTTATACAAACGTCATTCTCCGCCGCATATCCCTTTCCCTTCGCACGCTCACTAAACCCCCTCCCACACGACTTTGATGTAAATCTGAATCTCGGGCAACGCCGGGCTTGGACCGCCCATCATCCACGTAGGTCCTTCATGATTGAGGATCGTGATCATCATGACTGACATCCCACTCGCTTGACTATGCTTTTCCACTT
The DNA here is from genome assembly GCA_031772225.1 of Eubasilissa splendida. NCBI lineage: Eukaryota > Metazoa > Arthropoda > Insecta > Trichoptera > Phryganeidae > Eubasilissa > Eubasilissa splendida. The sequence goes on along the minus strand of CM062857.1, from coordinate 6,342,590 downwards.
TTCTCGGTATCCTGCAGATCTGAGAACTATCAGAGAAATGTCTGTTGCTTTTTCTGTCCTTCGACGTAGCCCACCACAACAAACTTCTCCGAGCTTCTTTTCTTGCAAGTTATCAAAAAAATGTAAGAACTCCTCCCAGGCGAGTGGTTGAAAACGGACCGTTAGCATCGATAAAAATGGATTGAATATCATGAAATTGTGATAACGTATGACTTGAAATTTATTTCATTCACTGCACAATTACATTCAAAATTAGACAAATATTTCAAAAGCCACTTAAAAGTGAATTTGTCTCGCCGCAGTCTCAACCCAAGACACTGAACACACAGGCAGAAGCCCCAACTCGGAAATGATAATTCATTACGCGTTGCGCCACAGCGCCTGGAATAATCGTCAAACTATAATTCCACCCGAATGCCGAGGGGAGGCTCGGGCATAAAACGCAGCCTCTGCCATAAAAAGACAAAAGTGAAGTCTGGAAAGTTGCGAGGAGAAAGTGAAGTGCGGGAGGAAGTGCAGGGTGGCATTAGTGCACAGCAGAGTGGAATAATGACAGCGATTAGGATCTGGAGTGCCTGTAGTGTGACCCACACACAAAATAAAAAGCTACGCAAGTTTAAAATGTTGTCTGACGTTCTGAACGGATAACGGAACCGAAGCGATCGATGAAAGGGTGTCTCAGTGGATAGGACAGAAATTACCTTTTTTTTTTTATAATGTGCATCTTTCATTCTTTATCAGCCATCTATGGAAAATGGATACTTTACTAAATTACGAGTAGAAAATATTTATGCAGTATACAAATTATATTTCTCGCACCAGCGTAGTGCCGAATTTAAAGGAGAAGCGCATCCTTTGTGCACTTCGCGCGAGAAATTAATTAAATTATTTAAGAAGAACTTTCTATGACCGATACCCAAAACACGGCTATGGCTTCTCCTCTGTTCTTGATTAATATAAATATGTTTTATTAGGAGAACACATTCTTATTGTGAAGTTGTAATTATTCAGAATAAATGTGTTCTCCTAATAATAAAGTTGTATCAATGTGTCCAAAATTTAATAAAAATGAAATGATAATTTTGGCGTCTGATATCAGATTACTCAAAGGTATTTGAGATTCCGTAAAAATAAGGTAGATGGCTCTTTCAAATAATGGAACGGTTAAATGTATTAATATCAAAAAGGTAACATATAGGTTAGAAAATTTGTCGCTAAAAATATCGTCGCTGTAGCATAGTTGGATAATGCACCTTCCCCGGCTTGGAAAGAGATCGAGGTTCGAATCCTGGTGGCGCAACAACAATATTTTTCGATAGAATTAATTTTATATGTATATCTTTCTAATTAATATATTTAATTAATATTTTTAATATTTTTTTGTTTTAAAGGAAGATTTTAGTTCCAATAGTTTACATGGGTTCATTGAACCCGCTGGTTAACTTAAACACCAACCCTTGGAATCTCAAGTGGGCTTCCAAGTAACCGAGTTTGTTGGCCCGACATGTTACTCAAAGTAAAAAAACAGAAACGTATACAATAATAATATATAGGTATGAATTTATCTTGTACAAATTGCATCTACTTTGATAAGTCGTAAAGTAAGTAGGTAGCTGGAATATAACATGCATACATTTAGTACGCGAACGGATGAATGAGGAGAAAATGGTAAGAAAGATATAATATGACTAGAAACACATGATACTTTGCCCAAGCCAATAAGAACTAATCATTTTAAAAAGCCATCACATTAAGAAATGAATTATTAAATACACCCGCTAATACTTCGAATTAGGCACCAGACCATCGCTGCAATGTAAAAATCAGCGTAATGTAAAGAAGGGTCATTTTCTGTTGTGAATGTATATAAATACCAAAAAACATTTTTTTTTTTCATGAAAATGAATATTATAAAAAAAGAGCAAATTTTTTTTTTTTACTATTTAATAGATAAAACAGCGTAGTATTTAATATTCTCAGAATTAGATACAGGGCTCCTTTTTTCCATTTTGCATTGGGGCTCAATTTTTTAGTTACGCCACTGATGAGAACTTTGTGCTTGTTACGGGACTCGTCTACTCTTGCTACATATCCCGCCCGATGCAGCCTTTATACTTTCACCTTCCGTTCCCGAAGATCCCTGTTCTTTAATCTTCCTCATTCTCCGATTAGGTTATCACGTATCGGATCGTGAATTTTGTGCTAGACCTTATTTTCGAAGACCTGCAATCTATTTTATTGCGCTGAAGTGAGAGACCAAACTTATCGTATCTAGTATAAAGTAATTGGTTATATCAGGGTTACATGATTGATCGCTTTCTGCTAGTTCATACATGTTATCCACAAATATGTTTAAATAATAAGTTTTTTTTAAATTTATTTGACATTTTTTACAATTTTTTATAGCGTGAATAAAGTATTTTACATTTTTTTAAATTACATGGTTTTTCTTCCGCTTACCTCTCCAAAAAAGAGATCAGCTCTTGTGCTTGGAGAGGGATTCTATTCATTGTCCATTTGTGTGCTTCTGAAGTATTCTGTAATATTGTTTATTGTCCAATTATGTGTTTTTGAAGTATTCATTTAGTTTATTTTTAAACTCTTTTATATCCTTTATTTCTTTAATTTGTGTTTTTAGTAAACTACAATTAAATCTAACATCTGTTTTTCGTAATTTATAATTCATGTCCGTATTTTTTGAAGAGTTTTGGATCCTATCTTACCTGAATAAGAACAGCTCTGTGGTGGATCATCATGGCAGTCGATATTGTTGGCGTTTTGAATTTCGTGCGCTGCCCCGTCAGAATAGGACATCAACTAAAATCAATAAAAGGTCACTTATTGTGATGACTGCACTATTTTATTTTACCTACTATTAAAATTTTTCCTCGGGGTTCAAGAATACCCCGTCATTGATCTGTTGCCAATGTAATTAAACAAATTATAAATTTTGTGTATGAAAGTTTATTCGATTCGTCACGAGAGGATATACAAAACACCGGCAACCCCGTTCCGGGTATGTGAGGCATATCGTTAACGTTAGCAATCCGAGTGCGAAATTTAATGTTGCTATACGTATGCGATTTTTTTTAATGATTAAAAAAATAGAGATGCATGCATACACGGGTATAAGGGTATCAATATTCTTACTATTTTTAAACTAAACTTGGTGGTCTCCTGGAACGAGGTTCAAAACCCCTGTTACTTGTTTTCTCATAAACTAGAAGTTAGTCTATGTATATATCATTAAAATAAAGTTTACATCTTTATCTATGTCTAATATGTTGTTTTTCAATCTTGACCTAATGATGACATGTCTAAAGTCATCAAAATAGAGATGTATATTAAGTATACCTTTTCAAAATTAATTTAATACATCTATCTATTAATCGCTTTTCAAAAAGATAGGTTAAGTTATTAACTGTAATGAAATTATGAAATAAATTTAGAGCTGACCTAAAAACTAAAATAACCACTTTTTTCTCACGTTAACCCACTGTCTCAAGTACGACGGGTCACAGCAACTCAGGGTTAATTTAATTTCCGTCAACGATTAAAAAATTAAATAAGTCCCATTATTTAGCAAAAAAACAATGTTGCTTCTAGAACAAAATTGAATCCGTAATATTTTACTTTAAATGCGCGCATTACTTGCGTCACTGCCTCTGATCAAAGACCGTCAAATTATTCGTAATTTGCATCCCTCCTTGAAGCTACCCCTATTTTTATGCACGGGGGTTCTTTGTCAAATGTTAGCAACAGTCAAACTTGAGTATATACTTATCTACAATACTTTCAATTGGCTATCATTTTCAACGAAGAAGAAAAAAGTGTATTGAATATTTATGAATCATTTTGTTTGAATCTCAGTATATTAAATATTTTTAAACATAGTAAACGGTGGAAAACGTACGCTATTCCACTGATCAGTGTCCAGCAGGGTGTCTCCGGGACTCGAGAGTAGCTCCAGTTTCCTCTTGAGCACGGCATCTGTCACCTCTCCACTCTTGACATAGGAGTTCACTTCGTTCGCTTGATTCTTGGCGAAGTCACCGAAAGCTTTGTCCGCGTCCACCTGAAACAAAACAAAATATTTTTGATGATGTTTTGCAACTAACGGAATAATCAACAATACATTTTTGAATTGATAATTCTGGCGTCTGCTCACAGATTACTCAAAGGTATTTGAGATTCTGTAAAAATAAGGTAGATGGCCCTTTCAAATAATGGAACGATTAAATGTATTAATATCAAAAAGGTAACATATAGGTTCGAAAATCGTCACTAAAAATATTGTCGCTGTAGCATAGTTGGATAATGCACCTTCCCCGGTTAGGAAAGAGATCCAGGTTCGAATCCCGATGGCGCAACAACAATATTTTTCGATAAAATTGATTTTATATGTATATCTTTCTAATTAATATATTTAATTCATATTTAATACATTTTCAATAACTGTTTCTAACCGGACAAAGTATTTTTAATATTCACGTTTTGGTTACCTTTAAAATATTAATTCATCTAGATGACATGATTTAAAACCCGCCCTAAGACGGTCTCTTAATAAAAAGATGCAATAAGGTTGTTTAGTTTAATATCCCTTGATACTTTCAGCGATGTTTAGAATTTTTCATTGATATGAGCGTTAAATTGAGCAGCGAATTTTTTATTTAATAAACGAAAAATACATTGTGAAAATTAGTTTGAACATTTAAAAATGGTCCAACCTTAAAATCATGTAAATAAATAATTATTTAATAAAATTATGTATAGTATTAGAAATAAGTATTACTGTTTTAAATTTTCTGACAACAAAAACTGAAAAATGCACAAAATGTAATTGTAAAAATGTCCTTCAGAATAGGTCATATATCCATCTAATTCACACAGTACAAAGAAAAGTGAATTAAATTTTCCCTCCATTGTAAAATATCAGTTTCCTTTCAAAAAATGACCCGTGTATATAGATGAAATCTTGACTGACCTAACCCTAATAAAAATAAATAAAAAATCGATCAAAATTCTCTAGGACCCTGCGCAAAACATAGGCACCCTAAATGTCTATTATATTGAATGCCATGTATTCCAAATTTTGCTCAGTTGCATTTTAGGACCCTGAGGAAAATATAATCATCCCACCTCATCTCACGGACATCTCATCCTCTCCCTGTCTGAACCAAATTTTGTATATATCGTTACTCTTAAGGGCGCAAAACAATGGCACCCCCCTCATCCCACCCCTAATCACTTCCACCTGATATAAATCTGAATACCTGATAAGGTTACTGTAAAATGTATAAAATGTGTTACAAATGTAGACAAAGCTTCCTGGTGCCACCTAGCAATTATTGTTTAAATCTAATTCTTAGATTCTATAAATTGTATTCAGTTGGTAACTCCTAATGCTCGTAGAGAAAATTTTAAAACATAAATCTGACACACATCAATGAGCGAGAGCAGTCTATCAGAGAATATAATATACTACAATTTTTCCTAAATTTAGTGAAGATAATATACATAAATTGAGAGTAGGTACATGTAGGAAGCTGGTGTATAAATACAGACACACTACACACTACTACAGATACACGGTCCACTCACGAATACACAAGTGTGCTTTATCAGTGTCCGCGCGGGGTGGGGAACATATGAACAAACAACTTCAAAAGAAAAAGAAACAGCAATCAGTAGCCAGTAGCCAGTAGCCAGTGGGAAGTTTGGAGTTTTACGCTGAGCTGCGAAGTTAACATATAGAGAACGGCATTGTACTTATGCCTACATCGAACGCACAATTTTACTACATTATAGCGACATTTATTATGTATTGGTTAAATGACGTCACGACAATATTTTTACTATGTTTACTAACGTATACAACCGGAATACCCATATACCAATAAATACGCAATTTATTTTAAATGAATGGCCAATTATTTATGAATTTTGTTGTGTAAATTATATAATGAATCCCGTTGACAGAAAAAACCTACAAAATACTATAAATATTTCTTATGTAGATATTAAAAATATATTCATAAATAGTTGCACAAATGCCCGACAGATTTTTTAATGTTATGATTAATGTATTATAAATAATTTACTTTGTATTTATTGCCAATACGAAAAAAAAATACTATGTTACAAAATCATATTCTGCGTTGAAAAATAGTTACCATGAAAACCATGTTCGCATTTTCCCCAAAATAAACCACACATAAATAATATATCGATGTAATTAAAATTATTCCACCTTTGTAAGTAGCACGTTAAAACGAACAAAAATGACATCTAGATGATGATGTAAGAATTACGGATAGACAATGATAAACACAAACATGTTTTTTTTTCAGTATAACATGCTATTGAGGCGAACACATTCTTATTGTGAAGTTGTAATTATTCAGAATATAGGTCTGTGATATTTTAAATACTAATTAAATGTATTCATTATAAAGATATACATACCAGATCAATCTTATCGAAAAATATTGTTGGTATTCGATTCGAACCTGAATCTCTTCCTATCCGGGGAAAATCCGTGTAACACATAAGTTAGAAAATGTGTCGTTAGTGCACTGTGTTGGTGTAACATAATCGGTTAATGCATTTTCCCGGGATAGGAAGAGATCCAGGCTAGAATCCTGGTAGCAACAATAATATTTTTCGATAAAATTAATTTTATATGTATATCTTTCTAATTAATAACCATTTAAGTAAATGCGAGATCGGATGAATGGTTTTCTCATTCGACCTAATAAAATTTTTGGTTATGATGAATTATTCCCGCGAATTAGGTCGCAAACATCTTATATTACAACTCAAACGCTTCTATGTTACAACGCGAGATGACCATAATGAAGAAAGATGACAGCATAGATAAGAAAAGAAAATGACAGATGGTCAATATACTTGCCAGTCGTCAACTGGCAATGACACTACAGTCCAAGTCCAATATAGCCCAAAGTATAGATCAAAGATGGGAAATTATTTTGAATTCTGTACAATTATTTAAATAATATTATAAAAATAAAATAATTAATAAAAATGTATTAAATATGAATTAATTAGAAAGATATACATATAAAATCAATTTTATGGAAAAATATTATTGTTGTGCCACCGGGATTCGAAACTGGATCTCTTTCCCAACCGGGGAAGGTGCATTATCCAACTACGCTACAGCGACAAATTTTGAAAATTAATTGATAATTCTGGCGTCTGCTATCAGATTACCCAAAGGTATTTGAGATTCTGTAAAAATAAGGTAGATAGCTCTTTCAAATAATGGAACGATTAAATGTATTAATATCAAAAAGGCAACATATAGGTTAGGAAAGAGATCCAGGTTCGAATCCCGGTGGCTCAACAATAATATTTTTCGATAAAATTGATTTTGTATGTATATGTTTCTAACTAATATATTTAATTAATATTAAAACATCACAGACCTGTGTCCTGAATAATTACAACTTCACAATAAGAATGTGTTCTCCTAATAAAAATGTATTACTTTGTTTATGTATGTGTGACTGAGCGCGATAAAGTTAGTAGAAAATAGTTGATAAAATATTCCCGGTGTACTTTTTTTAGGAGTGCTTTGCAACTTTCTAACAGTATATCGAGAGTAAGACTGTATACATCATCATCTAATATCGACCCTAATAACAAGGTTCTTCATATACAGTTTGTATTGAATGTGGAGGAGTTACCGGGCGCGAGTCCAGCAGATGAGGACTCTGTAGTGTAGGTGATGTTTGCAACAACTAATTTAATATTATTACAGTTAGTTCTAAGGGCTTTTTCAAGTTCAAGTCGAGAACCGTTTTCCAGAACTTGGAATGTGAGAATTTGAAGGGCAAGTTAATTGACATGTACTGTTAATTGGCATTAACGCGTATTTCAATGGACGTGCCCTTGCAACAATTAACGTGATATTAAAATTATACAGTATCCCAGAGACAGTAGTCGTAGTAATAGAAGAAGAAGTAGACATCACTAGTTTGGAAGTTATTCAAACTTTTATGATTTTCAGCCAAATTGTTCAAATAACTTTTTTTTAATTAGACGTAAACAAAAACATCTGTCTTTTGTGGTAGCTACATTATCACAACATACATGTGTCAAATTTCATCACAGTATGTTAAGTATTTATGGCACACCGATTATTTTTGTAAAGACAAGTTGCAAATTTCTCGAAAATCACAAAAATTTAAATAATTTCTAAGCCATCGAATTTCGGGGAACCCTATTTGATACTCAATGACTAGTGTGGCTTAATTTGGACTAGTGTCTCTGGGACAGCCGGTATAACGGTGCAAACACTAGAAAACACACATAAATATTAGCCAGTTTATTGTTTATTTAGATGAACAAAAGAAAAACAACTAATAATTCAACAAAAACAAACTAATCGTGTTATGATAGTAAAGTAAAATTGTGTAAATAAATTATTATCTATTAGGTGTACACATTTCTTCTCAAATTTCTTGAAGATTTTTGATTCGTTAGTCAGGTATCTACACATGAAATATTGTGGGCTATGTCTGTTACACACTATGAAAATGATTGAAAATCGAGCATATAATTGTTAATACATTATGTACTATAATCGTAATACGTAGCCTTTAGCCTATAATAATTATAACGTAGCCTGTAAATGAGTATATACATATATACGTGTGTATTGTTTGTTGTTATGTATGCATATTTTCTTTAAATCTATCTTAATCCCTCTCTTACATATTATTTTATTATTCTCCCCGTTTGTTATTGTGCAGCAATATATATAATTTATTAAATCTGCATAATTAGTAAAAACTTATTGAATTGTATATGAAAATACTAATTTAACGTATTAATTATAAATATATACATATAAAATCAATTTTGTTGAAAAATAATGTTTTTACACTACCGGGATTCGAACCTGGATATCGATTTCCAATCCATCAGTCGGTTTACTCAAAGGTATTTGAGATTCCGTAAAAACAATGTAGATGGCTTTCAAATAATGGAACGACAGATGTATTAATTTGAAAAAGTGTAACATATAGGTTCGAAAATTTGTTGAACACTACGAACACAATTGGTAGTGTACTTCCCCAGATCGGAAATAGAAATCCAGGTTCGAATCCCGGTAGCGCAAAAACAATATTTTTCAACAAAATTGATTTTATATGTATATATTTATAATTAATACATTAAATTAGTATTTAAAAACATCACAGAAACATTCTGAAAAATTGCAACTTCACAATAAGAATGTGTTCTCCTTAATAAATTGTATATGTCCTATATGATACTCGTGTGTATCTTAATTTTTAATTGTTGATACTGTTAGTTTCCTCATAAATAAATAAATAATTATATATTTTTCACTCTTGACGAACAGGCCCTTTAATTAAAAAAAATAGTTCAACATCAATAATTCTTCCGTCTTGTGCAAACACTGTTGAAAAAGAAATCAAGAATAATTTGTCGATTAGTTTTTTCTTTTGTATATCTCTTTATTATTTTCCCCTCGCCTTGCACCTCGCTGCTCGCTGCTGAATAGCACTGGACAGCACCACGGAGCAACAATGGCGGCCGTTGTGTATTCCCAGGGATGATATTACAACACTGGCTTAAATGTTGTTTTTCTTTTTACGAACGCAGAACAAGATCTTTCATAATAAAATATTATAGTTGAGTAGCTTTTTTACCAGAAGGGTCGAGTCGGTAGGTTGTGTGCCGAATAAACAATAAAACGTTAAAAACAAACTATTTTATATAGATAATTATCGCATTAACCACAAGCAGAAAGCAATCTTAATTTTCAATATTAAAAATATAATTTATTAACAAAAAAGGAGATGTTTTCTAATACAGTAGAACAAGTTTTCATATAAAAAGAACAATTGTATTAGTGTGTGTAACAGTCCATTTCTAAAACATGTAATACTAAATACTAATAAAATGTATTAATTAGAAATATATACATATAAAATCAATTTTATCGAAAAATATTGTTGTTGCGCTACCGGGATGGATATCATTCCAATCCGGGGAAAGTGCATTATCCAACTATGCTACAGCTATCTTTCTAATTAATACATTTAATTAGTATTTATAAGAATGTGTTCTCCTTAATAACATATATATTTTGAGTTTTCTGTCGCCGTGTAGGTATGTATATGTGATAGAAATAGGGTTAAATATATTTATGTACAGAGAAAAAATGGTTTATTGGAACATATAATGCTTTTATGAATATTTATTTTGAATATATAGCTTTTATAGTGTAGTTATATATTTATAACAGTGGAAAAACCAACAAATTCATTCGACTAAGACAAATGTTAATAATAATATAAAAAGAGAACTAATGCATTTAAAAAATTAACAGATATAAACATAAATATAAACTTTCTAATACACAAAATTCAAACATATTTTTTGTGTGTAAACTAATTTCAAATAACAACCCCGCCCACTGACCAATTAAAACGCAGGGCGGCATTAAAATACTGTTACAATCTGCATATTACGTATGGTATTACTCACACTAATATAATTGTTTTTTTGCAAAGGAAATAGTATAAAAGTTAACGCAAGCAAATATACAATCAGACTTATTTACGTAACTTATCATTCCCGCGATACACGTGCCACCTGGCGACATATTACGATTGTTCCCGGATAATAGAATGCATAATACAAACGTTCGATAGCTTGGGTTAGCTTAGTTTTAATTCATGTTTTCACCGTGTTAGGGTAATTGACACTCGCTCCAAGGTATTTGAAGTTCTCAAATACATCGAAGTTACGTCTACCTTCTCTCTCGAGCATTGCGAAGCTCTATTCTGTTTGCTTCTAACTCCTCACGACGTGTATCGAGATTAATCATATCTCGGATTTGGTCTATCCATCTTATTGGAGATCGACCTCTAGGCCACCATCCTTATACGTTGTTCATGATCACCAATTTCTTACGACTGTCTCCAACTATTTTATACCAACATGCCCGAAGTAAGAAATAATTATTTTTTTGCATGTTGTAGAGTCTTTCTTTAGTGTGGAGTCCATGGTATATGCACCATGCGACGCCAATACCATATCTTTATGTTTTAGAGCGTATTACACATGAAGTAGATTGCTTTTAAAAAATGGAATAATAGATGCATCAATTTGAAAGTGAAACATATAGGTTAGAAAATTTGTCGTTAACTTACTATGTTGACATGGTGTAATGGTCAGCGCACTAGGATAGGAAAATGTCCTGGTTCGAATCCCGATGGCAACAAAATTCTAAATTCTAATTGATACATTTAATTTATATCAAAAATACCACAGAACTATGTTCTGAAAAACTGCAATTTCACAATAATAATGTGTTGTCCTTAAAAATTTCCTTTCATTCCTTTTCAGAGTCCATGTCTTCCCACTTGATCTTTATTGTTGCTGTCAAATCTTTTTGTCATCACGATGTACTTCGTTTTATTGACGTTAATCAACTGCTGCAGCTTCCATTTCTAGTGTCCTTTCTACTTCTGTCTATGATGTCTTCATATACCAAATAGTTGCCGGAACATTGTTCGTCCACAAATGTTCCCGACCACAATTGTTCGCTGCCACAATTGTTTGCTGCCTTAATTGTTCGCTGCCACAATTGTTTGCCGCCTTAATTGTTCGCTGCCACAATTGTTTGCTGCCTTAATTGTTCACTGCCACAATTTTTCGCCACATACATTGAACATAGCGAACAATATTCCTAGACCCCTGTAATACATTTTAAGCCCCTGCAATACAGATGATCCCCAGATTTAAGACTTAAGAAAAGAAAACTGTCAGTTTTGGATATACGCATATCGAGAAATATATCACTGTCAATATAATAAATGGAAATGGATGCTTTCGCGTGGATTCTTTTATATTTCCTGAAATTTTACGGCATAAAGGGGGGTTAAAATAATGTGTAGCTACACTTATGATGAATGATCGAAGGCGCGAGGTGAAGCAGAGGTCGGTATAATGACATATTAAATTAACACTGTTTTATTTAGATGGTTCCAGCATATAGAGCGTATGACCGTTGGAAATATACTCAGTCAAATTTATACGGCGAACACGGAAGTACAAAAGGTGCAAGAAAACGATAGCGACCACAAAACCCTTTTAAAGGAGTAGGATAGTATCAGAAGCCCGAATAAAAAAGTGTATATTTAAGGAAAAATGTAAGTAGGCAATTTATCATCTTAATGAAGGTATATATTATCTTCTGTGTAGTTTTCTGAGCTATTCTGCCTCTCCGCAGACCTCTCTGGCCGACGCTTCAGAGTGGGTCCATCATCGAGGCTGATGTCGCTGATGCGGCCCCTGCAACTGGATCCGAAACATCGGCACAAGAGGTCGAAGATACATGGCAGACCAGAAATACACCAGAAAACTCGAAACACAAGTTTCATGCGTAACGTACATAAATTTGTATAGGTATACTAAACAGGCTTTTTTTTTCTTCATATAAACACAGTTTTCAACTGGTGTAACACTGTTAGTAATATGCCTTTCGTTTATTATGTAAAGTCTGCAAAAACTTCTTTAGTTATATATAAAAAGTTAATTGGTTAATTTTTTTTTAATACTAATTTAATGTATTAATTATAAATATATACATATAAAATCAATTTTGTCGAAAAATATTGTTTTTGCGCTACCGGGATTCGAACCTGGATCTCTATTTCCAATCCGGGGAAGTACACTACCAATTGTGTTATAACGCCAGTATTTTCCATGACAAATTTTCGAATACGTTACATATATGTTACACTTTTTTAAATTAATACATTTGTTGTTCCATTATTTTTGAAAGCCATCTACATTATTTTTACAGAATCACAAATACCTTTGAGTAAACCGACTGCAGACACCAGAATTATCAATTCATTTTTATTTAATTATAATTACAACTTCACAATAAGAATGTGTTCTCCTTAATATATATTTTTTTTAAATTCATATTTTTGGCTTGTTTTAGTCCCTTTGGTAGATGGTTGTTGACTACTAGTTGACATCATTCCTTTGTTTAGTTCATTGGATCCGTTGCAGATGTTTTTTAGATCTTGTCTTTGTCTAGTTGTTGACAGCTTACAACTTCAAGTTTAATAACATTATATTTTTGAAAATAATTTTAAGTAGATTTCGATAGAAATACTACCTATTGCATTTCTATTATCGCGACCAGGAGATCCCTGAAGCACACAATAACTATCGTCGTATTTATCAAATTTCGAACCAAGTTTTCTGAAAAACTGACTTAAGTTCGTTAGCCAGCCTGATCCATCAATTTGATTCAAAAGAGTGAACGTTGAAAAAACTTTAAAATTTGTAACCTTGAGATGTAGAATAGAGAGAAAAACGAGAAGAAATATGAAAATATATTTTTCTTTCACAGACAAAATCAACTCGATTTTTGCGGCTAGTAAATTTAGAATTTTTTAAATCTTTTATATGAACAAATAATACTCTAATTGACATTGCAGGTACGTAGGTATTGCCCATGATCATACTTGTATTGCTTCTAGATGCTATTTTTAACATTCTCAAAATTAAACAGATAATTATTTCGTGATGAACTCTCGTCAATGATGGTTAAATCTACCATATCAGAATGGATCCGTTCATATTCCAGACAGCATTGAGGCTAACGACTGCTTCATTTATCATCCACAAAGAAGTACAGTACTGTTATATTATTTATGGGCCGGTTATTAAAAATACCGAGGGTTGGAGGTTCGTAGCCGGAAGGGATAGCCGACAGCCGATAGACAACAGCACCCCTACACAGGGGATGACGAACAGAGAGAAGAAAAAAAATATTCTGTGAGAGTACCTACTTTTCTATTAATACTGAAACACAAAAAGCTTCAGATGATTACGGCTTGGATAATGATTGCACGGACAGGCTGTAAATAATTTATGTTAACGTTTTCTGATGAAATCACATTTTTATTAAATATTAAAAATATAATTTAATACCAAAAAAGGAAGAGGTCCAACACAGTACAACCTACCTTAAATAATTAAAGCAAATACAATAATTCTATACGAGTATATAATGATTCATATTTAACATTTTTAAATTTATTTTTTTAATCTCTTTTTTAATTTCTTTTAACATTTATTTCTTCTCTATGAGAGTAAGACTCGTATACAGAGAAGGACTATACACGAGAAAATTTATATTTCAGTTAGACTATGTACATATTTTTTGACTTCAGATACAAATTTATAGTAGTCCGTAATTATTCAAGTGTGATGGGGAGATTGTTAAAAAATTTAATGGCTTGATAAATATAGTGATTTTGAGTTGCGGTATATTTTAGTTTTGGAATATCTTTTTATTTTGTCTCTAAATCTTGTAAATCGGATTTCGCTTCTAATATTTAATTAATTTTTCATTTTAAATTTAATTGTAGATAACATAACATTTCAGCATTGTAATGTAAAAACAATTACATAAATCTTCGCGCGATTCTTCTCAAATGACTACATTTAAAGCATTTCTCGTAATATTATTATCGAAAGACATTTTAATGTCACTTTTGACAGTTGTGACACAAATATTTCTATGAAAACACATTCAGTATACTTACGTCATAGATCGTCAACCGCATTACACTTTCCAGTAGGAAAAATAATTATAATAATAATCCTTTAGATTTGATAGAAAGAAATGTTATTTCGAAGTTTTTTCTTACTAGCAATAAAGACAATGTACACTACAATGGGATCCCGCATTCGTAGCGTATTCGAGTAATTAACTAACTTACCATCACGCCGTTTCCCCGCGGGGGTAGGCAGCCACACTCTTCTGTCCTGACGCACAATTCTCGCCTCATCCCATTCATACATCTTCTCGTACATGCTCGCCGATTATTGAGACTTCAAACAGGACCGTCTTCGAGTATCTGGATTACCTGGTAGTGCCAAGTCTTCCGCGGACATTCTCTATTTCTGGCGCCATCAACACTTGTGTCATATATCTTCCTTCCCATTCTCTCCTCATTCATCTGTTCCATATGAGCCTCGTATATATATTCCTCGAGCCAAATCAAACTGAATACATGTTTTTATTTACTTTTGAGTGAATGATGAGTGTATAAATTGTTTGAAGAGCCTCCAATCACAACGCACATTATATTGGTACGACTCCATTAGCCCGGCCATGCAACAATCATGGACGAAAATCGCATGACGTTCTCCTTGACAACAAACTTGGAGGACGGAGGAGTATCAGGAGGCCGCCCAAGTTAAGGTGATTGAATGGGGTATTTGATGGGGTAGAGGTAAACGTAATTAGAGACAGCAAGAGACAGACGCTACTGATGATAAAAATAATATTTTTAAAAATGTAAGAAAATCTCCTATAGTTATTAAGATATAATTAAGCAGGTAAGCTTTGCATTGTCGATAAGATGAATCAGGTTGGCGACCTGGCAATGCGAAGACTAAATAATAAACTAGCTAAAAACACTTGATAATAAAAGAAAGCTTAATCATCAAGTCGCGGAAATTAAAAACTCAAAAAGATACGATAGGCAAGGAGATTAGATTAAACTTTAACATTTTATATTTTTAACGAAATACTGCTGCTTGAATTTTGACACAGATCATTATATTTAGTCTAATTTAATTACTAAGTCAGAGAAAGTACAAAATATTAATAATATTATGTGGTATGGCAGGTGCATTTAAAGGTAGGTTCCTATTCTTTACTGAACCTAGTTATACATTTAAAGGTAGGTTCCTATTCTTTACTGAACCTAATTATACATTTAAAGGTAGGTTCTTATTCTTTACTGAACCTAATTATGCATTTAAAGGTAGGTTCTTATTCTTTACTGAACCTAATTATACATTTAAAGGTAGGTTCTTATTCTTTACTGAACCTAATTATACATTTAAAGGTAGGTTCTTATTCTTTACTGAACCTAATTATACATTTAAAGGTAGGTTCCTATTCTTTGCTGAACCTAGTTATACAAACGTTGGAGAAATATACAGAAGCGAATTTGAAAATAGGAAAACAATACCTACATAAAAATGATCGTTTCGTTTCACATTTTCAGATTGTAATAAACATAATATGTCCATACAAAACGGAACATAATCGCAATATAATACCTTTCAAATTCATTCTGTATAATTATGTAACACATTCCGATACATATTTAACGACGAGGAATAATATGACTCGACAGTTTTCCGCACGCAACGCTTAAATTTAACGCATTCGTATTATTGTTTACGTTTCTACATTGTTGACATTACGTGCCAACATACATACATGTACATTTATATAATTAACCTCTTATGAAAAGCGACTTGCGAGTATGTAATTGTTAGGGTAATTTTAATCATACCGGATAATAAATATTATATATATACAGGGTGTAACAGACCTAATTTACGTGTCTAAATTCAACCATGTCATATATAAGCTTTTTTTAAAAAAATCATAATTATGCGATTATTTCGATTAATTGAAATATTTTATTGATTTGAAATTATATATTGAATACAACAAATTAAAGGTCTATTTTTTGTTGGATGTTTTAAGGCCTAAAGCAAAGATATAGATTAATAATGGATAAATAACGCAAATATTTATTTCGTAATACATGATTTTATAAATATTTCAAACAATAATGTTTTTCGTAACAGTGTAGAATTTGCACGTATTTCTTGAACATTTTCGATTCATTATTTAGATATGTATCCATAAACAAAATATTGTGGACTAGGTAGGTCTGTTACACCTTGTATATATTTAAAAATATTTAAAGTACACTTTTAGACGTGCTTGTGGTTAAGACGCTCGCTTGGTGATTTAATAATGGTCGGGGGTTCGAGCCAGGAAGTCAGGTAACAATCAAATCAGTACTATTTTCATAGCACAAGCGTTAAGCTCAGTTTGAAAATAGTAAAAATATTGATTGTGACACGTACATACTCGCATTTCGCGAGTAAAAAAAAAATGTCATCGCCATCAGCTTCATGTCTCCCCTTAGTCCTTCTAAGCTCTTCCGTTTCGGGTATCGTGGATCCACTGTCTGCCTGCTAGTATCCGTATCCGATCCAGCGGGACTTTGGCCTATTCATATTTCCCTTTCAGTCCGACATCTCCACTCAGTCACCTTTTAAGGCAATCTGTTTGTTTTCTTTGCCACCCGGTGTCCTACGTTTTCGAATTCGGTTTAGCTACGAGAGTATTTCATCTTAAGATGTTTTTTTTTTTTAAATACAAATTAAATGTATTAATTAGAAAGATATACATATAAAATCAATTTTATCAAAAATGTTGTTGCTACCAGGATTCGAACCTGGATCTCTTCCTATCCGAGGAACATGCATTAACCGATTATTCTACACCAACACAGTGAATTGACGACAAATTTTCACATCATATAAATAAAATTGTATAGCTATCCCCCATTATAATTATAAATACAAGTTGTCGAGTTAAATTGTTAGATTGATAATGTCCTTGCAAGGCGAAACGCGTCTCAGGTAAATTAAACGAGTTGAATAAAAAAAACGAGTGTTTTATTTTCACATTTGTGATAATGGAGTTCTAATAACTCAAGATATATTATTTTTAATGACGTGTTTAAGAACATGACAAAAAATACACACACACATATATAAATATATATATATATAGTTTATAAAATTTTCTAGAATAAATAGAATAAAAAAAAACATAATGTTATTGAAACGCGATTTAAAATTATTTTCGCAAAGAAATTTGATACTTTTCAAAAATAAATTAGGCTGCCCGTGATCCATTTCAAAGGCATATTTATAACTCAATATTAAGACCTTTTATGTTATGTTATGTGATTAGGCTTATTTCATATAATGTTTTGTTGTAAAAATTGAATTTAAAACTCACCCCATTGTTAACAAACAATAGGGGTAAATGTATTTTTATATTATATTATCCATGTCGGGTTTTTAAAAATGTGTCAGCTGTGTGAAGTAAACTTTTCCATAAAATACATACATTCGACAGATTATTTTTAAAATATGAGAAGTGTTATATTATATATTCCAACACTAATGAATAGAACGGATGCTATATTCCTTGTGTTTGATACAATTAGGAGCTTTGAAGACAGATATATTTATTATAAGTTGTAATTATTCAGAACAGACGTCCTGTGATATTTTTAATATGAATGAATAAGGTAGATGGCTCTTTCAAATAATGGAACGATTAAATGTATTAATATCAAAAGGGTAACATATAGGTTCGAAAATTTGTCGCTGTAGCGTACTTGGATAATGCACCTTCCCCGGTTTAGAAAGAGATCCAGATTCGAATCCCGGTGGCGCAACAACAATATTTTTCGATAAAATTGATTTTATATGTATATCTTTCTAATTAATATATTTAATTCGTATTTTATTATAATTATATTTATGTAGGAGCAGAATATGAAAATTAAACAAAAATCCTTCGGATCATAACCTTACCTCAAATAGGTCCTTGTTTTAGTAAAAATAACATAACAGTATAATTAACAATTAGCTTGTTCAGTGAGATCGGTGCCCCACCATTTACTTACCAAGGACCATTCTATAAGCGAATGCTCCCATATCAGTCTAACTCATTCGCCGCCAGGTTGACTTTTTTTTAATGCTACATAAGTAACAGGGTGGTAATACACGGCTACCAAACAAAATAAACCACTCGCTGTGTATATACACCAGATGGGGCAATGTCCGGCGAATGTGGTGGGTGGGGCATCCTTTCCAAAAATGGTTCATTCCTGAGACGTGACAGCAAAGAGATCACACATTCAATTTCTGCATGCGATTAGACTCTGAAAATTTGTGAGGAAGCTGTAGACTTGATTTGCTGACTTTTCCGATGGCACGCAGAGGTAGTGTCGAAGAATGGTTGAATGACCAAATCCAAGCTTTTCTACTAGTTCCTCAACAGTTACGACGGGATTTTGTTCCACCAGAGTTTGCAGGTTCGTCTTCTAGACTATAGTTTCCGGCTCGGAATTTCTGGAATCACCGTTGATTTTCCGGAATTTCTGAATTTCCGGAATGATGAATTCCTGGATTCTTGAATTTTCCGGAATTTCTGGAATCACTGTTGACACTGGCATACGCTTATTAATATTTCTTGCACTTTCCGTTGCGTTGAATATGCTCCTTTGTCACTTCCATTATAACTTTGAAAAAATAACTTAAAATCGAACTGCATTTTTCAAAACTTGCACTAAGAATAAGTTACTACCTGCTTTAATAGCAAGTAGTAAATAAACCTGATGCAGGTTGTTTATCCCGTCCCCCTTGGACCCTTTGTTCATGTAATTGAAAAAAAAACACATTATTTATGCGATAACCTAATAATTCTAACCAACAAGAATACGTATATAAATATGTATACTCCAATATCTATAACTTGTACAGAAAAACCCGACCCGTACGTTATTAGGGTTTATCCCGAACAGGGCCCGTATAATGTTACAAAATGGGACCGAATGTCACGGTTGTTACATTATCGGGAATACAAAATTAACCTGAAGGGTTCGTATTAGACTGTGTCTAACATGTGATGATGCTTCGAGTATCGAAAATAAAGTACCCTTGAATTAGTTACAATTAAGTTTCTGGTAAAAACTTTTTTTGCGTTTTTGTGAGACATCAATAACAAAACCGGTAAAAGAACAAATGTAATAAAATATTGAATACTATAGCAGTATACAAAAAAAAAACTAAAATTTAAATGGCATTCTCATTCCTAGGATGTAAAATACAGGGTTTTTATATGTATTATAGATCTCCGTCTAATCCTTAATAGTCCATTAAGAAAAATTAAAAATAAAATCAAATGAGTACAAATTATACTTTTGAGTGAACAACGCGTGAAGGGAGGGGAATTTTATTATATTTATTTTTGACATTAAAATTTAATTTATTAGAAATCGCTTGCCGGGCATTGTACATTGTGAATGTATGTATTATTATTTAAATTAAAAAATTTAGATAGGCACTGAACTCGCAAATAAATTATTACCGGGACGTCAAATAACATATTTTAATAATGTGAGTATTGCGACTTTACGAACATGTGAATTTCAGTATTAAACCGTGAGTTTAATGTTTATGGGTACTGAATAATATATGTGCTCACCATGGCAACGAGCATGTTTTATTTCTTGGTCATTTTTATTATTCTAGTACGAAATTATTGAAAGACGAGGAGGATTTTAATATTTTTACAATTTATTAGAAATACTTTTTAATTGTTTTCCTGCACCGTACATCATTAGACTAGAAAAATTTTGATTAAAGAATTAAGTAAATCAAATTAGTAAATTTTAACATTTTATCACGTCTGCCAAATTCAACATCGGCAAATATATTTCAAAAAATCAAGCCAGTTGTCAATATCGCGTTTCAAATAGCCGAGAATCGGTCACCTCTTTGACACGACTGGCTACGACCGTCAATATTTATGGACACTGGTCCATTTGTCTAGTTCAAAGGACTTTCATCCATCGATAGTCAGCTTTTTATCACAGCTTCATGAAAATCACAACTTTTAGACAGCCTGCCGTAGAACTAAATAATATATCTTGATAAATTGTGACCATACTAAAAAATGTCAAATATAATTTGCAATATATATACTTACGTATATTAATTTAAAGACAAAAATAATACAATTATAGAAATAGTGATGTATACACAGAATACTTACACACATCAATATTGTTACTGTTTTCAAACTAAGCTACATGTTTAACCCTCTACCACTAGATCACTATGCGAGTGTCTCAAGCCTTAGACCAGGGGTCGGTAGACATTTCAGTTAGAAGAGCCAAATATTAAATAAACAGAATCTCTAAATTTTCATATAGCCGCAACATAAATTTTCATTTAAAAGAAAAACAACGTAAAATTCAAGATTTTCAATGAAAACTCAAATTCACAATTCGGTCGTGGGCTACTTAGAAGAATATCATATAATAGTGGAGTAGTTATAAGCTTCAGTAGCTCAGTGAGCTATTTATAAAATACGAAAACCTAAATAATTAAATACTTTGTAAAGTTTACTAGCTAGAACGGTGACCTTGCATCGCCTTTGAAAGCTTTGCTATGTCTGGCGAGTAACTAGGTACTTGTTCAATTTTAGGTGATTTTTTTATTTTATTTATTTCCACCCTATCCCGAATCGTTTTGAGGGTTGTTTGCTCTCGTTTCGATTCGTCATAGTTGCATATATATTTTTTTTATTACATTCAGTTATTATTAACATTATCATCATAATATACCATCGTAGGTTGGCTCCGGTATCATCGTACCAGAGCCACACCTGTACAATTTGGCGTGAGATTAATTATCACATTCAATTCAGAATGCAGCCAAAAATAATCTTAACTTATTATTTATTTGATTCATGGAAGATATTGATTGTTCGCATAAATAGATAGAGACAAAAATGGTGAGAATGACAAATGCTAGTTCTTTTATTCTAACTATTCCACGTATCAAATATGATTGTAGATGAAAATCTGAGCTGGAGTTGAAGAGTCGAAAATGCCTATGAAAAGAGCCGCATACGGCTCGCGAGCCGCGGTCTAACAACCCCTGCCTTAGACCAACAAGCACGACAAATATACAGTTAATTAAAAATTTTAATATAATACAAGAAGTCTAGTTGTTATATTTTAAAATCTAACCCAATAATATATTTTCTGATACCTTATAAATAATGACCATTAATAGCCGGATAAAAAACTAAAATAAATTACTCTTTCATTTTAAACCTTTTTGATTGATAAAAAAAAATGTATTTGCAGATTTTCGGTGAGCGGAAAAACGGCCGAAGTGCGATAATTTTTTTTTTTAATTTTTACTTACAAATACACTGTTATTACATAAATTCTAAAGCGAAAGAATCTAAGTATTACTTTACTAGGGTTCCTCTCGATTTCGGGAAACCGTTATCGTCGATCCTGCGCGAAACCTCCATAAAATACGAATGCGGATAATCGAAGTCCAATAATGATGGATTTTAAAATTGAATGCCATCGTTATATGACAAACGGCGTGTATTCAGAAGCGTCTCATCAAAGATTAGAGATGCACGTGAACGTATGATTGGTGGTTTGACTGAACCTAGACACCGCCCGCCCAGGAATGCAGACCTAATTACTAATGGGACGAATCTTGTTTTATATAAGGATTTTATTCGGGTATGGGTGACTCGTTGGAGCTCTTTAGGTGGGTAGTCAGCAGGCCGGCCGGCGCGGGTGGGACTCCACCGACGCGCCTACCTCTTACTCTCTATGCCTCGTGTTTTGCAACTCCGTTAGTCTGTCCGTGTAAATGTGACTCAATCCATTTTGTGTCTCGTCCACTGTCCCTCTTTTGGGAGTGTTTTTGATGAATGGATCCCTGAGTGTCTGCCTTGAACTACTGCACCTTAATTTTCCATTTGTATGTAAAACTATGTTCTATGGATTTATATTATATGATTTTTTATTAATACAAATAGCACTTAAGGGACGCTGGAGGGTTTAAATTTTAAATCTTAATTGCTAATAACCACAATGAATTTCTTCTCCTTTTTCGTTTTGTAATTGTAAAAATGTAATTGAATTAAAGTCGCGTATTTATTAGCTTTTATGAGTGGGACCAACAAGGAGGCCCTAGCTTCTAAACCGGTCCCGGAAAAGGATAGGTTCCCCCTCCAGCTGTCTTTAAAAAAAAGAAGCGTCTCAATGAAATGAAATATACACATGAAAACGTTGATGATGTGTAATATATCGGGTTAAGGACCACACCGGAGGTCAATCACCACAAAGCGAACAATTTTTTCAGATGCGAGTGCATACAAATGCTTAAAAATGAAAATACGAGTATTATGGAGGACAAGAAACCAATTTTGTTCTTACTCTCTTTCTCAGTCAATGTGCGCACGACTGAATATCATAGCCCACTATTTGCTTTGCTTCCAACTGCTTACCCCCACGTGGTTCCAGTCTTCTCATTATTTATTTTTTGCATCGGGGCTAATTTTTAAACGCCACTGCATTTTACCTACAAACTACAACAAATTTGGTCTAATCTAAAATCGATTCATCCGATTGGAAATCAAGCACAAGAGCCGTTCGGCGCAGTTCCGCCGGTCCATAATTCAAGAGGTATCCTCTCTAATTGACCGCCTCATCTCTCGAGAGCAGTAGCGGAACCATGGCGACGGAAATACACGTGACCCAGATGCGGCTCGGAGCCGCATGCGGAAGGGCCACACAATGTGCACTTTCATTTCAGCAGTATCGTCACATGATGCATTTCGTTGGCCAGTTATGCTCTGCCTGTTTCAGTGACATCCGCGAACTTTGTCGAAGGCCGCATAGCAGATGAATTCCTCACAACGCATACCGACATATTTCTTTCACAAATCGAGCTGTAGTTCGTAGTTGTAGCTGCATTTTAATTGGGTTCTAAAACAGTTGCTGACAATTTATCTTATAATGTAATAAATACCCAACTTTTCATAGTTTTATCAAAAAAATTGTATC
This sequence comes from Eubasilissa splendida, assembly GCA_031772225.1. Taxonomy (NCBI): domain Eukaryota; kingdom Metazoa; phylum Arthropoda; class Insecta; order Trichoptera; family Phryganeidae; genus Eubasilissa; species Eubasilissa splendida. Next base: position 6,318,999 of record CM062857.1, on the reverse strand, counting down.
AATGTATCCAAAATGTAATAAAAATGAATTACTATATTACAAAGGTATTTGAGATTCCGTAAAAATAAAGTAGATGGCTTTCAAATAATGGAACGATAGATGTATTCATTTGAAAAGTGTAACATATAGGTTCGAAAATTTGTCGTCAAAAGTACTGTCTGCTGTAGCATAGTCGGTTAATACACCTTCCCACGATTTAGAAAGAGATCCAGGTTCAAATTAATTAATACATTTAATTAGTATTTAAAATATCACAGACCGTCTGTTCTAAATAATTACAACTTCACAATAAGAAAGTGTTCTCTATAATAATATTTTTTGTGTCAATCATGAATTATGTCTAAATAATTGTATGACTAAATTGATTGAATGTTTGAAGTTTTACTTGTCGAGCAGGCGCATGCAGTTCTTACATTGAAATAAGCCGTCAACAACTAAAAATTCTGAGAAATAAATCAATATTACCTTCACGCCGTTTCACCGCGGGGGTAGACAGAGAGGATAGAGCGCCACACTTATCAGTCCTGACACAATTCTCACCTCATCCACATTCATACATCTTCTCATACAAGCTCGCCGATTGTTGAGGCTTCTAACAGAACCATTCTCCAGTATCTGGCTTACCTAGTCGTGTCAAGTCTTCCGCGGACGTCCTCTATTTCTGGTGCCAATAATACTTGCATCATATATCTTTCTTACTATTCCATTTTAAGTGATTATTTCTTAATTTACATTATTTCCTTATTTCTTCATTCTTTACTCTGTCATAAATAGATTTTCCATATCGCACGCCTAGATCAAAATTACGACAACTCAAACTTTAGAGTTGTCTTAGTTTTGATCTAGGCGTGTGATATATAGAATAAAATGTGAATAACACGTTATCTGGAACAATAGATAAGTACAGCTATTTATTCTGAAAAAATTTAGACAAACAGAAACCATTAAATTACAACTATTTGTTCCGTTATAACTTCTGCTTGAGAGATTCAAATCCACCCAACTGACGAACGGAACATCAATGGTCAATGAACTGTGACATGTTTGACGCACAGCAATTATAAAGTGAGGCATTAGTCGGCGAATCTCTAAATGTGTACACAATGGAGTGTATTATCGCCAAAGAATTTCACGGGAGCACAATGTCTCAGACATCGTCTCGAGTCGAAAATCTCATCAATTGACACGGGCTACGAGGAACCCAGGAAAGTAATGTTGATAAGCGTCGCACCCCATATAGGAACGAAAAGGTTAAATAAAAAATAGGCTGTGACGTAAAAATATGCTATTGAACGTCATAATTAACGTACTGCGCCAATTAAGATTTGATTTTTTCATTTTGTGGAAGTGCCTTCACAAAGCAGACTATAAGGGAAGGTTATATTATTAGCGGTAAGTTTTTATTATTATCTTATTTTTATTTATTTTATTTTACTTGATCATTTGTTTGTTTGTAATCTTGTTATATACCTGTATTTCAAAATAAATAAAGACAGGAAGGTTTAAATTTAAATATCTGTTCGTTTGCGCAATCTCTTTTTTGTTTTATCTCCTTTCTTTTGTGTTTATTAATTGTACATTTCGCGTTTCTGCAGTACTGTGAGTGAAACCGATAAAAGAAGTTGAAACTTCTACAACGGTTCCGGGAAGGGGTGAGCCCCCCCTCCCCCCCCCATTCTAGCGCCCCTTTAAATATGGTAAAAAAACGGGTTGTTCAATCGTTGGTAAAAAAATATTTACTTCTCGGAAGTATGTAAATCCAGTAGTAAACTAATTTTACTCTCCAATATCTGATGTTAAAATCGTCAATCAAAGTTATTTGTCACATTGATACTTAGAAAGTAGCAGTATACAACAATTAATAATTCAATATCCCGCGATTTCGGTGATGATAGTTCGTTGTTCAATTTACATTATTAAATATAGACTAAAAAGTTTTCACCAACTAAGTGACAGATTTCGGACGCGAATAAAACATAAAATAAAGTATATTTTATGATTAATCGCCTTGCAACAGTGTGAGGCGAAATTGTTTTTGACAGTAGTAAATTTGACGTACGAATAACCCGCAAACGTTTTTTTTACCACGGGCGATGGTAAAAAGTTACTATGGTCAAAATTTACTACTGATCACACAACCGGCTCTAAACACGCGCGTGCCAATCTTTGAATCCCGCGATAAAAATCCAAGGCGATCAATTTTGACAACCGATCACACCACACAAACGGAATCCGATTCACCCGCTAATCGACCAATGACGTGCACGCAATAATTGCCACTGAAATCTTGAGAGAACCTACACCCTTAAATACCTACCTACACAATATTTTTTTTATTGAGATTAACAGAAATAATTTAGAAAAATTTGAATTCCCCCGTTGTAAGGCGGCGGGCATTTTAATAAAGCTTTTAGCGTTTACATGAAACGACTCTAAAACACTCCACATCAAATAGCTTTCCTCATAATTCCTCCGCGCGCATCTCTTCTCTCGGACGTTAATCATCTTAGACAAATTGTCTCGATAAATTACCAAACTCAACTGCTTTAAACATTTCACAAAGAGATTAATACATCCCCAACAGCATCCGCTATCTCTTAGCCGGCGGCGGGGGAGGGGGCGGGCGGCAGGCACCCCGGGGGGAGTTATTACATTTGTAGACGGGAATTAACAAGATCGGAAAAGTTTCAAAGGTGGATTAAAACTGACTTTATGTAAGTGGCCATCTAAAATAGGGGGAGATATTATATCATATTTGCATAGGTAGATCTCGCTAGGTAACTGAATGACATTGTTCAGGAAGATTAAGAAACATTTCCTACTTAGTCCACTTCTCATAATAATATCCTTTCAGCAGGAGAACAGTCTTATTGTGAAGTTGTAATTATTCAGAACAACTTATTACTTGTAAAAATCAAGTTGTATCAATGTGTCCAAAATTTAATAAAAATGAATTGATAATTCTGGCGTCTGATATCAGCTTACTCAAAGGTATTTTAGTTTCCGTAAAAATAAGGTAGATGGCTCTTTCAAATAATGGAAGGATTAAATGTATTAAAATCAAAAAGATAACATATAGGTTCGAAAATTTGTCGCTAAAAATATCGTCGCTGTAGCATAGTTGGATAATGCATCTTCCCCGGTTTGGAAAGAGATCCAGGTTCGAATCCCGGCTGCACAACAACAATATTTTTCCATAAAATTGATTTTATATGTATATCTTTCTAATTAATACATTTAATTCATATTTAAGATATCATTTCATTTTAACTTTGTTAAAACTCCACCAATACAGAATTAATTCCTACCATGTTTCTACTCGATGTACTAGATCCTTGGCACCGTTTCATGTGAACGTTTCAAAAACAAATTATTATAATAACACACTTACTCCAAAAGTCAACGGCATCCATTGTTTTGGAGGGCTGATAGGTAAACTCACGTATTATAATAAGACCATAGTAAAATATCGAAGTTATGAATTTCGTGAAAATCGACCCTTAAATTCCATATTCTAAGATTCTAATTTTTGTTACGCAACCTTAAATAGCCCTGCAATTGATCACAGTCCAAAATAAAACTAATACCTTTGGAAGAAAAACATTTTTGCCAAATTCATGAGTTAATTTATTTTTATTAGCTAACTTTGAATGTACTGTAACTGTAAAAAAAATGTACCACGCCAACCTGGCAAGTTATTTAAAAAAGTTGCTCATTTAGTGTAGTTTTCTAGCTCTTTTTGTTACGTTAGGTTAGGTTAGTGAAATTTAAACTGTCTATTGAGTATGTTTGAATTTGATTCGTATAAATTTTTGGTTTATATAATTCATGATTTTTTGATATTATAAATACTTATGTTGTAATTTTTATTGGATATAAAATACAATATATAGGAATAAATAATAATATTGGATATTTTGTATCAAAAAACTTCCACCTCAAGGGCGCTTTAATACCCTCATTTATAATTGTAGAGTTCACGACCCGATTAGCAAATATTTAATTTTGTACTTTTGTTCTGCGCGTTATCGTCGGAGTTGTACTGCGCGCTTTAGCCTTGCGCGCAATTGTCTGCGCGCAATTGTCTGCGCGTGATTGTCGGCGCGCAGTTATTTTGCTCGCAATTCTCGGGATGCCGAGAGAGACCGATGTAATAATAATAATGTGTTTATTCCAGCGTGATCAGGTTTTTTTTTAACCCGATTCGCCATAAAGATAATACATATTATGTTATACATTAAAGGTTATGAAATAAATATAATGCTATGAAAAAGAATACCAAGGAAAATATTAATAAATCAAAAAAGTTAATAAAAAATTAAAAGTTCTCACATATATACACACAAAATATAACTACTTCAGTCACGGCCGTTGATGTATATGTAGCTATTTTGTAATGCTTATCAAATCAATTTTTTTCCAAGTTACAAAATAATGACAACAATTCTTCATTTTGTTATAAAACAACTGTGGAGGCACTGACCGCGCCTCACAGTTACCCGGTTGGTAAACCAGGCTCGCATCAACCTTAAAGGTACGCCTAGTACTGACACGTAAACAAACGATAATACATCGCGGCGTAGCCGCCCCAGGAGTCGCGGCCGACCAGCAGACGCTTTACGTCTATTATTTGTTCCATTTACTCTAATCACACCTACACACACACTCCGTGATATCTTCCTCATCCGAACAACCCCACAAACTCATCCCACACTCTTTAAATTCACATAAACAGCAAACCCATATACTGGAAACACTTACACCGATCACCACCTATATCTGGTCACCATATTGTTTAATTTAATATCTTTAAATAGTATGTTACAACAGCTCTTAATTCCAATATGGATAAACCCTATATTGGTAACCCCTGTACAACCAACAAACGATTCGGCAAGGGGTTTGCCATTCAAGTAACCGGTTCATATTGCCTATGCTAATTCGAACACATATTGCCTATGGTTTCTTACCGATTCTCGTACATCACCACTGGTCTTTAATCCAACAGTAATTCCTATTTACATTTCTATGCACTATTTTTCATTAGTGCATGCAAAGAGTTCCATAATTTTGAGCATGTCACAGCGAATACCGTTTACTGTGAACTTAGTCTTCTAACAATGGCTGGTCGGTTTTATGACTCTTCTTACGGCTGAAATAGACGCTGACCTGATTGACGTGTACCATTCAAGTTGTCTGGCATGCAGACCGCTTGAAGACTTTATTGTGTCAGCGTTTAAACAATTTGCGGTTGCTATTTTCAGACAGGAATATTAACCACATGTGTGAAAATAAAACACTTGTTTTTTTATTCTACTCGTTTAATTAACTTGAGCCGCGTTTCGCCATGCAAGGGCATTATCAATCTAACAATTTAACTCGACAACTATACAGCTATACAATTTTATTTGGATGAGATGAAAAGGGACAACATTATTCATTGGAATTTTGAAGATTTTCATACATTTTGAATGCTTCTAATTATTCCAAGTAACCATTCAGTTTCAACACTAATGATATTCTATTGTAATGGTTAATTTGAAGAAAAGTAGGGCAATATAATTTTACAATCTAAGAAGACAATACGGCAAGAAAGTCATTTTTTTGGTATTCTGGAATTTATATAAAGTTTGCATGATTCTAGGACATTTTCAAAATTAATACATCAATTTGGAATTGGAATGTTCACATACCCGTCATAATATATGTATTTTTAAATATAGAAACGTTTATATGGTATACACATCACCATTTTTAAACTAAGCTAAGCGTTTGTACAATGAAAATAAGACTAATTTAATAGTCTCCCGGGACGAGGCATACACCCCCGATCACTCGACAACTATGTGTTACCGTTAGACCTGACAATACGTCAAATAGGTAATAAATTTTAACAAAGTTATAATTTTAAAATACTAGCATACGAAATCAAAAATAATAAAAATATAATAAACTTGCCCTTTTGTCATGATATATTTGATTGAACACGACGTATACACACCGAAAATTATGTACAAATATGTCTGGAAACATTTAAAATAAAATTACTATTACTAACGCAATAAGCGGTATTGCCTACATTTAAATGATGATATGAAGTATAACGTTTAGTATACAATTTGATATTAATGTTTACATTGGTTAACAGCTTAAATAATAATTTATTAAGCATTTTTATTGTTATGTTTGAATGTTGAATGTTGCCATTCAACTTGCCCTTATGCTTGGTTTATAATAAATATTATATATCGATTAGAAAATAAATTTCTATATTTATTTACATTCATGGTAAGAAAGAATTACAAAAAAAAATATATAAACATTAAAGTATAATATTATGTAAGCCGCGTTTCGCCATGCAAGGGCATTATCAATTTATCAATTTAACTCGACAACTTGTATTTATAACTATAATGGGAGACAGCTATACAATTTTATTTGCATGAGCTGAAAAGGGACAACATTATTCAATGGATTTCTGAAGATTTCTATACATTTTGAATGCTTAAATTATATGTTTAAATTGTATGTAAAATTATTATGGAAAATAATTGTTCTATTTACACATAATAAAAATTCATACTAATTTGAAAAGCATTAGCCTTTGAAAATTAATAAAAACTCTAACGCTTTCAACATTTTCAACCCAAATAGAGAAATCCACCCTTAAAATGTTATAGACAAAGCCTATTATCCCCTGTAAATAAAAATACTAAATGGATTATTCCGCAAAAGTATTCAGGACTGGTAGACCAGTAACATCTGTTGCGGAGTCCGTACGCAATGTTAAAGATATTATTAGAATTAAAAAAATTCTTTTAAACTGCCCCGACGGACATTCTGAAACTGGTCGGCATTAAGAGATAAAAACAACAGTGGTTAAATGAAATGTTTATTAAAGTAAAAATTTGCAAAACTGTACTAAAAATATTATACTATTTGGTACCTATTATATTGACTTTGGCTGTAAAAAAATTCCAATTTAGACACAAAACGCGATTTTATTAAGAATTTTTATTATTATCAAATATTATATTAAAAACGGTACGATTTATTGGTCTTAGCTTTCTTCTAATAAAGTTACACGAAATTAGGCGACTCATTTCGTATGGATGTTTAAACGAAGGCCACTCTCTTAACACAAGTGCTGTAATTGCAATTGAACTTGTATAAAATTAGTATCTATTGAATATAAATATATAAAAACCGTAGCTTGGTAACCACATAACTGCACACAAGACAGACACACACGCGCCTTGTTACTTCGATTGGCACTACTAAGTTTCCTGGTTTATAACAATGTACATCTGTGTGTGTGTGTGTGTGTGAGTATTGCCACCCTTTGTCCGGAAGGCTAAGAAGACGGTAACCGACAGACCGTAACCGTCATTCTTATTACATCCCGTTCTTTGACCAGTCCAGCGGTCTAAATAAACCACCAGTGTACGCGTCGGTCGGTCGAAATCTAAAGAAGACAACCCAGCTTAAAGAACAACAGCATCATAACGACAGCATAATTAATAATATCATATGTGTGCTTATTGTTAATCGTAAACCTGGAAACCAGCTATCGAAGGCATTTACATAAACAGCACACAAAGTAATAGAACATTAGGTAGATTAAAATAAGTTTACAAAGTCACGGCAGAAATGCGATATTATCTTAGTGATCAGTTGTCATGTGTGCACTTGTCTTGTGTGAACCTGTCTGCGCGGTCGTTTACGGAATCCCGTAACTTAGAAAACAAAATAAATTGTTATCAAAAAAAAACATTCCGAAAATATGGGAATATAAAATGTACAGAAACATAATAATAGAAAACGTTCATATTCAAATTTCAAATTAATGAAAATGTTACCAGAAAGTACCAACGTCGAATGGCAATTTTCACGTTCTATTCTGATAGGAAATGACTTCGGTGACATCTGTAGAACCGTAGAGGCAATAAAAACATGCCTAAATGATGTTTGTGAATGGAACAAAGCTGACGGATCGGCATTTAACATTTAAAAATTCCATCATTTTAATGAAAGGGCGTCAAAATTGCGACAGAAGTAGAGTATTCATATTTACTCCCGTCACGGGTTGCGGAGGCCGCGCGGCGCGCGCCAGACCCCACCTCACAACAGCCCGGAGACCCCGCCGCCGCGAGCTGCACGGCGGTGAACCGCTCGCGGGGTGCAAACCTGACGCACGATTGCGCCGGGCCGCGCGCGACACGAGGGTCCCCCGCCGGCGAGGGGGCACCGCCGATCAATTGCGAGTTAACGCGGGCAAGTCCTCGAAGCCCAAATAATAAGGGGTTTGAATAAAAGCCAAGATATTTTATGTGGAAATAACACGGCGAGAACCTGCCAGGCGCACCGCACGACCCGGCCAATGTTAAAAGCCCTCGCAAGAAATAAAAATATGCTGGATTTATTACTCCCGACAAATAGCGAAATCAGAGTGCTCTATATTTTGGGGGCTGTATGAAATGTCACGGAATAGTTTGAGACGGTGGATTCGTGTATTCAGTATGGACAGTACACGTGTAATAAAATATTTTACATATTTTCGTATTAATTTAAACGATATCTAAGTAAAGAATTAGATCATTGAGATTTATCATTCGCATATTAACCGATAAAATATCATATTTTAAAGAGACCATAATATTATTTGTGAAGTTATAATTTTTTTCAGAACATAGTTCAACATCATGACTGAGGATCGTGATCTCTATGAACTCCCACCCTCTTAACTACGCTCCTCCATTTATCTCGGCATCCTGTCGGTTCAACGGGTGAGGAATCTTTATTTTCCTCGCCGTAGCCCATCACAACAAGCTTCTCCAAGCTATCTTCTTTTCTTTAAACTCGAAACTCGAGTAGTGCTAATAAACTCAAGTAGAGTTATAACATTGTTTCATTTATATCCCTCCATTGTGATGAAACTCTACAAAGTTAACGCCGATTCTATCAATAATATGTATGTCATAGAGTTTATAATTGTGTAATTGATTATTATTATTATTAAATTAACTTGTTTGTTTGGTATAGCGGTAAATCACTCGCCTAGTGATCAAGTGGTTGAAGGTTCGAGACTCGTCCCGGGAGACCACTAAGTTAGTACAATTTTCATAGCACACGTAATGTGAAGTTAGGTGTAAAATAATTATAGCATTTAATTGACAACCATCCATGCAGCGTTATATATATATATATATATAAATGAATGTTTGTTTGTTTGTCCTGTATGCATTCCTATACCGTTCATCCGATTACGATGAAACTGGTGATTTGTTGTGCATACGCCCGCGAAGGTTTCTGAATTAGTACAACCATTTTACAATAGGTGGCGCACGAGTCGTTTCAACAAATGTGTGTATTTCGTTTAGTTTATTGCCATGAAACTTTGGTGAGTTGTGCGCACGCCCGCGAAGGTTTCTGAATTAGTACAACCATTTTACAATGAGAAAGTTCGCCAAAGAAAGCGATCTGCGCGCCACGGCTATCAGTTTCATGGCAAACCATATGGCGTGAAATGTGAAATACGGACACGTTGATTGGCTATTTTTAGGATTCTCTGTGGCGAATTTTCCAAGTATTATCGCTTTTTCTGGCGACTTGTTCGTACACGCACCAGACGGAAAAGCAAAAAATATTGTCTATCCAAAAGCACTTCAATAATCAGAATTAAAATACAAACATTTTCCTTCTTCGAGTGGCATTGCAACGCATGCCGGGTACTCGCTAGTACTTTATAATATTAGATGTGAATGCTTATTCTTTTCGATATGGTACGCCTCTCATAGCTAGTAGCCGTTCGCATCTCATAGTGTTACAGCGACATCAATGCGAACTTGGTTAAAGAAAACTATAGTGAATTTTCAATTTGACTACACCAGGGTGGTGCCTTTGTAAATACTATCACAGATTCCCTTGGGTTAATTTCTCTTATTATACACTCAAGTTGCTTATAGTGAAACTCAGTATGATACGTGATACTTCGTTTATTCCAATAATATATTTACAGTAATGTACAATATTTCTCAGATATCTCTAATGCGAAGGAACGAAGGGAAAAGAAGAAATAACCAAAGGGAATCTGTGATAGTATTTCCAAAGGCACCACCCCGGTGCAGTCAAATTGGAAAGTCACTACACTAGCGCAGCCGAAACGGAACAATTATTTTTAGATTCTTAATATAACATCAAGAAGCAAGGAGAAAAAAAAATTAGTAAAGGACCAGGAAGGATCGTCAGGCAAAGGACGTGAAGATCAAGGCTGGGCAGTCGGACTCTAGACTTCGGAGCAGGGACAACACCGGCAGAACCAGGGCGGCAACGAGGGAGGAAGGCGCAGAACTTCAGGGATCGAGACCGAGGAAACGGCAGACGCAGGCTGAGGGCATCTGTGATAGTATGTTCAAAGACACCACTCTGGTGCAGTCAAATTGGAAAGTCACTACAAAAACGTACTAAGAATAAATCTAATGCAACATTTCTTTAGTTATAATATGTTACGGCAATACTGACCGCGTGATCACACGGGTACTTCAAAACACGGTTTTATATTTGGGTTATCCTGCCGGGTATATCCCACCTCTCTGGCCGATGTCCGCTCGGATTTCATCGCAGGGTTCATCTGCAGGACTAATGTCGCTGATGTGACGTATGAGTATTAGTGTTAGGGTTAGGTATTGGCTTGAAATATCCTGTCATAAGCAAAAAGGTTCAACACAGATAGTAATCTGGCAATAGATGAAATATACACATAAAACAACACGCAACCCTGTCACCGACACGGTATTGCCACGAAATACATATACACGTCCTGCTTTCGACACGGTATTGCAAGTCAGTATTTAACATAACACCAACAATGATACATTCTTGTATACTTCCAGTAAATTGTCTAGAGGGTTCTTTATCAGAATTTTTTACCCTTCCAATTCATGTATTAATATAAAACACATATGATATTTATTACAATAAGGTAGTTAGTAAAAGTGTCAAAGCGATTAGCGCTGATGCACTTGTAGTAGTAGATTTGGCGGTCTAGCCGCATGTAGAGTACTCAGAGTATCATAGACTCTAAGGAATTGGAAAAAATATGCATCCTTCTTCTGAAGATTCTGAACGGTTGTGAAAACCTTAGAAGATTTCACGGTATTATATTCCACTGATTATGTTACTCTTATTATATTATAGTATATCTTATTATATGTTTGCCCTACGTCATCGCTATTGGATTTGCTATTGTACACGTACATGATCCGTATTTGGATATGTAAGTGTTATTGCCAGTAAGAAAAAATTACACATATTTACCAAAGTAGCGAATATGCGAAAAGCGAAATCGTACGAATTTTTACGACTGACAAGTATATTGACATATGACAGATGGTAATGTATAATAATTATTTATGCAAACACGATCTCAGTTTATTCATGAATGTAATCAAGTGAAATGACGAAGAGTAATTAATTAGATATATGTATATATAATTCAAAGTTGATACGTAAGAACACCGTTTGTGTAATTCCAGTATCGCCGATTGCTTGCTTTTAGTACTTATTATAATATTTAACGGTGACGAGGTTTGTTTTGCAAGAAAATATTATTACAAATGAATTAGCCTACCAAATTACTAGTGTATTATTTTACGAAAATGTACACAAATTAAGAAGATAATGAACAATAAGAACATTTGTTCACGTCACTAAATATTCAAGGGTGGTTCTGACACTTTGCGACCTTACTAAATTCCATGAATTCAGAGCTTTCATTATTTTCACAATATTTAATGTCGCCCATTATTTTGTCAGGTCGCCATTAATCACTTTAAAGTGATAAAACCAACAGCTTTTTTGTATTTTATATAATACAGAATAATGTGTAGCCTAATGGACACGCCACTGTCAGGTAGATTTCAACATTTCAACAGAAAAACTACTTATTGCGGAAGATGATATTTTACGTGGACACGATAATTAGATTTCGATCAAACTCTTTTCGAAAATTGACCTTATAAATATCTCGGTTTGGTTCGTTAGCCACCGTGAAACTGTTTAAAATTTTTAAAAAATTGCAACTTTGTTGATATTGGTCCTAGAGAAAAAAAAAAGGTATCGTCATAAAACGGGACACATCTTTCCTTTCACACACATACGATATCAACCTGATTCTTGCGACCAGTACCGGAAAGGATTTTTTATTTTCTTTATTAATAAAACCTTGATGTTCGTCATTTAATGGAATCCTTTGAAAGTATATATATGTTCTTTTGGTTCTGAAGGTACACTTTTTCAAAAGAATTACTAAATTAATTTGCTCAGATATTTGAAAAAAATGAAAGTTAATATGAAATTAAAATATAAATGAGATTTAAATTTTATGTTAGTAAACATAACTATTTCATATATGACGTCCGATATTAAAAATTGATATGGAAGAAGTTCAAAAGTTCAGTTCAAAATAAGCGAACATCTAACGTCAATGTTCAGTCTAAGATCAAAATAAGCGAACATCTAACGTCAATGTTCAGTCTAAGTTCAAAATAAGCGAACGTCCTAATACTAGTATTTAAAATATTGTATGTATTGAAATAACATTTTCGTGATATTTTAAGTCACATCAAATATTTTTTTTTTTTATGAATATTGTAATATGTATGGAAATCAGTGTGGCTCGGTACATATATTTATGAAATATTTTACGACAGATTAAGCGGTAAAGACATAAAAAGCTTTAATAATGCGCGAGCAATATTCAATATAAACTTGTGCTCTGTCATTGTTTCGCTAAATTTATATAGCACACCTTTAGTTAAAGTAAGTTTTGAAATTTGTAACTTTGAAACGACATCCTAGTTGGATGGCCTATGAAATGTGGTTAAACTATGTAAAATTATACAATATTCTTCACTACTAATATACGTACATACATATGAACTAAAACTCGTAATAATAATTGTATCTAGTTTTCCTGGTCGTGCCAAGTCTTTCGCAGGCGTCCTCTATACTGGTGCCATCAACACTTGCGTCATATATCTTTCTTACTATTCTCTCCTCATTCATCAGTTCCATACAACCAAACCACCTAAGTGATCCTTTCTTAATCTTACTATACAAAAATCAGCTATACATTCTTTCCTTATTTCTTCATTCTTTACTGTCATAAATGGATACGACTAAGTGATCTCATTTCCACTGCATTCAGTCTGCTTTCGTTCCTCTTCTGCTAGCTCCAGGACTTACTCCCAAATATCAGTGTCGGTACCAGAACTCCATTATGTACCGCTAGTCTTGCCTCGATTGACAAGTTTCCATTAGCTATAATTCCATTCAAAGCGCCGTTCACTTTGTTCCCTGCCGTCACTCTCGTTTCGATATATTTCTCAGCCTTTCCGTTTCTATCAAACATACTTCCCAAACACACAAACTCATCTACTTGTTCCAAACATTTATTACCTTCAAGTATTTTGCACGCTGTTAAAGCTTAACGTGTTTTTTATGAAAAATTCATACGATAATATTTTCCGTAACGGTGTAGAATTTGCACATATTCCTTGAACATTTTAGACTTGTAATTTAGTCAAATACCACCAATAGAATATTGTGGACTAGGTGTGTTACACCCTGTATAATAGACAGCGTACCAACTTACCATGGATAGTGGCATTGTTGAAGTAGACGATGTGTGAATAACGCTAAAAGTTGTGTGGTAGAAAAGATAAAAAATCAGGCAATCCAATTTCAACTCAAAAGCCACAATGTTGCGTTTTTTTTCCCTAGATGAGGGTTGTCTTCATTTACAGTAAAATTTACACTATCTCAGTATTACAAGAGAAAAAATATTTAAGCAAATCGAAGCTTACCTTAATAAGGTATGCTGTGATGAACGTGTGCGTATGTAATTTAAAAATACAACCACTAGAAACGGTCACATTTGCAATACGGTATTATGGGATGGGGAGGAGCATATAAAACTTCAATATCACAATTAGAAATCACTCAAAAAAAAAGAAAGATTATCCAAGTATACAACTCTTCACAGATTTCATAGTACCAAAAATAATACACATAACAAAAATTAAAAATCAATTAAATTTTAAAAGCGAATTCCGATCTACAAGATTTAGAGATCAAATTGATATTCCAAAACTAAAATCACTATATCTATCACAGACTAACTGAAACATAAATTCTCGTTTATACTCCTTCTCTATATAGGAGTCTTACTTTCACAGAGAAGACATAAATGTTAATTAAAATAAATGTATATATATATCCTACTGATTATTCAAAAAATGTATAAAATTTTTTAATATTAAATTAATTAATAATAATGTTATTAATTTGTTTTTTTCCTCTTAAACTAGTTATCACCCGACGGTGAGAGAGACTGTACCTTTCAAAAACTACACTTGTGATAAAATAAGCCCAACGTGTGTGAAGTACAAAATTTAGTTTATTGATAAAATTAATTAAGAAATGCGCTGTTTTACCAAGACATAAAATAACGTGACATCATATTAAATTTTCTAATTCGAACACGTGAATTCCATGTGAACATAGTGAACACTGTGTTTATATGATATTACTCACACCTTGCTCAATGTTGCCGCATGTTAAATAATAATAATAAGCTTGTCAAGTTTCGTCTAACCTCTGACAAACTTGCTTACTCCCAAATTTAAATAACAATAATATAATGTACATATGTCATCATGTAAAATGAATCGGATATTACTGTCTGAGTTCTAGGTGCGAAAACACAAAGTTATTACAACATTTGAGTGACATCTCCATCCGAAGAAAGCGGTAAATAAACAGAAAGCTCCAGTAAATAAACCAGCTCTTCATTAAGGGAGTCATAAAAGGCCTTCGTGTTGCGGAAAGATGGTGGACAAAAAATACAAAATACAGAGGTACCATTACAAAAGACAAATTTTAAACAGTTAGCATCACTTATCTCTGGTTCTATAACTTTTACATTCAGATTTTATTTTATGTAAGTCACAACACCGTCATTTTGATTTTAGTGTTTTTGTAGTTTTGTGCCCGTTGTATCCTGGTATCGTCTGTTTCGTGTCACTATCCCTCAGCCAGCATTCCTTAAGAATAATAATTTGGAAGTCAATATTAAGGCGATATAGCAGTACAAGAAAGTCGTTAAAATTATGATTAATGCTCCGTATGTTCATATTAAGTATCTTTAGATTGTTCTTGTCATTAGACAAATATTGTTAGCACTTTTCTGGTTGGTCAATACTTAACAGGATATGTCAAATTGTAGAAATATTTAATACAGTGGCGCCTTGACTCGACGGAGCTCGTAACTCAAATAACTCGCATGTCAAATCAAAATACCCCGTTGAAATATCATCAAGTATAAAAACATAATACAATAGAATGTACTGCAATATTTTTAATTAAATTTAGAAAGTCAAATTATAATTAGACTTTTTAAATTTAATTAAAAGTAAACATGGAGTTCTACAAACTAAACACAATAACAATAAATAAAATGTACTGCAATAAATACACAACTACACCATCAGCATATTCTCCATATTTTCATGGTCAGATGTCCGCTGAAATGATTTAAACGCCGAAATTATTATTATGTCCGTAGAAATTATTTAAATGCCCTTGGCTGGCGTTGTAATTTTTATCGACTCTTGCTTCAGTATGGTGCAGATCGTAGAAGTGCTACGCTCGTACTGCTTCGGCAAGTCGACTGCACCTCGGTCATGTTTTTCGATAATTTATTTCTTTAATTCAATTCACATCGTTCTATTTTTCTTCCGACCCGCGGTTGGAAAAACAAAGTTTTGCTGAATAACCGCGAACACATGATGCTTCTACTGTGTAACCGCTTAAAATGGACGAGTGAGACATGAGATGCTGGGCGGGTGTTGCGGCGTTCACTAACGCGTTCACTGCGCCAACTAGCGGTGGGGTATCTGAAGCTGGCTCGTAACCCGAATTTTAGCTCTCAACTCAAAGCAAAATATCGGCCGAGTGACGACTCGTTAGTTGTGGAGTTCGTAACTCAATATACCACTGTCTTCTAATTTCGCATGTGACGTGCTTCGTGGTCTAACAGTAAAACGCGATCAAGTAGACGGGGGTCAGATCTTCGTTCCGGGAGACCGCATGTCTATTTCAAAAAATGGTTTTAATTATTTTTCCAAAAGAAAACTGAAATTGTGAAGGCAGAAAGATTTCCAATATTCGCTACTCGGACGATATAACCTTAATTGTTACATCAAAAGAGAAAGTGGCTGCACTATTCACTATCATTTCCACTCTCATCATCACCGCCCGCGATGCGGAACGTACCCAGCAAGTACCGGTGCGTTAACGCAACTCCCGTCAGCCTTAAAGACACTTGAGTACCGACGGCATGTAGCAACATCAACGCGGCCAACAGTTCGGGAAGGCCGACTCACAAGTTTCACTCTTCCTAGCGATGTCTTCCAGACAACAGCTCCAGAAACCGCCTCCTATAACTTATTTGTACAGTTAAACGTCCACATTTGTAAACATTAGATTTATAAAAATTCAATCCAAACAGAGGGTAGTTTCTGTTCTCACAACATGCCGCTTGTCACTCGCTTACACACAATACACTCCGCGTCATCAAACGAACACGAGAGTATTTGGATGATTTTTGGGGCATTGCAACTCCCACACTAATCATTTCATACAAGTCAACATACATTTACATCGACATCCGTTAACTTACACACATATACGCAATAATATTTATTCATAAAAGCTTA
Source organism: Eubasilissa splendida (assembly GCA_031772225.1). NCBI lineage: Eukaryota > Metazoa > Arthropoda > Insecta > Trichoptera > Phryganeidae > Eubasilissa > Eubasilissa splendida. The sequence continues at coordinate 6,302,221 of CM062857.1, read as the reverse complement.
GCATAATAATCGCGTAAAGAAGAAAGCAGAAGGTTTGGGTTGGGTATTGAGACAAACAAAGAAAGATGAAGCTAATGCTCATTGATCGAACATCAATCTTCCCCGGACTGATGATCATACAGACCTTGAAATCATCAAGGAGTTTAAATATCTCGGATCTATGATTGTAGATTGTTGGGTTTGGTCATGTCGAAAAACGGAGAAGAAGAGGAAGATCCCGCAGCCATCGGGCCGACCAAATGGAAAAAGCAACAGATAAGCAACTCAAATCTGCGGGATGCCGAGAAAAATGGATTTTTTTATTTTTTTTTATTAAGGGATTTTAACAGTGAAAACATAATGTTGAACAAATCAATTTCTGTAAAATTTCTCATTGTGGTATTTGCATGATGATGCATGAGTATAATTAAAAAGACAGGAATTTATAAAATTCACGATTCTCAGACCGACGAGGAATAAGGTACGTTTCAGGTATATCTTTATTATTGATCGTAAACATATAACACTTAACTAATGCAATTTTAATATTCATATAGCTACATATTATGTATTCCTAATATAATTTAATGTCTATATTTCACTCATTGTCTCGTATTTATCACTATTTAAATGACACAAATTTTTATAATAATACGTATTAAAATAATTGTACATCCCGTTACGGGTCAGACCCAGTGAGATGAATAATTCATTTATTCTGGAAAATAAAATAAAAAATGAGGTAAAATGTATTAAAATAAATTAACTTTTAGTAGACAATATTAAAAACATACCACCTTAACTACGCATGGATGCACATCAGCCACAAAGGATTAAATTATGTTAAAAATGAAATACAAAAAAGTTGCTTAAATTGTAAACGTACATGTATGTACGTGTTTGCTACCATTCGAAATCCTTCCAGAGACTCTAGAATCTACGGTGGCATACTTATTTTTTTAATATTATTATTATAGTACAATATTGTATAATACATTTTTTATCACAGTACTAGTATTTAAAACCCGTCCTAGGACGGTCATCGAAGGCGAACATGAATAGGACAAAATTTAAATAATTATGTCCTATTCACGCACGCTAATTATCTTCCAATTTAAAATTTAAACAATATAAATAGACTTTTAAAAATATATATTGTGAGGGTCCCCGTTTTTCATGACAGACTGATGTGAAACGTCCCGTTGGTGGATATGCAATGCGGGATGCGCATAGGAAAATGTCATCTACGAATACGAAAAATGAAATGCGTAGCCGCTGGTGAACACAGCATTGTGGAGGTTGACGTCGTTTGAAAGGAACACGAGTTAGTCCTTATATTCGCCATCACTCCGTCGGATGAACGTGCGATCAAAGCGAATTATAAAAGGATACTGCCGTGAGTACAATGTATTATCAATGAGAACACATTCTTATTGTGAAGTTGTAATTATTCAGAACATTTTAAATGTATTAATTAGAAAGATATACATATAAAATAAATTTTATTAAAAATATTATTGTTGCTACCGGGATTCGAATATGGATCTCTTCCAATCCGGGAACGTGGATTATCTGATTATGTTATACCAACACAGTGGATTTACGTCCATTTTTCGAACCTAGGTATATTTTACACTTTTCAAATGAATATATCGATTACAGTGTGATTGGACCACTTCCACTGTGGTGTCACTTCCATGACAAAGTTTCGTTTCATTTGTCGGTTTTCGATGGTTTATGCGCCGTAGGATGTTTCTCAAAAATAATCACGAATTATAATTCAAGAAATTATAGATGTGGTTTTTCTCTTCATATGAAAGGCATGAAACAAATGTAGTAAATGCCATATCCAAGGCTGTTCCTAGGCATTCCCTAGGCACACATATATAACTACAAACGCAATATAGACATACAATATTGATTTTTATAAACTGTGATTAACGCTTTTAATAAAAAGCAACTGTATTCAAGTTTTTTTTTTACTTTCGTAGTAAATATTTGAAAAATTCTTCCCATTTTCATTAATCTAGTACCTAATTTAAAAGTTTCCCCTGAAAACAGCCTTTCTTATTAACGAACTCTAAACTCTTCATAAATATTTTGTTGCCAGTAGCGCGGATCATCCAGTTTCATTTCTTAAAAATGTTATCTTAAATTTGCCGCCCCTCTAAAGCGCCGCCCTAAGTCTTTGCATTATTTGCCTATTGGTTAGGGACAGCCCTGGCCATGTAAATGGCAACTAAAATAATAACATATATTAAATAAATATACAATAGGCATTCCACCCGCGCTTGAAATGTCTCCAATGAACGCCCGGAGTCGTAAAAATATGTCGTAGACTCCTTCACGTGGTACAGCCACGTGTGTAGGGCGGGCGAACTATAAAGCCAAATATTTCTTCATTTAGTTCCTGCGATAAAAGAGAATGATGGCCACACATTCCAAAGGTAATGCGGTACGGGCTGCCGCTAGTAAATATTTATCCCTTTACATAATGTGACAATATTGTGAACGATAACTGTTAATGTAGTGGATGTTTGCATAATAAGTACCTAACTAATAAATAATAATATAATAATAATAACACGTTAGCGCCTGTCCCTACAGTAGCTCTAAAACAATCTTATACAGGTGAAAAAAAAAAAATACACAAAATGTTTGAATAATAATAAAATATTTGCAGAACTATAAGCTTATATCTCTGACATAGTTGAAATTATGCATGTGCAGCTATTCGATTCATATTTTTAATGTGTCGAGACAACCCCGAGAGTACCGTGGATTTTTGTTGTCTCAAGTCTCGAGACTCTAATTTACGTTGAGTTAATCCGATTTGACCATGTTTATACATCAGGCAGTGACCCTGCGGCGAGCGGTGCATGTGTAAGTATATAAAATAAATGGAAAGTTTCCATAAAATATTTTAAATACTAATTAAATGTATTAATTAGAAAGATATAGATATAAAATCAATTTTATCGAAAAATATTGTTGTTGCGCCACCGGGATTCGAACCTGGATCTTTTTTCCAATCCGGGGAAAGTGTAACATATGGGTCAGAAAATTTGTCGTCAAAAATACTGTCGCCGTAGTTAAAACATGAAAGTTTACACATGTTTCTAAATTAAAAGATATTTCAAATTTTTAGAACAGCACATTATTATTGTGAAGTTGCAGTTTTTCAGAATATAGTTCGGTGATATTTTTAATACATACTAAATGTATCAATTTATCGAAAATATATTTTGTTACCACCGGGATTCGAACTAGGAACTGTTTCTATCTGGGAAAATGCGTCGACTATTACAAGATGTCAAAATAGCACAACACAGCTGCACTTTTAAACTGATACATCTATTATTTCATTTTTAAAAGCAATCCACTTCATATTTCTGAGAATCTCAAATATTTTCGAGTACAAACCGATAGGAGGTGCTAAAATAATAATAATAATACTGCATTATCGACTAGCAATATGATTTAGAATTATGAACACCTGTACATACAGCAGAAAAATAATTTTCATATATTATTTCTTAGAAAAATGCAACGTGAAATTTTGTTACGACAAACCGAGCAGTTTTAAAGTTTTTCTCAGAAGCCAAATTAATATAAAAAAAACATATGAACAGAAATATTACAATTTTTGTATGAAGACTTGTGATATGAAGGGGTGCGAGAAAATAGAAGGAACATGAGAGGGGAGGTAGTAAGCAGAAGGCAATCTTGAATTCAATTTTCTCTGTCCAATAGACTATAAGAAAAAAATCAATTTCAATAAACTCAATTTCATTTAACGTGCATGTGTATTTTACATACAAAAGATGTTATTTCCACGATCAAATTTATTATAGAAAGAGAAACAATTTAAATATTATTTTTAATTATATAATATTTTAACAGCAGAATTCGATGAAAATAATATTCATTCCGATAAAAAAAATGTGCTGGGAATCATGAATGCCCGTTGCCTTGAGCAGGTACCTACTTAAAAAAGTTAACTTTGAAAAAATAATTATTAACTTATTAAAAATTCATGTAACTTTTGTCGTTCATGCTTAAAACAAGTAAATTTTTCTCCCACATTATTTAATCCTTCAACAAAATTGAATTTTTACATAATTGATACCATTTTTTTAAAATACTTACACTTACTAAAAATATAAGGACAGAAAAGTATTTGTAAAAAAATTGAGATAAAATAAAAACCAGAAATTGTATGGTTTTGCACGACACTTTCATAAACAATAGTTTTTAGGAGAACACATTCTTATTGTGAAGTTGTAATTATTCAGAACAGACGGTCTGTGATGTTTTAAATATGAGTGAATAAGGTAGATAGCTCTTTCAAATAATGGAACGATTAAATGTATTAATATCAAAAAGGTAACATATAGGTTCGAAAATTGCTAAAAGGCTAAAAATATAGTCGCTGTAGCATAGTTGGATAATGCACCTTCCCCGGTTTGGAAAGAGATCCAATTCCGGTGGCGCAACAATAATATTGATTTTATATGTATATCTTTTTAATTAATATATTTAATTCAAATTAACAATAGTTTTTGTTTACGTTCCGATGGTACAGAATGAAAGTTTATTTATTTCTGATATGTAACACGCATCGAAATTTATATTATTTTTTTAGTCTTATATGTATATCTATTTCGTTACGTATAACAAAAAACTGATTACAGAATTAAAGATATTAAAATAAAAACATCAAAAAAAAATCTTTTGTAGGTAAAATCGTTCGTAACTTAAATTGAATTAAAATTATCGGAATAAGTGTACCTTTCTATATGTTTGTGTATAAGCGGAAGTTCGGTGTAATTGAATCGTAAATCATTTTATTTTAAAAACAGGAAAATTGCAACACTTAATTACAGAATCCATTAAAATATTTCGTGTATCGCCTTGCATCTGAAATGCGCATCTGTTGCAGTTCTAAAATGCAATTCGACAACTTATTATTCAAGCATGTTACTGAATCAGAATGTACGAGTTATATTAAGTGTGCAAAATAATTTGTAGGGAAATGGTTCGTATCTTTTTACTCGTTATTGATGTTTTGCTTACCAATACTATATTGCAATTGTTTTAAATGGTATACTGTAGTGCATTTAGGAATGACATGTTTCGTAATATTTTTAACAGCCAGAGTGATAATATTACCTGACTAAATTACGAGTCGTAATATGTGCCTAATCTCAACCATGTTAGAAATATTAGCATTTAAAAAAAATTGTAATAATAAAAAAATTAAACTCAATTTTGTAAAAATTTCATACAATAATATTGTGAAGAATTTGCCCATATTTTTTTAACATTTTCAACTCGCAATATAGACAGGACCCATAAAATATTACACCCTGTATATTAATGATTATTCGTGATCCAAATGGGCAGTGAATTTAAACTTTAAATATGAATTAAATGTATTAATTATAAAGATATACATACAAAATCAATATTATCGAAAAATAAAAACATTGTTGTTGCGCTACCGGGATTCGAACCTGGATCTCTTCCCTAACCGGGGGAGGTGCTTTATCCAACTAAGCTACAGCGGCACTATTTTTATCGACAATTTTTCGACCTTATATGTTCGAATCCCGGTAGCGCAACAACAATGTTTTTATTTTTCGATAATATTGATTTTGTATGTATATCTTTATAATTAATACATTTAATTCATATTTAAAATATCACAGAACTATGTTCTGAATAATTACAACTTCACAATAAGAATGTGTTCTCCTAAAAATTTAAACTTTGTTCAACATCACACAATACCTGACGCAAAACAGTCATAAACAATATTTATCGTTTATATCTTCAATTAAAATTTAAAATCCTCTAAAAATGTATTATTAATTCAAAATAAAATTGGTAAACCTCTATTATATGTAAAAAAAACAAAAAACATAAAAAGCAGGTAGAGAACCATCTACAGTATGAAATAAATTGTAATTACCAAAGGACTTCAGATCCACAAATTCAATTATTATGGTACTTTTAAGTTTTTACGCAGTATATTTTTTACGATACTTTAATTAGGTTTGTCTGAGAAATGTTGTTTAATTTATTAAACTTACATTTTTCAATAAAGTTATTAACTAGATAGACTTTATAACATTATTACTTGACTAGAAATAACCCGTCAATAATGGCGGGAAATGAAATCGTTAAGGGAATGCGAAGAATTTTTCGTCAACACCATATTTCAAAGGCGTCAATGTTACATATATCTTAAACACAGGGTTCAGGAAACAATATACAAAAATACAGAATACAGCAAAGTTTTGTGATTTGCTAAATTTTCAATAGTTGATATAGAATTCTTAGTGAAACTTAATAACTAGATAACTATTACTAAATAGCATTGGGCAGGCCACATCGTTCGGAAAATGGACAATCGTTGGACAAATACAGTCATCCAGTGATGATGATGAGGATGATGATGAATAGTAATAACATCCAAAAAGTTTAAGGTTGTGACGTTGCAGAAGCGATGAAAATAAAACCTTAATAATAAATTTTCTTCCACTTTTTTGTTGTAGCTAGGTCATATTTCAGTGTATACTCGTATTATCTTATAAGGTCTTGCAAGGCAACACATAACATGATGCCTCTGTATCTTAAAGAGCTTTGCATCCCAGACAACTTTAATAATATACGTCAAACTCTCAGGTCAGCCTCTACTTCAGCCGTAGGACCAGAAGGTGTCATAACGGAACGGGTATTTGCAGTGGCAAGTCCAAAAGCGTGGAACTCTTTGCCCTCCGTCACAAGAAGCAGTGCGTTTATGCGTTTATATATTTCGATAGGTAGGTGTGATATAAATTTTAAATATGTGCATTCCATTTGTGTGGATTTAAAAACAGCAAAGAAAAGCGAAACTGCTACTGGTGAGAGACAGTTTCGGGATCGGACAGAGATATTTTACGGCGGTGAAAAAAAATCATTTTGTCTATTATTTTTCGGTTTTTGGTTGTGATAAAGTTTCGGAGGCTGGCCAGCTTCATTACTGCAAGGAAAGCGACCATCGGCGTCTACCAGCCCAGTTTCACAAATGTTGGTGTATGTTAGATTTGCATGAATTGAATTAATGTATCCAACATTACCGATAGAAACCCAGGACCAGCTATCAAAGTGTAATTACAGCAACACAGTGCATTAAAGACTTTATTTAAAAAGATACTAAAAATACACCTATTCAAAAAATCATTTTCATAAGTTCAAATGACATTTTTTTATTTTAAATACAAATATAATGTAGGAATACAAACAGTTTATGTACAAATCGGCCATGGGGTGAATTTTTTAATGGCGCCATTACAATTATTCAATATTATTATTTCACATACTGAAACGTCGGCTACGACAAACTAATCAGCGATGTAATTACTTAGAAGAAATTTTATTATGGTCTAATAACAGTGAAGACCTCTGTTGTCATCATTATCTTCGTAAACCCAAAAAAATGGAATAGGTCATGATTGCCCACAAAATTCTTTTTCACCATATTTTGAGTGTATCCAAATCTTTGTAGGAACCAATTACTGAAGGATTGTCATCAAAATATTCCCCCCAAGACTTCCATACTTCGCATGTAAAAATATGAGCTTCGTCTCTGTGAGATATCTATATTTTGATGACAATCCTTCAGGGGATAAATCCTGGTAATTGTTTTCTAAAAAGATTTGGACATACTCAAAAATATTGTGAAATATAATGGTCCAAATATGAAGTTAAAAATTGAAAAATACTGCCTTTTCTGAAGTATTCTAGTATATATTATGTATTAGTATATATTCAGCGACATCTATACCGTTACATGAGAATAAATATCAAACTTTCAAAAAAATCCATAGATGGCCACAGCATAGTTGGTAATAAATAATTGAAATGTTCCAACATGATAACATATATACAACTTCTAAAAGTTTGATAGATGTGGTAGCATGGGTAAATATGTGAACGTTACATTGTGTAAAATGAAAGGTACAGGTCTTAAGCCCCGTAATGCCCAAGACTACCGTACTTCCCATGTAAAAATAAAATAATAACTTCGTCTCTGTGTAACATCTATATCTTCTTTTTCACCAGGTTCTGTCCAATAACATCGTTCTTTCAGCACAGTTTCAGATTCCATTTTCCCTCTGGGTTGCTATATAAAACCGTATTTCGTGGTTCTTGACTTTAACATATGCTCTTCCATGACCTAATCGATGTAGTCTACTAACGTAGATTTATTGGACATCGTGTGAAAACCTACAAGTGTATGTTTAATACTTGTTTGATCATATTTCAATTGATTTGCCGATCACTTCTCGAAGAGATGTTTCAGATACATAAAACGAGGTTTAGACTTTCATAAGAATAGAAAATAAACTGTTAAAAAACCACTCATTATTTAACGGGTTATTAAATTTAATTGACACAATCAGTCTCGACTTGCACCTAAACGGTTAGAAGCGTCGTTACGGCCGTTAGCGATTATAACGACCAAGTTTACGGAAAAAACGTCAATCGCCGACGGCGCTTAACGGCGCTAATTTCGCAAATCGTAGTGAACTAATAGGGTATTCTTATTGCAACAGTTCTAACTGAATTGCTCGTTGACGGTAAAAAAAAACAAGTACAATAATTTAAGTAATATTTGAATATGTCCAAGAACACACAATTACCTACTGGATTTTCACCTATAAAATGAAAATATATGGAAGTATGGGTAATTACAGGGATTACGACCCGTCATCGGCTGGCTTAAGTGATCACTTTATACAAATATAACGTTCATCATTCTAACATATTCATAAAAAATTTGGAAGTTGTATATATGTTAATATGTGGGAACGTTAACATATATATACAAAGTATATATATTTGTTTAATAACAGTGCCTTTGTAGGTGAAAATCCAGTAATTGTGTGTTTTTGGACATTTTCAAATATTCCTAATAATATACTGGTCAAAATAAAAAAATATATAAAAATTTTAAAATATTCATTTTTCAGGCGTATGTATGTATGTGTTAAAAACCATTTGATAGATATATAATATTGGTTTAAATATTTACAAAAAATAATTAGGTTATCATTGTAACACATATACTTATACAGGGAAATGGAAATCAAATTTAGTCCATAGATGGGGATAGTGTAGTGGTTACTCAAAGTGTTTCCACATATTAACATAAATATAACTTCCAAAAAATTGATAGATATGGAGATTAATTAATGAATGAGAATGGTGAACGTTATATTTGTACAAAGTGATAAGATATTTTTCTATATTCAACAATTGTCGAATCATCACGTCAGCTAGACAAAGATCGTTCGAGTGTACGTCTGTAATACGGACATCTCACTCATGCTCAGTCAGAATCAATCATATTAAATATTAATATTTTTTAATATTATATTAAATATTTTTAATATTAATATTAAATATTTTTTAATATTAATATTAATATTTTTTAATATTAATATTAAATATTTTTAATATTAATATTAAATATTTTTTAATATTAATACTAAATATTTGTTAATATTAATATTAAATATTTTTAATATTAAATATTTTTTAAAAATGAATAAAAGTGTTTAATTCCATTGTATACCATATACAGTATAGATAAGAAAATATGAAAGATGTCATGTATGTCAATTTACACTTCATTTATAATTGAATATATATTTACGTACTGTTATTGAATATATAAAATAAACAACATTTAACTAATTTTAACCTTACTTAAAATACACATTCGTTTTTGGCTGGCCTCTATAAATAAATATATATAAATAGCCATAATGATACTACATCCTAGACGTCCATAAAGTTATAGAAATAAATGGGGAGACGTAATATTATTATGGATGCTATTCATTATAAGGTATGTCTTGATATCATCCACCCATTTACGTCATGTCTTCGTCTGTCTCAATCCTGTTGATTTTGAGCATGTTGGACTCATTTCTCGCTACATGTCCCGCCTACTGGAGACTTCATGCTTTCACCCTCAACTTCTCAAAGTTCCAAGATCTTTAACCTTCTCCCTTCTCCGGTTAGCTTATCACGTATTGGGTCGTAAATCTTCCAGAAGACTTTATTTTGAGAGATCAAACTTCGCGATCGGTTGTATCAGTGTTGGAAACAGTTATGAAAGTAAGTCATTAATAACAGCAAAATGACATAACGCAGAGAGGTTAAAATCTAACGTATCCGCTGCGTTGTTAGAAATATTGTCCAACGAGCGAAATATCAAAAGCATCTAAAATATCTACGAACATTTTACACTATTATGAAATAAAAGGAGATGCAGCAGTAAGACAGTCGGGGAGAGAAAGAAAAATATGAGAAAAACGAAGTGATGAAAAGAGCTACATGGGAAATGGATGGAATGAATGAATTTAATCTGCTTTCGAGGAACGCGCTGAGCATTGAAAAAATAAATAATGTTCAATACTAGTCGAACGCTAGACCTTAATCATATTGATGGCCATGTTTACGTCGGAGTTTTTTACACAGACAATTTTTACAAGTAGCGATCAGTCCGCAAAATGCAATTCAATATTGCAACTAGGGCTTGCAGTACCGGTTTAAACACACCATAGGTAATTATCGGAAATTATTTCACTGTTATTCAGAGAGAAATGTCATATTGGGAACTCGAGAAAAACCGTATTGTATCAGAACAAGCGTTTTCATCTGCGGGACAAATATATAAAAAATTCAGGTCAAGTCTTAAAAGATGAAAGTATTGATATAATTTGTTTCGTGTGAGCACATTTTAATTCTGAAAAATTATCATACCCAAAAAAATAATATTTTTTTAATAAATTCAATAAAAACATTCAGTTGTAATATTATTTTATTTTAATTACGAATTTATATTAGGTGTATAAAAAGTATGTATTCATACACCTAATGTATGTTTTACATACATCAATAAGTTAATGGATAAACTAATAAGTTAATAATATTTACTCCTCACAGACAGGTAAACCAAATATTATACAGTCGTAATTCAAATTAACCAAGCTCGATGTGGCATATACATAAGTGATTATCTGATCTCCACTACCATATCTCATAAAATCAAAAAGGACATCATATACATATGTATGTATATGGCATTTTTCACCTGAAACGTATTTGAAATTATTTAGGTTTTAATCTAGGATAGCGTTTTTAGTAAATAGCATATACCTATCAACAGACATGGCAGCTCTAGAGATGTCTGCCAGAGATCTCTATATTAACAGATACGGTACGCCTGCCACACGCCGTCCAAAAACACTGTGACCAGGAACGATCTCGGGCTCATTGCAATTTCGTCACCCGGCCGACTTGAACGTACTTCGCTAGCTAGCACCCAGTACCCGTTCTGCAATATCACATTAAATAGAAAATAACTTCGTATAATTTTACTAATAACCTTACTTGAAGCTTCTGACAATTTAGATAATGTAAACTGTAATGCGATTCTAATGAAATGTTTGTAGAGTAATTACCATTTATGTTTTTCGTTTTTTCGTTGACCTGCCAAACCGACTAGAGCTTGCAATTAAATTACGTGTCATGTAACTAACTAGTACATGTGTACATTGTGATAGTTTTAAAAAAAAAAAAATTAGTTTTGTACGTTTGAATGTTTTATTCGATACTTTTCACTGACACTATTCAATACCTACCCGGTGACATCTTGGGACGATTGTATTATGTTTTCATCCCCAAGAACGATACGTTATTTTTATTGCCACACCGACCCCGGGGGTGTAGCCGGCGGATCCCTGTTTATTGAAATTAATGAATGTTGTTTTTATTATGTTATTTATAGGAGAGCTGGGATTGATTTATGAAGAATGCGTTAATGATCGGCGTTCGCTTTGGGGGATTTATACGTTGTCAAGGGCCATTTGCTGATGAAAGACAAACACACTACGTCAAGGATATGGCCCAATCTTCAAACATGAGAGAGATACTAGAACATGGAAATATAGACGAATGGGAACGTATTATATTATGATCGATTGGTTTTCGACTGGGCAAATGCACCAATTCGAAATATGTACACGTGTCAACTATGATAATCATGTTTTGCACACAGAATACACATGGAATGTATATTATACAATATATCTGCTTATTTACTGAGCTATTAAAAACATAAAGCTAGAATATAATAAAAATATTCAAATCGAATTTTAAATTGAAAGAATATTCAATACTATAAAAAAAAAAATTTTAAAGTAAAAATTTAATGTTTATTATAGTATGCAATGAATGACATAAATATTAACATATATAGGGTGTAACAGACCTAGTCTACAATATTTTAAGGGTGGATACCTGACTAAAGTATGTGTCGAAATGTTCAAAGAATATGTGCCAAATCTCAACCATGTCAGAGTTATAAGCATTTCAAAAAAATCGTAAATATGCGATTATTTTATTGTTTCCAAAGTATTTATTAAATACAAAAAAATTAAAGGTCATCGAATTTCGAACGACTAGATTATTTATTGTTAGATGATTTAGGGCTCGAAGTAAAGATATAAATTAATAATTTAACAATTTCGCCAATATTTATTCCGAAGTATGTAGACTTCAAGCTTAACGCGATTTTGTAAAAATTGAAAACAATTTTGTTTTCCGTAACAGTGATTTTTAATAATTAATTTGCACATATTTCTTGAACATTTAGTCAGGTATCTACCCATAAAATATTGTAGACTATATATATACCAAATGCATAAAAAATGCCTCAAACTCGTGTATCATATCACTCCTGCATAGAATATGTTATACTGGTTTGAAAAAAATGATCAAAAATTCAATTAAATAAATTAAATAAAGATCTTCCTAGTAGAGAACTGAAACCTGATTTCTTCCATGACAGAAACCATTGCACTGCTGACGGATACGAATAAAACGCAAATATACACGTTTATAAATATTTTTAAAAAGCTTAAGTTGAAAAGCTCTTTAAAAATTAAACTTATTATAAAGTTTCCCAGGTGTACCGAAGTATTTTTCAAATAAAATGTGATATATCTATAGCACGAATGCGAGACGCGCGCAAGATTGGCAAGAATGACGCACGTGAAAGAGATAAAGGTATCGCGCAAGGAATCTCTTACCTCCGAACCATTGAACTGCATATACTATTGACTTATATAGAGGCAGTAATATGTAATACTAATGTTATACGTACAAGTATTATTCCACCGACCCAATACCGCACACACAGGGAACATCATCATCAGCAGAATTACGGATATATAACATAAAATTTAATATTAGTATATATTAAAAATTTATGTTAAAAATGTAGATGTAGAATCAATGCATGAAATTTTAACACAAACAAATCAGCATTATGTACTTGACACCACAGTCTAAGGGGGTAGAAAAGCAAGATGGTACAGCACTCGCTTAGCATGCGAGAGGGAGCGGTGTTTCCAAAACATTATTATTTTAAAAAAATGTATCGATCTTAGTGCCGGTAAAGGTTAAAATAAAACACAAGGTAAAAAGGTGACAGCCGTAAAAATATTACGAAATTTTCTAACATGCTATTTCTAACATAGTTATCGTGACAAATTTTAATGAGGTACCCGCTGATGACCGAGTAGAAAATTTGCATACATATCTCACGGACTTTGCGGTGAAACTAGAATTAGAAGGTGGCTTAGCACCCACATCAAACTTAAACGACGATTATCTTAGTTTGATCATTTGAGAGTTCCCTTATTGTTTAACACTTTCAACATTTATTTACGAGATTCAGAAGCTAAATTTAAGTGTCACGTAAATCTCGCTGAGATTAAAACAAGAAGGAAACATAAAAGCTGATAAGTCTTCCGATAATTTAGACGCGGTTCGTGTTGTACACGAGAAACTCCACGAATCAATGACGTGAGATATTATTCTGAACACCTTCGTGTATTTTGCAATAAATTTACGCGTAAAAGTAATGTGACAGAAAAAAAAAGAGTTTTTTTTTTCATATTTAGTGAGCATATTTAGATGATCGATCGTTAAGCAAGAGGAATATAATTTCACACTATATAATATCGAGTGGCAAATTGAAAGAGAGCGCGTTACCACGTGTCTCAACAGGTGCATTAAACCAAAGAATTACCACCAAATATATAGAATATATTTTTCAACATCGTCTCGCCCTACTTCGTATACAGATCATTGAATTTGTCTCTTCAAACATCGTCCAGGTGATGTTCTTTTGTTTTTGCGGAAAATAAAAATGATATACATTTTATATAACACATGAAACACATCTATACAATGTTACGCGCTTTTTTAACATACAATTTTTAACGCATTTTCGTGACATATTTCAGCCGGGAGGTGTCAAAGAAAACATATACAACATTACTTATAATACATACGTAGGCAGGTATGTATATAAAAATGTATACAAATTAACATTTTGAAATCGGTCGGTATATATATAAGCTTAAATACAATACTTAAATTTTTATATTTTTAAATGTAATTAGTCACGTTAATAAATATTTTTTAAGATTGTTCTAGACAAAATATTTAACACCAAAGTTACTCCTTCAAATATTAAAAATAATTTTATAGTGTATTTCCTCTCGGCAGTTTTAATACGCGAACATAATTTAATATTTTTATGGTGTTTTCAACCCTCCAGTCTCACTAAAGCCCTTTCTACACGTTCTGTTCCCCGTTGAATCGTTAAAAGAAAGACTAAATATGATCCCGTTTACTAACTAATCAAATCCCCCAAACTTTGAAATGAACTGCTTGAACCAAAGGCGAGAACCCCTAACAAGTAATTTATCGCATAGACAATCTTCCAACCCTCTTAGCGCCCTATTTGCACCTTAAAAACAGTCCTTAGGGCGACCTTATCTCAGAAGGCGCGATATGAATTTGAGATTACTTCCTGTTGACTGATACTTCTTCTTCCTGATTTAACAACAGTACATCTGCTACTTCCTCTTCTCGATGCTCTACCTGAACAAGCCTTTTATAACATTTCTCGAAAAATATGCATTTTAACTTACTAACTTATTTATGACGTTTAAAAAATTCTAGAGCACAACCCCACGTTGTTTCAATGATACCATATACGATAACTACTATGATCACGTATGCATACCGCAGTCATGATAATCTATTTGTAACATTTTTATTTGGACAAAGCTTATCTACAGAGATGGATCGGCCGTCTTGGTTCCATGTTGTAGCCTCCCCGGTCTCCGGATTTAAATCTTCTAAGTTATTTCTACAGGGGTTGCACAAAGAAGAATATCTATGCAAACTCAATAAATAACATGAATTGATTTGAGACACCATAATTTTTTTTTTATTTTTTGTCAAACTGCATGGCAGTTTTATGGCAAGGATTGCCTATTACATAGTTAAACAACATTTTTTATTTATAAGTAAAATATAACAAGAAGAAAACGATGTTAGATGAATTACTTAGAAAGATATAAAGAAAAAAGTAAATCTTTCGAAAAAATATACAATTTTTACAGGGCTTAACAGACCTAGTCCACAGTATTTTATTTTATAGGTGATACCTGAATATAATATAATATAACAAGGAAATAAAAAATTTGATGAGAATGTGTTTATATTTTAAGGTGACCACTGGTTTAATAAGTTTTTCTCATTGATTTTGTTAATTATACAATGAAGTCATACAACAAATAAATGTTGCAGAAAGTGCAAGACAGATAAAAATTATATTATTTTTAAATGCCGCGCTTGCATTCAACTGTTAGCAGGTAATTTGAACACCTTCTTTAATTTTTATGTACTATTTGTTTAGTTTTAAATAAATATCTGTCATTTTAATTTAACAAGAGTTTTCATTCAAATTTCTAATTATTGAAACAATTTCATAATGAGCTCATTTTGCAGAAAAATAGCAATATCTGTTATAATAATTTAAAAACAACATTAAATGAGAAATATTTCAAAATAACTTGCCAGATTAGAGTGAAATGTACATTTTTTTACAGTATGAAAAGACAAAGAGCGGTAATAAAAATAATAAAAAATTATGAATCTGGCAAAAATGTTTTTATTTTTAAATTATATCACTATTGTTATTATTTTTGAATGTGAACGATAGTATAGCTATTCAGAGTTGCGTTACAAAAATTAGAATCGTAGAATATGGAATTTTGTATTTGTGATACTCAAAAAAACTATGGTGTTGATTTTCACGATATTCATAAAAGTGGTAATACCTTGAAAACTAATGATTTTTTACTAAGGTCAGTCATTAGTTGGCCTTCAAGCCCTCAAAAAAATTCGGGACACCTGTATATATATTAATAGTTTAAGGATTCGAACAAATTCACGGAACCTGAGGAAATACATTGTTCTGTGTTTCATTGTATGAACCATAGGACACGTGTCACCATTACTAGACAGACGTGGATACGTTACCTACATAATAATCACGCGCATTCTAGACAAGAGAATTCTCACACGTAATTTTTATTTGAAGTTAAATGATTACTCAAGTAACCGCTTCGCTGAAAGCACAACAATAACGCCGAAATACGTGTACATTTTTTATGATTGTTAATCATAGATTATTCAAAGCGTTAGGATGAAAATTAACAGGTTTTATATAAAGATACCAATGAAACTTTGAGTTTCACAAACAAACACATGAGGCACAGCACAAGCATTAAAAATACATATATACATCATCCATAATAATATTACGCTTCCTCATCTACATCTCTGAGTTTCTGGATGTGGCGGCTTCGGTAGTGTCATTATGGCTGTATAGTGCTTGATGCATGAGCATGGCAAAAACGAACGTGTTTTCAATATCTCTAGGTTAAGATAACTTAAATGTTTTCTCTTTTATATATTCAATAACGGTATGTAAATATATATTTCATTTGAAATGATGTGTACATTGTATTTATTACGATTAAGAAAAAATAGCATACTTTAGCGAAATCGTATACTGACATCTGTCGTCTTTTCTTGTCTATGGTGAGGGAGAAATCTTACTTACCATAAAAATTGTCTATCCACGATTCTTATGTCATCTAGTTTTTGTTCGTTTTGATAACAAACTTACAAAGATGGAATAATTTTAATAACATCGACATTTTATTTACGTATAGTTTATTTTGGGGAAATCTTTATCATTGAAATATAGATTCTATTGAGACCCTGACCGCGCAGGGCATGTTCTGAATAATTACAACTTCACAATAAGAATGTATTCTCCATAATAATATATAAGTTGTATCAATGTGACTAAAATTTAATAAAACGAATTGTTAATTCTGGCGTCTGCTATCGGTTTACTCAAAGGTATTTGAGATACCGTAATAACAAAGTAGATGGCTTTCAAATAATGGAACGATATATGTATTAATTTGAAAAGTGTAACATATGGGTTCGAAAATTTGTCGTAAAAAGTACTGTCTGCTGTAGCATAGTTGGATAATGCACCATCCCCGGATTAGAAAGAGATCCAGGTTCGAATCCCGGTAGCAACAAAAATAGTTTTCGATAAAATTGATTATATATGTATATCTTTCTAATTAATACATTAAATTAGTATTTAAAATATCACAGACCGTCTGTTCTGAATAATTACAACTTCACAATAAGAATGTGTTCCACTTAATAATCTTACTTTTTAGTGAGACACCAATTTTCTTCACACATTTACTTGTTTTTTAATTCAACTCGTGTAAACATGAGACTCGTTTCGCCTTGCCTCGTAAAGGTATTAAAAATTTAACAATTCATATCAATAACTTGTATTTATATTAATGTTAATCTATCGTGAAGAACCACTACATAATTTTAATAACAGGAAATGAAAATAGACAACAATATTCATTGTAATTCTAAAGATTTAGATAATTTTTTTGTATATAAAGCGAATATAAATAAAAAAACGCGTGTTTTATTTTAATGAAATTATGGAGTTCTATAAACTAACATCGTAAACAGTATTTTGTTTTTTTAATTTCACAAACAGAATGTGATTTCATTTAAAAATAAATATTAATCGTATATATGCTGTGGCAGGAATAATAATGACGAGCTACTTAAAAAAAACCTAAAAAGTAGGCGTATTTAATTTCATACATTCTTTTAAAAAGAAGAAGTAAATTTACGTAATCAGAAAAATGTCAAAAACATCTGAACCAAAAAATTTTCCACAAGAAATTGTAAAGAAAGATGAAATAAAATTAATAAAATTATACATAATTACGTCATATATTTTTTATGCTCTAATAACTAGACAATGTTGTTTATGTTGATCGGGCAGGATTTATTTTTCATTATTAAATTAGTACGATGCTGATTTTATTAAAAATTTATAGTAAGAAATGACAAATTTAAAAAATAATACGTCTTAATAATTTTTAAGGGAATGTTAAAGTTATAATTATCAGTAGAACACATTCTTATTGTGAAGATGTAATTATTCAAAACATAGATCTGTGATATTTTAAATACTAATTAAATGCATTAATTGGAAATATATACATATAAAATCAATTTTATCGAAAAATATTGTTGTAGCGCCACCGAGATACGAACTTGGATCTTTTTCCAAACCGAGGAAGGTGCACTATCTAACTATGTTACAGCGACATTATTTTTGACAAAAATTTTTCTTTTTCAAATTAATACATCTGTCGTTCCATTAATATTTAAAATATCGCAGACCTATGTTTTGAATAATTACAACTTCACAATAAGAAGATGTTTTCCTTAATAATATGTCATTTGTATAAATGTGTCCAAAATTTAATAAAAATTAATTGTTAATTCTGGCGTCTGCTATAGGTTTACTCAAAAATATTTGAGATTCCGTAAAAAAACAAAGTAGATGGCATTCAAATAATGGAACGATATATGTATTCATTTGAAAAAGTGTAATATATAGGTTCGAAAATGTGTCGTCAAAAATAATGTCACTGTAGCATAGTTCGATAATGCTCCTTCCCCGGTTTGGAAAGAGATCCAGGTTCGAATCCTGGTGGCGCAACAACAAAATTTTTCCATAAAATTGATTTTATATGTATATCTTTCTAATTAATACATTTAATTTGTATTTAAAATATCACAGACCTATGTTTGAATAATTACAACTTCACAATAAGAATGTATTCTCCTTACTAAGACTACTAAGACAATAGGATCGCGGAATGATCGACGCATTAGATATGTGGTGCTGGTGGCGTGTGTTGCGAATCCCATGAACAGGTCACAGAACAAACAGCTCAATTTTAACATAAATAAATCGTATACTTCTATAGTACAAATGCGTACATTTAAATACTTTGAACATGTCACAAGACATACGGATCCAATGGAGAGACTGGTGATACAAAGCAGAGATGAGGGAACTCGTTCCCTAGGAACATCACCGACTGGATGGACGAATCCGTAACGTCTGTAACCTGGCACACTTCAGAAAGCTGTCAGGTATACTGCAAATCAGGGCAGATGACGCTGAATAGCTTTGGCTGTGTTGTCATCATTATCATAGCTACTGCGACTATTCTGCCAAGAACTTAACGAAGAATAGACGAATACAGGCACCTGCCTACCACCAGCCATAATTATGACTTGTAATTAATAAAAAAAAAAATTATAACTTTAATTTTTTTTATTTCAACTTTATTAAATATATGTACATTTTAATTTTATTTTTTGCCAAACTGCATGGATTGCCTTTTACATAGTTATTATTGAGGAATATAACGAGTGGAAAAAAATAGATAAGATGTTAATGATTCTAAAAGTATGCATTATCCTATACCAAATTGGTATTTTAATATAATATACAGTCATTTCCACTTAGAGTGGTAAGACACGCTTATAAATCATGTTATAGTAAAGTTAAAAAAAATTAGATGAATTACTTAGACATAAAAAAAAAAAATCTTTCGAAAAAATATACAATTTGTTACAGAGTGTAACATACCCAGTCCACAATATTTTAAGTGTGAACTCAAGTTATCACCTGATTATGAGAGGAACTGCACCTCTCCAAACTATAGTAGTGACCAATGTTCCCTGTAAGTTGTGCGGGTTTGAGCGCGCACAAGATTTAGCATCATAACGCACACAAAAAAAAATAGCTCGCACACAAAAAAAAATAGCTCGCACACAATTTTCTTCATGTGCCGCCTTCAGCGTGATTGTCAAAGGTTGGCCACCATGTTGCAGTATGTTGATATAAGATCACCAACATTTTGGACATTGGACTATCTACGCCTCTGCTCTACTTAGTAATGTGGACAATTCGAGCCCTTAACCGGTAATGTTTTAATTATTTTCTCCCCAAGCGCACAAATAATAGCACTACTCTCTTAAATCGTACAAAAACAATTTTATGCGTACATCGTATTCCACAATTAGAGGTAACATCGTTAGTGACGATACTCCAACGTTAGTTAGTTATGAAAATTAAAATAATCATTAAAACATCGCCATGTCAATAAATAAGTTACAAGTTCTTTTAAAAATACGTAAAATGTTATAAAATAAAACACGCGTACAAAAATGATGGCTCAAAAATCAATAATTATTTAAACATAATATACTCAGAGGAAAGTAATCTGACCCCTGATCTCTGACCCAGGGCAATCCACATCTCATTGCGGAGAGCACATCGACAGACGAGTCGTGTCAAAGATCACGACTGGAGTCAGAAGATCGGCTGGCGATCAATTGGACGATTAATTGAAGCGCTCCATCGGGCCGGGAGAATCAAGATTCAAGAGCGCTTAGACGACGGAGAATACCACCCTCGAATAGGCCAATCAATTAAACAAATAATAATTAATTATTTATTTGAAGTACTATTCTACTGTATTTTTTTTTCGATCAATGAAGGTTAGTATACGAAGACGAATGGATACACATACTAGTGATGTACTAAACCGTTATTGTGATTGAAATTCGATTGTAACAATGATTGGTGATTGCTAGCCGAATTACGGATAAGCTATTACCAATCATCAATCAAACACGAGTCTCACAATCACGGTTAAAATAACGGTTTAGCTAATCACTAATAGCTATATAATGGAAACAAGAGAGAGAGAGAGAGAGTAAAATATATTATCCAGGACTATATACGTCGACGATAGCTACTTTTAATTCAAAATAGAGACAATTTAAAAATGCGTAAATAACATTCAGTAACTTTGTCGCGCTTAATGTTAATGTAGGTAGATATTATTTATGTATGTATTTTAGGCTTACATGTAGGCTGTTTTATTTATTTTGATGCCAAGAGCAAGTAAAATCTTCGTGTGAAGGATTTATTTTTGGCACAATATAGGGATAATTTGTCTGTGCCCTCGATAAGAAGTAATATGTTATGTTCAAATGATGTTGTTTATGACGAAATAAAATAATACTAAAAAGTTGATTTGGAGAAAATAGGGAAAACTAGACCCTTGAATTAATACATTGTTTTAAAACTAAGATGAAAGTTTATATAATGGATGGATATAAATGAAACAATGTTATACTCTACTTGAGTTTATTAGCACTACTCAAGTTTCGAGACAAACAGTAACTCTCATCGACAGGTGTGAAGTATTCACCTGTCGATGAGAGTTATTAGCACTACTCGACAGAATGTCGTAAATGTGAGGTAGCTTACAAAGTACAATTTTTATGGTTAAAGAAATTAAAAACACTAAGAAATTAAACTAAAGTTTACGTTGCAAATCGACATTTGGGGATAATGAACAACATATTTAAAACTACCGCTCAGAAATGCGTGACTTTCAAATTCAACGTTACATTAAATATTTATACATATTTTAGGTATTCATCCATAATATATTTATGTATTGGATAAAATAATTACAGTATATACTATACGCAACAATAAAAATTTTTTTTTCGAAAAACCTGACGTGAATTTGTCAATACGTGTATGTGTACGTGCGGAGAGATGCGGATGACGCATTGCGCGGGGTGCCGGATGCCGCTCGTCAGATTAGTGGCAGAGCATCCGCTGGCCGAGTTAGACGTCCCCTATGCGTCTTTATGCTGTCGTTCGTGATGATCAATGTTTTTTCTCATTTTTAACACTTTTACACAATAATTGATATATGCACATATATACGTATGTAAACAATTATTTTTATGGTGAATATAAGTAATAAATGTAAAATATACATATTTATCCGAATTAAAAGTCACCAGTCCACATATACACTGAGTTTACAGCACAGGAACGCGAGTATTTATATAAGTACCGTAAGGGAAAGGTTAAACGTATAGATTTTTAATATTTATAAAAAAATTACATATTGTAGTCAACAAATTCCAAAAAAGCTTAACTTTTGCAAACGTAAATGAATGACGTGATTAAAACAAATTAGAAATAAAAATATTATTTCGAAATTTTGTAGTGTAAAGACAAAAAAATAAAGGTCTTTATTGTCTATTTATTACCGCCGTAAACCATGAAACTAACTGCATTTAACATATCTATGAAAAATTACTCAGTTAAGACGTAGAACGAGAAGTAAATCAATTGACAGTTTTGTGTAAAAATATTTCGATTTTATGTATATTGTATGTGTGTATGTGTTGTACTTGTTGACACCAGTCGTGAGCCGGAGTGTTTGTTGTGTCCCCAATGAACTGCCAATGATCTGAAGCTGTATGAATAATGTATCGACCCGAGTTCACGGACACGGCCGCCGAGCGTGATCGAGATTAAACTTCTCCGCCAAAGTTGCCGACGCCGAGACTCTATTCAAAGACAAAAAATACTAAGTGGATAACACATGACTTTTCAAACGGTTTCAAATGTTGCTAAGTTCGCATTAAACTCAACGGTAACGTGTCAATGCTATACTTGTTTTCTACATTCATCGATAATAATTGATCTCTTGAAAGCAGCGCTGTCTAACTGGCGGCCCGCGAATCAGTGTTTACATAAAACTTTAAATAAATATCTGCGTTAGCGCCGTTTAAAATTAATTCTATTATTCTATATATTCATTTGTTACCTCATACATTCAATAAGCTATTTACCTCATTTTTAATCTGCGTATAATCTTCCCTCTCTTACCTATCCACATCCTCAAACACACGGAAGAGAGAATAAGTAGCAGTGATTAAAATCTATCAACTGCAGCAAGTTTAGTGCGCTTCGAACATTCTACTCCACTTATTATTAATAAGCTTACATTAATTATATTATACATAATAATCCTTTTTTCGCGAGTGTTACTATACACGCCGCGACGCTTGTTACTTGTGGTGGAGAGGAATCTATGAATGGACCAGCATCCAGCAGACGAAAAGTAAGTGCCTTACTTTTCTTTCTCATATTTCCAATAATCTGAATTTCAACTAATGTGTAACGAAGCACTAACTAAAAGCATCAGTATTAACAGACCAGTAAATGACTAAACGGAGAGGAGTTTGGAAAATCAGTTACGGAACGAAGGGCATTCTACACACATTATTTGTGGAAACATAAATCCGATAGTTTGTGACACATTTATGCAACAGTAAAAGTATTTTCTCTTCAAAAATTAAATATTTGTGTATTTTTTACATTAATGCATATTATATTGTCAGCGTATAAATTTTCGTCCCAATCGAGTCATATTTTTTAAAAAGTCGGGGTGCTATTCGATTGCGTATGTGGTACCAAAATAATCACGTGGGTGACACAAAAATGAAAATATTGGGACAAGATATTTGCGTTAGTTCATGTCTATGTATTTGATAGTCTTTGATATTAGCCATCGAAATGACAGTATCGATATAATCATTTATACATTTGTTTCGTAATGTCTCTAGACTCTAAATGGAATTATACGACATTCGGACTGACCCATTTATTGCATCTATTCTGAAGCAACTTCTGAATAGAATTGTTCAAATTTTGAATAACGAAAAATATTAAAAAATGAAAAATGACTTAAAATAATGTATATATGAAATATATAACACGGAAGACTTCTCTAGAAAATATAATTCAACTTGCAATAACAATATATATATATATATTGACATAATTGACCAACAAATACGGCCACAATGCTCCCTTTAAATATCTTTATTCTGATATTTTAAATTATGTTTAAATATGAATTAAAGATATACATATAAAATCAATTTTATCGAAAAATATTGTTGTTGCGCCATCGGGATTCGAACCTGGATCTCTTTCCTAACCGGGGAAGGTGCTTTATCCAAATAATATAAAATTGATTTTATATGTATATCTTTCTAATTAATATATTTAATTCATATTTAAAATATCACAGACCTATGTTCTGAATAATTACAACTTCACAATAAGAATGTCTGCAATCACTCTAACGCTAACGATGTACAGTAAAACATATATTCACAATTGCATTAATTTTCTGATATGATAACAAATAATGGTAATTAAATTTCTTAACAATTTTTAAAAAACACGTAGGTCGAGGCCATTAAAGTCGAGTTAAAACAAAAGAAACAGAGAGAAATGAAAGCTTTTAAAGAAAATGTGTTTGAGAAAGTGAAAACGTAAAATATAATATAAAAGTCTCAAACTCGATTTGAATTTTAAAAGGTCTAGAACTTCTATGTCCGGAGGGATATGATTCTTCACTCTTCGTACTGGCAGGTTCAGGATGCAAATGAAAAATGTATCGCTAAAAACAAATAAGATCTTAAAATGTTCATTACAAACAAAAAAATTAATGGGAAATTCATACATTTCTTCGAAGAGAAGTGCCAAATTGATTTATACGAACTCTGCATTCTAAAGTTATATTTATAGGTTTTAAAATAAAAAATTGTAATTATTTTATTTTACTTTTTATTTTTCGTATACAGATTGTTATCAACAGGTCGTCAACAACCCTGGTAGAGAGTAAAACTATGACATTAAGGTACAATTTAAAAATATTTAAGACAATTAGGGGTTTAATATGTTACAAAATACACTTTTTTATGGTTATGAAATTAAAAACCTTGTAAAAAATTGTTTGTGTTTTAATAAACAATAAAGAACAAAGAATACCGCCATATCACTTCACGACAAACTGTCGAACATTATAACGTATCACCAAAATAATAGTCATTCCCATTGGTAAATGAATCGTAATCTACAGGGTGGCCCAAATTTAACACCGGATTTAAATTGGAAATAAAACGACGTGCACTCTCTCCGATTAACTATAAAAAATTATGTTGGACAAATGGCCACCCCGGCTTGGTTCTTTTCACTAAATTTTCGATTACAGTTTCGCATAACCTATGATCAATTTCATCGATAACACGTAGAATTTCGTTTTTGAGTTCGTCAACTGTGGATTACTGGCATAGATCTTGGATTTCAGATAACCCTAAAAAAAG